>OU015462.1:8220120-9622620 GCA_907164805.1 Brachyptera putata | reverse complement strand
TGACGTTTCTACGGCTGTCGCCGACGTGGAAGATGGCGCTGCAGGCTCACCCTGGCCATCCTCTTTCACCTCTCCGTCAGGCGTTTCAGTCGGTCCTGTTGGTTCCTGCGGAGGTTCATCGGCTACTGCCGGCGTGCTGGAATCCGTGGGTGGTTCCTCGGCGGCCGGCGCTGGTACCTCAGCACTTACCCCATCGTCCGGCACCGCTTCGGCCACCTCCTGGGGAGGCTCAACTTCTTCAGCTATTGTCTCGTCGACCACATGTGTTGGTTCATCCGCCATTTGACTGATGCTGTTTGTCAACTTCGACAGTCAATATGCTATAGATAATTCGTACGTGTATAGAATTACAGATGAGTTAAAATGATCATAACTATACAAAGATAAAAAATATTCAACCCATCAGCTCTTCCTCAAGTGAACTGACGTTGATTGCTCCAATTTGTGAACGAACAAAACTGAAGAGAAAACTGTAAAAGGTGCCTCTTGGATACTACACCAAGATTAAATCAAGGTATCATTAATTAATACAAATTTATATATTTGTATCCAAAAGAAGAATGTCGTCTACCAACATAACAGATAAAATTATCGTTATTTGTATAAGGCTATGAATGGTATTTCTAGGGTACCGTAGCCTATTGTAAAAAATAAATTTCAGGACGAAGTCTGCGACAGCAGAAGCAACACAGCATCTTTCAGGCGTTCAATACTAGAAGCTGTAGTGAGATTATAATAATACCGACACTTTTTACAATTATACGATTGTTAGATGACCTTCTTTCAAAGAAAAAACACCTTGCGTGCATGTTAGCTGAGGCTGTCCATAAATGACGCCCAGAATTCAGGGGGGGGGGGTTCACTGTTTGACAAGGGGGAGGGTGGGTGTGACATCCACATTTACACTACTAATTTATTTCAATTTTAGGGAAAATCAGCTGGCGCCACATAATTTGCATGGAATTATATTTTGATTTAAAATTTAGGTGACTGCGAATAATTTTGCCCTTTGCTTAAAAGCAAAGACCCTAAGGTCACAATAAGGTCTTTGTTAGATAACAATTGTTATCTAACAAAGACCTTAAGGTCTTTGTTGAAAGTCTATTAGTTTGAGAGTTTAGTTCCGTCAAGTTTGTTGCACTGGATCTCTCCATGTTTTAGATTTCATGGTTTGGTTCCAAATTAGGATTCCAAGTGCATCTCCGACTGATGGATGAGCTATAGCGGAGACTTCCATCCCACTCTTATGGAGCTTTGTCTGATTATCTGTTCGTGTATTTTTTGTTTCTTTGTACGCACTGTACAGGTCATGAAACTTGACATGAACATGAAACTTTTTCTGGGTAGGCAGACTTATCTTATACTGTAAAGTTTTACTTTAACTGTAGAGTTTTAGGGTCAAATCATTTTGACCACATTGAGAAACACCATCACAAATTTTCGAGAAGCCCTATAAGATTGACAGGCGGAAATTTGTGGAAAAAGATTCTCTTCAAAAAGCTTCCAATTTTTACTAAACGTAAATATAAATTTGATGGACATGATTCACCCGATCACAGTGGCCGTTCTGAAGAGAATAATCATTCAATTAATAGATTTTCATCAAATACCTTGAAAGAGTGGGTATTCTTCATTCAGAATGAAAAAAAAATCACAAAAAACACACATTTGATTTTGTCAAGTACGCTCAAATTAAATCTTCGTTCCGCTCATCCAAAATTGATGCAAAATAATGCATATTGTTCAAAAATGGAATTGTCAGAAAAATTCTGAATTGATACAACATTTTTATATTGTCTGTTATCTGCTCATATTTATCTACACCTTGGATAATTTTCAATCTTTTGTCTGGATATTTTGAAACTTCTGCTACTGGTACCATCAATGATAAATTTTTCACAAGATATCATTCTCTAGATAAAAATAAAAGTATAAAATAACAGTAGTTACCAGTAATTAAGTTTGTATTCAATGCATAGGACTCACATCACTAAGCCTAATGTCGTAGAATGGTATATTTTGGAATCTGTAAAATGATCCCCCTTCCCCCTCCCACGACATAAATGGAATTATTATATTGCAATTTTAATTTAATATCAACAATCAATATTTTATATTATATTATGGTATTTTCAGTTATTAGTCTCTGGTAGTTGATTCTAACATTTTGAAACATGATACAGTCAGTGCACTATATCTTGGATTATACCGATTACCGATGGATATAGGCAATATTGTCCAATAGCTTTGAAACCAGTTATACAAAACCAACATTTGCTGTTGCAGCAGTACAAATAACGCTAGTTCTTCTATATCGCACTACGAGTGCAATTTTTAGTTGTAATTATGTACTTCATAACTTTTACATGCATAAAAATAAAAAGTACATGCTCACCCAATTTTTTCGTGCAGCATTTCTTCCGTTTACATTGAAGTCTTTTTTGTAGAACATATCCTGCACAAATTGGAAAAAACAGGACATTGGGCAACTAAGTAAACGTTGTGGATCACAATAATCCTATTCCCATATAATTTGAACTTGCAATCATGATACAAAACTGAAAGATCCAGCAATTCAGTCTCATGTTTTAGCTCTAGAGAGTCTGCATCAGTAGCTCGGTCAAGACCACAGTTGCGTATCCATCAGTAAGGGATAGTTTATCCTAGTAATAAACTTGGAATTCTAAAATAAATAAAAACTTAAATATGGTACTTTGTAAATGAAACACGTATTTTACTTACATCACTATTTATTAAACTACATATTTGCGCTAAATCGTGGATCGATCACATATATTTCTTAAAGAAACATTCATCACAGTCAGGCAGTTAGAACACTGTTCGCCTGTAGCTCGAGTGTTCTGTATTTACGACTAGGTAAAACGGCGTTCTTAAAGACGCAGCGGAACATACGGTGATCACAACAACTAGCAGTACAACAGGAACAATATGAAACACACTCATTAGAAGATCCAACTGTTAAGAAGCGCAACAAATATCTAGATAGCAGTGAATTATAAAGTTTGGTGATCACATAAGCTTGCTGACCATCAGAAACAACCAATAGCCAACTTTCAGTATCAACTAAACTATATAAGGTTGCAACTCGGCTGTCAAAATGTGTGGTGCCGAGTTCTGCGGATACAAATAACTCTAAACACATATAGTATAGCTGTTGTTTCATGAGATTACCTCGGGTTTCTACTGACGCGTAGAATAATGACTACGGTAGTTGGGTAGGAGTGAAAATATCAACAACCATTACACAGTTCTGGCACATCAAGATACCAACATTACAGCTTGACTTCACAATCACTGATCCCAAAATCAGGTGTATTAGAACTGTGAGAATAAAATACTTGCTACTTGATAATACTGATATAAATGAAAAAATCCAAAGAAAGTACATTAAAAATTAAAATAGGCCTATAAACACAACACATGAAATATACGTAGGCCTACGTATTTATACACGGTACATAACATATTTTTAAAATAACAAATATGAAAATAACATTAATGGACCTATAGACCTCTCTTAACCAGTGTAGGTACCAATATCACAAAACAAATGGTCAAAACAATAACTAAAATATAAAATATTTATATATATTTTTATATATTTATATTTTTATATATTTATATATATTTATAGATTTTTCAATAGTTCAAGTTAATAAACTGTTAGCTTGTTATATCCCTTGGTTATCAGTATCATTTTATCGACAGTTCAGTCAAATAGCCCAATGGAGTCTATAACGGACCATTGCAATCCGGAGCCTAAACGGAACAGCCAAGTCTAAGATTCACGTCACAGAATTGTCTGATTGCCCGGCCTTAAGTACGGTACACACGAACGATTACAGTTGCTCCAATCGTCAACTAATATGGCTGACCGAATCGGATCGTCGACTTGAAGATGTTCATACGTATCATAATGGAACGGCAATCGACGGGAACTCGGCTGAACTACAATTTCGCGTGGTATCGGAAGTAGCCAATCAGGGACGAGTAATCGCAAGCGACGTAGTCGCGCCATATTTGACGTTTTGATGAGGTTAGCTCCTTCAGTTTATAAACTCAAATATTATTATTAAAAACTTGAGACGAATGATGATAATATCGTAACAGCAGCTGCAGCAATAATTCTTTTGAATGTGGCTCAAAGGCGAATTTGTGTGATATTGTGTATATATATATATATATATATATATATATATATATATATATATATATATATATATATATATATATATATATATATATATATATATATATATATATATATATATATATATATATATATATATATATATATATATATATATATATATATATATATATATGTATGTATGTATGTATGTATGTATGGTGTTTGCTGGACGCTTCTTTCATGGTCATTCTTTCATTCATATATATGTGGATATTGTGTATTTTCGCGCTAGAGGTGACGTCACACGATTTCGTGCACGCTCATTGGTTGTTTTACTGACAGTCGCACGTTGGAGTTGCCGTTTTTAGAACCTCTCTCTATCCTCACCGACCCAACTACAATCAACAGCGATTGAATTGATGGCATGTTCACACGAACAATTTTAGGTTAGTTGCTCAAGTCAGTTGACGATTGGAGCAACTGTAATCGTTTGTGTGTACCGTGCTTTAGTCATATTGCACAATAACACGGTGGTACGTTTGCACCAATAGAGATGCTCGAAATCAATATATTAACCCCCCCCCCTCATATAACCTAGCTGTGAGTGGGGTTGTTAAGCAACATGAATTTATAATTTTTTAAAAAATTGATTGAAATACCGCACAATCTAAAATGCAATAAAAAGGCATCGAGTATATAGCGTATCCGACATGGCTGCCTTGCAGGCCCATTCACAATGCAACACCAACATTAACGCATGACACTAACATTAACGCGTGACAACATCAACATAAATGCGCAAGACTGACGCGAGAAATGTTTGTATCAATCACCATCATCCTTGGTCTATTCACAAGCACCACTAATCATAACGCTGAGATGAACACCAATATGAAAACTTGCAAGCTTCAAGCTCGTCGAAGTTCTGTTAAATACAAGAATAAGCCAATCAAAGTCCTTCAATAATTGAGCACTGAAAGATAAGTGGCAGGTAAACCGAACTGACAGGACCCTTACTCAATAAATTACGTCCTGAGCCTGGCTAGCTCTAAGAGACTAAAACTTTGATTGGTTAATATCAACTAGAAGAGCAACCTGCTACCTACTATGGCAACATATCTAGTCTCTGTTTATTTCCACTGTTGTTGGCACAAAATTCTAGCCCTACTTGTTACGTGGGCTAAGAAATATGATAAATTATTGTATTCCAACAGACTGGGCTAAGAACCAATCAGAGTCCTAGCTTCTTCAAGCTAGCTAGCACTAGCGCGTTCTACTATGTCGTTTACTGTGTAACTGTCCAGGACTTGGTCGCCAGGTTAGCTTGACAGTTGAGGGTGCAATGACAAGAGTCAATGACCTTGACATTTATTGGTTGTAATTTCTGTGCTTTGTGATAGACAGTTGAACTCCAGGCATTAGTGTTACATGTCACCGCCAGCGTACAGTTGCGTTGCGAACGAGCCTCAAGCCAACACACTGCTATAGTAACAATGATCCTGTTAACTACGTGGCGTTGCCGTTTCAGTAACGATAAAACAAATGACAAATCTCTCAACGACAATTCAAGGCTTCAAGAGACGGCAGTTGAACTTCATATTTATATTGTTACAGCCTAGTTATTCCTATTGACTATTGAGATCAGCATCGCTCACGACATCAATGCCTTCACTTCGGTTTGTATATTAGTTCGAGCTTGCTCTTCAAACTTTTCACGGAACTCTTTGCTTGCAAATATGTTGGGGATCTGTAGGAAATTCTGCAACACCTAGAAGAAGAACTCTGGATTAAAACTTATAGCTAGATAATGCAAAGTGTTGGATCGACTAGAGTAGTTGGATTAGTGTTGGATCAATATGGATAAAACATCTAATCTAGCTTACACATTGAACTATTCAAACAGTTTTTTCTGAACATTTCTTTTTTAGAAAAGTGAACAGCCCCTCGTGGCTACTCACTTTAAGACGGAGGCTCTTGTACATGGCGTCAGGCAGAAAGGCGTACTCCTGCTGCACTCTAGTAGTATACGCCGCATACTGCTCCGGGCTCGAGCCAAGGGCGGCCATGTCCATGTCGAGGAAGTAGTGGCGATCCTCGCTCCCGTACGCCCCTCCCGTCTTGTGCTCGTCTGTGCTGTGAGTGGCCGCCGACCGCAGCAGCCCGATCACCTCTGCTCGCAGACATGAGTCCTACACAGACGATAGAATCTCTTCAGTGTTTGTAAAAAGCGTTCAAAAAAAGCGTTGGGAAAAAGTGTTTGAAAAAAGAATCTGAGAAAAGTGTGTGAAGAAAAAGCTTCTGAAAAATGTGTTTGTAAAAAAGTGTTGAAAAGAAAATATTACAACATCCTGTAACTACCTAGGCGTAGTACATATATCTACGACTGCACTTACTTCATTCCAATATTTATAAACTTGGGGCCTCCTAATTAAAAGAATTATTAGAGGAATGTTAGCCCACCTTTGGAATGGCGCCTTCGTTGGCAAACTGTTCAAAATGATTCACGTTTCTTTCTTCACAGTCGACTGACTTTGGGTCATACTCAAAACTGAAACAAAGAAAAGATATATGTTTACATGAAATCGATATGAGCCACCATGGATTACTGATTCACCATGGACATGGTGTTTAGCTCTACTTCTGATCGTGAATCTTATCCCGAGAAATCACTGACCCTCGAAATACTACGGCGACACAAATATAACGGTGATTGATGTTGGTGTTTGTAGACATCCGTCAGGTAGATGTCTATCATCATTCCTGGATACACGTACAACCTATCATCTTTTTCAATTGAGAAAACTTGGAATAGGCCTAGATCAAGAATTACACGAAGACAAAAAAACAATAATCTCTTATCAATAAGTCCTTGAAAGGCTTGTCTGCAGCAATAACAATCATATAAATTTGAGCGACATAAATAAATAAAGAAACAAGGACTCTTGGAATGTGGAGTACCAGTAGCCTACTTGTAGCGGCAGTCAAATCTTACGTATTAGGCCTAAGGGTACAATGTAGGGCTTTATTTAAAAAGATATCAATCTGTGATGGATGATATGAGAGATGAATGATAGATGATTATATAGCCTAGAGTAAGAGAAAAAAATATGGTAATATGAGAAATAATAAGGTAGGTACCTATCGATTGGAGAAAACACGTGGCTAGAGTGCGCGCCTCTTTATTTCTCATGAATATTACTTGTTTCTCTTACTCTCTGTCATCAACTAACATTCATCTCTCATATCATACATCACAAATTGATATTCTTCATGAACTACTTACTAGTGAAAGAAGAGGGCAAACGATATAGCAGTTTGATTTTTCAGTACTCCTTTTATTGATTCAAAATGTCTGAATTTGTCGGCCAGGTGTTCCACATTGTGATAGCTCCGTCCATCCTCGCTGTACTTGTCTACAAGCTTGGTCCACCAGGCTGACGATACGTTCTCAGGCATCTCCGTCGTTACTTCCTTCCACATTCCCTCCAGCTCAGACGCCATACTACCTGAACAACAAACACATCAATCAGATCAGCACAGCAACACTTCTATTTCATTTTGTACTGAAAAAAAGGGGCTCATTGTTTTCTTTTATTATGCGCTACAGGTCAGACTTATTCAACTTATTTTGTAGATTTGTCATTTACATGTTAAAATAATTTTCATTACTTATTTCATTTCTCAACCGAATTTTAAATGATAGCTGTAGCACTATGAGACGAGCTCGTCTTTTGGTTCAGGGATTTTGACGATATAAAGAAAATATTGCTCAAGACACTAAAAAAAGGATCGAAATCTGTGAAGAAAACCAGAAGGTCAATGCATTCATCGACAATAATAACAACAGTCTGGTGAGTTGAGTAAATCAATTATATACATTCTGAAACGTTATTTTGAGTGTTATAGGTTTCAGAATATGACAAAGGTTATTGGACAGGTATTTTTTTTCATCGTACAACATTTGAACTAATTCCCGACAAAATATTCGGATAGCCATCATTCTAGGCCTACTAATATTTTTGCTTCCATTCCACTTGTGTGCAAGACTCAATTTCCCGTCCTGACCTGCTCGTATTCTAGGCCTAGCTGGCAAAGATTAAGCATTGATTTTGCCTAGGGCCTACTCGGTGGACTATGAACTCTATGTCTAGGCCCTGACATTGAGTTTGTAGTACATAGGCCTACTACAAACTCAGTGCTCTGAGTAGGCCCTACCATTCAGTTTTTAACACTACAAACTCAATGGCCCGACGCCTAGGCCTAGGCATAAAGTAGCCTAGGCAAGGCCTAGGTTCCTTCCTTACGGCCTGCAGTTACAATATCTCAATAACCTAGGCCATTGATAAAAAGAATTGTTAATTAAATCGAAGAGGTGAAAATTATAATTGATAATTATCTTACCGATTCTACGGGATGCTAAGCAATAGGGAAATCCTTGATTTGTCACGCAAATGTCAACTTGGTGTCACTAGATTCCAGCCATATTGGAATTGCTCACTAGGCCTAGAAGGCTCATTTCGACTTCAAGGGGCGTAGACCGTGGTATCGACTCACTATCGAGTCGAGTAAAAACTGTTGTCACCAAGCAAATAATCCGGGCGGCGCCACGGTAGGCGGCGCTAATATAGACTCGAAGTCCAGTCACCCGAGTTCCGAACGTACCTGATCCCTTCACTCCAGCCTCGAGAGCCTAGATATTACTCTACAGTCCACACCAACTCAGTGTCTAGCCCAAAGACCCTCAATTTATTTACTAGGAAAACGCCTTATATGCGTTGTGAGATGAGCTTAGAAGTATGGAAATGTAGAATTAAGAATATTTGGTCGACTCAATGTACATATACAGGCCATGGATCACTTCAAAGGTTTAAAAACCGCGGCTGTCTGTTGGTATATGGACCTTGGTTTCCAAACAATTAAACCAGTGCCTTCTTCATATCCATCACAGATTTTAAACGGTTGGTGACACTTGTTGCTCACATTTAATTAGATGAGCGTAGCGAAGATTTTCATTCCATATACCGAAAAATTTTGGGCTTGGTTTTTATGTTTTTTTTTTTTTTTTTTTTTTTGTGTGTAATTTTGTACGCGGCATACAGGTCAGGAAAAAGTTTCAATCAACTCGAAACTTTTTTTACAAATTGGTGTTATACCAGAATAGGTTGGGATTGTTTTTCAGAAAAATCGGTCGGACGGTTTTTCCGAAAAAAAATTGGAAAGTATGGAAATTCCCCATAAGAATAGGCCAGGGGAGAAATACTTGGAATTTTTTTTTTTTCAAAAGCACTCAAATTTATACTGTTTATGGGAAGAACTATCACACACATTTTAAGCGACTTATGGAACAATCGGATGTGAAATAACGAAGAAAACGCATTTTTAATGTACTTTTTTACACATCAATGAAAGCAATTAAGAAAGCAATTAAGAAACTATTAAATGTGAGCAACAAGTGTCACCAATAATTAAAACGTTTAAAATCTGTGATGGATATGAAGAAGGCACTGGTATAATTGTTTGGAAACCAAGGTTTATATACCAACAGACAGCCGCAGTTCTTAAACCTTTGAAGTGATCCATGGCCTGTATATGTACATTGAGCTGACCAAATATTCTTAATTCTACATTTCCATACTTCTAAGCTCATCTCACAACGCATATAAGGCGTTTTCCTAGTTAGATGAGCGTAGCGAAGATTTTCATTCCATATACCGAAAAATTTGGGCTTGGTTTTTATGTTTTTATGTTTTTTGTGTGTAATTTTGTACGCGGCATACAGGTCAGGAAAAAGTTTCAATCAACTCGAAACTTTTTTTACAAATTGGTGTTATACCAGAATAGGTTGGGATTGTTTTTCAGAAAAATCGGTCGAACGGTTTTTCCAGAAAAAAATTGGAAAGTATGGAAATTCCCCATAAGAATAGGCCGGGGGAGAAATACTTGATATATTGTTTTTTTCAAAAGCTCTCAAATTTATACTGAATGTGGGAAGAACTATCATACACATTTTAAGCGACTTATGGAACAATCGGATGTGAAATAACGAAGAAAACGCATTTTTAATGAACTTTTTTACACATCAATAAAAGCAATTAAGAAAGCAATTAAGAAACTATTAAATGTGAGCAACAAGTGTCACCAATAAATTAAAACGTTTAAAATCTGTGATGGATATGAAGAAGGCACTGGTATAATTGTTTGGAAACCAAGGTTTATATACCAACAGACAGCCGCAGTTTTTACACCTTTGAAGTGATCCATGGCCTGTATATGTACATTGAGCTGACAAAATGTTCTTAATTCTACATTTCCATACTTCTAAGCTCATCTCACAACGCATATAAGGCGTTTTCCTAGTAGTTTCTTAATTGCTTTTCTCAATTGCTTTTATTGATGTGTAAAAAAGTACATTAAAAATGAGTTTTCTTCGTTGTTTCACATCCGATTGTTCCATAAGTCGCTTAAAATGTGTATGATAGTTCTTCCCACACTCAGTATAAATTTGAGAGCTTTTGAAAAAAATAAAATTCCAAGTATTTCTCCCCTGGCCTATTCTTATGGGGAATTTCCATACTTTCCGATTTTTTTCCGGAAAATCCGTTTGACCGATTTTTCTGAAAAACAATCCCAACCTATTCTAGTATAACACCAATTTGTAAAAAAAGTTTCGAGTTGATTGAAACTTTTTCCTGACCTGTATGCCGCGTACAAAATTACACACAAAAAAAAAAAAAAAAATAAATAAAGAAATAAAAACCAAGCCCAAAATTTTTCGGTATATGGAATGAAAATCTTCGCTACGCTCATCTAATTAAGGTTACGCTATTGGTAGTCATAGGGATAAGGCATCTGCTCCCAGAGCTAGGGAGGGACTAGCGACTGCAAGACTGGATTCGAATACTACTGCCACCATCGCCACTTCTTTGGTTTTAAATAATATGTAATAGCTTTCATTGATAGGCCTAGGTTATGGGTCCGGAACTTTGAACTAACATGAGAAAGTCGAGAATTGCGGCGACCATACGACTGCACCGTCTCCGCGTCTTTACTCTTTCGTACCATTTGAGTTGTGACAATAGGCGCACCCAATGGTGAAATCAAAATTTGCTGGAAGCTGGAACCAGAAGCATTGAGGGAAAGGTCCATTGACCTCAATGGCCTTGATTCAGACTAGTCTCAAACCTGCTAGACAAGCCTAGGCCTAACTTCTCGAAAAATGTTGAAGACGTTTCTAGCAGTAGCCCATTCTTCCCTCTTGTTTTGGATCCATCGCTATTTTGCCATTCTTTGCTGATATATATTTTTTTTTAATCTTGGCGTTTGTAACGACGGCCTTGGCAACATGTGCGATGCCGAACAGCTGTTATCTCTCAAGTGTCAGCGCAATCGAAATCTCGAGGTTTTGAGAGATAAGGCTGAAGTATCTGAGTCGGTGAGAAAACACCGGCTGCAGAAACATATCCCATTGCTAATCATAGTTCTAAGTGTTATTGCACTATCAGGATTTAAAGGATACGCGATGGGTGATACAGGATTGAGCTCTGGGGATCCAAATTCATATTCGAGACCAGGTAGGCATAGGCCTAGGAAGTAGGCCTATGATGGTATGGCTGAATAATCAATCGTCAGCCTAGAGTCTAGCCATTGATTTGATTTGATTATTTTATATATTATCAATGCTCTAGCCTAGGCACAATGGCAAGCCATTGAGTTTGTTGGCTCAGGCAATTTTTTTTATTTCAAAATATTAATTCAGGAGATTCTGTTGAGCCTATTTATATTACATAGAGTTCATACTTTTTGATAATAGGCATATTAGGAATTTGGACGAACTAAATAATTTGAAGAATAGGATTAGTAAATTTCAGGCAAAGAAAGCCTGCGTGGCGCCATGGAACAATGAACAACAATTTCAACAACGCCCTGAATTTTACGGAATGACTTGTGTATTGTCAGTAGCAGTTTTTAAAAATGGAAATAAAAATGAATTGTAGGAAGTAGAATTTTAACATATGAACAATATCCACTCATGTGTGGTGTAGGCCTATATATTTCTTTCGTTTTTATTAAACCGGGAAATTTGGTGGCCCAGGAAACATTCTTGAGACGCCGGGACAGATAGTTGAAATAATCCCGGAAAAAACAGGACGCCTGTAGCCTTATTCTATAACTGTACACGAATTGCAACCGCAGCAAAAGTGTCAGAATCCAGTGATACTCCAGGCTTAAGGATACGGAATCGTACGGATAAAACAAATTTGTGCCACTTTCATTTTGTTTACAATTATTAGAGAATAAGGGGCCTGGTCACCCTAGCCTAGGCACGGTCTACTAATTAGAATAACTAGGAAAAGACAACATAATGCGTTGTTGGATGAGCAATAAAGGCATATTTATATGACATGGAATGAACAGCTATCCACCTTGAGTTCAAAACAATTATGGCAATGCTTTCCTGTTTTATTCATTACCGGTACGGTACTCATTTTAAATATTTTACAATTTAGTTGGAACTGTTGCTTAATTTCCTATATAGGTTTCTTGATAGCTTCGATTGATGTGAAGAAATTATATTTCAAGCTAATTTTGCAGTCATTAAGCACCATTAAAATATAATTCTTATTGGAAACTAGTGCGTCCCATGGTGGAATATGCTAGTTCAGTTTGGGATCCATATAGATTAGGTGAGATTAGGGATGTGGAAAGGGTACAAAGGATTGCGGTTAGAAGGGTTACAGGTAGGGTTAGGAGGTGGAAATGGGGGGAAAACGAAAGGGGGGAGAGGGTAAGAATATTGGAGAGTCCATCAGAGATGATCCGAGAATTGGGATGGCAGGATTTGGAAATACGGAGAAAGGAGGATCGGATATGTAATTTCTTCAGGGTAATGGAAGGAGAAGGGGCTGGGGGGAGTTGAATAGGCAGATAGAAATAAACGAGTTAGGGTATGGAGGTAGGCGGAGTCATGATAGATCGGTAGTTATAAAGGGGGCTAGATTAGATGTCGGTAAATTCTCTCTCTTGAATAGGACAGGTAGGGACTGGAATAGGCTTAGTAGAAATATATTCGAGGGGGAGGAAATAGTGTTGAAGCTATTCCGTCAGAAGGTTAGGGAGGTGGTGTGATAGGATGGATGGATAGGGAACTTGCCACCGTGCATTCATGTGCAACTGCAAGAGTTTAATAATAATAATAATAATAATAATAACCAAGCCTAACCTAGTATAACTTCGTTAAAAATAGCCTTGCGTCGCATGACAATGAGTAACTACCTACAATAAAATGCTACAATAAGGTGTAGCCCTACTCTACTTTTAACTATCTTCTAGCCTATAATTTTTGCCACCACAAAATATCTTCTAAATTGTGATTTATCGTTTAAAAAAAAAACTCTGGTACTGGTAGGCCTACCTGATGAAATAAGGGACTTGAAGTGAAATTAAAATTAATTGATATACCGGTAGGTGTTTGTGGAACCAATATTAAAATTTGAATGTTTCATTGTCAAGCGTATACCGCTTTCTAGCCGTATATGCGTGACAATTGTGCAACATAAGATGAATAGGTTTCACTTGTATACCGTCTTCAAGGTGCACTTACACGTTCATCTAGGCCTATATAGGTATAACGTAATGAATCAACGATTTGCAAGCATAGGTCTAAATGAAATTGAAGTTTTCATTTGACTTTCTCATGTTGTTGCGCTGCTCCACATTCTAATGGATAAACCAAAGAATTATTCCAAACGCATCATTATAATTTCATCTCATTACCGTATACAACATTCAGATTCATGAAAATAGGAGCGAATGAAAATAATAGTAGGATGAAAATCATCATTTCTGATTTTAAAAGAATTTGATCAACACATTTTGATAGTGGTGAAATATTCTGAGATGAGCTGCATGAATCAAACTATTGACTCATTTATTTCAGAAAACAATTCAAGCGTTAAAATTTGAATGTCAGAAGGTTAATTCAAATTATTGTTCAATTTATTTCTCATTCGTTGATTTTCTTCATCAGAATACTTGAGATCCCTAAAAAACAAAACTTGAAAGCAGCAGAAGTCAATGGCCAACCAAAAAGAAACTACATTATCAGTATGGCAGTTGCGATATGAAAAGTCAGGCAAAATATTACATGAAGATGTAAAACCTTACAATTATTTTCAATTTAAATACGTTCTATATGCACCATCTAAAACGACTAATTAGGGTGATTCTTGTATAATGTCGAGTAACTGTTAACGGAGAAAAATAGCTCAAAATCTACATGGAATTATACTTCTCGTTCCTGCAGATGAAATATTAAGTGAGTCAGCAAATATCGAGTTGGTTCTACGGGAAATCAGGTTTCAACTTGGAAATATTATAAACAAAATCGAGTATCTCACATGTAAAAAGCACGTGTAGGGGTAGTAGGTAGACCTAGTAGGCCTATGTCAACAATAATGCAATCAACCAATCACCTGATAGCAGAAACTGGTCCATAACCCTCTACGACACAAGAAATGAACGTTGACTGAAGGACTTGGAAAGTCAATCCCACTTTTTGTGCGGTCAAGTGTACATTAAAAATATCTGTGTATCCTCTGTTCCTACTAACTAGGAAAACCCGATATGCGTTGTTAGACGAGCGGATAGTAATAGTATGGGTAGTAATGGTTAAGAACTGCTTCGAGTGGTACCAATTTAGCACATTTTATTTTTTTTCTTCAAAATGGCTGACCCGATCAAGCTGACAATTTTTAGAAATGTGTATCAAAATGTAATTCAACTTCACGCAAAATTTCATTTTTTTGGGAAAATAAAAATATTTTCTTATTTTTCTGCCATGTTATTCTAATGGGTATTTTTAAAATTTATAAAATTCTTAAAAAAAAAGTAACCCCCGATAATGCCATAAAACTATACAGATCTAAGTTAAATGAGAAACCATATTGAAAAAAAGTTTGAAGTTGATAGCTGTAGCCGTTTGACCTGTGGAGAACCGACAAAAAAACAGAAAAAAAAACGAAAAAAAAAACGAAAAACGAACACCAATTTTTTTCAGTACGTCAAATTGAATCCTCGCTAAAGCTCGTCTAAAAATTTTATACGTTTGAAAGTTATCACAAAAAACTGATATTTCTCTAAATTGACTCCCGTGCACTCTTAACCTCTTTTCTGTTGCATTAATCTGTTTCAATCTTACAATCCTGTCTTAATACGCCTTATGTATGTATTCGTAGATGAAGTTCTCGTCACTAAAATTCACTTGGCTCTAAACGTGGATTTTGATCGTAAAGTGTTATCTGGCTCATCAAACTTGACCGTGGAGAAGAAAAATGGAACCTCTCTGGTAATAGCATGAATTGAAGAAATAATAGTAGTTGAAAAACTATGTACTTGGGCATAGGCCCTACCTGCTAATTGGCTACGTTTATCAAACGGCTTGGAAAAGTTTCAAATATTAGACGTTTACCGTACCAGTGCCATGATATATCCTGTATCGTTATAGTCAAAACAGTTTGGAAATCAAAAAGTACCGGCCATGTTTGCTTATTATATCATTGTGTTTACTATTATTATTGATGTTTATTATTGATTGCTATTTGCCTTGTTATTGACTTGATGTTGTAGGCAAGCCCCTCCAGACCGTTTGACTTTGTTCATCACACACTTTCGACGCGGTTTGACAGTTCCAAATCACATCTTAAACCTTATTGGAACTAGATCGTTTTGGCCAAATCGACTTAACTAAACCATTTCCCGACTGTATGATAAACGTAGTCATCGATTATTGAAACTAGAAATTGATGTTATTGATTATTGGCACCAGTAGGCTATAGATAGAACTATTATTTATTATTATATTGACAATTTTTCTCATTTTTCTCATTTCTGGCAGATTCTTGATATAAAAGATCTCAAAATCAATAGTGTAACCAATGCAAAAACCAGTCAACCACTTGACTACTCTATCGACAAGCCTATTCAGACGTTTGGCTCGAAGCTAGAGATCACTCTCCCAAAGGACAACGAGAAGACGTAAGTATCCTCTTCACCAGTTGATTACGTACATACTCACCATGCAGCTTCACCAAAGTCTTGTGGAAATTTGGCACATTTTTATTTGGGTTTAATTTTAATATTTTTGATAGATTTAATATTTTAAGACTTCGATTCGATATCGTAGTGGAATATTCAATTTGTTCTTCAAATTCGATTTTGAAACAACAATCGACATCGATTTTTAAATTGTAAATAATATGCTCTATATACGGTAGTATAATATGCTGGTGCCGACAATTTTGTAGTAACGTGCAAAAAAACTCTAGCCTTTTATTAGCCACTCAGATGAAAGACACAGAGCAGGCCATTTTTTTGGCAGGGTACATTTGACACGGCACCATTTTGTTTGAAATAATGATTTTTTTTGGTTAAATTAAAAAATTTCGATGCCGACTGACTATTGAAAGATTCGTTGTATTCTGATCGATATTCGGAATTGCATTTTTTATATCGAACTGCAACCCTGATTTCACTCACCCTCTTTCATGTTTCAGTTATGTAGTAATCATATCTTACGAGACCTCGCCGACCGCCAGCGCTCTACAATGGCTGTCTCCTGAGCAGACCGCTGGCCGCAAGCACCCGTACCTCTTCAGTCAGTGCCAAGCCATCCACTGCCGATCTATGATGCCTTGCCAAGACACCCCGTCGGTCAAGATGACGTACTCGGCCGACATTACTGCCCCGTCCGACCTCGTCGTCTTGATGAGCGCCGTCCGGTCGGGCGGACCGACGCAGCCAAGCAATGGCCGCAGGTCGCACTCGTTCCGTCAGGACATCCCCATCCCGTCCTACCTGCTCGCCATCGCGGTCGGCGACCTAGAGTCCCGCGAGATCGGCCCGCGGTCCCGCGTCTGGGCGGAGAGAGAGATCGTGGACGCCGCGGCACACGAGTTTGCCGAGACGGAGCGGATGCTGTCGACAGCGGAAGCGATCTGTGGGCCGTACGTGTGGGGCGTCTACGACTTGTTGGTTATGCCGCCATCGTTTCCGTACGGCGGCATGGAGAACCCGTGTCTCACGTTTGTCACGCCCACGCTGTTGGCAGGAGACCGCTCACTGGCCGACGTCGTGGCTCACGAGATCTCGCACAGCTGGACCGGTAATCTAGTGACCAATAGGAACTTCGAGCACTTCTGGCTCAACGAGGGGTTCACGATGTTCGTCGAGCGGAAGATCCTGCAGGAGATGCACGGACGAGAGAGTCGGGAGTTCTCGGCTATCGGTGGGCTGAAAGACCTGGCAGATGCTGTGAGTCTTCATTTTTTTTTTAATACGAATCGAAACGTGACGAAAAAATCATTGTTCCTCAACTAAGGCTAACGATAAAAGGTATTTAACAAAAGTTGAAAAAAAAACTTTCAACTGAACATAATAGTACAGGATAGTGCGTGGAATATTTCAGGCATGAGGTCCCAGCTATTGAAATTGGTCTAGCAGTGTGACTGTATGTGTTGTCTTGTTGACCCGACAGATCAACGTGCGAGGAGTCGACGACCCCATGACTCGTCTGGTTCCAGATCTCCGCGGCGTGGATCCGGACGACGCCTTCTCAACAGTGCCATACGAAAAGGGTCACACATTCCTCTACTACCTCGAGCAGTTGCTCGGGGGACCAGGTAAGCTCTTGCAAACTTGTGCTACTCCAGTGTTCGTTAACCCCCACTGGCTTCGTTCCTGTACGTTGTGACTGTCCTAAGTGGTCCCTCAACTATTTACAAAAGATATACTACCGAGACATGTCACTCAATGTTGAAATAAAACTGCCCCCCACTTTTACCACCACTACTCTATCTTTACTTGTACTAGCGCAGATACCACTGGACAGACGCAATGAAGGGTGAATGAAGTTGTGCACGGAGATTTTGGTTTTACAACCATAAGAGTGAATTGTCTGGGTATATCTTTCGTAATGCCTAACCTAACTGTCGCATCTTTAATTTCTTATTTTCCAATATATAGCTGAGAAAAATATGTGTAGGATGGTATTTTATATTCATTAAAATTACTCTACTAAATACTTCAACATAATTTTTTTTTCAACTCTCCTACATATTCATAATTGGAGTATTGAAGGTTGGACAGTCGTACCGTTGGTGGAGAAACACTGTGCCGCACTATTCAAATGAAATCTCTACATTCAACAGAAGACCAGTATCGCCAACAACCCAACACTTTTTTGCACGGTCAGACTCTTTTAACTGTAATGTGAGTTTTTCGTTTTCGAGTCGGATCAGGTTGATTTTGCAAAAGACATGTAGATTTGGACAAAACACGTCTTTGGGTGCTGGTCTCGCCGAAGTCCGTCGACGCGTTCGCAAATGCGAGCCGAAACAAGGCCGCTTTTTTCGGCCTGGCCGTGTTTCCCCTATACCCGAGATTTGTATATTTCAAACGGCGATTGCCGGAGAGGCCAAACAAACTGATTTTCTCTTTCTATAGGTGTGTTCAATCCATTCCTGAAAGCCTACCTGGAAAATTTCAAGTACAAGTCGATTGACACGGACGACTTCAAGGCTTTTCTACATCGTTACTTCCCTGGTAACGACAAACTGAAGGAAGTGAACTGGGACGTATGGCTGTATCGGCCAGGCATGCCGATAGTCATACCCAAGTGAGTAGTCCAGACAAACTATTCCAATTAGCGCACTGTTGTGATATTACATTTGCACTAATACAATGCCTAATTGAAAACATCGTAACGGACACAACTTGAAGCACATCTCTTCTCTGATTCATCTTTATCTGAGCCTTGACATCTCTTCTTATTAGATGAGCGTTAGCAAAGATTTCCATGCTACTCTTACAGAGCTTTGTCTGTCCGCTTTTTTTTTTTTTTTTTTTATGTAAGCACTGCACAGGTCGCAGGGTTTGACCGATTGACATGAAACTTTTTCTGTGTACGCAAACTTATCCAACGTACAACCCTATAGTTTATGAGTCAAATCGGTTGGACCATTTTTCTGAAACATCATCTCAAAGTTTCCAAAACCAGCCGTTTCGAAAAAATAATGTAATACATGTGCTTTATTCATTGAATAGATAGAAATAACAGCATAAAAATGTTGCAGTGATAGATCCACGGCACCTTAGACTCGTTGGTATTGAATGAAATGTATTTTATATGATCAAGGTGTGTAGAGTTTTCGATTATACTTTAAAACTTTATATATAGATATCTCGCTTATCGTACAACACATATTCTGCGTTTGCCTAGTAGTTATAATGTGAAAGTTTCACTCTCTCATGACGTATGTATTCCCCTTGGCTTAGGTACGACACAAGCCTGGCCGACGCTTGCACTGCTCTGGCTGACAGGTGGATCAACTGGACAGAAGAGACGCCGAGTCCGTTCTCGACCAAAGATTTGGCCGAGCTGAGCTCGATGCAACGACGCGAGTTCTTGGCTCAACTCCTGGAGAAGGATGCGTTGACGTTGAGCAAACTTCAAGCCATGGAAGACGCATACCGTTTCAACGACGTCGTCAACTCCGAGATTCGATTCCGGTAAATTTCTTACTCTTGTCGCTGGCATGCTTCATATTCTACAATTCCTACATCTCTGCGTACACGGCTAACCTATGATTATAGCTACCGTACTGGTGGATGGGCAACAGCGTTCAAGAGCTAAGCAACCAGCTATATAGGCTCTACTAGAAACCAAACATTTGCTTTTATCATGGTTTAATTAACACTAGTACCGGTAAGCCTATGTTGCACCATGCATATAACTTATAGGTTTAAACATATACTTCATAACCTTTGCATACATAAGTACAAAGAGGCAAATATACGTGCACAAAATTTTTTGGACCAATATTTCTTTTCTGTCTACATTGAATTTTTCTATGTAGATATCTCAAACAAATCAGAAAAACAGTACAATACTCGATCGAATAACTGTAGAGGATCACAATAATGCTACAGTAAACCCTCGTTAATCCGAAATCGAAGGGACCTAAAAAAAATGATTTCGGTTTATAAAAATTCGGATTAATCAAAAAGTAATTTTTCCCGCTCAGAATATAGTTAATTTTGTATTGCGCGCTAGAGAAAGCTGTGTCACCGGCTGACACTAGGCCTGTTTGTTTGTGTTGCACCAGCTGAACTAAAGTGTAGCTGGTGTAAAAAGGAAGTACGTCATATTACGGGTTTTGTGCAGGAAATGATGCCGAAATGATGAGGTACAAACAAACATGAAATTGACGATTTTTCGGTTCCTAGACGCGAATTTTGAAATGGAAGCAGACCCGTTGATGGAGAAAGAGATATTACATATCATGGAATGTGATTAATGAATAGTAAATATTTAATAATGTCAACCCTTATTCGATTATATATTTTTTCATTCTCATCAACACGAATTTAAGCGTCAACAACTAGTAAGCCAGCGAAGCGTCCGCGTACAACTTGATTTTGGCGCCTGCCATCTTGCACTGAATTAAGCACACCAGCTCCGTAGCTGGTGTAGAACTACCTGAACTAGTGCAAGTGAACCGGGACAAACATCAAGAAAGTGCAGCTTGGTGCAGAACCACGGTTACAAACAAACACGATTGTGCAAGAACTGAAGAACCAGTTCAGCTAGTGCAGGACAAACAAACAGGCTTACTACGTGATAGATCCGTTGCTAAGGGCCTCGCTGATCGTGTGTACTCGGCTATCTCCGTGACGCGTGATCCTCATATGGCCCGTTTCTATTGGCGCTCGGCCGTCCCGAGTCGGACGAACGAGTGTTCCGAGCTCAGACTTCGTCAAGGTCGACTGCATTCGGTACACAAAGCTTGGAACAGCTGAGCATGCTTCCACTCATTCTTACGCGTCAAATAAAAAGGATGGAAATTGGGAAAACAGTGATAACTTCACGGAATTCACTCGGATTATTTCGAATTATCCAATCCGAAATCAGTGTTGAAGCTATTGAAGGGACGAAATATTAGTTCGAATTACGGTTTAACCGAAATTCGGATTAACCATATTAATTAACATTGAAATGCCTATACTTTCGGCCGGGGACCGCTGGCAAGTTCGAAATATGTCAAATTTCGGATTAACCGAGTTTGGATTAACGAGGGTTTACTGTATTCACAATAAACTTTCAACTTCATTCACAATGCAAAACTGGAAGAGTCAACATTTCACCCTCATGTTTCTTAGTTCTGGAGAGAGTCGGCATTAGGAATTAGCGTCAATTCATATAGCCCAAGGCTAAACTCAACAGGCAACCTTAACCTGGCATATTACTATTAGCAAAATTGGGTCCACTTGTTACTGACAGTATATGACTGGGTCAAAATGAGTGGTATCGGATCACGGTTTACGGTGCCGTTACTAGAACTTTCATAGCGTCTCAATATGCGTGTCGCTATATAGTTTAGTCCATGTTATGTCAAGCTACATTCTGTTATGTTGGTACTGTATGACAAGAGTAACTGTTTCAATCCACAATGTATGCCTTTATTTTTGCCTCCGTCTGGTCCGCTGTCGATCTTCCAAAAAAAAACGATCCCTTCTCCACCCCTTAACTTTGGTCATAGTAAGTGAAACAACCCTTGTAATTGTAAACAAATGTATAAAAAGAGAAGGCACAAATTACCTCTCTGTCGAGGCGTCTCTAAGCCCAAACATTCATTCATTCTTCATAAAAAAAAGGGTATTCTTATTGATGCACCAACTGCAACTGATGATTTTCAAAATGTGAGCAATTTGAAGAGAAAAAATCCAATTTTTTAAAAATTGGTCTCATTGTCTTCTAGCTAAGTGTGTGTTTATGGGGTGTTACAGGTGGCTTCGACTGTGCATTAAAGCCAAGTGGGCGGAGCAGATTGACCGGGCGCTCGCGTTTGTCACCGAGCAAGGCCGTATGAAGTTCGTCCGACCCATTTTCAGGTACGCTTCTTCCTTCCCATACATCTCAAGCATAGGGCAAAAAATACCAAAGACAATTCACACAGTCTTCAATTTACCATAAATTCGTCCCCAATCCTTTCCCTCCACCCATTCAACACTCATTAATCATTGTGGTACCATGCTAGGAATGCTGAAAATCGTTTTAGCGATTTTGCTTCCGTTGACGGCCTCTTTACGAATTAACTGTGTTCGATAGTTAAAATCAGAAATGATGTCTTTATTGAATATGATTCAAAATATTGAAAATGTGGAATTCGGCAAAGCCATTCTTCCATCCAACGTACAGTACTGTTACATACAACAACACACCGTCTATTACAAACATTCGATCCAAAAGTACATGCAAATTTTAATAATTTGAAAATTCACTTCAGTGGTTTGGCATTAGTTGATGCAAACAATATAGGTCTATGCTAGAAGTAGTTTTTCTCATTTTTCGATGGATGAAAAGCGGTATGGTTTCATTGGTAATGCTCGTAACAACTTACAAAAGCATTATGATGGACCTTTTGATAATTTTACAGTTAGGTCTTAATTGTTCAATCAGAAATTAAAGTGGCTCACGTACATAGCAATTGTTCCCGTTTACAATTAAAACTATTCGTGTGTCCGAAATACATTGTCTGGAAAATGTATTGATTTTGTCATTAGTTGAGTTGGGGAAACAACGCACCCAACCGTTGGCGATAATTGCTTAGGAAGACGGCCGTTTGGGCAGAAGGTAAATTGCTGTTGTGTATGTGTTTGTTAGAAACAAAATCAACGTGTATCCACGAAAAAAGAAAACACAAACCACCTGAACGCCTGTGCTATGTGATAGGGGTGACAGTCGCTCGAAGCCTTTCGTGGCTACACGTGGGTTCGTCTTTTCTATAAGCCAACACCATCCAAATACTAGCTGAAATGGTGACAAATTCATAGTATGATTGTTCAACGACAATGCATATTTCACTGTGTATTGACGATCAACATATGCAATCGTTAATATCAATTGATAGATGAGACGGTCGATTGGTTAAATCCTACTCGGAGGTCGAAATATGCATAGGGGCCGACAAAGGTGCCGAAACCCCAGCTTGGTCAGCTGTAGTTGTGAGGGGGTATATGCAAGAAGTTTCCGGCTTCATTATTGATCGACATGAAAGCAATTACTTCTTTTAAAAGCATTTTCACAATAGCAGGAAATAGCAGGGTAGAGTAGGCACACATAGTAACAAGCTGTTGGAATATAATATGAAGGGAAGGAAAGCCTACAGAGGGGGGGAGGGTACGTTGCTAGGACCAGCACCTAGACTAATCGAAATTCAAAATTTATTTGATTCACCGTAATATTTATTAAAATGTATGAAGATAATTCAAAATATGTCAAGTACTAAACCCTTGTGAATTCAAACGATGATCATTCAATTGTTGCTGTAATTCAAACCATAGTTCTCGTCCCTATAAAATTTAGACCCATGAACACAATGTTGAATATTCAGATAATTCAGCCTTTTATATATGTTAGTGGATATTTTTGAATCCAATGAATTTCAAATTAAAGAGGGTTCACCGAATCTAGGTTTATGCCAATTCAAATTGTTGGTATTTTCCATTTAAAGAATCTTGAAGTTGTCGAATTATTACCAAAATAAATACTCGGATAAACCTTCATTTTTGGAAATTATTAATGAACTGGGAAAAATTGAATTGATGTCTCAAGAATTACGGCTGGATGAGTTCGCGGCGTGAAAACTGATACGGCTGCTTCCGCTCGGTGTGATGACAGCTAAACCTCTAACGGTTCACAAGTGACCAGGAAAACAACATTTGTAGGAAAACAATCCATGCGGGAAAATGTAATTCGACTAGAGGTTACTTGTATAGGATTTGAGATGGGATAAATGACGATGGATGTGATGACAATGGATGTGAAAACGATGCTTCGAGATTTTATTGTATTTACGTATCCACTGTATTACCGGCACTGGTGGCTCAGTGATAATGGCGCAGAATAGGGCGCAGGAGATGAGGGTAGACCGGATCTTGGGTCACTGTCGATCTTTACCGATGTTTTTGTCGTTTCTTTATATAGCGTAGAAGAATGGCTGGATGTTTTCTACAATTTAAGCCACGGCTGCTTCCTTCCCACTGTCTTTCCCAATATACCTACAAACCTTCAACAGATCATCCAGTCACCTCAATAATCATTCATCCGACGCCAGTAGATCTTAGTTCTGATTACAGTGCGTCGTTGAACCCTATATAAATAAGTGACTGAGACAGGTGGTCGAGTGGCTAGCACAACGAAACGTCATTTAGGAGGCCAGGACTCGATTCCCACAATGGCCGCCCATTTTTTCGTGCTTTCCCTCTGTCGTTCAGGTTGACACTGGGATGATTCCTTGACTACAGGCCACTACAGACTCCTTCCCACTATAAAAAAACACATAATAATTATAAAAAATAACCTTTCATCTCATTCGTCATTTACTGACGCCTACAAATCTTGGTCATCACTCATCAGTAATAGTGCATTGTTAAGTCCCAATTATATATATCCTGTATATATATGTGTGATCTTCGCCTAGTGGTTATTTCCTTCAGAGTCCGTGGAAAAGGTAGTGGGAAACTTGAGTTTGTTGACACTTGTGAAACCTACCTTCCAGCACTCATGTCCAATCCATTTTGTGTGTGTTTTTGTGCTCTGTCTTATGTTTTTCCTCCAACCTGTATGCACCTCATTATTTCTCATATCACTAGCTTCTCCTATAGTGTATCATCATATATCATTCATCTCTCATCATCCATCACAAATATGTGTATTTATATAAAACTAGAAAATACCACATGTGTCCGAGTTGCTAATGCACTTGCTCCAGTGACCGGGAGACAATTTTTCTAAAATGATTTACTCTTGATGAAGATGAATAGAATATGTACCTACATAAGCTATGCTTGTGTATGGGAGAGAGGTTAAACTAAAGAGAATAATTGGTATCAGTTTTCAAGATGGCAGAACAGTATATATTCTGAATTAAAATGAAGATGTGTAGTTTATTCTGATATAACTTGTCGCCTTGTTGCTCGTCCTCCTCGCCGTCGTTTCTTTTGTCGCTTTCGTCGTCGTCTTGTTGCTCGTCCTCCTCGCCGTCGTTTCTCTTTTCGCTTTCATCGTCGTCGTCGTCGTCTTGTTGCTCGTCCTCCTCGCCGTCGTTTCTCTTTTCGCTTTCGTCGTCGTCTTGTTGCTCTTCTTCGTCGTCTTCTTCGTTCGAAAATATAACTATGCTTCTTCTTCGTCGCAGTCTTCTACCGTTTTCTAGTCGTATTATTTTTTTTTTAGTGCTAATACTATATTCTTCGTAGACTGATAACTATCTTTTTCGTTGACTTATAACTATCTTCTGCGTTGTTGGTAGAGCAATTCTTTTCGGTTCGTGGTAATTACTGTTCAAGCACGTGGGCGCCAATATAACTTAACACTTCTTCTTTCTACCACTAAAAATATAAATATGGCATACAGGTTACACTGATGTATTAGCTCATCATAATTATTCGTCTGATGCCGATAGATCTTAGTCATCGTTACAATGCATTGTTGGACCCCATATGTATATTTAATTATTTATGTATCTCAAACCCAGATAACTAACCTTATTGGTTCACTGGGTGTTTCCATCATTTCTTCTAGGGCAGAACTCTTCTGTCTCAGTTCGTGCCACTTCCGAGCCTTGCTTTTACTTCTTCCTGCTCTTCTGCACTACTACGATCCTCTTCTTCTTCTATTTCTCTCCACCACTTCACCCCATTTTTCTCCTCTATTAACTACCCCATACTTTACTTCCTTCTGCCACTTTTCTCTTAGCCTTCCAACTCTTTTCTCAAGTCCATTGTTTTCTGCTATAAACTTGACAAATAGTAGATACGTAGTTGTAATAGCAGTCTGTGTCCGTCTCGCAGGGACTTGTACGCGTGGGAAGCGGCGCGAGATCGAGCCGTTGCGACGTTCGTTGCACACCGCCCCAACATGATGTACGTGACTGCGTACACAGTGGCCAAGGACTTGCGGATCGAGGCGTGAAGACTGAGAAGGCGCGGTGGTTTCGGTGGCGGAGTTTATTAGAAGTTGACAAACGTCAACGTAAAAAAAAAAAAAAGGTGTCTTGCAGTTGTGCAAGTTTCATGGTATAATTTAAATGAATAAAAATGGTCAAGTTTATTACATGTCACTATAAAAATGATCAAGTTTATTGTCAAGCAATCCCCCTCGAAGTAACTGGACACCTTAACGTGGTGTGGGGGCTTGCGTGGGCCTGTGATCTCCAATATGCATACATATTATATGTTCAACTACAGCGCCGTTCGTCTGATTCGCGCAGCACTTGGCCTATAAACTAGAGTTCTTTCCTAAATCTTTATTCTATGGTGTAGGGTTTACAGTTAATTACTCAGACAATGATCATTGTTTACTTAATTACTAATAGCTAGGTTTTCTGGAGACCTCGTTAATTATTCTCTTGACAGAATTTTATAGCTTTCACAGCGGTTATATGGTTGTCAGTAACTGCTCATAGCTTCATTTTCTTTACATTTCAATTTTGACTGTCTTGATTGAAGAGTTGGTCGCGATCTTTGCGGTTCCTTTGATGCCAAACATATTACATGTTTCGAAAGTGAAATTTCAACTTGAATCTATGCGCCTGAAGACTCATTTCACCGTAAAACACCAACAAGATAAGTAGGTGCTACCGTGTACATATGTCCTCGCTCGTCCACAACCGGGACAATTATCTAGCGTCTTTCAATGTTGAGAAAATCTTTCTCTCAAGTGATAATGTGGTATCCAATAAGGATGGTCAAGTTGTGTATTATTGTGTATT
The DNA here is from genome assembly GCA_907164805.1 of Brachyptera putata. Lineage (NCBI taxonomy): Eukaryota > Metazoa > Arthropoda > Insecta > Plecoptera > Taeniopterygidae > Brachyptera > Brachyptera putata. The sequence goes on along the minus strand of OU015462.1, from coordinate 9,595,641 downwards.
ATTTTGAGTCAATGATTTTCAAGGACGAGATTTATGATTACAAACACCACTTCATCTTTCTAAAGCCTGCAGCTACTTTCTCTACAATCACCGAAGTTGTTGCAACACTTTTTTAGTTTATCGACAACCTTCTTCCAACATATGATCAACTGATGTTAGCATAGACGAAAGATATACTCCAAAGACACTTTACACTTCGATGGCTGAACAAGAATAAATCCCTATGCACACCTCCATTCCATTTGTCTACCTCTGCGATTAGTACCCATTCTTGCTACTGAAAGAACGGCCGTGATGACTGCTCGGTATCCAGCATGCCTGTAGCACTTCCTAGCAAACTAAGATGGTACTACAGATGTTATAGGGATAGATCAGGGGGCTAGAAGAGGGTAGGTATGGAGTAAAAAGTGGGGGTCAGTTTTATTCTACCATTGCTTTGACATGTCTTAGTAGTGTGTCTTTTGTCCATTGAATTAGGTACACATGTAGGCTTATTGCCATTACGACGGTACATAAATTGTGGTTTGGAAGTTGTATGCTTGAATTTTCTCATCATTTTTCAACATCAAATTTATTAATAATCTGCTATTCAACCTCGACATTTTTACATCTACTAAAACTAAACAAATTATACAAAAATGAGAATGATATCACTATAATTTCCAACTATGTTAACGTAGAACATAATCTTTAGGCCAGTCGATAATCTTTGGGAACTGTTGCATCTCTTGGTCTTGGTAAGCGTCCAGCCGCTTTGGCACGGAACGAGGTTGGCGCAACTGATTGGAGATGTTCTCGAGGATATCTTTAGGCACATTGGCATCTGGGTAGATGTGAAGCCGCTGCATCGTGTGGCGGCGTTGGAGGTTCCCTTTCAAGTCATGGTAAACGGCCTTCCACAAGATCTGCAAGGCAAACAATCTCTCGTGAAGCCATACATCCAGACACTGACAATTCCACACAACTTGTGGCTTTTAAGTTACATCAGTTCATTGCACAAAGTAAGTACGCCTATTTCAAATACCTACAGTATTCACTAGGGATGCCGCCGATTACAGAGACAGCCCCTATTCGCAGACATTCCTGCGAGGCGAGAATTTTTCTGCAAGTCTAACATTTTTAAACAGAACTAAAAAGGTAGTTACAAGTTACAATATTTGTTTACATAATTTTATTTCTGTGGTCTTCTATGAGCCTGCATGGGAGGCAGCGATCTGCTAAGCTATATTATATTGTCGCTCGAGCTGGTGGCCGAGTCACGACGCTTCCAATCTTAAGTGTAACCATTGGCCACTTTTAGTTCCATTCAATTTAAAAACCGACTTGCAGAATAATTCTCGCACCAGAGAGAGAGAATCGTTCCTGCAAAGACTTGTGACACTCTTAACTATTGCACATCATGTCCCAACGTGAAGACTACGGTATGACACTTGCTCCGAGACGTTTTAAACTGAATAGCTTGTGCTCGAGTCACAGTAGAAGGGTTCTTTTCCCTACACACATGCATATTCAGCTGCGATTTGCTCGCCATGGCTTTTTTCATTTTAAAATTATGGATAGAGCTAGGTGAAATGCTGTGCATGGCCAAAAAGGATCAACAATTGATGCGGTAACATTCAACATTATTTATGGGATATGGGGGTTTGAGTGGGACTGTGGAAAATGAACGGGAAAACTATAGATCAAGGTTTCAGTGCAGAAGCCAGTAACTCGGTGTCCAGCAAGTTGTATTTACCATGGTGGGATCTTTGTCGTGCAGCTCCCAAGCTAGCGTCCAGCTTGCTCCGCCCGGATAGCCCGTGTGGTGGAAGTAGACACGTTTCCGCCACTCGTCGCCAGGCAGCGCTATGTCTCGGCTGTTGATCACCACCACATGATCTCCGCAGTCGTCTAAACACATCCACATTTCAACTTCAAAGAGCATACATCTGGATCAAACTTATTTCGTCTCACTGCTCAAAGCAAACCATGGGACCTTGGTGAGAGACTGAGAGGGTTCAATTTTCACCTGCGCTCCTTTTTTTAGGCAGAAAATATATGTAGGAGAACATGCAAAATCACTGTTTACAAAACAACAAACAAATATATTGTGAAATGAGTGCAGTTTTTTCATTGTATTTCAACGGTGTACTGTACTGATGACTCGGATCTATTGGTGTCCGTAAATGATGAATGAGATGAGAGAGAAAGTTATTATTCAAGGTTATAGTCGGTTGTGGCCTTTTGACGCACTTCGTTTTGTCTGTGGAAATGGAGATTACGCACCTTGACGGCACGAACGGTTTGTGGGATAAATGTATGCTAGTCCTGCCAGCATGAACAATTCTTGGGAATAGCAAATTTGTTGGTCTTGCCAGCTGGCACGAACAGTATTTGTTGGCCTTGCCGGCACGAGCGGTTCATGGGAATATTATTTTTGATTGCTGTGGGCTTGACTGGCACAAATGTTCGTCATGGGAATGGAGTTGGCCTACAGCATATTTACCGTAGTTTCTTAGGTCTAGGCCCTACTTACTCATTGGATGATAGATGGGTTTGTGGAGTCCTGTTAAATGCTTCTGTATAGTCTTGGCAGATTCAAACGGATTTTGCCAAGTTGCATCAAATAAGTGCCAAACTCTAGTAAAGGTTGACCATTGCTAAAAGAAAGTATAACATAGAATTTAGATTTTCATGAAGAGATGTAATGCATTTGTAGGTTAGTTAGGCAACATTGGGTTATTTTAACATTCAAGCTGCTCATCCAGACTGGGCCTGTCAATGACAAAATACGTAACAGAGGTAATCCTATACCTGTACTCGTTTGAAAGCACTCATGCTTGCAGTCTTTTTAATATTACAGCAATATACTGTAAACTTCAACTAAATTCAACATCGTTCCTTGAATATTCGATTTGGCTTTGGCTTGGCACAGTGTTAGCGGCCAGTAGGAACAAACTGCTTGGGTGAGATTGGCCAATGGGCTCATCATAGCAGCCAGCAACTACAAAAGAAGATAATTCGATCTCAAGGTCGAGAAGAATACTAAGAAGAACAAAGAGTCTAATCAAAACACAACAACATCAACAGTCAAACAAAATGTCAAGTTCGAATATCAGCAGTTCTCCAAAACGAGAAGATGCTAAACCCATTATGCAATGTAAAAAGATGTCATTTAGTGCATTAGATATATGTATTGTTATCCTATCTATAGGTACTTTCATTGTGGACTTGAGTACAGGTGAGAACTTGAAACTTCGATAATATACCTGTGTCTTGATTTCCCCCACCCCTAAACACTTGTTGATCCAGCATCCACCTCGAGTTATTCCTTATAACCGTGTAGGCCTATCATGTTTACCGGCGATCGGCATCAATTCACTTTGCATTGATAGCCATGGATCTGGATAGTTTTAAGTAGTTCCCGAAGAATTGTCTTACGATCATTATCTGGTACTTCTAATTTTAACTGCAACATCTTAGACTATATACTTAATGATCTTAGTTTTCATGAGGCCTATATCTCGATCATTAGGACTGACATGCCTGAACCAACTTACAAATTCAATACCTGTAGTAAAATGAACTGCAAACAATATTGTTATCTCTCCGTATTGTAATTCAATGTTATATAATGTTTTCTTTGCTCACTTCACATTATTTCTTGTGTTTTTTGACCTATTTCGTGTTATATGGTAGAACAGCCGCTGTGCATCAAGCTAACCCCAGCTTGATCACATGGTAAATATCGAGTCAGGCTTAGTGCACTGGACCGTAGAAGGCTTACAACTTCAATCAGTCACAGTACTTACTGAACAGTTTATGACGTCACTCGGACATTCTCTTGACTTGGCGGAAGTAAAAAGGAGGCCCGTATCGATCACTAAAAAAAGCTCATCATCACATCCAATAATCCGTGGGCAAAAGCATTCATTATATAATATCAAATTAATTAGTGTCGGAAGGATTTGCACCTACCACCCCACTCTGTGGGCAGCCGTTATAACTTACCATGGAATTGTAGTGGCTTTAAGACTGAGAGTTTGCTGCTCATGAAAACTTTTGAGAGATGTATACCTACCGTAGGGGAAATTATCATTTAGCACATCACGTCCAATATCCATTTTTTTTATCCTCAAATTTGTGTTTTGTTTTTGGTAAAAGTTCATCAAAACATTGTGGGTTGCTATAATAAAAAAAACTTATCTAAAATTCTAAATATATATATATATATATATATATATATATATATATATATATATATAGGTATATATATATATATATATATATATATATATATATATATATATATATATATATATATATATATATATATATATATATTTATAGCCTACTGTAATAGAAAAAATTAAAAAACAACAATTGAAATTGGTCCCGATGTGGTATTGGTACAGTTACCGATTTATGACTTGAGTACAGTCTGGCTGGCTTCAGTCCACTGAACCATTCTCCTGAATATTGCCCTTTTATAGTTGTCTGGGTCCAGGACCCCCTTTATATTTATTTTATATATAGTAGGCGGGGGGTGGGCTGGCTAAGTCAATTATCGCTAGCGGTAGTAACTGAAGTCACTGTTGGCCGTGGGTTCGAGTCCCGCATAAGGCATGGGTTTTTGTAAACGTCCTTTCACCTATCATCACTTCATCGTTTCATTATCACACGCTCATTTGTACCCCCGTATAACCTAGCTGTTGGTGGGGTCGTTGAGCAGCATAAAAAAAAAAGTAGGCGGTAGGCCTATGTTTCATCTTATAAATAAATTGTGTTCAATTATATTATTCATCAGTCACCAAGTGAGTTTAACCAGGAGTATGCCAAACAATATACGGTAATCTTATACCTGCTTCAATTTTACAGATATCATTTTGGTTGCAAATTATTTTAACCATGGGCATATCTACTGGGCCATTGGTACATTGCTGTTGATCTTACTGCCAGCAATTGTTGTACAAATGTTCAGTATACGCTGGTATATTGCCGACGAGTCAACTAACTACTCCCATTGGATAGCTCATATCTTTCTCATGGGTATTTTACACAGGTAAAGATAAATGACTATGTTTAAGATATAATATTAGTTGTAAATTCAACTTTTAAGGACCAAGTTCTGATTGATACATTTATAATTAAACCAGCATTATGAGTGCATGAGTCTCAATTTAGCAATCAGTCTTTTTTAGTGATAACTTTTCATCGCTATGACTATGAGATATAAAAATTCCAATGTGGGAGAAACATGGATTTTTCATTACTGGTAGGCCTACATTCAAAATAATGTGAAATAAAATTATTATACCTTGGATTGTATTATTTTCACAGGTATACCATTCAAAACTTATCACTAAAAAACTGTACATTTCGCTAAATTGACCATCATGCACTCGCTAATTTTGGGTAGCGGTTAGTGACCATTTCTTATGCAAGCTTATCTACTGGCTAGTAGTAAGGCGTCACACAACTTTTTTTTTTCTTTCTAATAATAGGCCTACTCTGGCTAGTCCTGTGGCTAACTGATTGCCTTGCGGGAAGAGCATTCTGGGCTTATAAAATATCGGGGGCTTCACCATGAATAGTTCTTGTGTAGGTATTACCAGCTCCCGACTTGGTGCTCAATGATATGATATCACCCTTGAAAGTGTAAGTGTTGATTATTGACATAAATTTTTATTAATGTACTGTACGTTTTTGTTGAATTGTTTATTGATTGTAGTGACTAGTGTAGGCCTATATAGCAATTTACTATACGGTATAAAATGTGTAATTTATGGTACTTGGTAGACTTGGGTCTATGATAGAAGAAGGCTTGAACCACCCGTGCGCTAGTAGTGTTGGATAGAGAGGGTTGTTCTACTGTTCTACCGAGGCTTCATCTACTTCATACCTGGTTCTACACTGCACTTAGTTTGCACTTAGTTATTGTACTTGGGCCCTATTTATTGCAGCCAGACTTGTACAGTGCAGACAACCTTCTCAAATCAATTGAATGAATTTAATTTATCAATAAAAAATGACGTTGACTCTTTAAATTATTTTCGTTGATTATTTCAATTCTGGGCAAATTCGTCAATCCGTGGATCTCCTGATGAATACTTTAAATGATGTATTTATAGTTGATATGTCTTAGATTCCCCACTCACCCAATAGCCCCAATGCTGAGCACAGATAGTAGTGTGGATTTCTAGAGAATTTTTGGGAATAAATCTCTCCTAGCCAGAGAAATAGGAGGATGTCATTTTTCGCTCCAGTTCTCCATTTTAGGTGATTTTTCTATCATCAATAGGCCTGTGTGATTTGTGGAAGGTACAATTTATTATAAAAATAATTTAAACAATATCTGTAAACAAAACGAAGAACGTTATTGAGAATCAAGGCGAATCTCATACAGACACAAACATTGATTGCCATCCAGAGCTCGAAGATACCAATTCCCACCAATTTAGTTCGAATTCATATTGTGAACCATATAGGCCTACTGTAACATGAGGTACCGGTAGGTGGGCCAAATGAACTCATTTCTAACAATGCCGTACAACAATCAATGATGTTGAACATGAAAACGTCTTCTTCTCCCAGAGATTCTTCAAGAAATTTCTCCTCTCTTATCACCAGGCATAATACGGCATTGAGCTATCTTGGCATTATTTACAATCAATTTGCTTCGATTCCAGGTATGCGTTAGTCTTGAAAACGGGATTGGAAGCACGAACGAGCGGAGAGATTACGGATTTCCAGCGTCTATTTCACCAGCAGAGCGACATTTGCATGTTGCATCTGTTTGAATCATTTCTGGAGTCTGCCCCTCAGCTTGTGCTTCAGCTGTACATCATGGTCACGATGGAAGACTGGTACAGCTGGACTGGTGAGAGAGTATTTTTATTGATTGGTATTTGCTTATTCCATGTTGATCCATCATAACTTCATAGGCCTAGTAATGAAAAAATTATGAATCTTTGTTAGTCGATTCGTTTTGATGTGCTGGATAGTAATAATACGGTAAAACAAAATTTTGAGACAACAATCGAAATATTTGATGTTTCCCTATCATTTAACATGAATCTTCAAATTGAATGTGTTATTATTTAAAACAGATATTTGAAAATGTACTATTATGCAGTCACATTCAATTGAAAAAATAGTTTTATTGAAATGCAAGAATGAATAGGTATCAGTATGCTTACCGGTAGTCATTCTCATTTTTCAATTGAACTCATTTCATGTGGAAAAATGGTTGATTCTTCATCAGAATTAAGTCAAAATAACGACTTAATTTTTTTTTGAGTGCCATAACTCAGACAAAAAATATGTGAGAGTGTTTCTGATGCATTATCAATTTAAAAATAGGCCTATCTATACTTGTTCTATAGAGCTCAACTTATATTTCCTCAATTTAGAATTATTTTCAAAATAATTTTTCGACTGCTGAGTAAACGATTGAAAGACTTTTACAACCCCACCAAAGCTAGTTTACGAGCAGGTGATGATGGAACTGTGAAGTGATGATAAGTGAAAGGACGTTTACAATAACCCATATCTTATGCGAGACTCGAACTCACGCCCAATGGTGACTTCAGTTTCTGAATTGGGGTCCTGGTTGACTGAGCTACGGAGGGTTCTGAGCAAGTCTTAGAAGGCAGATATCCAAGATTCATAGATATGAGATGTTGTGGGTATGGGACCTATTGCTTTCTATTAGATATAAATCTATAGACCTAGCGTGGAACCTAGAAAGTGGGACGTTGAGGGGTGAGAGGGCAAGAGGCTATTCGTCATTATCTCATTATATTACAATTGTCGTACAATCTAATTATACAATCAAAATCACGTGTGTTCTCGCGATGGTCATTGTATTGATAGACGTAACCAAGAAAAATTACACAGGGTCTTATGGGAATTGGCCAGAACTTAAAAAAAAGACAATATTTCTCGATGGTCGCTGTAATAAGGGCCGTACTAAAGAGGTTTTGATAATAATTCTAAATTGGGAAAATATAAGTTGAGCTTTATTGAACAAGTGTATTCTTGAATTGAAATTGCATCAGAAACACAGTCATATATTTTTTGTAGTCACATGTTCAACGATTATTCTCTTGTGTAAATATTTTCGTTTCTTTGTACATTCTTTTATGGTGGCCTAAAGCAAGCTAAAAAAGCAAGCAAGGCCTTTGTTGATGCTTGAAAAGTGTGTTTCAGGACAAAGGTTAGACCTCTAGCTACGCGTCACAAAATAATTACGGAAGGATAAAACGATGATTCAGACCTAAAAAAAGTTGCTGATAATTTCGATTGATTTTTTAGAAAAAGCATACGATCATCTCCCTAGAGAAAGAGTGTGGGAGAGTATGATGGCAAAGGGAATAGAGATAGGGATGATAGACCGCGTGAAGAGTTTGTACGTGAAATGCAAGGCTTCGGTACAAACAAGTGGCGGCAGGATGGAGTGGTTTGAGGTAAGGAGTGGCGTTAGACAGGGCAGTGTCCTCTCACCTATATTGTTTGTGATGGTGATGGATGAGATGATGAGAAGAGTGGAACCAGAGAAGGAAGGCCCGGGGTCAAAGACAATGCTTTATGCTGACGATATCTTGGTGTGGGGAGACAGCAGAGAAGAGGTGCAAGAGAAAGTAGAAAGATGGGGAAAAATGACTGAGGAGTTTGGGATGAGAATTAGCGCAGAAAAGAGCAAAACAATGGTGATGAGCAAAGAGAAGAGAAGGATCCAAGAAAAAGTACAGCTGCAAAGTCAAGAACTAGAAGAAGTGGAAGAGTTTTCATACTTGGGAAGTGTAGTGAGTAATAAGGCCAAAGTAGAACCAGAATTAAATAAGAGAATAGCAAAGGCGGACGGGATATTTCAAAGAGTGAGGAAGCTGATTTGGAACCCAGATTTTCCAAGGAGTGGGAAGATTTTCATTTACAATGGTTACTATATACCTATTTTAACATATGGAGCAGCTACATGGTCTATGAACTGGAGTGAAGAAAGAAGAATGGAGGCGGCAGAAATGAAGTTTGTGAGGAGCGTAGCAGGAGTGTCAAAGTTGGAGAAGAAGAGAAGTAGAAATATAAGGAACGAAGTGCTAGATGAGAGATGGTGGGAAGATAGAAAAAGGTGGAGGGAACTCGTAAGAAGAAAAGACGAAGGAGAGGATAGTAGTAGTAGTGAAGAAGAAGAAGAAGAAGTCGGAACTGGCAGGAACCGACTGATAAGAAGACTGCCCTAGAAGAAGTGGTGGGAACACCCCCTGGCCCAATCTAATTGGTTATCTGGGTTTTGAGAAACACATATTCGATATCATGATTCATAATCATAATAATATCATAATTTCAATTCAATACCACACTGAACTCAAAATTTTTCAATTTTTTCGATATTGCACAAACCGGAATCGTTTACTAGCCTAATTCCTGATTAAATGGTAACCCTAGAGTAGTATGGGGTTATATATTCATTCAAAAATGGTTCTGCTAAGTATTGTTGTTGTTGTTTGTTTGCAGCCGTGTCAGCTGCGGCGTCCCTGAGCTCCCTGGCGTGGGCCGTGGCAGCGTACACAAGGGCAATGAGAAGAGCTCGGCCCGACAAGTGCTGCGTGTCGTGGCCAGGCCTGGTACTACAAGCTGCCTGGAGGGGGGGGATGCTCACGGCTAGGATCTCGGCCCTCGTCGTGTTTGCTGTCGGCTTCCAGATGTGGATATTCCTGCTGCTAGGTATACTAGACTTATTTCATTTCAAGTGAACTTCTATCCATCGTTTTTCAAGGAACCACAGATATTGAACTATCCATGAATAACTGAATTAATGTTCGGGTTTAGAGGCGCGTCGACAGTGATATGCTAATGTCGTTGTGTAATCTGCCATAGTTGTCAACATTTGTGGATGGTTTAAGCATAGGCCATAGCCCTAGTAGCCAAGAGAGAAGATGAGAAAAGTGAAGTCGATAGATAAGGAAAGAAGTGAGAAGAACAAGGCACAAGAAACGAGGCCCTCCATGTACTCCGGCCATCAAAACGTCCGTGCAGAAAAAAGTAACATTCGTTATATTGGAGTAGGGTGGGACGGCAAATTAAATAATAGAAACAGGACAACAATGAATATAGGCTTCACTGTAGTTAATTTGTGTACTTCAATTTAACGCTTACATTACGTATCATCAAGTCAATAGAATTCCCAGTAGATTGGGTCTATACAGTGTATGTCTATACTCTCTTGTGTATTTTGCTATGGATTGATATTCAAATATTAATTCTTTGGGATTTTCTGTTCACTTGAGGGGTTAGTTGCTGACCCATCTCAGAATTGTTCAAATTCTGTCTATTTGTAGCGATATAAGAACAGATTGAATACTGAGGACTTGTGGGCTTCTCAAAACTCGACAAATTAGTGAAAAGTGTGTTTTTCGAGTCCTGCGTTAAATCGTATATCTCAAACACCATTCCACCAATCACAAAAATGTACTGAACGTTGGTTAGAAATTGTCTGTTCAGATTGCTATATAAGTCATTGAAAAATCAACCAACTAGAACCATAAGAATATACTTTTGTTCACTGGTGACGTTTGTTTCCAGGTGCTCACTGGGTCGGCATGACAACATGGGTCATCTTCCAGAAGACGGACTTCTGTCCGACTCAGTGGGAAGAGCGCGCATACAACTGCGTAGTCGGCGCGATTTACTGCTTCTGCTTCTTCAACCTACGGGAAGGTCGATCGCGCCACCGAGCCCTCACGTTCTACATCGTAGTCGTCGTGCAGAACATGACCTGCCTCGGCCTGTTTGTGGCGGTCGCCGGCGCCTCGCGACCCGGCCTAGCAACGGTCGCCACAATAACTGTCGTCGGGGGAACCCTACTGGGCGTGTGCAGCATGCTGCTCTACTACCGCTTCTTTCATCCTGCCGGGCCAATAGCGATTTGGGCCGGTACCGTCACTTCCGATGCCGAGCCGGGAATACCGACTTCGGATATAGACAAGTTGGCCACGCTTCGTTCGCTGAAGCGTCACTGCCTGCGTGACAGAGTGGAATCTCTCGATAAGTCGGACGATGTGCCGTCGCAGGAAGGATCTCCACATTCCGACTTGTTATCAGACAAGAAGCTGCTGCTATCGCTGACCCGGTGGGCGTCGGGAAAGACGAAGTTGCCAAGCCTCGCCGGCGACGATGACATGGACGGGGTTGAAATCGAGGAGCTCGAAGCTACAGTCGAAACCGTGAACCTCTCGGGAGCGGGCGGGAATCTATCAGAAGATAGCGTGAAGCTCAAGCGTCGCGGCATCTGTTCGCCGGCAGAGCTGGTCCAGAAACTAGACGAGGACAAAGAAGAGATGAGAGAAGAGTCAAACAAAGAGAGCAGTGAGGTACGGAAATCGAAAAGAAGAGCGATTTGTTCGCTGGAGCCCGAGATGGAGGTGCAACTCGAGTTAAGTTTGAAAGTGGACGATATTGACTGTCAGCAACAAGATGGCCGTATTGAAAGAGATTCGTGCCAGACGTGGAAATTGAAACAAAATTGTACGTCCGCATCTCAGCTTAATAAGGAAGCGTTTCATATCAATAAGCTGAATGGAATCGACCCTGGTGACACAGAACTGACGAAAGGTGATGAGTTATTGGAGAATGGCTCGCCTTTGAAGGAATCTCCGTGTCTTGACGAGTCCGAATCACAGCCAAACAACAACAAACTGAGCGTACTCAATGTGCAATCTACTCAAAACGAAGATTCCCCGAGCGAAATCCTCTCAGCTCCCAGCGAAGTGCTGTCCATGCATGATTATGAGAATATCTGCGCTGTAAACATCGCGCGCGAGACATGGGGCCTCCGCTCGTGGCAGGGCTACTCCGACATCGAGACGTGGCTACACGACGACAGCGTAGTGCGAGACCGACGGCGCGACACGTTCAGCACCGTCACGTCTGTCTCTTCCGACCGTTCAGCCGCCGGCTCCCCACCACCCCTCCCCTGTCGCCGCCCCGCGCCCGCCGCCCGGTCGCGGCAAGACGACTACCTGGATACGCTTGTCGACGATCTCGCTGATTGTATCGCGGAGCCAGACTTTGACGCGGGTGAGAACGTGTTCGTGGCACGACCGTGCGTTGTGGACCAGCATGGAATGTTCTTCCCGCTCGACACGATTGTCGAGGAGGAAGAGACAAGCTCAGACACTCCGAGACATTCTCACGGCTCAGCCAGCACACTCGTGGCCACCATCGACGAGATACGCTCGCGAGGTTCGCTCAGTAATATCTACAACTCGCAGGAGGATTTGTGGAAAGATTCGTCTCAGTCGATTGTCGATCATGTGTATAAAACTCCTGTTACTAGCTCGCTGATGACGTTGACGCACTCGAGGTCTCATCTTTCGCCGGAGGAAGTGTTTTTCTTATCCAAACTGCAAGCTGCGCCTGATCGTAAAATGAAATCAAACCCAACAAAACTATCAAAAATCAGTTCAGAAAATACTGGTATTATTCCTTACATCAGTGCGGTGACTGATGACTTGGATAACAATTCCAATGAAGAAGAACTGGAGATCGACGAGAAAGGTGGTAAGAAGCGTAGGAAGCCACGTCGTAAAGTTTCCTTGTTGCGGGAAAAGTTTGAAGTGACAAAACGTGTGAATTTCTCGGATCTCGATCATTTCACATCGCCGGCCGATTGCCACTTGACGGCAGTTTATTCCGAAGCGCCTCTCCACGGGTCAAATGTCAATATACTTGAATCCGTGTTGCAAGAGAATCGGCCGATAGTGTTTTACAACAAGGAGAATGTGACTCCGGCAGTGACAAGTAGAATTAGTCAGTGGAATAGCATTCTAAAGAAACCTATTATTAGTAGTTCAAAGCAAAGTTTGGATTCAACTTTAGTCATTTCAGTTCCAGCTCCTATCACGGCTAGTGAGTACGGCAAGTCGGGCAAACCGAACTTTGGCAATCTGAAGGAGAGGAGAAGTACGTTTTTGAAACAGGTGCTGTCGCCGCCCAAATTTCAAGCGTGGGGTAAGAAAGGTTCGCTCTCTCCCAAATCTAAAATTGTCCCTGCATCGTGAAGTCCATTATGTTTATTCTTTAACGAGTGCTGTAGTCTCATCAGACGTTTGTATCAACTTATACTGTATAAATTGATCATTTGTAGTCATTACTAAAAATTGTAAGCTTGCAAATGAAAACCGTAACTGCATTTGTATGGTGTTCAGTATTTATACATACTGTATTGAATGTGTTAGCTTGAGACCTTACAGGTTTGACATTATATCATTATAAGAGCATTATTGCTGGTGAAATTCGGCAGAGCCGTTCATACATTTAACCCCTTGGCTACTGAATACTTCTTTGACAGTGTGGCCAAAACAAATGTATTTAATTTCAGAAAAATACAACTTTAGGATTTTCTTTGGAAATTCTTTGAAAACAGATAACTCGCTAGAGTCTGTATTGTAATGACGTGTAATATCTGGAGAAATAGCTGGAATAGCAGTGAAAGGGAAAACATTGGAAAACAATCGGGAATATTATTGTTTTTAGGCCTAGGCCTAACCCTAGCGCGTTTTGCTGGGCCTAGTGCCGGGTCGTCAACATCTTCATCGTCTTCTTCTTCTTCCACTTCTGATAATACTACATTATCATTATCACTAACAACTGATGAACATCTTCCACTTCCATTTACTATAGTGTCATCATCACTCTCTTCATAATTACTATCAAAACTAAATCCAAAATCTCCGCGTCGTTCACTAGATTCCTTACCGCCATCTTTACTAGCTTTTCAATAAACTCAAGTTCTCAACAAGTTAGAGACTCAGTATCTCGTTTCATAATCGATATATCGCATATTGTGGTGAATACATTTAAAGCTGACTTCATTACCTTTCAACTGATAGTACTAGTAACGCCATCGGCCGTCAATATTTGAAGCTTTGAATTATTAAACAGTGGGCGGGAATGGTGCGAGCACAGCTCGTCAAAGTATTACAGGGCCTGGGAAAAGTTGGCGAGTGCCACTCGTCATAAGTAGCCAAGGGGTTAACCAGTTGACTAGTTGAAATATTCAAGTTGGGCCCTTCGTAATATTCGAAACCAAACTAAATATAATATGAAACAAGACAAGATACAAAGATATCATCAGATATTATACTCAATTGTTTTTTGTTTTTCAATATTATGGCTGTCCTCGTGGCTCAGTCAGCTAACTGCATTGTGCTAGAAACAGGAGTCACGTTGGGCTTGGGTTCGAGTCTCGCATGAGGCATGTATTTTTGTGAACGTCCTTTCACCTATCATCACTTCATCGTTCCATCATCACTCACTCATTTGTATCCCATATAACATAGCTGTTGTTGGGGTCGTTAAGCAACATTAATATAATATATAAAACAACAACATGTAGGCCTATGTAATGCAAGCCTACATACGGTACGAATGTACTATATTGCAGTGTAAATATGAGTCGTAAACGTATGTATTTTTAGGTGCGCTTGTGATTTGGATAATTGGTTCCTAATGTTGTGTCACTTTTATACTAATATTATCAGGGCTATGTGATATAGACTTCAACTGTCAAGCTATGCATGCCCGATGTTCAAATACTGTTGAGGAGAATATGTTATCTGCTTCCTGTATCCCTTTCCGTTTACGGCAAATCAGTCGAAAGAATCAATGTCCTATGTTCAATTTACTTCTGTTTCTTTCTTTCTGTGTTCTTTCTTGTTCAACTCATTTGATCCAAGATGAATGCCATGGCTTACTAGATAAATGACCGCTGAGCTTTGAATCTTTTATCCGTAGGTTTATGCAGTGCAGTGAAATCTCAATGCATCGTTTCTGGATCCATTGTTTTCCTGCTTCTACCGTTTATTTTGTCACACTACTCTCCCATATAACCAATGATGAATTTCCCTGGATGGTCATTTTTTTGGTTCCTTGAAAAATGATAGATGGAGGTTTCAGTGTATTGTATATAGATATACTGTTCAGTAACGGTGTAATGAGTAGGTCGATCTAGATTATCTGTACGATTTGTGCGTGGAAACTTGGTTGGAAGATATATAGTTGGAGAAATGTAAGCTAATCAAAGAAGGAAAACATTTCTAAACTAGTATTACATCCTCATGATTAATATAATTAGTGTCTGCTGCCCCTACTTGTGATTGGCCCCTGTCTCTAATTTACACTTTTTTCCTGAAAAATAATCTGTGGAGTTGAATGTATTCACCTGTGTACATTTCCGAAACAATGGTGAAAACTGAGGAAAAACATGTATTTCCTTCTTGGGTTGATCCCCGGGTAATTTTGGTAATTTCCCAATTCGATATTTCAGTAAATGATATATATATGTATATAGGCCTATATAATTATATGTGTGTACCATGCAGGGTCTACCCTAGATGCCCTACTTGCCACACTTCTTGTTTAAACTCTAATTGTATAATATATAGATATAATTATACTGTATGTATATATAATTAACAATAAAATAAATTGAGTATTATGCTCAAGTTAAGATACGTAATTTACATTAAACTGCCATACATATTATATTACATAATTTTACAAATATACTTTCCAATGGAATAAACCATTACAATGTCTATTGATGCATTGTTTTAATTTTTATTAATTCTTCTATGTATGTAGACCTACATAAAATTGAGGAATGATTTGTTGCCAAGGAAATCGGTAGGCCTATACTGATTGAATAACATTGGCTTTATCAACGAGCAAGCAGCCTTAGTCCAGCTCTGAGGTTTGGTTGATTTAGTTTTTATAATCATTCCTTGAATGGTATCTGGAACATGCTAAGCCATTGCGTAAACTCATATAGTGATATTTTGAATTGAATGATCTGATCGTAAGCAATATACTGGTAAACACTATACGCTTCTTGCAGAATGATACTGACGTCCAGCTGCACTCTTATTTCCCTCGCCACGGTCTGCAATTAGTACTTCTTCCGACCACTGCTGGCGCATGTTAAGCGCTAGTAGGACAAAATCCAATATATTTTACAGACATCTGAACAGTTGATGTGCTGCCACATGCACGATGGCAGCACAATAGATGCACTCGAGATAAGTTTTTGATTATTGTTTGTTGCCGACCCCACCAAAATACGAAGTTATTTTGGGAAGACGTAATTAGGTGTCGTATTTCATGTCTTGCAGTATATCTTCTGTCTATGGTACAAGACAAATCAAGGCAAAAGAAAAGCAATCCGATATCAGTGACACGACAACAAATCACAGCATCTCGAAGAAGACTGAATAGTGAATAACGCTAACCATATATCAGAACGTCTCGCTTTGTAGCAAGTTTCTGAATTGATATGCTGAGGCCGCATCCCTCATGAAAAATTGTGCAGGGTGTGGGGCGGGGAGCATATTGACATGATTTCAAGGAAATGGTTGGGGGAGCACAATTGATTGAATTGAAACGTCCCAAGTTGCAGAAATGATAAACTAAACTTTATTATTTTAGACACACTAGCAACAATTAAAATATGTTGTGGTAATAAACTCATGCAATTTAATTATATATATTACAATGATTATATTATACAATATTATAAAGTGTATTAATTTAATTTTGAGAGTACTAAATTTCACATATCAACTAAATAATATCAATTTCAATTATCAGTTGTACTGAGGGGTCAGCAGTTATGGTTAGGCTCATCACATGATTATTGGTCCCTGGCAAAGGTGTATAGCTACTCCCATACTAATAACATGGGAGGTATTTGTGGTTTCTCGCGGTCAAATCAAAGCCAATCGCTTCCATTTGCCTGTCCTGATTTAGCGTACTCCCTTGTGAACTGGATGTTAGAGTGGCTGTGGTACCCGTGATATTGTTGAACTTACAAAAACCAATCATTTTCATGAAAATAAGATGCCACTTCTAGCATAATAATTCTTTCCATACTATGATTCTACTGAGGAGTGTACAACATTCATTGTTGAGCAAGATTGTTTCATATAGTTCGATATGAAAGTGATAGCCGCAAGTGGGTAGGCTTACACCATGCTTACACCTTCATTTATATTATGATATAAAATCTATTGGTATCGCTACATCGTGCTTGTAAGAACCTTTCAAGCCACAAAAAACACAAATTTATAGGTAAACGTAAAATTAATCAATTTCAATTTTCAGTAGTGTGGTCTGCTTTATCTCCGCCTAGCGGACAGACGGTAAACCGCCAAAGAAGGTCCAGGGTACAACGGCCATACTATAGGCCCTATGGTATAGGCCCTATAAATAAGTTGTTGTTCTTTATGTAGACTTACTCCTAATTGTATAACCTCTCTTGTATTTACTATAAACCCTTCCGCCTTATCTACTTACATTCCAATAATCCCAATTCATAATTATTCTGTTACTTAAAATTAAACTGGCCAGAAGGGTTAATACCCTAAGCCGTGAAGAGGAAGAAGAAGAAGAAGAATTATTATTATTTTGAAGATCTTTGCTAGAAGCCTTTTGGAGGCTTGAAGCGCATCCCAAGTCCGATGGGATTCTTCGTCACGTGTTTTTGAAAGCAAGCGTAAAATTCGTCGTGACTTTTTAATAGCAATTTTTAAAATAAATGACGGGCTGCGCAACATTCTAGACAAGGTGTTGTAATGTTTTGTTTTCCTTCTTCTCCAAGAAGAAAATAGAAACGGTTGCAAAATTAAAGGCGTGAAAGTGGACACCCAAGGCTTCTTCGAGATTAGCCCTGTGTGAGGTTTGTAATCCTTATGAATATTCTACAAGAAAGAGTAGGCGTACTCTTTGTTTTGATTGAGTGTATTGATTGATTAGTGATTTATGTAAAAATCAATTGATAACTGATGATGTAATTGATGTAAGGGAGTAGGCCTACTCCATATGCCTATAGTGTCTACATAATGTCTACACGTGCCACACCCCCTTCCGGTACTACTTTTTTGTTCTTTGAATATTACATACACACTTTTAGCGATGGTAAATTTGCTGTTACACTGAGCACGCCTATTTCTGATTTTTTTTCGGGGATTTTGGTGTTTTTCGATAGATATTGAATATATCTTTTCAAAAAACCCACGGGACACCACGAAATCAAATAAATTAAAACTAAAAAACTTGATTAAATACGACGATGTCAAAACCGAAGCATAATGTGGGCCATCTTTGAAATATTGAAAGTGCACAAAAACATGAAAGTGCACAAAAACACTGACTACGGGTATGTCGGAATTTAGAGAACCATAACGTGTACGTGGTAAATTAAATAGGTAAAAACTCACGTGCATGATGTGTAGAACCTCTTGAGCTGTTATTTAGACGATTTTTTCATGGGCAATAAAAATATTAAATTCACTCGATTCTCCCCAAAAACACCACAACACCGGCATCAACCCACCCTCTAACCTAACCAAATAGCACCTCCCCCCCCCCCCCCCCCCCCGCCCCCACGCTGGCATCAACCTACCCCCTAACCCAACCAAATAGCACCTTCCCCCCCGCCCCCACGCCGGCATCAACCTACCCCCTAACCCAACCAACAAAAATCACCCCCTCCAGTACGGTACCACCCCTATCAAACAACATGCAAAAAAACATCAGATTCAAGTGAGTTTAAAAACTATAAAAACCAACAATTCTCAACCTCCCGCAACTTTTTCTGAATGATATAAACAAGATCTTTCAGAAAACACAAAAAATCGAAAATCAAACACCAATTGGCGATGCTCAGTGACTACTTATATCACACAGTCGGGAAACGGTTACCGGTTCAGGCTGAATCCGCTGAAACGGTTCAACAAATGAGTGTATATCACAATAATTCAGAAACACTTTGGAAAAACCGCGGTCAAAACGTTTCAGCGCCAGCCATTTTTAATATTTACGTAAGTCGATATATTGGTAGGCCTATATGTATATTGGTAGTATATAGGTATATATTGGATATTGGTGACGTAAGTGGGTTAATAATCGACAACGAAGCTGGAATACAACAAGGATCGATTTATCGCTTGCGTTCAAGGTTACCCTGAATCGGTTCGACGTGTATATCAATCGTATCGAGTTCTCCAATTCACTTGCCAAACTGGATTGTAACTGAAGTGTTTTACACCAAAACCGACAGGTATATCACCATCTGTAAACCGTTTGAGCCTGAACCGGTTTGACTAAACCGTTTCCCGACTGTGTGATATACGTAGTCTGTCACAGAAAAATTACCTTTTTTAATCCTTGAACGTTTGAACTATCATAAAGTCGATCTAAAGCCTTGTTTTATATGGGGGAGGGTTTTGTGGAATCCACTATAGAAGCCACGGGTCCGTGGTAGTAAGGTTTGGCATAAAGGAAACTGGGTAGGCATACTAGGCTTGGGCCTGTCTACAGGTAGGCCTATACATCACCCTATTTCCTGCCTATATCAGCCAAATTATGAACATAATATTCACTCAATATTTAGTCATTTAACAATATTAGCATGATACAGATTCTAAATGTTGGGATCTGAAAGCAAGATCAATTGTTTGCAAGGTACACAATGCCTATAATTTGCCTACAACCAGGAAAACGCAGAATGTGCGTTGTGAGATGAGCGTAGAAGTATGGAAATCAGGGATTACAAAATATTTTGTCAGCTCAATCTACTTCCACAGACCTTGAATTACTTTAAACGTTGAAAAACCTTACCTGCAACTTGTTGCTATTTATAGAGCAACCAGTCGGTATGTGAAATGGAAGTCTTCGCTACGCTCCTCTAATAAGCAAGTAACAGCCTAGTGGTGACCATGATATTTACTTAAGATGAATGAAATATCAGGGACAGTGGTGGTTTTATAGGGTAGGCAATCCTAGGAGGCAGTGCCTCTTCAATTTTGAGAGGCAGTTCCTTCTAATCTTTCGACTGCAGGAAAACACTGCTGACAACCAATTTCTACATCTTCTTGGTATTCACATTTTCTCTTGATTTTGAGTCTTGGATCTATCATCATTGATTTTTCCCGTTATTTCAGACTATTTCATACACTAGCTTTCATATTTGATGCATATTTCATGTACCACCCTGTATAATTCCGAGTTTCATTTCTCGTGTGCGAACAGTACTGTGAGGCAAGGCTCCGTTACGGCTTGAACCACCCGCGCGCTAGTTGTGTGGGATAGGGGAGATAGACGCTCGGAACATCCTTGTTGACGCTTGTTGATACAAACCAAGATGCATTGAGGGTTGCGTTGGTTCGCCGTGTTGAGATGGTGTCTCAACTTAAACCGGAAATGCGTTCCATTCCCTGATCTCTTTCCTTAGAACACCCGATCGCTTCTCTATCTAGTTACTTGATGTCATGCCTTCTATATACCTCAAATATTCGCATCTAAGATGCAGTGCAGATTGCCATCCAAGATGCAGTGGAAGTAAACAACTGCGCTAGGCTTATAAAACAGGATATTAACTGGTAATGCAATTAAATGAAATGTGAATACTTATTTGTTTGTGACATGTGGATTTCTCACACGAATTCGATTACATCAATAAATCG
This sequence comes from Brachyptera putata, assembly GCA_907164805.1. NCBI lineage: Eukaryota > Metazoa > Arthropoda > Insecta > Plecoptera > Taeniopterygidae > Brachyptera > Brachyptera putata. The sequence goes on along the minus strand of OU015462.1, from coordinate 9,575,140 downwards.
TCCAAATGTAAGTTATTTGCAATATAGCTTGTGTTATTATGAATTATTATTATGAATTACTTCACAATTTGAATAATGCACAATTTAACTTCTATCTCCATTCTACTTCATATAAGAAATTGTTTCAGACAACTGAGCAAACGTAAACGTCATTTTGTGTTCGGGAGGCTAGACTCCCTTATGCCGGACAGCGTAAGGGATTGCCCACACGGATATTGTCGCACGTTGCGTTCGGCTTATTGTTGTTAATATTAATATTTATTATTGTATCATTCTACTACCTCGGACTTGTTGCAGTTTCAAGCATCTTCAACATATAGGCCTAGTTTATTCGTAAGAAATTAAAAACTGGAAATCGTTTTGAATTATCATCATTATTATTCTAGCTAGGCCTATCAACATTACTATTACTATTCAAGTGATCATTGTTAGATTCCAAATGAAATAATATTGTCAGGATCAATGATTCACATGTCTCTCTCTCTCTCTCTCTCTCTCTCTCTCTCTCTCTCTTCCTCTTCCTCTCTCTACCAAAATCCTGCTACTTGTTTCAGGAAAGCCCTCAGCTGACCGCAGTCACCTCTCAAGTGGAATCTGGTGGACAGAATTAGAAGCTCATTCCCAACAAGGTGACTTACGAGAAGAATAACTCATCAGGTACGTTGAGAGTGTTTTGTTTGTATGAAGTGAATTGATCTCAACTTTGCCTCGTAGGATGATTTATACAGTAGTGAAATTCATCTTCACTATTCATTTCTATGTTTACGAACTGGTGATTTTGAACGAAATATATGTGAAATCTAAGATAATTTCATTCTCTATAGTTAATATGACATTCTAATTTTTTTAATTCAGTCAGTTTCAAGGTAATGCGTACAGAAATACCAAAAATGTGATGAAATTCAATGTGATAGGCTATATCACCAACTCCTCACTTCATAGTTCATAGCATTTTTTAAAAATAGTGCATCATTCTACTACCTCGGACTTGTTTCAGTTTCAAGCATCAACAACATATAGGCCTAGTTTATTTGTAAGAAATTAAAAACTGTAAATCGTTTTGAATTGAGCGCTGTAAATGCATGTATTTTGTCCCACAAAAGTGTAGTGGACTGTGGCTCTATTATTCGCTTGCAGGGATTGAGGAGTGTGTGAACTAAAAGAGGATTGAGGACAAAAGAGAAGTAAATAAGAGGATGGGAGATATTCTCAGTAATCCGAAATGTCATCGCACTTCTTGTTCGCGAGTTTAGTCTTTTCGAATTGAACAAGTGAATGTGAATCCAATCCTTCATGATAAGGTGGGCTCGTACATATTTCAAAGTTGGCATTACAATAGAAATATTAGAATATTTAGTAATCTTCATATGAAATTAATGGCAATCACTAGATGATTAAATAGGGATTTTTTTTCATCTTTTCGACCAGTTAGTATCAAGTATTAATGTGTAGATTGAACCATTGCTAAAAATAAATGTATCGAGTAGGGTATGCTATATGGATTGGTTGATGATTCATATTTGCTAGGACAAAACTTAACATGTAATAATCAGCAAACTGGAAAACATCAAACTTGACAACAATATTGTAGGCTTATAGTACTGTCGATACAACATTTAACCTGTCATTGCACAGTCGTTCATTTATTTTACAGTCATCAGGTATGAAATATTTACAATCATTTTCGCCGCCCTCGTTAGCTCAGTCAGCTGAGGCATGCTTCAGACACTGAAGCAGACCGTTGGGCGTTGGTTCGAGTCCCGCATAAGGCATGGGTTTTTGTAAACGTCCTTTCACTCATCATCACTTGATAGTTTCATAATCACCCGCTCATTCGTACCCCCATATAACCTAGCTGTTGGTGGGGTCGTTAAGCAAACAATAATCAATCACAATCATTTTCACGTCGACTTCATATACCAACAAAATATCGACAGTTAACAACAATTACAAAATTCGAAATTTAATCGTAAGATGCCAGAAACGTACCAAAATGAAGAAAAATACTGGTATTTATAAAACGTAGAGAATTACGCGGAAGAAAAATACTGGTATTTGAAAAATTTAGAGAATTACGCAGAATCTAAGAAAATGGTTTTGAATTAGGTACAACTGGGAAAATCATGAGATCCATTGGAATCAATGTTCATAAAGCCTGATGAAAAAAATTGTGAAATGTAATAAAAATCAACAGACATATAAAATCACATGAAAATAAATCGCATGGAATACCAATCAATCGCGTGGAATCCAAAGCGACAAATAGACTGAATATAAAAAAAATTGTCAGATATGTCGAGTGAGTGACGATCCCTCATTGTAACACCTTCGATTTCTATTGAAGCTACTGAAGAGGACGTGATGCCTGCACCACACCTGCCTGTCATTGACTGACAATCAACTACAATCAGTTCTCTACAGCGTCAATCCTTGGTAAGAATATTACTCATACTCAAGTACAATGTATTTCAATGGGCAATGTTCATACGTAGAGTTCGTTTTAATCTACGCTGTGGATGAGCCTCCTTCCGTAGCTCGGTTAGCCAAGGCACTGCTCCAGAAATTGTACACACTGTTAGGCGTCTGAGTCCCACATAAGGCATAAGTTTTTGTAATACGTCATTGAGCTTATCGTCATTTCACAGTTCCGTCGTCTCCTGGTCATTCATATCCCCAAATAGCCTAGCTGTTGGAAGGGGCTTCAACCAAATACTAAATGCTATAGGCCTATGCCCTGAATGAAATTCAAAAATGCAATTTTTTTTTACAAGGCTTGTTTTCAATAATAATAACGTTTCAACAGAAAGGAGATTGAAATGATATTTCAATCAACAAAACCTGTCGGGATTTGATTGAGGCGCTAGTTTTCGATTGGGCTCAATCTTCGTAATGACGATACAGCCTTTAAGTAAAGCGAGGAGAAGTATTTCCATCCTTCACGTAAAAGTAGTACCGGTATGTGATTTTATGTACAGAAAACAATACTAGTTCAATGAAATTAGTTCATTCAGTTGTTCATTATCTTCGGAACTATCAACCCTGAATTTATTGTTTGTTGAATGAATAATCTTTTTTAATTATTTCTATGGAGTGGTAAGATCGCTCTTGTGGTGCCCCATTTCACGAACCTAAGTTTCATCCTTTGCGTCAATTGAGAAACAATGATTTTGTGTCAAGAATTGCTCATAAAAGAGTTCATTTGTTTGCTGAATGGTTCCTTTTTATTCCAAGTAAAAAGTAGGCCTACATGATTTTCACCGTTACAAATAGAAACAAACTTGTGTTGACGGGAATGTACACTGGAGTCAGTAACTCCTATGATATGGGACGGATACACTCGAAATTTCTCGAAAATATCTGAATCAAAGTGAAACTGATTCAATTTTTTTTTTTTTTCAATTATTTCTTGAAATTATTCATTCAAATTCTGATTGGAAACATTATTGAATTACAAAAAGCCTACTCCATTCTCATATGTTTTATTCATATTTGAAACAGTTGGTGACATACAAATTTTTGAAATTGCACAAAATTAATCATCCAGATTCTCGCGAATTATTAATCTTCTTAATTTTCCCATCAATTAACGACTCAAGATAATTCTTAAGTGATACAAAGTTTAATGTAAAAATTGAATGTGAACCCAAAAACAAAAACTAGAACCTAAAGTCATACAACAAGTAGTAGGAATTCAAATTAACATGAGCGTAGGAAACAAAAGTTGAAGAGTCACTGACCTGCCAAGTATAGTAATACTATTAATTTTGCACATGGCGCACATATACAAAAAAATGTTGAACATGAAAATAATCAAGTGACACTCATGAAATTCGAGCACAGTCGAAATGAAACTGAGAACAAAGTAATGTATCGAGAACAAAAAATGACCATCTTTGACTTGATGCAAATTCCATATTTTTTGTCCTGTTTTTTCTATACTTTTCGTGATCTATATAGACATATTAAACCGGCTCATGTAGCACAATTGCTAACGAGCTCGATTCATGTGAGCCGGTAGGTGGGGAGCATTTCAGGCCTTGGTTCGATCCCCGCCACCGTCCATCTTTACAGGTAGTGTTCGTAGTTTCCCTCTGTAGTCTAGGCTAATCCGAAAATGGTTCCTACAGTATAGGCCACGACTACTTCCTTACCATTATCTCAGAAACCTTCATATCATCATCCTATTAACTCATTAATCTGATGCCAGTAGATCTTGGTTACCCACAGTGCGTCAGTAAACCTAATATAAAAGAAACATTCATTAACCCTTTCACAGTTGATAAAATTTTCGATATAAACCCCACCAGGTTAGCCAATAAGAGAGTATTTCATTCAAATTCATAACTCAGCACACAATCAAGATAAATAATTAATTTCAAAAGATTTGGTTAGACAAAAGTTCAAATGACAAGATTTGAATTTTTGTTGAAAATTGAAATGTTGTAATTTGAATGTAAAAAAAAAAGAAGCAATACTGTCAGGTGTTGAGGTTATGTTGTGTACATAACCCTCAATTTCACTCTCATTATCACTTTCTCCAAAAATGTCATTGTCATTATCCTCATCACTGAACTCAAGACCACTTCCCTCATCTAACACATCTTCTAAGTTAACGGAATTAATTGTTACATGTCTATTATTGTGACGAGAATTACTTCCCAGCATCCAACTGGACGACGCAATTTTTATTGTTTGGTACCTTGGCAACAAACACAGCCTATTTGAATCTCTTTACATTAGATTATTATTTGATGGATTTGAGAACGTACCCACTAAAATCATCGGTAACAAACTACTAACGACATCTACCAAAAATAAATGAACTTTGAAGCATTATTCGGTACGTGCAAAACCGTGAAAGGGTTAAGAATTGAGGAAATCAAAGGACTGAAACACTCGCTTGATATATGGGATGCAACATTTTTTTGTGAAAGTATTTCAAAGATTGCATGATGTTAATGCATGTGCATGCATCATCTTGGAATCCAAATGCTCAGTTATTTGTGAATTCAATTCAATTTTAAATACATGTTGCAATATCTTGAATGTTATCAATTGCATTAGACTCGCGCATTGGAAAATATATTTTGATCTTGAAATAAATATGCTCGCTTTCAGTAAAATGTACGAGATTACAGAATTTATGTATATTTTAGCAACAATCGTGGTTCACGTAGTGATAGATGGTTTACGATTCTTGGTATAATTTTATGTGCTTTTAAAGAGGTGTCAACAAAATAACAATTGCCATTATATTTTTACAGTTATTTTCGGGGAATCGTGATTACTATCAGAAACCCAACTACTTCTCAGTAATATTTTGTTATTACCCCACTTAGTACGTAGTCCACTATGAATCGAAAGTCCACACTAGTTTTTTTCTAAATTTGACCTACTCTTTGACTGCTGCTAACTATTCACTGGTAAGACTTCATCACAAACTTATTTCCTCTTGTTGCAGATTGCCCCAGCTGTTTGGCACGCTTGTACTCCAAGTGACGTCAAGCAGGTGCTGACATCATGATCGCGTTACGTTTGCATTCGTCCATTGCAGCAATCCAAGCTGTGACTTCAGCCAGTCAAGCAAGCAGCTTATCAAGACAGCCATGCAGTTGCCGACTTTGGGATCATGTTAGGGCTTCATTCGTCCAATGCAGCAATCAAAGCTGTAACTTCAGCCAGTCATGTCATTTTTCAGCCAGCTTGCTGTGTTTTGATTGGTTCAATGTTGATCACTTTGCTTGCTGCATTGGTACAATAGCATCTCAATGCATTAAGACAAATATGATAATGATGTGTAAACAAATATCTTGTGATCGTTTGATTTATTGGTACAACAAATGATAATAAATTGATAAGTTACACTGACATATGTATGATGTGTTTGAACTTGTAATTATCCCATGGCTCCTAGTATCCCCAGTGCAGCCCGCAAGGGAGGGGGTCAGGGGTTGATGCAGAGTGGGGGGGCTTGACCTTGAACCCTTGCATGCAAGAGCGGCTCATGTAGCTTCCGAGAAAGCTACGCAAGTCTCTCTCCCATGTTCGAATACAAGGTCTCCACCCCACTCTCCAGCAAATCTTACATAGTTGTTGGACGCATGACAATGTACCCTTGAATGCTAGACAGGCTGATGCAAGTCTATCTCACACGCAAGAGTAGAAGATCTCGTCCAATAGCTATGCAGATCCAACCCCTGACCCCCTGTGAACCCTTTACCCACGGCTCAGGTGCAGGCACTTTATCCACAGCCTACGTGGGGTCGAGCCCTTTAGCCACGGCCCAGGTGAGAACAGGCACCAGTGCTCATGGTTATCAGGTTTCTTTTAGCTCAGGGCAACAAGATCCCTACTCGGAGCAGTAGTTTATTTACTATGACATTGCTTGGTCACTTGCCAGTTGTTGGACTCTAGGCCGGAAACTCCACCATTCTGAGCTTGATCGAGTTGGTATAAGACACTGGGCTGATCAAACCACACTGGTCTAGCCTACCCGGCTCGGGGATCAGTTTCACAATAGGCTGAATCATACCTGGGTGCGGGCTGCAATGAGGTCAGTTTACCCACATAACGGTGCATCCAACTACTAATTACCACTATTTACCTACAATCTCTTGATCATAACGATGCTCCAAGGACTGAGTCTTCATGGTAAGCTGCAGCCTGCAAACAGAAGAGTGCTCTGATTAACTTGACTTATAGAAGTGATTCAAAGGATTCCAAATTCACTATAGGCCCTACCATGGTGAATACACCAAGTTGATTTTTGCTCCCAAATCTTTGAATTGAACTCGATTTTGAAACGGAGACCGGATTTGTATTATAATTTAATAACCATGTGAATAAATAACAATAACACTGAGAAATTCAACATTGAATTTCAGAGGACAAAAATGTTTGACCGAAATGTACAGGGTTAACTAAGGTACTTTTGGACCTTTTGCAATTAATTTCTATGAACTGGTGAGAGCTATGATGTTCTAGTATTTTTTTATGAGTATAACTTGATGGTCCCTAAATCCTCAGCAAATTTGGCTATACTCGCATCAGCCATTTCCAAGAAAAAGGTGTCTGGATTACCCAAAAACTGCAATTTCCAGCCACTTTCCAGAGTCATCAAAAATCATCATTTTTGATTCGGCTAAAATTTTGTAGGAAGACGAGAGGACATTTCGAAAGAGTTATTCCGTTGAAATTTTGCTAATAATGCTAATGGAAAAGTAATTAGAAGGATTCCAGAATTCTATAAAGGACCCTATATACCATGGTGAGTACAACAAGTTGATTTTTGCTCTAAAATCTTCAATTTAAACTCGATTTTGAAACGGAGACCGGATTTGTGTTCGAATTTGATAACCATATGAATAAATAACAACAGAACTGAGAAATTCAACAATGAATTTCAGAGGACAGAAATTTTTGACCGAAATGTACAGGGTTAACTAAAGTACTTTTGGACCTTTCGCAATTAATTTCTATGAACTGGTGAGAGCTATGATGTTCTAGTATTTTTTTATGAGTATAACTTGATGGTCCCTAAATCCTCAGCAAATTTGGCTATGTTCGCCTCAGCCATTTCCAAGAAAAAGGTGTCTGAATTACCCAAAAACTGCAATTTCCAGCCAATTTTCAGAGTGACTTTTGGAAAAACGACAATTGTCCAAGTATGTTTGGATATTCATCAAGCAAAATCAATTCTAATTGCGAAAATATAATAATGGGAATTTTAAAATCAAAATTGACGTCGGAAATCAAATTTGAGAAACGTGAAAAATGCTAAAATCATCATTTTCGATTCGGCTGAAATTTCGTAGGAAGACGAGAGGACATTTCAAAAGAGTTATTCCGTTGAAATTTTGCTAAAAATGGTATTTTAAAAGTAATTAGAAGGATTCCAAAATTCTATGTAGGACCCTACCATCGTGAGTACATCAAGTTGATTTTTGCTCTAAAATATTTTAATTGAACTCGATTTTGTAACAGAGACCGGATTTGTGATGGAACTTTATAACCATATGAATAAATAACAACAGAACTGAGAAATTCAACAATGAATTTCAGAGGACAGAAATTTTTGACCGAAATGTACAGGGTTAACTAAAGTACTTTTGGACCTTTCGCAATTAATTTCTATGAACTGGTGAGAGCTATGATGTTCTAGTATTTTTTTATGTGTATAACTTGATGGTCTTTAAATCCTCAGCAAATTTGGCTATGTTCGCCTCACCCATTTCCAAGAAAAAGGTGTCTGAATTACCCAAAAACTGCAATTTCCAGCCAATTTTCAGAGTGACTTTTGGAAAATTGACAATTGTCCAAGTACGTTTGGATATTCATCAAGCAAAATCAATTCTAATTGCGAAAATATAATAATGGGAATTTTAAAATCAAAATTGACGTCGGAAATCAAATTTGAGAAACGTGGAAAATGCTAAAATCATCATTTTCGATTCGGCTAAAATTTTGTAGGAAAACGAGAGAACATTTCAAAAGAGTTATTCCGTCGAAATTTTGCTAAAAATGGTATTTTAAAAGAAATAAGAAGGATTCCAAAATTCTATGTAGGACCCTACCATGGTGAGTACATTAAGTTTATTTTTGCTCTAAAATATTTAAATTAAACTCGATTTTGAAACGGAGACCGGATTTGTGTTCGAATTTCATAACCATATGAATAAATAACAATAGAACTGAGAAATTCAACAATAAATTTCAGAGGGCAAAAATTTTTGACCGAAATGTACAGGGTACTTTTGGACCTTTCGCAATTAATTTCTACGAACCGGTGAGACCTATGATGTTCTAGTATTTTTTCATGAGCAAACCTCCACAATCCTTAAATCATTAGCAAATTTGGCTACGCTAATTCCAGCCGTTTCCAAGAAAAAGGTGTCTGAATTATCAAAAAACTGCAATTTCCAGTCAATTTTCAAAAGTGGCTTTTGAAATAACATCGATTCTCCAATTATGTTTAGACATTCAGTAAGAAGATTCATTTCTGAGGAAAAAAATATTTTTGGGGAAATTATAAAATCAAACTTGACTTCAGAAATCAAATTTGATAAAAGTTAAAAAGGCAAAAATTCATGATTTTTTATTTCACTAAAATTTTGTAGGACGAAGAAAGGGTATTTTATAAACAAAATTCCGTTGAAATTTTTCCAATTTCCTCTTTTTCAAAGTAATCAAAAGAATTGTGAAAGTCTATATAGGCTCCTACCATGGCAGATTTACCGAGTCATTTTCGCTCTAAAATCTTTAAATTTGACTCAATTTTGAAACTGAGACCGGATTTGTGTTCCAATTTGATAACTATACACGTACATAACAACAGAACTGAGAAATTCAACAAAAAGTTTCAAGCGACAAAAAAATTTGACCAAAATGGAAGTAAGCTCGTTTTCGACCTTTCGTAATTAATTTCTACGAACCGATGAGACCTATGATGTTCTAATATTTTTTCATGAGCATACCTTCATGATCCTAAAATCATCCGCAAATTTGGCTACGCTCGCTCCAGCCGTTTCCAAGAAAAAATTGTCTGAATTACCAAAAAACTGCCAATTCAAGCGAGTTTCAGAACGGACTTTTGGAATAACGATAATTGTCCAATCATATTTAGTTATTCAGCTAGAGGAATTGTTACCAAGGAATAATTTTCTTTGGCGGACACTTTAAAACCAAATTGAAGTCAAAAATTTATTTTGGAAAAAGTAAAAAAGGCAAAAAATAATATTTTTGATTTGGCAAGAACTTTGTGGGACAACAAAAAGACAATCTAAAAAGTCAATTCCATTGAAAATTTTCTGAATTTCATTTTTTATCAAGTAATCACAAGGATTCTTAAATTCTACATAGGCCCCTATATGACAAAAAAACAGTCTGGATTTGTGTTCCAATTTAATTACTTGACACATGCATAACAACAGAACTGAGAGATTACCATGTCAACTCATTGTTCCTACATTTTTACAAGATAATTCATCATCTGGAGAGTTTTAATTTCGTCGCCACTTACGTTGCTTAAAAACTGAAGGAACACACAACAGAAGGCATGGGTTTTTGTAAGCATCATTGCACTTTTCATTATCACCTGCTCATTACTACCTCCAAATAACCAAGCTATTGGTGGCTGTTGGTGGGGTAGCTAAGCAAACAATATAGTCCTGCGGGCTTCGAGCTCTATCTCTTCAAATAAGAAAGTTTGTGGCGTCGGTCGTATAACAAGCTGAAAATTTGACAGTATTTAGAAATATGATTGATACAACTGCTCTTCAAAATTGTTCGGATTTGCTTCATCGGAACACACTTGAAAAAAATCAGGAACCTGCCATTCGAGGAAAAACTGAAGAAATGTTGAGTTTCGATGAATTTTTCTCCCAAGGATCAATTTTGATCCTAGAACCATGAAACTTTCAGTAAACAGCTCGTCGTTATAAGATGTTCTCATAAAAAATAATAAACAAGTCAATTATATGGATAAAGTTCATGAAATATCCGAAATTCGGTAAGAAAAGATGCAAAATTACACGTTACCGGACTTTGGTTCTTAGCTGTATCTATTAGCGTGAATTTAAAAACGTGAATATAGAATCAACGAATAGCCTCATCTATAGGCTACAACTTTGCCGCTTGAAGACGTGTTTCACGTGAACTTTGTAACACAGTTTTCTACTATTTCTGTGGCGCCGTTTTGCATGTTTTGCAATGCTGTGTACTGGACACTGGCCACTTCGATTGACCGTCTCAGCTGTCCAATAACATCACCGATTGGATGGTTCGAGCCACCAAGATACCTTTACTGAAGTGGGTATCTAATGTCAGGGAAATTGATCGATTAAACTATATTAGTTATGTGGTTGTATGTATGGTTATTTGTTCTGATTATAATGGTAATTTCTTTATGACACCGATGTTCATGAGTTTTACTCATCGGATTATGAAAATAGAATGATATTCTGAAATACGATATGGTTAGAAGGTGAATTTTGCGTATCCAGCAATCGTTCTGTTACGAGATGTTCATCCGATTTCGAGCTGTTACGCCACACACTTGCGGGATCAATCGAGCTCAAAAGCACGAGGACGAATCTCGAGATTTTTTTTCACACATTAGATTCAACCCTTTACTTGACCAATATAATAACTCTTTCGGGTTCGGAATTCGGTGTTGATCAAGTTATAAAAACTTCTACCATTCTCAAATATCCAAAAAGACGTAACAAAACAGAATATAGGCCATTGACAATTATATATATATGTATATATATATATATATATATATATATATATATATATATATACATATATAAATTTATTTAAAATTGCATACCTTCTAGAAACTGTTTGAAAATTGTGTTTTATTTATCACAATTCAATTTGGTTCAATTTGTGGTGTGATCCACAAGTCTAGAAATGTGTGACTGTACGAGAGATTTCGAAAATTGGAACTGTGTAAGAAGTTCTCCTCACATCCATCACATAATCGTCAGGCGTATACGGTTAAAATGTGTATTTTAAAGCGTATACGCTTTATAATCAGGTGATTTGAGGTGAATAGTTATGACTTTCACCTTATGAAGGTATTGAAAATATCTGTGTCTCATCGTTTTCAGAATTTTGATATCTCTCACCATTCAGAAGCTATCACCAAAAAACTGATATTCCACTGAATCGACTCCCGTGGAGTCATACATTTGTGTTCATAATAATTCACATAGCCCATAAATAGGATTATCTGTGATTTTTGTAAATAAAAATAGTGCATGGGAAAAAATAATATATGGATACAAAATAATTACAGATAGAATGATGGCGTAAGGCCGTGGGTATTTTATCACACATATGATTTGTTATGATATGCCAATCATGTAAATACGTGAGTACCATTCACTATTAATTTGAAATGAATAATAATAATAACAATAATGATAATAATATCGTTCATAGAGAACGATTTTTAATTTATAATTTCATCTGAATAATTTCATTTTATTAATTGTAATATGGGGTTAACAGTATTTTGAAGTACTATACGAAAGTAATATACATTGAAGTACTCGATATAGTGTCCGAACGATATGTTGTTGCCGGTTTTGACCGTGATTGTATTCAATGAATAAAATGAAACAACAATAATAATAATAATACATTTTATTCTCAAACTAATCAAGTACATACATGTACAGTATTCATTGGGATGAATAATATATAAGTTATAAACTCAAGTAAAATTTCAATACTTTTGCAAGAAAATGAAAGAGAAGTCCGTGTAAGAACGTGGTGCTGAGGACAAACATTTGTAAATAAATATGGTGATTTTCCATGATGACAAAGAAAAGGAATGCTTTAGAAATTGAAAAATCTATATTTAATATACGGTATATATAATTATACGCCAGTATACATAAACATTCAACTCAGATGCTGATTATAGGCCTACTATTATAATTGGTAAGCTTGCACTTTGCAACCATGAGCTGAGAATAAAAAATAATAATAATAAAATACCCATCGAAAATATCGAATAATAAATAATAATCGAATAATAAAATACCCATCGTGCTATAGCTTCATTCGGCGCAAATAACCTCGTCGTTGACGCGCCGTAAAACCACACAATTCTGAATTCTACTATAGCTTCATCGGTGAGTTCTGTATCTTGCTCTTCACGAGAACGAGCACGAGCAGGTCCCAACTGAGCCGTCGCGCCACTGGTCTCCTCCCTCGCGGGACCAAATCCAGCACCGTCGCTGAGAAACGATGGGCGCCCATTCACACGACTTGCCCAGCTCACTCTAGTAGCCTGCTTCTCATTAGACCCACGATATTCGGCTTTCCGTAGAGCTCCTCCAGCTCCTGGTTGTATCGGATTCGCCACGTCCCCGTTATTACGTCTAGTACAAGACCGAAGATTTTCATTAGGATTTTCCTTTCGAAGATGAGATGTTTATTCAGGTCCTGCTTCCAAACACTCCAGGACTCACAGCCATACACGACACGACTGGCTGGATTAGTGCCATATAGAGCCTGGTTTTGACTTGACGGGATAGGATTCGTGACTTGAGCAGGTGACTCAGACTGAAGTAGCTGCAGTTGACCGCTTCGCTCGACGCGTCCGCTGTGACTGCCTCTTGATCTCCTCCAAGCCTGGTGGCGGATACTCTGGGTCAACCGTAGCTATTATTTGGAATTCGAACAATTCGCGGGGTTCAACGCAGTTGAGAAGATTGATGAAGTACCCCTTCCAACTCTCTACAACCTCTCGGCCGTTCAAGTTGCATAAAAATGTTCCAATGTAGTAGCTCTAGTAAAAATGAATCGTGTAATTTTTCTTGATCAATTAAATATTTCGGAATTATATACATGGTGAGATTAGTTCATGCTGCAATTTATTAATAGCATCAACTAGCTGATGGGCAGTTAACGTGAATATATAATTAATATGTATCTGTATACACATATTATATATTCCCTAGTTCCCTCTTTTGGGGTATAATTACGGTCCCATTTGGTACCTTGTCTGCTTTGCCACCGCGGAGAATATTCATCAATCTATATTTCGGTTTGCCATCGCGAAGAAGACTTGTTTCTATCCCAAAAGAGAACAAATAGTCAACCCGAGAAATCGAAACAACATTTCACTCAATCCGCGAGAACATTTAGTTATAAAATAATACACGATTTCAGCAAGTTTCCTGGTGAACCACCGGTCAGTTATTATAAATGTATGATTTTTAAATTACAACCTCCCCCGTGAGTCGAGCCCGGATCTCCAGATTGCCGGTACGACGCGTTGGGCCTATACCAATTCCGCTAGAGGAGAACTTCTTACACAGTTCCAATTTTCGAAATCTCTCGTTCAGTCACACATTTCTAGACTAGTGGGTCACACCACAAATTGAACTAAATTGAATTGTGATAAATAAAACACAATTTTCAAACAGTTTCTAGAAGGCATGCAATTTTAAATAAATTTATATATATGTATATATATATATATAATTGTCAATGGCCTATATTCTGTTTTGTTACGTCTTTTTGGATATTTGAGAATGGTAGAAGTTTTTATAACTTGATCAACACCGAATTCCGAACCCGAAAGAGTTATTATATTGGTCAAGTAAAGGGTTGAATCTAATGTGTGAAAAAAAAATCTCGAGATTCGTCCTCGTGCTTTTGAGCTCGATTGATCCCGCAAGTGTGTGGCGTAACAGCTCGAAATCGGATGAACATCTCGTAACAGAACGATTGCTGGATACGCAAAATTCACCTTCTAACCATATCGTATTTCAGAATATCATTCTATTTTCATAATCCGATGAGTAAAACTCATAAACATCGGTGTCATAAAGAAATTACCATTATAATCAGAACAAATAACCATACATACAACCACATAACTAATATAGTTTAATCGATCAATTTCCCTGACATTAGATACCCACTTCAGTAAAGGTATCTTGGTGGCTCGAACCATCCAATCGGTGATGTTATTGGACAGCTGAGACGGTCAATCGAAGTGGCCAGTGTCCAGTACACAGCATTGCAAAACATGCAAAACGGCGCCACAGAAATAGTAGAAAACTGTGTTACAAAGTTCACGTGAAACACGTCTTCAAGCGGCAAAGTTGTAGCCTATAGATGAGGCTATTCGTTGATTCTATATTCACGTTTTTAAATTCACGCTAATAGATACAGCTAAGAACCAAAGTCCGGTAACGTGTAATTTTGCATCTTTTCTTACCGAATTTCGGATATTTCATGAACTTTATCCATATAATTGACTTGTTTATTATTTTTTATGAGAACATCTTATAACGACGAGCTGTTTACTGAAAGTTTCATGGTTCTAGGATCAAAATTGATCCTTGGGAGAAAAATTCATCGAAACTCAACATTTCTTCAGTTTTTCCTCGAATGGCAGGTTCCTGATTTTTTTCAAGTGTGTTCCGATGAAGCAAATCCGAACAATTTTGAAGAGCAGTTGTATCAATCATATTTCTAAATACTGTCAAATTTTCAGCTTGTTATACGACCGACGCCACAGTTTGGCCTAGAACAGCTCAAGCCCGCAGGACTAATAATCAAAATCAGAGTTTCAATCATAGGCCTACAATAGAAACGGTACCCACCTGTCATGATGTTCTGCTGATGCATTCCTCTTCTTCCTCTCCCTTTTTTTTCTCTCTTCTTCTTTAATCCACTCTCCCCTATACTTTGCTCCAACATCCGCTCCTCCATGCACTGGATTGTAAATACCACCGACTGTAAAGAAGAAAGTTATTAGTATTGTTAGCAATAATTATGTTCGTGTTTACAATTGGTAGCCATGTCCAGGGCAGGCCAACAGGAAGTGAAATTAGTTTCAGAATGGGGCGGACTGGGGAGTAAAGATCCCCGGTCGGGATTGGAACATGCAGGGGCCCTTTGGTTCTGGACTTGATGAAAATGGGTGTATTAGTCATAATTTGACACAACTTCTAAAGGTAATGCCTATTATGGATTCGGAAAAACTCAGTATATATAGGCCTCTATCATTTTGTCTAATAATATCCAATAAGATGGTATTACAGAAATTATAATCACTCTACGTAGGTATAAGAGTTCATGATGATCTTTGGCAGAGATGATTAGATTACCTTGGATGAAAATGTGAATTTGAAAGGTGTTCGTCTCTCAATCTTGAAGAATAGTCACTTTTAATATGATGCGAATATGACTTTTAATATCCGCCGGGCGACCAGTGACAGAATAGAGCTATTAGCCTGTTGATTATTTTCTTGTCGGTGATACATGCCATAAAAGAACATTTGTCCTACGGCCCGTAGGGCCCGGCCCGTGTCTTCGCTAACGCGAAGACAGCGCCCCTCAGGGATCAAGGGGGAAAAGGCCTCCTTCTGGGCCCGCACAGATTTTTTTGAAATTATACCTTTTTTTAATATGGTTTAACGTGTTTCAGATGAGATTTAGATGTAAATATCAATTTTCTAATAGAACTAAAAGCGCCCAACTGATATCAGTTGGACACCTTTGGGAAAATATATGTTTGCCAATCACAGTTATTGTAACTGCAGGGTCGTTTTGTTTCACTTTAGCGCCCCGGGCAAGGACTCAATTGTTAGACCTTGAAACTAAGTGCGCATATAGTGAAGGGGCTAGTCCAACCCTGATTTCAGCAGTTCATCTCCAGCCCTCGACCTGTGTGGTTGTACGAGACTGTTTAGCTTTAGTTTAACCTAGTTTAGGTGCCTCCAGCCAGCCTACCGATCATTATAGTAGTTTAGAATCCGATTATACTAACCGATACTGTAATCCATTTTCAGGAGTATTATTTGTAGCTTACAGTTTAGTACCCGAATTTATACTACCCGATTCTGTAATTGTTTATTATCCAAGTATTAATAAAGTTTACGTGCATCAGTGTGTACTTTCATTGCATTGTTCATAGCATATGTCAGATGGGGCCTACTTTGGACACTTTCCATGTTTGCTAATAACTTTTCACTCTATGACTAAATTATTTTAAAAAATTACTATTATTAGATATTTATATCTATTTCCAAAATTGCATAGCTTATGACTTGAATACTTCAACTTCAATCAAGAATAAATATTATTTGGTGTCCAAAGTTATAAAATAATCCATATATGAGAGAAACACAAAGGCGAAGGGTCAATTTGGACAACAGATTTGATAGATACCAGCTAAAGCATTCAGCTCTTTTTGAAAAATCTTTTTCTCATCATGTTTTTTTGACAACTGTCAAATAATCTTCATCAAAGTATATAAGGCATACAAGGGGGAAAAGGCATGGAAAGATATCCGAGACCGGTTTGGAGCACCAAGATTCATTGGCAGATTAGATCATATTTACAAGATAGAGAGAACTAGACAAATGAGAAAGGGGCTGAATTCAATGGTAGCCCAAGGAATCATTGACTGGAACGCGTTACCTCAGAAGGTATTTGATGATTGGCCATCAGCTAAAACCTTCAGACAAAGAGTTTTAGCTCTAAATTTAGTATTAGGTTAAGAGTCGGTTGTACCAAGTGATGATTAGTGAATTATGGAAAAATTAGCAAGTTAACCTGTTATTACCTTTGGATACCTTCGCTATTTTAGTACCTTAAGTAATCTTCAACTTATTAATATTTAATCATCAGTTGGTACAATCGGCTCTAAGCTAATTAGGATTAAAGTATGATGATCAGATTTGTTCAATTAATTATTAAGATCATCGCTATAAATTATAGATATTGGGACATTTACCACCGGATACTAATGTACCTACTGTTGTTAATTGTATTGTACTGTATTCTAAGTAAATAAAGGTGCATTCATTCAAAGTAACTTGATTTTTCTTCAGGTGTCCATACATAGAAACATGATATTTCTATAAGAAAATCGAATGTGAAAAAATTGCCATCAAAATTGCCAAAAAAATTGGATCAGTTTAAACCACATAATCGTGCATTTAACTACTATCTACCACTATTTACCTACTATCTTCTATTGCCACGATGTTCCAAGGAATGAGTACCGGTATTCAAGGTAAGCTGCAGCCTGCAAACAGAAAAGAGTTCAAATTAACGTAAATAACTTGCTTCAAATTCAATGAATCACAAAAATGTCATCATATTTGTTTTTGGCAAAGAGCTACTTCGTGCCCACGCCAAATTTGAGACGAATCAAATTTTGAAAACTGAAAAGATTAAAAGTAATCTTGCTCTAAAATCTTTTAATTGGATTTAATTTTGAAACTGAGACCGGATTTGTGTTCCAATAAAATTAGTATACACATTCATAACAATAGAAATGAGAATTTCAACAGAATGTTTCAAGCCTCAAAAACATTCACATCAAAATGATCAGGGTTCTAGCTAGTTTTTGATCTTATGCAATTAATTTCTATGAACTGGTGAGACCTTTGATGTTCTAGTATTTTTTATGTGTACAACTTCATAATCCCTGAACCATTAGCTAATTTGGCTACGCTCGCCCAAGCCGTTTCCTCAATAAAAGTGTCTGAATTACCAAAAATCTGCAATTTCTAGTGAATCTTTTCAGAACGGATTTTGGACAATAATTGTCCAATTATGTTCTGTTGTTCAGCTAGAAGAATTGATAATAATGAAGAAAATATACTCTTTGAGATTTCAAAATCAAAATTCGAGTCAGAATTGGAGTAAAAAAAGCAAAAAATCATGATTTTTGAGGTGATTGGCCAAAATTGTATAGAGCTTTAAAAGGATATTTCGAAAACACAATTCGCCACACAAATGAGCTGAATGCCTGAGAAGTCAATCTTGGTGGCTGAGTGGTCGACCATCCTGACTGAGGTGCATCGTTTTTTTCCTCTGTCATTGAGGTGAATACTAGGATGGTTCCTTAACAATTGGACATGACTGCTTCTTTCAAAACATCCAATAAATTAACCTTTCATCTAAACTTACTATTACCCTTCATCATTCACTGACGCAAATACATCTAGAACGTCAGTTCAATGTATTGGAAAACTCAATAAAAATGAAGGAAAAAAGTGAACAAATGAAATTTAAAAAAAGAATAGAGAAAGTAGAACTTGCAATCAATCAGGTAAATTTTTACTCATTGCTATGCACATAGGCCTATATTCAATGTCAACATGGGGGTTCGATTCCCACAATGGTCGGTCATCCTGACTGAGGTGCGCCGTGTCTTTCCTCTGTCGTTTTTTTTTTTTTTTTATTGCAAAATAAACACAGATAGCACATTTACAGAAGTACAAAAAAATAAGGCAATATCATTCGGAATTCCCACAAAACTGCCAAATGGACAGTTTGACTGTGAGTTATAAAAAATCTACAAAACGTAAGGTGTTCAATACAATCGTATCAAGTAAATAAGTGAATAAATGCTACAATTTGAGCTCGAAGTGAATAGTATTTGAGGTGAATAGTAGGATGGTTCCTTAACAATGGGACACGACTGCTTCTTTCAAAACACCCAATAAAATTACCTCATCTCAGCTTATCACTACCTCTTTCATCAGTCACTGACGCCAACAGATAATGAACATTAGTTCAGTGCATTGGTAAACTCAATATCGATTTATGAAAAAAGTGTACAAATGAATTAACAAAGAAAAAAAGTATGGCTTGGGATCAATCACTTGTATTTTTACTGATTGCTACACACATATTCAATGTCAAAGTAGACCTACTTATTGATCAGAAGTATAAACTATATTTCTGAGTAGTTGAGAGTAGCAATGACTTCAATTTTACTTATGGAAACATGTTGGGGTTTGTGTTTCATGTTTCTTTATTTTTTGTTATTTTTGTACGCTGCGGCATTTATAAAGGGTAGACAAACCACAGAACTACAGAATCCTCAAGATCCTTTAATAATTACCAGACCGTATAATAGTGATTTTTATTATATTCCTCATTATAAGAATAAACGTGGAAACAGAAAACTAAACTAATAAGCATAAGCTGTTCAACAATTTACAAATTTAGTACTTGACTTGAAAATTTGAATTGTTATCGTAATATCAAGCACAAATTGAAAACTTCCCTCACAAATGAGATAAATAATTTGCAAACCTTTTTTTAGAACCTTTTTTATACCTTTTTTTGGAAAGATATTTCTTCTCTCTTTTCCAAATTCTTCTCCAAATGTAATTTCCCTTCTACAGTAACTAGGCATACGCAGAATATGCGCTGTACGATGAGTGAGATGTCTATATAAAGTATAATCGACAACTCTACACACCTTAACGCATATAAAATATACTTCATTCGGTTAATATCGAATCTAGGGAGCCATGAATCTATCACTGCAACATTTTTCTGCTAATATTTCTATCTATTCGATGAATAAAAAACATTTATAATATTATTTTCTTCCAAACAGCTGGTCCAAATTGCATACAAATTTTTAATAATGTGTAGGGCCTATCATTCTAGTGTTTACATTTGAGGTCAATTTGAATTAAATTGAAGAGATTTTACTTTTCAATTTTTTCGGTCCAGCCTAATCTTATGCTGTTTTTAGAAACCTTGAGATCAAAAATGGTCCAACCGATTTGACCCAAAAACTATACAGTTTTAAGTTGAATAAGTTTGCATATACAGAAAAAGTTTCATGTCGATTGGTCAAAACCTGCGACCTGTGCAGTGCTTACAAAAACAACAAAACCACAACAAAAAGCTCCACAAGAGTAGGATGTAAATCTTTGCTAACGCTCATCTAATAATTAATATTTCCCAAGATTTAGATATATTTAGTTATACAAACCTTAACGGAATTCACTTTTATGAATTGACATAACGTTAGAAACTTTGAGATAATGTTTCTCAAAAATGGTCCAACCGATATTGCGTTTGCGTATATACAGACAAAGTTTTATGTCGGTCGGTCAAACCCTGCGACCTGAGCAGTGTTTACAAAAAAAAAAAAAAAAACACACACAGACAAAGCTCCATAAGATTGGGATGGAAATATTCGATAACGCTCATCTAATAATACCAATAAAATCAATTTGAACCTGATTTTGAAACCGAGACCTGATTCAAGAGCAGGCAGGCGTTCTATAGACAAACTCACATGATCGCACTATCAATCAGGCACCGAGTGAAGAATGTGTTTCATCAGAATTATGTAATAGAATAAACCTAGATTGTTTCAATGTAGCACCAAAATGAAACAAAAACCAATTTGATATTTTAAATAGTACAATCGTAAGAGTACATAGTGTGAGACCTAAAATGCCATGCAGACGCCTGCGGATTGCAATTTCATTACACTGTCAAGCCCGTGAGTGAGTTTGACCTTTCCCCCCCTCTCCTCTGGCTCATTACTAGCAAGGGTAGTATGAGGACACGTCATGGGACGGAGATGTACAGAGCGAGGGTTTTTAGTTTCAGTTGAGTTTGGTTATTGGTCATGTTCGCATCTCTTGAGAGAGTATACTTGAGAGTGTTTGGTTGTGGACATTGTTAATCTGTAGGATTTTCGTGGCTTAGCCCGCAGATTTATTTATTCTTTCATTTATTAGGCCTAATTACTATTCAATTTTGTAAACTACGTGGCACCCATCAAGTTTTTTTGCTATTTGCTCTTCATTTTGGTATCTTTCGTTAAATTCCGATCCTGACCTTCCCCCCCCCCCCCCCCCCCAACCTACCAAAGTAAGGAGCTAGGCCAAACGCAAAGAACGCGGCGAAGTACAGCGAAGCCGAGGTAAGTCGTGGCAACACCCTACACATATAGCAACAGAAACTAGAAATGTACCTCTGGTAAAGAAAAAGATTTTTGCCAGTTTAAAATTGTGCTATAAAATAAATTGAGTTTTTGACCTGTGGTAATTACCGTAATTTGTACATACTGGCGACAGCTATAGCGGTGAGGTATACGGTATTACAATGATCACTTAATTGATGACCACTTGATCATTCGAGTTATTTCAAGATTGTTAGGCTTATACCAGCATTTAGAACAAAATTTTAAAATTACCGGCACTTCAATTATGAAAATATGTTCAAATAATTTGACAGAGGATCAAATTCTAAGAAAAATATACCTTATTTTCAAATTTTTCAAACCAAATTTTAGATTGTCAGAAAGAGTACGGAATTGTGTCTAACACAATTGTGTGAGCAATTGTGTGAATTGTGTGAGCTAAAATTTTGTCAAACGATGGAGAGGACATCTGTGAAACCCAACTCTATTGAAATATTTTTGAAGAAATCCTACAACCTAGAAACATTTGTAAATTTCAAATATGACAAATATACTGGGATCAAGTTTTTCTTGAAGCAAAAATCTTTAAATTGAACTCTACTCTGAATAGAGACCAGATTTGTGTTCACAGAATACATACGGAACTGGGAAATTCAACGAAAAGATTACTTTACTGAAGAGTTAGAACCTCACCGCCTACAAAATTACGCCAAGTAGGCCTACTAGTACTCACCGGTCACGATGTATCGGTGATGCGCCCCGGACTTCCTCTTCTTCACTCTTCCTCCCCCAATTGTCACTCAACCTGCTCTCTCTTCCTTCATCCTGTCGCCCCTTCGTTTCTCTCCACCTTCCATCTTATTCTATGCATTGGATTGAAAATTGAAAACGGATTAGTAGGCCTACGCCATTGAATTTGTAGTGTTGCCTACGCCTAGATATGTTAACATCATAGTTATGTTGCAATCACAAAATAAGATTGAGTTCTCTCCATTAAAAGTGTTCAGTTTCAAGATGCTGATTTCAGAAATTTAAAGTTGGTTGCTCGCAGTCTTAAAACGGGAAAATAGTGTGAAAATAAAGAACATATTGTTGGGTCACGTGAAAGATTGTTTGATTAATTGTGTATCATTATTTTTAAAAGTTAATTGATACACTGCACCGGTAACACACCAGCAAATTGAAAGACTTTCATTTGTTAAATTGTATTACCGGTATACCGGTAACTGAAAACGAATAAGCTCATAGAACTATGAAGCACCTGTCGGTTGATGATATTGAATTACAAACACAATAGGCCTACATTGTTGATGATGTAAAAAAAATAGGGTTGTATAATCCTTTTTGAAGGAAATTATATCAGACCCTTCTATGGTATTTCAGCTTCTCCTCTAATACTGTACCTACATAGGCCTAATTGATATTAAAAGCGTTTTATATAGGCATATTCAACTATTTGTACCGGTATCATTGAGTAAATATGCCGGTATTGTTTTGATACAAAGAATACTCAATATCTTTCTTACGGCGGTGTTGAGTTTCAACCATTTTATTCGATTACTTCATAATAGGTACAAGTAAAACTCAGAAGAGACATTTTGACATAGGTAAGCTAGTGTTTACCCCTTTTGTGTCAGTCCCCCTCAGAGACTCGATACTGAAGAGTGACAGAGAAGTGTGGTTCATTTACAACATATTATAGGCCTATTGAAAATCAGAGCTTGAATCAGAGTTTATTTATTATGACAATTACTCATTTATTTACCTACCCCCCCCCCCCCTCTCACAATAACTTGGTTTTTCGAGGTAAAGAAAAGTTGGGTTAAAGATGATCTGTCATTAGTCGATGCAGAATAATGTTACACGCTCCACTTCAGTGATGGAACTTGGTGAATTTTCAAGGGATGGATGCAGTATGCCTACGTTTTAGTACAGTTGAACCAGCTAAACACTTAGTCACAAGAATACTTACATTATTATTGTCATATGAATCCAGGCCACTGAGTACGTCCCGGCGTCCATTTTCTTGGAACTGAACAATATGCTAAGACCTTATTACATAACTACGTTAGTAAGGTCCAAAGACATTCATTAACAACAGCAGATATTGTCAAGACCTACGAGAGTTGCCAAGGCCTACAGCTGCCGTGGGCTTACTAAGAGTAGAATTTGACAACCTTTCAATTCGATTAATTAATTTCTGTGAATTAAATATTCAATTCGAATCTGTCATTGCAAATTTATTCAATCTTGATACCTAAGATTAGGCTGAGCAATAAAATTTGAAAAATAAAATCTCACCAAAAAAAAACATTTTTTCCCAAATGTAAACACAAATATGATACACACTATTACAAATTTGTATACAATTCGGACCAGTCGTTTCGAAGAAAATAGTATGATAAATCTTTTCTATTCATCAAATAGATAGGAATACACGGATTAGTATTAGGACTATTTACTAAGTATACCGGTACTGTTATTATTATTTATTTCAATTTTTAATTTCTCACTTATTCACCTATATTTCATATATATATATATATATATATATATATATATATATATATATATATATATATATATATATATATATATATATATATATATATATATATATATATATATATATAATTATATATTGATATTACCAATTATATTTCATCAAATATACTAGCAACTTCAGTTCCTTGCAGTTGAATGATTTTATATTGATTATTATCCTGTAAACTTTTTGATAGTTTATTTATTATATATACACAAAAATGTTGCAGGGATGGATTCACGACTCCCTACATTCAATAGTAACCGAATGAAGTATATTTTATATGAATCAGGGATTGTATAGTTTTCGATTATTACTTGATATAGATAGACCTATACGGTACCGCTCATCTTACAACGCATATGTTGCATTTGTCTGGTTTAATTTTCTAACACTTATTTGAACCACTTATTCATTGTTGTACTTTGTGTTTATCTTCAATCTTTTCTGCATTTAGTCCTTCTACTCTGCATGCTCACCATAGTATTATTTATTGTCATTATTATTTTATTTTATCTGCAATTTCTACAGGTGGCAAATGGTTTTAAAAGAAAGAAAAAAGGTAAACTGATTCAATATTAAAACTACTGAAAGTAAAGGAAAAAAATTCTATAATTATGTATTCATAATAAAAATCTTACCAAAAAAAAAATAGTACCATATTGTTTCAGATACTCATTGTTGTATTATGTTACTACATGTTAGCCTACCTGATGATTATTGTGTTCCATTTTTCCATTACTTATATATTCATTAATATAGTTCATGTAATGTATGAATTTCCAAGACCGGGGGCCATACTTGTAAGGTCTCGATCGGTCGCATCCGACCATGCCAGATGCATATAACGTTTAAACAAAAAAATATGGTTTGCCGCGTGTCTGCTAGGCAGCAAACCACCTCATGTTTGATGTTTGTTCGAATTATCGCCACAGCTCTATTTGGGATACAACATGGCAACTACACGGTGGAAGTTAGTGTGACGACCCTACTTGCGTGCATTGGCGGTTTATGTAAAAAATAAAAAGTGTGTAATACGCGTGTAATAGAATGTTGCCCATACTCCAGGAATCAAAGAAAGGAATTTAGATGTTCCAAGTACTTTGATATCATCACAACATCTCTCACATACTTGTGCAACTATCAACAATTCAGTTAACTTTATGACTTCTATTATTGACAATCTAAAACTCCATGATTCCATAAACAATTACCGGTAATAAAACAACAAAAGATGTGAGTTAATGTAACGAGTTTTTATTTTCAATCAAGATGGAAATCGTGCATAATCGTACATATTACAAGATATTATTGAATACAGTGAAACCTCAATGTATCGTTTCCCCGCTTCTACCATCCGATTGTCCCATTCTACTGCCATAACGAACGTTCCATTTTTTTTGGCATGGATGGGTTTTTTTCCTAGTTCCTTGAAAAGCGATAGAGGTTTCACCGTACAATAATAATTGTTGAAGCCATCATTTTGTAACTCAATAGCAATAGCATAAGCTTTTTCATATGATTTATACTAATTGCACAAGTATGCTAGTACTTGGCTCGGAAGAATAACGCAAGCTATTCATACGCGGAGGGAAACACGGCAACATGATGAATAATAAATGTACATACATGTTATGTATTGGAAGGGGAGGTACCAAAATTAATTTATTTAAAGACAATGGAATAAATTTGATAATCTCACTTCAGTTCTTACTCCGTACAAGTCGTGAGTAAAAGTACATTTGTTTTCTATAAAAAAAGTTATGTACACAAAACAAAGAGAAAAATTGAAATAATTTCATGGCACAATGCTATCAATTATCAAACAAAATTAGCCATAATTAAAGATTGTCCTATCAACTTTACATGTACAACTAACTGCCAGTCTTGCATTGACGATTGTGAGACGCCTATTCACAGAATAAGTGATGGATCATGAAATGCGCGGTTTAAACAGCAAATCATAGAGAAACAATGGATGGAATGAATCTATGCTAGTCTCAAGTTTCAACATAATATGAACCTTGATTCATACACAGACGGTCGTACCTTGGATTATAGCTATCATACCGATGGATAGGCCACAGCATACCAGAGCTGTGCAACCAGATATAAATTAAAAATAAAAGTGCAGTTACTGCAGTACAAATTACACTACTTTCTCATAAATTTTACTATACATTCAATAGTTGAAATTATATACATTATAACATTTTCACGCATAAAAACAGTGAGGCAAATACACGTGTACATGTAATTCATGGCGCAGCATTTCTTTTGTTTACATCATTGAAGTCTTCTATGTAGAAGATATCTCGCACAAATCGAAAAAACATTACATTTCTCGATATGTAAACGTCGAGGATCACAATAATCCGATTCACAACATAATTTGAACTTCAATCACCACACAAAACTGTAAGATCCAACAGTTCACCCTCATGTTTCCTAGCTCTGGAGAGAGCTTGTATTAGCAATAAGCATGAGTTGCTAATCCATATAGCTATAATCCAAGGTTATACTAAACTGTGTTGAGCATTTACTGACTAGACCTGGTAGTTAACAGACTAACTTAAAGTCTATAAAAATCCTGAACACTATGAAACTATTGATTGAAGGCATCGTTGTTTTACATAGCAAAATATGGTAAGTTGATCCAGAGCTGGCGTCTGCATGCGATCATTTGTAAGATTCCTTTACAACAATTTATTCAAAGCCAAATCAAATTGCTTTCAATTACTTTTGCAATTGAACTATTTTATTGATAGCTACTAATTTAAGGATGAGGTAGTGTTTTCTCAGCTAAATGTCAATCAAGCAAAAACAACATAATAATTAGGGCAAGAAAAGTGTTACCATTTCAAACTTTCTTACTGGAATATAAGTAGATTCTGTTTAATGACACATTCGAATGTTGTTTACTTTCAAACAAATAAATACCAGTAGTATACTTGAGACCATTCAACGAATCTTTCACAAGAAATAGGAATTTATTGAACATGAAAAGAACATTATTTCATGAAAAGATGGTAATGTTGTACAGTCGGTACGCGAGGTTCAGGAAACGAAGTGATCGCTCGTAGATCGACGGAGGTAGTTGCGGAATCATACTGTTCATCAATTCATTATTTACATACGGTATTACATTGTAAGCTATGATCAGCGTTACATTCTGCACACTAATATTTTGTACTCGTTTCTAAAAAAAATTATCGATATATGTAATAGGAAGCATAAGCCTGTCAGTAATGTTGGAGCGTGGAATAGATCATCCCTTTCCTTTCAAGCACAGCATGGTTTGGTATAAATCTGTTGTCTTATAAAAATGTCTTTTCACTTCGTACTTAGCATTAGAAACAACAATCTTTGGTTGAAAAAACAAGTATCACATGTACGAGACACAGAACACAAAAATTGTTTTTTTATTATATAATATATATATATAGCGTTATGTACAAAAAGTATCACTGTTTGTTATTTGCGTTTTCCTGGCGTTATTGCGACAAGCAATCTATCCATGTTCCTCTGTTCGCAACAGCTGAGATCTCGAGATTATAGTCTAATATGTATATAATATATAAATTACTAATTACACATACACAAACATACGTATTTAAAAATTCACAGAAATCAATAGAACAAAAACTTAAAGTTTCAGTTGTAGCTTCAAACAAGTATAGTTATGTACATTTCGTTTACTAATATCTGTCATGGATAATTTCCTTCATAGGCCTACATTAGTTTCCAGCGTGGCTGATATGCCTCGAAACATTCGGGACCATCGAACGTCACAGATGAAGCCGGCCAAGCTTTCGGGTCAGCAGTACGGTAGTATCGCACCGTTATAAGTCATTTGTCCTAGAATTGCACAAAATTGGAAACGTTCGGCCGAAACGTACAATCATAACGAAATGGGTTCGCCCTTAATGATACCAAAAGGAGTATTCCAACGATTTATTGGCTCTAGTTGAATTTTTAAAAAATAAATAGGTCTACTTTTCGACAAATTCTCATCAGCCAAATCTCTCCTTGACGAGAAACATAAGCTTCTTCTTCCCCTTGTACGCAACCTTCATGTTTTCGACGAGCTGCGCGAACTGCGCGTGCCCGTCGTGCGCTAGAACGAACGTGTCTCTCGCCTTGCCGAGGAAATCTATGAAGTCGCCGTAGTGCCGCGGTGAGATGTGGGTGAGCCGCGAGTGCGTCGTGTTGACGTAAGCCGCGACGGCCGCCTCCAGCAGCTGGCGGAGGGGCGGGCGGTCGTAGGAGAGGGTCTTGACCCCGCCCCCGCATCCTCCCCGGCTGCTGCTGCGGTGGTGGTGGTGGTGGTGGTGATGCTTGCCCGTCTCAGCGGCCCCGCTCGCCGGGTGCGGGCACGACATGCCCGGCGCCGTCATGGAGCAGCGGCGCAGGATGTCCGACAGCACAGTGGCGCACTGGACGTTCTTCACCAGCAGCGGGATCATGTTGGTCAGCTCGGACTTGCCCAGCGAGTGGCTCAGAGCACACGCCCAATGGATGTCGTTGATGGCGGGGTGAGTGTCCTGAACGAGGAGGTTAAGTTATATATACAGTTTTATAGTAGAATGCCAAGGCCTCTTTCCCCATTATTCGTTAATTATTTCATTTTATTTTTCTATTCATTTATTCTCTTTATTTCATTTAATTAATTTATTCATCCATTACAACTTCGAGGTATAACAGTTAGCCACATAATAATAGTTACCGCTATTTATTAATGGTAGGACCTGCCAAAAGTTGAATCTCAATCTCCCGCAGGTCGCCTAATAGAACAAGTAATAAACTAATAACTGATCTATTGATTCTAATTTGTTTTGTTTTTGAGCTCCTAGTATAGTTCAAGTGAGTATATAACCGTGAAAATATGTAACTAGAACGAATATATTATACATAGGCAGTAAAAGTTGCAGGTAGGTGGTAAACTGAAGAACTTGAAATAAGTAGTAGAAAAGAAGCGTGCACAACTTACAACAATAACATTTACTACAAATTTGACATTGTTGTCTTCTTTTAATCTCACATTGCTGGTCATATTGCATTACGGAGCGAGTTCTGTTTTCACTGTTACTGACAAAAAACATCATAATAGCAGTCACAAATTTTAAACTCTTGCCATATTGACAAAAACAACTTACTGTCCAAAATTTTGTCGCCTGCAAGACAAATCTATTCTATTTATTAACAAAGAAGATTGTAAAAGAAAAGTTTTTACATTTTTTCAACAATCTATACAACAAATCTGGACATATACATGAAATACATATATAGATGAATAAACAATCGAGGTTGAATGTTTCAAGAGGTTTGTCCTTGCGTACCTGATTGTACGCGAGGTGTACGTTCTTCATGGCCAGCATGGCCAGCTTATACGCGCGCGACGGGTACCCTCGGTGCTCCATGTACCGTGCGATGGTGAACAACTGCGAGGAAGTCATGATATGCGAGGCGGCGTCTATCACTATCTGGTAGGCCGTCTCGAAGGCAAGCGCTTCGTTCTCGCACAGGGTGAGAGCATTCAAGGCACAGTTTGGTGGGTCCTAAGGGCAACGACCACACGGGGTTACCACGGAGACACTTACATACGCCTGACTAGCAGCTGATTAGCAGTTGACTAGCAACTGACTGGCACATGACCAGCATTCGATTGACACCTGACTAACAATTGACTAGCGACCACCTCAAATATCTCCGCTGAATCAACGTGGCTTGGATTATGGTTAATGCACCGATTAAAGCCACCTTGCGATTATAATTATCGTACCGATGGTTAGGCAACAGCATTCCATGGCTGTGCAACCATCTATGACAGCCATGTCAAGACAGCAAATGTTATGGATTGTAAAAAACTCAGTAAACCCTCGTTAACCCAAATTCGGTTAATCCTGAATTTGACTATTTCAAACTTGAAATCGTTCCTCGACTGAAGGTGTAAGCATTTCAATGTTAATTAATATGGTTGATCCGAATTCCAGCTAAGCAGTAATTCAAGCTAATATTTCGTCCCTTCAATTGCTTCAACACTGATTTTGGATTGGCTAATCCGAAATGGTTCAAGTAAATTCCTTGAATGTATAATTATTTTCCCAATTTCCATCGCTTTTATTTGACGCGTAACAATGAGTCGAAGCCCGCTCAGCTGTTCAATGCTTGTGCGTGCCATCCGGCCAAATGCAGTCGACCTTGACGAAATTTGAATTCGGAATACTCGTTCAACCGACTCGGGACGGCAACATAGATTCCTCTATCGCACAATATGATATTGACTATATTCTTAGCGGGAAAAACAACTTTTTGGTTCATTGCAATTTTTATTCATTTTTTTTATTTATACTCTTGCAATTGCACATAGATGTACGGTGGCAAGTTCCCTATCTATTCTATCACAACACTTCCCTAACCTCAAATCGAACTCATTTTTTGGGGGGTCCCTTCCATTTCGGATTAACGAGGGTTTACTGTTAGATGATTGTTAACTTTTTCATGATGAAAATCATAAGGCTGAAATGAGTGTTCCCTTCATTTTTTCCTCACGCAGCATTTCTACTGTCTGCATTCAAGTATTCTTTATAGAACATATCTCACATAAATTGAAAAACTACTCAGTAAACGTCAAGGATCACAACAACCCGGATACTCAATATAATTTGAACTTCAATCACCATGCAAAACTGAAAGATCCAACAACAGTCCGTCACCATTACATAGCTCTGCAGACAGTCGGCGTCTCAAAAAGCATGGGTGACGCCACAGTTGGGTATCCGTCAATACGATAACTCTAATCCAGGGTGCACACAGCTTTTACAGTATTCCTAAACTCCACCAGCATTCAAGTAAAAATTACCACACATTCAATATTATATTTGTGAATATTTTTCTTTTTCAAAATATTTTCCAAGTATTGTTTCACTTTGTATAATTCTGAATAAACATGTCTCCCAGTATCATCATAATTTCGATATATTTCCCAAAAAAATAACAGAATAAATTATTATTTATATTATATTTGAAAGCAAATAATTTAAGCTGAATTGAATGCTAAATGGGAAACA
The DNA here is from genome assembly GCA_907164805.1 of Brachyptera putata. Lineage (NCBI taxonomy): Eukaryota > Metazoa > Arthropoda > Insecta > Plecoptera > Taeniopterygidae > Brachyptera > Brachyptera putata. The sequence goes on along the minus strand of OU015462.1, from coordinate 9,544,296 downwards.
ATGTAAAGTGAAATGTTGGGGCTGACATGAAATGAGATGATGACATACTTTGGTGGCGCACTGGAGCGCTAGGTTCCGGGCGCATCCAGACAGTTCTTCCTGTTGAGCAAAGGTCAGGTTGAGTCTCATGATGGTGCTGTGGGACATGATGGTGGTTGCCACGGGCCCTGCGAACAGAAGACACACGTTACAACGAGAACAGAGATGTAACGCTGCATTTCCATCACCGCGAAATAGCTTTCGCACAGCAAATTAATCTCCGATCTGCGAAATCTTTGTACTACAACACTACCATGTACATTATGCACTGGAGAATTATTTCCTGATGTACATTACTATTATAATTTCGAATGAAAACACATAGGAGAGAAATATCAAGAACATATTTATTCAACACAAAAAAAAAAAATTCCTTCAATTTCTTTTCCAGAAAATTAAGATCTCAATACCGCACAGACCCCCCCCCCACATTGTTTCAAAGGATATAATTCAAATTTTGCTTCAATCAATAGTTCTGGACCCCTCAAGAGTTTTGATACATCTCAAATATATTGAATATTTTTATAATTCAAACGTTATAAATTCTAGCTGGTTATTTTTGGATTCGTTGAATGTCAAATGAAGAGGGTTTACCAATGTAAGCCTTGCTAACAACAAGTACGAGGATTGCGAGTGGTAATTACCTGTCGCTTCCGTTGCCGTGAACAGTTGGTACCAGTTCTGCATGATGGAGACGAGAGCCTCAACACCCACCTCAGTGGCGCAGGTCACCAGCCAGCGCACCATCTCGCGCCGCCGCCAGTTCAGCGACGACAACGTCATGCGCATTACCTAAACAGGGTTACGGTAGCAGTTGAGCAGTGATGGCATCAGGAAATTATAACTGACCAAAATGTGTATGAATCTCATACTTTTCATCTGACTGTAATATTTGATAACCTCTTATATTATGGCAAGAAAAATTACCTTCAAACAAACTGAAATGTGTTACTTCAGTTCTTTCTTATGAATCAAATCAGGCCTATATAAGGAGCTGTTTATCAAGCTACCTTAAATCTATACATTTTCTCACTTTTGGATCTGTTTGTTATTTAGACCAAGTATTCATTTGAAAATGAAAAAAATAATGCCATCTTGAGAAAAATACATATGCTTCAAGATGAATACGTCCCAAGCACAAGTACCGTATACCTTATGTGGGCATCTATTTACAGTTATGTATCAAGTACAGTGTAACCCGATGCCGATGGGATGTTCTCAGATACATTGTTTTCCAGCTTATATCATTCATTTTGTCCTTTTATGATATTATATAATTTATATGATTTTGTCCTTATATTTGCGTATATGATCAATGTTGAATTCTCCTTGAAGGATAGTTCATTTTTCCTGCTGCCTTGAAAGACGATAGATAAGATTTTACCGAATAAAAATGTTCATTAAAAATAAGTGAATAAACAACTAATAGGCCTAACAATAATAATAAACATTTCACATATGTTTGGAAGAAAAAAAAGAAGTCATGACTCACCTGCAACCCCAACTCGAAAGCCACGCTGAGCAGGGTCGGGTGCCTGGGGCCGTTCTCGGGCGTGGCGAAGCGAAACGCATCCTGCGCTAGCTTGAAGAGATGAGAGGAACTGTGGATGTGGCGCTGGGCAAACTCCAGCACCGTGCGGAGTCTCAGCACTTCACCTACAATACCATCCAATCATCGAACAAAGACGTTAATAAAACAAAGTAATAAACATAAACACATAACTAGGCAAATGCAGCATACGCGTTGTAAGATGAGTGAGATATCTTTACAAAATATTATCGAAAACTATAAATATACTTCATTCGGTTACTATCGAATCTAGAAAGCCGTGAATCTCGACAACATTTTTCTGCTACTATTTCATCTATCTATTTAATGAATAAAAAACATTTGTAATAAAATTATTTTACACGACCACACACCAACTGCACTAACTGTACATAAGAATTGTAGAGGAGTCACCCTCTGGTGTTCAAACTAACGAGAGATTGCTGTAACTCCATTTGTTAAAATCAACTTGAGACCAATCATCACTCGGTACGAGAAAACCTGATAAAAATGCCTCTGAAAACACTCCAGCCGTGGCCAAAGCACGTTAATGAGGGTAGGTACCTTTAGCCGCACTGAGCATGGTAGAAGCGAGGGCACACTGCTGAGTCTCTATGTGCCCGAGCGTGAACCAACGAGGGTACCGGCTGAGGACTAGCGACGAGACGTTGCCATTCACTGGATCGTCGGCGTCCTCGTGTTCTTCCAGAATCGGCAGCCTGTTGGTGGAACAAAGTAAATCAATTTACTTCGATCGCAGGACTTATGATGTTATGAATCACAAGCTTTCGTTGTTCATTCACCGTCATGTTCATCTCATGTACAATCTAAAAGTTGATTTTAGAATATTAACAGAGAAAAATGTACATCTTTTCAGGATGAACATCACAAAAAGAGATGATTGAGTGAAATTAAGCACAAGTATTGATCCTTATTCTCTTATTCCTATTCGTTGTGACTGTCATAACTGATTACTCAGCCCAACTACGGTATTCCAACTTTTATCTCAAATTTACGAGTAGACCTATATATAGGAGAGTAGAATTTATGAGGTTATATTCAATATTTCAATAAAATTACTCTACTAAATACTGAAATATAGACTTCACTTTGCCACGTATTCACAAATAGAAGTTTACATATAGGACAGTCAAGTTGAGTGATTACATACAACAGTCACAATGCACAGGAATGAGGCCCCTTCATAATTAACCTATATTAGTGTTTACTGTTACAAGACTGCCCCGAAGATCTAAAAGCAAGAGTCGTTGCTTTTAACGGTCGTTTAACTCATCTATAGCCTTGAGGGAAACAATGAATATATACCAAGATTTCAATGACAATACAATGACGTGTTGATTGAATAATGTTAAGGTCCAGTTTCACGAATGATAAATTTGTTGATTACGCGATAACTAGCAGATTAACTTCTTAAATTACAATTACCCTTCGTTAGTGATGCTATTCTTACATGTTGATTAATAATGAACCAAATTAACACATTCTTATTTTTTGTAAAATGCAGTCCAATTAAATTACACTTAATTAATTATGAAAGAGACTTGTAAGTGTTCTCACCGCATGGCCCTGAGTCCGACCTCGTACGCCAGGTCTGGGTAATAGTTGAGCAGCGCAAGGAACAGGAACCGTGCGAACGTGTGCATGGGGATGCTCTCCGGATGGATCCCGACCCCGAGGCCGCTGGATGGTCCCCCCTCCAGCAGGACGATCGCCTGTCTGCGCAGCACGGCCACCAGGCTGTTGTCCAGCTCGATCTCCTGCAGCTTGGCTATCAGCCGATCCTCCTGCTTGCACGACTTCTCCTGGGCATAGAGCCCGCCGGGCATGACCCGCTGCTGCCCCAGCCCGATGAGCGCCACCTCGCACGCCAGCGTCAGGTACGTCTCGGCTCGGTCACGAGACGCCGCCACAGGCACGTGGTGGTAGCGGGGCGGGACTGTGCTGCTGGTGTCCTCCACGGCCACCGGGTCTGTAACAACAAACAATTACCACACTCGTAGCCACGAAAGATGAAAGTCGTCAACCGACTGAATAATTGTAATAAACTAAAACAGTATGTAATTCTAATTAGAAAATCTAGCTGTAATTTCAACCCCTCAAGCCAGTACTTGATTTTTTAAAGCCTACAACTTTATGAAGATGCAGTTTTGGATTTCTCGATAATTGACACGAACATTCTACTGTATAGACTAGTTTTTCGATCTAGGTACCATATACTCTTCTAATGAACTTCCAATGGTTATTCATGTTCAACAATGTCTATACAATTCTTAAATTGAGCCTTTATGATGTAAGCCTATACCTTGGATTATAGCTACGTGGATACGCAACTCGCAAATGCTGCAGCTAATTCTAATGCAGACTCTCTCCAGAGCTAAGAAACATGCGGGTCAACTGTTGAATCTTTCAGTTTTGCATGATGGTCAAAATTCAAATTACATTGTAAATCGAATCATTGGGATCTTTGCCTTTTTCTTGTTTGCTTAATTTACTACTTCTTCAGATTTGTTCACTATTCTACAGAGAAGACTTCATTTAGATGGAAGAAATGCTATTTTTATGGATAATAAGATTATAAAATATATTATTTCAACTATAATACATCGTGGAATATGTAGGTACTGTAATCTCACTATTTTGTACTGAGGTAACAGCACATATTTGGATTTTAAAACGTAGCTGGTTGGACAGCTCTGGAACGCTGTTGATTATCCATCGGTACGATGGCTATAATCCAAGAGCGTATATATTGCTAGAGTAGGTGTGGCATGTTACCGAAGTAGGTGGGTGTCCTGGGCGCCTGGTCATCAGGGACGAGAGAGGCGTCTGCTAGCGTGTCAAACAAACAGCCCACCGGGTCCAACGGGTGTCCAACCCAGCCGTCACCCCATCCAGAGCATGGCGGCAGGCTGGACGAAGACGCTACTCCTGTACACCTGGAAACATGTTGCTACGTTATAGCTAGCTCAAGCATTATACGTCTAAGAGTAATGATAAATAATAATAATAATAATAATAATATTAATAACTATATTTGTCTAGTATCAACATCTTATTTTTTTCTGTGATTTCAGTGACCTATTTTCGAGTAATTAATCGAAAGTTTATATTTTCCACAGAAATTACGTATCAATGTTGAGAAAATCCATTAACAGATACAGTATTAGCCTGGGAACATGTCAACGTCCCACTAATCCAACCCAAATGATTTTATGAACCCGAGGCACCTTTCACCACATATTTCCTTATCAGTTTCTAATGAAGTACATACATGTTTACTTCTCGGGCACTCTATAGGCCTACCAGAAGTTCAGTTTGAGGAATAATAAAATATGTGTTGATTCAGCAATAATTATGGTATTAACTTGTTATAAGTAACCCTTGGTTCCCATTGATATTTCTACACTTGAATTATAATTGTCCTAATTAACATAGGCCTATTATCATTTTTCGTGATACGTGGTCAGTACAACAGTGAACAGTGAAGAGTACAACAGTGAGTAATGTGGTAACAGTGAATGCCAAAATTCAAGTCAACTTAAAATTTGATGATAAAAGTAAAAAGTAATCAATATAACCACAATTATACGTCATTGATGGGCAGCTTACCGAGAAGTGCAAGGTGTTGCGTGATTGGTCGAACTACTACTCGCGCCACGCTGTTGCTGACTGTCGTGCCACCGCCGCTGGGCTGTCAGCTGTTGCTGCTTCATGGTTCTTACGACCGACACTGCCAGGCGCAGGGCAGCACCTTGGTGGCCGTGAGACCGCAGAGCGTCCACCCTAGCGGCACACGTCGGTAACGGCTCTACAAGACACAAACAGATGTGTGAATACAGGTAGTCTAGAGGCTCTAGGCCACAGACAGGCATGAGGCAGTCTAATGGCGCTATAAAGAATGCACCCCCGTGAGTTATCACAGTCATTCAGCAAATTTTACAAAAGTATCAGAGATTATAATGATTTAGGAGAAGATATTGAAGAAAACAAAGTTTGTATTGAAGAATTTGAGAGGTGAGATCCGATTTGAGTAAGTGATTTCGCGTTGGCATGTTCACGCGCTGCCTCACCTTGCCACAGCGGCTGCCCCTGAGGGTTGAAACTGCCCGAACACTGAGAGCTGTCTGGGACGTGGCTGCAGTACGAGTCACTGGACAGGATGTGCTTGAGGTGCATGTTGTCCCAGGACATGGCGACGGCGTCCAGAGCGCGGTGGAACACGGTCCGCGGCCCGGCAGAAGACGATGCGCGCGACTGGTTTGACCGCTGTGTGCCGACGCGCGACCGACGGTTGTTCTCGCGGGCACGATATGCGGCGCTGTCGTCGTCGGAACTGCTGTCAGACGAGTCGTACGCGAGGTGCATCTATAACACGACGGAGGACGAGGTCATTAGTAGGGCTGTTCCTTGATGTGAAAACTTATATGGATTATCGTTTACACCACATCAGTAATTAATCGTATTAATTTATAATTTACATTTTTATAACAATAATGTTTCTTCTATTCTATAATCATACCGATGTTCAAAATCGTAACATATTGGAATTCTCAATTTATGTTTGTTGTAGAAAAGGCATTTCTCATTGGCTATAGAGAGTGTTCAATAGAAGACTAATACTTTGTGCCCATGTCACTGGTTGATGGAATCATGTGGACAAGAAGGAGACTTTTTGCCAGGCTCAGAAGGTTGTATCGATGATTGAAAATGTCATATTGTAGACATTTGTTGGATTATTATGTCATTTTAAAAAATATTGATCATAAATCATAATCAATATATATTGATTATTGTTGACAACCCTGGTTATTAGTACAGTCACAAGATGCCGAGACTTGGAACCACATTTGTCACATTATAATTGAACTCTATCCATCGTGATCTCATATGGTTGATGCAACTTGAATAATAATATGTAAATGAAAAAACTATGAATCTGATTTTCCAACCAAATGACATCAAAATGACAACGTAAGAGTGCACGAGAGTCAATTTAGCAGAATATCCAAAAGTAGAATAGCCAAGTGGAAGACAATAGCGGCGTTAACACGTACCCCGTCGTGCCTGGGCGTCTGCTGGGGTCGGAAGTCTGGGTCCTCCTGGGGGCACGTGTCGATGACGGTCCATTTCTCCAGCAGGATTCTCCAGTGCTGCTTCTCGGGGCTGCTGCAGTGAGGGTTCAGTACGATGCACACCCAAAGGGCACCTGGGAAAAACAACCGATTATCAATTATAATAACATGTGATTTATACGCACTCTTATACAGTGAAACCTCGATGCACTGTTCCCAGACCCATTGTATTCATCGTGCTTCTATCATTTATTTGGTGCCACCCTACCCCCATATAACCAATGTTTTTCCTAATCGAACGTTTACCTGCATGAATGGCTTTTCCACGGTCCCTTATAAAACGATAGATAGAGGTTTCACTATAGGCCTACTATGAGAATCCAACAGAATTTAATATTTTTATCGTAAGTCCCAATCCCCCCTTCAGAGTGAGATGAAAATTCTGCTTTAATACAAAATTATAAGAGGTCATTTTAATTATTAATTATTATATACTATTCTTAATTACTGGTACTAATTAATGTGATTATGGATAATAAATCAAGTTACTAAATTACCATTGGTAACCAAGGGTAATAGAAGTTAATCTGCTAATCATCGCTTAATCAACTAATTTATTATTCGTAAGACCGGACCTAATAATTATAATGAAGTATTTTAGGCTTGGTTTTTATGTGTTTTTTTTTTTTTTTTTTTTTTTCAAGTAATTTTGTACGCGGCATACAGGTCAGGAAAAAGTTTCAATCAACTCGAAACTTTTTTTACAAATTGGTGTTATACCATAATAGGTTGGGATCGTTTTTCAGAAAAATCGGTCGGACGGTTTTTCCGGAAAAAAATTGGAAAGTATGGAAATTCCCCATAAGAATAGGCAAGGGAAGAAATACTTGGAATTTTTTTTTTCAAAAGCTCTCAAATTTATACTGAATGTGGAAAGATCTATCATACCTATATTAAGCGATTTATGGAACAATCGGATGTGAAATAACGAGGAAAACGCATTTTTAATGTACTTTTTTACACAGCAATTTTACACAGCAATTAAGAAAGCAATTAGGAAAATATTAAATGTGAGCAACAAGTGTCACCAATAAATTAAAACGTTTAAAATCTGTGATGGATATGAAGAAGGCACTGGTATAATTGTTTGGAAACCAAGGTTTATATACCAACAGACAGCCGCGGTTCTTAAACCTTTGAAGTGATCCATGGCCTGTATATGTACATTGAGCTGACAAAATGTTCTTAATTCTACATTTCCATACTTCTAAGCTCATCTCACAACGCATATAAGGCGTTTTCCTAGTTATGAAAATTATGTTAATTTTAGAGTGTTAAGACCAGGTTTTTCCTTCGCCTCAGAGTAGGGTCTAATTATGTTATCTTATACAATCCAAGTGAAATTTAGTAACTACGTACTTAGTGATCAACTACATATATGAAGTATATATGTATATATGTACCAGTATACCAATTACTTTGATACAAAATTCCAAGTCAATATCATACAAAATATAAAGATAGGGTAGATTCTTTCGACCAATTCGATATTTTTCTTCTATTCAATGTTAATTACGACTTCAGAGAGATATTGAATGGAAGATTCAATATTTGATACAATCAAAATTGAAACAACAATCTATATCGATCTGAAAGCTGTGAATGAATAAAATAATACTCTGCTGCAAAGAATTAGTATTGGTAGGGAATCTCAAGCCTTAACCACTCAGTCAGATGAACGACAGAGCAGTGAACGTCTTCTGCTTGCACCATTCTGTTTCATACACATAATTGTACAGTTTATAACAAATATTTTCCGTATCGATTAGAAATTGACATTTTCAATATACCGGGTAGGCCTACTGTATTTTGAATATTTCGATATCGTCAGCGATTTTGTGTCGAACGGCAACCCTACCTAGAAAGTGAATAGCCGTACAATGTTTGCATGCAACGTACCTAGTTGGTCCCAAAGTTGGCGGCACTTGTCAGTCATTGGCGTGCCTTGCGTCTTCCACAGGATTAGTCTCGGGTCAGACAGGAACTGTTCCGTTATTAAAGTCAACATTCTCGCTCCATTGGAATCTCTCGCTCGCAGCATCTCTCGGACCTGCAACCAAACGCTTGTTTAGTAATAGTAGTAGTACGATTAGTAGTAGGCACTTTATTCAGGAATCATGCTATATTTACACAATACAATGAATTTTAAAAATGAAAAATATACATTGGGAGTGTTTTACCTTGGCAAAGAGTGAGTTGAGCTGCTTGTTGGCATTGTAGTAGCTGCCTTGTGAGAGGTAGGACTTGACTTGCTCGCACACCTGCTCCTCGTCCAGGTGCCAGCTGTGGTCGTCGTCCGCACTCGCGCCTGCCGTGGGATCGGGCGCCCCTGGAAAACATAGACACGTTGCTTAGTCGCTACCGGCAGCTAGCTGATAGCGGTCTCACTCCGGGGTATGTGTGAGCGGGTGAGAGATGCATCACGTTTACAAAAACTCTTTACTTTATGCGGGACTCAAACCCATGTCCAAAATGACTACTGTTTTTATATTGGACTTGGCCGAATGAGCCATGGGGGGGGGGGGGTCACGGAGAACTTCCTTAGGACCAATAGCTCATTTTAAAATGAAAACAAAATAGAGTGACTTCTGAGGAAGAGCATATTCAATCTTAATATCTGTGTTTAAAAGTCGCTTGCTAACAACGCAATTCAGTATGAATTATCTCTATTATAAATTTATAATATGTTACAAGAAAGTTATTTCTAAAGGTCTACTTGCAATTTGTTAGCAGATACAATGTTAGTAGGTTTACTTTATTTCAAGAGATTTACACAATGTAAGAGTGAATAAAATTAGAGATGATGTAAGTTGGGCCTATATATATCTTGTTGTTTTGCCTTCAACCCTGTGAATAAGACTGACTTTCAACACAGCAGTAAATTACACAGACACGCAGGCGGTAAGCGCCTTCGCATAGAACTACGTCAAGGATCTACAGGAAAGGTGCAAACGGCAGTTAGTTGATTTACCTGGTATTTGATTGATTTCTGACCGCTGTTGAAGAATTTCGTCCGCTAGTTTCTGCGCAGTTGGCAGCACCTCCGTGTGGTGCTCCGAAATTAGGTATTGGATAAACTTCTGCAGCTGTTGCCTGTCCATCTGCAGTAGTGTTTCTGTGCAACAACAAAGGAGTAATGATGAAAACACTGCACTGTGGGGAGAGAAAGGGGATCAGTTCCGGGAAATCAAAATCAAAGTTTATATTGTGTCGCATGCTGAAAATTATTTGTCGCAGTTGGAAGTTTTTTCAAAATTATATATTATTTTCTTTAATTAACAACTAGTGATAGATATGGCTTAATAATTGGCTTGGCTTAATTTGAGATACCATAGCCTACCCGATAGAATATTTTTTAAAGCCACCTCTCCCTCACCCCTAATAAACAACCCTCTTGATTGGATGTTTTGTTTTGTGATGACAAGGGGGAAGAAAACTTTATAATTTATATATATATATATATATATATATATATATATATATATATATATATATATATATATATATATATAGGCTTACTCCGCCTACATCTTGTATATTCATATGTCTAGTTAATAGTTATCAACTTACTATTGATTCACAGCTGGTGCTCTTGCATTTGATTTTGATTTTCAATGTATACATTATTTATGATATTAAAGTAAATATTATTTTAAAAATATAAATGTAATCAAGTGCAATGATATTCTTCTATCCCTCATCATATTGGCACAGGAAGATCATCAAAGTTTGAGGTGTAACACAATGTAATAATTAGTTACAACAAAAATAATTCTCCATCGAATCATCCATCTCAATAAAGTAATAGAACTCAAGGCATTTCACTTTAAAGAGATAATCCAGACCGAAGCTGCACCACTTATCCGCAGATAAAGACGATTGACGTCTCCAACAGCAGTTCCCCTTTAATGGAACGTTTTTCTACATTGGATCGATAGAATAACGCCCCTTCGGTAGTAAAGCGCGAGCTGGCCGTACAAACAGTCGTCGCCCCGAGGCCTTTCTGTTCCTGACTGCTAGCTGTCAAACTTTAGGCCTAGGGTGGGCACGTCGCCTCCGTATCGACATCCAGCATTCTGATGTGTTCATATAGTCGACAGATTAAAGAACAGCCACAAACAGGGTACATGAAGTAGGGAAACTACGAGATAGCTTGCCACTCCCTTGCAAGATCTGTAATCCAAACAGTGCCTGCCGAAGTTCTGATTAAAACGAGATTATCATAGCAAATGTAAGGATATCATTTGAGGGCTGCATTTTGAGAATGATAGCTGCGTCTCGTTTATTAATTTCCCAAGTATTTTGCCACAGCTATATAAATCTATGACATCAAATTTATCAACCTCAAAATTATATAGATTCACAAGCAGGGGGCCTAATTAATGCGTGCACTTGCAGCCATATATAATTTTTTTTCCGAAATTAAAATTGTAATTTAAATAAAATCTAAGCACACTCGACAGTTTCTATTACAGACTATATACGTGGTGTGCGTATGCACATTGTCTTGTAGTCTTCGTGCGCGTATAAATAATATCAGTATATTTTTTTCCGAATGCATTTTAATGTAGCTTGATCAACGGACTTGATGACCGCAACCGTCATTGTCCTATAACGCCTAAGTGATCACTTTAGACACTTATCTCTACTGTCGTATATTACCTTAATCCTTATTCAATTTCAAGACTAAAATTTACGTAGTGTATATTTTTTGAATATAGAATACAATCATATCAATTGTTCTGGCCTACCTGTACATAAATGGGGTAATAAAGATACGGCAGTTGATCTAGTGACAAAGTACAGGAATGGCTGAACATGAGGCCCCAGAATGTTACTTTTTTAAAATTTCGGAGAAGTTCCTGTTTGCATGTCTACAGCAAGTAAGTTCGGAAATTTAAACTGAAAGAACTTCAAATTGTACTCGAACGATCAAAATAGGCCTAATAACATTTATTTTTAAATACAGATAACATTTGCATCCGAAAATGTCATTATTAAATTTATAGACTTGGTCTGAAAGTTGAAACAAAAAATATATTTGCTATACTTACATACTGGAAAAAAGAATGGCATCTATCAACATAGCATAAATATCTATCACCGAATAGCGGTAGGATTTTTAGAGTATACCTATATGAGATTTCAGAACAAGATTTCAGATAAGAAACGCAACTTCATTTTTGAAAAGATGCTAAATCTTCAAAGTTGCAGATGGTACGGTTGAAGCGAGGTTAGGTAATTCTCAATCACCCTTTTAATTACATTTGTCTAATTATTTCAATTGCTATTGATTGTATTTCATTCTTTGTAAAGCTATATATATATATATATATATATATATATATATATATATATATATATATATATTTGTACGATGTAGGTCTACAGGTCCAAAAAGTTGCAATAAACTTCACGTATCTACCGGTAGACAGATATTTTACAATTATTTTGTTCGTATAAGACCTTCAATCGTTGATACACGTACAATAAATAAGTCGACCAGGTAATTGTCTTTTGATAAAATAGAATGTGGACCTTGTCTTAACGAGGCAATTGCAGTGAGCTATCATCTCTCGATTGGACCCATTGAGTTCCCAGAAACTTTTCTCTTCAAATAACAAAAAGAACAAGAAAGTCGTGACAAATTGATTTCCTCTGTGAGATCCCTTTTTCATCTCGTTTCACCGCGCGACCCTAGCGTTCCTTTTCCGAAACTGAACTCATGACTTGACAGAAAGTGGGAACCGCGTCTAAATCAACACACAGCATCGAAAATAAACCAACTGAACTTGAAATTCAAACAAAAAATAAAAATTAGTAACATCTAGTCGGTCCTAATTACAGGAGTTAACGATCCATTACGGCACATGAATCAGATCCTAGACTAGACCTGAAGAGATTGTACTGTAGTTGCAAGTCTTTATTTGTTCAATATTTGTAAATACAAAGCCCCGTGATCGCCAGAGCTGTTGTCGGGAGCAATTTATTTGCTTCCAAAAGGGTCACCCCTCACCCACGACGGTAAGTTCTGGAGTGAGGGCCTGGACTAAGTTCTGACCGTCTCGGTCGAGTGGAAGTCTTTGGGTAATCGGAGTAGGCCTATACAGAGCAGTACCGAGCGGTGCGAATTTATTTACTTGTCACTACCTTTTTTCCCCATCTTCCCTTAGGCTTACTTTTCTCTTTCTTGCCCGCTCCCTTCATATGGTTAAAACATCCAAACACATTGACACTATGACAAAGTAAGTTCACATAAAGCAAGTGAGAGTCGAAAGTACAAATTCGGGACGGCGCGTCATTAGTGAAGTTTAGTGAAGCAAGGTATGGAGTTCGCAAACCTTGCAAACCATGAGGGTCACTCATAAGACAAATATTGCTCCTAATGCTAATGTTACTCCCAATAAAGACAGACCGGACTTTTACTTTTTGATTCAATCTCAAGGACAAGCTAGATTCAAGCTATACTACAAGTGTTACGGGTGAGGGAGTCAGAAGAGAGTGGGGTCAGCGTGCATGTCTTGGTAGTATATTTATCCGAGAGAGCTTGCTTACCTGAGATGGGCACCCTGAGTCGGACGCTCTCGGCGTTCCTTATCCTGTAGAGCGAGAGAGCGACCACGTGTTGACACCAGAAGATGTCTCTGGTGTCGCAGCTGCACGTCACGGACGTGATCTTGCACCTGCAACGAGCAAGAGCGGTCAAGCAACGACACGTCACGGTACACGTACACTGGCGGTATCACAAAATGGTGCAATCCAAAATTTAAATTTAAACTAGGAAAACGCGTTATGTGTTTCCGCGTTGATGGATGAGCTAATAAGAATGAAACTGAATTATTTCAAAAAGTTAAATCAAGTTGATGTTTTGACGGCATTCAAATTAAAAATTAATGTTTTCATTCGGTTGATTTATTTCGTAGACTATTCTCATCATGAAGGAAATATTAGATGCAATCTAAGATACAATATATACACCTTGAGATCCAATTATATTCATTACTCATTCTAAATAATATCTTTGATAATAAAGAAGGCTTTGTTTTAATAGTTCTTCAATAATTGGTGACACTTGTTGCTTGGATTTAAATGGTTTTCTTAATAGCTTTGAATGATGCACAAAAATGTCATTATATAATTTTTTATATCTAAACGACTGATTGGATTCCAGTGAAAGTTTGGAATCATGTGTATCATTATTATATTGAAATTCGGTGAAAATTTTAATTTTTTTGAAGGACATTTTTTGTACGAAAATTTTTCTCCGGCTTATTCTTATGGGTAATTTGGAAAATGGAAAATTAGTTTTCTCAGAAGTGGTGCAATCGATTGCGCATAAAAATCAATGAGATTCAATCCAGATGATGACACTTGGGCTTGCCAAGTTTCAATTGAATTTGAATTTTCGTTTGACCTGTAGAGTGCGAACAAAAAAAAAAAAAAAAAACATGTACATTTTTTTCGGGTCAAGTGTAATTGAGTCTTCGCTTCGCTCATCCAATAAAATGTTCGCACATTAAATAGCTAGTCTTTTCAGCTACTACTTCACAGCTATAGCTACCTTAATTTGTTAGCCTCAATTGGGAAACCAAATTTTAAAATGTAATGAAAAAATAAAAATAAAACTTATATTTTATTTTATTAGGAAAACGCTACGTAGGCGTGGTAAGATGAGTGATATAGGCACATGAGATGGAATGAAAAGCTATACACACAGTCACATTTATTTTAAAACCATTTATGAATGCATGGCATTACTTGTGGCTCATTTCAAATTCGTTCAAACGATCTAATTCGTTTTGCTTCTGATCTTCCTAATAACTTTTTGGTAGATCTGAAAAAACTTTTTTTTCTGTAAAACGGCTGATCCAATTCAGGTGAACGGAAAACCTTTGGAATAATATTGTGTATCATTCTTATATTTAAATAATATGACAATTTGAATTCGTTAAAAGAAAATATTTTTTTCCAAATTTTCTCCTCTGGTTATTCTCATGTTTTTTTAATATTTCGAAATTTTTCTTCAGAGAAAAGGTTCAATCGATTGCGTCTCATACCTAGTACTAAGTGAGATCATCTATGGTGAGATGATAAACATATCTATACCAAGTTTAAACAGAATTTGTGCTTCGCTTGACCTGGATGTAAGCTAAAAAAAAGCTTTTCAAAAGCGGTCAAATTGAGCCTTTGTTTCGCTCATCCAACAACATATAAGCCTATGAATGATTCGGAAAAATTTCCGAGATTGACAAGTTTTGTATTGCTCTGTCGACACTTAGATCGACGGTACTAAATATTCCACCAACACGCTCCATGGAAAAATATTTGAATTAATTTTTATATATACGTCACAAGAAGAAAATTGCTTTTTAAAAAGACACGTAAAATATTATCTTAATCCCAGTTTCACACGACTGAGATAATCTAGCATTACCACGTCTTATACATCTTGGCTATAACTTAGTTAATAATAATAATGATAAGACCCTTTTATATAAGAATTCAATGCGCAGGCACTCACTGTCTTCTAGCAGCCGAGATGGGCAGTTTTTTTCATGAGTTGACATCTCAAAATATACGAATGCATATTTTACAAAGTACAGTTATTTTGAGATAAGTGCAACTTTTTACTAGGAAGTAATTTTTTCAATGGGCTGATGAAAATTTGGGGCCCTAGGCCAGGGCCTCGTGGGTCTGTGCCTTGATACGGCATGGGACCCACCCTGTCTAGCGTGGTTAGGAGGACATAGAGCTACAACTCTGTGGTGTTGTAGATAGTAATGCCGTAACTCCATGATATAGAACAGTCATGCAGATATTATGAGCTAGAAGTAAAGACAGGTTGGATGTTATATAATATTATTATTTAGAAAATACCTTAAATTAATATTTTGTATCATTGTTCTCAACATTATACGTACATTAAATAATACTATGTATCTTCACAAATTCCGCCTGGGGAATTTAATTTTAAAATTTTACTCTACTGGTCAGCCGTGCAATCTTTGCGAATAGGCCTATTCATTGTTGTTTTATTCTAGGCGTATTCATTGTTGTTTTATTCTTCTTTTCTCCGGGCCCCTACCCGCCCGGATTCTTTTTTCCAGTAAGCCCCTGTGCAGAACTGATATTTTTATCGTATTCTGATTTTTCAGTACGTGGTGTTTTCAAGAATCATTCGATAAACAACCGTAACTGCATCTTTCAAAAGGGTTATATCATCTCAAAGCTGCAAAGCGATTACAATGTAATGATACCAAAATGTTGCGTTGTATACATCCACTCCCATGATGCGTGCGGCACATGTGCAGTGCGTTGCGCACGCGCTACTGGGCTTGTCTTTGAAACGGAAGACGGAAGTGCGACGGCAACGACCTCATCAAACATACGCCTAATTGGATGAGCGAAGCGAAGACTCAATTTTATCGTATTTGAAAACACTTGGAAAAAATTATTCATTGTTTTTGGTTCGCGCCCCACAGTTCAAGCGATAGCCCAAACTTTGATGAATCTTGGCATGTCATCAAATAACTCGATACTGTACAGGTTTGAGGCGCAATTGGTTGAATCACTATTGAGCAAAAATATTTTGACATTTTGAAAACACCCATAGGAATATCCCAGAAGAGGAGAGAATTGTGATTTTTTCTTCTGAATATATTCAAATTTTCAGGTAGGGGCCTACATAAATGACACACATTATTCCAGAATTCCACATAAATCGAATCAGTCATTTTGATGAAAAAATGTACTTCAATTTTTTACATCAATTCAAGCTATGAAGTAATCTATTGAGAAAGGCAGCAGACAAAACAAATTAAATCGTCAAAAAATTAAAGTGAGAGCTTTCCATTACATTTCCTATAAATATGCCTATTCGCTCATCTTACAAAACGCATGTATTGCGTTTTCCTAATTAACACAGTTCAGAGACGAACTCTGATTAACTCTCCACGTTTTCCGCGTTGAATCACGACGACAACAATCGTGACCAACATGAGAAACCAAAAACCGCTGAATATACCTGGATCCAATGGAAAAGAAGGTCGTATACCAACTGAATAGCAGTGCAAACAGCAATAATAATTCAACACTTTTAAATCATAGAACCAAGGTTGTTTTATTTATTCATTTATTTATTCGGAATGGATTTAATATCGCACTGTAATTTCGCCCCCCCCCCCTCCTCCCTCATTATCCACCGGTGATGGGGGGGGGGGGGGCGAAAGTATCCATCGTCCCAGTTAGAGATGGTTGAATTGAACCAGTGGATATAGCTACATGTAGAAATACGCATTAACAATAACGAAGTATAGGTCCATCTATATACGATTACGGTCATCACACAGCTGGGAACGGTTCAAATATTCCTGTTCCTCACGATACCCAGAATCATTTTAGTCAAAACAGTTTGGAAATCGAAAAATGCTGTAAATATTTTGTTTTTCAGCCCACCGGCCTCAACTTGCAACCATGCAAATCCAAACCGTTTCATAGAGAAGTAATTCCATTACTTCTCTATGATCACACACTTTCGATGAGATTTGACTTGAACCGCGTCGGAGCTGGATCGTTTTGCACCAAATTGACGTGTATCTCAGCATGTTTAATCCATTTCAGGCTGAATCGATTCGGCTAAACCCAAGGTCTACAATATATTGTAGACTGTATACCTAAACCGTTTTCCGACAGCGTGATGAAAGTTTGGATTATACAGCTACCGTACTGATGAATGCGCAACTCTTGCTTATTCCTTATTGGGTTTAACGACGCACTGTTATGATAGCGCAGATTCTAATGACTACTTATTCCTAAAGCAGACTATCTCCCAGAGCTATCTCTGGAACGGTGTTGCTTATCCATCGGTACGATAGCTGCAGTCCAATATACATGTACCATAATATTATGAAATATAATCCAAGGAAAACGTATGTCTGTTTGCATCGCTACAGCCCAAGTAGGGATTATAGACATCCCTCAACGGGGCAACAGACCAGGACCTGGGTATCCGAGGTATCTTCACCACGCATCATCTCAATCTAATAACCTGACCGCAGACAAGGCTCGCTTTTTACTTGATACCTCAACTGAAGAGAAGTATTGGCTTGTACCTATCGACGGGGCACACGGAACCGTATAATTACAGGTTATAATGGCGCCTTCACTCGATACCTTTACCGAGGTTTTTAATGAGAATTCTGGCTTAAATATGGGTTATCTGTGAAACGGCAATAGGAGGTACCGGTATACACACATGTCTGATACGCTTTTTCATCGAACTCAATTACACACAACGATTTAATTAAATTGTCTTAGTCAGATGCTCAACTGAAAACGATCTAGTAGACACATGTCGATAAAGACGGATGAGCTTCAAGTGCATGTGAATTATGTGCATTGTTATGGATAACACAGCTATTCAAATACAACGTTGATTGTTATATTGGTGGACAATCTTCTTTTGTGGATACAAGTACACCCTGAATGGGTCAAAACATTGGAGAGTTAAAAAATACGCCAGTAACATTTGTTTCTTCACACCGCCTTGCTCTTAGCCTCTTGAGTTGCGGTTCTAACGTTGTGTCGGTGAATATACCATGCATATTTCAGATGCGATTCGCCGGCATCTAGCCCGGTTTATTCCGTCCCAGTAAGCCACAGGAAACCTATCCATAACATTTCTGACAGGTTTACGTGACTTACCGGAACGGAAAAAAACTTGCGACGTTTTACGTTGCTATGAATCATGCATCGATATTATGAATTAAGCACATAACCGCGTGTTGAAACTAGATCATCGTTTTTGCCAAAATTCTACATAATTATACGTATATCACAATCTGTGATTGCACAACGGGCTCCGTGATAAACGTAGTCAAAACTACGAACGATAAACCATTCAATGGTCGGTGTTCACCCTCATTGATCACGACGCTAAATCCCAATAGTTGATTAGTGACAGGAAAATATATGATTGTGACTTACCGGTCGAAACTGACTGACACTTTGTACTTTTTGTCAGGTTCTAGGCTGTAGGAGGTGGAAGTTGGACTACTAGATCTAGGCGTCGCTACTACCCCGCTTAGGTGGAAGCCTGGAACAAAACGAAACAGTCATGATTAATCGAATATTTTATCATCAGTATAGGCTATATTACTTGGAGGTATAAGAATGAGCATGTATGAATGAAATTTACAAAATGTTTACGGGACTCAAACCCACGCCCGACCGGACTTCAGTTTCTAACGCACAGACTTGAGTTAGAATCTGAGCGGCTAATACATCCAATAATAATGTGTACTAATTTAAACAGTATGTAGGCCTATAGCATTTGTTTTTTGTAATATGTTTTCCATGGTTTATAGTTTAATATAGTTTATATGCTGTCAAGGCTCCCCAACACATACGAGGGACAAAACCTATCAGACACGCGCCATTTGTCTTCAATAATAAATGAAAAATGCAATAACTCTTGCATACAAAATGCAAACTTTTCAAATCCACCCTCGCTGAGCTTGCCTATTACACAAACAGAATAAATTCACTGCCTCCTATGTTGCCCCGGAGAGGTGGATGGTCGACGTTCTATTTTTTTAAAATTCGTTTGAACAATAGCATATCGTTCGATCCGTGTTATCTAGCAGGCCTAACGTTCGTTCGGGGACTTGGCTATTAGCAGGCAGTGGGGTCCATTGATGCAGCTTCTGGGGGTGATCTTTATGCAAATGAGAGCTGTGAATCACCGACACTGCAATGGGTGCAAGGGGGGGTTAGTGCACTGCATGGGTGGCGCATGCATAAAATGTAGACGCGCTCATTGTGAGAGTTACCTATATTTCAGGTGGATATGCATACTGTTTAATTTATCTTAATATATAATATAGTAACATGTAATTAAATGAATTAAAAATCTAATTACAATCATTTAAACTGGTTTGAATAACTTCATAATAAGTATTATGTATGGACTTTTTTTTATTGAGAAAACAAAGAATAGAATTACAAATAGCCAAAATAATAATCGCTTATTCACATGCCTTACAAATTCTTGTCTGTGCAGGCAATAACTGATGTAATTAACTTTAATTAAGCCCGTCTTTTAATTTTATAGTGGAAAATTCCAACTAGAACTATAGGCCTACTTTTATGCAAAAATATGAATTAATTCAAGAACTATTAGAAGGTACACTTGTGTACAGGCATCATCCTAACCGTGCTCCAAGCTATGTTATAGAGCATGAGGGCCATAGACATTTTCTATTCCTCCTTTAGCCGTATTTTACACGAATAACATAATATAACATAACATAATTGGATGAGCAGAGCGAATTAACACTCAATTTTACCGTGGGCCTACCGTGGGCCTACTTGTAAATAAGAAAAAAATGTATAATTGCAATCAATTTATGTTTTCTTGTGTGTTTGCGCCCCACACATCGCGGCCTACAAATTTGTTATCATCTAACTCGCTAATAAGTGGTAATAAGTGAATGATAATTAATTGATTTTGTCCACTTTTTTCAACTATGCAAATAAATATGTGACAAAAAATGCCAACAATAGGTTATAGGCCCATATGCAATAAATACTATTGTGTTTTGAGATGAAATTGAATTTAAAAAATCCATAATGTTGAAAAAAGGTGATATGTGAGCAAATTATAACTTATAATGACCAAGGTTAAAAGAAGTGACTTATAGTGCTCAGTTGTGAGGCCTGTATGTGCGTTGAGAGTAGAACCCGGGTCTCGTCTGTAGTTGGCGCCTACCGCTCGGCAGCCCTACCGGCTCGCGTGCACGGCGGGCAGCCTACCGACGAGCAGTATGCGCGCGTGGAGGGTGGCGTTCAGCTGTCACAGGCGGCGACGCACGCACGCTGCACGATATAACTGCATGTGACACGAGACCCGAGTGATTACTGGTTCGGGCATTGTATTCGATCACTCGGCGATCAAAACATATTGGATTGAATATACAGACTTTGAATGATAGTCGGGTGCGGGTTCGACTCCCGCATAAGGGATAAGTTTTTACTAGGGTTGCGAACAATAACCGATAAATTGCTTACGGTCATTGTTTTTCAAGTGATACGATTCAGATTTCACGATACGATATTCTCGATTATCTATTATCGCTTCCATTATTTTCAATTTTTAGATATATACACGACTTAATCACGATGCCAGTATTACTGTAATACCGTATCTTGTTTTATTGTTGTGTCAGCAATCTGTGAAATTTGAGAAAGACACAGGGGCTTGGAATGTAATCGAAGTGTCGAAAATTCCTAGGCTATACGATAAGATATTTTGACATTCGATATACAAATATCGAACAGGAGAATATCGATTTATTACGATCAACTTCTTTCCACTATCCAAAAACGTAGCAAAATAAGATATTTCACCTTGACATCTCATTCATCATTCACCGACGCCAGATATCTTGAGACATCACTGGACACTAAGTACGTCGAAATAAAAAATGAATGCAATTTAGAGCCCATAACTACCTATGATGGTCATTTATCGTAATTTAGTAGATTAACTTGAATAGCAAAGGCACTTGAAACAAGTAATTTGCTATTTATTCTCCTATTGTCCGTCGCGAGATGAGCGCATATAGCTCCATGCAGCATCCAACATCTGTGTGTGAACCTGGTATCGTACCGGCCGGCTGTTTTTTGTGAACGTTCTACAGGAATTTCAAGGCACGGTGAAGTAGTTTTAGGATAATAACTAATCGTGACCGGTCCTCGTGGTCGATTCGAGACATTCCTGCAGACAGCGACTAGAAGAGAGCAACCGGCCCGTGCGCGAGCATTGATTCAGCAAATGGCTAGAGCACATGGACTCCAAAATTAAAATTAAATAGAGTAACAAGTTGGTATTTAAATGGTGTCTCGATCTTAGGGATATGGAGAAGGTAATATTTTAGACTACAGAGCCCAAGCGATCTGTATAAAATAAACGATTCAGGGGTAGATGCGTTTTTAATGTTTTGAAAAAAAAACATCAGGCAGGAGTGTATGGGGATCGATTTAGTGTAATATCAGTATTTTGGTGATAAGTTTTGATCGGTGTAAGTTAATTCAATTCATATCGCATATCTTCAAACGTGTAGCGCCTAGACGGCTCAAGAAAAACACATTTCCAGCTGTATACGTTTCACAGTTATGCGATAGTTAATAAGTTGAATATTGATTAGTTGAATAGTTTTTACTAATTACTAATGTCATATTAAAGGTATTGAAATTATCAGTGTTTCTGTGGTAGGCCTATTAGAATTTGTACACCTATATATACCGTTCAAAAGTTACCAGTTATAACCAAAACACTGATATTTCGCTCTCGCAAGCACTCTTTTACTTTACACATTTATTTGGGTTTCTGCAGTCTTATATAAAAAACTCAATCTTCTACATAAATAACCCTATGCTCGTGACACCATTCAAGGGGGAGCCCACCTACATCGTCACACTTTCAGTGTCAACATCAGATATAAACTATCGGACTGACTTTTTGTTTTGAACATATTGTAGTGAAAACTGCTTCAAACCATTCAGAGAAGTATCTTATAAAATACTGTCAATCCATAATAAACATTCACATATTTTGATTCGTGGTAAGGTAATTTTTATTGTTGAAAATGTCTGGTTTTACTACGTCATACAAAAAATCTTTTCACCTGTCTTCACAAAATTCGACTCATTCGTATATCGAGTATACAATTGTCCACACCTGACGATGTGCTGATTACTTCCGTATCCTGTACTACTAACGTTTTCTGATCATTTACATTCTGGAAAATACCCTAGTGGGAACTTTTTTCCCTCAGCAAGCTGGATCTATATCAACACGTAACGATCTCCCGGAATGAACGCGATTTTATCCCGACCCAAAGGCACGTTCCTGCCTGGAAGCGTGGCTCAAAACTGTGCATGATTGAATGGCACTATTGGCTCACTAGCCGACGAATTGTACTGTTTTCATGCAGCGTACTGCCCGACGCCGTGATGCAAGAAAATCCATATTACACCGTGCACAATATCGGTACGAAAATAAAATAAAAGCTTGAAATACCTTATTCCTTCAATTTTAAAAATCGTTTTCAAATTTTTGTTTTTTCCTAACCTATTCTAACCTAACATTCCGCCTTCACATCCTTCTCGACATTGTGCATGGTTTACCACGGAGTTTCCTGCGTCATGACATCGGGCAACACCCCAACTAAAATTTGGGTTCGGGCAGTACGACTCATCACAACAGGTTCAGTACAATTCGGGCAGCGTACCAAGGGGCAGTGTGCCTATATCCACCAATTGAAAGTTCCTGTGATTGACTCACAGGTCAAAGGACTCAGTGACCTCGACCTCGCACCCGTCTGACCACTGTATTGTGTATGATAATGAGAAGCAGAATCAACTAGCCTTTGAAAGGCATATTTACTTATGATCCAGTATATTGACACAGCACTATACGAGCTCGCAGCTGACTACCCGTTCAACAACTGTCTGCTATGCTAATTGCCAGGCGAAGACTGTCGAAAGTTTCCTGCCTAAAGAATATGACTACCTTGACAAATACAAGAAGTTGTGACTGTGATTATTAATGATTATTGTTGGCATAACGACCCCAGCAACAGCTAGGTTATTCGGGGATGCGAATGATCAGTTGACAATGAAGTGATGATTGATGATAAGTCCAAGAACGTTTATACAAAAATCCACGACGAACGGTGTAACTTCGGAAACTTGAAAAACTTCAGTATCTAAAGTGTATATTAGTTTACTGAGCCATGTAGGGTAGCGTTGTGACTAGGTATCAAAATGATTATTTAGGTTAATGTTTTTGAAATTGTACGTTTTTTGTTTGTCCTTAAAAGTTTAAATCGATGTTAATAAAGAATAGAAATTGTTATAAAGGGTTCCTGAATGCGAACATTAAAATTTTATTTTGCATAAAATTGCATTTTTGTACTTTTTCACGCTCCTCTATCCTTGGCTCGGCCATTGGCGTTTTATTTTGTATTTCCAACTAATACACGTATTTTCAGCCGAATAACTGTAGATTTCGATGATTCTGCTGTAAAATAGTCAGAAGTGAATTTTATGATGGAAAACCTGACTTTGAACAATCCAATTCTGTTGAATATATTTATAAACCCATCTGGCATAAATCCAAAATGATAATTTCGACACTGATATTTGCATCGTGATTTAATTACGTGAATTTTTCAAATTTTACCGCTCAGTCTAATCTTACACGGTTTTTAGAAACTTGGTGATAGTGTTTCTCAAAAATGGTTCAACCGATTTTACCCAAAAACTAAACAGTTTCATGTCACATAAGAAAAGTTTCATGATTGATCAGTCAAACCGTGCGAACTGATGTGCAGTGCTTACATAAAAAAAAATGGAAGTCTTAACTATCGCTCATCCAAAAATATTTCAGACTTCCATCTACTATAAGTATTCTCTTATGTGAACGTCCCATCGGGCTTAGAAGGGGGCTGCAGACTCGGGGCTTGAGAACATTTTCTAAAGCACTCCATCCCCTTTATACTTCTCTGCTCCTTTGGATACGTAATTGAAATCGATTAAATTGTCGTCAAGTCGAACGAATGGCAGGGGAATCAATCAACCGGGCTGGGAACTAACTGCAAGGAGCGGTTCTACTGTGTAGTACGTCCTTAGTCCTCAGTCCTCAGGGACGAGCAGTTTCCTTGTGACGTCAGAGATAATGTATAACAATTATCGTCTTTCACATGCCAAACTCAGGGTATAAAGTCTAGTTGTACGATGTACTATTGTACAGGGATGTTCTTCTGTGTATATATACCTACTAATGAAGATGATTAGTTGATTTGTTTGATTAATTGAGTATTATACAATATAAATATATGTAGGCCTATATAGGCATATATATAAATACATATATATATATATATATATATATATATATATATATATATATATATATATATATATATATATATATATATATATATACATATACAGGCCTATAAATACACACATATATATGCAGGCTGCACGAGATATAGAAGCGGACCAAACCCATACGATTGTCAACATCCTATACACTCACTTGTACGTTATCTCCGCTTGTGTGCCTATGAATGGTAGGCTCACAATAAGTCGGAGTCCGCTCCAGTGCCCCCCCCCCCCCCCCCCCCCCTGGTAACCCTTATAAGTCGGACCAAGCGTAAAGCAATGTTCACCCTACCGTACGATCACTTCCACACAAGAGATCTTTACATTATTTGCGATGCTTTCTGTTCTATTTGTCGTAGTATTTTCAACTTAACTTCATTTAGAAATTTGTAACCGTCGAGTTTTTGTCGAAAATCTCGAGGATCGTTTTTCCGATTCATTTCACGGGAACTGATTTCAAGAGTTGCATGATTGATGACAGGTTTTATGAACGTTTGTCCAAACTGCGGGACAATCAGACGTCAATAACTGATTGATGAATCATTAGCATCGCTCAATTGTCTTCATCTGAATGTACACTTGCGGTCAGTAAAATGTTTTTTCGAAATTTTAATTAAAATGAAAATGAAAATCTGCGCATTTTACCGACAATTTTTTCACACGTCAATTACTTGTATGTATACACTTGCGGTCAGCAAAATGTTTTTTTTCTATTTTCATCTTGAACTAAAATAAAATCTGTCCATATATATGTTTGTATTGACGAGAAAAGAAGGCCGTCTACCAAGAACACAATTGTAAGTGTCTGCCTAATATTATCTCGCTGCAATTTCAAGTTAACACTTTTAAAAGATTTAGTTTCGTTTCTTATCGTAAAGCTCGTCATGAAAAATCTCAATACCCTGTTATTTTATAACTATACATGGACAAATAACGTTGATATTTTCGTTCGTAATGTTGGTATAGATGACCTTCTTTCATCGATAGTCTACCAAGTAAATTACCTCTAATTTTTTCATAGACTCTACCAGTATACTGGAAGTGCAGTGGTTGTGTTTGTTGTATGGTTGTGATCACATACAGTCGTCGATCAAGCTACATTAAAATGCACCCTGAAAAAAATGAACTAATATTATACGTACTATAAAACTAAAAGACAATGTGAATGACGCACTCCACGCTAACCATTTGAAAATATTCATTTTAGTTTTCATTTTAATTATATATTCAATTTCAATTTAGTATTAAACCATTTTGTGTGACCACAAGTGTAATGTACTGCTAGTTTCAGTGTCTATAAATGTTTTTCAGGACATATTTTATTGTGGCTCGATCGCCGGCTTCATGTGACAGCGTGAAGACAATCATCCAACATACTCTGCATTGCCTGGCTCGGTGGCTCCTCCACCAACAAGTCTTCAAGGAATGCGCTTCAATTCAGTTAAATTTTAAATTCAATTTCAAAATTGTATTCCATTCCTTCTAGCCCACAATCGTGCACATTTTGCAAACAATTTGAAACAAATCATTGTTCAATTTTTTTCTCTCCCGAGACCCCATTTTCATTCGCCTCGCGGGCTTTTCTGACCCAGTCCGCCCCTGCAACTTTGTCATGAATGTCGGAGATATGATTCAACTGTAATAAAGCTCAAGAATAGAAAAAGAGTGTCATGCAGCTGACGAGACGTCTCCATTATCTTACCCACATCCTGGCAGGTGATACGGGCCGTAATGTTATACAATTAATATCGAAACAGAAGACTTTTATCTCAGTGACAATTGGAATGAAGCTAGCATCTGCGATGGCGTGTGCCACACAACGTTAACTTCACGTATCCGAGACTACCAACGTAACAAATATCAACGTTATATTCGTAATTTAGTGCATCAACAATTTTAATAACGGAGATTTACGATGAGAAACGCAACTGCATCATTCTGATACGTTTAATTTTCATAGTTGCAGCGAAATTATGTAAAATTATCGAAGTTTTCATAATTATTCATTTGGTAGACGGCCTTCTACTGAGATGGATACGAATGTACATTTTATAAAAGTCGTTACGTTTAGGTATTATTAATTTTAAGGATAAGGGTAATTAATAATATAGATTCCCGCCTAAAGATTGTGCATAAAAAGTAAAAACTAAGAATTGCCTGCAGAAAGACCTTATAATATCCAGGTAAATTGGGCATAGTCTGGACAAAAACGACGCGCAGCGATTTCTGGTTTCATTTAGAGAATTACGAATAAGGGCAAACACGCTGATTGCATGGTACAAATAATTATTCAAGACCCTTATAATTTAAATGGTATTTGGACAAATGGTATTTGTTAACTAAAAAGTACAAAATAGACGCGAATAGCTGACGTGTAGGACAATGTCTTAATACGTACAATCTCCCCCATATATATAGTAGCTGATGGTGGGGTCGTTGAACAGCTTTGTTATCAGTCATTGATACTCATGACCACAGACCTACACCATAGATACTAGGAAAATGCAGCATGCGTTGTAAGATGAGCAATGAGGGCCTATTTATATGAAATGGAATCGAAAGCTATACACACACCTTGATTTGGGAACCATTAGGCACGACCATCCTATTCAACTTGTTGCGTATTTCTTCACTCCTTTTAATGATCTGATTGGTTTTACATTTTGCTCTTATGATAGCTTTATAATTTACTAAAAACAAATACATGATATAATCATTTTCTTCAAAATAGAATGCCCAATGTGTACCGTATGATTCTTGTTTAAATTCTGTGAAAAATTCAATTTATTCACAACAATATGTTTTTCCCAATTTCTTTTCTGTGTCATTCTTACGGGGTGTTCAAACATCTAGAATGTTTTTCCTTCAAGGATGTGGAACAAATTGTGCATCAAAACTACACAGTATCGAGTTGGATGACGACACATATGTGGATGCCGAGTTTCAACAAAATCAGTACTTTCGTTTGACCTGTGGAGCACGAAAACAAAAGAAATGTGCATTTTTTTCGAGTACCGTGAAATTTAGTCTTCGCTCCGCTCATCCAATTAATGATGCACTTTACAAAATATCAACTTTCTATTGCACGGAAGCGTCACAATAAACATCTAGACGGCAGCGAATCATCAAGAGCGTACGACCACGTCAACGTGTGACCATGGTGACCATCAGTAAACAACCATTATGCAACTTTCAGCATCAACTATAAAGGGAAATCAACGCTCGATCCTCTTTGATAAGACCAGAAAGCTTATTTATATGAGCACCGAAGCTCCAAATGTCATCCGTCAATTTATCAATCGTGCATTCTTCAAAATGTGAATATTTGATCATAGATCGAGCATCTTACACCTGAGACCAGACCACATAGGCATATAAAGCATCCCATGCAGTAGAAGCTTATCGAACTGGAAAAATTCAAGAATTTTACAAATTCCACACACATAATATATACTGATATGAAGGATATGAATGATATCGGAGAAATTCTCATGTTTATCGATTAAAATACGATACACACACATGACACATATAAAATATAATTATTGGTTGCATGAACTGAATCACCTATAATTCTCATAAATGATAATATTTTCTTTACAATAACATCGCTTCTGTGTAAATCATCACCTAAAGGCTATATAGTCAGCCCAGGATAAGGTGAACTACTTAGTAACGTCACGAGTGCCTCAGTCATGACGTCACATAGTCACTCTATTTAGCCACCTTCATACGTCACGCGTGTGACATATGCAGCCCGACTTGCACGCGTCGGCGAGGGAGTAGTGCGAGTGAGAGAGAAAGAGAGACAGAGAGAGAGGGAAGACAGTTCCCCTTTAGGCGAGGTACAGGTCAGCGGAGCCAGCAAGGTTTCTCATTGAATTCCTCGGAGAAGACAAAGCAATATATTCCATGGACCACAGCATCTCATCTCGCATAGCGAGGGCGTTGCTGCTCATCTCTCACACAGATCCCATATGTACGCGTCTCGGCCGTAATGATGGGTTGAACGAAAACACGCAGTGGAATCAGGAATGCCTGATTAAAAAAATATGTATAAAAAAGTAAATCAGCGACTTGGGGATTAATAGCTTTGCAGCGGATAGTATATCGGTTTAGGGTACACTTGTTCTTCGCGCAGTGAAGGTTACGATCGACCGTCCCCCAATCCCCCACCATTACGCGCGGTCGCCTCGCACCTTCATCAGTCGTGTGTAACGTGTATCAACGAGAGATGAAGGTTCCGAGTGACCGTCCCGTATATCGCACATCACTCGCGCGCTAGCGTTTCGCGCCTTCTCATCTCACGTCTACACGTATTTACAGTGAACACGAGCCATCGTGGGAACCAGTTTTAAAGGCGGGAGGGGAAAGAGGGAGGGGCAGTGTTGCCGTTTTTCCCCTTCTGTCAAGGTCGTAGTCTTTACCCAGACGTGATGGGCAAGGTTGGAGGGGAAGGGGGAGGGACGTACGCGGCGAGAGGGGAAATGATGTAAGGAGAAATAGTATTTCTATATATAGTTCGACAGTGTATTGCAGTATATTCTTTCATGTTTTCCAAGCCGTATTCCTCCTACAATGAATCTAACACGTGACATTCCACGTGACAAATGTCAATGTCTTGACGAGGAATACGTCATTCGACATTATTGTGAGAAACCGTCGGAAGTATACCTACAGTTTAAAGAGATCTTTTGCCAATGTTGAGCGGAAACTTGAATAGTAGAGCGTCACATTTTACATCGGGTTCAAAAGGGCATGGGAGTCGATTTAGCGAAATATCAGTTGTTCAGTGATGATCAACTACGCCTACGAGATATCAAAATTCTAGTACGGGGAATCACGGGTATTTTCAATACCTTCCAAGGTGGTAAAAGTCAACTAATATCGCCTGATTGGTAATCGTATAGAGCTGACAATTTTGTTTTTTAGCTGTTAACGTTTGACAATTTTGCAATATGAGCAAATGAGTTATAACTGGAACCGTATTGAAGGTATTACAAATATCTGTGTTTTGAATAGAATTTTAATATCTCATACTGATCAGAAGCTATCAACTAATTAGCTAAATCGACTTCCATGCACTTTAAAATCGTTCCAACGTTTGCAAAAAGTTTAGCTACCGCACTTTGAATGATATCTAGCTGCAAAAATACGGCAATACCGGAAAGTTGGAGTATGTTCAACCGTTCGTTGCTGAGTATTGGAATTTGGTACGGCAGAGATATTAATGAAAAAGAACGAACACACTTCCATAATTTAATATTTCTATTTCTGCGCCATCTTTTGAAAGTAACTTGGTTACTTCGTTCACCAATTTGAACCATAGCCCAGATTGTATATCATTGTATATGGGCCTACAATTAATCGCGATCATCGCAATTTCCAGTACTAACAAGCGAAAATACACTATACCATCCGAACCCCCTAATATTTTTTTTGAATGATGCATGTCGACCGCATGAAGTCTTCCGCTTCACCTGCAGACCTTATCTTCAGACGCACTTACTAAAATAAAGAAGACCATAACTGTATAGGCATATACTATACTTATTGATAGATGAAATGTGTGGTTGATATCGCCGTTGATTCAAGGTGACACCTACAGCTAGTGCAGTTATACCATGGCTCATTTTCAGTACAAACCAAACTGCACCTGTGGCAGGTATTGATATCAAGTCGTCCAAAGACAATGTCATGTTTTGTAATCTTTAATTCATAATAAAACTGAAACTGAAAACAATGTTTCTGACTATTAGGTGTCTGCTAGAGCTATTGTATTATACACTTTACCTGTGCCTGGCAAAGCAACATTCTGCTATGTCAGCATAGATTACATGCTAGACATATATATGACTCTGTGGACATGGTCGATGTTACCTTATTTCGTTAGAAGATTTCATAGTTCACGGAGGGACCTACCCACAGCGTGACGGCAAAAATATCGAGTGTTACTGTTAAACACAAGTTATCTTTTCACCTTTGGTATCATCAAATTTTAAATCATTATCATTTACGACAAAATTCATATTGTCTTCATCTTGTATAGTGTATTTGTCAATTTCGTATGTTGCACTGTTGAAGTTTTATTAGTTTTATGGGTTTTGATTGATGAATAGCGGCTGCCAGTACGGTAATACGCCACTGGGCTGGCCATCGGAAGTAAAAGATCTATCTCAGTGGCTCAGTCGGCGGAAACACCAGCCACGCAGTGAACACACTTCTTTCTTGAGGACAACTCTCGTATTCTACAGCACGAACCTCTGAGCTGCACACGGAGGATGTATGCATACAGGAGATACGTTGTGTAAGCAGCATCATAGTGAGCAGAAGCCGTCGGACCATCGCTCTGTCACAACAGCCTAAACTAGCCTTTTATCCCAATCCAACCAATTCAGTTGACCTATAACCTATCCAAATTAACCGAAATTAATTAACCTAACCAACAAACATCCTAAATTAATTGTTATCTTAATTAAAACCCATCTAAAAGCTACTTCCGGTCCGACGAATAGTCGAATGTCGAATAGTGTTCGGTCAAACGATAGGCATTGAAATATCACCCGGTCGACTGCCTTTTTCTTTTCTTTTAATAACATCGAAACGTGATACAAAATCATTGTTCCCCAATTAAGGCTAAGAATGAGAGGTAGGATCGTTTGGACGGAGCACCACAAGGGCGATCTTACCACCCCATTTTAACACCAGGACTGCGAAGTCTGTGACCACACTTTCCCGCCGCAGACAAAAGTCGTTCACTTTCCAAAAGTCCTACCAAATACTGCCAAATTTACCGTGTATTTCTATATCTGAATGTGATATTGTTCCTTGGATTAAGCCTGTTAGAAAAAAGACTTTTACTTCTGGTTCAAGCTGTGCTAGAGCGTGTGTTGGAACACGCATACAGGTCCGCTTGAAGCTGCTTGCAGGCTCTCATGCTCGAGAGAGATTAAAGCTCGCTCCGACCTCTGAGGATGAGATGAGGGTGCATGTTTCGTGAGGGGATGTCGATAACGACTCGGAATATAAGGGTAGGATACTGAAGCAAGTACAACCCGTCTCACTGGAGCGCATGCGTGGTGGTCACAGGCCCCTATATCGCGTTATCGGGACACTCGGCTACAATTCCTCACAACCACGAGCAAGATCCATCTTTCATTCATTAGGTTTAAAATGCACTGTAATAATATCCAAGGTCTATCGGCGTCGGTGGATGATGACTGAGATGATGGTATGATGAGAAGAAAGGTCTTTTATTAGGTGCTTTTGGATAGCGGGATCCTAAACGAGGAAAAACACAAACTATAGTCTACCAATTGGCGGAAATCGATATGAAATATTATATGCATGAATTCATTATTTCTAGCCTTCCTGCCGCCCTCCGTAGCTCAGTCAACTAAGGCACGGTTTTAGAACCAGATGTCATCGTTGGGCATGGGTTCGAGTTCTGCATGAGGCATGGGCTTTTGTGAAAGTATACCTTCACTTATATCATCACTTCATTGTTTCATTATCACCCGCTGATTTGTACCCTCGTATAACCTAGCTGTTGTATGGGGTCGTTAAGCAAACAATACTTCGCATATTTAAGACCGCCTCGAAGTCTTGAACCAACCAAGTGATGCCGCCTCTAAACGGTAGCATTAATTCATTCTTAGTCTCAATTGGGAAACAATTTGAATATATATCAAGATTGTGCAGCGAAATATCAATTTTCGGTGATAAATTTCGAACGGTACGAATATCAAAATTCTAATAGGAGGGAACATATAGGTGTTTTTAATACCTTCAAGACGGTATAAGTCATAACTATTTGGCTCATACCGCCTAATTGTCGATCATAGAGCTGAAGAAAAACCAATTGTAGGCCTATGCAATTATACGCGATACGAGGTAGTCTATAACTTACCCATCTTGAAGGTATTGAATATATCTATTTCCTCCCAATTAGAATTTTGCTATCTTATTTATGCCTTCGAAAGTTATCATCATAAACTGATATTTTGCTAAAATGGTTGAAATGTTCAAATCATTTCGTTAATTTTCGCTTGATCTCATGATGATACTTCAGCCAAACTGACCATTTATTTATCTCGGTCCTCTTTTCAATAAGTGTCACATACCGAGGATAAACAAATGAACAAATAAACAAACAGAAACCAAATAATAGAAAACACGCAGAACCGAAAGAGACCACTTCCGTCTGAATGTGTCAGTCGACCACAGACGACTAGAGGTTCAGCTTTAATCGCTCGCTCCTTTCCCTCTCCATCTCCTTTATCTGTTTCACTCTCGCTGGCGAAGAGCGAGAGAGAGGCATAGTCTCGATAGAGAGAAGAGACTCCCGAGTTCCCGTTCATAGATCTCCCCCCTCCTCCTCCCCCACCCACGAGTAGCAACAACTGGTTCGTTCTTTTCACCTCGACATTGTAGACCGTACAATCGAAAACAACGACGACGATGTTGAACGTGTATCCACTAAAGAGGAAGGTTGTCTACAAACAGAAACAACACAAATATCACCGTTTTAAGGGGAACCTACCCACATAGTCACATATTCAGTGGCTACATAGCATATAAACGATCGCAGTAGCTTTCCGTCTGATCATATTGTACAGTGAAACTCCTTTATACCATTCAGAGAATTAGTATCCTCTCCAATACTGTCGATCCGTATGAACGTTTTCATTAGGTTAGTTGCTGTATGTACCGGCACGCTGTGAGGTAAAAATGATATTTCCACCTTGGTTATTATAAACTTTGACTCAGCATTTTTCACAAATATCGTCTGCATAAGATGGTGTACTATTTGTTAATTTTGTATCTTGCACTGTTCAAGTTTCATGATGATTCATAACTGTCAAATCCCCCTACGGGAACTTTTCTCCTTATGGAGACTGCGGACGCCTCAATTGTATAGATACCCGTATTTTTAATGTAATATTGTGATTTTTCAGAAACAAGCAGAAATACATGTTCACATAATATTTCACGCAGTTTTTCTTTTGACTACATTGAAAATCTCTTTGTAACATATCTCGTACAAATCGGGGGAAAACAGTACACTACGCTATCAAGTTAACGTTGGGAATCACAAAACACCAATTCACAATATAATTTGAACTTGAATCACCACGCAAAACTGAAAGATCCGACAGTTCATCCTCATGTTTCTTGGCTCTGGAGAGAGTCTGTACAAGGAAATATGAGTTACGTATCCATATAGCTATAATCCAAGGTATAGGCGACATTCTTTTCTCGTATAAATACATAATTATGTATAGATCCAGCTAGACTCAGCCACTTGGGTTACTCATCGAATTCTTTTGATCAGGAAGTTTATTTGTCTTTATACATCAACATCCTCTGTGTCGACGTCCTAGAGCACCTATATTTGGAAGAAAGCGGTCATGGAGGCTACGGCAGTCATGTTTTGGCCAGCAAGCCTAACGAGTCCCAAGTTATTACTCATTCCAATGATTCATTCTCGGTTCAAAATTGAATAAATTGATAATCCACTATTATTTGAATGTAAATTACATATAAACCTGCGGAGACCATGTTTTTGCCAAAATAAAGTCACTGGCCACTCGCTATCATGGGCCTAATATATGGACTCTATCAGAGCTCTAGAGCTCTAGAGTCCTAGAGGTGATAGGACTTCTCAATGAGTTCCGGAAAATCTTCGATCTTGTCGTTCGTTCTAGTTCACTTTGAAGATGAACATTGATATTATTTTCATAACATTCGTAAAATATTTCAATTGGTAATAATGTTGAGTAACAATCACGCGTTTGTTTTGCCGCGTCACAAGCGAGCCGGAAATCATCACTGGTCTGGCATGAGTCACATCAGGTTGTTTCTTCTGCCACAAGTCCTGTGGCCAGAGATCGTCTAATCACATGCGTCACCAGTCATGTCTACAACAATTCGTATGCGAAGTGTCTATTCGTCGGACCGGAAGTAGGTTTTAGATTGGCTCTAGTATCGATTAATTAGTTTAGGATGTTTGTTTGGTCAGGTTAGTTAGGTTAGGTTAGTTAGGATAGGTTATATTCATTAAATTAGTTGGATTGGCTTATTTAATTGGTTTACATATAGGCAGCTCGCGACAGCAGCGTCCGTTTATGTGGGGACATACACCGACGGTCCGATGAATAGCTGCTGCAATTCGCATGTGATGGCGGTTGTCAGTCAGCTGAATCAATATAGGCTATAGGAGCTGCAACACATAACTAGATATGAAAGAGGAAGTCGTCTACAAACAGAACAATCACATATATTATCATTATATTTGGGAGAGCCGTGTTATTCTATAGTATTATAGGCCTATAAATTTTCAGGACAAGAAACGAAACTACATCTTTCAGAAGCGCGTTAAAACCTTGAAGTTGAAGCGAGATTGTAAGTAAAATTAATAATTACTGAAGATTTTACCATCATTTTGTTGGTAACGACCTTTTTGGTTCGTGAATACTAGTATAACAGTGAATCATACAGTTTGGTTGATGGTGACCATGTAGGAATTATAAATTACTATCAGTATTCAGTTTAGGTCCGGTTTTCAATATTTCGTCAGAAGTTGATCAACTGTTTGTTATAACTTGCCATCTCGCTTGGTTAGCTGTGTTATTTTATTGACTAACCCAGTACATTAGACTAACGGAGTCTTTGAAGAATAATTGAAAACCCGGCCTCAGGTCCTGGATGTCAATAGGTCGTTAAACTCTCCATTGGGCTAACCTACTAATTAGTCAATAAAATAACACATGTATAATAAAGGGAGACATGTCAACAGTTTGTTCATGGTTGATCACGGTGCTTACTTTATGCTTATAATTCGCTTGGTAGCCGCCCTCGTTAGCTCAGTCAGCTGAGGCACGCTTCAGACACTGAAGCGAACCGTTGGGAGTGGGTTCGAATCCGCATAAGGCATGGGTTTTTGTAAACGTCCTTTCACTTACCATCACTTCATAGTTTCATTATCACCTGCTCATTCGTACCCCCCGTATAACCTAGCTGTTGGTGGGGTCGTTAAGCAAACAATAATCAATTCGCTTGGTTTTCGTACACGGCTGTCCGCCATTTTAATACTACTTCGATTATAGGTTATAGGAATGGTTAAGGAGCCCATATATTATGAAGACTTCCTTCAGTAAAAACATGACCGCTGCTTTTTTAATACCATTCTCTGACATGTAGGCTATATGCAGGTTTATGTGTTATTTATATGCAAATGATAATGGATTTTACATTTAATTAATTATGAACTAAAAATGAGCCATAAAGTAGCAACTTGGGAATAGGACGGGTAGAGTGGCAAAAACATGGCCGCCTCGGCCCCCATGACCGATCTCTTTTACATACAGACTCTGTATAGGTATGGTAATTAACCCATTCAGAAAGTCTTGTTTTTCTCTGACGATGTTGTGTTTCCAAGAGACCGGGGTGGATGTCAGTAGTACAGAGTGCACCCCCCCCCCCTCCCGCCCTCCCCTAGCGATCTCAGCGCCGCGTATTGATCCGGATGTGACGTCACGAGGACTTATGAATGATCCAGTGCTTTGCCTCCAACTAATCCGCGTGTACAGCACTGCTCGACGACGTGCAACATCCCGTGTGGACCAGATCGGACAGCAAATGGACACCCCTAGCTGAGAACCACTCGCTAAACACATCAACTCGCTAAATACTGACGCTTCCCGTTTCGTGCCGAATGGTTACACACCGGCACATTTAGCCCAGTCGCTATAACGCGCGCTCGCTTCATGTAATCCGGGAGATAAGGGGCATATCGGGCCTTGGTTCGATCAGCGCCACCGTTCAGCTTTACAGAGGTTCTCCATGGTTCCTCTGGAGTCTAAGCTAATGCCGGGATGGTTTCTACAATAAAGGCCATGACCTCTTCCTTCCCTCTATCTTTCATATTTATTATACCCAAGAAACCTTCATCTCGTCATCCCAGTATCTCACTATAATGATTCATCCGACGCCAATACATATTAGACTTATTATATCATATTTCTATATTATTTCATAATATTATATAGTATCGACCAATATTTGACTTGTATATTCTATTACGCTACAGATAGCGAGTTTGTTTGACGTCACAGCTTGGTAAGGTGTTGTCGTAACAGCACAGTTGATGGGTTGGAAGTTTCTCACCTAAACGAGCAGAGTGGAAGAGGTGGCCCGAAGGTGTTTCCGGAAATGAG
The DNA here is from genome assembly GCA_907164805.1 of Brachyptera putata. Classification (NCBI taxonomy): domain Eukaryota; kingdom Metazoa; phylum Arthropoda; class Insecta; order Plecoptera; family Taeniopterygidae; genus Brachyptera; species Brachyptera putata. Next base: position 9,507,385 of record OU015462.1, on the reverse strand, counting down.
CTCTACGGACTTGGTGTTCTCATGAGAAGCTGGCCGATAATGCCCTGGCAGCCGACTATATAGTGCCCGTGTAGTTCGCAGTTTACGAATTTCTCAAGACTCATTACGAAGCCTGGGCCTATAGTAATAGTGATCTGTTGGGAACTCCACACATTAATGTAATATTCACGAGATTATTTAATTAATAAATGGGTTAAATTTCATTAACTGTGGTCGATTTTATCTAGTAAATGCTTGAGCACGGTGATGCCGGAAATAATTGGATGAGCATAAGCGAAGACTTGATTTTACCGTATACTCGAAAAAAACAAGTGATCCACTTTCGAGAAAAACAATTTCGAAACTTTGATAATCCACATAAGAGTAACTCGGTGAGGAAAAGGTGAAAAAAGGTGAAAAAGATCTTAGAAAAAGAATTACATTTTCAAGGAATTTAAGTACACTTGCGGTCAAATAAAATGCTTATTTGTAGCCTGTAAACATGTAACTTGATGTGAATGTATATATTATATGGATCGACAATATTTTAGAAAATTCTTCTCTGAATGTTGTGAAGCAGTTTCACTATACAATACGTGCATCCGGAAAGTCACTGCAATCGCTTATTTGTTACGTTGACACTGAAAATTGTACGACATGGGTATAGGTCCTCCTTAAAACTGGGACAGTTGGGTTAAGTGATCACTTACGGCAGTCACAACGTATAGGAATGAGGCCCCTGAAACACAATCATCATTTTTTATTTAGTTTAGAATTGACTCTAGAAGTTGATTGTTTTCTGATGGTTACCGCGCTTATATGATCGCGTTACGAAATCCAAAGTAGCTATTCGGCGGGCTGGAAGTAGGTTTTAGATTGGTTTTAGTTTAGATTAAATTAGTTCATGATGTTTGTTGATTAGTTCTAGTTGGTTTAGGTTAGGTTAGGTTGATTAAGTGAGTTAGATTGGGTTTACTTAGGGTATTTAGGCAGCGCACAACAACAACAACGTCGGACATCTGCATACGGTGCCATAGACCGATGGTCCGATAAATAGCAGCTGCTAAAGAAATCAGTGAGTGACCCATAGCAAATGAAACAAAATGACCTAAACCAAAGTGAATAAGCTTTAATGCTATCCCTCCGTCGTGACAATAAGGTGCAACACCCACGGCCTCTCGACTGCAGACTGTACATTCATTCAGTTTCTCAACGACCCCACCAACTGCTACAGGTTATAGGGTAGGAATGAGCAGATGATAATGAAACTATGAAGTGATGGTACGTGAAAGGACGTTTAGTTGAACCAATACCTTATGTAGGACTCGAACCCATGCACTCACGACTTGATATCATTTTCTAAAGCGGTGCCTCAGCTAAAGATACACTTGTGGTCACATTAAGTGATCCATCAAGCCATATTAAAATGTATCCTGAAGAAAATACACTAACATTATACTCACTAAAACTAAAAGACAATGTGCACACGCACTCCATGCATAGTCAATGAAAACATTAGCTGTTTAATGTGTGTAAATTGTTTTGAAATGCAATTTTTCAATTCCGGATTAAACCATTTATGTGACCGCGAGTGTACCACGGGGGACGGCATAATTCATAACAGTCTTATAAATATATAATATTATATAACTCAAATACATTTCGACTTCTGAGACGGTAAATTCCTCGGAGATTCGAGTCGAACGAGCGATATATATATATATATATATATATATATATATATACCGTAAATTCCGTGGACCTTATATATATATATATATATATATATATATATATATATATATATATATATATATATAAGGTCCACGGAATTTACTCTGCCACCGACCGCACCCCCGAAATCACATTAATTCGGCCCCCTCTGAGGTTCATACGCCCCTTACCGACAACTCCCGACTACTTTCCCTGACCATAAACCCCTTAGAAGTTCCCGCCCCACCCCGCCAAGACGGGAGAGGGGCCGAAGAAAGTCTCTCTATACGGCCCGCGATCAATACCCGGGTACAGCCCGGAGTGCACGCGGGTATGTCGTGTCGAACCACATGCGACGGGCACACGACCACGCGGACGAGACAACGACGACACTGTCGTTATTCTGTAACGTCAAACGGAATGAGCGCGACGAAAGTGTCAGAGCCTATACGGTACAGCATATCATTGTCAAGTAAACGGACGAATCTTCGGAACAAAACGAATATGGGCCACTTTCATTTCGTCGAGTTACAGAATAACGACCCAAGCAGAAATTAATTCCCTCCATTAATAAATCATTATTAAAAATTAAAAAACAGGATTCAAATAACTGTCTTCTTTGCTCAGTCGACTAAGGCTTTATTCATTTAGGCTCGGTTTTACGAATAGTTAAGTACTAATCCACTAACTATTTGTTAAAGGTATACGAAAATATCATATGTAACCAATGGTGATAACAAGTTAATCCGCTAACTATTGTTTAATCCACTAACTATCGATTCGTAATACCGGCCCTTATAAAGTTATAGTAATACGGTTTCACGGTTCTTTCTGCCGCGATAAGAAGCCACATCAACCGGCAGAAACGTTCCGTCAAGTTTCTGAATGGTTCACGGGAACCGGGACGGAAAAAGAACGTGAAACCATGTTACTGCATGTGATGTTATATGACTGCCTTAGAAACTGAAGTGGCCGTCGGGCGTGGGTTCGAGTCCCGCATATACAGTGAGTTTTTGTAAACGTCTTGCCACCTTGCGTACTAAACAGCGGTACCCCCTCATTTGTATCCCCATTTAACATAGCTGTTGCTGGGGTCGTTAGGGGAACGCTGAAAAAAAATATAGAAAGTTCGTGGTTAGATGTTCACATGTGGCCTATTATGTTTGTTTCTAAATATACACCAGACAAAGATTTGATACAAAGATTTACACGGAGGCGAAAACCTACAAAAAATAGAAAAATGAGTAAAACGTATATACGTTCATTTAGTAGTGGTTGGGAAGTCTATCTGAAGTAAGATGAATACAGGGTTAATTGTTATTGTATTCATAATAGTATTATACTGCTGTGGCAGTCAACCATCTGTTTCGATATGAAGACGCATGCGTTTCGATGTGGAACGCATGCCTCATCAGTGTGCGAAATCTCCCGCATGGGAGTAGAACCATTTCAAGTAGACACAAGAGTTCAGAGACGCGCGTTTTACCAGATTTCATCCAGTTATTATATTATGTGAACTGTTTTTGTGGAATGTATCATTATACGATGTTTGCTTAACGACCCCGCACCAACAGCTAGGATATTTGGTATAATGAACGGACGATATGAGTGATGTTTACAAAAACCGATATCATATGCGGGACTCGAACCCTCGCGCAACGTGACTTCAGTTTCTTCAGTTTCTAGAGCAGTGCCTTAGCTGATTGAGCTACGGGGGAAAGCTCAGCTGGATGAGCCACGAGAAAGGGGGTGAATTAGATACAGTTCTATATACAGGACATGTAGGCCTCTATTATGATCAATAGTAAAATCAAACCCCAAATAATCTTAAAAATGAGAAATATTATGTAAAATTCTCCGTTAAATCTTTGCAGGATCGAATGACCGACTCTTGAGCATATCACTTAATGGATCAACACACAGCCCACATGATTAGTAAGTCTCTACATTCTGGTGAATCAATGCTGTAGGCCTACAAGTCATTTAAAATGTCAAGCAGTACGTCATAAGTCCAACTCAATTTACGAGTTTGCAATGCATTTCGGAATCAAATAATTGTCTAAGTGACCAACAAGATGTATCTTTCAGAGGGGGGAGGGGGATATCGCGCTACGCCACAGCCCTAGTTGAGCAGCTCTTAGCAGGTGACAAGGAAACAGTGCGAATTGCGAAAGAAGGTATTTTATAGTAGTATACTCCCATCCACTAGAGAAGACTTTCAAAAGATATTCTATTTACTCAATAATTGTAAAACGCTGGTCAACTTTAAGATTTTGACGCCCTATTGAAATATGTAGTTTCGTTTCTTATCGTAAAACTCGACGAGGAAATTTACTACTAATTAATAAAAAATAAAATAAATAAAAATAAAATACATACAAAGAGAAAAGAAAAGAGAAGAATGCAAGAATAAGAACAAAGAGAAATCAAGATGAGACGATTGAAGATTTTCTCCTCCCAGTGAAGCGTTTGAATTGCTATAAGTCCCTATAACTATCCCTGAAATTATTACCTTGAGCTTTAAGAGTTACCTTGTTATCAATTATTCTTTGGGGTGGTAGGATCGCCCTTGTAGTGCCCGTCCGAACGGTCCTACCTTTCATCCATAGCCTCAATTGGTGAACAATGATTTTGTATCAGTTTCGATGTTGATGGGAAAAAAACATATATATAGGTCTATACTCTACATATTAGATCTATCCAGTAATAATTTCATAGTGATAATACGCGTGTCTGTGCCCACCAATGACTGAAATCTACCATTTCGCTACAAGATTCCTGTAAATCCAAACGACCGACCTGAAGATCCGCTTGGGTCGACCGCAGGATTGCCTCTCGAGGCTAGCACATAGTGCCAACCTCCCAGCTTGCAGAAAAAACAAACTTCTTGCCGGCTTATCTTCTTGGAAACTAATCATATCACTCGCCATACGAGCAGGCAAGTACAGACAAAAGCCCGCAAGCTCCGTAATGGTCGATCCATTTTCTTTGTTTAAAAATCCTTCATTATTCCCTTTTGCATTCAACGATAAAATGCAAGTATGCTGAGACGGGTGGAACAGTGGCTAGCACGCTAAGCCGTCATTCGAGAGACCAGAGTTTGATTCATGCCGTGGTCGAAAGTCCTGACGGTTCCACCGTGGTTTCCCTCTGTCCTTAAGGTTGATTCTGGGATGATTCCACAAAAACTGACTAAGCTTATCCAAACACAGCCATTGAAATAACTTTAATCTCATCTTCTTATCGCTTCATCCAACATTCAGTGCGTCTAAAAATATGCATGTACCTGTGCGATTACACATACAGAGACGGACAAAATCTTAAATATATATATATATATATATATATATATATATATATATATATATATATATATATATATATATATATATATATATATATATATATATATGTATGTATCTTCTGATGTATCTGAAGATACTGATACTGTATTGTATTTTTGATCGAAGACACATTTTGTAAGTATATTTGCCCAACTCTGGACACATCCGCTCATACTATTCTAAAAGACAAGACTGTTGAGAGTTGCTATATAGTTGTATACACCTGCATGGGTTTGTGTATACTCGGCACTACGGAAGCAGTCGATTCTAATGTCATGTATACCTAATGCTTGGAAACATCACGACTGTGTGAGATATAGGCCTATATACAAATATTTTGTTAGATAATTATAACACACGAGGTTTAGTAATGGGCCTAATAAAAATGATCAAAAAATAGATGTCGATCAAGTTTTATTACCAAACCAACTATATAAATCAGTGCCACAAACAGTACATTTCCAAAAAATATCAATATATCTATAAAACACAGATCGATACGAATTCCCACTCGGGGTAAAATCTTCGAAGAAGCTATTCGTGGGACCGGAAGTAAGTTTTAGATTGGTTTTAGTTTAGATTAACTTGGTGTAGGATGTTTGTTGCTCAGGCCAGTTAGTTTAGATGTGTATAAAGTTCATTAAATTAGTCGGATTGGGTCATTTAGGTTAGTTTGGGCAAGAACAACAACTCCGACTCATGTGGTGACATAGGCCGATGGTCTGTTGAATAACGGGTGCCTAAAATCCCTCCGATACGGACAGAATGACGTCACCAATCCCACATCATCGATCGCAGGCCTCTCGACTCCCTAACCTAACTTCTTCCAAACTCTTCACTCCACCATTTTGAAAGATCTCCCGGAGAGCCCCAAGTTTGTATTCCGTTCCGGTCCCAGGCGTCTAACCAATAAAAACGCGAGATTGTGAATTGTATTTGTCGAGAGCATCGGGTAGGGTCTGGAAGGAATTAATAAGGAAGTTCGGCTGGGAAGCGACCGGGTTGCCAGGGAGACGGTTCAAGCGGCACTGCCCGACTGAGAGACCTATTAACTCGACATTTCGTCTGTTTTAAAGGAGATGAATCGGTATTGAAGACCCGGCGAGGGGTGGAGGCAGGGTGAGTGGGTGGGGGAGGGGGGGATTATATAAACGAGCGTTTTCCCTTTCTGTGTTCTAACCTTGTTAGCAATAACAGTGCACGTTTATGTCGTACCAAGAACATCGGTCCGTTCAGCAAACATGCGAAAAAGAAATAGCGGTGGCATCTAGTTGACGATTTGTTTGAAATTAGTATATTACTTTCACTATTATTTAGTTGAACTTGAATAATAATTGTATAATCAGTATTATTCATTTCATTGTACTATTAGGCCTACGTACTATAAGGCTCCTTTCCTACACACAAGCCTTAATTGTCTTATATGTGTTTTATTTTTTAATATTTTCAATATTATTTGCTTTTCAACACCATTAATTACCAGACTAAATTACTATGTACATGTCAAATTAATTACCCTCTTTTTACGTACGTACTAACTATCGAAACTTATTGAGCATTATTATCACCTATGTATATAACTGGAACCATTATGTTGTGCATATTTGTATTAAATAATGAATAATGTAATACATTAATTGAATGAAAACAGATGTTTTTATTATTATCCAAGTTTTGTATACGTTATCAAGTTCAGTACATTTCTAAACAGGAAGCCTCACTCGGACGTTCCATCACGTTGGAGACTAAAAGTGTTTATATCTTCTTGAGTTAAAAAGTTTTCTCGGTAAAAGGTGGTATTCCCGATTGGCTGTGCGAAGGGAGGACATGTTTTTGTTTTGCTAAGCAAGTCGAGTTGTCCTTGCCGATAAAATGAAATGTCACGTCTGTTCCTGTGCACCGTTGCCCTAACGCAGCGACACGCAGAAAGGGGACTCCACTCGTCTTGAATGATGTATTGTTGGACCAACCGCTAACGCACTATATACAGGCTGAAAATACAAATATTTCATAAAGTAACTATTTAGTATTTGAATGGTATCCACCATGGGGCTATTGGAAAAAGTTAATTTTCTATATTTCAGACTGCACAGAAAACACACAATATGTCCAGTTTAGAAACTGAAGTCAAGTCGGGCGTGGGTTCGAAACGGCATAAAGGAAACCTACCAACAGCGTGATATTTTCAGTGTAAATGTAACATATAAGCGATTGCAGTGACTTTCCGTTTGAACGTATTGTATTGCAATTGTTTCACAGCATTCAGAGAACTAGTATCTTCTAAAATACTGTCGATTCATAATACACAATCATAACAGATTACATGTAATTTGTATTTAACGGTGTGCGATGAAGTTAAAATTGATGGCAAAATATGGAGTGTTACTGTTACGAACAAGAGATCATTCCATCTTTGTTATTATGAAATTGAGTCATTAGCGTTTTCGAAAATATTGTCTGCAACTTGTGATGTATTGGTTAATTTTGTATCTAGCATTTTTGGTTCATTTCATGATCATGCAAATCGGTAAAATCCCCCTGGTGGGAATTATTTTCGCTATTGTAGCTGGGGACGCCTCAAGTCAAGGGTTCATGTAAAAACCATCTATACCGTGCGCTCATTCGTACCCCCAAACAACCCAGCTGTTAGAAGAACACCATATTTTAATCTTGCTCGCTTGTAAGAAGAGTTGGTCCATCCATAGTACAAGTGTGTTATTCTTCGTGTCGGTTAACTCTGTGGTGTGGGCGGGTCGCCCCAACCGCTCATCCAGCCTCCCTGGTCCAGGTTCAAGGTCTCGATCTCGACATCGACAGACCGACGTAAGGCTCCACCGAAATCTCTGAGACGGGTGGACAAGTGGCTAGCACGCTGAACCGTCATAGAGGAGACCGGGGTTCGATTGAAGCCATGATCGACCATCCCACAGAGGTGTATCGTTGTTTCCCTCTAGTGTTCAGGTGGTTCATATTGGGATGGTTCCTTAACCACAGGCCACGACCGACTCATTTCCACTATCCAAAAACAACTAATTAAACAATATTTCATCTTATCATCTCTTTCATCATTCACCGACGCCAATAGATCTTGGTCGTCAGCACAGTGCGTCGTTAAACCTGATCTAATCATTCAAGCCTCGGCTCATCTCGTTAGAATTTGTATATTCATTCAATTTTATTATTCAACTATTATAATTTTTTGAGTTACTTAGAACTCTTTCTAGAGAAATGGTATATCCGGTGCCTACATTTATCGAACATTATAGAATTTAAAAAAATGAATAAGAAGTGATGACAATGATCATATGCCAATGGATTTAAAAGTATTTGGCCAGGTCATTACAGATATTGAAAACTTTTTAATTTTCTCTTGTTCTGCCTGTCGACCTGTCTGAATCAGCCTGCCGCTGTGAAGAATGCCGCACTGCAGATAATACCGGGGTTCCGATAAACATGCAGAGATCAGCTGCCAAACCCAGACACTTGGCTGCTAAAAGCTGGCTAGCCATTCATTCGTCCAATCATTCCATAGAGTTAGGCATAGAAAAGGGTACATCACCTATCCCTTTGTGTTATCATTTTATTATTTAATTCTTGTTTAATAATGTATACGTAATTAGAATTAAAGCATAAAGAAAAACAGAAAGCCCAAACGAGTTCTGTGTAATGTTTCTCATCACGACCTAATTAATGTGCCCAAAAACCATGAAATGAACAATGATAATCACGTCACAGAAGGACATTTTGTATTTTAATGCGTAGTTCATTGAAAATAAAGAATTCTCTCGCAGAGATATAGAATGATTTACTGTCGAAACATTGCGATTAAAGTGCGGTATACTAGTGTACGCGGGAGATGAAGACACGAACCACCCGCGCGCTAGTGGTGTGGGTCGTGCGAACGGTCGCTCGGAACCGTCTCCTATCGTCACGTGAGTTTTTACTATTTCTGTTTCGTTACGCCAAAGGAAAGGAAAAGCGAGAGTACAAGACGATGGATATAGTTACCATTACCTGAATACTCTATTCGCAGTGGGTCAGGAGTTGCCTATGAGCGTTGAAACCTCAAACATTTCTCAACCGAATTCTCTTAATATAGGAATATCCTTCATGTAGCTGATGATCAAAAATTAGAGTAAGGCTTTAATTTTATTGAACAAATTTTTATCAAGATATTGGAGTCGATTTAGCGAAATATTAAGTTTTTTGGTTATAACTTTCCTGAGATGTCAAAATTCCATATATTTTTAATACTTTCAACTTTCAAGATGATACAAGTTAGGCCTATAGCTATATTCAACTCGCTTCGTCTAATTGTCAATGGTATATGCCTACAGACGGATGCTAATAATACAGACGCATAATTCGGCAATTATGTGATATACGTTGAATGGTTTTTACTTATTACCATATTGAAGGTAAAGATATCTGTGATAATCCGCATAAGAATTTTGATATCTCAGGAAAGTTATTACAAAAAAATCGAACTTGCACAAAGTCATTATTCTCCAATTAAGAAGGCTAATTGGATGGCAATACAGGTTTGTTCGGACGGGGCACCACAAGACTGAATAAATAATTGATTATAAAAAACGAATAACGTACAGTCTTCATTATGATTCTAGGAGGTATCGTATACGACACCCAAAACATCGATCTTCATAACAATATCCAGAATATTATTCGTCAGAACGGAAGTAGGTTTAGATTAGTTTTAATCTATATCAAATTAGTTGAGGGTGTTTGTTTGATTAGGTTAGGTTGATCAAGTTACTTAGACTGGGTTGATCTAGGTTAGTCTAAGCTGCGCAACAACAACAACAATGACGTCCGCTAGTGGTGTCAATAGAATAGACCGATGGTCCGATGAAGAGCATAGCGACTGCTACATTATCCGCAAGCCAGTTTCGTAAAAGGAATTTAAAAAAGTTTGTGGCGTCCCAATTGGTTATCAATAATGTTGTTGTGCACGGAAATAGCCTTGTTTTCTGGCAGCATGAACTGTTAGCTTGAACCACTCGACAGTGTGATGATAAAACTGGAAACGAGTTCTACCGCATAAAAACACTTCGCGTTTCGACCTGCAGATCTCTCGAGCGACATCCTGTGCTGACCCCGGAGGGTCAAACGAGTGACATATGGGGGGTAGGGGGGGGGGGGGGGCGTGGAATGCGGCCAGTGGAGGGCTAGACGCATTCGCCTACGTCGAGGAGTCAAACTAATCGACACAAAACAGATCCAAATATAGGATGTTTTCGAGAGATATTATCGGCAACACTCTGCTAGGCCAGAGGCGATGTCAGGTTTCGTATACTCGGCGACGAAGAAAATGAATGCCCAAAAGAAAAAATTACCTTAACTTTTATTTTAATTATTTTTACTGGGTGGAAACTACCAACTGAAAGTCTTGAAACTACCAGGAGATGGGGGCCCCTTCTTAACAGTCTCACTAATTCATCTTAAGCTTCAATTGGGAAACAAAGATACTATCAAGATTCCGATGTTGAGAAAAAAATTCCTTGATATTTCAAGTTCTAGTTTTTAAGCACATGGGAGTCGATTTAACGAAATATCAATTCTGGTGGTGATATTTGAACGGTATAAGATATCAAAATTCTAATACGGGAGATTAACAGATATTTTGTATACGTTCAATATGGTGTAGGTAAATACTGCTTCACTTTAATCACACAATTTTCACAGGCATAGAGCTAAGAAACATTTTTTAGCTGTATATCTGTGGAACAGTGCTAGAATCAAGGACAATCTTATTGTATTCCACATCATTTTGAAGGTATCAAAATTGTCTGTGTTTCTCCGATATTATAGAATGTTGATACCTCAACCCGTCCGAAAGTTATCACCAAAAAATGACTAAAGGGCTACATGAGAAAATATCCATAGATAAGTTCAAAAGTACCGGCTGTGATGATAATAATGGTTTACTGTGATTGGCCGATAGAAATCACACATAATATCTTAAACTCTTAAATGGTAATTAATCGCCAACTAGACAAGCAAAGTTTCGTGTATACGTGAGTTTCCATTGATATAAGATATTTCGTTACAACGGTGGACTCAACACAAATAAGACTGATCTCGAAACGGATGCAGCACAAAAGTGGTTAACAAATATAATCCGTCAGCCGTGTACGGTGATCTGTACAGCTTTACGAAACGGACTGTTGCTCCTGGCAACCCAGTGAAAACAACATTGCCATCTTGCAGTTGCCAATAACAACAGCTGCCGCAGCCTCCATACAGGCAAGAAAGAGAGAAGAATCTTTACAAAAATCAGACAACCAATAGAAGACCAAGACTTGATTTAGTTATGGGCTAGGGCCCTTTATACAACATCTATAGCGAAAATTGTATTCTCAATTTGGAAACGCTTTATGTGTTCAGAACGACCTATACAAATAGTTTACCTCAAGTTCCACAAGAGATAATTCACGGATTTCTCTGTGGAAACCAAAGACCCATGTCAGTTCGAAAATCGGTACTATGTAGTATGTACTATGCGAGTGAAATCGCTAGTTCTATGTCTATTCTTCTGTGTGAACACATCGAATTACGTTTTTCTTTGTTGGCAATACGTAAGCGAAACATTTGATTGGCTAGATCTCGTTCCATTTTCAAAAGACATTAACGATTGAAGAGTTTCAACTGTTTACGATAATTTAATGATGATATGTTTGTAAAGATGTTCGTGTCAAAGGTCACTGCATCCATAACTAGGCATGCGTTAATAAATAACACGAGAATAATAGCAGTGGAGAGAATCCTGGCTAACAAGATAGGACAGAGAATAGCTGTATATCTCCTCTTCCACAAACATAAGGCGTTCACGTTCTCATGCTCGGCAATTAGAATCAATTTGACTGTTGACTTTTACTGGCGACCAAACGTCCTTTCCGATGATGTGACAATTGGAATGCTAACCACTCACACAACGACCAAACCATGAATAGCAGGCGAGAATGACTGGAAGGAATTCCATCAGTAAATGTTTTTGAGTTGTGTCAAAAGATCGGGCCTGGTATGTATGGCCTTCATTGATGTAAAAACATCCAGCCGCGAGACGGGAAGTTCTCCACGAGCGTTTTTTTTTAGTTAATATTCTTCATTTGGTAATCCATATACCGGTCCGGCAGCAAAACAAACCTTTACCAAACATTCGAGCCAAACCAGAGCCGATGCAAATGAGCTGCTAACGGATGCCTCTCTGCTTGTATAAAGCAAACTCGGGCTCAATGTTGTCTGAATAAATTCAGCTTTAATTCAAGAAACTTTAAATACAAGATTATCCTGTTACGGTTTGGCATTGATTGCGGACATCTGTCAAAATAAAGCAATATGCAATAAACTACGAGCCTCGTTAATATTTCAGATTATATTAGGTAGCATATCATTGTATGTACGTACACTTGGGATATAATCCTAAATTAAAAATTAAAATCAAATCTATATGCACATTTAAGAGCTATTTTTTCAAAGACTATGCGTGGAATGCGTATCCACATTGTCTTCTAGTTTTAGTGCGTACAATATGATCAATATCATTATTATATTAATATTAATTATTAATATCATTATTGTATTTTCTTCAGGATACATTCTAATGTACCTTGATTGACCACTTGATGTAACCGCAACCGTACCTAATTATATGCTACGCTATTGATAATAGAAACAAATGAAAAAATATTTTTCTTCAACATCGAAACTTGATACAAAATCATTGTTCCCCAACTAAGGATAATATAATACAAATAAATACAATAAATGATGCAATACGTAAAATATAATAAAATGAAATGTATAATAATTGAGTATAATATATATCGAGATAAATACATTACGATATAAACCGATTATCCTTGTAGATCCTTTACTTCTAGTCGACATTTTGATTTGCATTCAGTCTATGATCCTCCTATCCACGTTCATTCCCAGGTAATTTGTCAACAATGCTTGATTCAATGCGATGTCCAATTAGTGTAGACCTACTTGTGAGCAGGTAAACCAGGTATTGCTTCGTATGAAATTGCTCATTTGATTGTTATGGCTGTAATAAGTCAACAATGCAGTTTTGCGTTTCTATGAGCAACCACGGCCATGGCATTCCGGAGTAATATGGTTCAAGTCTTGTCGAGTCTTGGTCGGGAATTTTAAAAACTATAAAATATATGCTTCCACTCGAGTTTTATAGATGTTCTCTGTTTGTCCTATTATCCAGCATGGGAGAAGTTGCCAAGTACAAGGAGTCGATATCAGACGCTTGATTGCCACAGAAAGCATGGCTAAGAAATATACCACTCAAACACCTTGAGCGACGAAAACGTCATCGAAAAACGAAAAAACTACATCTTGTGATGTGGGTTCATCGCTAATAATTTCGACCAACCATTCAAACAAACTCTACACAGTCTACTACTTCTTTTATTCAGTATACTCGTATAAACCCATGACGCATGTTGCGGCTACATCAAGTGATCGATCAAGCCACATTAAAATGCATCACGAGAAAATGTACTGATGTTAATGGCATTAATCAGCAGAAGACAATGTATTTACGGCGTCCTCACAGTTTGTGAAATTATCACCGCTAAAATATGATAGATTTCATTAATTTTTTTTCATTTTCGGAAAATACTTTTTTATGTGACCCAAGTGTACATAAGTCATAGCACAAACTAATAAGTTGTAGTCTACCTATTCACACATTTTTATTCCAGTTACAGCTAATGCACATATTTACAATAGTGAGTAATAATAATACGGCACAAATTCGTGTTCACATACGTCATAGAACTAGAAATTATTGCCAGAAAAACACTAATGAAATATTTGCTCTTTGATTACACGAAGATCTCTAAAGCTATCAACAGCTTCAACCCAATCTCCCTGCAATAACAGCTGGAGATTGCAGAGAATATGGGTCAAAACGTAAGACAGAATATACTGTATAGAGATAGGGTTGGATGTATACATGTGATAAAATATTTTTTCAGAGAGATAATATTACTACTAATCAACAGATAATTTTAATTACACAGTCGCACGCAAACACTGGACTATCGGAAATATAGAACAGTACACTGGCGGTCACATTAAATGTTTTTTTGTTAAGAAATTAAAATACCAATTTATATGCAATCCACGCAAATGTTTTCGTGAATGTTACGTTGAGTGCGTAAGCTCATTTTCTGTTGATTTTAGTGCGTACAATATCAGTGTATTTTCTTCAGGATGCATTTTAATGTGGCTTGATCGACCAATTTATGTGACCGCAACCATACATAATTATATCTATACCACACTTGGAAGTTTTACACGTGAACTGACGTACATCAACACAGCCTTCGAAATTCAAAAATCATTATGTAAACAGCCTCGATGATAGTGTCCCTCAGTAACTCTTGACATCAATTGCTTTAGTGTATGTTGACAGTAAAGTGCATGCCAATAAGATAGGCACAGATCTGCTCTCATTCTCCGTACAGGGTTCAACTGGCGACCGAGAATTGCGCAGTACACAGCTCACAATCGGCGAGGGGAGCAAAAAACGACAAACAATTTTTTTCGGCACGTTATTAATGTTTTTGTAAGGCGGCTATCTCCAGTAAAATTTCGATAGTCGAGAATTTTATTACGACAACACTTCGATAAATTGTGACCAAAAAAAAACTCTGAGACAACACTTCGATAAATTGTGACCAAAAAAAAACTCTGAACTTGAAAAAATGATCAAACAAATCATATGAAATACATGTCGCTAAAAAATCATCCTGTCCCATAATCCGTGACCAAAATATTATAAAAGAAGTAAAATGGATTTAATTCGGACTCTGGACTCCCTCGCATCGAAAGCCTTCACCATCATTATAGAGGAAAAACACAAATTTCAGTTCGTCATCAAGGAATTGTTACGTAACTGCGACGTCACTCTATTGCGAGGCGTTGTCGTGATAGCAATACCCTCAGCAATCAGCAACGCATTTATTCTGTAGCATAATGGTAAGGACTGGTATAGGTCAACATTTACTATTTCACATTAGCCACATCAAAATAGTTCTCAAACGACGCGCAATCTAGTTGCATAGAATACGCGTGAAAACGTCAACGTCCCTGAATTCCCCACGTTGCTCGCTTGACTCAACCACCCTCTTGACACAAAACCAGCCCGGCGTCGTATATCTAAGTAAGGTCTATCTCGCAATGAGTCGTATATACGTCTATCTAGCAATGCGTCGTATAGGTCTATCTAGCAATGCGTCTTATAGGGCTATCTAGCAATACGTCTTATAGGGCTATCTAGCAATACGTCGCATAGGTCTGTCTATAGCAATGCGTCGTATGTGTCTGTTAGCAATGCATCGTACAGGTCTATGTAGCAATGCGTCATATAGGTCTGTTGGCAATGCATCGTATAGGTCTATGAGGCAATGCGTCGTATAGTTCTGTCCTTAGCAATGCATCGTATAAGTATGTACCAATGCGTCGTAAAAATCCATCGAGCAATACGTCGTATAGGTAGGGCCTATATCTATTCAGCAACGCGCAGTAGTGCAAGCGAAGAGGACAAGAAATATCAAAAGGAGATTTCAAACAATAATATACTTTTTTCATCATAAAAGAAGTAGGTCGTCTACCAAAACAACAAACACAAATATCTCCGTTATAATAATTTTTATAATTGCTATTTTCAGGGTATTGTGATTTTTTTCAGGATCAAGTTTACGAAAACAAACAAAATTGTATCTGTCGATGGCGTGAAATCCTGTAGAGAGAAATTTAATAATCTCCAATGTTTTTTACGACTATTCGCTCAGTAAACGACATTTTCCTTAGTGGATACAAGTATATTATACTAGTATTCACGAAAGAAGTCGTAGATAGAAGTCGGACGACACATATCGATCGATTATACATACTAATAACGCTAGCGATTATCACATAAAATAGCTGAATATCGAATTACATCGATGTAATATCGAACATCAACTAGCAAGCCTAAAAAGTAAAAATAACCAGTAATTGACAGAAACGTAATCACACACTGTAAAATGTTCGCCTGATGAAGCCGAGCGGGAACCAACACTCGTGTTGCTACCGATCGAGCCACCGTCACCTCCCCCATTCAGGCCTCGACTCGCTCTTCCCGAAGGAATAACAGTATAAGTAGTATCGAGCCAACCACCGGCTTCGTGCACCCTCCGAACGAGAGAGAGCGACTTGCACCCTTGGGTATGCCGGGGCATGTATACGGCGCACCGGCTGCCACGGCTTGGGGTCACATCTGGTGCAGGTCTAGAGCCCTAGCCCCCCACTACACCCGGCAGGACTAAGGGATCAACCTGAAGACAGGTGGAGCAGTGGTACGTCATACACTGTCAGTGTGGGGATCAGGTTGAGGGTCCAGGTCGGACACGTATAATGTGATGGAATTTTCCACGCAAAACAGAAGTCATTATAAACCCCTGCAAAAGAACATATATTTGTTCCGTTGCATAGATTCTACATTATTAGATAATTGATTAGACTGAAAATTAGAGGTCCTATTTACGCAGGCTTTAAATCATCAAATGCTTTATATCATGCTCTAAAAACAGAGAATAATTCTATTTCCATCTCAGTCAATCACTTGATACGTACATCATAGCCTATAGATGTTGCAGGCCCTACATATTAAATTGTAGACACTTCTGTAATTACATAACCTATAGCTGTATTAAATACGTAGTGCAATATATAAGAAAGTAGTACAATTTGTACCGCGATAACAGATTATTATTGGTTTCTAGTATATAACGGGTTGCACAGCTCTGGAACGCTGTTGTCCATCCAACGGTACGATAGGTATAACCCAAGGTACGACTTTGCGGCGAGAAAGTCTCGAAATGACCGTGATTGTGGCGATATGGAGAGATTCAGCAGCTGTGACAGCAAGTGCTGTTACGTCGATACGCCGCGGTTCATCAGTCATCAGCTCGCGACCTTCGCTTCGCTGAACCTGTCACCTGCATGTCGACAGTTCAGCTTTCAGCGCAGCTGGTGGACACGTCCACTCGAGACCAGTGCCTATAGCACGCTGAGTCGTTGTTCAGGAGACCAGGGTTCGATCCCCGACATGGTCGACCGTGCTGAGAGATAGGTGGGTCACTGGCTAGCATGCTGTATCGCGACTCGGGATACCGGGATTCGATCCCCGTCATGGTCGACGGTCCTGGCATGGACGGCTGGACCAGTGGCTAGCTCGCGGCCGCAAATCAGAAGAACGGGGCTCGATTCCCGCTTTGGTCGACGTCCTGACAGAGGTGCATCGTGGTAATTCCTTCTGTTGTTCGTTCATATACTGGGATGGTTCCTTGATAACAGGCCAAGACCGACTCCTTCCCACTATCTACCTCATCTCATCATTTCATTCATCATTCACCGAAGCCAATACATTTTCCACATATTTCGATAAATTTTCGATATTACAATTTCGGCATCGTTTGCAATCTTTGTGTCTATACCGACTGTCATTTATCCGAACAAAATTTATTGACGAATACCTATCTATTAGTTTCTCTCTATTCAATTAATCCAATATATTTTCCCCATTGTTGCGTTCGTATTAAAACACGTGTTCATTTATCCAGTAATTTAGCATAAAACAGTCGTCTAATTATCGCTACCCAAGTAATTACCGTGGAGTGGTTAATAATTACTTAATAACTGTATATTTTAGATTCAACTCGCTTGCGTATACTGAAATAATTCGAGGCGAAGATGCGTTATCTACTTCCGGCGGGATGTATTTAACATTAAACTCTATGTGCCTATCGGACGAACCAGGCTGCATGAACCACGGCACGGCTCGCCACGGCACGGCATACCATTGTAAAGCGTTCGTTAACACCAATTTGATGACAATAATGAAAAAATATATAACGCATGTATAAGTAGGCCTACACGATACTAAACACTGATATACAATTCTGAAACATTCCGCCTTAATCTAGGCCTATACTACCAAGTTCTAACGTAGTTGTCCAGAAATGTATGATAAAAATATTGGCCTACGTAAGTTTTGAGTTTTCATCTAGATATAATAAATGTGTGTGTGTCGGCCATTGTAGGATCTTTTACTGGGTATGTATATAGTTTTGGCTTAGCTTCGACTTGGTTTTGCACTTTTGAAATAGCCCTTCGCCTGCACGCGTCCACTTTAATAAAATATTGTTTTAAAACTGACGATAAGGCCCTATAGGGATTGCAAACAAACAAGTAGAAAACCCCTCACGTACAAACAAACAAACAAACAAACAAACGTACACTTCCGGTCTGTGATACCCACGTGGCTCACTCAGCTTACGTACAGTGCATTCGATACTGAGGTCAAGTCGGGCACAGTTTCGAGTCCCGCGTAAGGCATGGATTTTCAAGGCATCCCCAGTCTCCATATGGCAAAATGCCCCGCCAGGGGATTTCACATGTATAAATAATCATGAAACTTCAACAGTGCAAGACACATAATGAAAAAAGATATCAAAAGATGCAGAGAGCATTTATCAAAATGAAAATGACTCATGACTCAATGACTCAAATTTTTAGATGAGCGTAGCGAAGATTTTCACTGAACTCTTACGGAACTTTGTCTGTGCGTTTTTTTTTCTTTTCTTTTTTTTTTTTGTTTTTTTTTGTTTGTAGGCACTGCACAGGTCGCAGGGTTTGACCGATCGACATGAAACTTTTTTTATATGCAAACTTATCCAACTTAGAACTGCATAGTTTTGAGGTCTAATCGGTTGGACCATTTTTGAGAAACATCATTTAGAAGTTTCTAAAAACCCCATAAGATTTGGCTGAGCGGAAAAAATTGAGAAATTAAATCTCTTCAATATGATTCAAATTTTCCACAAATGTGAACACAAGAATAATATACATGAATAAAAATTTGGTTTGATATTCGGACCAGCCGTTTTGGAGAAAATAATATAATAAATGTATTTTATTGCAATCTCATCGGAAAGATAGAAATATTAGTTGAAAAATGTTGCATTGTCGAAGTCACGGCTTTCTAGATTCATTGACATCGGATGAAGTTCATTTCAAATGATCAAGGTTTGTAGAGTTTTCGATTATACTTTATATAGACATCTCGCTCATCGTACAACGCACATCCTGCGTTTGCCTAGTATAACAAAAACGGTGGAAAGATCACTTCTATGTAGGCCTAAGTGTAACAGTAACACTCGAAATCGTTGCCATCGATTTTTACCGCACAGCGTATACCGTTACATACAAACAATATGTAACGTAATATTAATGCTCATTATGGATCGACATTATTTTGGAATTTGGAAGACACTTCTCTGAATGGAGTGAAGCAGTTTCACTTCAATACTTTCAGACGGAAAGCCACTACGTTCATGGATAATGATATGCATGCAGACACTGAAAATATGCGCTGTATATATAGGTAGTTCACCCTTAGAAGAAACGTTCAAGGCAATGGGTTTTTGTAAACACTGAAAATCTATGTCCAGCTCATTCGTACCCCCAGATAACCTGGCTATCGATGGGGTCGTCAAACAATCGAGTCTTCGCACATCGGGTTTCGGGAGATGTCGGCCGGCGCGTGCGATCTCAGTGCTCGTGACAGCTATGCAATAAAAACCTTGCGGGTATAGAAAACTATCGATTTTCTCTGTATCGGTGATGCAGGAGCAACGGAATATACGTCATCGTCAGATTAGCTAGAACACTATCGGAACCCACCCAAAGCGTAACATCTTTAGTTTCGACATAACATACAAATGATAGCAGTGACTTTTTAGATGAACATATTGTTGTGAAACTACTTCACACCGTGCAGAGAATTGAGTATATCTTTTAAAATAATGTCGATCCATAATAAACATATTCACAATATGTTACGTGTTATCTTGAATCCATACTATACTGCACGCTTAGCCGCTAGATGGTGCGTAAGAGCTATACACCTACTCCCAACAGCTCATTTACTATTAATAATTAATTCATTTAGTCAACATAGAGCATAGAGACCTTCTCCTGGGACAAAATGACAACACATCCTTGATCACCTGAATCTTCCTGGCCGTGCCGGACGATAAACAGAGACACATGTCCGAGTGGGAGGGTGATGGAGGGGGGAGTGACGTCACGTCGCGTGCCAGTCGCGTGCCGATAGTGATGGGCGGGTGTCAAGCACGCAGACCTCGATCACGTTCAAACGTCTGCGAATAGACGGCAACCCGCCACACAGCCTACGTTATATAGCCGCGTCGAAGGCTCGATCACAACATAGACATTACCAGCAAACTAGACTCGAGGAGTCTGAGGTTCTCACGCAGCTGTTCATAGTAACAAATTTAATAATAAAAACAACCAATGAGATGGCTTGTATATACAGTAGAGCCTGTATATTATGAAAGTGTGTGGTCATACAATAACTTTTTGGGGGGCAAAAACATTGCCGCCGTTTTTTTTTTAATGCCCATGTAGGCCTCTAGGCAGGTTTATGTGGTTTTTACATGTCATTAATAATTGTTTTTACATTCATTTATTTAGGAACCAAGAATGAGCCATTCGATTAGGTAATAATTTGGGAGAATGAAGTCTTAGTTGGCAAAAACATGGCCGCCGCAGCCGTCATGACACGCGTGGGTCACGCCAGAAGAGAACCGGGTGTTGACGCTGTTGCCTATCCATCGGTACGATAACTGGAATCCAAGATTGAACGTATTGTAAGTGGTTACTATAAAAGTATATGTAGAGCTAAAGCTATCACGAGTTACTGACTACGAACGTAACATTTTTTTTCATGTTTCAAGGATTAAACGAAATGAATTGAATGAATTAGGAATTATCTACATACAAATATAGAAGCCTTTCACTGCATAGATATATTTGAATAATATAACGATAACTGTAATATTCAAGTGATATAGTATAGTTGAGTGACCGTTAATCATGTAATAAGGATTAATAATTAATTCCTCAAATTAAATCGAGGCCCCACATTATCTACTCCATTGCTTTTTAATTCACTCATTTCTTGTTTAAATAGCATAGAGACAGCAGGATGCTTGAATAAATATATATATACATATATATATATATATATATATATATATATATATATATATATATATATATATATATATATATATATATATATATATATATATATATAGGCATATATATATATATATATATATATATATATTATATACATACATATACATAAGTTAATGTGATATGGGATCTAAAAGAATGCGTGCTGAGTTAAAACCCCTCAAGCCAATTCCTGTTTACTGCTAACACTTCACTAATTCGGCTCACCATAATAATATTCAATAATAATGACGTGAAAAAACTACAACTGATTAATTATAAACTTAAGAAAAGACGGGCTACCAGTACCAGTTCCACATGGCATGTCTCTAATGATCGTAAATGGGGCTGATCTTTATTCAATAGCCGTCAGTGCGAATGCATAATGTAGAGGTTTCCACGTATATCAGCTGCTTGCTGGTGAAGAATGGGATATTGTTAGATCCGAACCTGCTGATGAAACGCATGGGCTGTGGAACACAGATAAAGGAAGTGGCAGTACGTAGACACTAGCTCGACCGTCTTTCGGTTCAAGTTTCGTTGCAGAATACAATACATAGGCACGACGGAAGTTTCTAGTTTAATATACCATAGGCCTATCTATACATAAATATATATATATTAATACATATGCACATACATACATATACATAAATACACTACACACAATCACAAATATATGTATAGGCCTATATATATTCATATTATTTTTATTACTCATATTTTTTCTCCTACTTTTATTAAAAGATGAATTTCTTGTTTTCCAATTCCAGAAACTTTCTCAACAGAGTTAGATAAGTATGCATAAACTGGAATAATAATTCTAACTAAAATACTAAAATTTTGTAAACTATGAGGTCGCAGCTGGAAACTTCGGTTTCTTTTAAAAATGATCAACGTCTAAAATCACGGTGTATTATATTTGCAAATTTTGTACAATTTACAAGTATAGGTCCTATACAATCTTTCTGATACGTATTAGAAATTTGCCTTATGAACGCGCCTACCTTGCACCATTACCCTCAACTGGAAACCAATAATTTTGTACCAATTGTTTCAATGAAAATTCAGTAACACACAACTGCTGTGACGTTGACACCGCCAAAGTGCGAAACTGCAAGCTCTTTACAACCAGACATTGCTCAAAACGTGCAGTGTGGTCATACTAGAAATACGAACACGATACAATGTCCACATTCTCGTCTCTGTCGCCACCCCATTCTCACTCGTCTCGCATTCTCCATGTTCTCTATATATTAACATGAAAAACCAATCTCACATTATGTATCATGCTTTTCTGCAGTTGCTCTGTTCAGGGAGCATGCCATTAATTTGGCTTACACAACCGTAAATTCATTACAATTTAATCCACGAGAGCTGCATGTAATATAGTATAGTGTTGCGGTCACATAAAGCGGTCGATCAAACTACATTAGAATGCATCCTGACGAAAATGTACTGATATTATACGCACTAAAACTATAAGACAATTTGCATAAGCACTCCACGCATGGGCTACAAATAAATTAGCTGTTAAATATGCGTAGATTTTATTTAAATCAAGATTTTAATTTCGGATTAAGCCTATTTTATGTGAGCGCGAGCGTGCCTGCATCTCTCTCGAATGCAAAGGGGGGGTGTTACACATTGATAAGTCCAGGGTGAGTCATCTCACACATGTACTTGGTCCAGATCTGCTAGCGCATGGATGCTGCGATGAATAAAGGGGAGGATCTAACGAACGTAATCTGGTATCGACAGTGCACTGAAGCTAAGCATATTATGCTGCACGCATAAGCATTTTCGCTTTGAAGCATAAGCTCTGTGCATAATCGGCTCACGGGCCTGTAGTAAGTTAAAGCATATAAATTTTATTTTATTTATACTGAGCACTGATGACTAAGACATATTGGCGTCGGTGAATGATGATTGAGATGATGGGTAGGAGAGATGAAATGTTATTTTTTAAATAGTAGAAAGGAGTCGGTCGTGGCCTGTTGTTAAGGAACCATCACAGTAAGAACCTGAATGACAGAGGGAAACCACGATGCACCTGTGTCAGGATGATACACTATATCGGGAATTTAACTCCTGTTTGACGGTTCAGCGTGCTATAGCCACTCGACTACCCGTCTCAGTATTAACAGTACTGAGACGGGTGGACCAGTGACTATAGCGTGTTGAATCGTCATTCAGGAGACCAGCGAACACAGAGGTGCACCGTCGTTTTTCTCCGTCGCTATTTATTTCTTCATTTATAGTTTCATCCAACGACGTTACATTTTCAAATTTTTGTTTAGCGTTCAACTGAAAGTAAAATTTCATGATCCAGTTGAAACCACCTTTTGCATTGGAATGTGTAGCTTCCAACTAGAAGACAAATTCTTTCTTCTTGTTAAACTCTAAAAATAAACATTTTGTAAAACCGCACCTAAAAACAAACAAATAAAAAAGTATCTGTTAACGATTAAACAATCATAATATATACGGTAAACACCATGAATATAGAAGCGGCTTTCGTGCACAAAATCAAGTCGATTGACGCCAGTAAGGAAATAACGGAAAAAGGCAAATTACACATTCTAAAATATTGATGGCTATAAATACGCTGTTTTTAGAATCGTTTCGTTCCAACGTATATTTTATTAGTATGGTCACAAGAACTGCCTCACTCGTTTAGGGTCATTCGGCATTGGAGTGCCAGAACACAACTTTTATCACGTGGAGCAGTGCAGCAGTGTAACATTCTGAAATGACCTCAGTAGCTCAGTTACTGACGCACTCGCTTCATGTGATCCCGGGAGGTGTTGAGAATAACGAACCTCGATTCGATCCCCGCCATCACACCTTCCATCGTTACATGTTTTTCTGGGGTTTCCCTCTGTAGTCTAGTCTAAGCTGATGCCGGGATGAGTCCTACAATGAAGGCCGCTTCCACCAAATTACCTAAGAAACATTCATCTCATCATCTTATTAAGTATTCATCCGACACCAATAGATCTTAGTTATGATTACCTATGGCGTTGTTAAACCCAATATATATATATATATATATATATATATATATATATATATATATATATATATATACATACAAGTTAAAACTTATTCTTGAATCAATTAGCCACCAATGGCTATGAATTGACAAGAGGAGAACATCATACAGCGTTGTATATCCATAGCTAATTGCTTTCATATTAGGCCTATCACGCTCAAGGTATTATGTATTATTTATAAACATTCTCTCGGTGATTTTATCGCATCATCACACAAACCATCTAAATGGATACATACATTTGTTTCATAATAGTTAATAATGGTTGTATCTACAAGAACGATGAAGGTCGAATACCAACTGGATAATTGTAAATACTTTTGCAATTTTTTGAACGAACTTGCTACAACTGTAAACATGTAACGGTTTGGAAAGAAGTGGTAGTGTTTCTAGTCGTGAATCTCTTTTTATGAAATGATTGACCCTCAAAATTTAATAACTATACACATATATTTTTCATTTCATTTTTATCAACATCGAAAATTGGTTCACAATCATTGTTCCTAATTAAGGCTACAGAAGAAAGTAGGATCGTTTAGACGGGACAGCACAAAGTAGCTCTTACCACACCATTTTGATTATTTTGAATAAAAAACGATGAACTTTAACAACCAGGACTGCGCTGCCTGCGCAGATTGGAGTCCATTAGTTTCCAAAAGTCCGGAACACATTATAAGTATAAACCGTGTTTGTGATATATCCGGACATTGAAACCAAACACACGAATCTTAATATCTTCCACTTCAACTGAGTCTCTTAGGCTATATAAATATAACGGTGATATTTGTATGTGTTATGTTGGTAGACGACCTTCTTTCACGTCAAAGTCTTATTAAAGTCTTATTATTTATTGTTAGTAGTATTAGTCAAGTATTATTACACATGTATATGCGAATTTAGAGCCGATCCACGCGTTAATTATTCAATAAAACACGGAAGGTATTTTGTAATTTAATCGGCACGTAGAGTATGTTGTATAGAATTACTAAGCTTATTAGCGATAAATAATAAATATAATAATTCAGCAGTTTCATCAGTTATTCGAGTGACGCAACAAGATTGCAGGTAGTTGGGAAAGATGTACACTTGCGGTCACATAAAATGTTTTTCCAAATTTCAAATTATATTTTAAACAAAATATGCGCACGCTTAACCACTTATTTTGTATGTTGTATGTACATTTTGTAAGAAATGTAGTTGGTCTATAAAATACATAAACATTATCTATTTCATTTAAATTGGGTTCAACGACTGATTATAACTAAGATCTATTGACGTCGGATAATGATAAACGAGATGATGGGATGATGAGATGATGGTTTCTTATGTAACGAGAAGCTGATGGTGAAGAAAGCGGTCGTGGCCTATATAGGTATTGTATAAACCATCCCGGCATTAGCCTAGACTGTAGAGGGAAATCACTAAAAACCCCTGTATAAAGATAGACGGAGGAAGACATCCCGAGGGTCCAACCTAGGCCCGATCTACTCTCATCTCCCGGTCGCACGGAGCAGGCACGTTACCACCGAGACTACCACGGCCTGGTTTTACGAACTGTGACGATTAGCAAATCAAGCGATAATTAGCGTATCATTTGCTATCACCCTTAGTTACAATCGTGTACTGATTAATACTAAACTGTAGAAAGAGTTTGTAAAAAGCGGCTGTTACACTGCTATTATAGGAGAAGTAACGAGTTCATAGGCCTACACGTTTTGACCAACCTTTCATCAAACCAAGGTGTGGTTATACGGGCTACATCATATGCACGCTATTCCTTGGGCCATGGAAGGTCCCTCTTGGCCACAGCTGATGGTAAACCTCACATTACCATATTCTATGACTCTAGTTCTCGCTATCAGCTCTTCCTTCATGGCTCGTGTGCAGGTAGCCTCGCAGTCTCGCCAACATCTGCATGCGCGGTGTCAAACACTGCAGACACTCGATCGGACATGACCAGAAATCATACATGCAAGTGCATAATAACATATAAACCGTTCGAACGTAATGAAACTTTTCATATGTATAGCCTTCATTGGAGAACAATGATTTTGTATCAACATTCGTTCATACCGCGCCTCGATCCGAGTAGCCGTTCGCCCGCAATCGCGAAAAACATATTAGCCTATCTAAGTTGTTATAAAATTCGACTGATTACCATTTCTGACTAATATTCTTTGCATCTTGTGATGTATGTGTTAATTCAATATCTTGCACGGTTCTAGTTGTATGATCATTTATATCGGTGAAATCACCTTGGCGGAATCTTTTGCACTATGGAGACTGGGGAACCCCTTTTATTACGTTCGGTACAAGCCCCTGTTACTATAATATAATGCTATTCAAATTTGTTTGATATATATATATATACTCGTTTAATACGGATATTGGATGCCGTCTAGGCCGTATACATATTATTAAAAATAACGCAGTGCTCCCATCTGGTCTGTCGACTGCGGACTTGGCTCGCTCCGTGTTCGAAGTCCAGGCATGTACAACGTATAGGCATATACAAGAAATAGTCTTCAATACTTTTAAACTTCTGCGTTGTAGTTCATAATTATATGTAGGCCTAGCTAGAAGGCATTCTATATCCATATAGCCAAATGGGTAAATATCAACATTAGAACAGCATACATTAAAATAACGGGAGCTTCAACCCAACACATAAAATTAATAATTAAAATGAAACCCTCCGAACTTTGAGCATCTGTATTTTATTAATGAGAGAATATCAATATACGATAAATATACTCCCGAAACATGTCACGCAATGTTCGATTAAAACAGATCCCTCTTTAGTTCGTTTCCACTCCCTTCTACCCCATCGCCTGTGGTGCACCTGCCGACCGCTAGAGCTCGACAAGCATGCTGGATAGCATTGTAATCGCTGACTAATGGTCACCGAGCATTGTGCAACCACATCAAGCAGTGCTTGGATTTTGTGCACACAGAAATATATAAGGACTGGGCATGTTACTATATGGTACTTGGTTATACAAAATAATTACAAATCCAAGTCCCAGTCTTCGGAGCTACAGCTAGTCCTATATGATGTTATTTCAAGTGTCAGTCCCGGTACGGGTCCAGATAACTAAATAACAAGTACATTTTTATTGATAATAATTATTATTATTACAACCAAGTAATGATTATTATTACTTGTAGTATGTTGTTGGCAGCAGGTTGCGACACTTCAGTGATCGCGTGCAGTCATGCCTGGGTGTAATAACACACTGGCCACAGAACTGACCATCAATAATAAACTACTCGTGAAAATAAAAGACGACTCACTAAACAAATATCACTAAACAACCGATATTTCGTTAAGTCGACTCCCATGTGCTCTTAAATAAATTGTATGATATCCTCTCAACATTCAGTAGACATCGAGAACTGCCTTTTGTTCTGTCAAGTAATTAAAGACATCGTACCAAACCCGCATTCATTCATTCATATAATATACAGGTGTACACATAGGCCTATATCGCGTGTATATATATATATATATATATATATATATATATATATATATATATATATATATATACAGTATGTGTGTGTGTGTGTGTGTGTGTGTGTGAATACGTTATACTAATATAAACGTTCATCATAATAAACTAGCCATACAGTCACGACGACGGACGGGTGTGGAGAGGGGGGAGGGGGTAAAATATATACAAAAAATGTAATTTCTACTTCCAAAGCTCGGGGATATATAAATCTTCGTTTATGTATACTTTATTTAAATTATTTCTAGGTAAGAGCGTTCGAATAGAGCATGCGCGCACACCGGCCGTAAAACACCACGCTAATATATAGCCACGACTTGATAATGTTACACTAGAAGCATATCATTTGGTGTGCGTGCTGGAACATTGTGCAGCTTGAACTAAACCACACTCATTATCGGGACGTCCGCTCGCTGAGCAATCGTCAATACATAACCTTCACCTCGGACATGCTCGGCACACTCACACATGACTAGACTTCCACGAGCATCGTTTGCAATAGCACATATTGGTTTAATAATATTTGTACTCATTAAATTACTCACATACAATTATATTACTCAACACATTATTATATCCTCTAAATATATCTTCTTTTTAAATGTATAGGGCTATGCAAATGTACGAGGTCACATATAGTGGTCGATCAAGATACATTAAAATGCATCCTGAAGGAAATATACTGATATACGCACTAAAACTAGAAGACAATGTGCACACGCAATACACGCACGTAGTCCATGAAAAAATTTCAATTGATTAATTTTAATTTCCATCCTCTGTCATGTATAGGCATGGTTGTGTTATTTATATGCAAATGATGGATATAATTTCAATTAATTTGTAATCAGGTATGAGCTAATAGGACATATGGAAATAGGAAAGCTTTTAATTGGCAAAAAAATGGCCGCCGCAGCCCCCATAACCGCTCTCATCCACAAACGCAGGCTCTCCACAAATACCCAACTTTTAGTATCAACCAAACTAGAGCAGGCTTTACACCAATGGAATGCATGCGGAGCGTATTTAATTGTTATTCTGAATAAGCGCTACCTGATGGTATTATACGCATAGTATAATCTATTTTCACTCAGAAAGTACAGAAACTCCAAGGTAAAAGCAGACGACTACTTTATTAACGGTAACAGATCACATTGTCTACTGAATTTTTGGATCACCGACATCAACAGCACAGTGCGTCGTTGATTCCAAAATGAACTGAATAAAAATGCGCAGATCCGCACAAGTAGACCTCAGCTCAACTCTCATCCGCATGTCCATAGTCTCCCCTGATTGGCTAATTAATATTCCAATATGGCCGATCCGCACAGATGCGTATTTCAGCGCCCGCGGCTTTCGATGGACAATACGCAACGAGACAAGATGAAGACAATATGACCTAACTTGACGTCGGATCGAATCCCACAGCCGCACACGGCACACAGGTAAACCCGAGCCATCTGTTCCCTTTCTTCAACACGCGGACACACTAAACTGTTCCCCAGAACCATATCGCCTGGCCGCAATGCACGGCCATCAGTACTCGAACAGCATGTAGCCAATAGCAGCTTATTTACCCATAGATTATTCACCCCTTTATTCAACAGTCACTTATTATAGTATAAATTAAAATATCTTTGGATATCAACCCAGCAGCCAGGGGCGGACTGGCCCGGGTTCCACCCGGTTTAACTTGGTTTGGTGCCCCCATACAGTTATGCAGCTATTGTGAGCTGGAAGTAGACAGGTTGGATGGGTATGGAATTAAAATTTGATATTATTTAGAATATATATTACAATTTATTTCGTGTTGGCTCTTACAACATTTCTTACTAATACTATGCACGATCGTAGATCACTTCCTTTGTAGATTCATTATTACAGTTACTTTTTTATTGCTAAGCCTTGTAATTTTTGCAAAAAATAACTGTCTTTCCTTTCATTGCCGGGTTCCTATTTTGAATGCCCGCTCGGACCATTTTCTCCCAGTCCTAGTACACCTCTGATTAGATAAGCGTAGCGAAGACTTCCATTTCACTCACCGAAAAAAATCAGGCTATACGTTCACATTTTTTGTTACGCCGCTCACTGGTCAGAAAAAGTAACCAATCGACTTGAAACCGTTTCGGAACATTGGTGTTATTTGAGAATAGACTGCGATTGTTTTGGAGCAAAATCGGTTCAACGGAATTCTAGTGAAAAAATCGGATACTAGAAAATCCCCATAAGAATAGCACTGGGTAGAATTTACAATTTTTCGATTTCATCCGTTCGACATGAAATTTTCACAAAATGTTGATATTGTTATAATACACATTTCTATCGAGTTTGATAAAATTTTGATCAATCAATTTTAGGAAAATTAATTATTATAATATTAGACAAATGACCAATATTAAGTCAAGTACGACAATGAAAAAAACTACATGCTGAGGCTATGATCTATGAGAATGAAACGACACGAATCATATTGTAGGCATACTAAAGTCTTTGACATGAATGCACGAATGAATGAAAAGGGAAGTCTTGAAATAATTTGAAAGTCAATGTGTGTATAGGCCTATAACTTTCGAGTAGGCTCCATTCTTTATAAATATCTCGCTCATACAACGCATACGCTTCGTATTCCTGGCAATATAGATTGACATATCTCCGGCTATCAACCCAAGAGCTTCTCTGAATATGTATTATTTTCGGTCTCGAGTGAGATGGTCTACGCTCGTATGAGCTCGGCGTACTGAAACAGCAATCTCCATAGTTACGCCTTGATCGTGTCTGGCGCAGGAAACGAGTCGTGTGTATTCATGAACCCCTATAGGCCCTACCTGCATGCATCAAGCAAATCGCCTGATCACAGCCGGTAATCATTACATCACTCGCCAATTGGTGCATCACCTGATCCTAATACTCTGGGCGTCCCCAGGAAAAAAGTTCCCGCCAGGGGACTTCATAAAACTTCAACGGTACAGGATACAAAATTAACAAGATGCAAAGATCACAAGATGCAAAGAACAAGATCACAAGATGCAGGCAATATTTGTCGAAAAATGCTAAGGAGTATAATTGTATAATGACAACGCTGATGGAAAGATCAAGATGCGACAGTAGCACTCGATATTTTGGCCATCGGTTTTTAACTCTAAATGAACATTTGGTTAATATTTATTATGGATCGACAGTATTTTAGAAGGTATAGGCCTACTTCTTTGCACGGTGTGAAACAGTCTCAGACGGAAAGTCACTACGATCGTTTACATGTTATGTTGACACTGGTAATGTTGCGCTGTGAGAAGGTAACCACCGTGCGATAACGACGTGAAAGTGCAGCTCACCGCTTCATACAAGGATACGGATATATGACTATTAATACATGAATAAAAAACCAATAACTGCCGAATTCGGTATAACTAAGGCCAGGAGTAAAGTAAAAGTCAAGTCGAATAAGGCTGGAGACATTAAATGTGATATCAATTTACTCATACACCTTCCCACTCTAATAATGAATAATAAAAACCAAAGCACACTGCAGATAGCATGGCTATATTTGTAAAACTGAGGTATATTATGATGTTATGATTTTTCATGACGAGGTTTACAATA
Source organism: Brachyptera putata (assembly GCA_907164805.1). Lineage (NCBI taxonomy): Eukaryota > Metazoa > Arthropoda > Insecta > Plecoptera > Taeniopterygidae > Brachyptera > Brachyptera putata. Next base: position 9,476,054 of record OU015462.1, on the reverse strand, counting down.
AGAAACGTAACTGCATATTTTAAAAGCGTTGAAATATTGGGTGGATCATTGCTAGCACTCTGAACTGTCATTCAGGAGACCGGGGTTCTATGCGCACCTTGGTATAAGTTATTCGCTAAAAATGTAAGTGTAGTGTCATTTTATTAGCTCGAGCACATACCTAGCCAAAACGCTTGCTATATCGACCAAGTGTGAAAAGTAAAAACCTATTCTACACAAACTATACTATAAAGGCATGAAACACATTCTTTTTAACTATATTTTTCATCACCATTACATAAAGATAAAGAAAATACATAAAATATCTTACTCTTTACCGCGGTTTCTTGTCTCCCCCCCCCCCCCCCCCCCTCAAGAGTTATTTCGTCTATGCTTACATTTATCGAAGCTGTCGTTTCTCGTTCAGATTTGACGGACCCCCACAGAGCATAACGCCGACCCACGCGTTCCAACGGATCGTCGCCGAGACGAGTCTAACGCCCTTCCGAGATCTCTTCGAAATGGGGTGCTGCCCGCTCACTACCCGCCCCGCTCAAGGCTTTCAAAGACTGGCCTATACATTGTAAAGGGCATACCTTGGTCCTTACGCTCCGCTGAACCCAACAATAATATTGTGTTTGAGCATTAGGCGGATGAATATATGAAAAATACCAGTTCCTTACAAAACAAACAATATGTTTCTCTACATTTTTGGAATGTGTAAGTATATATATAGATATATATATATATATATATATATATATATATATATATATATATATATATATATATATATATATACATATATATATATTTAGTGTCGACCCTATACTGTCGATACTAAGAATATAAGTACATAATGTATAAGAATCTATAATGGGGAAAATATAAATTGTTAGTTGTAATTATTGTACACTCACGATCACATAAAGTAGTTGATTTATTTATTAGTTGACTATTATTTGCCTAATGACCCCACAAACAGCTAGGTCATTTGAAGGTATACGAATGTGAAGGTGGTAACGAAACTACGAAGTGATGATATGTGAAGGGAATTTCATATTTAAAGCAATGCCTTATACGGGAGTGGAACCCACGCCCAACGGTGACTTCAACAGTTTCTAAAGCGGTGCTTCAGTTGACTAAGCCATGGTTGGCAGCTGTGGATAATCAACCCATATTAAAATGCATCGTGAAGAAAATCTACTAACATTACATGCGCACTAAAACTAGCAAGCAATGTACATACATACACACACACTTCGTGTACAGTCTATGAATATACAAGTGGTAAATTGTGTGCATATTTTATTTCAATTTAATTTTCGGCATGAACCATACGTGACCGCAAGTGTACTCATGACTGTATGGTTGTTTTATAGCAATGTGAGTCAGTTATGACTGTATAGTTTCAGTTATTTAAATTAACCACATGATAGCATACTAAAACAGATACAGCAATATATCAGATATTATGAAATGCTCTGTAAGCATTCATATAGTACGTAAGTGACTAAATAAACAATAATATAAAAATTAGCTCATTCAAATTTTCAAGTCACTGTGTAGTAAAAGTCTATAATATGCATTTTAATTATTGATTAAAAGTTGAAAATCAATTTGAACCTAAATCTATATTCAATTTCTAAGCGATAAACTCTATGTTCAATAAATTGGGCGAAATTAGTAACGCTTATTAAACGTACAACAAATAAATATAGCCTCGACCCTATATATATATATATATATATATATATATATATATATATATATATATATATATATATATATATATATATATATATATATATATATATATATATATATATATATATATATATATATATATATATATATAGGGTAGACAGTATATACATTGTTGGGATAGTTTGACCGACACCTAAAACTGTGTAATATTCTGTTTTGTTTCAAACGAAAGAGAGAAAGAAAAGATGAACTGAAAATGCAGCTTAGGCTACAGGTAATATCCATGGCTTGGTCTGCATGGCTTGGCTCAAGAAGCTGACCAATGACACATTCTTTCTTTCGGCATTTCGATGTTGGTGCTACTGTTAGCAGTGTAGGCCTATTAGCTTACAGCAAAGCGCATTCAAATCCGACCAATATCATCGTATTTATGTCATCCATGACCTATACCTCCCTATAAGACATTCGAATTGCTATCGTGCTATAGGCCTATCTGAGTGCATAGCCAAAACATGGGCCCACTACGAAGATATGGCAATATCTACTAAATTTCTTCATTCGTTTTGCTCAATTTTCTATTCTATTTTTATTCAATATTCGTTTGTGCACCTAGGCCTATATGTCGCGATAATACTGAAAAATAATTTTAAATATATGCCCACTCTTCTATTGGTATCAGCCGGTTCAGCCCCCGAGCATTCGTCTTGATTAGTAACTCAGGATATCAGCAAGGAAGAGATAAACGTCTCCCACGGCTTCCCCTCCGAATTAAGGAGACCAACAAGCAGCGTAACATTTTTAGTGGCAATGTAACATTGTATAAATTATCGTACAGAATTTCCATTTGAACCTAATATAGTGGAGAAACTGCTTTACGACATCCAGAAAAGTATCTTCTCAAACAATGCCGATCCATTATGAGCATTCACAATAGTTTACATGCTATTTGTATGGAATGATCCGTGGAAAGAGGTAAAAATCGATGACAGAAATATCGAGTGTTCTCACATACAACATATGCCTACTCATACAAATCACATACAAATTATCATCCCACTTTTGTTATTACAAAATTTGACTAATTAGCATCTTCGACAGATATTTTGTCTGTGTATCTTACGATGTATTTGTTAATTTTGGAATTTTGTATCTACAGCACCATTGGAGTTTGACGATCATTTATATCTGTGAAATCGCCTGGTGAGAACGCTTTGCCCCACGGAGCCTATAGGGTAGCCGGAGGAGTCACAGCCTGTACTTATCCGTGTGAGCAACACAGGCGCCTCCCACTGAAGCTCTCTTCACGACTGATGCGGTTCCACCTTGGGACCCACCAGACCACCACTCGACCGGGGAACAAGTTAGGCCTATGCCTTGGAAATAATATATAATCAAGACCTGAAAAACGTACAATCTTCCAAACCCATGTTTCAAGCTTCATTCCTATTAAAAACGAGATCAAATTTATAATTTATTTCCGACAGAATAATGCATTATGGCTATGGATAATGTATCATGTATAATAACGTATCTATAATGTATATAATGTCTTCAATGTATCAATGAAGTATCAACATATTAGGTTGAGTACGAGTAGATAATAGTCTTCATCATAATATTTGGATATACTTGTATCCACGAAAGAAGATTGTTATCCACCAACATGATAATGGTCAAATCTTTTGTAATTGTATAGCAACTCGCAGCATCAGCTTCAAGCATTTGCCACTTTTGGAAGGTGTAGTTGTGTTTCTAATCAAAAAATCTTGTACTGAAAAATCATTGATCAAAATCATTGAAAATCCTAGACGACCTTTTTCTTTCGTGGATAAAAGTATAGATCATGACAGATCTCTCTTAGTGTGACGTTCGATCAGATAGCCCAAGAGCCCCCAAATGACGTCGCTGTTGGTGGGGTCGTTACATCCAGTTCAGAGAACATGAGCCCATTTGATGAGCAACCTTCCATCCACCCTCACAAAACCCTCCCCCTCCCCTCATTCACTCCCTCTAACCCTCACAACTCGGCAGGAGAGAAAGTAGAACAAAGGGATGCTGAAGCGTTTAACTTCAACAATCTTTTTCCCATCAGCCGCAACAAACAAACAATATGAATAAGATTAACAAAAAACGTGTATCCTTTAAATAATAATGAATATTAATTTGAAATTAAAAACAGGCCTACCACTAGTTTCATATCTATGGTAATAGCTGGTAATAGCGGTGTAACGGTAGCCAATATACAAACGATTTAGAAGCGATAAATCATTTCCGAGAGGCGGAGGATCGATCTTTTTCATATTGGATTTAACGACGCACTAAGATCTATTGGCGTCAGTGTTTGATGAATGAGATGATGGGAAGATGAGATTATGGGATATTTCATCAGGTATTTCTGGATATAGGTAGTGGAAAGTGTCGGTCGTGGTCCAGTAAGGCCAGTATGAACCTAAGCGACAGGGAAACCATGATGCAGCCTTGTCAGTCAGGCTGGTCGACCATGGCAGGAATCGAACCCCGGTCTCCTGAATGATGGTTCAGCGTGGCATCGGACCATCGGTCTATGTCACCACATGCGGATTTTGTTGTTGTTGTTGCGCGCAGACTAAACTAACCTAAATTACAAAATCTTACCAATTTAATGAACCTATAACTTATCCAAACAAACATCCTAAACTAATTCAATCTAAACTAAAACCAATCTAAGACCTACTTCCGGTCCGACAAATAACCACTCCGGTTCAGCGTGCTGTCCACTGGTTCACCCGTCTCAGTAGGTCTCTTGTTACCCGCCGAGTGTGGACAATAAGACCAAAAAGGAGGGTGTACCTGAGCAGGGGGGACTGAATGTGGACCCAAGTGGCCGAGGTAGAGAACTCTGTCTGTGGAAAAAAGGTAACTTCGCTGGAAATACAACGCGATTTCTAGGAAAGAAAAGAAAACAAATCCATTGTGAGTTTGTGACAACTCTGAAACCAGTTTCAAGTTTTCGGATCGCATCACTATCATGTTACTTACTCGACAGATAATCGTTTCATTTAGAAAACGAAGATTCCCAGTAGGGGATAAATTGAAGATCATCATTTCTCAGGCCCACACCCACAGCGTAACATTTTCAGCTCAACGTAAAATCGTATGGACTTCTCGTTTGAACGTATTCTAGAGAAACTACTCAGAAAAGTAGGCCCAGATTCTAAAATACTATCGATCCATAAAAAACATTCTCATTAGGTTTCATGATTTGTGTATGGAACGGCACGCAGTGAGATAAAAATATCGAGTGTTACTTACTGTTAGATACAACCGATCTTTTCGCATTGTTGTTATTATAAAATTCCGATGAGCATTTTCGCGAATGCTTGAACTGTATGATGTAGGGCTATTTGCTAAATTCTTATCTTGCACGATTAACGTTGTTATTGTCGTTTATATAGGTAAAATCCCTCTGCATGGGTGCTAGGTGGTATCGGTATATCGATGTATCGAATAGTTGTGTCGATACGATGTCTGCATCGATAAGTAATAGTTCACAGTTGACGCTCGGAACAAAGACTTGTTTTTGCCATCAACGAGTTCTACCGGATGTCGAAGTACCAATCTACATTCGAGAGAATTTCAGTTGTCAAGAACGAGCTTCAGACCACGAGCGAGACTTGCTTGTCGTGCGCAAGGTTCGAACCCACGGCCTACGACTTATTTGTAATACACCTAGCTTATTACAGTGACTGTTCGTCAAGACTGCAAGTAATAAGCTCAAGATAGACTCAAGCAAGTTCACTTCAATGCATAGCACATTCACGTCAATCACTTGTCTTTTAATAGAGATAAACGACGATTATCTGGGGTACGACTGGTCAGATGATGGAATTTCATTTATTTATATTGGGTTTAACGTCGCACTGTAATAACGACCAAGATCTACTGGCGTCGGATGAATGATTAATGAGATAGTGACATGAAGGTTTCTTAAATAATGGGAAGGATAGTGAGAAGAAAGCGGCCGTGGCCTATATTGTAGGAACCATTCCGGCATTATTCTAGACTATACAGTCGGAAACCACTGTAAAGATGGACGGTGGCAGGGATCGAACCAGGAACCCCCCCCCCCCTTCGGCTCCCAGATCACACGAAGCGAGCGCGTTAGCAAATGAGAAGTGTTTCTTTAGTAGGCCTACAGAACGAGAACCATGAGGTAAAGGCAACATTTTGCACCAAACAGCCAAGAGAATCAATTTTTCCAATAGAATCGCGATTCAACAAGGGATTAAAATGTATAAAAAAAATTGATGTAAAATTTGTTCTCTCTACAAAACACATTTTTCCAGTTCTTTAGCCGGGCTTCGTATAATCCATATGGAATTGCACACATATTTATTTGTACCACCAGCGATGAAGGCTTGAACCGCCCGTGCGTTAGTGCTGGGAGATTTGGGTGACGGCCGCTCGGAACCTTCACCTCTCGATGTCGACGTTTTTTGCTCTTCTAGCAGCTATATACACAAACTGTAAACACGGCCAAGCGAGTTCAACCCCAAGGTATGAGTGTTTCTAATAACCTTGACTACCCCCCCCCCCCCCCCCAACCAACAACCCCGAGCAAACTTTCGTGTGTGGGACTACAGGAAGAAGCCCATGCTACAAGATGCTGAACATTCATTCAACGTCAAAGTAAAACCATGGTAGTAAAACCTAAGAAGGAAAGCAACTCGGAAAGTCGTATTCCACCGCCTCGATTGTCCGCCCAACTCATCTCCACTATAGTTGACGTCTTGACAGTTTCGCAACGCAAGTACATGTAGTTCAACTAAAACGTAAACCGCATCAAGGAAGTCAAGACGGCAGTGCCGGTTAGTAATTTTGGGACCAGGCGATTGACAAGTTGTAAAGCGATACTAGTCGGCAAGACATCGGGTGAGTTTAGTGAAAATCCTGGGGTAAAATCCTCAAAAGTTACGGCGAGATTATTTACGGTATAGTGAAGGTTTTACAATTATTCATTTGGTAGCCAACCTTCTTTTGTAGATACAAACTTGTATGCCCTGCGGTTCCAATGAACTGAAGTGAGTGTACAGTGATACCCATTATCTTGACTATAACATGTGTACCTGTGATGTATTTATAATAACCCTACCAGCTTTTATCTACTTCTAAAATGTAGGCCTTAAAAAACAAGTAATAAAATATAATCTTATCGAAACGGTACGGCTTTAGTTACTATATGCAGTATCCTAACACGTAATACTGGTAAAACTCGGCATTAGTCGCAACCAGAAGACCGAGCCTAACACAGATCAAAACAAAAACACTCGTGGGAGATGATTTGGCGAAATATCAATTTCTTGGTGATAACTTTTGAGCGGAGTGAGATATCGAAAATATAATACGGGAAAACGGAAATAAATTCAATCCCTTCAAAATGATCTGGATTTTATAATATGTTCATATTTTACATATATACACATTATGTTCACATAGGCCTATACAGATTTTAGCTGTATACTTCGAGCCTACTTATATCACCTGGAAAGTATTGAAAATATATGTGTTTCTCCCCGTATTATAATTTAATATCTGGCACCGTTCAAAAGTTATCACCAATAAACTGGTATTCCGTAAAATCGACTTCAATGCCTTCATTTATCGCGGCGGTATATTCTACACAACTAAAGAGTATCCACGAAAGAGAAAAATCGTTTAGCAACTGAATAAACGTAAAAACTACAGTCTGTGTACCGAAACTCACTGCATATCGTTGTCCCTCCAAATACCACAGCGATACGTTTATAATGATGGTATTATTTTGTGTTTGTTATGTTGTTAGGCCAGGCGACAGTCGAAGCAGCAATGGTCGAGGTCCGAACTTGTGCATTCGATTGCCATGGGAAAATCTGTGATGAACGATGAACTATACCGGTATTGCATTGAATGGCTTCATCTATAAAATCACTAAACTCAGGACGTTGAAGTCATTCAAGTTGAGGTTAAAATATATATGCCGGTATTGTTGTATTACTCAAGACTCTACCACCGTTACAATAGTACTATTTTGTAGACTATTGAAAAAAATGAAAAAAATGAAAGAAGGTGGAACACTGAATTCCTGATACAATGTTTCTCAATGTGAGGCTAAAAGACGTAAGAGCCGGTTCACTTCAGCAAGGAGAAAGAAACATGAATATAACACTACATAATAACTACACTGCATGCACTCGTCTCCATAATCTGCATTATACACTTATATTGGTTTAGCCTCGAGACTGGAGGACATAACAATCCACAATGCTTCTCGACAACGCATAGTCGTTATTTAATTTCATTTTTTAAGAGTCTACATCAAGAAAAAATACAGCATATAGAACCAACCCCCATTCCTCCTTCGCGACTGTTTTGAAGAGGTGCTCTTCACTATACATATTATATAATACGATATCGCCAAAATGAACTGCAGGCAAGTTGAAGTATTCTCTATGTACACACGACTGAATGTTTAAGTTCACGATGAGGAATTATTTAGGTTCTTAATTAGGTTCTTTACCTCGTGTGAACCTACAGCATTACAGCCACGTACGAGTCATGGGTGCTGACAGGTATTGAGCTTTTGGGGCGGGCAGTGGGGGGAGGGGGGATCCTCGTCGCAATGTCGCATGAACATAACAAATAATTACACTCACTTTTGTGTTTCAATAAACTAAAAAGTTGAAAAAGAAATTTTGAAGAGGTTTGTGCAAGACAAAGCTAAAACAATGTTTATATCATATATTTTTTTCATATAGACCTATCAACATTGAGAATTGTACATACCGGTACAGGTATTGTTCCCCAATCAATTTCATGTCAAGGTAGGATCGTTCAGATTTGGCACCACGAGGACCGTAGGACGATCTTACCACCCCAATGAAGAAATAAGATATAATGTAACTTCTAACTGTAAAAATCATACTGATAAGCCGTATTATGAACCACATAAATCACAGTAACACGGTATTTTCTGTTCCGGTAAGCCAGGGGAAGTCATGTGAACAAATCAGAAGCTTCACGAAACGTTTCTGACTGGTCTACGTGACTTACCGGGACGGAAAAACCGTGCAACTCAGTTAGTGTCCTATGTCTGATAGCTGATACATACATTCAGATATAGGCCTACATGACATGTATTACAACGCCATGTTTAATTATTGCACACATAGCTCATCTCGTAACTTCTATAGACAGAACTACCAACTGACCGGCCTCCCCGCTAATGCTAATTCAAATGATAATTGATAACCAACACGAAAGCCGTTAACGGACAGTCATGTACTTTGACTTCCGGCACCGGCACGTTACCCACATGTTTCGGTACCCCTATGAACTTCCGAGCTGGCAGCGTTTATGCATGGAAGTAACATGAAAAGGAATCAAATTAAGGATTAAAAATGTATATATTAAAGAGTTCAGATGCTATAAAGTTAGATCATCTCTCAAGACTGTTGGCACGAAAAAAAATCTAATTCGCACGAAATACGAATTTCCGTAGCATTTAAATTATCCACACAATTAGTATTATTAAAACTTGCTAGACTGAAAGATATATAAAAAAGAGCGAGAGTGACTAACAGGAAAATACGATTTAATTTTTTTCCTAGTGGTATTTTGTTCCGTCACCTTATTTCCCACGAAACTCGCGTTCCGATTCAATCAGCCACACAAGCGACGGCTATGGTTCGAACGCAGCCCCTCCAGCGATAAAGTCTCACGCTACGACCGGACCCGAACACATCGACCCGATGCTCGCCGATCAGCATCGAGATTTAAAAGGACGAGGTGTAGTTACGTCACCAACAGCACGTTTTCTCAGACAAGTGATGACCGATATTCGTTGTTCATAAAAGCAAACACTTGCTAATCAACATTCACGCACATGATGTTTTTGTCTCAGTGAACTTTATTTATAGATAAACTTTATTATTGATTTTATTCTCATTATTCTCGCAAGAAAGATTGATCAATGTTATTGGGTTTCGACCTGCATGCCATCCTGACATGAACTGCAGTAAGCAAACGTACCACGTAGATCAGGCATTCAATGCGAGGGAAATGATAACAACCACTTGAAATATTTATTAGAACACTGTTATTGATGAATCCAGAGATTAAATGTAAGTATTCTCCCTGAACTATACTTGCAGACACAATTTATTACGAGTTAAATCAAAATGTCTAATCAACATTGTATGTCTATATTCTATACGTTACTGTCAATAAATGAACGAAGTAATAATTCTGTCCCGCCCGGTGAAGGTTGGATTCGAGCTATGCATGCAGGCCTATCAAGCAGACGTAAGCACACATCATCTGGATTATGACAGCCGAGTGACAAGCAAACCATGTGGATAATGACCACTGGTGATAAGCTAATTGAATGTTCAACCTAAATAGATATTGATATTACAAGATACAGATATAGCCTAGATTTGTTCGATAACCTATAGTCCTATAAGTTAGTCAATGATATTCCACGATTAGTTGAAGGCTTTTAAAAATAGAGTCAATACTATTTGAGGATCCATTTTGAGTGTATTCATGACATGAAAGCGGGGATGGCGATCTGAGGGAAGTATATTGTGTTATTGGTTGGATATTTCTTCAATATATACATCGATCATAACTAAATATTCTTAGCTACGAGACACCAGGCCTTATACATGACATATCCACAATCGAGAAGCAAACATCAGATCAAATATACCGGTATAGTCAATATTCGCTCAGATGCAGCTGTAGGCAAAAACATTATTTCGGTAGGTCGACTTATATCGTTCTACCCGATCACAAAGACGTGCGTTAAAGACTCACCAACTTGAAGCACACTATCCACACAGCCCGATTCCAGCAGTTTTAATCCTTTGTAAAATGACAAGTTTTGATGTTCACCACTAGCATTCACTGCAGGCACTCGCGATAAAGACGAATACATACAAATATCTCTTTCGTCCCTCGGAAACGACCAATAAATAATCCGTCTTTGCACAGGTTCGGGAATACGATCATAACGTTCTTCAATACGTTGAAAAGGAATGTTTTCTGCCACTATTTTGGCAGTAATGTCCAACAAAGTGTCAGGACTGCGTCTACCCACACCATGGAGACGAAGTTCCGATCCTAAACCACTACCCAAAAACAACGACGAACTACAACCACCATGATCTGTAGAAGATGAGAGATGATGACCTGCCCCCCCTATCCCGACACGGGAGCAGCATAGCCTCTTCCCTCCCGACATAGCAACTCGCGTCTGAGCTCGACACCGCGCTAGACCCGTCTTATCCCCCTCCAAGCACCAATCAGGTGGTGGGGAGCACACACTTCCAGCGACTGAGCATGCGTTACGACATCCCCACTCTCCCGTCCGCAACGCTCTCAAGGGGGAAAGCCTCGGCTTTATACACAGTACGGGGCCAGGATCACAGCTGACGGTGCCCGGCAGTAGGTATACTGTCGTTTGTTTATATTATCCACATGTTGTGTGTAGAGCAAGGTGCAGCGCCGACAAAGGCGGCCGTGAAGGGGCGGTGGGAACTAGGAACAAGGTGCTAGAGTGGGGAGGGGTAAACCGCGCGAGGGGTAATAGGGAGGGGATATGAGGCGCATCGCAACGGTCGGTATTAGATTGTAGCCCCCCCCCCCCGAGCACGGGCGCCACGGCACGGCCGGTGTTTTTATAAATGCAGGCAAAAACAGTCAAAATGTATTATCCATTCTAAGTAGTTTTAATTTAATAACAATAAATTGTTATTGTGGGATGGTTTGTGATCCTGAAACGACTGCAAGCGTAAGCGTTAATTAACAACGATTAGCAACTTGGTGACGTCACATCTTATTTTTAATGTATATTGTAAAATTGAATTAGACATTATAATCAAGAAGACTGTTTTCGGACATTCCTTGTACGAATGAGTCTGAAAATAGAACTGTGGTTAATGCTATTGCTACATCTGAAGCTGGATATCGAAATACAAATTCAGGATACGAATTCAGGATAATGAGCGAATAATCGAGGAGACCGTGTGATAGGGTGCACAGCTGGAAGGGGCGACTTAACCCCCGCATCCACTTGCCTACATGAAATGACATTAGGTGGACGGGGACGGGGGGGGGGGGGGTGAGGGAGGGGGCGCCGAAGAGATCAATAGTATGTGTACTCTCCTCTCGAAACGAAACGCAACGAGAAATGGCATTTTTTGTCATCTGCCAGCCACCCAGTCACAGCCCAATCATGGCAGCAACAGCAGCAGCTAGTGCCACGGCGAGGTACTGATGTCACGACAACACCTCGATATAGGCTTACGTCATGGTGACGTAGTCAAACGGACTGGAATGTCAAATATTCTCATAATTGAGATGATTGGCGACGTATTGGATAAAAGGCTTGTGTCGTAAGGGAGCCAGGGTACGAATTCATTCCAGTCATTTTCTTGTTTTTAAATAATACTGGTGATGAGATAAGTTTTTTTTACCAACTGAGAAGTGCTAGCAGTACACGTACCGAGTAGCTAGCACACTGAACCGTCATTCAGGAGACTAGCGTTCGATTCCCGTCATGGTCAATCATCCTGACAGAGGTGCATCGTGGATTCCCTTTGTCGTTTAGATTGATACTGGAATAGTTCCTCAACAGGCCAGGACCTAATCCTTCCCATTACCCAAAGACACTTGAAAAAATAACATTACATCTCATTTTCTCACTATCTCAATCATCGTTCACCGACGCCAATACATTTTAGTCATCAGTACAGTTCGTCATTAGGCCTAAACCAAATGAAATACATTGAAAATACAGAATGGAGCATCATTAAATGACTGAATGATGAAATGATATAAAATTGAAATTAAATTAAAATAATTAATGATAACATGAAAAAAGATACTAATAATAATTTAGAAAATAAATGTAAACGTTGATAGATAATATTTGTACAGACAGTTTCTAAATATCCGAATGGAATCCCTCAGGGCTGACATTCCGATCTCATATTTTAAAGAGTTATCTAAAAAAAAAACTTGAAAAAAATCACTAAAAAAACTTATGAATGGTTCCTCAAGCACCAACAAACAGTCCAATCACCTCAATCTCTTTCAAGTTACATATTTCTTTGAAGTACCGATAACTGATTTATATTTTATTCTATACTGACGGATCATCTCCACCTGTGACGTGCTCTTATGGCGAGGTGTTGTCTAAACAGCGCGTCAAGTGCCGTGTATCCTCCCTTTGTCTCACCACGGCGAGTCTTCCGACCGCAGAGGGACGCTGCCCTGGGGCCCTTGGGGCGGCAGGCAGGCGGTAGCTCGCTCTGAACCAGCTGCCGCGTGCATACGTAATGCTCCGCGAGTAATGAGTGACTCAGTGCATCCCCTACACCCGTCTCCACGGCTAGATTAGACGAGCTTTATTAATGACTTGCGCTTTAGACTCGCTCCGCTGTGCATATACATCAGTGGAACTTGGGATGAGGTTAGCATGCATGTACATCACGTACTGCAGGCTTGAATTTGAATAGAGGTTGCTGAAAAGCGTATACTGGAATAAAGTATACTCGGCTGTATGACATGGGCTTAGGGGTACGTATGAATGGATGGTAGTGAAATGTAGTTAGGGTTCAGGTAAGGTTTATCACTCGAGCCCGTTTCACGCAAACGAGTCTACTCCATTCCGGTATCGCTCTTCAGTCGCCCACTTGAATACATGGGATGCGTATAGCAGTGTTCCCAACCTATGGGTCGAGAGCATATTTGCATGGGATTGCCCAAAAAATTGAACCCAATCTCCGCAGTGCAAAGCGTTCCCTTCATGGTGATTTCACAGATATAAATTACATATCTATAGGGCCTACTATAATATTACAATATTATATACATAGAAAGTGATGGGTATTGACGTAGGCCAGAGGAAGCTTTCGAAGGATGACACTGAAAATACATCATTTACATTTGCCAGAATTCTCTGCTGTGAAAAATAGGAATGGAAATTGAAATGTATAACTTAAATTGGGCAACATGCACTCAATATTTGCATTATTTCATATGGTTACCAGCAAATAAATATCAATAGATGGTCTACTTGATTTTTAGATTCTAATGAAAACTACGGCCTAGTTGCTATTCATAACCTTTTTAAACTGTAGGCCTATTGAAATCAAGGGTTGAAAAAAGTCTTCGTTTGCTTGATCATAAGTAAATATCGAAAAATTTCGATTGATAATGCGTTTCTTCTTACATTGAGTACCACTATTAATTTCCCTTCAATTTAAAATTATCATTGCTCTTTCGACTTCAATTAGGAGTCAATAGGGCTAATGATAAGAATTTGAGAGCTATAGGTTTCCCTAAATTGGCTTTTCATCGTCTTTCAACTCATTTACTGTTTATTAAGTCCTGGACTGGTATAATAATGTTGGGAGTATAATCATAGTCAAACGGTATAATTCTAAAATTGAGCATTGATCGAAAATGTGGACGCTGCGCGGGCTTGTTATTTATACTCCACTTTAAATAATCCAGATCCCACGTAAATGTATCATAATAATGGCAACCCTAATTTCAAGACCATTGTATTTTTTTACAATTGTATTCAATTGTATCCGTTGAAAATGTCATTCATTTCTAACTGAATCAATATTCATGCCTGTTGCCGATATTCCAGGCGAGGAAATTTAATAACATAATCATCTATTTTTTACATTTTAATTATTTAGACACTAATCACCAATATATATCAATACATTCTAAATTACTAATGAGCTTGATGTATGAAAGAACCACACGACAAGATAATAATACGAGATAATACGAGACACAATGTCAATAGACCATCCATACACCATCCATAGGCCGTCTATAGATCATCATAGACCATCCATATAACGTCATGGACCACCACACACCAGTCATAGACCATCATACACCAGTCATAGACCATCATACAGAATCCATAGACCATTCATAAGCAGTCCATAGACATTCAGAACGTAACGACAAACGCATACATTTACTTGTGTCTATACGAAAGAAGAAGGTTCTGAGCGACTATCCCGCCCATCCCACACCACTAACGCGCGGATGGTTCATAACTTTTTTCGTGGATACACGTATGTATATATATATATATATATATATATATATATATATATATATATATATATATATATATATATATATATATATATATACAGTATTATTGTGTACATAATTTATTCGATCTTGGGGACGGCAGGAACCTCTCCAGTGTCAGTGTTTCCAGTGATCTTGTCACCCTCTGTCTCTACGACAGGCACGGCTCGCACCTCGTCTCCGACCCCCACCGGCACGGCTCGGGCTGGGGCCGCTGTGGTAGCAGTCGTGGTCGTTGTGGGGGCTGTGGTCGTCGTCTTGGGCGGCCGGATGTAGTCAATGATATCCTGGAAGACCTTCACAGGTAAGTTCAGTATGATGCCGGGAATCTCTTGCAGCTTAGGCAGATTCAGCGCCGACCAATTGAAAAACTGTCCGTTGGCTCGAAGCGTGCCCAAATCACTGCTCATCATCGGCATTGGTATCGGCATCGGCATCGCCATCGGCATCGGCATCGCCATCGGCATCGCCATCGGCATCGGCATCGACATACGCAGTTCAGAGAGCATCGGCACCGGGATGAGATCTTGGACGGCATTGATACATCCTTCCATCACCTCGATAGAACCTATCTGCTTTAATAGATCTTTCCCGATATCATCAACCACAGCTTTCGGCTGGACCAAAACATACAGCGTCTCGGATAGCCCCAGAGAGATCCTAGCGAAATTCTGTACATCCAATCTAGTCGACGGGATATATCTGTCGATCTGTAAACCCTTCAAGAGGCTGTCCGAGGGTATCAGCGACGGATAAAACACGATCGGCACGTTATCGCCCGATTGGAGTGAGTCGTGGATGGTTTTCGTGAGCGGATTAGCGGGCAGTGCTGACATTCCTTCGACGACAAAGTACACGGACAGGAGCCCCTGGTCCTCGGCGTTGTCCCTGAGGAGGACGACGACGGGGTTGTGGAGGAGGTCGTTCACGCTGATCTGATTCAGGTGGTCGCGGTAGTTGTCGTAGCCGATGTTCTTGATGAAGGTGTCAGCCACTTCAGAGGTGACCTGTAGCTGTTTCACGAGCTCTGATTGGTAGAGGTCGCGGATACTCTGCAGTTGCTTGAACACGAGGTTGTCAACGACACCTGATGATCAAAATATTCGGTTTTAAATTATTGACATAATGTAAGATTTAGGCTAATTGTATTTAATTTAAGTGAGTACGCTTTCATTTCTTCACAAATTGCATGTGCATAAGCAGATGGTGAAGATCTCTATTGTTATGATTTTTGGGTGGTTTTGTTATTTTTGGGTGGTTTTGGGTCGTTATGGATATAACATAACAAAACCCCCCAAAAAATTATAACAATATCATAACCAAAGAAACGTTCCTGATTTAGGCCTATGCCTCTATTATGTTATCAAACTTCATTTTCGATGCACATATATTTGTGTCATAACATCGAAATCTTGATATAGCCGTATACCCGGTACAACCATTGTTTCCCAAACCGGTTATAGGGCCTACTACCATAGACTAAAGCGTTTAATTTTATAAATTTTAAATTGTTTTTAGACTTGAGGACATGTCAATTGGTATGATGAAAAATTGAGAATACATTTTCTAGCCAAGGTAGGCCCTATATATTTATATGCTAAATAATAAATATAGATAGCCCATTGTTATCCCAATATTCTCGCTTTATTAGTGGAAACATAAACAAATATGTGAGCAGAAAACATAATTATATATATATATATATATATATATATATATATATATATATATATATATATATATATATATATATATATATATAACATTAACCTACGTATATATATTTACGTTCAAATACTAAAATACTAACGGTGCACGTCTGTTTTGATATGTTTCTATTATGTTCTGTTCCACAGATGAGCCTTCGGCTTTGTGGGAATTATTTATATGTGTCGATTGTGAACTTGTTTACTTTAAATAAAATACCATAAAAAAAAAATGAAAATAATTGCTCTGCATTATATCAGTCTATGATAATATGCACGGACACACCCCTAATGAAAAATGAAGTCAATAACGTTCAAACTCGCTGATCGATAATGGGAAAGGCTCATATTTGGCCTCACCGATACATTTTAGAAATGTAAATGGATTAAAAGTTATTCAATAAGTTTGTTAGAATACGTTCGTACAAGAAATGTTACTCTGTGATAGTTGTTAGGAATCATTTAGCGTATTATATTTGGTATTCCTTCCTTGTGGATCCTCAGGTACCGCCTGGGCCGTCTCTGCGTATCCTGTGCGCAGACCTGCTTGGTTATACCGATGATAGTATTGTACCTCAATTAATTAATAGTTTAATTAACACCTTTTTTATTTTTTAATACAGTCTATATAATAAAATATGGATGATTTTTTTATTGTTTTTGGTATTATACAGAAACGGATGGACTTGGGCATATGAGTTAATTTATTTAATTGATTGAAGTGTTCAGTCAAGTGATATTCCATACCCACTCTTGGTCACTACGTAGGCATACCTCTCGGTGCAAAAATATATCATGAGCTTATTGCATCAGGAATCATAGAAAAGTAGTGTAGTTTCCAGTGGAGGAGCCAGGTTTTTAATTCACACGTAATCCTGCAGTGAGGTACCAGCGACATGGTGGTATAAGTGAGGTCTTATTGAAGTTTTAGTCTTAGTGAGGGCTTAGTGGGGTCTAGTCTTAATGAGATCTTGGTGTGAGGTATTATAGTCATGGTGGTATGGGTGAGGTCTTGTAAGTGAGCCCTTATTCTTAGTGAGGTCTTATTCTTAGTGAGGTCTTACTCTTAGTGAGGTCTTGTTGAGGTATTATTCTTAGGGGTGTTATTATGTATTCTGTATCTAAACAAACAGAATCGGGTGATGTCTACGTCACGACTCAAAAAAGTGGGCTAGTCCTGGAGGACAAATGAATACATTTTAGTATCTGAAATTGAGATGACGATTTCTAGTTTTCTCTGGAATTATATAAAAACTAGCGTAAATATTCACTCAAGTCTATAGCCCCAAAGATTTAAGTTGAATTCAGTTATTTCAGTTTCAGGTCTTACCGTATACTGGAACCGGAACTGGTACCTGGTCGAGTGTCGAACCCGAGCCCGGCAGAGACAGGGCCGAGCTCGCTCCAAGCAACAGAATGAAGCCGAAATACTTCATCGCTCCACAGATAAGGTTCAAGTCACAGAACGAAACAGATGTCGTGAATCAAACGACATCTTCGGTCTTTATATGGAAGCGTTTTGTGAATAGCTAATTGAGTCGCCACGCTAATATGTTGTGGCCAGAACAGACTAGACCAATTAGCAACGTTAAGAGTGCATGGTAGTCGATTCAGATAATTGTATCAGTTATTTTGTGAGAACTTTCGAACGGTATGAGATATATCAAAATTCTAATGCAGGAGAAACACAGATATTTAATACCTGGAAAATTATGTAAAATATAATTATTATTCTTGATTTCGAATTCCACATGTATAGACAGCAAAAAAAATCGTTTTATGACTGTATGCTATACATTTGAAAATTATCTGATAAAAATTAAAGAGTGTTTAGTTCCATATAGGTATTAAACATATCTGTTTTTATCATGTATTAGAATTTTGATATATCATGTCGATCAAAAGTTATCACCAAAAGACTGGTACTTCTCTAAATCGACTCCCATGCACTCTTAAACTAGTACCTAATGAGTCTGACGACAGGCTTTATCGCATGTCCACAACACACGCAGAGAATGACTAAATAATTACAACTTATTGATCAAAACAACAGAAAATATATAAGTGTTGAAATAGGAGGTAAATTCAATCGAGATATTATGCGGTGCGCCACGATCTTCAAGTTGAATTACGATAAGGGGCTGTCCATAAATGATGTCCGCATTTAGGGGGGGAGGGGGGGGGGTCATCAACCATGTGACAATGTGTGACAAGGGGGGAGGGGGGTATACACTAATGTGACACCAACATTTGCACTACGTATTATTCCTTTCTTTCAATTTTCAGGAAAATAACTGACGCCATATAATTTGTATGAAATTATCTTTTAATGTAGAATTTAGGGTTAGGTGGTTTTTAGGGGATTTACGGGACTGAAAAAATCGAGGAAAACTTAGTTTTCAATATCCCAATCCCAGTTATTCCGAATTTGCATGAATAATTTCATGGGGGGAAAGTTAAATATTGGCTGGATTGTGACATCATTAAAGGGGGGGGGGGAGGCATCATCTCTGTGACCAACTCGGACAAGGGGGTGAGGGGGGTTGATATACCCTAAAATTGTGTGACATCATTTATGAACAGCCCCTAAGTCGCGTTCCAGAATTAGGCGCTTATAGCTAGCGCTAGATTAGGATTGTCGAAGTGGCGTTCCAATTTCTAGCGGCTAATGCCGCTAGAATCTAGCACATCGTTCCAGAATCTAGCCTGCTAAGTCCGCTGACATAGCTCATCTAGCGGTGAAAAAGGTTGCTAACTCGCTAGTTCAGCCATAATTTTGAGCGCCAATTCAAAGATCATGGGGTCGCTTGATATGGTCGAACTGTAGATTGAGTATGATAATGAAATAATATCAATAACTGTGGAGAAAGTACTGTAGAACAATTAAATAATGGCGAGTTTAAATATTTAAATATAATGAGTAAATAATTACAGCAAAAAATTCGACGTTGCGGTTATAGGTAATGACCAAAAAGTTATTGAAAATACTCAGTTCTATTGGCAAAAAGAGTGAAAACTTCGTCATCCTCTTCTGATCCACTGGAGGAGGAATCACAAGAAATGCCTGCACTTAATACAATTGCTGCAGCTCCCAACACGATTTGATCTTCCGCCATGACTTTGACAGCTAGTTGCAAAAGATGCTCGTGGTCGTTCCAGAATTGCAAGCTAGCTGATCTAGCCGTGACGTATGCTGGGCCAACCTAGCGCTAGCAAAGCGCTTGATTCTGGCACGCCACTATATTATAATTGTGAAAAATGAAAATATCGCAGTTGTAATTATTATTGTTGTAAAAATACAAAATACAAATACAAGCACATTAATTCCTTTTGTAACATCTCAGACCAATCTAAATATTTCTTTCACAACGAGGGGTTCTCAGATCATATCCCAGGAAAGGGATGTTTCAAATTCTTTAATTGCAACGAAGATTGCGGATAATGATGATAGATAAAAGACCGTATAGATATAATGGCGATTCACCTTTCCGCCCGAGCATCTCACGATTACGTATAGCGCCAGGTATGTTATTATACTGTCTCCTATACAACAATAATCATATCGAGCCGCGGCGTTCAGACAATTACACTGTTTATGTTGTCTTTGGTTCAGTTTCATTTATCAACTAGTCCACTGATAATAACAGATAATGAGTTAAAAGGTATAAAATGTCTTCAAAGGCAGCACATACCCAATATTTATGGCTTATAGAAATTACACTATATAATATATAACAATAAAATGAAATATGTAGGGACTACAATTTTCCAATCAATTGTTATACACCAATCAATACAAATTAAAAATAATTGTGGAAGATTATTAATAAGGCCCGATTATAATAATTGCGGGCGTTAATAATACTGTCTGTGTGTATAATAATGCGAAGTCTCAGAAAGTGCTTGAGGCCGCATTTCAGTTCAGTATTTTAGATTAAAACATAAACAAAAGAACCGCCTTGGCAGTCAAAAGTGTACTTCTAGAAAGTTTCAGTCAAATTGGAGAGCATCTGCATATTGTATAGATATGCTGTATATACAGCATGCAGCATGAGTTAGCAGGCTCTTAGGCAGCGGGTCCAAAGGATATACAAATGATCTATACAAATGATCTATACAAAGGATTTTACAAACATCCTCTCACTTATTATCAATTTTCAATGTTTCATAACCACCCGCTCATTCCAACCCCCATATAACCTTGCTGTTAGTGGGGTCGATTAACATCATAATAAAATAAACAAGTAAAAAGTACCGCACAGAGTAAATTTCATTATCATTTCAAATGATAATAATATAGAAACCTAATATTAAATCAGAGATAGAACGTGACGTTTCCTCTCTCTTCAGTATAGCTTGGGGCGAATCCACGAAAAGAACGAATAGAAAAATAACGGGCTAAGGGATAATTAATTCAAACCAATTTCAACTCGACGAATTTTCATTTGGCTGTTGATAGAAAACCTATCCCAGGCTTCAGCCGGAAGAGATTATTTTCCTTTCAAGTATTAATACCTTAATCATTGGGTATAGAGTTGGCTTATAATAAAGAAACGACCGCTATTTTCTCAAGAACATTTGCTATACTAGTAACCATGAAATAGTTCAATTATGGACTGAGCAGCGGTCAAAAACTTCATATCAAGTATCAGCATAAAATATTAGATATGACCGATCAAAATAGTATCAAACATCTGCGTAAAACTGCTAAATTTTCCGTCTCAAACCTGCATTCAGAAGCAATCAAAAATCAAAACTATAAGTTATATGACGGGAAACGGGGAAAACGATCAAGGTCATTTTTCTCACTTTTGAGTTAGAGCCGCCTGGTATCACTTCGCTTGATCTAACAACACAATCATATCATGATATTTTGATCATTGCCAATTTATGAATCTTTAGTAGAGTATTGCGTCCAATGGAAGAACGATCAAAGTCAGTGAGTAACTGGGGAAGAACGATCAGCATCACCAGGGGCGGATACAGGGGGGGGGGGGGGGGGGGGGCGATCGCCCCCCCCATGATTCTTCAATACCCATTCAATTTTAACTCTGTGTTATGGAATTAAACGCTCTACGAACATCGTGATGTATGTGCATCTCTGTTCAAGAGACAATCAGAATAGAGTTGTCTAAAATAACTACACATACATCTACATACTGCGACTACGATGGCAGAGATATACTATATTATATATGCTACTACGAGAATTTTGATGTCAAACGCACCGCGCACGATTTCAGGGAGTAATAAGTTTCTGGGAAAAGAATTTAACGTCTTCACCATAGAATCTGCACGTAATGTTCGCCAGTCGCAGCTTCGTTTCGCTTGTTTATGCTCCCGACCGTCACACCGTGGTACTCTGACTATTGGCAACACGGATCGATCGCGTTAATTAGTCATTTGTCAGCAGTGGACGTGGTCGATTGTGAGCTGTTTATGTTTTATTTACGATTATGTCTTCTCAGAGCCAGAAAGGTAAGAAATAAACTGCTATGCTATGACATAATTATTTCGACCCATGATATTGTAGTTACTTGGGTAAGT
Source organism: Brachyptera putata (assembly GCA_907164805.1). Classification (NCBI taxonomy): domain Eukaryota; kingdom Metazoa; phylum Arthropoda; class Insecta; order Plecoptera; family Taeniopterygidae; genus Brachyptera; species Brachyptera putata. Next base: position 9,453,966 of record OU015462.1, on the reverse strand, counting down.
ACCTCGTGAGTCCTGGCGCTCGCGCAAACTGTTTTTTGCGAAATACACACCATAGAGATATAATTTAGGGCCGAGGGGAAAGAATGTGCTAAGAGACAAAATCCGTGCTCTAAAATTGTGACTTTTGAAAACGAAGTATGTTTACATTTTACATGGAGAGATTACAACTTTTTCAATATAATAGAGGCCTAGGCCCATTTCATAGGTTCATATTATACGGTATTCATAGGTTAATATTTTTGTCTTAGATCAACCGGTCAAGAAAAGAAGGATAGATTCATTCTTTTTGCCAGTGGCTACACCGGAGCCAAATGTCACGGCTACTGTCGTTAATGTACTGCCAGTGGAAGTAAATCCTATTCCTATCACGCAGTTCAGCCAGGTTTCGCATGAAAATACTAGCAAAGAAAGCAATGACATCGGAAACCACATTGGAGGTGTTATTGACGATTGTACCAAATACAAGCTATTGACACAGCCGTGGAAGCCATCAAATGATTTTTCACTCCCATTTTCATGTCATAACAAGGGAGGCAAAAATGAAAAGCGTTTTTTAAAGCAATCGCATTTGGATCAGTTTCCTTGGCTGGTTTATTCACCAGCTAAGAAGGGATTGTTCTGCAAGTACTGCTCCCTGTTCATGACTTCTCGTTGTGGAGGTCAATACCACCAACTCAAGTTAACAAACTTGTTGTGTGTCCTTTAGCGTCATTTGCAAAACTTTTAGGCAAAAGCGGTGATTTAGAATCACACGCTAGCCACAAGTATCACGCAGAATCAGTTTTAGCTGCAAATGATTTCCAAGCAACGTTTCTTGCTCCTGAAAAGGAAGTTATTAATCTACTATCCTCGAGTCGACAATTGCAGGTACAAGAAAACAGAGACCGTCTCAAACCAATTGTAAGAGCGATAATATTCCTAGGACGGCAGAACATTGCATTTCGCGGCCATCGTGACGATGGCAATTTGTTGCCAGTTGGTCCCGCTATAGAGAAAGATTTGCACAACGAAGGGAATTTTCGCGAACTTTTGAAGTACCAAGTAGCTTCAGGCGATCATGTACTTGAACAACATCTTCAAAATTCAAATGCCAAAGCAACATATATTAGTAAAACAACACAAAACGAACTCATTGATTGTTGCGGTGAAGAAATACTTAATCAAATACTGTGCCAAGTAAAAGAATCCAAGTACTTTTCTGTACTGTTCGATGAAACTACAGACATGTCGCATACATCACAGCTCACTCTTGCCTTACGATACGTTTATAATGATTCAATTCACGAAGACTTCTTAGAATTTCTAGATCCGCACAATACTAATTTCAACCAGAGTGTTGGAATTACAGCTGAATCAAATGCTGCAAGTGAAGATGAAGACGAAGTAGATTACATTGATGGGGATGTTGAAAACGAGGCAGCAATTGCCACTTCCAGACAAACGACACATGCCTCTGCCGAAGAACCTAAGCTTACCGGCAAAGTTTTGGGCCAAACTGTGTTATCTATGCTTGAGAAGCATTCGTTAAACAAGCTGCACTGCGTCGGTATTGGAACAGACGGCTGCAGTGTGATGGTTTCGAAGCAAAAAGGCGCCGTCGCTGAAATTCAACGTCACGCGGTGAATGCGGTGCGATCGCCCTGCTGTAATCATGCGTTGAATCTGAGCATTGCTCGATCTTCCGATGTCACCCTGATTCGTAACTCGGTTGGAGTGATCAAGAAGGTGTGTGCCTTTTTCACAGGGTCTGCTAAACGGAACTTCGTCATCAAGAAATGTCTCCACGGACAACTCAAAGGATTATGTGAAACTCGATGGGTCGAACGTCACGACTCTATTCTCACGTTCAAGCAAGAACTACCCACTATCATAGAAGCTCTCGAAGAGATAAGTGATTGGGATGATACAGATTCATCAACTCAGGCAAAATCACTTATGTCCACGCTCATCAACTGCGAGTTCATTGCATCTATCTACTGTTTGACTTCCGTACTGAGCATATCGAAGCCACTCAGCACGGTCCTTCAGAAGAAGAGCATGGACGTGAACGCTGCTGCGGAGGGTGTGTCGGACTTGCTCGATTCTCTGGCTCGAATGAGGGAAAACGCTACTGAGAACTTTACACGAATTTTTTCGGGCATAACGTCGTTGTGCAACGATTTGTTTGTGGACGTCACCCTACCTCGCCTAGCTCGAAAGCAGACTCACAGGGAGAACCATCCTGCGAGTTCACCCGAAGAATACTTCCGACGTACTTTATTTATTCCTCTGCTGGATGGGGTTATCGCAGACATCACACATCGTTTCACGCCAGATGCATTAAATGCTCTTAATATTTGCATTTTGTTGCCGAAGCAGATACTCCACCCAGACGAAAGGAACGTGGTGAATGATGGTACATTTAAAGGCTTGGCTACTCAATTTGGAAGTCACCTGTCACACATTGCACGAAAGAATGCAGACATCAACATCGGACTCGTCCAGGAAAGTCTTCGGGGCGAATATACAATTTGGTGCAGCAAGTGGAGGCGGCAGGAAGAAAGGGGGGACACGATTTCGTCACTGGCCATTGATGTGTTAAATCAGTGCGATAAAGAGGTCTTCCCAGCCATCCACACGCTGTTACTAATCTTGTGCACTCTACCTGTGAGTGTAGCAAGCGCAGAAAGGAGTTTTTCAACGCTAAGGCGGTTGAAAACATGGATGAGAACAAAGATGGGTCAGAACAGACTCACTAGCCTGGCCAGGCTTACAATCCATAGGTCACAAACAATTGATGTCGACAATGTCATCAACAGATTTGCTAAAAGCAAGGACCGGAAACGAGAATTTGTTTTGTAAATAACACCTTTGTTGTTTTTCTTCTAGTAAATAGACCTTCGATCACTGACATGAGAGAAGAGTGAGTCGATGTCTCGGTGATACCTTATATTACTAATGTGATGATGAACATTGTTTTTCACGATTCGGACCGTCTATTTCATTATCATAAGACCCGAGTCAAAAATTTTGTTTAAACGGTTCAATTGATAATGTCACCAAAAATTTCGTATACCAAATATTATTTATAATTTAAATGAAAACCAAAGCATGACGATGACTATAGGTATATTAAACTCATGTACCGCATTACCTAGTATCTACACTAATTGATTAAAATAGTAATATTACATGATTTTATTGTCTTGTTGAGTTACCCTCTCCCTATGATTGGCATTCGTCTAGTTTGAATTTCACAATTCCCGCTTTCCGCCAAAGTTTTCCTTCACTACTAATTTTAGAAAGGTTTCAAAACTTACAACTTTGACCATTTTAGCGTTATTATCCATCAGTTCAATCAATGAGAAATTAATGATTTCTCACATAAACAACACACTTATCCGATTTTCTTCTAATTATTACTTCATGGTTACCGTACTCATTTTTTAGATGTAAGAATTAAATATGATTGAAATATGGATTGCCAAGGTTAGCGTCATTTTATCTGAAACGCATAGATTGCAGGTCAAACCCCCTCTCGGCGTGAAATATTTTGTGGTCACAGAAATTTGTCTCACGTGAAACCGCCCCCCCCAGAAGTCAAGGCTAGATCCGCCCCTCAGCATCACATTCACGTCACGACTCACGATCGAGAGGCAAGCCATATAGTTCAATGTTGTTGTGGCATAAGCAGGGTTGTTTTCGGTGATAGTAATTTGTTAATTGTTTACTTGAAAAAAAAATCTTATCAAGCTCGGACGAAATTTTCATTAGTTATAACTACTTACTAAAATTTAGGTCTACTCATTAATGTTTGTTCTCAAATGACAATAGCTTTCAATACCAAGTAAATGGGCTATTACTATATATAATTGAATCAATATACACTTAAAAAACAGGCACTTTTTGCACTTTATGGGATTTTAGTAACTAATTGGTATTGATCGTTTTTCTCGTTTAAATTGTTATAGATTTTTTTAAATCGATCTCTTTACACCAGAATAATTTTTCCTGTGACTGAAAAGTTGTCTTTGGACTATTATATACTTGCTGAACGTTGACATATCAAAAGTTATGGTAAAAATATTGACTACAAACAAATCTATAGCGTTGTAAATACAATTATTGTTTTTCCACCTAACCAACTTTTTGACATTAATCGTTTCTCCCTGTACTGACCCTTCATATATGTGTCATATTTTACTTGACAAAGCGCTATCCAATTCGTTCATAATCGAAACAAATCCATTTAACTTTTCATCCAAACCATATATTCTACATGTCAAAATCCTATAGAATATGGGAGAGCATCATTGACAGAATGTATAGGCCTATAATTAATTCGTATAAAATAAATAAAAAATCGAGCCAATTCATGTGAAAATCACAAAATGTGTGACGTTGAGATAAACTATCACAGAAAAGCCGAATGTTTACCATCTCATAATATGACATAATTCAAAGTACTTTATAGAACAAAACACGCGATTTATTTACAATCTGCTGATTTAGGCCTACCTCATTTTAGGCACAGACGAAAGAATCTCAAGATATTCTACTAAGACTGAATATATTGAAGTGAAACTACTTCACGCCATTCAGAGAAGTATCTTCTGGAATATTTTCGATCCATAATAAACATTTTTAAGTAACGGTATCGATAGCAAAAATCGATTGCAAAAATATCGGTGTTACTGTTGATACAGCCATTCAATGATACAGCTATACAAGTGATCTTTCAACCTTTGTTATTATAAGATTTGAGTCATTGGCATCGCCTTCTTCTATGTATTTGTTAATTTTGTATCTTGCACAGTTTAAGTTTCATTTTTATACTTCTATCTGTGAAATCTCCCTGGCGGGAACTTTTTTTTATACCTACCGAAAACTGATAATTCACCAAATTGCCCCCTATTACTTCATCTATTTCCAGGCAGAAGCCAGTGTTCTTTGTTTGTGTGGCCGGGTCTCGGCCTGGAGCATTATTTGCCTGCTTGGCGCTAATGCCCATGATTACAGTGTCAGTGTTCGCTACCTGTTCACCACACTACACTATGCTGCAGTCGGCAGGCGTTAGGTGCCTCTCAAGTCGCCACTGACATAACGCCATTACGAAGTGGCTATTCGACGGATCGGAACTAGGGTTAGAATATTTGTTTGGTTAGGTTAGTTTGGACATCTTGGGTTCATTAAATTATTTAGATTGGTTATTTAGGTTAGTTTAGGCCACGCCACGGTGGTTTAGGCTGCATCATCATTGTTTCCCACTCAAGGATGAATTAGGACCGAGGGGTTAACAACTCCTGAAATCCGGTGTACACTTGACCATGAAATCCCCTTGAAATCAGTATGAAATCCCCTGAAATCTCTAAAAAATCTCTGAAATCCCCTGAAATCAGTTGTACACCAAATTTGCAAGTTGTAAACCCCTCGATTAGGACGATCTACCGTTTAGAAGCGTCACCTCTTGGTTCTTTCAAGACATTGATGCCGTCTTGTCTCCAAAAAAATATATAATCCTTCACTTCTACCTCACGTTAACAGTAACATTGAGTCTTTGGACGAAAACAATTATGAAGATAAATTTAATCTTCAACGTGTAGGTAGATCTTTAATCTACAAAATAATTACAAAACTACATTCTAAAGCAACAGGCTCAGACCTGATTAATCTTGATGTTATAAAAATCGTTTTACCGTATTGTCTCGATACCATCACAGATGTGGTGAATTTTTCGATTGCATCATCTACTTTCCCTAAAGCCTGGAAATCAGCTATTGTCCATCCACTTCCTAAGATCAAACAACCACAATCGCTTTCAGATCTACGACCAGTGAGTATACTTCCTACTCTGTCTAAAGTGATGGAAAAAGTTGTCTTTATCCAAACCATGGCATATGTAGAATCGGAAAAGCTCTTGCCAGAACAGCAATCTGGCTTTAGATCTGGATATAGCTGCAATACTACCCTGTTGGACATATCAGATGATATTCTTTTGAACATCAATAATGAGGCCCCCTCTTTATTGACCCTACTAGACTATTCAAAGGCTTTTGACTCCATCAATCATAAACTACTACTCAGTAAACTCAGAGCGCTGGGTTTTTCCTCTCTTTCTTGTTGCTATTTCAGTAGTTACTTGGAATCTAGATCGCAAATAGTTTCACTGAATAGTAAGGGCGAAACTCTTCTATCCACATCCTTGCCAGTTCTTCATGGCGTACCTCAAGGATCAATCCTCGGTCCTCTTTTGTTCAACCTATATGTGCATGACATCCCAACAGCTATAAATTATTGTAAGTTCAACCAATATGCGGACGACATCCAGTTATTCATACCCAGCATAAACACCAGATCACTACAGCAAAATATAGAGTACTTGAACTCCGACTTGAATGCTATCCTATTATGGTCCCAGAAAAACGGCCTTAAATTGAATCCAAATAAGTCTGTTATTCTTCCGCTGGGAAAACACAAAATTATCAATCAGTATTTGGAACATCCGGTCAAAGTCGTGCTTGATAACACAGAGATTAAGAGTGTAGAGTGTGTGAGGAATCTGGGTGTGTGGTTCCAATCAGATATGTCATGGACAACACATGTAACCAAGTGTTGCAGTAAGGCTTATGGTGTACTTCGATATTTGTATCAATTTAAGCAATTCCTTCCCACAGATACTAAAATATTACTTGTTCATTCACTAGTGTTATCTATTTTTGACTTCTGTGATTCTGTGTACGTAGGACTCAGCAAGGGAGTTGAACATCAAATTCAAAAAGTTCAATATGCGTGTGTGAAATTCGTCATCAATGTTCCCTTCAAGCAGCAATTATCACCCCATCTTATCAAACTTGGCTGGCTCAATATGTCTAACCGCAGATCACTTCATTACGCAAATTTGATGTACAATATTTTGACAAAGAAATCCCCAACATATCTCCATGAAAAGTTAACTTTCTCAAGAAACCTTCACAGCCACCAAACAAGGTTTAATGCAAATCTGGGGTTAGTGTATCGTCATCACACTAACAAATCTTCATCCTCTTTTTCGATTTTTGGTTCAAAATTATGGAATAAATTACCTGTGTCCCTCAAGCATGAGAAATCTCCCAACATTTTCAAAAATAAATATAAAGAGTGGCTTTTGAATGAACAGGAGAAAAGTATAATACTCAAATCATCATCCAACCCTAAAAGCATTCACATATGGATCATTTTCAACATCATCATATATCTGTTCATCTTTTATATATCTGTTCTTCTATTATTCATGATCATCTCAATTAGGTCCATGTATTTTGTTTAATTAGTTCTGGTTAGGTGGAAGAGCGGTTTATGCCGAACCTCGCCATTATTATAATATTTTCTTTTCATTGTATCATGTTTTTTATAACCCATGTACCATGTTTTGATATTTATAATAAAAAGACTATTCATTCATTCATTATATATATGTACATATATGTACACACATAAATGTTGCACTTGTGGGACCTTGACCCTGGGGAAATGATATATAAATTTCCATTTTCTTTTCTTTACAGATGGCTATAACAACATATAGTCAGGACTCGGGATCTGTGCCAGAGGAGTGGAAGCAAGCAGCAATCATTCCAATACACAAGGGAAAGGGCAAATTTGGGAAACTACAGACCTGTAAGCTTGACTTCAGAAGTAGGTAAAATTATGGAACGGGTGGTAGACATGGAAATTAAATCAATTATCGAAACAAAAGGTAGGATCTTCAAGGGGCAACACGGTTTTCGGAAAGGATATTCGTGCATAACACAACTTCAGGGATTCACTCAAGAATTGACTGACACTATAGATAAGGGAGGGAAAATATTTGCCATATTTTTAGACTTTGAAAAAGCATTCGACAAAGTGCCGCATAGCTTGCTGATTAAAAAACTAGAGCAAATTATAGAAAATACTAAATTATCAAACTGGGTGGAGGACTTCTTAAAAGGCAGATCACAAAAAGTAAAAGTTGGTGAAGAATTTTCGGATTTTGTTGAAATTACGTCAGGGGTGCCACAAGGAAGGGTAATTGGACCGTTACTATTTAATATATTTATTGATGATTTAAAACGTAATATTTTCTCAAAAATTCGACTATTTGCTGATGATTGTGTTGTGCATAGAAAAATTGAGAGCATAGATGATACAATACAACTACAGGATGATTTGAACAAAATTAATGAGTGGGTCAAAGTTAATCAAATGGGACTTAACACTGAGAAATGTAAGACAGTTCAGTTCTCCAGAAGCAAAAGAAACGTCATAGTAGCAGCATTTAGAATTGGGGAAATTATACTGGAGGAGGTTGATGGATACAAATACTTGGGACTATACATACATAAAAATTTAGGGTGGGGGGATCATGTAAGAAACTTGACAAAAAAGGGGATAAGATCACTACATTTCATTATGAGGCAACTCAAAGGGTCAGGAAGTAAAATCAAAGAAAAGGCATACAAATCTCTTATTAGGCCTACCCTGGAATATGCTTCTTCAGTCTGGGACCCTTGCAACATAGGACATGTCAAGGCCATATAGAGCGTACAGAGGATTGCTGCAAGGAGGGTACTGGGGAGAGTCAAGAAATGGAGGACCTTTAGAAATAGAAATGGAGTGGTGAAGAAAGAACTAGAAAGGCCAAGCGAAATGATTAAGGAAATGAAATGGGAAACTCTAGCGGAACGAAGGAAAAAGGATAGACTATGTAATTTTTTTAAAGCAAAGAACAACTGCATCGGATGGGAAGAACTTAACAATAGAGTAGGAAAGGGGCTGCAAAGTGGTACTAGAGGTGGAGGTAAATTGGAAGTGGAGAGTGCTTACAGAAGTGGGGAAAATGGAATTATACAGAGGACTACAAGGGATTGGAATGAACTTGGGGAAAATATGAGATGTGCTGAGAAGTTGATAGAATTTAAGAGAATGTTCAATTAATAATTTGATTTGTAATTGAGTGTGTATTTATTGTTTTATATTTGTGTCATTTTGAGTGTTAATTTTGTATTGTGTATCATATTTGAATTGTTTTTAATGAAAGTAGCTTATAGTCTCGCCACCACACAAAGCTGTAACTGCGAGTTTGAAATAAATGAAATGAACATGAATACATATTTACTCATAAACACCTGTTGCCAGTAAATCATACCATCCCCTTCTTATGGAGTGAAATTAAATAGGTAATGTAATTATCCTCAGTAGTACCTAATTTCTCTGATTGATATATTATTGCAATCAGCAATGTTATTACAAGTTCAAACTTATTATTTATTAATGTGCGTACAAAAATCTACATATTACTTTCTAAACTGTATTCCTTGAAATATTCACAAAAGTAGGTCAATAAAATAATATATAGGTCTTTAGCTGAAACAAGGCATTATTGACTTGATTGTAAAAGTTTTAGGGGCCTGCTGGCGTTTTCAACGCCTTATGGTTGCTTCAAAGATAGATTCATGTAGACCTATTAGGCAACTTTGATAGCAACAAAATTATTTTAGTTCGTAATGAAAAATAAATAAGGATATAAAATGAAGTACAAAAACCTATTACAAAATGACTAAAATTATCACTATAATTTTTACAATTTGTTAAATGAGCTACATAATATCTATAAGTATTTCTATACCCAAACTTAAAAAGCGAACCAAAATATTTCGGAAATCAGACCTGAAACTGCAGTAAGTAACTCGGAGGAGATGTTCCCCTTTAACCTCCAAACGCCTGCATGTAGACCTACTTGCATTAAAGATATGGGGTAAGACCACCGAGATGAGAGGTTGGGTAGCCCACCGAGTCAGGACAGAGTTGTCGAGCGACCACAGGTCTATTACATTTCATTGGATGAGCGAAGCGAACACTCAATTTTATGATTTACTCGGCTCGATTTTTTCTGTACTTTTTTTTTTAGTTTTGTTTGCGCTGCACAGGTTCTATTTAAGAGTAAACAGGAGAGTAAAACTTATGAAAGGTACAGTATTTTTAGAGTAACTTTATTGAATGTAAAATATAATAACATTAATTTTAATCTCCCATATAGGTCCTATTTGTAAAGGAAATTAAAGATACGACAGTTGGTCATGTGATCACTAACGACAGTGACAACGTACATGAATGAGACCCCAACTTCCTAGAAATTTGAAATAATAATTGCCAAAAATGAATAAAATAACTTCAATACAATCTTAGATACTGTAGTAATTATAAATGTGATTATGAATGATAAATTAGAATAAGGCCCGGTTTTGAATTGTTGAGAGTCCATTAAGATAATCCACTGATCAGTCAATAAAATAAAACAAGTAACCAAGGGAAATAGATAACAAGTCATCAATTTGATCAACTTTTAAAGAACTATTAAAAAAACAGCCTTGCAGTGATTAGAAATTAGAAGTCTCTTTAATGTTACCATACAAAATGTAAATAATTGTACCTTCTGATAATTTTACTAAATATTTGATCTCGAATTTAAAAACAATTATTCCTCCCCAACAGCTAATCTAAAATATATGAATATAACTTCGTAATTATGTAAATTATTTTTGTACTCAAGCTTTGAATTCAGTGGAAATTCCAAAAATTTCGTAATTATTTTAAAAATTTTCTCATGGGACTACTGAGGACTATTGGCGTTTATTCTTCCGACATTTTCAAAATGATGCTCACGATGATAAGAAGGGACTTTTGGACGGGATATTTGAAAAAGTGGTATGTTATTATTTTTCTGATATGCCTTCAAAAACAATCAAAGTTATAAATGCAACATAGGCCTAGGCCTAATTTGTTTTACAAAATATGTATTCAACACTGAAGAAAACTATTATTACACGTTAGTGAAGTTATCGAAGTTTTATGTAGCCTGCAAGGCTAAAACATGACATATATTGCGATTCTTATGCCACTTTTACTGACTCGCGTTGAGAGTGACGCGTTACACGTGACAGGCGCGCTGACCAATCAGCTATCGTGTTTCGCGTGTTGGCCGCGTCAGGCGCTAGCTCGCGTTCGGCGCGTACAGACATCAACCTGGTTGATGTTTCTACGCGCCATCTAGACTGCTGTTACTCATCGTTCCCTGCCCGCTCCGACCGAACGTACAACAGTACAAGGCGGTATAATATAACCTCAAAATCAAATTCGACACACGTGAGAATGGACAATGCATTTGTCTTCAAACTATGGAAAGCTTTTGATGACATTGAATGACAACAATAATTTGTTGTAAAATTAAGACAAAGAACGAGGCAGTGCATGCACTGTTGGAGTTTTACCATTCGATCAACGTTCAAGGAAGGGGCGTATTACAAATACACTCATAAAATTTCTTAGTGCTCTCCTAATAATTGATAATTAGATCGAACATAAAATCGTTCCGGTATTTTCTTATTATAGTTGTAGAGAAAAATAAGACCGGTAACCTTACGTCGCCAAATATCAAACTTTGAAGATAATCTGACAGTTCATAGTCATAAATTGTTAGGCATCCATTTTTCTGCTCACTTTCGGCGCGCGCGAGTCAATAAATGCAACTACTCGCGTGACGCGAGTCAGTAAAAGCGACTTTATGCTAGTAGAGTAAAAACGACGTGGAGAAAGATGATCAATCAGCAGACAAGACGATAGGAAATGTAACGTCCTGCTGTCTCCGAGGGTCGAATGATTTTCACCACCTGAATCAGAACCATTCACAAATTACAAGTCTGAACATTTTTCATCAGGAAAATTGGGAATTTATTTCGATGTTACTGTACCAAGCCAATGTTTTTATTATGTGGAGTAGTTGAGCTGTAACCAGACATGAGCAGTATCGAAAATACCCGAATTTAAAATACGTAGTGCAAATATATTGGTATTTTGTATTATCAAATAAACATTTCAGAAATACAAGATGCTTTCTGTATTTGCTGCTGGAACGCAGGACCGTTTCTCTTCATTTTCTCTCATTATCCCAACATGCTCGCTTTATTAGTGGAAATATAAACAAAAATGTGAGCATAATTATATATACAGTACATATGTTCAAAGTTCAAATACCAACAGGGCTAATATTACGGCCATGCAGGTGAATATTTCAAATTTAATAATTTAAACCTGATTTTATTGGTTTGCAAGAATTACGTCGGTGCAAAAAATGATATTCTGTGATAATTGTTGGAGATCGTTTAGGTTACATTATTCAGTTCACCTTTCCTTGTGGTGAATTGGGTATGGCCTGGGCCGTATCTGCGTAGTCTACACGGACGCCTATGAAGTTCGTAATATTGGCAACAATAGATTTATAAACGGTCAGATAAAAAATAATATTAATAACTGATGGGTTACGGTAAAAAGAAAAACATCAGAACACATTTCAACCAGAATGTATGTTTAACAAGTGGTTGAGATGACGTTAGTGATTAGTTGACGTTAGCAGGTCACTCGACACTCTGGTTAGTTAGTGTGTTATTGTTGGCACACCGATACACACAGTATAACTGGTTCATGCCCCTCCGAGTCCGATTCATTTTGACGATGAGGTAAAATATTGGAACGTGCCCTTGTCGAACCGTACAAACAAATGTCCTACGTGATGTAGTTAGTTCAGCCAAGTTAACACTTACGCAGGTTTGAATTTGTATTCCTTCAGAAGCTCCCAGTCATGCATATTTTATACTGGGAAAAGGCATTCCTCCTTTTAAAATCATTTCATTAAAAATGTAAACTTTGGAAACAGTGAAGAGTAGTATGTATTCTCATTCAAATTTCAAATCATAAAATGAATCGGATTATTGTGATCTTTCGACTATTATTGGGTCAAATGGTATAAATTTTCACGATTTGTATGTGATAATATGTTCCACAGAGAAGACTTCAATATAGACAGTAGAAATTCTACGTGGAAAAATAATGCGAATAGGGGCCTACATGTTTTTGCTCTTCTGTTTTCATGCATGAAAATATTACAGAGTATCTAATTGAAAATGAATGTTAAACGCGTAATGCAATATGGAAGAAACTAGTGTAATTTGTACCGCGGTAACAACACATTTTGGCTTTTAATATACGACTGGTTGTGCAGCTCTGGAACGCTGTTGCTTATACATCAGTACAGCAGTCGATAGCTATGATCAGTAAGATGTAATCATATAACTGGGAAATTGCCTTATATGTTTTGTGAGATGAGCTTAGAAGTATGGAAATGTAGAATTAAGAACATTTGGTCAGCTCACTGTACATATACAGGCCATGGATCACTTCCAAGGTTTAAAAACCGCGGCGTCTGTTGGTATATGGACCTTGGTTTCCCAACAATGGTACCAGTGCCTTCTTGATATCCATCACAGATTTTAACCGTTTTAATTTATTGGTGACACTTGTTGCTCACCATGGGCGTCGGCAGGAAGACATTTAAAGCCTGAATTACACAGTTCAACTTATTCTTCAATTGTGTTAACTCAACGCATGAGTTCATGAAGTTGAACCGTCTAAATGGCAGAATTGAAGAAAAACAGTTTCCTCAAAAACATGAAACACAAGTTTAGCTCAACTTTTATGATATAGAGCATGTTCTATTTTCCTTCATGATATGAAGGAAACGAAAGTTTAGATGCCGCCATTTTCGCTCACTTCGAAGTTTCCAATTACCAATTTGCACTGATTTTATGGTTGAATTTGAGTGAGAGAGATATTTCCAGTCATTAAAAAGTTTAAAGTAAATGTTAAAATACTGAAATAATTAATTCACGTATTTTTCATGAATAATCTAGGCCTACTTTCGTTGTTGAATGACAATAACTGTAAATTTTGCGCAATTTTCGACCTGTCGCAATGGGCGAATGCTTAGAGCGCCGGGCTGGTAATCCGGCCGTCTGTGGTTCAAATCTACTGGAGGTGATTCCTTTTTGTTTAAATTAATTGTATACAAACGCAAGTTAAAATCATCATTACATATAAATTGAATTTTTAAAATACCATTTTTGTACGGACTCCATACTAAATGCAAGATACGCTTGTTCAGCTGAATCCTGATCACATTCAACACCTTTCAACTGATTGAGTAGTGTAAATGGTAGTTTCAAGATTCCTTTCACGAATTCCTGAATTCATGAGTTGAGTTAATACAATTGAAGAATAAGTTGAAGTGTGTAATTCAGGCTTAAGGGGGGGCAAAATATCCAGAATTCGAAATTGCACAAGTCCCAATGGAAGTGGGGGGAGGGGGCTCCCCAAGAGGATTTTTTGAAATTCAATTATATTATGGTGTTTTGGGAGGTTTTGTGACTATTTAATTAGCTTTTGATTTTTATAGAGAAAGTAGACAGAGAATGTTGAAATGGTTGAATTCTATATAAGTAGTTGGTCCTATTCATCTTTTTAGATATTTCCTCATACAAAATAGCCTAAATGAGTTATTAGAATCTGATTGGTCAGTATGATGCCCAAAATCAAAATTTCCAGGAAATAATAATAGCTCAATAAATCATATTCGTCAGTCGGCAAAGGCATAGCCTACCCACCCCAGTCACATCAGACTCATGACCACCGGCGTAATAAGACATGTTAAAATATGTCACCGTTACAGTCGGTACTTACGAAGTTTCGAGAAACATCAGTGTTTGATAAGAAAAACATTTTCAGTTTTTCAAATAAATTTCTGCCAGGTCCTAGGGGGAGGGGGGGGGGGGGCAAGTGCACCCCTTGCCCCTCCCTGCCGACGCCCATGTTGCTCACATTTAATAGTTCCTTTAATTGCTTTCTTAATTGCTTTTATTGATGTGTAAAAAAGTACACTAAAAATGCGTTTTCTTCGTTATTTCACATCCGATTGTTCCATAAATCGCTGAAAATGTGTACGATGGTTGTTACTACATTCAGTATAAATTTGAGAGCTTTTGGAAAAATTTTGTTTTCCAAGTATTTCTCCCCCGGCTTATTCTTACGGGGATTTTCTATACTTTCCAAAATGTTCCCGGAAAAAACGTTTAACCGATTTTTCTGAAAAACAATCCCAACCTATTCTGGTGCGACACCAATTTGAAAAAAAAGTTTCGAGTTGATTGATCCTTTTTCCTGACCTGTATGCCGCGTACAAAATTACACACACAAAAAAAAAAAAAAAAAAAAACATAAAAACCAAGCCCCAAATTTTTCGGTATATGGAATGAAAATCTTCGCTACGCTCATCTAAAAAAGATATAAAAAGCATATAATCTATACAATAGCTATAATCAGTACGAGAGCTATAATCGTTTAGCTGTAATCCAAGGCCATACACTCCCTGCCGCCGCTACAAAGGCATCTCTACTCATCGCGCCCTCCTGGCCCAACACGAACGCAATTATGGTTAATGTCACACGTCACACACAAAAAACACCGTGCCGTTTCACATCCGGTTTACCTGACCGCGGCGAAGACCAAAGTAACGGCAAATAGGATCGCCCGTTTGGATACGCGGAAGAAATCCTTCTTTCAGATTACTTTCATAGTCAAGGATAACAATGCAAGGTTTACTATGTGTGGTTTACTTTGTCACATGAGAAAACCCAACAAATAAATGATGAACCTAAATGAAGAAAGATTAAACAATAGTATCAGTATTAGGACCCATTCACAACGCAACGCTAACATTCATGCGTGTAACATAAACGCGAGAAATGTTCGTCTTGGGAGTGTCCTTGGTATATACACAATCACCACTAACTATAACAGTGAGATCCAAGTTTTCATGTTGACGTTACTGTAGAACATAAGAATCGGCCAATAGAAACCTTCAATTTAGGAACAATAAGAAAAAAGTGGCAGGTAAACCAACTACCTGTACTGGTCGCCATATTTAATTGACGGTTGAGGGTACATCAACAACGGCAATACACTTGAATTATGACTGGCTGATTTAATCATGCTCTACAAGAATATCGGTAAAATTCGAGAAAGAAAATGAATGATAAACTAAATAAAGAATCCATTCCAATTAGACTTAGCAAAATCCCTGTTAATTTCAACAAAAAAACTTTCTCAGGTAACGGGAAGGAAGTGGTCGTGGCCTATATTGTAGGAAGTAGGAACCATCCCGGCACTAGTCTACACTACAGAGGGAAAAAATACGAAAAACCCCTGTAAAGATGATTGGTGGTGGAGATGGAACCAAGGCTAATATCCTCCCAAATAACATAAAGCGAGCGCATTGTACTGTACGTGCCGGTCATTCGATAATGTTCACTATACGAGCCAAGTACTTTACCATGACAACGGGATATAATAGCAAAGTCACTGTCTCTGAGACTTCTGTACAGCAATTTACCAGATTTTATAGCGCACCTTATGAGCAGTGCTAGGATTTAGTGCTAATAACATTGCAAATACACAGAGACATGTTGTCATGGTAGGTAGGTTTTCTACTAAATATTAATTAATAACATATACCACTCTTTTAATTATTCTTACCTGTCCTTTCTTGAGCCCGAAATATCGCGCCACGGGGTCACCGGCCTGTATCCTCATCAGCTGGTATTCTTTCAGTTTACTAAAGGTAATGTTAAGGCAAACCACACAGAAAACTGTTAGATCAATTAGTACTATTCATAAATGATATAGAAAATGTATCAGTTCAGGCAAGTTAACTTGGTCCCCAGTATACAGTGGAACTTCTTTAGTACATTTCTCTTTAGTAGGCCTACATTTACTACCTAGGTAAGTTTTTTTTTATGATCCCATCTATATGCTCCTTCATGTTAAATACGGTAGTTTCTTTTGTAAGTTTCCCCTTTATTAATTTTTTTCAATTTGATCCCTTAAAAAAATACCAACTACCGGTAGGTTCCAACGTGAAAAAAAAATTGCCGACAAGTTATTTTGATATTAGCGTCCAATAGGTCTAAGGTTAAAATTTGTATGTTCATTTCTTGCACATCTGAAGAATGTATTCAAGCGGTCATGCGTCCTCAAGCTACTGTTCAACTCAATTCTTGACGTGTGCATGACTCGGGAGTCAACACACTGGGGACGCGCTAGTATGAACTGCAAATAACATTTCCGTGGATGCCTAACTTTCGTCATAACTGCGTTTATTGCAGACGTTATCAATAAAACTCACCTTTTCTAATAGACTTCTGTCATTTCATGCCAGTGTCTTCAATGCAATATCTTCAAGCATACCAAGCAACAGAGTATTAATGATTAATGTTCAAATATCATTGCATGTTAAATTTTGATTTAAAAACTCCACAAGTAAAGAACGTTAGATACAAAGACAAATACCTAAATCCGTTTAAATATATCAACAATAGGCCCCAATATTATTTGTTATGTATAGCCTAGGTAAATAGCCTGAGGCTTAATACCTATATTAATTGGGTAAAAGGGAGAGAAAGAACAGCAGCTTACTGAGGTTCACAAGTAGATACGCCTACTTATGGTGGAGAGCCGTTGACAGAAAACAGACATGAAAAACACACGAGATTTAATTCTTGACATTTCGGCTGTTGCCAGTAGAGTAGGTACTCTACTATGACCAAGGCAACAGCTGAAATGTCAAGAATAAAATCTCGTGTAACAACGGCTCTCCACCGTATTTGTGAACCTCGGTAAGCTAATATACAGCTTTAGACTCACATACGTTATGTGTTTGGTGGAAATTTCTTCTCTCAAATTGAGAATAACAAATTAATGACTGATTAATGAATAGTATCATGAATGAAATGTGAAGATGATATAATGTAAATGAAGATGTGAAGATGATGATGCTATAAAAACAAATTCTCCATGTGAGTAGTTCAAATGAAATGCGTATGAAAATATTGAAAATAGATAATAAAAGTGCGCACAATCCAATATTAAAATACAAAAGTATTTAGTTTCAAGAAGGCCGAGTTACAGGTGAGTGGCAAACACAGGCTTTGTCCAAATACCGTAGCCTTCTCGCTGTTGGTTATAGGCTCCCTTATTATTGATAAATGATAAGGAGCCTTGGACTATAACCCGAACTTCTTATAAAACGTGCCAGTAAATAACATAACACAGCTCACACATGGTATGAATTCAATTGTACAGTACCGTAGTTGTGATTATTGGGGTGCTGTCTGAAAAACTCGATCAATAAGTTCAATTAAAAATAGCCATGACAATAAAAAACAGGTATTCCACGTTTCATCTCCGTGTGTCTATCATACCATTTTACATATGTCAAAGCACAAGATTTATCTGAAAAATGTCAAATTCACAACCATAATATGCCACAGGCAAAGGATCTGAAAAAATCAATTAAGCCTAACCTTATTCAACCGTATGTTCAAACTGGAAATTATACCTGTCTTACTAAAGCAAAGCATCTGTAAACAATAAATGAGAGTGTTAATCGAGGGTTGGCTGTAGTAAAGACAGGTAAAATTTCCAGTCGAAACTTCCAGTTGAACAGAGTATAGAACTACATAACAAAGACTGTGAGTGACTACGGAATAGATACCAAGTCTAGGTATACAGCGAAACCTCTCTCCGTCGTTTTTCAAGGAACCAGGAAAATAAAACCATCCATCCAGGAAAATTTAGCATCCATTGGTTATATGTAGAGACCTGTGAACATAGCTTCTATTTCTCTTTGCACTGCATTTAGAATTTGAAAAGTAGCACTTTTGTGCATCTGTAACTTTAAAATGTAATGTTCTATGGTGCAGCAGCAATCTGTGACATGGGCCTAACATTACGGTACCAGTGAAACCATTAAATAACGTACAATAGCATGTACAAGAGAAACACCCCAATTGATATCTTCAGAAAAATAGTGTCCACCAGCGCGTTGAGCCTATGCCTCATCTGCCACAAGCATTTGCAGCTGCACTTTGGTTTTCAATATCTCCCAACTGATATAATTGACAGAAAATAACATGCTTTCATTTCGAATACAGCGTGAGTCGCCAATACGTTGAAACATAGCGGAATCAGAAGTTTGTAGCGCTTTGTCGTCTTTTTATAAAACATGAACAAGAATAAACATTAGAAAAACATGGACTACAGCACTTTAGGATTTCATAGCTTTTATAGCAATTCCTATTTCTACATATCTCTAGTTATAGGCCTACAGGAGAAGAGTGGGACAAAATTAGTGGGAGAACGATCCATCGAGGTTTCACTGTGTATAGCTATCGGGTACTTCATACAGATATCTCGGTCATGTCACGATGCAAGCTGCTACTAAAGGATACTATCTCTGCAGCAGCTCCTGTTTCTCCTCGGGCGTCATGACTACGTGCTCGGGCACCAGCTCGTGCTCGGTGATGTTGATCAGCAGCTCCGCCTCCAGGAACTGCTCCAGGATGTACTTAGGAGCCATGTCGACGAGCGACTGCTTGGCTGACGGAGTCATGCCTTGCTGGACAACGATGATCGCTCGGTGAATGTTCTCTTCCTGCATCCGCTGGCAGTACGTCTTGATGGTCTTGATGCCGATCTTAGGCTCGTCGGGAAAGAACACGAACATCTGGTCTGAAAGGTTTATAAAACAACAATGATGTTGATACAGTACAACCTTGATAGTACGACGTTCAGGGGCGACAGTTAAATCGTCGTATTATCGCGATCGTCGTTATAAATGAAATTTATCCCTTTTTTTTTAATTATAGGAAGATTAAGGATGTAGGAAAATTAATTACAATAAGATACTGTATTGTCGTCAACAATTGACATTTATGTTGTAGTCAGTACAGTTATAAATATATAACAATAATTATTATTATGTATTAGGTTTGTCGGCGGGTAGGATTTTTCCTACCCGTGTACCCGTCTTCATTACCGACTCCTACCTGGATTTACGCGCCAAAAAAATCCTATTGGCCCTAAATCACCTTTATTCATGAGAAGATGCGTAATTTTCCTCAATCCGATCATCACTTTACAGCAACAAGACCTCCATCCTCAAGGCTTGGAAGCACACCGAGTCACTGACAAGAATGTTGCAATTGCAGGGACATATGGGCCCCTACCAGTAACAGCTGATCATGGGTAGGAGGCCCCGTAGGAGGGGGGTACGCAAGACGTGCCGAGCGCATTTATTGATGGCGACAAAAAATAATTCAAAAATGAAAGTATTTTAAAAAGGCAAATGATCGCCTTTCGTTCTTAGAAGTCAAATGTGAATTCAATAATATTCCCTCTCTAACAGTGACAGGGATGCGAACACATGTCAAAAGCACATTAATGCGACACTTAGCACATCTGGACAGCGTCGCGTGGTTGCTATGGTTGCTATGGGCAGTGCATGTGTGTGTGTGTGTGATACGAGAAAGAGCAGTGCATGCTGCAGTAGTGTGGGTGGGTGAGGGGGCGGGCTGGAGAGAGGAGAGCGCGTGAGGCGAGTCGTGAGCTTGAGCTTGTCTGCATGACTCATAATTAGGTTTGCGGAAGTGATCGGGAATGCAACGCAGCAGACACTTCACAGCTATTCTATTGGTTGTTACTTTTTGCAATTAATTCGTCGTAGTAATTACATTTTTGATACTGTGGGGACCATTTTAATCGTCGTTATAATGAGCGTCGTACTAACAAAATAAAATAACACCGAGTCTTATGGGGATTGGCCGGGACTATCTAAAAACGACGTTCTATCGCGATCGTCGTTGTATCGAGCGTCGTACTATCAAGGTTGTACTGTAATGGATTTAATAATCTTGATTGAACATAAGAAACATGAATATTATGAGACCATGTCAAATTACAAAACATGAGCCAAAATATACAACATAATACATTCAGTCCGTTAAACCACTGGTTTCCAACCTGTGGACTGCGGGCGTGTTTGGATGGTGCAAAGGATGTTTACTAAACTTATTAAATTGAGCTTAAGGGAGAAGGGGGCACATGTAGACAAATAAAATATATAACCACCAATATGTAAGAAAATTCACACAAAAATCCACACGGTCTCCCATACACTCCACATTTATGCATCGCTACTTGAATGCTGCTGCTACTTTGAGAAATAAAAGATGATTTTTTTTTTAAAGTTGGAAAAATCCTGTAATACTCAAACTTTGGACTGCTAGTTGGAGTCTCTAGTCGATATTACCAATTATAACAAAATCATCTAGGCCTACTCTCTTTAAGAAGACAACTCTTGCATGAAATACTAAATATTGGTAATATATTCATCTACAACTACCGGTAATAGTATTAATTAATACTATAATCAACGTTCATTTAGGGGAATTAATCAAACTTGGGGTCGCCAAATCATTTGCTGACTTGAAAAGGGGATGTGCTAAAAAAGGTTGGTAACTACTGATGTAGGCCCAAGCAATCTCTCAATAAATTAATCTCAGAATTACATTTATTTCAAAGGTTTTCTTTCAGTTCCGTATTGAATGAGGTTTTGCCAACATCAAGTTAAGATGCTGGTGATACGGCGTTCATCAAAATTACACCAGCATATAGGCCTAGGCCATTGATGCCTAGGCCTAGTAAACAGACAAGGTCGGGTTGCAACTCAAGATCACATTAGGCAGGTATTGTGATTGTGCATGTAGTTATACAGTCGGTCTCAGTAAGATGTTCATTGATCGCAATGTGTGTACGCCTATTTAAAATCAGCATTTTAAAAAGAACAAAAAGTAGTCATACAAGAACCCTCGAGAAAAGTTTTGGCACTAGGGTTAGAGCTTACATGCCAATACTTGAATTGATATTTTGTATCAACACTAAAATACAAACTCCACCTTGATACATTATTACTAGGAAAACGCCTTATATGCGTTGTGAGATGAGCTTAGAAGTATGGAAATGTAGAATTAAGAATATTTGGTCGGCTCAATGTACATATACAGGCCATGGATCACTTCAAAGGTTTAAAAACCGCGGCTGTCTGTTGGTATATGGACCTTGGTTTCCAAACAATTATACCAGTGCCTTCTTCACATCCATCACAGATTTTAAACGTTTTAATTTATTGGTGACACTTGTTGCTCACATTTAATAGTTTCTTAATTGCTTTCTTAATTGCTTTTATTGATGTGTAAAAAAGTACATCAAAAATGCGTTTTCTTCGTTATTTCACATCCGATTGTTCCACAAGTCGCTCAAAATGTGTATGATAGTTCTTCCCACATTCAGTATAAATTTGAAAGCTTTTGAAAAAAAAAAATTCCAAGTATTTCTCCCCTGGCCTATTCTTATGGGGAATTTCCATACTTTCCAATTTTTTTCCGGAAAAACCGTCCGACCGATTTT
Source organism: Brachyptera putata (assembly GCA_907164805.1). NCBI lineage: Eukaryota > Metazoa > Arthropoda > Insecta > Plecoptera > Taeniopterygidae > Brachyptera > Brachyptera putata. Next base: position 9,431,778 of record OU015462.1, on the reverse strand, counting down.
TCTGAAAAACAATCCCAACCTATTCTGGTATAACATCAATTTTTAAAAAAAGTTTCGAGTTGATTGAAACTTTTTCCTGACCTGTATGCCGCGTACAAAATTACACAAAAAAAAAAAAAAAAAAAAAAAAAACATAAAAACCAAGCCCAAAATTTTTTGGTATATGGAATGAAAATCTTCGCTACGCTCATCTAATTAGGCCTATGTGAAAATACAATTGAGAGCACGGTATCCAGCAGGCTGTTCTCCACCCAAACCCTGAGTAAACTAAGAAAGTACTGGTGACCCATATTACATATTTCACTCGGTTAAAACTGAAATTAAGGCTATACAGACACCTAGGTACAATAGATGGTAATTTTGCTGTTACACTGAGCATCGCCAATTGCTGATGGATTTTCGATTTTTTGGTGTTTTCTGAAAGCTCTTGTTCATATCTTTCAGAAAAAGTTGCGGGAGGTTGAGAATTGTTGGTCTTTATAGTTCTTAAACTCACTCGAATATGATGGTTTTTGCATTGATGTCTGGATATTGACAGCTGTTCTTCTCTATGCATCATGGTGGTTATCAGCTCTGCCAACTGTATACCGTTATTTGAATCTTGGGCGCACGTGGTTTTAAAGGGGGGTGGGGTGAAATTATTACTATTGTACCGAGGTCATTCAAGGCGATGTTGGAAAATGTTGGTCATTACTCATAAATCATTTGACAAGCAACCATCATGGGATGCGAATCGTGTGTTTTGACTGTGTGGCCACTTTTTTTCGATTGCAGCGATTGAAGCTACGTTGTTAAGAGTGGCTGAGAGAGCATGGTGTACCTACAAGGGAGGTCGTGTGCCTTAAGTGTATGAAACAGTGCCATTTGAGATCGGATTTTATGTATGTTTGTGGGAAAACAGTTGTGATACGAAAGGGAAGAAATGTGAAAGAACGCGATGTTTTTATGCCGGCGTGGGGCCGGGGGGAAATGCCGTTTTTGAGGAAGGTTGAGAAGTCGACAGTGCCGTGTGAGGTGGGTTTGAGTTGAGGTTAGGTTGTGGGGTAGGTTGATGCCGGCGTGGGGCCGGGGGGGGGGGGGGGGGGGGGGGAAGGTGCTTTTTGGTTAGGTTAGGGGGTAGGTTGATGCCGGCGTGGGGCCGGAGGTGGGAAGGTGCTATTTGGTTGGGTTAGGGGGGTAGGTTGATGCCGGCGTGGGGGCGGTGGGGGGGAAGGTGCTATTCGGTTGGGTTAGGGGGTAGGTTGATGCCGGCGTGGGGGCCGGGGGGAAGGTGCTATTTGGTTAGGTTAGGGGGGTAAGTTGATGCCGGCGTGGGGGCGGGGGAGGTGCTATTCGGTTGGGTTAGGGGATAGGTTGATGCCGGCGTGGGGGCGGGGGAAGGTGCTATTTGGTTGGGTTAGGGGGTAGGTTGATGCCGGCGTGGGGGCCAGGGGAGGGAAGGTGCTATTTGGTTAGGTTAGGGGGTAGGTTGATGCTTTCATGAGTTGGTACGCCTTCAATTTTTCAAAGATGGCCGACATTATGCTTCGGTTTTGACATCGTCGTATTTAAGTAGGTTTTTTAGTTATAATTTATTTGAATTCATGGTGTCCCGTGGGTTTTTTGAAAAGATATATTCAATATCTATCGAAAAACACCAAAATCCCCGAAAAAAATTCAGAAATAGGCGTGCTCAGTGTAACAGCAAATTTACCCAATAGATAAATAAATAAATATAGGCCTAGTCTAGAGAAATGTCTAGCTATCACTTGTCAATGGACAAAGGAGAAACCTCAACCCAGGAAAATTCAACATTGCTTATATGGGAGTACTGTGGACAACAATTGACAGAAGCGAGAAAACAATGCATCGAGGTGTCACTGTAAATAAATGAATATTTTGTGTAATGGATACAGAAAGAAGGTAGGTACTGTAGAGCTTACCCGTTGGATCGTCATTGTGCGCAACGAGCACGATTAGGTCACTTCTTGCTGGCCGCTTCTCGCTGGGTTTATCTCCAAACTGCTCCTTGAACTGTTCCAGCGTCTGGTCCAACTCATCCTGGGTGACCAGGTAACCTCGGTCGTGGCACAGCTACAAACAGAACGGTTCAGCAACTGTCTCGCTTCTACGTTAAACTCACCTTGATATATACAACTTAACCACACTATAGTAGGTCAAACACATCTAGTGAACAATCATTTCAATTGGTTACGGTATATTGACTTGAAAAAAAAATATATATATGTATACAAGTGGATCTGAATCCTGAACCTCTCGGTTTTTAACCACACGTTTTACCACTGATCTATTGGATCACAGGAAATTAACAATGGAATTAAAAAAAAACAGCCAAGGTGACAGAAGACATCTGGTGAAAATAGTCACTAGGCCTAGGTCTAGAAAAGGACAAAATTGAACACAAATTGGGTAAAATAGAAGTTCTAGCATTCAAAAATACCATTTCAGCGGAAACAGAATTGTTTAGTGATAGTCATGAAGACAGAACAGATACACCAGAAGATAACGCGAGACAAAACGACGAGCTAATCTGTAAGGCTATTGTTACAATCGAAAGGGAGTCGATTTTTGATTGTCAGGAAGAAAAAACGGATGTGATAGAAGACAATTTGGCGATAAACGAAGATGCTGTTCAGAGTGATTTTACCACGGGAATAAAGACGATTATTGGTGATATTCGTGAACAGGCAATAGTGGTAACAGCAGTACTAGATCATGAAAACAGTGTTTTTGAAGTAACAAAAAACATAAATATGACTGTAGAGGTGCCAAGTTCAACGAGAATTTCTACGAGGAAAAGTAAAAGGGAAAAAAAGCCAAATCCAATATACAAATGACTAAGCCGAGAGCAGTACCTCCCAGTTGCTACAATCGAGGTATATAACAATATATTAGAAAAAATTCAAGTAGACAGCATACCAGCGATGAAAGGAAATAATACAGTAATAGCAGACCAATTCAGAAAAATTGACTTAAACTCGAACAATGAAATGTTGAATATGAACAATGGAATGTTAAGTCTCCTCTTGGTCAACTGCAGGAGCGTTTGCAATAAAATGGATCAATTTAGATCACTTTTAGAGATACATCATCCGCAGATTGTGGTGGCAGTTGAAACTTGGTTAGATGAAGGGTATGAAAATAGTGAATTGAATGTAAATGGTTACTCTTTTTATAGACGTGATAGAAATAAACATGGAGGGGGAATATTAGTAGGCGTACATCTAGGAGTGAATGGACGAGTTATGTGGATAGAAGAAGAGTTAGAAATGTTATGTCTGAGAATTAAATGTCATAATGATAGTTTTGAGTTGATAGCTGTATACCGTCCCCCTAATAGTGGTTTACAAATTATGGAAGTACTTGAAGCTAGACTAGAAAATATTGGTATTGATGCTAAGGTTGTTATAGCTGGTGATCTAAATCTACCAGGTGTTCAGTGGTGTGGTGGGGTAGGAGCTACCAGCGGTCGCCAGGTTCTAGTATCGAATATAATTAATTTAGGGTTCATTCAAGCAGTGAATGTGGGAACGAGAAAGGCATCGAGCGGAGTCAACAATACTCTTGATATTATTCTAGTACGTCCGGTTGATATGTGGATAAAAACAGCCGTATTGGAGGGAATCAGTGATCACATGATTCCAATTGTGGATCTAAATGTATGCAGTCACACTCAAGGGCATCACAAATCAGATAGAATTGTGTGGAACTACAAAAAAGCTAAAAAAAATGAGATAAGAGAGGAATTGATAAAACTATATACTGAATGGGAGAAAATTGGGGTTCAGGAAATTGATAACATGTGGGATGCATTCAAGATTATATGTCATAAGGTGAAGATAAACTTCGTCCCGTTCAAGAGGGTGGGGGAAAATGCAGATCCACCTTACTATAATAAAAGAGTTAGAAATCTGAAAAGGAAAGGTAGAAAACTACACAATAAGAATAGGATTACTGGTGACATGGGAAATAAGTTGAAAGAAATTAAGAAAGACTTGAATGCAGCAAAATATACGGCAAAGGAACAGTTTTTACTGAACATGTTTGATGAGAAAAATATTAATAAAAGTTGGGGTAATATGTACAGGTTCGTCAACTGTCAGAAAAGAAGTTTCAGAGATTTGCCCTCGTTGATTGATTGTATTGGTAATGAGTTTATCACGGACTATGAAAAAGCGGAAGCACTAAATAATCAGTATGAGAGTGTATTTAAAAAAGAGGGTAATACGGGATATAAGGTGAATATAGAAAACAAACAGATTGGTATAGACGTGTTTGATATACCTATTTCTGTTATCCAAAACATAATAGATAAATTGAAGAATAACAAATCCCCAGGGCAGGATGGAATCATGAATAACTTTGTTAAATTGGGAGGAGATATTATGACAAAGTATCTCAAACGACTGTTTGATGCATCAATAAAGACTAGTTATGTACCAAAAGAATGGAAACATTCCATAGTCATACCGATACACAAAGGTGGAGAGAGAGGACGAGTAGAAAACTATAGGCCTATTAGTCTGACTTCATCAATTTGTAAAATCATGGAGAGGGTAGTTGAATGTTACATTAAACGAGAACTAGATGATAAGCTCCTAATAACAGACAAACAACATGGTTTCAGAAAGGGATTTTCTTGTGAGACTCAGCTACTTGGGTTTGTACAGGACTTGGCTGAATATGTTGATGCCGGGAAAGTTACCGATGCAGTCTTTCTTGACTTTGCAAAGGCTTTTGATACTGTTACACATGAGATTCTAATGGAAAAGATTTCGGCACATATAGAAAATAGATATTTAGTGAATTGGATTGGCAACTTTCTACAAGACAGATTGCAAAGAGTTAAAGTAGGGGAAACGTTTTCTGATTGGGTGAATATTACTTCTGGTGTTCCTCAAGGAAGTGTTTTAGGCCCGTTGCTCTTCACTATTTACATCAATAATATCCATGTTGGATTAAATTCCAAACTGCGGCTATTTGCGGATGATGTTGTTCTGTATAAAGTAATATCGTGTAAAAATGATGAAATAGCATTCCAGGTTGACTTAACAAAAATTGGTGATTGGGTCTCAATAAATAAAATGGATTTGAATATAGAAAAATGCAAAATAGTACGTTTCAAGAGAAACAGAGATAAAACTCAGCCTGAGTACTTCATTAAAAATGCTCAATTGGGAATTTCAAACCAATACAAGTACCTGGGAGTGATATTTGAAGAAAGTTTGGAATGGAGCTCGCAAGTAGCTAGTGTCACAAAGAAGGCTATCCAAAATTTAAATTTTGTTATGAGACAGTTGAAAGGAACTGGAAAGGAAGTGAAAAACAAAGCATACACCTCACTCGTGAGACCCATTGTTGAATATGGAAGTGCAATCTGGGATCCATATAAGTTACGGGAGATAGCTGCAATAGAGAAAGTTCAAAGATTGGCTGCTAGAAGGGTGCTGAATAGAGTGCACAGATGGACATACAAGAGAGACGGCTCAGGAATAATGCGAAAAGAATGGGACAGTGTTAGTGAAATGTTGAAAGAGCTTCAGTGGACATCACTGGAGGAAAGACGTAAAATTACAAGGTTGTGTAATATGAACAAGGCAGTTGAAGGAAACGATGGATGGAAAGAATTAAACAGTAAACTCATTAAAGCAAGCTATATTGGAAGAGCAGATCATTTATTCAAGATGGAATGTTCTAAAGCAAAAATAAATGTTGGACATTACTCTTTCATAAACCGGACAGTCAGAGAATGGAACAAACTGAAGAAAGAAGTATTTGAAGGGGAGAGGATATCAAACAAAATGTTCAGAAAGAGAATACAGGAAGAAGGAACTTTGAAATAGTGCTGTTTATTGTTTTGTTGTTGTTATGTTGTCATGTTATATTTTCATTATCTTGTGTGTTTTCGTTTTTTTTTTTAGACTTGTCATATGAATGTACTTATAGTTTAGGGCCATCACCACCGCATCATTATGTATGCATTTGTGATTACATTGAATAAATAAATAAATAGAATAGGAGAGGTCTTGTATCGGGCTATCTCGGTGCGTTGGAAGGCTGATACCAACAGTGCTGTTAATTCCACCAAAATCCGTGCGTAGCGCTAGGTGAAAAGAGGCCAGTGGGCCACGTTCTGCGCGTGCACGCACCAAATGTATGTAATTGTTGGCAGCAAGACGTCAGCTATCAAACATTAACTGGACCACGCGACCGGCCTCTTTTCACCTAGCGTTCCGCAATGGTTCCGCACGGATTCTGGTGGAACTAGCAGCACTGTTGGTATCAGCCGAAATAGCTTCGATAAGGAGTCTATTCTAGACCATGGCCTACGTCTAGTTTGAGAAATAGCCACTCCGATAAATAAATTGGCAGACATTTGGTGTGCAGTCTTGATATTGGACTACAATATCCTAATGTTCCTCCAACGAGGCTAGTACTAGGTCTAGGCCTACAGAGGAGAGCATTCTAAAATACGAAGCCAGGTCTTGGCCTAGGCCATTGAGTTTGGAGTTTGGCATTGCATTGGCATTGAGTTGCATGAACTACAAACTCAATGGTAGGCCTAGGCATAGACATTGAGTTTCAACACTACAAACCAACGAGCTATATATATAGGCCTAATAGTGGTTTACTATTATATAGCTCGTTGCTACAAACTCATCGGCCTAAGCCTGCCATAACCTACAATAACAATAGAGGTCTTGGCTTCTGCCTTGATTGGAACCGCTACTATGCATTTCAAACGCCTATATTTTAAAACGTACTTGCATAACAGTTTTTCTTATCCGCCACAGTTTATATGTTTCCGCTTCATCATCCATTGTAAAACTTATAAATCAAAAATAGTAAGACCTAGGCACCAACAACCAAACAAAACGTTCGAATGTTCTGGTCAAAGATATTTCTGGTTCAGTGTTCACACGATTTTACAAAACCTTCTTGATGCGATGAGTGAGTGTCAGTCTGCACTCTGCAGTAATATCACAGCCTACTTGTTTTCACGCGCCATTTTTTTGTTTGATTTTTGGATTTTTAGATTTGATCTTGTGATTAACAAGCTGACATCAACATTTTAAAGCTTCAAACTATTGGTAGAGTATAAAAGAATAAGAAGATAGAGGAAAAGTATCATAATATCATAATTTACATCATACGATATAAGTCAACCTAGGCCTAATGGATACTATGGCTGGTAAGTTTCTTGTGAATAAGAAAGGAGAGACTATACCAGCTGATACAGTGCTTGAGGACATAAATTTATTTCTCTATTATTTCTCGGCTTCTTGGTGCCCTGCAAGTAACAATTTTATAAAGAAATTGGAAGACATACATAAGGTAGGCTTGAAAAAATGATAACTTGACTCTACCAACACAAGATGACTTAATGTGTGATCATAGATTAAGGAGGTGTGATTAAGGTTGTTCAAATAGGGGTGGATCCAGGTCATATTCATAGGGGGGAGCGATTTCAGTTTGGTAAAGAAAATGCCATATAAGAACAGTTGTGCAACGGCCAGTTAACGCGGAGCCGGCGACCCGCCGGCTCCGCAAGGGGAAAGACTGAAAGGGGAAAGACTGATTTCTGGCTCCGCAAACATTTTTTTTAAATTACCCCATTTTTAACATGATTTAACGTGTTTCAGATGAGATTTAGATACAAAATTAATTGTCTTAAAGAACTAAAGATGCCCAACTGATATTTGCAAATCATAGTTATTGTAAGTGCAGGGTCGTTCTGGGTCATTTTAGTGTCCCAGGCAAGGACTCAATTGTGAGCTCCCAAAAATAAATGCGCATAGTGAAAGTGAATGCAAGTGAGGGAGGAATCGAGCCCCGCAGAGAAATTTTCTCTTCTTATACGATTCTACAGCTTTAAGAACTACACAAAATTTCTGGAATTCATGAATTCTTTAGTGTGAGTAAGGAAGTTAGTTTTGCTGAATGACTGTTACAAGAATATAAAACGCTAAATTAATCTCATCATTCGATATCAATGCTGTTCAAATAATAACATTTACTCCATCCAATAATATATAAGTAAAATAGAATATGATTTATGGAATATTATTATTAATAGAATGTCACAAATGTGCGCCGTCAATAGAACGCTTAATGATAAATGATGGAAGTATGCTGTTCCATTCAAATGATAATCCATTTTAATGTATAACAACCATAAGTCTGGATCAACACTTACATAATAGTGTTGTGTCAATCTTAGGCTTGGAAGATACTGTTTCAGTTACACTAGGCAAACGCAGGATGTGCGTTGTACGATGAGCGAGATGTATATATAAAGTATAATCGAAAACTCTACAAACCTTGATAATTTGAAATGAACTTCATCCGATGTCAATGAATCTAGAAAGCCGTGACTTCGACAATGCAACATTTTTCAACTAATATTTCTATCTTTCCGATGAATAAAATACATTTATTATATTATTTTCTCCAAAACGGCTGGTCCGAATATCGAACCAAATTTGTATTCGTGTATATTATTCTTGTGTTTACATTTGTGGAAAATTTGAATCATATTGGAGAGATTTTTTTTCAATTTTTTTCCGCCCAGCCAAATCTTATGGGGTTTTTAGAAACTTCTAAATGATGTTTCTCAAAAATGGTCCAACCGATTAGACCTCAAAACTATACAGTTCTAAGTTGGATAAGTTTGCATATAGGCCTAAAAAAAAGTTTCATGTCGATCGGTCAAACCCTGCAACCTGTGCAGTGTTTACAGAAAAAAAAAAAAAAAAAACGCACAGACAAAGTTCCGTAAGAGTTCAGTGAAAATCTTCGCTACGCTCATCTAATAAAGTGCTCAAGCTAATGGATCCTGAACAAAAATAATACCAATATTATATACATTCAAAACTAGAAGGCTATGTGCGTACATAATCCACACATAGATAGTCTATGAAATAGTTAGCGGTTAAAATGCAATTGAACTTAATATTTTGGATTGAACCATTTTATGTGACTGCAAGTGTAGGCCTACAAAAAAGTGCAGGTATTGATAAAACTATACACACTTATGTCAATACATTATTTCAGTGTTCTGTTTTGATGGATAGGCCTGACTATTAGGCCTGTTAGGCCTGACATATTTTTATGTAGTATGTAGTCTTCTGATATTCATATCTATTTTTAGAAATGATTCTATGGTCCCATTTCTTGCAGGTGGCTAAAGAACGAAGAATGAAGACAGAAATTATTTATGTTTCTTCCGATAACAGTTTACCTGAAATGATGAAGTGCTTCCAAGAAGTACATGGACCATGGTTTGCCATTCCATATGGAGACACTACATTGGAGTGAGTCCAGTAGGCATTTGATTCCAGTATTTTCATATTGAGTTTCATGACGCACATCCACTGGCATCGGATGAATGAATAATGAGATTTAAGGGTTTATTAGGTAATTGGAAGCATAGTGGGAAGGAAGTGGTCGTGGTCTATATTGTAGGAACCATTCCGGCATTAGCCTACGCTACAGAGGGAAACTACAACAATCCCCTTCAAATAGGGGCGGAGCTGGGGATCAAAGCAAGACGTGATTTCCCCTCATCTCCAAGGTCACTTGAAGCAAGCACATTAACACTGAGCTAACTGTGTTAGTAATGTTATTATTGTGTTCGTTTATAACTTATAAGACTTTGCATATTTTCCAAGTGGTGAGAGTTTCTGCTTGTCGCAGCCATGCTGCTGGTGAGTTCAGCTAGCGATAGCACGCAGCCACAATATATACAGAGAACCAATTAGCATCACTCAAATACATACCCAATGAAACCACACGTCGTTGCGTCGTGAAATAAGTTTTGACCAAAGTACCTAGTCCGTGCTTTGACAATAATGACATGAGCCAATAAGATTGCCAAGTCTACAACAGAAGGAAGGATACAGAAGGAAACACGTACGGTACAATACAATACCAGTAAAACTCAAGAATAAGAAGCAATAACAATGTCTTTATTTCCAGTGAGCTAAGAATAAAGTATGGTGTGACAGGAATACCCGTGCTGATTGTGGTGCAGCGAGATGGTTACGTGGTAACGAGAGACGGGAGGCGGGAGGTGGAGAAGCTGGGGGTGAACACGTTGGTCACATGGACGTAGCAACCGTCTCCACAACGCGTACCGTGCGTGATCGTGAGGCACTCCACACACCCAACAGTATAACATTTAACACAATCCCGTTATCTTTTGTTCACTCTCACACATATATATAATATTCACACATATATATATATATATATTTATAAATCCAAAATAAACTATTAAAAATGAGTGGTCTAGAACATTCATCAAATCTTCAGTGAGCTTCATGTTGCCAAAAATTACCAATATTTTTCCAAACTTGACACCAATTTCTGTAAAAGAATGAATCAATTAGTCCTAGGGCCACACTAGTACTACTATATATATTTGAACCCTCTCCGGTCATTTTAATTTACCACTGGCGCACTTCTCAAATTCAAATGAATTCAAAAAAAGTAACTCCCCTGTTTTACATAGGCCGCCAACCTACTTTCATTAGATAAATCTTCCACAACATCACTTAGTACTACGTATTGTTATGCGACTCAAAATTTCTCTAGGTCTCACACTAAAATAAACCCTCATTAATTCAAACCCGATTAATCCGAAATTTGATGCATTTCGAACTTGAAATCGGTTCCCGGCTGAAGGTGTAGGCATTTCAATGTTAATTAATACCGACATGGTTAAACCGAATTCCAGCGGTTAAACCAAATTCCAGCTAAGCCGTCATTCAAACTAATATTTCGTCCCTTCAATTGGTTTGACACTGATTTAGGATTGGCTAATCCGAAATAGTTCCGAGTAAATTCCTTGAATTCATCATTATTTTTCCAATTTCCATCCTTTTTATTTGACACATAACAATGCTCAGCTGTTCCATGCTTTGTGTGTAGGCCTACCATCTAACTGAATGCGAACCGAATCCGTCCGAATGCAGTCAACCTTGACGATGTTTGAGCTTGGAACACTCGATCGTCCGACTCGGGACGGGCCATAGAAACGGGCCATATGAGGATCCGCACGTCACAAAGATAGCCGAGTACACACGACCAGTGAGGCCCCTAGTAACGGATCTATTACGTAGTCTCAGACAGTGACATAGCTTTTTCTAGCGCGCAATATGAAATTTACTATATTCCAAGTTGGAAAAATGACTTTTTGTTTAATCCTTATTTTTATGAATCAAAATTATTTATTTTGGGTCCCTTACATTTCGGATTAACGAGGGTTTATTGTATCTATTTTTGATCACTGAGAGGATAGTTAAATTTTGAAAATTGTCGTAAACATCATTAAAACATAAGCATGTAATTTTGTTAGTATTTTGTTAGGTAATTTCCATATTATAACCTCATTGCTATAGTATATCAACGGTTTCGATGGCCATCAATCGCTAGCTCAATATACAAAAGTTCATAATTGCGACAATTTGCTCGTAAATGGCGATGCTGTACTTTGATCCAAGATAAACGGCGCGAAACTAGATGTCGAGGCCGACGTAGAAATGACCAGAACAAATTAGTGAAATCATTACACTATAAATTACAGAGTAACCATTACACAATGCATAGCAGGCATAAGTCACGATCATTACTCTTCGGTCATTTTCATATCAGTTGTGTTTTTGTGTTCGAAGGTGAAGAAAGACCAGCAGCTTACCTTGAGAGATGAGTAAGCAAATCATCCTGAAGAGCCAATTGACCGAATACATATATTTCCAATAGCACACAAGATATTTGGTTATCTTGTTAACTATATATCTCGTGTCTTTTGCGTTCTCTCAACGGGCTCTCTCAATGACTTTTCCGACTTATCTCTCAAGGTAAGCTGCTGGTCTATCTTTCACCTCCACCAAATTTATGAATTTAGCCTCCAGGCTATTTTCTTATAGGTCCGCAAATAGAATATTTTGTAATTTTCATTATTGGTAATGCAAGGTTATTTGAAAATATTGATAAAAGCAGTAGCATTGCACTCCAGGTAGCATCTGTTGATGAAATTATTCTCCAGTCAATGTAAATCAGAACGTGCTACAAAATGCAATATGGCCCGAAGGTAAGCGGTAAAACAATGTGACGGAAACATGTCTGATCTTAGTACGGTAGGTCAGTTTCTGTGGATACTACCCGTACTACGAGCGCATGGACATTCCTAACTAATAATAGGGCAATTGAGCCATGCTTCCGTAATATTTACAAAATTACAAAATTAATTGAGCAGACTAAATGATCAATTAATTAAAACTGACACATATTTCATAATAACTTGAAATAGAGATTCTTGCAACCATTGGAAATGTTATTGTTTTAATACCATTAAGCTGGCCTTCCATGAACGCGGTATTCGCTTAGCGAATTCGCTAAGCGTTGTTTTTAGCTCGGATACCATGCCGACATGCGCCGCTCTTGTCAATGATTGGTCGTTTTTTCAACATGGCGGCTAAAAAAAACGCTTAGCGAATTTGCTGAGCGAATACCGCGTTCATGGAAGGCCAGCTTTATACTTTGTATTCCTAGGGTGTGAATAAAAAATTACAAAGTACTGTAGGCCTACATACTATTACCAGTACTACTATAAAAATAAAATTAGAAGGAACCCAATTTTTTTACGATAAATGAAATGGAAATCTTAGCTACGCTTCTCTACTATTAATATCGTAGTTGTACAATTACTCACACTGGGGTCAGTTGACGGGCCGTGTCTTTCTACAGGCCGCCCTTCCTTGTCGATGATGAACTTAGTGAAGTTCCATTTGATGAAGCTGGAAACACAACATGAAGAATTATAGAATTACAATTTTCATTTTATACTTCCGAGCATATCACATCATAATTGACATTAATTTTATTCATAGCGTAGACCTCTGGTGGCTGAAGAGAATGTAATTTAAATATTGGTTAATAATTTTTTCATTCCGTTTCCCTCTTGGAAATTTGTTATTTCTGTAGCTGGATAAGAAAATTGTTTAAGCTAAGAGCAACTCTGCCAAGGAATCAAAATAAAGTGAAATATGAAATTCCCAAATTATTACGGTATACGAATAGCGATAACTGTTATTCTTAATACTGAGTCAGATTGGTGAAAATAAATTGAGATCATTGAAACTCACAATCTATTTGAACTCATTATTGACTAGGCTGACACATACCGTAAGTAGCGGACTACCAAGCTATTGGATGAGCAAAGCAAAGACTCAATTTTACCGTACTTGAAAAAACAAAAACTATTCGTTTGTTTGCATTCCACAGGTCAGTCTGAAGCATAAATTTTGCTGAAACTTAGCACACACATGTGTCATCATCCAACTCAATACTGTATAGTTATGTGTAATATGGAAAAATGTTCTTTTTCGAAAGAATTCAAGTTTCCACAGAATTCAAAGTTCAAGCATGAGACACATATTATTTCTAGGGTTTACATAAATTGGATGAGTCGTTTTATAGAAAATAATTTAAATGTACTTTTTCAGATCAATAAAAAAGATTCAGAAATGAAAACATTAAACAATCAAATCAATCAACCAGTTAAACAATTAGCAGCAGCAAGCAGAACAGGAAGGCTGTTCATAAATTATTTCAAAATAGAGGTGTGTCTATATAGCTTTCCATTACATCAATTTCACATACATTGGCCTATATCGCTCATCTTACAATGCAAATACTGCGGGTTCCTAGTTACTCGTAAGTAAGACGACACAGAAGTCTTAAAGTGTAATTTATACACCTCTGTCACTGAGGATATTTTTAATTTTGACTACTTATAAGCAGGCCCTAAGCTAATATGAACATGTACTTTGTAAATATATTTCAATTCTTAATTCTATTCAATTCTATTTCCCTTGACATCTTTCTAAACCTTTATGTAAGTTAATTATGTCATAACCTCTACATATGTATACTGGTGAAATGAAAGGCAAATAAAAACAAACAAACAAACTATTTGTGTTGAAAGAGAAAGAGAGAGCAGCAGCTTACCTTGAGAGATGAGTTGAGTAACCCATCATGCACAGCCTGGCCGTTTAGAGAGCACATATAGGCCTAATATATAGAATATGACATTGAGGCTACTGCCGTGGTCGATGTAGGAGCAATAGTTCAAGAATAAAATCAACATTAGAGATACTTTTCATAGTCATTTGTAAGCTAAACTTCTCTCTTGCCTTTTCCACCCAAATTATACATCTAGCCTAGGGTCCCCATTTTCTCTTACACAAGTTTCAACTCTATCGATAACTCTAACGATATCGTGCCACACATACTTACCTTCCCAGAGTTCCTCCTTTCTTGTCCTTCAAGTATTTCCACAAAGGGTGAGCTTTGTCGCCGTTCACGTCGATTTTCTCGAACAGATCAAAGTTGACATTTCGACTCGCAGCGAAGCAGACTATTTCCTCTGAATCACCCGGCTCCTGCCCGTTGAACTGGTTGCAGGGAAAACCGAGGATCCGAAGACCCTTCGACTCGCCATACTTCTCGTGGAGCTCGTTCAGCTCCTTGTAGTTGGTAGCCGTGAGGCCGCACTGAGACGCAACATTCACGATGATCAGAACGTGACCTCTGAAATCAATATAGATGATTATTATTTGCTCAACGACCCCAACAACAGCTAGATTATTTTGGCGTTCGAACGAGCAGGTGATAATGAAAGGAGAAGTGATGATACGTGATAGACATGTACAATAAACCTATGCCTTATGCCTTCAGTGTCTAGAGCTGAGCTACGGAGGGCAGCTAGAACGATATCTAGATCAGAAGTAGGTCACACAGTTTGGGATCTACATAGGCCTAAAAGCTTTCTCAATATTACTTGGCACCCAACTTTGAGCTGTGTAGTTTATGGAAAAATGTAAATATTCAGTAAATTACCTAGGCCTATACAAAATGTTTTGAAATATTTGGCAGATTTTTTCTTTTAATAAAATGAAATTGTGTCACGATTTATTAGGCCTACATGCATAATGCAAACGTCTTGAAAATTTCAAGAAAACTGGGTTAAGCATTTTGGAGAAAAAAATGAACTTGTTTCTTTAACGCTTTCCCATGCATTTCACTCTCACGTTTTCCAGACAGGTTCATCTGTCAACGCAGTTTTCATATAGCGTTTTCCTAGTGTATTTATTCATTCATTTTTCATTATATTAGTATTAAAAACATACTGTAATAATGATAACTAAGATCTATCAGTGTTGGGTGAATGATTAATGAGATGATCAAATGGTTAGTGGGAATGAAGTAGTCGTGGCCTATATTGTAGGAATCATCCTGGCATTCATCTACACTACAGAGGGCAACCACGTAAATCTACTCTATATTAAAATCCTTGGAGGGAGAGTGAAGCGTGTGTCCGTGTGTGAGATACGTCCGTACGTGCATTGAGTGCTGTGTGCGCAGCGCACGGCAAAAAGATCGCAGACAGAAGATCGCGGACTTTGGTTGGACGACAATTTTATTAAGTGGGGTAAAATGTGCGCGGGGACATAGGGGCGTAAAGACACAAATATCGGGCGCTGAATGAGCGCGGGTTAGAAGGCCATGGAGGATGTGAGGCCGTCTTATAGTCGCGGAATGCCGCGATCGTTTGGTCGTGATGTTATTGCTGCGGGAGTATGAGCTTGAGGACGCGGGAGGGGAAGTGTGTAGCGGAAAACAAGTTTTTATCGCAGAAGCAATAAATAACCGGCGGCGTGTGAAATGATGAGCGACGGCATTTGGACACGCAGGAGTCGAAGTTGAAATGCGGGGGGGGGGGGGGGGGGGGGGGGACGCTTATAGAGTAGAATACGCAGGTGCGAGGTGGAAAAGACGTTGATACGACAATCTAACGCTGGCCTGTCGTATACGACGGGCTCAACCTGCTAGTACCCTGTAATTATGATCAGTGGTCTGATCTCCCCTAATATGGAGCAAGCAATCCACGACTGAGCTACGAGTGCCAATTTAGAATAATGTCGAACTTACGAATATACCAAAGAATAATATCTAACATTTTTGTAAAATAAATTCACTTGTAAAAAATAGGCAGATGTCGTGAATTATTTTCCTAGTACATTTCAAATCCCGCTAGAACCAGGGACAGATGCATAGTCAAACGGGTCAAAAACGTTCCGTAAATTGCTGACTGATTAACTCGACTTAACGCGATGGAAGAAGTCGTGCAGTCGTGTTTTCACGGATCGGGCTCAATTTATTTCTATTTATGTATAGTGTTTTGTTACTTGTATTTCTCTAGTGAAACTGGATTGTGTTTGATGTCGTTGACTGTGAAGTCGTACACAGACGTAGCCTTCTTATAATCAACTTCAGTGGCAGATGCCTGGAAACAGAGAAGTTATAACTTATAACACATCCAGTATGGATAGGCCCATGTTATACCGGTAGGTCTAATGTAGTCAAAATAGCATGTTTTTTTAAATCCAAGTTCTTTTTTTCATAATAATCTTGATTTTTTTATCAGTCATTGTTTTCCAATTAATGCTTAGGATGAATTAATAGGACTGTTAGAAGCGTACCTCCTGATTGTTGTACGCCTACGACTTCGAGGCGGTCTTGTCACCAAGTATAAATAATAACTGATATGTACGGACTATTTTACATTAACAATAGAAAAATTCAGAATAGTACAGTTACTCTAGAGATATTTACCATTGAAACGAGCCTACTGTTCAATATCCGCAGAGCACAGAGAGATCCAAATAACTGCCACCCTGGAATAAGCATATTGAAATCACTCTGCCTGGATTACGCAAATATTGTGAATAATTATGCTTTGAATGCTCTGATGTTTTGGTAGATATTCTGTCTCTGTCGGGGCTACCGGTAACCCAAGCGGTTTTATCCTGGGCAAAGACAACATAGTAAATTAAAACATAACATACGGCCTGTATTCATTAAAACTGATACAGATAAGTAGGCCTATGTAGAAATATTGTTATTTAAGAAATAGTTAATAGGTTGAAGAGGTTAGTTTAGCTCATACAAGCTGATGCATGCAATTGAAAGTTTCAAGGCCTTTCAAGTCTTAAGACCTTTAGATTACGGTAATTAGATTTGATTAGCACTGATCATGGATGGGTACACTCTGTTTATACATATTCTTGACAGATAAATATAATAAAGATAAAAATAATTCACTTTTAAACAAAATATAAAAAAGACAAAGAGGATTGAAATTTCAGTATTATAACCAGTATTTTTGTTCCGCTCCAGTGGATAGGCCTACTTACTAATGATACAGTTACAGTAATAGGTGCTAACCTGCTGGTAATGGTAACCAGCATTGGCAACGTATATAAATGAAGAGCTCATCGCAATGATGTAGGCCTACCTAATTGAATCATTTAATTTAATCTTTGCTTAGATGAATATTTCAACTTGCCCATTTCATTGTCACCAAATCAGAAACTTGCAATTTAAGGGCCTATGCTCTATGCACCTTGACCAGGTTCTGAAGAAAATTAGTTTTCCCAAAAAATGTACATATATATATATATATATATATATATATATATATATATATATATATATATATATATATATATATATATATATATATGTACATTTTTTGGGAAAATTAATTTTCTTCAGCACCTGGTCAAGGTGCATAGAGCATAGGCCCTTAAATTGCAAGTTTCTGATTTGGTGACAATGAAATGGGCAAGTAATATATATATATATATGAAACAAATATATATATAGTGAGAGGGAGAGAGAATTAAACAAGATACAGTATGAAGCATGGTTCCAACTCCAATTGCTTTCCTTGTCGTCCGTTACTATTTTGCACCGAAATACTTTAAATCAATTAAGACACGTACGGTAGTTCACAAACATTTTCATACCCACGACATAAAAACAATTGCTCTAATCAATAAATGGTCAACACGGCAAGTGTGCTGTAACAATTTTCTAAATAGCGTAACCAATTGAGCACCTGTACCATAGGCGATCCTTGACACCAAGACCCTGATATACTCCAACTACTCCAAGACATGTCACACAATGTGAAAAACAAACTGATTTCCCTCTGCTTCATCTCACTCCCTTCTAACCCCTCCTCTGCAGTGCACCTTCCAACCGCTAGTAAGCGCTACAAGGCTGGATTATACTGCTATTGGTCAGTCAGCAGCATGCGCCTGCAGTGGTCTGGGTACCTGGGTACAGGTACTTGAGTTTGGAGACGTCGACGAGGGGAATGAAGATGTACAGAGATTCAGTTTTGCTCTGCTAAAGCGTGGAGTGTCTTGGAAATGTATCTTTCATCCATGCCGGTACCGACAATTATAAATTACGAATGTACATGGCTACCCGAACATATATCAGACAACGCAATAACCTACTGTATAACTATAGTACATAATGTTAACTATTTTTGTTCTTATTTCTTGTTAAATGGTTAGTATTTAGTAGAAAGCTACTACAACTAACACCCGTTAATTCTTTAACTTTGTAAGGTACCGTACCATAGTTTGATGAATAATTCTACCAAAACATCATGCACTATTGCATTCATTGTATCAAATTTTAAAGAGCTTGATCCACACTGTTTTAGTCACTGTTTTGTTTGTGACTGTTTTAGTATTAGTTCTCATTCGAATTGTCTTTCCAAAATATAGAGTAGATGCTACGGTTCACAACTGTCATTAATTTTCGTTTTAGTCGGAACTTGAATCTTAAACACAAATTAACTTAAATCCATGTTACGGACAGACTACCACAAGGTGTGTTCAAGATGAACCAATCAGATGAGTGCGTAGAACCCAGGTCAATATCAACATACACGTAAATCTGGCAGGATGGCTGTGATTCAATGGCGATTCAAGCAGTGACTCAGTTGTGAACATGGTTCTAAACTATAAGATCCAGGACTAGAACTGAAACACTTGTTAAAACTGTTGTGAATCAACCTATACACAACATGCATAAAAAAGGGCAAACGGTTCAAGTATATTTTGATGTTTATCACGAAACGCCGGTCATATTTGATTATTCACACCACTTTGTTATTGGCTTTGAGTGGCAGGCATGCCCCTCTCAACTGTTTTGGCCTGTTCATCACATATTTCAGATGCAATTTGAGAGAGCCAAATCGCATCTAAAAGCTGTTGGAGCTGGATCGTCTTTGCCCAAAATCGACAAGTAAGTTCACATATGCATGTTTATATCGTTTTACGCTGAATCGATTCGGCTCTACCGTTTACCAACTGTGTGATAAACGTAGTCAATGACGGCATGCTAAATAAGCTCCAAGCTGTAAAGGCAGTATGTTATTATATTCATGCATGACATGCCAGCTTGACCAATAGAAAGCCAGCGTCAGTAATTATGACATTATGATTATTTACTTGCAGGCCTAAAAAGTCTTTTCAAGGGTTATCGTTTTTACATTTTTGGGGTTTATGATAAATTAATATGCCTAGTAAGCCATGCAGATCTGTTTTAGGGTTAGGCCTATGTTAGGTTATCATTTCTAGTTGTTTTTAGTGAAGGTTACAGTTAGGGCAGGCACGTAGGCCCAAGGCCCAAGGTGTGTGTCGAATGGACGAGACGGTAATTTTACGATACAAACTTACCCTCACCCTTATCCTAAATACCCCAAAACATGGGGACAAAGGATAAATTTACCCAAATAACAAGTGTCCTGCAAGGCACTAAAATATCTACAGCTAGAGCCCAGGCCCAAGCACCTAGGCGGCACTTACCTGTAGTCTGACTTGGTCGAAATGCTTCTGTAAAGCTAATGCAAGTCACTTTGTGTGCTTTGAGTAATAGTTTATCAATAAAGTGTGAATTAATAATTTATATCTCGGACAAATTGACAATGACATGCAAGAATGTATTTCGGACTTTGTCGATCGTGGTTGGTTAGGTTCAGTTGGTTACGCCCCCCTTCGTGGGGGTGACCTTGAAGCACAAGGCAAAGATCTTTATATATCGAGAAAATAAGCGAATATAGATGGCGCGCGGGAGCGAACAGCTGTAACTTCCACTTTGCCAGAGATGGATGACCCCCCACCACTGAATGTAAGAGGCGTGGCTACAGAGCATTTTCAATATGGCGGAAAGTGAAATTTACTGACTTGGATGACCAGGGAGCTCCGAGATTGATTACCGCAAAGACTTTAGTATATAGCGCAAGAGTTATACTACATTCTTTGGTGATTTTTAGACAGCTGCGTGCGATAGAACTATAGCCCGGCAAACTATGATTCCCAAAACTAGTTGTGGATTAGCGAAAGAATGTTCTCAAAGAGAGTTTATGAATTTTTGCATTCAACCTACAATATTATTACATTCAATTTTAATAATATGTTTGTTTTTATTTATAGTTCATATAAAGTTTATCATTATAATATATATAATGACTCGGGTTCGTTCGGGCTCGTTCGGGTTTCGGCTACTTTCCCCTACATAACGAAACGGCTACCTTCCCCTACAAAACGACGTTCAGTGGTGGGGGGTCATCCATCTCTGCCAAAATGGTTCCTCCTGTCTGGTACCGTTGTGCTTCAATGTCGTGGCAATGACACGTCACACAGTCGAATCGTGTGAGGGGGAAGGGGGGGAGACAGAGAGGAAGTGTAATGCAGAGTGAAAAAAGAAGAGCAAGACAGAGAGAGAGAGAGAGAGAGAGAGAGAGGGAGAGATAGAGAGAGAAAGGGGAGAGGGGGAGGGAATCGATGACGGGAGGGCATGGAGAGGAGGAGGAGGAGGAGGGTGAGGAGAAGTCGAGTGAGGAGGGGTAGTGGGGAGGGAGGTAGCGTTAATAGGAGAAAAGGAGAGGCCCGTGTTTCTCAAACACGGGGTGACAGCTAGTGTTCTAGAACGTTCTAGAACAAAAGCGTGACCGCAGGACAGACAGAAGGACAGACCTGGGAAACTCTATGTATAAATATATATATATATATATATATATATATATATATATATATATATATATATATATATATATATATATATATATATATATATATATATGGATATTGATAATTGTTTCGGGTGTAATCATCGTGTTGACATGAATAAACCATTTTAATATTAAAATAAGAATTTATTCAACGTTTCAAGCTACTGTTTAGCCCTTTTTCAAGAAAATTACAAAAAACGAGAACTATCTTCTATAAAATCAAGAATTAATATAAAAATCAAAACAAAACATATTATTGTAATTCACTGCGTTTACGATCTATTTTCTGCTACTTGGATCACTTGAAGCCAAGTATCCATGTTATATGTATCCATGTATAAAATGTCCATGTTGTTCAAATCTGTGAAAGGTAATAATAGTCTTGATGAATCTGGAGTATACCAAATTCCGTGTGACTGTGGTCTTGTTTACGTGCGCCAGACACAAAAGCCGATACCCTACGAGAAAGAATCAAGCAACACAAAATATCATGAAAAATCGGGTAAAATGTATCTGTCTGGCGTTGCAAAAGATGGTCTATCAAATGAGAATGGGGTGAAACATAACATTTTATATGATGAAACCAAATTATTAGTTAGAGAGACGTTACGGTTGCCGAGATATATCGCGGAATCACTAGAAATATGGAAACGGCCTGCAAACTTCAATAATGATGATGGGTTCAAATTGCCAAATGGGTGGAATACAGCACTAGAAACTTTAAAGAAAAAAGAAAAACTACCGTCTCGACCAATTTCAACAACAACAGTATCAGGATATGATCTGAGATCTAGGACCATACAGCCACCATGATGACGCTTCAAGTGATCCAAGTAGCAGAAAGTAGATCGTAAACGCAGTGAATTACAATAATATCACAGTACATATAGCATAGCGAATGTACTGTGATAATATGTTTTGTTTTGATTTTTATATTAATTCTTGATTTTATAGAAGATAGTTCTCGTTTTTTGTAATTTTCTTGAAAAAGGGCTAAACAGTAGCTTGAAACGTTGAATAAATTCTCATTTTAATATTAAAATGGTTTATTCATGTCAACACGATGATTACACCCGAAACAATTATCAATATCCAAATATACATCGTGAAAGTTTTAAATCCACTATATATATACATATATATATATATATATATATATATATATATATATATATATATATATATATATATATATATATATATATATATATATATATATATATATATATATATATATATATATATATATATATATATATATATATATATATATATATATATATATATATATATATAATGCAGTATTATGTTGGATATTATTTATATTTGTTCTTGTAATTGTCATTATATGTTAGAGATAGAACAAAATGATAATTTTCGAAATGATACCATTTTTTGTAAATATAAGTAATTGGTCATGCTATGTCAGCTTATTTGTATAGTCCCAACTCGATCGATTATTCCTGTTGCTTGGAAACGTGACAAGTTGTTGACAGCGACTTTTGTACTCACTTCAGCCCAACAATATATCTGATGCATCAATAAGTTAACAATTGAATGAATGAGTGATGAATGAGTGAATGAGTGAAGATTGATCAATGACTAAGGACATCATGGACGAAGAGTCGGCCCTGAGCTATCAAACGGATCTCGCGAGCGGAAGGTGAGATGAGAATATCAAGAACAAGTGAACAATAGATGATGATAATAATACATTATGTGAAGAATACGATTGCACGTTAGGAATATAATATATCTGATAAGACCCGGTCTTATGACCTCCCATTAAATATGTAATAATGTAATTCCTATTTAAATTTGTTGAGTGTCTTGTAACGCTTTGGACATTTAAAGGGAACTTAAAATCGCTAAAGACTGGTTTTAATGGCTGCTTTTAAAGGGAGCTTGAACCACCCTAAGTAGAACTTGTACTTGCGAACTAGAAATAACATCACCAATATCACTGTCCTTGCTCGGTCTTCTGAACGGCGCTATGCTGACACTATTTCGAGTTTCTGTGGAATTTTATGAAACATTTAGTTCAAACAGAAATTTTATCAATTTGACACACATTTTTCGATTGAAAAGGTCTATTGCCATTTCAAGTAATAATTTATTCACACATTTATTGTAGATATATTGACAATTTTTATATTATTCTCCATATTGCTGTTTACACTAATCTATGTTTTACTACTAGGCCCATATCTCGTTGTTAGTGATAGATAGCTTTTTTAATAGCTTTGGTGATCCGGTGATCCGATTTATGTGAAACTATATACGGAATAATATGTATAATAGTTTGTTTAATTTTAAGTAGAAATTGTGGAGCCTTTTTTGAAGAATATTTGTTTTTCAAGTAATTTTCCCCTTGCATGGTTATTCTTATGGGGGTTTTCTAAACTTTTCCGATTTTTTTCCGGGTAAGCCGCCTGACCAATTTTTCTGAAAAACAATCTAAATCTATATTTGGTGTGACACTGATATGCAGAAAAGGTTTCAACGCCGAATCCTACACTTTTGCACACTCACTCAACGTTTCGGGGTAGATCACACCATAGATCATATACTCAGTGCTCACATTTTCCAGAGGATCTTCACTGCACGAACGCGCACATCCGACAGTTAGCTGCGCGAGCTGCGTGTTCGTGACAAATTATTGTGATACACTCTTTATCGATTCATATTCAATTGATTTCCGTTTTTTGATCACTTATTCGTCTTTTGGTTTCCCAGTCTGGAAGAAGACGACAATGAGCTTCTGGCAGGAGAATTTCTACAGCGCTTGGACGCAAACGATTTACGCGAATTACGTAAACATTTTCTTGTCAAAGAACCTTCTGACGACAGCCGCACGAATAGCGAATGTACAACAAAACAGACTCGAGCCGGCCGACCTTTGAATAAAGACGAGTTCATTAAAGCTGTGGACAAGATTATTGGTAATTATGAATACGCCAAGTGGCTATTCGTCGGACCGGAAGAAGGATTTAAATTGGTTTCATTTGGGATGAAATTAGTTTAGAATGTTTGCTTGGTCAGATTAGTTAGTTTATAGGTTAGTTTGAATTAAATTAGTTAGTTTGGGTTATTTAGGTTCGTTTGGGCTGCGCGCAACAAATAATAACAACAACAATGTCTACAAGTGATTATACATAGACCGACGCGATCCGATGAATAGCAGCTGCCAAAAATAAGATACATTGATTGATTACACATTTCTGGATTTGTTGTGTGTGTGTGTGTGGGGGGGGGGGGGGGGGAGGAAAAGGGGTGGACAAGATTTGTTTAGGAAGATGAACAATCCGTCAGGCAGTTTTGTGTCGGCGGGACAATTTGCCTGGCACTTTTAGATGAGCTGGTAATGGGCTGCACCACCCTATATGACGTATAGTGTGGAGTTGTCTTGTTTCCATCTTCTGTGGCTCATCGTGTTCAAAATCATCATCAAATTCGTTATACAGTCAACTCAACTCCCAACTATTTACAACCCATATTTCTTTGTAACCGCTTTGAGTCTGTTGTTTCCTTGACTACTGATACCACATAAGGATTAATTAATTAAATTGAGTCTCCGGTTGAATCAGTCGTCAATTAACTTGTGATAATTTCCGGCTTCCTCGTTTTCTGCAAGAAACACCTGTTTGTCTTCTAACAATAATACGTAAAATACAAATGTTCATTTTCTAATCGAATTTCCGGGACTGCTACATTTCCTTGACTGATTCCAACGTTCAATGTTCAGATAAATATTATTTTTGAACAGTGTTGGCGACAAGTACCCCCATGATCCCGAATGAAGTTTTGTTCAGATTTTACTATTTTTGTATACTGTAGTTACTTAGTTAGTCAAGTTCTTTATTTCGCATGAATGAAAACATCAAAAAGGCTAAACTGCTATGTGTAATCCTACTTGTGGCTGTGAGCCTGCCTGGAATTGTTCGCCTCCTCTTTTGGTACCTCGCGATTTATCCCAACAAGAGCCTGGCATGCCTCAACGACCCAAATCAGCCTGGAAAATTACCCCAACGACTCAAAGCAGCCTGTCTATTTCTAACAACGACCCTAATAAAAAGAGCCCGGCAAATGTCCATACCCGCAAACAAATCTTGGCTGGTGTCATTTAATTGTCTGCCATGCACTCAAAGATATGATGTGTAATCAGTAATATTGTGTTTTGTTGCACAGGAAGTACGGCATATTCTTTAAATGCATCAAAGGTGTTTCAAAAACTTGACTTCTCGCAACGCGGCAATATTTGTTTGGAAGAAGTCCTCGACCACATTATAAATCTAATTGGGAGACGCGTTGAAGACAGTAGTACTTTCGATCTGATTGACACATGTGTCATTCTCCAGGATACTCCGCACTGCAAAGTAAGCCGATTTTTTAAGTTCCAATTGCTTTATTATAAATAACATGGGCCTATATACACTTGTATCCACAAGACAAGAGATTGATTCACGCCATAGTCAACCATCCTGACTGGGGTTTTTCGTGGTTACTCTCTGTCGTTCAGGTAATAGAATGATTCACTAACAGGCCACGACCGACTCCTTCCCAATATCCAAAAACACCTAACAAAATAACCTTTCATCTCGTCATCCTCTCATCATCTCATATAATTATCATTCACCGACGACAATAGATCGTAGTCATCAGTAGAGTACGTCGTTAAACCCAATTAATATATTTTTAATAACATCGTAACTTGATACAGAATCATTGTTATATCAAGGCTGTGTGGATGAAAGTAGCGTAAGTCGAGTCACCACAAGGGCGATCTCTTCACCCAATTTTAATTATTTTAAATAACTTTGACACCAGGACTGCGATGTCTGTGACCACACGTTTTCGCCGCAAACAAAAGTCTTCGGTTTCCAGAAGTCCGGAACATACTATAAGTATAAACCGTTTTTGTGAAGTATCCGGATATATAACTAACATTGGTATTAAGAATGAACCAATAACACGAATGTTGACATCTACTTTGAACTCGCTGCCTTTTAGGCAATGTTCACTCCTAGCTTTCAATAACAGCATAGTAAAATGTATCATTATAGAATGGAAAAAGAATAAGAAAAATGAATAATATGCCTAAATTAGTACATTTAGGCTCATCACTCTACTAATTAAGGTCGTGGCCAATTAGTACTTCATCCAAGCATTTGTTTCGAGGACTGTGGGAAATCACGGAAAAACACATCAGGATGGATAAAAAAAGAGTGTTTGTCGGCCTTGAATTATGCATTTATCTTTTCATTCTTTCAACTTCTTCACTTCTTATCCTGTTTTCTTGAAATTGATGAATATCTCGAAATTTCTATTGGCCTTGAATTAGACCATGATTCAAAACTTGGTCCATTCTCTTTTTCTCTTGAAACCTTGATGATTGAGAGCACATGCATGCAAGAGCCACCAAGTGGCAGTAAAATCTTGATATTGATGGCATCCTGATGGCCATGCACAAAATGTTTCTAATTATCCTAGGTTTATCTATTCCATTTTCCTACAGAAAGAAACGATCGTTAAAGTAGTCTCGATCGAAACCGAATCTTCATTTTGCTATGCGGTTCTCTGTAAGTACGGCCGCGTGGGAGTGTACGACGGCACCTTCCAACTGCACGACAGCTACCTGGTCCGACTCGGCAGCGGCGACGCCGATGGCGAGAACCGACGCTGTGCGTGGCTGACGGACGGCGTCTACCTGCCAGACGCGGACGCGCTGCTGCTGGCGTCGTCCGATAGGGCGCTGCACCTGTTCGACGCGTCGGGGCTGGTCCACGCCCCCCTGTGTCATGTGACTGGTATGAGAGACACGCCCCAGTGCATGGCGTATGCAGCTGGCCGGGCGGGGAAGCCGTCGTTCTTGTTTGTCGGCGATGACAAGGGGAATGTCACCACGATAACGTTTCTACAGCCAAGAATATCACTGTTCAAAAAAAAACATCCCGACAAGTTGGATAGATATTATTGGAAGGTAATAACACTCCTGCCATAGGTAATAACTGATGGCCATCAATCAATTCATTGAAGGCTATAGTTTGAATTTTAGAATATTTGTGGAACATCGACATCTTGAAAAGCGGCACCTCTCAGTTTATTTATGACCATATTTGTCACCAAATATGAATAATTATTGGCGAAGATTTCAAATTATTGGCGTGATTGTTTTAATATCACTCATAATATGGCTTATTTTGATGGACTTTAGCGCAGTCACAGACAGCGCAGTCGTGGTGTTGAAGTTCATTTTTTGGGGGGGAAGAGTACTCTGAACCTGTTGTAATTTAACTAGGAGTGCCACAAGGAAGTGTCATAGCACCTATACTATTCATTAATTGAAATAGTAAAATGTAGCCTAATTGAATCTGATATACTTTTTAAATTACGTCATTTGCTGATGATTGCGTTATATATAGATCTAGACCCACAAGAGAATTGGAGAAAGGAAGATGACATTCGACAATAAGCTGGCTTAGACAAAATTAATTAGTAAGTTGAAACTAACCAAATGGAACATTAGGGCATCCGTAAGATGTTCCAATTCTCCCAGAGAAAAATGATAAATTGGTATCACAGCATTCATATGAGGGGTGCTACGAACAAGAGGAAGTTGAGGGTTTATAAATATATCAGAATGTACGTACCGGTACGTAAAAATTCATGATGGAGGAATCACGTGAGGAATTTGTCAAAAAGGGGGATTAGATGGCTAAATTTTATTATGAGAAAACGTATTAGGGTCCAGAAATTGATATGAAAGACATGGCATACAAGTATTTTATTAGAGTTAGACCTACCATATAGAGTATGGAAGTACAGTCTGGGACCCCCACTTCATGGGATTATAGTCAAGGCTATAGAGAACTTCCTGAGGGTTTCCGCAAGATGGTACTGGGAACTGAGCCAAGAGAAAGGATATCAATGGAGATGGAGTGGTCCTACAGAAGGTGCTTTGGGTGTCCACCAGGAGGGTGCTCCTCAGATCGCAAGGCATGCACGTTGCCTAACTTCTGTGTTTGCCCCGCAGGAGATTAGCGCTCAGCACGAGTGGGTGACTATTAGCGTAGCGCACGGTGTCCACCAGGACGGTGTTCGTCAGATCGCGTACTGCCCGGGCAACGAGACCCTGATATCATGTAGTCAAGATCCACTGACTGCGCTGGTCATCAGACACGTAGCTGGGAGAAGAACTCCGTACATATTCAAGCACTTGAGAGTAAGTATACTCGCGCGCCCCTCAGAACAATGGTGCGCCCAAATCGACTATATAACGCCCCTATCAGGCTGTGGTTTCCTAAAGCCGGGTCCTACATTTTGCTACATGTTCACACCAAATGAGAAATATTGTCATTTTAACCTCCTTCAGTAGCTCACTCAACTAAGGCACCGCTTTAGAATCTGAAGCCAGCCCGGGAGTGGATTCGAATCCCCCAAAAGCTACAAGGTTTTTGTGAATTTCCTTAATTCACTTTTAGGGCCTAGCATCAGTTCATAGCTTCAATATCACCTGCTCATTCGTACGATTCGTACCCCCGTATATAGCCTAGCCGTTGGTGGGTCGTCAACCCAATATCCGAGAATGTTTTGCCCGCAGGGTATACGCTGTTTCCACCTGGAGAGGGCGCTGGGCATGCTGGCCACGGGAAGCAATGATTGTGTGGTTCGCCTCTGGAATCCCGTAGTGACGAAGCAACCGATCGTCTCACTGTTCGGCCACAAGACGGCAGTCGTGGATGTTCTAGTATTGCGGCACGTGGAGTCAATCATCAGCTGTTCCACGGATGGTGTGAGTTCCGACTTGTCAATGACGTGAAGTTTTCAAGGAATTATGGAGAATAGCGGCCCAGCCGACGAATATCGTCAACTGCAAATCCTTCAAAACGACTCGATCGTCTTTCGAAATTGTTATGCCTATAGTCAGTTTAATTTCTGACAGCAAAATAATTCAATCTCGTTCACAGGTTATCAAAGTGTGGGACATCGAGGACCAGTGTTGTAGTCAAACTTTATCACTGAATTTCCCCTCGTTTGCCGTCCTCGGTAAAACAATCGAGTTCGGCACTCGGTCTTTTTACCCTGGCCCTTCATCGGGTAAACCTGTCGTAAGTTCGACGCCCAAAGACGACATCAGTCTGCGACCGACGACACCGCCATCAGCCACGGTCCACACAGAAGACATCCGTGATCATCACTCAGCATCCGGTGCTAGTGTCTGGGAGAGACGGCAATTATTGATTGTATGTTGCAACCATATTGCAATGCTCCGTGTGACAGCCAACGCAATGGCGTCAGAAAGTGGCGCCACGACACCATCGCTGTTACCACCTCCTTCGCGGGAACAGCACGCCTCCGTGCCGTCGCCATGGGGACAAGTGGAGGTAACTGTCAGCAGCTCGCCAGCGTCGACCAAAAGCCAAAGCACGTAAGTCACAGACCGGCTGCTTCGTTTTATTATAACTAAACTCTTCGACTTTTTGCACTATATGACGGGATCACGGTCTTGTATCGAAGCTATTTCGGACGTTCCAAAAGTACTACCATAGTTCCGCCAAAATCCGTGGGAAACGCTGGTGAAAAAAGACCAGCGGGCCAAACTCTATGTATACGCATTCGTCCACCAAATGCGGAAGACTTCAACTAATTGGCTGTAAAACGTCAACTGGACTACGCGACTTGCCTCTTTTCTCCTAGCTTTCCGCACGGATTTTGGTGGAGCTATAGCGGCATTGTTGGTATCAGCCTTCCAGTGCACGGAGATAGCGCACAAATACCTATATAGGCCTAGACCGTGGACGGGATAAAGATTGATAATACAACATTTGATTTAGTTGGTGTTTTATTCTGTTTTCCGAATCATTACATTACTGTAAAGACTTCATTTTCTTGGAAATACTTCCAAATTGTCTTCAACAAAGTTAAATCCGATGTTAAAACTAAAACTATTACACGAAAGTGTTGAAATATAGTCACAGAGTGTGCACGCGTGCGCCCATCAGTAGTTGCTGTAGAGAAGTGTACCGTTAGGATAGTTAATAATGCTCAAGAGCTATACGAGAAGGTAGAAGTGATTACTGTAAAAAAGAAGATGAATTTACTCATATAGGTCAGTAATATTGATGAAGTTTAGGAAAATTGGAAAGATTGGGTAGGCCAAGTGAGATATGCTGATAAAGCCAGTTTTAAGAACTTGGATGACAAATAATGGTGAGTATTTTGTAAGTGATGCCTGATATCCTTTTCTTAAAGCTGAAGCCTGAAATACCTGAAAGCTTCGGCCCATACGTTATCTGAATTCAACCTCAACTATCATTAAACTGTTCTATTCATAAATTTAGCCATATTTAGAAATTGAGGAGAAAATTATAAATGAGAATGTTGACAACGAATGCCTATTAATTCCAAGTAATTCTATAAGTATTCTGAGTATATATTAAATACACACACTAGTATGAACACATTAGTACGAACACGTGCACATTTTCTGCCATGTCTCCAGTAGTCCCTGTCCGTCGGGCGTGAGGTCATCGCCTTCCCCCCGCACCGGGGAATCCCTGGCAGTTCCCGCTTTCGGGCAACCGTACAACCAGCCAGTTGAAGACGTCAAAGACCCGGACACATTGGTCGAGCGGCCGCGATCTCGCCTCAGCCAAGGCCTGAATCTCAGACGAGTCCACCACGACCGGCAGCTGAGCGAGGCCAAGGCGTGCATCGAGCAGTGCGCGCCTCATTTGGCGCTACAACTGTGGGACTTGGAGAAGATCGCATTTTCCCGCCAACTGCCCGTGACGACACGCATGCGTGAGCGTGGGATAGATGTCAGCGATCCGGAGAAGCTGCTGAAGTCGAGGCTTCATCGCGATTCGACTTCCTTTACGGCGTCGGGGACGGGTAGTTCGTCGTCGTCGGGCAATTTGAGTGAACAATCGTCGCGATCTCTACCGGCTAAATATGGGAAACTCGCTACTCCCGTTTGTACAAAAGCTAATAAAAAAACATTTAGAAATAACAAAATAAATAAGCTGCAAAAGTAGCCAACGATTAAAAGATCCTATATTTCCTATAGAATTTTGGAAATATTGCAGTTATTGGTCTTTCAGCTGGAGCAGTAAATTTAAGGCACATCCAACGTAGGCCCAATTTGTGAAGTTTTTCAAAAGTTTTTCAATTTTCAGATACCATTTGTATTCGAATGAAATTGTTGAATAAGCAGGCTGCAGGCCTATGTGATCATATCAGACATGACTCTATTGTATAATATTCCCTTTATCATTATAAATAGATTAACTAGGCCTACTATATTTTTTACTTGTTAAATTGGGCTAATAGACCTATAGGCCTACTCAATAGCAGTAGCGAAGCGTCGGGGTAAACATTGAGACAATGTCTACTCAACGGAAAAAAAAAGGAAAGGAGAAATTGTATGCCTATATCTCTATTTAGTATTTTTATCTCTAAATTGATTTCAAGTTTCTCCAGGAGACGATAATCTGCCTTAAACACCGTCCCACGCTGTGTGTGTGCATGGTTGTCCGTGCGAACTGCTGTCTATGCATCGCCTCTTTTCCGAGCCTATCTTATACGTATATTAAGTCGTGCGCATGCTCGGGTTTCTGGCCACATACGAAAATTACACACAGCAATGTAATGAGACACGTCTCATACCGGCTCAATCTGTGCATACACGTGATTTTGAGCGGGCTTTCTTTTATTACGTAGAACCGCAGATGATATATTGGTCCTAATAAACCCTCTGCCCATTGTATATATCTATCTATATCTATTGTTGATTTGGTTATTGTTCTAAAATGTATATTGGGTAGTTATAATCCTCATTTCGAGAAGGTTGGAATGTAATTACCCTATTCAAGTGAGTAGTAAATAGAAGAAATGTGATGTAAGATCGAAACATAATTCGTCACTTCAAGAATGTCCATCACAAAAGGCAAAAGTTACATAAACTTTGCATTCAATCAACTCTTGACTTTCTAAACTACCCAACCCTTCGGTCAATTTTTCAAGACTGTTATACCTATATGACGAGCTCCGCCCCTAATAAGAAAGTATTGTATTGTATTGTATTACAAGTCTTTATTTGGTCAATATTTGTATTTATAAAATATATAATATAATACAATTGTGATGTCCGCTGCTGTGTGCCAGGGGAGCGGGGTGGGATTTAGTAAATACAAAATTAATATGGGATAAAAGGTAGGGTATGGGCGCCAAATAGTTTTGGAAGAGGGAAACTAATAACCCTCTACTTAAAAATAGAGGAAATATACAGTAAACAAATTATAAAATATACTTTATATAATGCAAGAATTTTAAACAATATAATATCTCTCTTTGTCTCCAAAGTTAGCAAATATCTTCTCTATACCAATTTACAATAAATCGCCCAGTCGATTACAAAATTAATAATAATTAGCATACGATACCGGTTCATGTGGTTCACCGGCCTACACTCTCTCTGTCGCACACGTTATATTTCACTGTCAAATTTCTTGTCTCTATCTCAAACTCTTCTTTCTCGTGCCGCGCTGTATCTCTCTCAACCACCCCTGTCCGCGTCGTCGCTAGAACTCCCTAGCTCGTGACCTTCACTCGGCGGCCGACCGAACAACTCAACCAACTGGGTGATTACAAAAATAATACTCTCTGGCTCTAAATAGAATTTACATAAAATTATGTCCTAATTAAACTAAAGGGAAGAAAGGATGAAATTGGACCATGACACAATTATAAATATTCAATGATTGCTCAAAGCAGATGGGGTTTGTATCCTCCAGTCCTCCACGCTATTGTAATCATTGTAATCTCGAGTAGGCTTACAGATATCCCTGCCCTGACTAATGCCATTGTGCAGATTAAACCCAGCGTCGTCAACACTCCAGGATATCTCTCCTATCAATAATCTGATGTCTTATCAGTTTGTAGGCCTATTTGTTACGAGATTATTTCTTGTTGCTCATAGCCTACAATTTCTCAATTTTTACTGATCGTTTGACATTTGTACATTTCTATAATAATTGTAAGAAATATACTTGTAAAGAATCTAGGCCTACTAATGAAGTGTAATGTTCCATATAATTTGCCACGTGTGGCTTGTGTATTTCTGATGCTGTGTGGCATGTATGAAGTTGGTTCTGCGCGTGAGTATACAGCAACAAAGTACTCGCTAATCTATAACTGCTATTACGACAACGGCTTGCTGATTGTTCACATCACAAAATTCGAATCTAGTACCGTAGTCTTACCGATGTAATAGGCAAAAACGTTCCAGGTTAGGGGAGACCGGGGCTGGTTGGCACTGTGATAGGTTGGCACAAGTGCTTTATCTCGGTATCTAGTGGGCTGAGACATCCAGATATTTTGGTGGATGGTTGGGACAATACTTCAAGGTCACACTGAAATTGTATAGGCAACAGCGTTCCAGAGCTGTGCAACAGCCATATAGACCTACTAGAAACCAAAAATATGCAGTGGTACCGCGGTACAAATTACATTAGTTTCTTCTCTATATTGCACTGTACATTTAACGTATAGTTTAAATTATTCACTGTATAATTTCATGCATTGAAATAGAGCAGCGAGATTTTGTGTTCACGTCATTTTTTTGCGCAGCATTTCTTCTGTTTATATTGAAGTCTTCTTTGTGGAGCATCTCAAGCAAATTGCAAATTTAGTGGTACATTGTACATAGTGGTACAATTCACAATATAATTTGAACTTCATCACCATACAAAACTTGGAAGATCCAACAATTGGAATTCACCCTCATGTTTCTTAGCTCTGGACGGATAAGAGTCTGCATTAGGAAATAACAAGAGTTGTGTATATCCAAAGTTATGTAGCTAATCCAAGGTCGAAGCAACAAAAAAAAAAGTCAATCTGAGGGGCAAAATTGAATAAATTACAAATCTAGTATCAGTCGTTAGATAAATTCATTCTGTCCCTTAACCTGCGGCCAAATACCCAATACATATAATTTTTCCAAAGTAGAATTGTGCGGATGTTTCTGTGGAAAAACAACATAACACATGTCCAGTGTTGATTTATAATTGAAAAGTGAGAGCAGAAAGTTTTTTCTTACCTCGGTCCATGC
Source organism: Brachyptera putata (assembly GCA_907164805.1). Lineage (NCBI taxonomy): Eukaryota > Metazoa > Arthropoda > Insecta > Plecoptera > Taeniopterygidae > Brachyptera > Brachyptera putata. The sequence goes on along the minus strand of OU015462.1, from coordinate 9,397,726 downwards.
ACGGTTTGAGTTCCGACGCAATAACTTTTTTTTAAAAGAAAAGTATTATTAAATGTTGTCTCAACGCAGGGTTGTGATATATTTTTTTTTTGAATCTTCCACAGAAACTTAATTATTTATAAAAATGTTGTGACTTGACAATTGTTTCTAGTTCTATTTAAGAAACAACATGCAAAAAAATTCTCGCATACAATTCGCTCACAATTCCTATAGTTACGCCACTGCTGAAACTCCGTTCCGATGCAAATCAAGCCCTGCAGTTGAGTATTGATTTGTTTGACTGTGAAACAGCATCTGATTCTCCTTCAGACTCCAGTGTTCTTCCAGTTGCCCCAGGATCCGACACTGTGACGTCACGGCTCACGGAGGAGAGCTACAAGTCAAAGCTAGAGCGTAGCGACTTCGAAGAATCGGACATGTAAATAAAGACACATTCATTTTTAATGAACAAGTTTAGTTTAGTGCAGTTCATTGCATCGTCTAGGACTTGTAAATTGTACAAATAGGCCTATAGGTTTACATACAACGAATTTACAAATACTGAAATTAATTTATCGTAAAAATACAATAATCAGCTAGAATATAATGATAAAATAAATGAGAGAGCAAGAACGAAGGCATAGAATAAAGAAGCCGTGTACGGCTTCTTTATTCTATGACGAAGGGCACGTAGCCTTACTGATGATAATATTAAAGCAAACTTTCAAAGGTTTTGCGACTATATTATATGGTATAATTACCAACACTACTAAAAATAGACAAACAATATTATCGTCTTTAATTAAAGTTTTAAATGGAGCAACGCAAAGACTTGATTTCACCATACTCGAAAAAACAAATATGTTTTTTTTCTTCCTGCTCTTTTTTTGTTTGCTTCTTGTTTGCAGTCAAACGAAAGAACAAATTCAGTTGGAATTTGGTTTACACAAGTGTCATCATCTAACTCGATACGGTACGCCTATAGTTTTGAGGCATAATCGATTGCACCGCTTCTGAGATATCCCATATTTCGAAGTTTTTAAAAAAATCGTGAGAGTAACCCAAAGGAGAAAATTTTGAAAAAATGTATCCTTCAAATAAATTCAAATTTTCACAGAATTTTTATATAATAATGATGCACATAATTACGAAGCTATTTTGATAAAAAATATATATATTATTTTACATCAATTAATTAAAGCTATTGAGAAACACATTCAGAATTTAAGCAACAGGTACCCATCAAATTGTCGAATAATTAAATTGAGTAATTAATACAACAGGAAGACATTGTTGTCAACTCAAAATTTTCCTTACATTTTGTACAAACATGACTATACCGCTCATCCAACAACTCGTATGCAAGTTGCGTTTTTCCTAGTACGAAATATAATTACAGTAGCAGAACGACATAAACGTTTCGACTCCAAAATGATGGAGCGACAAACCAGTGTTGCCAACATGCTGGTCACCAAACAACACAGAGCCGTGAAGTTCAGTTGGTTAACGAATCAGTTGGGCAACCGCTATTCATCGGATCCATCGGTCCATGTCACCACAAGTGGACGATGTTGTTGTTGTGCGCAGCCTAACTAACTTGAATGAACATATTCTAACTACCTTAAATCAACCTAACCAAAACTAACCTAAACTAAGTAACTATAACTATCACATCCTTAGTGATGACTGCTATGTGCTATATTTAATTTTCAGTTACACGATAGCTTGGGTGGTTCCTCTCGTCACAATCAGCTCGTTTATAGCTCTCGTGTTATCGTGCATCTTCTGTCCCTGTTGTCTCGTGTACAAGAGAAGGAAAGCCAATGCCGGTCTACTTGTTTGTAAGTGCATTAACATTCTTTGCAAATTATTCATACTTCATTTAGCGACGCATTGTACTAATGACTAAGATCTATTGGCGTCGGTGATAAATGAGATGACGGAATGACGAGTTGATAGGTTACTTCATTAGGTGCTATTGATAGTGGGCAGGAGTTAGTCATGGCCTGTTGTTGAGGAACCATCCCAGTAGCAATCTGCATGAACGACAGAGGGTAACCACGATGCACCTCTGTCAGGATGCATGGTCGACCATGGCAGGAATTGAACCCCTGTCTCTTGAATGATGGTTCTTCATGCTAGCCATTGATTCACCAGTCTTATATGACTGATTGTCAATAGATATTGGGGTGAATTTTTTAGATAAAAACTTTTTATGACCTTAAGCCAAAGAACAAACTTTTCTGTCAAGCAACAGCTGTTAATGTTGCAAGTCATTGCAGAAACGATTCTTCCTGTCTGTCTCGGTCATAAACAACTTACATCGAGAGAACAGAGTCGTGCTCTACCATCATATAATTATATGATGGTAGAGCAAGATAAGCAATTAATTATATAATTAAATTGGTCAAATGTTGATTATACCTTATATCACTATTACAGTTTAAACAAGGTATAACTTCATAACCTGCTTTTAACTGTTTAACTTTAATATATTAGTTGGCAGACAACTTGATAAGATATCTCGAGAGTCGAGATGATTCTACTAAACATTCTAGTCTGGAAATATCGACATTAAAAATGAAGATGAAAATACAAAATGATACTGTGGGCCCTATTCTACTAGGAAAACGCGTTATGTGTTTCCGCGTTGATGGATGAGCTAATAAGAATGAAACTGAATTATTTCAAAAAGTTAAATCAAGTTGATGTTTTGACGGCATTCAAATTAAAAATTAATGTTTTCATTCGGTTGATTTATTTCGTAGACTATTCTCATCATGAAGGAAATATTAGATGCAATCTAAGATACAATATATACACCTTGAGATCCAATTATATTCATTACTCATTCTGAATAATATCTTTGATAATAAAGAAGGCTTTGTTTTAATAGTTCTTCAATAATTGGTGACACTTGTTGCTTGGATTTAAATGGTTTTCTTAATAGCTTTGAATGATGCACAAAAATGTCATTATATAATTTTTTATATCTAAACGACTGATTGGATTCCAGTGAAAGTTTGGAATCATGTGTATCATTATTATATTGAAATTCGGTGAAAATTTTAATTTTTTTGAAGGACATTTTTTGTACGAAAATTTTTCTCCGGCTTATTCTTATGGGTAATTTGGAAAATGGAAAATTAGTTTTCTCAGAAGTGGTGCAATCGATTGCGCATAAAAATCAATGAGATTCAATCCAGATGATGACACTTGGGCTTGCCAAGTTTCAATTGAATTTGAATTTTCGTTTGACCTGTAGAGCGCGAACAAAAAAAAAAAAAAAAAAAAAAACATGTACATTTTTTTCGGGTCAAGTGTAATTGAGTCTTCGCTTCGCTCATCCAATAACTGTAAACAGAACAAAATCATGCACATATATCATCATCTAACTCGATACGATAGCTATGAGGCGCAATTGATTGAACCACTTATGAGAAAAATCATTTTGAAATTTAAAAAAAAAATGTCAGAATAAGGAGGGAAAATATGGGAAAATAAATTTTTCTGAATTCATTCAAATTTCTGTAGAATTTAAGACATGGCTTGTACACACAGTTCTAACTTTACATACATTTAATATAAAAATCATTTTATCTATCTTTTTACAGCAATTATTACAAGCTATTTAAAAAATATGGAGGGTAACAAGTAAAACCAATCAGATAATATAAACTGATGAGAATAGTCAAAAGATGAATCAGGTAGGCAGTGAGTTAAGAAAATTCAAAATCAAGTTGTGTAGGTGTACTGTATATAGTTTTCCATTACATTTCATATAAAATCTCACTCATAAAACACATATGCTGCATTTTTCTGGTATTGTTATACAGAACATAAATCATGCCATATATACTACCGAGACACATCCTGCTTATGGCAGAAAGAAACTGAAATCTCTCTGTACAACTTCATTCCAAGCTCTCCCATGTTTGCAATTAGCACAGCACCCATCCATTGCTGTTGCAGGCTGCATGCGTGTAGAGCATGCTTGACACTACAGGGTGAGGGGTCGGAAAGAAGTGGTGATGAAGTAGTGGAGGTAAAATTAAGAGTGAGTTTTATTTTAGCCCGTCTTCTGTATCTATCGTCTTCGATTGAACGTTAAAGAACTTAATTCTATGTAAAACCTTATGTTTCAGCTACAACCGTCATCCAAATCCCACCAACGGCATCCAGAATGCCCAGTACCCCAGGCAACCCATACAAAGCAGCTTATTGGTTGCATCCTACTCCAATCACCCACAGCACAACCAAAATATGCAACATGATCAGAATAGTCCATATTATGTGAGCTTTCCTCAAATGGCAGTTCCACATCCTGCAGAACAAAACCAGAATACTCCATTCTATGTCTCTTCTCCAATATCGGCGCCTCATCCAGATCTCCCCGGCAACACGGCGTTTCAACCGTCGGGACCTCCAATGTCGACGCCTCATCCAGATATTTACAGCAACACAGTGTTTCAACCGTCGGGACTCCCAATGTCGACGCCGCATCCAGATATTTACAGCAACACGGCGTTTCAACCGTCCAGACCTCCGATGTCGGCGCCTCATCTAGATCTTTACAACAGCACGGCGTTTCAACCGTCCGGACCTCCGATGTATACGCAAGCCCCCATTCAAGATACATAAACGGTACATAAATGCACTTGGACTACTTACAGACTTTCTTATAATGACTTGATGAAAAACAAAGAGCATTGGAAACCATGGTGATAAGCAGTTCAACTCCCAGTTAGAGCTAATCCCACATTGTTACTTGGTGATTCTCCCGGTTCACAAAAGTGTATTGCAGGCTGGAGTTTACCTGGAAGATTAAATTCCAGTTGAACTCTAGAGAGTTCAACACAGAAATATGTGGTAAAACCGTGTCTTAATAATAAATTTTGATTTAGTGGAAGTGTTAACTGGAGACACTCAACCAATGGTAATACAGTATAGTTTAATCTTGGCGCTCAGAACGGCTTCGTTATCAGAGACTATATAACCTAGTCGTTGAAGTAAAAGCTGAAAGTTGAAAGGTGAAATGGAGGTTGATGATGATTATTATTTCCTCACCTCAACAAAACAGCTTGGATATTTGGGGTACGAATGAACGGGTGATGGTTTACAAAAACAAAACTTCCAAATGGGTCTTGAACGTACTCCAGACTTAATAGCTTCAGTTTCTAAAGCAGCGTGTGCTTCATTGGACTGAGTTCATGGGATTCAGTCTGGAAACGGAGCAATGACATCGTTTGGTTTAAATAATCAAAAGTGGTTTTCCTCTCTTTTTATCAGTCATATATGGAGTAGGCCCTAATAACAATAATCCAATAGAAGTTATTTTGTTTCAGTGCACCCAAACGAGCCCCCACCTAGATACCAAACGCCAGAGCCACCTGTAGGTCTAGCAGCAGCAACTAAAGCGACCAACTACTAGAGATGAAGATAACAAGTTCTCAATGGTCAAACGTTACTTTCAGTTCATTCAGAGTTGTAGTCAGTCTTTTAGAGATACTTTTCAACAAGTACACTATGAGAAATATATGGCAGAGCATGTCGTGTATTTCTAAGCTTGATTTACCAAAATGGAAACTGTCAATTCATTAGTCTGTTTTCACTCATAATTATTGTGTAGGCCTATGTGTGTACATATCACGGAAGGCCGTGGACAAACTTTTCATGGAAATTATTATTTTCTGGTTAAATGGAATTCTGACACATGTAGTCACTGCCAGTTGAATTCATCATTTTTTGGTTCATGCAAGCCTTTTTGATATTCCTATGCAAGGTCTCAGCAATGAATAATAAACTGATATAATGAAATGCCCGCATTGCAGCAGCGAGGTTACATCAGATCTTGCTCACCATATTCAACTATATCATTTGGATGTTTATTCAAATTTGTCACAAAGTCTGGGAGGCTCATCTACTTCAGTTCCTAGCCTCGTTGATGGAAGCCATAATACAAGGTTGGATGTCACTGAACATTCGGATGAGTGTTCGGATGAACGGAAGGATGATGGAAGAACGGCAGAATGTCCCGACTGTGGCATTTTTTTTTCAAGCCCAGGGGATTACCCATACACATCTCTCGCGCTCATCCTGATTTGGCTAGGAGTCGTACAGCAAATAAATACGCAGGTAAAAGTATGGTAGAAACACCAGTAGAGCCAAAATTATCTAAAAACTGCCAAAAACTACCAGTAGAACCAAATTTCACAAATTATTCCGAATTGGAAGATAATGTGATGTCGATATGGGGAGAGAAGTTGATTAGGTTCTCAGCCTCACCTGTTCGTGACCCGCAATCATTCGATCTAATTGTTGAAGAATTACATACATTACTCGCAGGGGCCGTCAATACGATTCGTGGGCCTAAGCACCCAGCGGTAAAACAATTTGAAGCGAGGAAAAAAGCAAGAGAAAATGTACCAAATCTGACATACAAAAACTCAAATAACCCACAAAGAAAATCTAAGAGGAATAAAGAAAAAGTAAGGCAGCAGTATAACTACGATGTTGCATAGTTTCATTACTATAATCAAAGAAGAAAGGTAGTCAGAAAAGTAATGGATTCAAACAAATCAGCATCTTGTAAAATAGATGTAGAAGACATACAGAAATACTTTGAAACAACATATTCTGTACCTAACAATTTAAGCTCTTACAAAACCAATATACCTGAAGGTGAAACACTTGCGCAAAGTGAAGAGACTTTCACCACATCTGTTACACTAGCCGAAGTAAATGATGCAATAAAAGGGATGTCTATGGATACTGCTGCTGGACCAGACAGAGTTATTTTAAGAGTAATTAAGGAACTCAAATGCTCCAAGGTTATATAAGTAGACTTGCAACCATCATCATAGAGATGAACTATATACCCAAGATCATGCAAAAAGGAAGAACAATCCTTATTCATAAAGGAGGAGATGAAAATGAGTTGAAAAATTGGCGTCCAATAACGATATTCCCAATCATAAGAAGAAGAATTGAACGAGTTATTGATAAGAAGTTACGTTACTACGCCAAGTTTTCCACACATCAAAGAGGATTTGTTTCTACTCCTGGTACTTATATAAATGCATCCATTATAAACAGCTGTTTGAAAGAAGCAAAATTGAAGAAGAAAAATTGCTGCATCGCGTTTCTTGATGTCAGCAAAGCATTTGACAATGTTGGCCACCACCACATACATGAATGTCTCAAAAACCTGAGAGTACCAGAAATTTTAGTAAATCTGATAATATCTTTACTAGAAGGAAATTCCACTCAAGTTGAAGCCAATAGAAAGAAAACAAAACCGATCAAATTCTTGCGCGGCGTTCCACAAGGAGCACCACTATCACCAACGCTTTTCAATATTGCAATAGACCATATAATAAAACAATTAACAGACAAAAGCATTTCCGATTCCTATGGATACAGCTTGGTTCATGATCTTGACAATATTTCAGCCTTGGCATTTCCAGATGATATAGCTGTCATAGTAAAAGATGTTAATGGAGCCTCCAAACTTGGATCTATAACCGAGTTGGCTCTAAATACTATAGGCTTACATATGAATGGAGCGAAGAGTAGTGCAATAAATATAATGAATGGTATGCTCTCGGACTCGGTGATCACTCTCGACCAAGGGTCATCTATTCGCTCTATCACACGCGAGGAACGAATTAGATACCTTGGAATAGATTTCAAGAATGAAATATCGTTTGATCGGGCAAAAGTAATCAAACACCTACGTGACGATATACAAAATTTAACAACATCTAATCTTCTGAAGCCTGACCAAAAACTGAATATTATGAATCAATATCTGTGGCCTTCGCTGATTTACCCACTTCAGTGTGCGCCGTTAAGTCAACTATCGAAAGAGTTTCTTGAAGACATAGACAGGGTTGTACGCAGCGGTATTAAAGAGATTATAGGACTACCTGGCGATACTCCTAGAGGTATGCTATATGCGCCAAGAAAATACAGAGGCCTTATGTATAAAACTTTTGAAAGTACAGGATGGACACCTCCACCACTATGATTTTGTGGAGGAAATGAAGAACTGTTTAGAAAAGCTGGAAATGCTTCAAGTAAACGAAGGAGAAAACCAAACTGCGCGCACCATGAGAATCAAGCTTTGCGAAAGAGCATTTGAATCGTGGGCCAATCTACCTTCAAAAGGAAAAGGTATTTGCCTTTATAAAGAGTATCCTCGCGGTAATTCATGGGTATTTGATCACTCGGGCCTATCTTCATCTCAATGGACAAATGCAATTAAAATGAACTGCAATGTGGCTGCTGTTAGAGCCATCCCCGGTAGATCCAAGGACGGAACCCGTTGTCGCCACCCTGGCTGCGACGAGACAGAAACCGTCCCTCACGTCCTTGGAAAATGCGCGAAGGGTGAACTTCTGAGAAATGCTCGACACCACACTGTTAGAACCTTGATCGCTGATGCCTTTAGACAACAAAAATGGAAGGTTTACGAGGAAATCCCATGTGTAGCAGAGGATGGTTCTAACAAACGAGTCGATATCATTGCTATACGACCTGATGGGAAGAAAGCAATTATTATGGATCCCACAATAAGATACGAAACTGAATATGACCAACCATCTCATGTAAACACCGAGAAGAGACAACACTACATTCCATGCATCAAGGATTTGTCAAATAAATACCAAATTGATGCCAAGTACTGGGATGTAGTGGGATTAATGGTAGGAGCTCGTGGCACAGTTCCTGCATTTTTATCAACTTTTCTCAATACATACAACATCCCAAGGAAGGTATTATTAAGAAGTATTGTACTTTCAGTTTTGATAAATTCAGTAGGTCTTTTACAGCACCATTTATATTCTTTCAAATAATTTCAATTTTTAAATAATCTTAATAATATCTTCTTTCATTTTCATACTTTTGTATTTCAGTATTTTCATACTTTTGTATTTCAGTATTTTTGTATTTTTTTTTGTATTTTTGTATGTACTTTTGTATTTTTCATACTTTTGTATTCATATAATATTTCAGAATTTTTGGTAATCAATTTTGTATCAATTTTGTAAAACCATTGTACTAATGTATTGATTTTTACGCTGTACCATCGTGGTATCCCGCTATTGCGGACAGCCGTCACAATAAAATGACATTCTCTCTCTCTCTCTCTCTCTCTATATATATATATATATATATATATATATGTGCCTTTGCATAGATTAATTATATAGAAAGCCAACCCTTACTGAAATAACACGGCCGAAACAGGGCCGAAACAGTTTTAAGGGACTAAACACGTCGGCCGTAAGTAAGGTAGCCAGACACTATGCAAAAAGATGCGATGGTATAGCGCCCAAACAGAGCCGAAAATGTAATGATATTGAACGGCCGAAACACGGCCGGTCCAAGGACTTTTCACAGACAATACAGCGCCTTTTGACCGCCGAAAGACGGCCGATCTAAGGACTTTTCACGGACCAAATTTCTGTCTCTCCAAGGGACGATACACGGACAATATAGGGACTTTTTACGGACTTTTCACGGACAATATTGTCATAAAGCGCTCATTTTAATTTTTACAAATTATTCTATTGATTGATGAATCAATTGAAAATATACTTCTCTATATTAATGAGAACCCATTTCAATATAATTAGCATTGAGACATAGTTCTACATTCAACTCATTATCTGTTTAAAACAAACAACTGATTACGGTACTCTTACCAATAATACTGTAATCTATAAGAATAACATATTATTGTAACTTTGTATTTGCATACCCTTTGTTCTGTATAACTTTAGTCATCACATGGCCCAAATGAACTCTCAAGTCACAAGACTCACCCTTGATTTATGGAATTTTCCACTGCATCTTGTGTGGAAGATATGGAATTATAATAGGAAATAAGATCAGTCTGACTTTAGATTCTCTCTTCGCAACATCAACATGTCTGTAATAGATTTCAAAGTGTGTCTTTCGAGACGTTCCATCAATATGTCGATATAATATGTGTCTATTTGCGTGCTACTTGATCATTTTCTACTCTTTGCAACGAATTACAGTTTTTGAATAATAATAATAATAATAATAAACCAACTGGGATTAAGTGTGTTTCTTTCTCTGGTAAGCCATGAATCCTGCGACTATCTCATTTGTACCCTGGTTCAGCGTGATGGTTGAAACTCCGAGTTATTATATGAATTCCCAGCTTAATGCTTGGCGTTCCCATGTTTCCTTCGAATTCCGACCGCTCTTTATATTTATGTCTGTTAAGGACATTGGTGACAGCAACGCTATTATTGTGAACATTCTCGTTATTGAACTATCATAAAAATCTATTAATTACAACGTCAACTTCATCACATTCGTGACAAGCGGTGATGATTTCAACTCCATCACATTGGTGACAAACGGTGACGATTTACTTATTGATTTGATTATCTATCTAATTTTATCAATAACAATTTCAACTCCATCACATTGTTGACATGCGGTGACGATTTCAATAAAAATTTCAACTCCATCACATTGTTGACATGCGGTGGCGATTTCAATAACAATTTCAACTCCATCACATTGGTGACAGGCGGTGGCGATATTTTCAAAGTGTTTATATAATTAAGTCATTCAACTATTAACATCACAAACTCGTTCATGAACATATTGGAATAGAAACTATAAGATAATCATGGTACCGGAAACGAAGAAAGAACAGAGAAGAAGGTGAAAGAGAAGCTGCGTCACGATCAATTACTCACACGGGCAAGAATACGACAGAAGCCGACAACACTGAAGAAACCAAAAAACCACAGAAGATAAAATTGAAACAATGATACAACAAATGTTGCAACAATGGAACTATCTGACAGTAAAACAGGAAGTCATGACTCTTGCAATACCTATCAGACAGTTACACCAAGCTATCAGGAAGGAAGCAAACGTAAAAAAGTAACAAATAAAACTGTTGCGTGTCAAACGTTCGAGATAGGCATATTTCGACAAAACAATAGAGAACAAGGCGCTAGTTTCTCTCATTGTCAAAAGGAAATAGATCTAACAAAACCTGACCTTTGCAGTAACGGTAACATTCATACACCATCTGTTTCCCCAACAACGTCTCTACCCCTGGATGATAGACAACTCATCCTAACTACTCGTAGTGCAGTACGATTAATACGGAAGACAATCGTTCCCCAAGAAGTGAAATTTGTTGTGAAGACGGCGACAAACTCGGTCATCATCTCAAAAACATCTTTACAGTCTCATCATTACATAACATCTACCAGCTTCACTAGATTCTCCATCAACGTCATCTCTTCCAGTCTACTTCACAGCTTCAACTATTTACAAGTTAAGTTTTTACTTTTAAACCCAATTTATAATGTTCCACATTAACAATAACGTTGATAATATTGCAATTCTTTTCTTCTCTCTACCGTAACTACGTCTTTATTATTATTATTAACTATTTCTTTAATATCATGTTCAACAATACTACTACTTTGATTTCCATAAAAAGAGCAAACAAATAATAATAATAATATATATATATATATATATATATATATATATATATATTATCTATACATATTTGAATATACATACATAAACGTATATACCTACATAAGTTTACTAACTAATTAAAATTATACTTTAATCCTCTTATCAATATTATTATTGTCGTGTATTCGATTTACACTACAAATTATCTCTCATTTCGCAGAATATAATGTCTAACGTGTTAATCATTATTGCTATCATTAATGGCATATTATCATGTATTGTTCATCTCGTACAAATTCTCGTATTCACTTTTACGATATAATTATGATCAATTATGAATAATAATCATAATATAAGATATTTTTACACTTTTATCTTGCATTTCATTGCACATATTACATATTCTTTTATTCACATATCCTACAAATATTCACTTGAAAATAAAAGAGACATATTAATTATCTTTATATGTCCGAGCTATTCCTCTCAGATAAAACTCTTATGAATCACTTTAATCCATTTTGTTAATTTTCTTTTCTTCATATCTTATCATACGTTCAAAAACTGGCAATATTACCCAGGTTTATACGAATATTTTACGCCTACCATTCCTTCTTTACCAAAGAAGAAGTAGCTCTAGGACTACATTCCTTCTTCACAAAAGAAGCAGTAGCTCCTCATACCTTGTCTAATGTTTCTAAACTGGCAATATTACCCACGTTTATAGAACTACGTTACGACTAAGTTATTATCTCATATCTTATTGCACGTTTATTTTATTACTTTACAACTACCATTCCTTCTTTACCAAAGAAGAAGTAGCTCTAGGACTACATTCCTTCTTCACAATAGAAGCAGTAGCTCCTCATACCTTGTCTAATATTTCTAAACTGGCAATATTACCCATGTTTATAGAAATATTTTCCAACTATTATCTCATACCTTATTGGTTTCAATTTTACGTTTTGTGTAACACATTGTAATAAAATTTAATTACAAGTACTATTTGAATACCATCATCAGAGATCATTCTTTTGCTACAAAAAAAGAGAAACTCTTACATTGTTTTACGTTTCTAATTTGGCAATATTACCCACGTTTAGAGAAATACGTTACGACTATTATCTCAAATTTATTGGTTTCAATTTCACGTTTGTGAACGTACCACTGTAATAATGAATTATTACAAGTACTATTTGAATACCATCATCAGAGATCATTCTTTCGTTACAAAAAAAGAGAAACTCTCACCTTGTTTTACGTTTTTGAACTGGCAATATTACCCACGTTTAAAGAAATATGATGCGACTATTATCTCAAATCTATTGGGTTCCATTTCACGTTTGTGTAACTACCACTGTAATAATAATTAATTACAAGTATTGTTGAATCCATTATTAGAGATCAATGGAAATGTACCTATAAATTACTAATGAATTTCAATGCTTATAATCTTCACATTTATTTTATTACCTTTCTTTAGCAACTTTTAACTGCTATTCATTTCCATTTTTATAGCTTGTCATCTGCTCGGAGACCTAAGGGGACATCACAATGCTCCGGCACTGGCCATGGAGGAAACAACGGGAGCAACACCCGGAGGACCTGGTATCACGATCACCACCTGTACGACTCATCAACTTCCGTTGTATAATTCGTTCTCATCTCAAAGAAACGAAACTACACATAACAACAAGTTCAAAGTCGACAAAAATGCAGCAAACGAAAGTGGTAAAACTCAACCAGCCTCATTAAATATCCTCATGGACCAAGTGTTAAACTCGAAGTTATTGTTATGAACCTCTAATGTCTACGAACAGTGAGCAATTTATAAAATTTCAGTGAAATTTCAATTACGTTTATTCTCAAGTGTATGACCTGAACGTACGCAAAAATGTGATTTTTACATGCATTACCGGATAAAGTGATATCTATACTATTTTACTTTACGAATGATTTTTACATCTACAATGATAATTATTATCGATCTTACGAAACATTCTCAGCATACATAATTTTAAATTATTATTGTTTACTCTGAAATGTACGTTAAAATTTTCGTATGTACTCATAATAACATATCCGTTTGGATATAATTTTGATATCATAAGAGGAAAAGTGAATACCATATAAAGATCCAATTATTTCATTCTTATTTTGTTCTCATATTATACTTGTCTCAATTAATCTCATATATTATTATTCATCTTCTTATGACTCATTGTCACTATTGCATTATCTACATAACACTACTAATCAATGTACACTATCTAAAAACAGATTGTTATTCAGTGTGATAATGTTTATTAGCTATAATTAGCAAATGTTCGCTTTATTTATACAAATGTATATCTGCCGCGGTTATTATTGATATATATCCGTTAGGATATATCTCAATTTTCCGTAGGGGGGTATGATGTCATAAAGGGCTCATTTTAATTTTTACAAATTATTCTATTGATTGATAAATCAATTGAAAATATACTTCTCTATATTAATGAGAACCCATTTCAATATAATTAGCATTGAGACATAGTTCTACATTCAACTCATTATCTGTTTAAAACAAACAACTGATTACGGTACTCTTACCAATAATACTGTAATCTATAAGAATAACATATTATTGTAACTTTGTATTTGCATACCCTTTGTTCTGTATAACTTTAGTCATCACATGGCCCAAATGAACTCTCAAGTCACAAGACTCACCCTTGATTTATGGAATTTTCCACTGCATCTTGTGTGGAAGATATGGAATTATAATAGGAAATAAGATCAGTCTGACTTTAGATTCTCTCTTCGCAACATCAACATGTCTGTAATAGATTTCAAAGTGTGTCTTTCGAGACGTTCCATCAATATGTCGATATAATATGTGTCTATTTGCGTGCTACTTGATCATTTTCTACTCTTTGCAACGAATTACAGTTTTTGAATAATAATAATAATAATAATAAACCAACTGGGATTAAGTGTGTTTCTTTCTCTGGTAAGCCATGAATCCTGCGACTATCTCATTTGTACCCTGGTTCAGCGTGATGGTTGAAACTCCGAGTTATTATATGAATTCCCAGCTTAATGCTTGGCGTTCCCATGTTTCCTTCGAATTCCGACCGCTCTTTATATTTATGTCTGTTAAGGACATTGGTGACAGCAACGCTATTATTGTGAACATTCTCGTTATTGAACTATCATAAAAATCTATCAATTACTACGTCAACTTCATCACATTCGTGACAATATAGCGCCTTTTCAAGGCCGACTTTGAGAAGTTTTCTGTTTCTTGGAATCGATTGGAATGTCGAATGTTATTGTGTTAGAAGTATTCGTTGCCTTGGGCAATGTACCACATGGCATGAAGCAAGGGTTGAATAGGGGTGAATGACCAGTTTTTACTTGTCACACCGCATTCCATTGCTGCATTCAGTGTTCATACTGTCCAGTCTCTCACTTGTACTTGTCGAGTTAACATGATGAGGAGTGTAATGAAGAACGAATTTACAAAGGATTCGCTAAAACTGTTCGACAATTTATTTTAGGGGTGGATTACGTGATTCTACTATCAAATGGCCTAGTCCTGACTGTCGTCTAGAGTCTAGAGAACTCTTTGCTCCCCAAAAGACGACTTATGGCGTAACAGATGAGGGTTCAGATAACTACTTTGCCGCGTGTATTGCCCCTGTTTTACGTGCTACCCTCACATAACTTTAAATGATTGTATCCCAATGTTGCATCATTAACTTAACTGTTGAATTACGCTGTTTGTTTGTGACGCACGCAAAAGGAAAACATGTTTTCAGTGGTGGCCTGTTATTTTTTTCTAGCAAAAAATAATTCAACCGGCCGCTCATCTGAACTTCAAAAAACATGTTCTCGTTTTGCATGCGTCACACAAACACGGCGTAATTCATCAGTTAATTTAATCATGAATTAAGTATGCCGGGACCAACAACGGTCGAAACAGGGACTTTTTACGGCCGAAACAGGGACATTACACGGCCGAAACAGGGACTTTTCACGGACGAAACAGAGACATTTCACATTGGACATTGGGTACAGGAACATTTCACGGCCGAAATAGAGACTTTTTAGAGACTTTTTAGAGACTTTTCACGGACAAAACAGGGACTTTTCTGTCCCAATTGTCCTGTGTTTCGGCGGTGTTTCGGCCGGCCGAAACACCGCCGAAACAGAGACTTTTTAGAGACTTTTCACGGACAAAATAGAGACTTTTCAGGGACGTAATTTGCCGTATAATTTCAGTAGGGGAAGTGTGAAGGCAAATCTCTTACCTTCTGGAATTGTCTGGTGGTTGCACTTTACCAACAATCCGTCTTAATTTTCATTTAATTACAATTCGTTCCAGTTTTTTTGAATCCCATATGACTTAAGGATATAATTGGAGTAATTCATTTTCAATTTTAATATTTTGTACTCAATTCAAGAACCATTAGATCAAGCTGTAAACTAGTTTACAGTTATTGTTTGTGTTTTTTTGTTTGTTGAACCATTGTACCTGTATATGATTTCTAAAATAATACTGTTCGAATGGAAAAAGAATAAAAATCCATCTATCTATCTATCTTTTATCTTTTAGTAATTTCTTCATATCCATTGGTTTCTACTTCATTTTTCCACTTGTCAAATTTTAAAGTTTGCAGATATTGTTTGTGTTATTTGTGAATCCGATGTATCTGTTACATCCAATGCTGTTCAAATAATAATAAAAAAAATCCATCTACCTGTCTGTCTAGTAGCTGAATGCACATGTAGCTATGGAACGCTGTTATACAAACATGTATCGGTAAGATAAAGGTATGATATCTATTTGATCCAAGGGTCCAAAACAAAACTATTGATCGAAAACTATAAGAATTCTCAAATACGTCTGCTCCGGCCTTTACCTCGATCCTCAAACGCATCAAATGCTTATCCAATTATCCATTAACAAGGTTATACATGGTAGAGCAGATCCTAGGAAATTCCATCCCACACTGAATAGATCGCCTTTTTTGCGGTTTTGATGTACGGTATTGTTATTTATCTATCAGTCACCATTATTTTTATCATTATTATTTATCCTATTGTATATTTAATATTACTAAAACCCAAAAATTAAGACAATTTTATTATTGTTTTTAATACTCTGCATCAATCATTCCTCATAAAATCCTAATAATTCTAAAGTAATTATTCTTTTCAATAAATGTTTCATTTTATTAACGTTTTAGTTTGTATTACTATCCTATTTTCTATCATGTACAAATGAGGAATAAGTGATGATTAAATAAATAAACCAATGTAAATGGATAAATATGAATAAATAAATAAATCAAAACATAATTTTCCCAAGATTTTTCGACTCCACCCACAACCTCCTTAATCTATGCCCACATATCGCAAATGCGCACGCGCACTATATGAGAGAATACAATACTTATGTTGTAAATAGGCCCTATCTTTGAATTGGCTTACTCTGGGATCCACTTGATCACTGCGTAGTGATCGGTGGTAATAATTGAGTTGTCAATAACCTGATAAAGAGGCTTTATGAGGGTTGATCTTGAAGACAGATATTGCCTACAAATATCACAGATCGAGTGCGGATTTACCAACTCTGAGCTAAGCGTAGGCTTACCTGCAGTGGGATTCTGTAAAATGTTGTCGATCGAGATCTACTAATTTTCGTCGACAACTAGGTTTTTAGTCGATAACTTCACCTAGCGTGATTCTCTATGGCAACTTGACGATCTCGATCGACAAATCCTCTCGACTCGACAAGCTGGTGTTACAGCTTAGGCCCTAGGGCTCCACTTGTAGCATTAATGCTTGTAGGTTAGGTTAGGCTCGCCGTCACCTTTGGCCTAGGCCTACAATGTCTGCCAATCATAACTACCGTGGAGATCCTAATGCTATTCATGACAGCAATAATACACCTATTACACTAGCTCTTGAAAAAGGGGATTTTATTGCTGCTGAACGCCTTATATGCTCAACTTCAGATGGGCGTTCCTTGGATGGCGGTAAGTGTGACTTTGGCGAGAAGGACTTGATAGTTTCAAAAACAAGCTGTGTCCTAGGGGCCTGTAGCTTTCAAGTATGTCACGTGAATACCTATATTGCTAATCTTACAATGCATGTGCTGCATTTTCCGTGTGTGTTTTTCCTTGTGTTTTTAGGCCTATATATTGTTTTATACATTATTTGAATCTGTAAAACCATGAAGCATGGCTCATATCTGGTCGTAGGTTTGTATTGCTGCTGTATTGCTTTGTGCTGTATTTTTTCACTTCTATAACGAATCTAGTAGGTTATTTGATACTTGTTCCAGGACCGACAAAGATGATTCCGCTTAACTTTGTTCTGTCGAGCGACAGCAGACCGTGGCATCTCCAAGTTTACAAGCAGAATCTCCGTCTAGCCAAACTGCTCGTTGAGCGTGGTGCCAATCCGAACATTCGCATTCCGTTGTCCAACTGGACCGGTGCCTCCCGCAGCCCGATAGAGCTGTTGGTAGACATGATCCAAGAAGTCAACAAATGGTGAGCTGTGTTCTACGCGTGCACATTGCTGCCTTTAAACCCAACTAGAGCAGAGAGAGACGTTCGAGTCAATGGGTCGAAGAGCCAGTATTTTATACTATATTGAGATGATTATTGTTTACTGAACGACCCCACTAACAGTCGGTTATTTAGGGGTACGAATGAATAAGTAATAATGAAACTGAAACAATGATGTGATGATAAATGACAGGATGAATGCAAAAATCCAAATAAACTCAATTGAGTCTCGCATGAGGCATGGATTTTTGCATACATCCTGTCATTTATCATCACATCATTGAAGTTTAGAATGCAGCACGCTATCCATTGCTAGACAGGCTCCAAGTTCAGTGCCACCTAGCTATAGCTCTACCACAATAAGAAGCAGTAATTGAAGCATAGCGTATGAAACAAACATTTGACATAAAAATATAGGGCCTATATCGAAGTTCAATTTTTGTGTACTTATAATAAAATTATTAAAATACTGGTAGGCCTATATCGAGTATTTTTATTATTGTTGTAGCTCGGAATATTAAATTTATTTTTCTTAGCTGAAATTTCTTATCATTTAGTTTTCTCATTGTAGGCTCTGCTTACCTAGCTAGTCACTACTAAAGTGACTACTAGAGTGTACATTGGTTGCTAAGCAGCGCGAGGTTCAAACTGGATTCGTTCATTTGTTCAAACCTTGTATAGATTATAACATGATAGGCCTATATCTCATAACAACTCCTTGGGTACTTCCCGGGTATTTTTATTAGGGTTGCCAGGTAAACATTTCCATTATTTCTAGTACCCGAAAACACATTTTTATCTGCATATTTTTCAATTGTGAAATCTCGCAAAAAATCGAAGTTCGTGAACTTTTGATCTTACGTTTGAGTTGAAGTTCGACTACAAAAACCAAGTTTGCACAACCTTCTCATTTGAGCTATTTCCAATTTTCAAATCATCGTTTTGATGTCGTATATCAAATATTCCAAATCGATATCAAATATAAATTCTAAAATATCGAATTGATCCTTGAATAATGAAATTGAACGGCAAACCTAATGTTCATCAGATATGATTTTCAGTATTTCGGAATCGTAATTAGGTGCCTATAAATGATATTATAAATAAAATAGGCCCATGAGCCAAACTATAAAACTTGATTCAATTTTATAAATATTTGTATCACTTTTTGGTATACAGTAATTATTTTTACCTCCAAATAAACTGCTTACTATCTACATTTTCTGACTCAGCTCAATTTGCACAAGTGCTGTAACTATGATCAATGAAACCACCCGTCCGGAACTATTTCCCTCCGATCTTAAAAAGCTGTATCATTTGTTGATCAAACTCTTTTAATTAAATTAATTTAAGTTTAATGTTGAATTACATTTGAATGTGTTTTTATTTCTTAGGAACAACACAGATACAGATAGTACTCTAAATACGATCGGGCTAAACAACGAGGTACTTGGAACGAGCAACTATAAAGAACATCTCTACGAACTCCTGGACACGTTTCTGAGTAAGCTGTTGGCTGTTTTATAGTTTGATACAATCATGATTAGCCTATATTTTTAGAGTCATTATTGACTCAAGAATGTAAAAAAATATTCGTTCCAATTTTTACTCATGACTTGAGTGCTAACTTCGATGACCGAGAATCAACGGCATATCAAAACTCCAAAATTTAATTTCCAAACCTAATAATAATTAATTTTAATTTCTTCAATTTCTTTTTTCATAATTGGGGATAAAAGAGTTTATAGTATTTCTCATTAGGCTTCAGTAATGTAAGTACAGAAACACCTCTATGATCCATCATTTTCCCCACAATGAAAATAGTGAAAAAAAAACATTTGATTTTTTTCGAAATTACCCCGGTTATTTCTGCGATTAGCCGGTTCCTAATTTGGTACACGAAGGCATCACTATTAAAAATATCATGTTCGCTCTTACGTCTGAAGTTTGAAACGTTGATTTCAGTTTGTGGAGCCAACCCAAACGTGACGACGAACAACGGCAATGCCACCGTCTACCATCTCGCTCTGGCGCGAGACAATATCGACGTGGCACTGGTGATGAAGTTGTGCAACTACGGGGGTGATCTGAGTCAGACCAACGTGCATGGAACAACAGCGTTTATGGACCTAATCTCGCACGCGCCAGGTGATCTGGCGATGGATATTCTGAAACAAATACGTCGCAGCCAACCTGATCGAAAGGTAAGTGTCACTCATACTCCAAAGGCCCATTTCTTACTAAATTCTAATAGCTGGCCGCTGCTAGCCCTTCTTTCCGTGACCAGCTCAGTCAGACTCTGGATGCCGTTGTGTTAAGACCATTCTCGATCAGCCTTCGCTGGACCTTTGTTGCTGCTTGTGAATATCTCTTCACGACCACCATCTTTTCTCTTTGTTCCTGTTTTGGGCAAGGTTGGTTTGTTGGCCTTTTAGCTGAGTCAGATCTAGTTTTACCAAGTGATTGATAGTGGATTAAGCGATACTTGGCGGATCAACTTGTTATCACCGTTGATTACGCTGCGTACGCATGTTATTTCCATACCTTGAATAATCATTGTAAAATAAACACTTGACTGAGATTCGTCAACCGGTTCTTAGACCTATTTTCGTCACTCGAGCTCATTGGTCGTTTTAATGGTGCAAGTACTGTCCGGTTTTTTGCCACTAGATTCTCTCCTATTATTTTCACCATGATACGGAGGGAATTTAGAATTTACAACTTCCTTCGTACTACACAATATTCTCCTGGGGTTTCTGTGCCTGCATTAAGTTGATACAACTATAAGTGCACATTCTTCTTTCATATCATTTGTCACCCTTATTCATTATAAATACCATCATTATTTCTGGTTTCAACACAATCTATTTTAAATACAATCCACTTTGTCCACGAGCATATCTCACTCAATCGGTCTATATTATCAATACAAAAAATGAATACAGATGATAGGCTTATATATTATTTATATTGGTGACTGCATTTCTTTGCTATTAGATCTCGTCGTTGCTCGTACAGAACTGCAAGAACGAGACGGCACTGTGGCGTGCAATGTTCGCCGGCTCCGCCGAGGTAGCCATCGAGCTGCTGAAGCGAGGGGCCGACGGCTCGGTGCCTGCCATCATCAATGGTTTGATCACGGGGGATAGGTCGAGCAACCTGCCGCCCATCTTCGCTCCGCTACTAAAAGATTCATACGCTTACGTGAAATACATGTACTTCAACTCGAGCATTTTTCACGGGCTAACGCACGCGATCGACATTCCGCTGATGAACAAGGTACTAAATCAATAATATATATTTCTCAAAACCCAGATAACCAATTAGATTGGGCCAGGGATGGTTTCCCACCACTTCTTCTAGGGCAGTCTTCTTAAATTCAGTCGGTTCCTGCCAGTTCCGACTTCTTCTTCCTCTTCTTCACTTCTACTACTAGCCTCTGCTTCGCCTTTTCTTCCTACGAGTAATACTAACGATAATAATTCTTTTATTGTCCTGAAGACCATGGAGGTACGAAGGCAGTCATGCATGCATATGTGCAGGTCTTACAAATTCATTTATAAAGTACATATAACAAAAAAAACAAGCCGCTCCGGTGGCTCAGTCAACTATCGCTAGCGGTAGTAACTGAAGTCACCGTTGGGCGTGGGTTCGAGTCCCGCATAAGACATGGGTTTTTGTAAGCGTCTTTTCACCATTCATCCCTTCATCGTTTCATTATCACCCGCTCATTCGTACCCCTGTATAACCTAGCTGTCGGTGGGGTCGTTAAGCAACATTAAAAAAAAAAAAAACACATACATATACCGTATTGTCCCGAATATAAGCCGAGGGTTTTTCTCGAAATTGCGAGTCCAAAAGTCACCCTCGGCTTATATGCGGATCTCGGCCTAAAATCGGTCAAAAACACGTTTTTTACTAAGTATAATTGGGCGCACTACACATGCACACTCTTAACAATGGAATCAACTTGAAACTGCAAAATATTCCACTATAAACACGTTTAATAAATGTTTTACCACGAAGAAGCATCATTTTCCCATTATCCATCAATTTTATTTGACGCGCAGTAATAAACAAAGGCACGTTGAGCTGATGGCTGCATGGTCTTGTCAGACCTTGACGAGTGGGCGAGCCATATGACGATCGCGCGTCATCGGCACTAGCCGAGTACACACGATCGTGAGGCCCCTAACAACGGT
Source organism: Brachyptera putata (assembly GCA_907164805.1). Lineage (NCBI taxonomy): Eukaryota > Metazoa > Arthropoda > Insecta > Plecoptera > Taeniopterygidae > Brachyptera > Brachyptera putata. The sequence goes on along the minus strand of OU015462.1, from coordinate 9,375,492 downwards.
TTCTCACACGCAGTTGGCATAGCTTCCTCACGCGCGCAATACGAAATTGACTAAATTCTAACTCGGAAGAGTGATGATTTACGTGGGAAGGAGATAAACTGATAAACCCTTTTTTCAATTGTCGATCTAAAAGTTGGGGGGTCGGCTTATATTCGGGGTCGGCTTATATTCGGGACAATACGGTAATTACAAACACAATTTACAATACAAATTGACAATCGTGCTGTGATATTTACATGTCCGATAGTGATAACTGATAGGTAGTGAAATTACATGAAATATTCTCTATACAAATAAAACACTTGTTGATTGAACATGTCACGATGCAATTTTCAAATCATCTCCCATTTTCTGTTTTATATATATATATATTAGTGATGACATCGGTCCTGGGATTTGAGACCGAGTACCCGTTTGTAAAGACCGGGTATAGGACCGGTCTTTACATCCCCCCAAAAAACGTGAAAGTACCAAAATCACAAACCCTGCAATAACGCATGTCTGTGAAGCATAATGTGACGAATTGATACAAATAATAAACTCTGCAAGATACAGACAGGTTTGAGATAACATAATTGAATTATGATTCAGATATCTGCAATAGGATTAATTAGGACATACCGTACATCAGCAAAAAAAAACATATAATTGTAACAACAGAAAAAGACCGGTTATGCAAATTGGGGACCGAGCAGTTCAAAGACCGGTCCAGGACCGGTCTCCGGGTACCCGGTGTCATCACTAATATATATATATATATATATATATATACCATATATACCATATATATATTTATATAACTGAAGGACATCTAAAATTTTCAGCCCATGTGCACTGGGTCCATAATACATATCATTTTTAAAACATTTTTTTAATCCTATAGGCCTATTCGTTTTACTACGAGTGTTGTAATCGTGGATTGTTTCATTGTTCAAGACCACATGAAAATTTTCTATCACGTACGCCTACCTAATTGTAGAGGATACGTATTTATATTCTAGGCAAGGTATAAGAATGTTGAATAATTTGAAAGGTGATGAGCAACAGCATGGCGCCGGTCGTGGACAGCGAGGTTGGAGTCAAGTGTTTCCCCGACAGCGTCCTGCTGGGCTTGGAGAGGCTGGTCTGCCGACGGACATGCTTCAGAGCGACCGACATCGTGTCTTCGGCCGTCAGCACGCGCGACGTGCCGTACCTCATGTTCGGTAGGCTGAAAGCCGGCCTGCAACAGATGTGCGTTCGAACCATCATGGAACAATTGCTCATTAAGAAATGCAGAGTAACACGTACGTTCGTCTAAATTACATTACTAGGCTAACGCTGCACTTCATAGAATGAAGAGTCAGGAAAGAATGTATAGCTACTAGTCATTCAGAATAGCATTTGCTTAGGGTTGTGCAAACTTGGTTTTTTGAAGTTAAACTTGAATTTGAGACACAAAAGTTTGGACGTAATAGTTATAAAGTCATATTATCGAGTTATAGTCAAAAGTTGTAGAAAATATGTTCTATGTAACCCACCTTTTTATTGTTCAAGGGTTCTTAGTTCTCAGGTTTTTTCAGTGATGATAGCTAGGGTATCATTTTTGTTGAATATAAAACCATACAGTAATTTCACTGTTCCAACCTCAATGCCAAATCATAATCAAAATCATTTTACATAACCTCAAAAATACCAGGTTACATCATGGGGCATTTTTACCAAATAATGTTTTGAATGCACTTTGTGTGTTGATTTATTCTAATTTAATAAATTTTAAGCCCTTTGATTTACCATTGTTTCTTCATATACTTGTATCCACGAAAGAATAGGGACGTTTACTAACAAAATAATGGTTTAAAACATTCTACATAATCTCGTGCAACTTTGAACTTTAAGCACTTTTGAATGGTGTAGTTTTGTTCCTCATCGTAAACCTCGTACTGAAAAATCATCATATTCTGAAAGTGTCAAGCCTAAACAAAAACAACCGAAATATTTGTATTTGATTTGTTACTTTCTTTCTTCATTATATTGTTCATATGCAGTGGAAATATAGTAAATACAGGCAGCGAGAATAGAGCAAAAGCCCCGTAACAACCTTACTATCTGCATAATCATATAAACTAGAACAATACAGTAATAATAGATTAATAGCAAATAAAATTAAAATAACTGAAATATGAAAAATGAATGCCCAACACAATTTCTAAACTAGCTTTTGTTAACTTACAAGTATCTAATGAACTAATAATTGTCCAAGTTGTCATGAAGAGGATTAAAAAATACAGGCCCATAGGTTTGCAAATTAAGTAAAAGGTCAGGACTTGATAGTTATAAAAAGTAACAGATTCTGTCGATAGATGACCTTTGTCTTTGTGTGTACAGTATTTACTATTTACCATTGATCAACATAATAACATTTAACAATCACATTGATGATTTACCATTTTTTCCTGACAATGTGGTTTAACAACATTCCAGAAGAGGATGATGTCATGAGCCTGAACCCTACCCGCATTGCTGAGATGGTGACGAGCGACCTTCATCTCCCCGCGGCGCTGTTACCGATATTCAACGTTGAGGCGGCGCGCTTGCAACTTGGCTATGCGCTCTTCAAAGACAGCCGGTTCACGACGCTCCAGTGCAATCGTCGCTGCAACGACTTGTTCGACGATTCCGAGGATGAGCTCGACGACGATTACGATGATTTTGGCGGAAGTTCCGACGAAGACGAAATGAATTCATTTGAGACCTGGATGGAGCTGGAAGATGATCAAGAAGATGAAGGAGGCGAGGTAGTGGTTAACGAAGAAGAAGCGAAAGCAGACGACGACGGATGGGAGACGATCAGCGACGAGTCCGATGACTGCTGTCTGTCGAGTGATTCAGGAGACGTGTGGGGCTGGTCGTTACATTCGGCTCCCGAGTCCAACGACGGAGACTCGGATGGTAACGTTAACAATAGTGATTCCGATGTCGGGTGGGAATAGTGTGTGCTGTTCGAGGGTTAAGTGCTACACAACCGGAACAATGTCCCAAGGGCTGTGATTTACGTTACATTCATAATTTGATACATTATCGATAATTTAGATGGTTTTGTACTGTGTTAACAAGTTGTATAGAAATTCAGCAAATAAATGTGTTGATTCATATTTTCCTTTTTTTTGTCATAAGGTAGGGGGGCAATACAACCCACATTCTACATGGCCAAACCTCAATGTGGTAGAGCTCCAGTGCAATTGTCGCTGCAACGACACCAGCCCTACAGAGAATACCGATTTTGAATGTTTATTTTTATATGCCGTTTTCACCGTTTTCATTACTGCTCAACTGCTACTATAACCCTGATCAACGATAGTAAGCGGCCGTGTATGAACATTAAAAAGTTACTATGCTAATTACAAAAGCTACCTACTACTGTAATGTAAACTTATAATCGTTAGTAAGGTTACTGTTGTAGGAGTACTAGGTTGTTCACCATTGTAAGATTACTGGTATAGTTCTTACTGCATTCTCAAATTCTCACCAAGTGAGCATTGTCACTGATTAGAAGGCTGTAGGCCTATTTAAAATTAGGGACTTGAAGTGAAACGTATTTCGATTTCACTTTCAACATTAATTTATAAAAATTTTGATTCCGATTACGCTTTTTCAACAATACTACATACCGGTATCGATTTCGGTTCCACTTCTCGACTTGATGATTTCGATTTCGATTCCCATTTTATTCCCATTAATTTCCTTTTTGATTTTAAATTACACATAATTATTTACACTGATAAATACATTTTTGTAGACAAAAGCTTAAAAGCATAGATTTACGTACTACTGTAGGCCTACCTACAAATTCACTAACAGAATAAAAGTAGAGACCTATAGAGAGAGATAACGAGCAGAATTATAGCACTCGAAGATGTAATAGGCCTATGTTATACCGGTATCTATGTTTCAAAATTTTGTTTTTATTTACCACACGAATGAAACAACCACCATGCGTATATCATGAGAAAAGAACAACAACTGAAGACACATCAGTTTAGGAAACAGTGCAGCTACCTAGATTTTTATCTGCAGTTACAATCAAGCAGCAAGTACCAACCCTTCCCATCTTTTGTGAGGTATGACAATTTGTTTTCTATTAATTTCTCCACACATTAGCATTAGCGTAATATAACGGAAAAAAATCAACACCAATTTCTCGATCTATAACCTCGGTCATAAGTGATATTTGAATACAAATGCTGGCAGTATAACGTGACACTAACTACCACCCGGCATTACCAACTCCAGTTAGGTTAATCTGAGAGTTGGTGAAACCAAATAGTAATCGTGGTGATAACCGTCAACTCCCTATAAGAGCTGTTTCCACGCTGGTAATTCAAGCACTAATAGGAATAAAGTTATTTCGTTGAATCAATAGTCTAATGTAAAAATAAACATGATGTTCAGACAATAATTAATAATATTTATTAACAAATTGTGTTTCATGAACCAGTACAATACAATAGGTGACAAATTGTAAATTCCTAACAGCGCACATCATCCCTCACGTCCTACTCCTTCCTTCTCTTCATCTTGTTCCCCCCCAGCAGCTTCTTCTTGGGTAGAGACTTTTGCAGATTGTGTTTCACCTTACCAGCGGCAATCAACTTCACGTCTCGCCGGCGCTCCTCGAAGTAGTCATTCTTTGGCGTCGCGAAAAACTCGATACCTTCTGGAAATATTGGAAGCCACCTTCAGCAACTAACTTTCAAGCTCTGTGACTGATTAATAGTTATTAGTTAATAATGAATTTTACTTTCCTCTGTTTGGTCAACAGAGTCAAGTAATTTTGAAAGTGATACTCTTTTTGACTCTTTAAATAATTCGATGCGCAGGTACTCATTGTCTGCTGTACTGCCTTCTAGTTGCCAAAATAGGTGAAATTTCATTCTGGGTATTTTAGTAACTTGTGTAAAAAGTATGTCCGCTTATCTACAGGATTCAAGGCAAAACACCGAGATATATAGCTTGCATCATCTCTGATTTTACTCACTCTTGACATTTTGTAAATCCCTTAGAATATAGTCCGTAAACACCATCACATGTCACGTAAATACATTCAGTGTAACGCACAATAATATAAATCCTTCGTGCTAAATAGCATTGGTAGTATAATACAGTAGAATTTTCAAACGCAAATACTACCATCCTGCTTACTTTTAACGACACTGCGAGATGGCTCTTTCATTTTTAAAAGGGTGTATTCCACAATTGGGAAATTCAAGTTTTCCTTTATTAACAGGCGGCAGGACGGCAGCTCGGTCTGCGAGTTGGAATTTTGCATGCCGGGGACGTGTGGCGCGGGGAGGGTAGTGGGCGTGTCGCTAATGAAGAAGCCTCAATATTTCCCCTTTGACAGCGAGCGAGGGGAATGAGTCAAACGACTGGACGAAATTACACGGAATTTCACAGGATTTATTTGTTGTGTTTAGCATGGTCTACAGGATGGGTTTAGAGTTTCGAAAAATAAATCATTGATGCCAATTTTGTATGGATATGGATTGCATTGTTTTAAAGCTATTATTTATCACTTATTTAGTAAGTTCGAGGCCGCAGGAAGGTACCATGAGGTCGAAACACCAATCTGATTTTTTTACTGTGTTTTAATAATTCAAAAATGGGGGATCTACGTCAACTGAATTTTAAATTTAAAAAATCCCAAAATACATACGATTTTCGGATTTCCGGATGATATAAAATTTAATTTTTGCCCAATCCTAGATAAATAGTTCACTACTAGGGGAAACTGCAAAAGTACCTATTCCATCATTCGAGAAAACAATAAATAATACAGACATGATACATTAAACATTTATCGATGATAACATATCGTAGTATTGTAATAATTGCATTATCACTAGTTTTTACACTCTTTGTTGTAAAGTAAAGTATTATGAAATAGACTTCAGTTCAAGCATTTCAGAATTAAACAATGGGATGAGCGATGTCACTCATTGTACATATTGAAGCAACAATTGCATATATGCTGCTAAACTTTCACAACAACCGATTTAGTCACGTGATAGAAAAATGAGTTAAAAAATATGTTTTCATGTCTTCATTGGTCTATTATTTTGAGTATCCCTGATTATAGTTGCACACGAGTGACGACAAAATGAAATCACCCATTCAGCTATACTGATTGATTGATTATTGTTTGATAAAGGCCCCACCGACAGCTTGGTTATTTGGGGGTACGAATGAGCAGGCTGTAATGAGACTATAAAAATAGTGATCAATGATTTTATAAACATCCTTTCACATATCATTTCATAGTTATCATTATCACCGTCTTTTTTTACACTAAAAAAACTCTGCTGTTGGTGGATAGGCCTACTGGACAATATAATTGGCCCCAAAAAATAACAATATGACATGATAAAGTATATTCATGATTCATGGAGAGAAAATAGTGGGCACTTTGATTGTTGCTGCATATAGGCCCACACGTTAGACTTTTAGCCTTGTGTGAACAATATGAAGTCAATACCAAAAATAAATCTCTCAAATAAAGGAACTATACAGTTATACAGTCAGTTACTTGATCAAATGGGGAACCAGTTACCATTACAGTCTTCATGAAAAGGAACTTCAAAGCTGCTAAAACATTTAGGGTAAATCCCTTGACAGCTACCGACGCGGAGTTATTGAAAAAACACTAGCACAACACCATTCCCGGGAATTTTTTTTTTTTGTCTAGAGGTCTGGCACGGTTGAGATGAAACACTAAATCAGTGAAAAGAACCCCAGAAAAATATCCCTCAATTTTTGTGTTATATAGATGTCAATACATGTGTAAAAGATGTGTAAATACATTTCAAAAATGTATTTGATTGTCGAAAGATTTAAACGTATGTTCGATGATAGTCGAAACATCTGAATGTTCACGCTCGAGCGCGCAGCAGTCATCATTCGACTATTTGATTGGATTACTTTTGATCGGTGGAAAAAATGTATCTTGTATTTTAAAAGCTAGGAAAATATACATCTATTCACATCTAAGCATCTATTTGAAATACAAAATACAAATGTAATATCTAAAATACGTATCTTAAAATACATGTATCTAGATCAGTGGCGAGGCGTGACTTCTGAACGAAGGCATGCAGTGGCAAAAATTGATGGCAATAGGGTAGATCATGTAAGGAATGGGGGTCTGGGGCGCAGCCCCAGCCGCCGGAGGCCCACACGCCGTAGGCGAAAATTTTCCATATTTTGAAACCTTTGACGCTCAAAATAACGTTCAAGAATGTATATAAATGATTTACTCAACTCACCAAACCGTTGTTATTATTGTCGATGAATGAATCTAGCCTTCTGGTTTTCTTCACAGATTTCGATTCCTTTTTTAGTGTCTTGAGCAATATTTTCTCTATATCGTCAAAATCCCTGAACCAAAAGACGAGCTCGTCTCATAGTGCTACGGCTATCACTTGAAACTCGGTTGAGAAATGAAATAAGTTGTCAAAATCAATAATAACATGTAAATGACAAATTTACAAAATAAGTTAAAAGAACTCCTTTACGAACAGTTTGCTAAGCGTCTTGTCTTTGAGAATATCCAATGGCAACTGGCTTGTCGTTTACAACTTACAAGACACAAACTGAGAACTAAAGACACAATATCCTATCTCAAAAATGGTCATTCTTGAATTTATCGTTAACACATGTGCAATATGCATCCGCTTTTCTATTCTTTACAGAAGGCCGCGGTCATTCCCGTTACTTATTTTTATTACGAGTGCGAGTACCATAAATTTGGGTCTTTCGTTCACTTCAAGTCGTGTTTCCAATGTCTAACTGTGATAGGTTTGATATGACTTATGAAATTCATGATTATGAATGCGTTCAAATTGAACGAATATAACACTTCACGGGACCTCATATTATAATTATTTTAAATATACCAACCACCTATGCTTAGTACAATCAATAGAACTTCATGCTATGTATTATGTTTGATTGCTTTACTTTACGCGATCAGGCCCACGGGACCACTTTTATATTTTATTAATAATACATTTTATATGCTCATGCCAAGGAAAAAATAATCGAATAGGAATATAGAAATAATAAATCATAGACATTAGACAATGTCCGTGGCTCATCATGAAATAAACCATCTTCTCTTTATAACTCGTCAATTCAATGTTGACATTTGGTGGTCAAATATTGCGGGCCGACTTTAAATCGTGAATGAGAAAGTTTCTACAATATATCCAAGAGCTACGAACGCCCCCGAACCACCCGCTCGTTAGTGGTGTGGAATAGGGGGGTCTGACGCTCGACACCTTCTTTCAGAAATGCTTCGAACCCTTGCATGCAATAGAGGTTGTAGCTTTAATGTTACTTTTAACAAGCCATTTAACCATTTTAAAAAAATGTCCCTTACACCCACCCACCCTGCACCCCCACAGTCCGGGCCAGCATACAGTGTTGAGTATCGTGTCGAGAAAAAGCTGTCCACTTTTGTACTGTGCGGCACATCGAAAAAATAGCATCCAGTTAAGGGATATAAGGAAAACAAACTAGTACTGTGCTGTGCATAAAATATATAGAGTATGTGAGGTGATCTTGAAAATTCGAGTCACTTTTAACCACTTATGCACACATCTTTCACGGAAATATTGAATGTCTTTGATTTTTTATTAAATAAAATATAAAGTAGATGCTCTCGTGTAAGTGGCATTACTGAAAGAAATTACTAGGCATGCACTGCATGCCTTGCATGCCCTGACGCCTCGCCACTGATCCAGATACTGTCCATGCATGCCTCTCTGTTGATAATAGACTGTCCGGATGTATGAAAAGGATTAGGGTCTACTCTGAAAATTTGGAGTTATTTTAATAATGTGAGACAAGGAGTCATAGATCGAGACAAAATAATTCTTCTATCCTCTACTACCGATTGTCTCCAGCATGCGTTCTGCGTTCTTGAAGTACAGTCTGTTGAAACGAACATTTCATTCATTCCGGTTCGTTCCTCGTTAGTGCTATAATGTACTTGATTACACTCGAGTTACTGCTCAACTAGGAAAACGCAGTATAAGCATTGTGAGATGAGCTTAGAAGTATGGAAATCTATAAATTCACAAAAACTGTGATAAATCATTTACATCTTGAAGAAGCATATACGATTGTTTGTTGATTTCTGCTAACTCCTAAACTACGTAGCAGAGCTGTCATTTCGAAACAGTACATCAAATTCCTTCAAATTACCCCTTTTTTAATATGGTTCAACGTTTTTCAGATGAGATTTAGATGCCAAAATCTATTTTCTCCTAGAACTGAAGGTGCCCATGTGATATTTTATATTCTATGCAATGTGAAATATGAATCTATGTACGATTTTATTTATCTTTATAATATATACATCCTTCCTTTTTTTCTTTCTTTCCTTCTCTCTTGATCTTTTTTTTGTCGTTTCTATTTCTAGGTCTTGCTAGACCTTTTTCTTGCGCATTACATCCATGGTGGTGTCCTCATCCTGGCGAAAACCGACTCGGACATCGAGGCAATCAACTACACTAACTGCGTTGAGCAGGTTTTCGAGTGTGCCATTGCAAAGTGGAAAACTAATGGTGCATCCCTGATCCTGATAACAGTGTACCGATCACCGAGTGCAGATTTTGATACTTTCCTGATGAGGCTTGAAGAAGTTATTCTCTTGGCTATATCCAAAAGCGGCAAAACTGGGAAAATTTTGATATGCGGCGACTTCAACGTCAATACTCTATGCGAAAGCCCCAGTAAGCAGAAGCTCTCTGACCTCCTTGCCTCCTATGGCTTGAGTGTGTGGAAGTCTACGCCAACAAGAATTACCCTGCAATCAGCCACAACAATTGACCTTCTCTCTACAAATCTTCCCATGAATCAATACTCAGGTGAGGTAATCGATGCCGGCCTATCAGACCATTGCTCTCTTTCTATTGCAATTCGTACTCCACCAGAAGCCGTGTTGCAGAAGAATCAAGTTGTCCACGATAAAAGATGTTTCGGAAGGAACCAAAGGTCCGATTTCCTTCTTGGGCTGGAATATGCAGACTGGGATTCCGTGTATAAAAGCAAGTCACTAGAATCTAAATTCACTGCATTCATGCAAGTTTTCATGCATAAGTTTGAATCAAGTTTTCCGAGAACTAAGTCTAACCCGGCACGTAAATGTAGATCCAATCCTTGGATCACAGAGGATCTCAAAGTTCAAGCTAGAGATCTAAGAGCTCTTTCTCATGATACCAAGCAACCTGGATGTACTAGCCTTGACTCTGAACGGTACAGAAAAGCTAAAAGGGTTTACAGAAAAAATCTTGAAACTGCCAAGAGAATTAGTAATGATAACTTTATTTCAAGTTCAAGTAGTACAAGCAGTGCATCTTGGAGAGTGATTAATTGTAGCACATCCTCAGATAAGCCCAAAGCAAAAGACATTTGTCTGGAAGTGAATGGAGATCTCATCACGAACCACAGTTGCGTTGCTAATGCGTTCAATACATTCTTTATTAATGCAGTACCTGAATTGCTCAAAACATTGCCAGCAGTATTGGACATGCCTGGTTGCCCTACTACGAATACGAATGTCGCTGCCTCAGTCCGAAGTAGGCCAATGTTTCTTTTCCCTGCCCAAACACAGGAGATTAGTTCTATTATCGCTCACCTAGCAAACAAGTACTCTGCAGGCATCGATGGAATTCCTGCATCGATTCTCCGCTGCTGCTCCCATGTCGTTGCACCGATACTAACTGACGTTCTCAATCAATCCTTTCTAGAAGGCAAGTTCCCTTCAGCTCTGAAATTAGTGAAGGTAATTCCTCTCTTGAAAAAAGGTGATGCCACGGAGCCAGGAAATTATCGCCCAATATCACTTCTTTCCTGTTTCTCGAAGGTTTTTAAAAAAGCCATGCTTTCAAGGCTATTGTCCTATCTTAACAAACACAGCATTATTTCTGACTCTCAGCACGGTTTTCGCTCGAGCAGATCTGTGGAAACAGCCATGTTCTCCTTCTTATCTTCGGTTTACAATGGTATGGATAATAAACAGTATACGCCACTGGGTATTTTTTATGACCTGTCGAAGGCTTTCGACAGTGTGGATCATGCCAATTTGTACCGTAAACTTGGAGACCTGGGCATTGTTGGAAACGCTTTGAAATGGATAGCGTCATTCCTCTCAGAAAGGTCGCAAGTTGTGGAAATTCTGATGACGGACTCAACGGGTGCTTCCTCTAGACTTAAGTCTACCCCTGCCACGACACTGGTTGGCGTTCCACAGGGATCGGTGTTGGGTCCGATTTTGTTTCTGCTGTACATTAATGACCTGCCGAACATGTGCAAAGATGGAAGAATGGTTCTCTTTGCTGACGATACCAGCCATATCATCTCTGCTCCACAGAACGCTATTACTTTATTGGCTAACAATGCTACTGCACTCATGCAATCCTGGAGTAACATCAATAAACTCGTGTTGAACTCGAAGAAAACAACTGGCATACAATTTCATAACTGGCAAGAAAAGCTAACCAGTAGCCCACTCATTCGACTAAACGGGTCTGGTGTCGATGTCAACCTCCACGAAGTTCCTCGGCATCACTGTCACTGACACTCTGGACTGGTCTGCCCATGTAGATGAAATGGCCAAAAAAGTACTGAAAGGTATCTACATGCTACGGTGCCTACGTCGTGTAGTTTCTCCAAGAGTGTTGAAAATGATTTACTTTGCTCATGTTTATTCACACCTACAGTTTGGAATCTCTTTTTGGGGACAATCCTTTCACGCAAAAAGACTTTTCTTGTTGCAGAAGCGAGCGGTGAGAACAATTGCTGATGTTCGTAAATTGACACCATGTAAACCGCTATTTCAATCGTTGGGCTTGCTTACACTACCATGTATTGTTATCCTCAAATCAGCCTTATTTGTTAAAGAGCATGTTGAACTTTTTAAATGTAACAACCAGATTCATGATCATGCCACTAGGAGACGCAATGATTTACATCTTGAGAGGCACAGACTGATGTTATATGCGAAAGGACCTCACTATTCTATGTCCATTTTATATAATAACTTACCAAAGGACATCAAGCTGATTTTGAATGTTAATTTATTTAAGTCAAGGGTCAAGACATTCCTCTTGAAGAATACATTCTACTCGACTGACGAATATCTAAGTGTATGAGCATCTATTAATTGTAATACTAAATGTTGTAACTAGTTCCTGACGTTTATCATGCTGCATCATGTAGTCTCAGATAATAAAGTATATTATTATTATTATTATTATTATTATTATTATTATTATTATTATTATTATTATTATTATATATATATATATATATATATATATATATATATATATATATATATATATATATATATATATATATATATATATATATATAAATATCTATCTATCTATCTATCTAACTATCTACAAACAACATCTATCGACAAGGACTCTCAAACAACCGGTGAACACTCCCAAACATACACTGATCAAAGTAATGTTAATATTGGATCAAAATATTTACCTGACCCAACATCTCTTGATCCCTCTAAAGCAGTTGTTGGCTCACAGAAAGACTGTATTACCCCTGGCCAATTTCTAATAGGACCCACTCCACCTCTAGTAGTGAAGATAGCAGAAATCCCAGGCGCCCTTGATTATACCCCTTTCCAAAATCAAGTGTTGACTGAAGATGAAAATCCTAGTCAAGAAGATGTCGTGGCTGAGAGTGATTCAACTGTCTCGTCAATAGCAGATTATGTCCTTGAACAAGAACTTATCAACATGGATGAAAAAGTATCAACATGTAGCGATACCATTTTCACACCACAACGTTTCAAGGAACTGAACTGATGAAGAAATCGCGACATTTTAAAAAGATTTTACCAATAATGAAACAATTTTCAACGAACTATGAAGCTGTTATCATGGAACTAGATGTCATAGCTAAAAATTGCACAGACCTAAATGTGAGGCGAAGATTGACCAGAATGACAACAGCATTAGTGGCGGAGGCGGAAATGAATTCTTGAACAATAATATTGTTCTGTTCATTTTCAATTGAAGTAATGGTTAATTTTTCATCACTCAACGTACAAAGTATAAAGTCAGACTTGAAGCAAACTTTGTTACGTAATTTCATTACGAGACTTCACGCAGATATTGTCTTCTTACAAGAAACAAACCTAACTGAGCTGCCATCATCTACATTTCTATTACAAAACATGAATATAGCAATTAATCCGTCCGTCCAAAACTGCTATACTTGCCAAATCTTTTTCATTTGATTCCTCTCATATTCTGATTCCTGGGTATGCGCAAGTAGCGAGTGCACATTTTCACAAGAAACAGATACATTTGATCAATATCTATCTATCACATGATCCTAACATTGGAGCTGACATCATTCAAGAACTAGCTAATTACCTGTCTCGTGTGCCACATAATCACTTCATCATATTGGGAGGCGATTGGAACTGCACATTGGAACCAGTAGACCGCGCAGGATGCGTTGAACGTCGAATGAATCTGGCCAACAATCTACGATCCCTATTTCTTGACGAAGACCTCTCCGATGTGTGGAGAGTAAGTCATCCTATAGCACGTGAGTTTACTTATGTGGGGACACACTATCTTCGCCCACGTGCACGACTTGATAGATGCTACATTCGAAACTCACATCTATCTTTTGCATCAGCAACCAAAATTATACCATCATTTTCAGATCACTCAGCGGTAGTGGTTAATTTCGATTTCCAGTCCTCACGTTCAAGACCACCCTACTGGAAGTTCAATAATGGTTTGCTCCATGACTCCTATTTTACCGAACTAACGAATGATCTTATAAATCAATTTGTACGACAAATTCAGAATGGCAATAGTTCCAGCTTGTGGGAGGAGCTCAAAGTAGAAGTCCGTCTTGCTACACAACGGTACGAGTCACATCAGCGACATGAGAAATGTGGATCTTTGCTGCGAGTTGAACATCAACTTGAGGAAATCCAATCGAAATCGATTTTGAATGAGTCGGAGCGAATTGAGTTGAACCGCAACATGGCCATCATCCGTAAAAATCGTTACGAAATTGGTAGAACAACATCAACACTTGAGAATAGTTCAAACCTCAAGCATGGAAACTCAATGTCACCTATTTTCTACCAACTGGATAAGAAGAAACCACCAATCGCGCGTTTAGACTCCATTCTGATCGACGACAAGCCCATAAGTGATAAATATGAAATGAACAGGCATATACGCAATCACTATCAGAAGTTGTGCTCCCGAACCGATACTACTGACGTGAATGACTCCGTTTTATACAAAGATATTCCAAAGTCAATGCTAATGACCATCGATTGTTGGATTCGCCACTGAGCGCCGGTGAGTTACGGAGAGCAATATATCAACTGACGCTAAGTAAAGCTCCCGGTCTTGATGGATTAACCACAGATTTCTTTCGTTTCTTTTGGGAGAGTCTTTCTCCTCTGTTCACAGAAGTAGTTGAAACTGCATTTGACTCATTCTCTCTACCTAGATCCATGCAGCTTTCAGTCCTATCTTTAATTCCAAAAACCGGAGATCTAAAACAAATAACCAACTGGAGGCCCATATCGTTGCTGAACACAGATTACAAAGTAATAGCCCGTGCTCTATCAAACAGACTTTCCAACGTACTGAGCACAATAATCAAAAGTGATCAGTCTTACTGTATAAATGGTAGATCAATTTTCAATAATTTGCATCTAATGCGAGATGCCATCGATCTAGGAAATCATTTGAACACTCCTCTTGCAGTAGTTTCTCTGGACCAAGCTAGTGCGTTTGATCAAGTCAACCATGAATACCTTTTCAAGACAATGAAAGCGTTCGGCATTGGTGACCGTTTTGTATCGTTTGTTAAAACTTTGTACTGTAATGCGCGTTGTTCTGTTCGTGTAGGCAATACGTTAACCAGTCCTTTCTCTTTTGAGCGTGGGATCCGACAAGGAGATCCCCTATCAGGATGCCTTTATTCAATATCAATTGAGCCCTTCCTAATGCTGTGTCAGAGAAACCTTGCTCCTTACGGGCTGGAAATCCCTGGGTCTCCGTATCCCCTAGTTACCACAGCATATGCGGATGATGTCTCTGTTTTTATTACGAATGATCGTGGGTTCAATGAACTAAACACTACTTTTACTATGTACGGCTCTGCATCAGGTGCTAAACTAAACACTGCAAAAACGAAAGGTCTTTTCACGGGCTCGTGGAAAATGCGTCTCGACAAACCCCTTACCGATAACTGGAATTCCGAAGGTCTATATTTTCTTGGAGTATACCTTGGAAACTCAACTGAGTGGGAGTCGAGGAACTGGGACGAATTGATATTAAAAATGAAGGGTGGGATTGATCGTTGGGCAAAGTGGGACAGCAGGACGACTCTACGAGGCAGAAGGATTGTTGCTAACCAACTGCTCGGCTCTCAACTTGTACACACACTCACAGTACTTGAGCCCCCGAAGACATTTGTTGAGGAAATCCATCGATTATTAATACGATTTGTTTATTTATTTATTTATTTCATTTCCAGAGATTTGTACATGGCACAAATATAGGAATATATAAAAACTTAAGACTAGAAAAAAATGAATGAATAAGAGAACAGTATTTAGAGATGAAAGAAAAAAAAGTAATTAAGAAAATACAGATGATACATGTACGATGATTGAATGATTAAATGATTTAACTATTGTGGCTTGGAAAGGAGAAATTCATTGAGGTCATAGAAGGGGTTCTGGAGAAGAAAAGATTTCAGGTTGTATTTGAAGGATGAAAGTTTGGTGATGCTAGTTATATGGGCAGGTAGTTTATTATAAATGGTTGTGCAAAGATGGCGAGGGCTGTGTATGAAAAAAGAGTGGGAGTGTGTAAGGGAGCGGATTGAGTTGCTTTGACTAGTAGGGTAGTTATGGATAGAGGAATTTTTAGGGAAGAGGCCGGTGTTGGAGTGAACATATAAACTGGCAATTTGGATGAGAGTACAAGTGAGGGTGAGGATTTTAAGATTTATGAAATGTGGCTTACATGATGAACGGCGTGAAATGCCGGCAATAATTCGTATTGCTCGTTTTTGTATGATGAATATACGTTTAGCTGCTGAGGAAGAACCCCAGAAGAGAAGCCCAAAGGAGATATGAGAGTGGAAATGGGCATGGTAGACAAGTGAAAGGGTATGAGGGTTGACAATTTTTTTGAGGCGACGAAGTAGAAAGAGGCACTTTTAATCTTGACTGCTGTCTTTTCAATGTGTAACGACCAGTCTAGATTGGGCGTTAAATGAATTCCAAGAAATTTTGTAGATGAAGCACTGGGGATGATTTTGCCATCGATTCGTATAAGTGGGGAAACGATGGGTGGGTTGGACTTGTTATGAAAATTCATGAAAATAGATTTAGCTGGTTGCAGTGCAAGTTTATTATTCAAGCAATATGATGATATAAGTGAGGTTTGACAGTTGGCAGTTTGGATGAGGGAAATGAGGGAGTTGATTCTTGGTGTAGTTAAAAGGTGATTCGTATCATCAGCAAATTGAAAGAGATGCCCAACATGTAATAATTGAGGGAGGTCGTTCACATAAAGCAAAAATAGGAGAGGGGATAAGACAGAGCCTTGTGGTACACCTTGCCTGACAGATTGTGGGTTCGAAATGGAGGGTGCAGAGTTGGGAGAATTGATACGGACGACTTGGGTTCTATGCGATAGGAAAGATGCTATCCATTTATTGGCACAGCCACGAATTCCTAGATAATTGAATTGATGAAGGAGAAGATTGTGGTCTATTGTATCAAAAGCTTTACTAAGATCATAGAAAATACCTACGGCATGGTCACCCTTATCAAGGGCGGCATAGAGAGTGGAAAGGAAGTTGAAAATTGCTGTGAATGTAGATTTATGTTTTTGAAATCCATGTTGACAGTCAGCAATTGTATTATTTGAATCAAGAAAAGAAGTTAAACGGAGAAGCATCACTTTTTCTATCAATTTGGAGAAAGATGAGAGGAGGGAGATGGGTCTGTAGTTATTGATATTGGTCTTGATGCCTTTTTTGTGAATTGGAATGATTAAAGCTTGCTTAAGCTTATGTGGAAAGATTCCTGATGAGAATGAATCATTTATGATGGCGGTGAGAGGTATCGATAGATGGTCTATGCATTTTGCAAGGAGCGAGCCAGGGATTTCATCAGAGCCACTTGAATGTTTACATTCAAGTGAGCGCGCGACATGGCTTAATTCAATCGGATTTGTGGGAAACAAGAAAATGGTATTCGAGTGGATAGATTCATTGACGTAATTCAGAAGGGTGGGGTTTAGAGGAAGTGGAGCAGCAACATCACCTGAGCTGATGAAGAAGGTATTAAGTTTTTCGGAAAGAGTAGAAGGGTCTGTGATGTTTTGACCGTCGATATTAAGTTTCAGATATTCAGGAGGCTTAGCAGATTTGGAGGAGGAGTTGATAATATCCCAAGAGGTTTTAGACTTATTTGTTGAATTGGCTATTATATTATCGTGGTATAAGAGTTTCGCGTTGCGGAGGGCTCTGATATGCGATTTCTTATTCTCTAGATATTGTAATTTAAGATTGGGATTATTTGGATTCCTTTTCAAAAAAGCATTCTGAGTTCGTAGACTCTTGCTGGAATGGCGGAGTTCGGATGTTATCCATTTATTGCATTTCGGTTTATTATTTTGTTTGAATTGGCGCAGAGGGAAGGCGGTATTCAGATGACTAGTGATGATATCGGAGAAGGAATTGTACTTTGAGTCAGTATCGATTGAATTTAATGTTTCGATCCAATTTCATCTTTGAGGAGGGAGGTGAAGTGGATGGTATTTTCCTCGGAAAATATACGTTTTGTAATGAAAGATTGATTGATGTATGTGATAGAAGCAGGGGTAATATTTATAGTGAGAGAAAGGTGATCAGAGACATTACAATCGAGAGTGTCAGCAGTAAATTGAGTATGAGGCAACGTGGTGAAGATATTGTCGATGAGGGTTGATGATGTGGGGGTTATGCGAGTTGGTGTGGATATTGTTTCGAAAAGATTATATGTGTGGAGTAGGTCTAGGAATTTATTTTATATGAAGACGTTTGCAGGAGGTCAATGTTGAAATCCCCACATAGTATGACCTCAGAACGGGGATGGAGTTTAGTCGTGTGAATGATAATATCCTCCAGTAGACTAAGAAAAGAGTTAATGCACGCTGATGGTGAGCGGTAAACGGTAAGGAGGATACAGTCTGGTGAGCTTTGACTGTGCCATAAGATGCCAGTACATTCTAATATCTTATCTTTTGAGTAGGAGAGAAGATCTATGGGGTTGGAACTAATATGAGGCTTGGCAAAAATAGCCACGCCGCCATGTGCTGAAGAGGATCGATGATAAATATTGGCTTTATAATAGAGTGGAATATTGAAAGTAGTATCAGTGCTAGGGAGCCAGTGTTCAGAGAGGCAAAGGAGATCGGGGGAGTGTATTACGGTTATAAGTTCGATTTGTTCAATTTTATTTTTAGCAGACTGGATATTGAGTGCCATGATTAGGGTTGATTTGATTAATGGGATGGGGATTTTATGTTGCTTGTTGTGATCAAACCTTATTGGCTTGTGTTTGTCCTCTGGTTGGTTGAGGTGGAGTGAGGTGGTCGATTGGGACTTGGTCGTGGGTATAAAAAATCAGTAGAAAACATATTATTCGAATTTGAAGTAGAGCTTCTTGCTTGAAAAATAATCCCATGATCTTGGGCTGCGTCTATATTCATTCCATGTGATCGTACTTCTTTGCGTAGGTTTCCATTCTTCATTTCAGCACGTGCATACGAGTTTGTCCCATAGAGTTCAGCATCTTTTAGAAATTTGAATAAATTGGGGAATTCTTCTTGTGAAGTTGGTTTTTCAATCCTCAGGCTCATTAGAGAAGGGATCATTCGTGGAAGTGGAGCTTGTGTGTGCTGAAGATTATTAGTAGGCTTGAGTTTAGTAGGCTGAGTTGAGTTGAGTTGAGTCAAGTTTGAGTTTAGTAGGCTAATAGTAGGTTGAGGTTTAGTAGGCTGAGAAGTTAGCCTATCAGGTTTTCTAAGGCAATCTGAGATTTTTGCACAGAGAGTTATCTTTCCTGATTTGTTCAGGTGCAACCCGTGTGTTGTGTAGTCTGAACGAGGTATATCAGATGTGTCAATTATCGTTAGTGAACGGAATTCCTTTGTAAGATTACTAATGCTTCGGTTCACTTGATATATCGTTTCATTACATGCTGGATCATCATAGCGGTAGGGTATGTTGATGAGAATGAATTTTGTTTTCAAATTTTCCGTGGTAGTCATGATGACTTTTCTGAAAGTTTGAATCAGGGCATGTTGGTCTGATACATTAAAATTAGTATTTATGTCATTGATACCACAAGCAACAATGAGACAGTCCGGGGCTGACCATATCTGAGAGTGAAAATGCTCGTCTATATTACATAAGATGTCTTTAGCCTTGGCATTTGGCTTCAAGATGCTTCTGAAAACCATCTTATGTTTCATTTCATCTTCCAATATGGATCTATAACATCTAATGTGGCTGTCTCCAAGGAGAAGTATATTTGAGAAATTGAATTGATCATTATCATCAGGAGTATGGGTGGTAATTAAAGAAGTGGGAATATCAGAGTTACCGGACACAGTTCGCATTTTGTCCAATTCACTCTGTAGGTGATCAAACTGAGTTTGTGAGAGCTCAAATTTATGTTTGAGCTCTTTCATGTTTCGAGTCATTTCATATTCTAGCGCTTCTAGAGAGTTAGCAAGCAGTGCCATGGATTTTGAGGGAGCTTTCAGTTCTTCGGCTATGTCTTTGACTTCGTGAACCTAATTACGCATATTCGTATATGCTTCTTGAATGGCAAGGCTAGCTGCATGACAGTTGTGTTTTATTGAATATGTATCACTCTTTGTGGGCATGTCATTTGGCAAACGGGGATTCGTTGATGCATCATAATCATCTCGTAAGACCTGTATCGAATCACTCAACATTTTGATTCTTGATTCTAGCTCAAGAATGTATAAATGTCCTAATCTCATTATGTTATCAACACCGGATCTTCTTTTAGTATCTATCTTACGTTTCCTTGCTAGGTTCCTTTTAATTTTCTTGTCAACATTCACCTTCGACATACTTCTGCACTTAGTCATCAGAGTTCTGTACTTATAACTATATTGTACTTTTTTGTTACCGCATTGTAAGGCACTTCCCTGTATGTCGTCTTCTTTTCCAGCTTGGTAGTTACTCGAATTGCAGTCATCACATTTCCAATGGTCTAACTTCTTTACAATGTCAATATCATCAGTGATCATGTCAGCGCAACGATAGTGGAGCCATCGATCACAGCAGTAACATAGAACACCATTCACTACTTTTTTAGCGCACACTTTACATAAGTCACAGACATGTTTAATCGATGCCGAACTAAACTTCTTATTATTCTTCAGTCTGTCTCTATTGATTACAGATGTCACACAAATATTCACTCAATGTGTATTGCTTCGAAATGATATATACTACTCGGTAATATATCGATCCAAAGGCATGAAAATGAAATATTGCCCAAAAATGTCCTTAGCAACAGTGAATAAAGTGAACAAATCGTTATTTTCAGCACAGGAAATAATTTCCAATCACAAAAACACCAGTTTAAGAGTCAATATTGAGTCTAGAACTGTCCTTATCTACTCACACTTGTAGAAACAAATCACCTTTCGTTGAATATATTTCTTGCTCATTAAATAGCTATATAACAGATTTTATACGTAAAAATTCTTTTCATGACATTCACGAAGCTATTTTTCTATAGATTTCACGGCCTTCTTTGGAGAGTTTGGAGAGGACGTCACTGGAAAAGTAAAGATTATATGTTTCCAGACCCAAGAGAAGGAGGAATTGGACTAACTAATATATATTGCCGTATAGCGTCATACCGATTACGTCATCTTACAACATTCTTATCAACTGATGTTGAAAGTTCCAGCCAATTTCACCTCCAAGAACTAAATTACAACCGTTATGCACCAAACTCGAACTTTTGCACAAGCATCATGCATTCCATCCGAACGAACTGGATGCATCGACTGCAACCCTACTATAGATCAGTGCTCAAGATTTGGGATGCAATGTGCCCGGCAACAAATGACAGCTCCCGCGTTCCCCTCGACATTCTCTCTGATATTGGCACATCAAAATCTCGAGACCTTTACCACGCTATACGAAAGGAGTTGATCCCCAATTCACTCCTCGATAAAAAATGCGTGTGGATGGACGATCCTGTTCAGTGGACGGTAATTTATCAATATCCGACTAATAGTGCCGACGGAGACATCTGTTGGCGCTTAATGTACGACTGTGTTGGATACCCTGCCAAACTTCATCGGTGGGGTATCAGGGAGCAACCGGGGTGTCTTTGGTGTCCGTGTGTGGGGACGAGTTTACACATGGTGTATGAATGTAACGCGGTGACGAATATCTGGAGATACACTAAAGATAAAATAAGGCGACTGGTGGGGGATGTATTCACGGGAACTAGTATCTGATTGGGGGAATACCAACGGATCAGCAAGATGTGCTGGGAGGTCAGATTGCAAATTTTATAATTATACTATGCAAAAGCAATATACACAGGGCCATTGTGAAAGGTTTGGATGAAGTTTCAAATGTGTCACCAGAACTTCAAACCATAATGTACAATAGGATAAAATACAGATTGAACATAGAATATGCCACAGCAATCAAACTTAACAAACTTTCTACGTTCGGCAGAACTTGGGCACATAAAAATGCACTGTGTAGTGTCAATGTGGAAGGAGAGCAGTTGATCATGACGTAAAGATTAGTTTTGTATTGCTTATCAGAAAAACAAAGAGATGTAATTAGTTAAACCATACCAGACTTATATTTTGATTTTGTACATAATTATGTAACTACTAGATCAATCGAATACTGTTATTGATTGCGTTTTTTGTTGAACCATTGTATCTGTCATATAAAATACTGTTTGAATAAAAAAATCAAAAAAAAAATAATCTATCTATCTATCTATCTATATATATATATATATATATATATATATATATATATAGGCCTATATATATATATATATATATTTATAATACTACTAATATATAATACTAATACGGATAATAGTAAACCATGCGTCACAGACTACACGTGTTTCTAAGCGCTTCTCCCACCACTGCGCCCGTTGCTCCTCTCCCACACATGTCATCATAATCAGACGGCTGGCTAGCGCGTTCGGTCAAGTTGAATTCAGCCTGAATTGGCACGCTCTACAAAAACATGCAGTATATGTATGCTCACTACAAGTACACCAATTAATGAATAACTTTCAAATTTCGGATGTGTAAATATGAAGGTACGTTCTAGGTTTCTGGTGTATTACATATTTAAAAAAATGTATCACTATGATTATATCACTTGCAATACTTCAGTAAGTTTGTCGAATTGTAAGTACTACAATTATTTTTATATACAAAATGTACTTTGCCAGAAACATAGTTATATTCTTTACCTACCACCACTGAAAATTTCAAGAATATTCAACGAAGGGTTAAGATTTTGTGAGTTAACACTTATAACACGATTTCGTGTATCATTATATCGCTTCCTGCGGCCTCTTAAAAAGTATCTACTACATTCCATCCCTCATTGCCTCATTGGATGTTGGTCATCATGTGGTACACCCTGTTGATTTCCTCTTTAGTTGAAGCAAAGCTGTGAGATGTCACAATTCAAATTTGCATAATTTTCCCATCATTCAAAACGCAACCTTCACATTTCGTTGCATGCACATTTTTAGCCAGGATATTATCCTCCCTGCACTGTGGTGTCCCTGTAGGCCTATATGTATATATTCTCAAATAGGAAATGCATCAGAAATACTGATTTTTCTGGCTCTAGATTGAGCCTTTATCAGAGTCTTTGGTAGGACCTATGTCTACTATGATAGTCCGCTGTGCTGCCATCTAACATAATTATTTCAACTAATAGTTCAACACGAGACAGATAATTTACCCTTCAAGCGAACATCATCGATTTTGAAGAAGAAGCTCTCGCTCTCGTGCTCTCTGACCGCTTGGTTGGGCAAGCCTGAGAAAAGCTCGGTTGACTCGGGAGCGCGTTTCAACCCGGGAGTGTCCTCGCCCTCAGAATCACTCGTGTCGTACTTGAAAGGGTTGGCTGTCCAGGCTGGCTTCTCAAGAGGCACATACGACATACACACCTCCTCCCCTTGCTCGGCCGTCTCTGTCAAACAACACAACAAAGGTACAATCACTTTACAGCCGGTTACGAATTCACTACCGTACCTTCTAGGTAGAGTAATTTTCAGGTTACACTGCACAGATACGTACTCGTGTTCAGATGGCCTTTCATACCATTTATAACAAACAGTTTTATCGTATTGATACATTGTAGGCCTACTTGATGTAAAGAAATAAATTTTCCGATATCCCTGTCATTTAGGATTCAGAAGCTCGTCAATTTGACACATGAGAGAGAGAAAGCCTAGGATCAAAGCCTAAACCCGGGTATTGGAAATCAGGTGGCGGTATTACTATTTTTTGATACCATACACTAGCCTATTCTATAGGTTTACAAAAAATTAGAACCAATTTCTCAAGCTATCGCCTAGATATGAGTACAAGTCCTATGTCAATACACGACATAATGCTGTCAAGATATTTAATGGAACGTACTGGATTGGTAAGTGTAAGAATGCACACATGCGTTGACGGCCGCCAATAGTTATATGCATCTACTCGAAAGGTGATTGGAATATAGGCCCCAAGATAAAAAAAAACAGAGCTTGAATTATCCAACAGGAGAAAAAATAATGCCATATTACGATTGATGTATTATTTAATGTGTGACCAATGAAAAAAAAAAAAAAATTATCGTCGATGTGATGTGAACGATAATCAATATTAGCTTTCAATAAAAGAGCAACCCCAATTAATAGGGTCTATTAGTTGAACTGAAATATTGTGACCAACACTCTGCCTCCAAATCGCCCAGTTTCTCAAACTGAAGCTAGAGTAGGAGTGAGATAGTAGCGATTCAATATGCGCACCTGAGGTCGCATAAAGTGGGCGATTTGCACCAAGCAACATTAAAAAAACAATCTCGAAGGAAATTTACCAAAACTATGTGTGTTGAAACTAGCGCACAATATACACATGCACTCTAACCACAGTTCACAAAAAAATTAACATTAAAATATGCTTGGATATTTTGAAAATTCAAATTGAAATTTTCTTAATAAACCATCTCATGTGACTGCAACTGTATGAGGTAGAAGCCGTAGTAAAAAGAGTCTGCAAGAAATTCGCAGTCGAAAGTTATTTTGCTCTCGTGGGATCACAGCGCATAGCTTGCTAAACTCACCCTCATTGACTTTAGATCCGAACATTTCCAACATGCTGAATCCGCCGCTTTCACTCGGCTTCAACGACTCCTTCAGGTTATCGGCCACTTGATAGAACTTTTCCTGGGAGACGGTGGTCGACGGGACAGGAGCCACAGTAGCCTTCTTCTCCGACGCAACTTTCTGCTTCTTCCAGGGCTTCTCAATCTGGGGCTTCTCAATCTGGGGCACCAATATGGGTTCCGGTTTCTTTATCTCGTACTGTGTGTGGTCGGAAACCGTTGGGTCGTATCGCAGCATGAAGTTATCAACACCCCTGAAAATACAACGTTTCTTTGTTAGGTTCAACGGCGCACTTTAATAATGAATAAGATCTATTGGCGTCAGACGAATAATAATGAGATGACGGGATGAAGTTTCTTTTTAGTGGGAAGGAATCGGTTGTGGCCTTTATTGTAGGAACGATTCCAGCATTAGCCTACAGTACATAGGGAACAGAGGCTCAATCTACCCTCATCTCTCTAGTCACACGGAGCACACGAAACTATCTCAATAAAATGTTCAAGTATTCTGTTGGTTACTGGTGTCGAGCACAAGAGTAGCAGACAAATTGCAGGCCCAACATCTTGCTGCTCGAGTAACCAACAGTGTGTTATTTGGTTTTTCTTGTTCATTTTATTTTTTCAAGATTAAAAAAATCAGAGTAACAAGTTGATTTGAGAATTTCCTTCAACACATTTTGGGTCATGGCGCTAGGCCTAAAGAATTGCACCATACACGAAAAATGAAAAATCAAGACAATCGACTATTATAGCAGGAAAAATCTGGAATCTCCCTGCAACCCTCCATCCATCTTGCTTGTATCTAGAATAAGTACCTAGACCACTGCATGAGCGGGCTATGGGTTGACCGAAAGCCAATCACAATCCAGCACACTTGTCACGATTTGTATCACGGTCGGCAGCCGCGCTACATGGCAAGGAGTAGAAGGGAGTGAAAATAAAGGAGAGGGGATCAGTTACATATGACAGGCCTCGAAGTACCAGTAGACCATCGCATATGGTTTCATAAGTTAACATAGTTCAACACAATTTTGTTGATAATTAATAAGGAACATTCTTGCACAGGCCTCAATCAATGTGATGATACCCTGTAGTATGCTATATGGTATGCTCATGTACTCGAAAGACGCAGGTCGTCTGCCGACTAAATAATTATAGAAAAATCTGGTTGTTTAGTATTTACTCGATCTTTCTGTCACTTCAAGCAATTAGCGGTTTTGAAAGATGCAGTAGAATTTCATACAGTGAATTGCCACCTAAAAAAATTTATAATAGCCTAAGAAAAATCATAATAGCCTAAAACAAACAGCAATGGACAATAATGAAAATATATAACTGTGAATTTGTGTAGGTCATGTGTGTATGTCATGTTGCTAGACAAATTTCTCTTTTTGTGGATACAAGTGCATCAACTCACTTGACATTGTTTTTCCGTTGCACTTGCTCTCGCTCTCGTTGAGTCAGAGGTAATTTGTGACCGACGATACTTTGTAAGATTTCCATTTGCTTCTTGAATTCGTCAGTAACAGAAACCTCTTTGTCAGGTTCCTCTTGCTCGGGATTCTCGTCGCTCTCGTAAAACCTCTCGTCCAGAGCAAAGCGTTGGTCGTTGGCATAATTGGACTGCAGCGCCAACAGCTGGAAAACAGTTACACGTTATTACCAGTAGATTGCAAGACAGACTAGATGAGCAGAAAATAATATTTTGTTTCATTTATCTACATCGAAATCTTGATATGCAATCATTGTTTCTCGATTAAGGGTCAGGATGAATCAGTAACACTGTTTAGGAGCGGCACCCTACGGCTATTTCAAGACTTGGAGGTGGTCTTGTCACCAAATATAAATAATTATCTATCTACACTATTTTAAATTGAAAACAATGAACCTTTTCAATTTAAATTGAAAATGAACAAGAGCAGAGAAAAATGAATCGAATAGGCCTAAAATAGTATTTTTTACACACTTAAAGATAGACAATCAGTGTTCTTGGTGGTACAAAGATTCAAATGATGATTGTGATACTTGATAATTTAATGCAATACATAATGAATTAATGTGCACGTGTAGCATAGTAGGCCCAATTAAAATTTAAAAAAATGTGTTTTTGACCAATTGTAAGCCCATGTAATAGTGCCCAGTGCAAGATTCCCATATAATAGTGACTTTTGAACTTCAAATTATGGCAAAATCCCTTGGCTTATATTTGGGAAAATACGGTAGGCTTACTCTTGCACAAACAATTGAACACAACACACATAATGAAAAAGCACACCTACTTTTTGTCCTTTTTTCCCCTCAAATTGTTTTTTAATCTCGAAGTCTTTTTCCTGCACATCTTCCTCAGCAAATTCATCATCATCGAATAAATTGTGCTCATTCTTGGTTCCGTGAGCACTCTGAGCTGGGAGTTGGCGATTCGAGTGTGATGAATTGTTGCCCTGGTGATTCGGTGCAACAGGTTGCATTACTTCACCGTCATCATCAAATACTAATTTGTTGCTAGCTTTGTGATGCACGTCCTGAAACAGATTGAAGTTCCACATTAAGAAGACAGAAGGGCGTATGATTACAAACGTCAGTTGACCTAAAAGTGACGCAATCTATCGAATAGCGTGCGGCAAATAGTATGCAGAGATAGAGAATATAAAGGGAGATTACACATTTATCAGGGCACCAAAGAAACTAGACAAATTTTGCACTAGGTCTACCAGCACAAACTAATACAAAGTCCTTACCGCAACCATCACTTATTTAATCTTCCAGGCATAGCTAGCTTGTCACCATCCGACCCCCTTACCTGGTGAGATGTGATGCTCATGCCGCTATATGCTCTCGACAGACCACAGACTCAAATTTGGTTAGTTACAAATTCTCAAAATTTGTTCAAAATTCACAATATTAAATAAAATACAATATCAAAATACGACTTCCTGTCGGACAAGATTTTATGACAAGGAAGGTCGGCAGGATCTAAAAAGTTAGGTACAGTAGTCCCCATTTCATTGCTGCGTAATTTTCCACCCGGGCTCGTGGACTAGTTATCAAACATCCCTTTGACTAACCCAAGGCCAACATTAGATACTGAGCGACTCTTCCTTCTGTGACATCACTCTTTGATTCCCCGCGTAGATCCCCTGTATTCATCGGTCTAACATTCCTAGTGTCCCGACACAGACTATTCAAATCCCAAGAACTCCGGTCGTCAATGCTGACAGACCGTTCCGAGTATCGAAATTTCCAGACTGTCTTACAACTACGCCATTTTTTATGAAACTGACCTCTGTTGTAACACAATTAGTTAATGACATATGATGACATACATAACTTTGTATTTACAATTTACGTCTTTTAATATTAGCCAAACAGCATGAGAAACAATATTGAAATTTAAAATGGAGACAAATATGACACTTTGCGCATTGCACATTCACTCATTGGCGCATCCGATATGCCGAGTCAATAATTTGACTAGTATATAAACCACATCATTCTTCATCCTCATATCACTTAGTCAGTCTCTTTCTTCAGAGACGTTTTTTTCTTCTGAATCAGACTATATCTTGAGAAAGGTCTCAACATGGAGATCGAAACGTCGAGTAATAATTACACTCACACGACGCGACGAAACAACCCAGTATCTAATACCTCATATTCGGGTCGCGAAAGCCTCAAACTCAATATGACACTTATTGAAATAAAAAATTAACCTGCAAATTACCCCCAAAAAATTACACTGCGTAGCCAGCTAGAGAAAGCGACTTCGTCACAAGCTCGATAGGACTAGGACTCGTAAGGAACCTAAAGTTGTGTGGGGAGATCGTAATTTGGGAGACATTGTTATCTATTCATTATAACAATGTGTGACATCACTTGAAAGATGCATATAGGTCTACATTACATATACTATGCCTACTCACCACAGAAGACAATGCTTTTTTCACCGCTTCTCTCTGCTGGAGAAACGATTTCTTCTTTTCCTCCAATGATTTTAAACGCTTCTCTTCCGAAACCAAGTTTCTTTGCAACTTCAACTTCTCTTCGGTTTGACCACTTTCATCATTCTTCTTTCTCTTACTTCCCTTGACTTGAACATCATTCGACGGGGCACTTGAGGGTGGATCCCTCCACACGTCGCTGAATGCCTCCAACTTGTCAACTACGGTTCGCTCGGACGGCAAATCATCTACTGAGGTGACAACAGCACGTGCCGTCACAGAGTCCATTACGTTAGATTTAAGACCACACCTTTCGACTTCCCTTGGTTCCACATCAGCGTCCATGAAATGTATGTGATTGATGGATGTGTGGTCGGCGGCTGTGTCTTTTACTCGATCACGAACGGGTTTGTTACCGACAATTGGATTCACAGCATCGTTCAGCCTTTCTTTACCGAGTCTACTTAGAAAACTCTCCCGGGCCAGCTGTAGTTTGATAGAATGGCCTTTCCATTTCTTGCGTAACAGCTTTTTAAAACCTGTAAAGACATGGTGACATGAGATCAAGATATAATTGATAAAAAATGAGTAGGTCTAATGAATCATCGAGTTAGTTAGACTCAATGATGACGGTTACAACCTTCTTCACACGTGTTAAAAAGTAGGCCTAGGAGATGTACTTGAAAGTCCAGAAAGTGTTTAAAGAGATGCAGTGGAGAATCACAAAGGGAGTATATCTATGTATTTCTGGAAAAGGGATTGCAAGGCGATTGCAATTACTCGGGGAAGGAACTGGTTGTTAGGGTTAACGGTGTAGCCGGCCGAATAATTTTGCATTATTTTGACGTGTGGCCGGCCAGATAGACACAGCAAAAATTAAAATACTGTTGGCTCACATGTTTTCTGCACCAGTACACCTTTCAAGATGTTATCATATCAGCCCTTACTGAAATAACACGGCCGAAACAGTTTCAAGGGACGAAACATGGCCGACATCGGCCGTGAGTCAGGTAGGCAAACACTCTGCAGAAAGATGCGGTTGTATAGCGCCAAAACAACAGAGCCAAAACACGGCCGAAAATTTAATCATATTGAACGGGTGAAACAGGGGTAAAACACGGCCGGACATGGCCGATCTAAGGACTTTTCACGGACCAAATTTCGGTCTCTCCAAGGGACAAAACACGGACAATATAGAGACATTTTACGGCCTTTTCACATCCTTCCAAGGACTTTTCACGGCCGAAATGGGGCCAGACTTTGAGAAGTTTTCTGTTTTTTTGAATCGATTGGAATGTTGAATGTTATTGTGTTAGAAGTATTTGTCGCCTTGAGCAATGTACCACATGGCATGAAGCAAGGGTTGAATGAGTGAATGACTAGTTTTGACTTGTCACACCGTATTCCATTGCTGCATTCAGTGTTCACACTGTCCAGTCTCTCACTTGTACTTGTCGAATTAACATGATGAGGAGTGTAATGTAGAACTCGCTACAGAGAATTTGCTAAAACTGTTCGGCAATTTATTTTAGGGGTGGATTACGTGATTTTACTATCAAATTGCCTAGTCCTGACTGTCGTCTAGAGAACTCTTTGCTCCTCAAAAGACAACTTATGGAGTAACAGATGAGGGTTCAGAAAACTACTTTGCCGTGTATTGCCCCTGTTTTACGTACTACCCTTACATAACTTTAAATGATTGCAGCCCAATGTTGCATCATTAAATTAACTGTTGAATTACGCTGTTTTTTTGTTACGCACGCAAAAGGAAAATATGTTTTTTAGAGGTGATTTATTATTTTTTCTAGCAAAAAATAATTAAACTGGCCGCTCATCTGAACTTCAAAAAACATGTTCTCCTTTTGCATGCGTCACAGGAACACGGAGTAATTCATCAGTTAATTAACCCTTTCACAGTTAGTAAAATTTTTGATATAAAACCCACCAGGTTAGCCAATAATACAGCATTTTATTTAAGTTCATAACTCACCACACAATAAAGATAAATAATTAATTTCAAAAGATTTGGTCAGACTCAAGTTCAAATTACATTTTTTTTTAAATTAAAATGTTGTAATTTAAATGACGAAATTAAAAAAAAAAAGCAATACTGTTAGTTGTTGAGGTTATGTTGTGTTGTGTTCATAACCCTCAATTTCACTCTCATTACCACTTTTTCCAAAAATGTCACTGTCATTATCCTCATCACTGAACTCAAGATCACTTACTTCATCTAACACATCTTCTAAGTTATCGGAATTAATTGTTATATGTCTATTATTGTGACGAGAATTACTCGCCAGTGTACAACTGGAGGACGCAATTGTTATTGTTAAGAACCTTGGCAACAAATACAGCCTTGTTGAATCTCTTTACTTAGATTATTTTTGGATGGATTTGAGAACGCACCCACTAAAATCATTGGTAATGAACTACTACCGGTAACGACATCTACCAAAAAATAAATCAACTTTGAAGCACTACTTGGTCGGTAAAAATGCCTAAATTTAGCTCATTTTGAGAACGTATCTCTTCCGTGCATAACCTGTGGCGGGCGACATTCAAAAACGGCAGGCATACGTGCGAAACCGTGAAAGGGTTAATGATGAATCAAGTAGGCCGGGACCAACAACGGCCGAAACAGAGACATTTCAAGGCCGGAACGGTCATTTCACGGCCGAAAAAGAGATTTTTCACGGCCGAAACAGCGACTCTTTAGAGACTTTTCTCGGACAAAATAGAGACTTTTCAGGGACATAATTTGCCATATAATCTCAGTAGGGGAGCTTACAGGCTACCTACTCAGTTCTGAAATCAGCTGACTTTCTTATTCACATCGCTTTCTGTTGTACCAAAGGGTAGATTCCCTACTTACATATGTAGGCCTGTCCATTTTATTGGATGAGCGAAGCGAAGACTCAATTTCACTTGACCCAAAAAAATGTACTTTTTTTTTGTTCGCGCTCTACAGGTCAGAAGAAAATTCAAATTCGATAGAAACTTGGCATGCCCATGTGTCATCATCTGGATTGAATCTCATTAGTTTTTATAAGCAATCGGTTGCATCACTTCTGAGAAAACTAATTTTCCATTTTCCAAATTACCCATAAGAATAAGCCAGGGAAGAATTTTCGTAAAAAAAATGTCCTTCGAAAAAATTCAAATTTTCACCAAATTCCAATATAATAATGATACACATTATTCCAAACTTTCACATAAATCCAATCAGTCGTTTTGATATAAAAAATTATATAATGACAAAAAAAAGCAAGAGAAGAATTTTCGTACTTAAAATGTCTTTCGAAAAAAATCATATTTTCAACAAATCTCAATATAATAATGAAACAGATTATTTCAAACTTTCACTGAAATCCAATCAGTCGTTGAGATATAACAAATTATTTAATGACATTTTTACACATCGTTTTAAAGGGGGAGTGGAATAGCGTCAAATGGACCAACGTCAAAATGTTCGTCTAACAACCGCATAGAAAAGATGCAGAGTAAAATCATCAACAGCATTACTCCCTTTACTATAAGGATGGACTGTAACTTTGATGTTCAATGATACTAGGAAAACGCGTTATGTGTTTCCGCGTTGATGGATGAGCTAATGAGAATGACATTGAATTCTTTCAAAAAGTTATATCAAGTTAATGTTTTGACGGCATTCAAGTTAAAAAAATCAATCTTTCCATTTGGTTGGTTTATTTCGTTGACTATTCTCATGAAGGAAATATTAGATGCAATTTGATATTATATATTGTAATATTAGACTACTATATGAGACGTGATGACAGCTGTATACATATACACACCTTGAGACCATCCTCTTATAATCATTACTCATACTCAAAAATTTCTTCGATAATAAAGAAGGCCTTGTTTTAATCGTTCTCCACTAATTGGTGACACTTGTTGCTTGGATTTAATTGGTTTTCTTAATAGCTTTAAAACATGTGTAAAAATGTCATTAAATGAGTTTTTATATCTAAACGACTGATTGGATTTGAGTAAAAGTTTGCAATAATCTGTATCATCATTATATTGAGATCTGGAGAAAATATGAGTCTTTTCGAAAGACATTTTCTGTACCTAAATTCTTCTCTTGCTTTTTTTTGTCATTATATAATTTTTTATATCAAAACGACTGATTGGATTTCAGTGAAAGTTCGGAATAATGTGTATCATTATTATATTGAAATCTGGTGAAAATTTGAATTTTTTCGAATGACATTTTTTTCACGAAAATTTTTCTCCGGCTTATTCTTATGGGTAACTTGGAAAATGGAAAATTAGTTTTCTCAGAATGTGTGCAATCGATTGCGTATAAAAACTAATGAGATTCAATCCATATGATGACACATGGGCATGCCAAGTTTCAATCGATTTTGAATTTTTGTCTGACCTGTAGAGCGCGAACAAAAAGAAAAAAAAAAAAAAAAAAAAAAAAAAAAAAAAAAAACATGTACATTTTTTTCGGGTCAAGTGAAATTGAGTCTTCGCTTCGCTCATCCAATTATGAACATATCAACATTTTACCTTTTAAGGCACTTTGTAAATATAGATTCATACTGAAAAATTATTTTGAGGATAAAGTACACATACCTAGAAATCGCTTTACAAGGTTAATACCGTTCTCTGATTTTTTTCTTTTCGTCATAATAATTATCCTTCAATACCGTTCTTTGTTTGTTGCAATTGTTTAATGCAAGTTATTTTCTGATTAGTATTTAGGTTTATTATTCAAGTTTGCGTACTTCCACATTCAAGTCAGACATGGCTTTGTGGACCAGAGTGTTTAATTTAGTAAAGTGTATACTATGTATTTTTCTTTTTCTCAATAAAAAAAAATATATATATTAATTTGACGGCAAACATACAAGAATTATTTAAACAACAACCCTCCGTCCGAATTTGATTCAACTTGAGATTTGTTATGTTAGAATCTGGATCTATATTGTGTGAAATTTTTGTTTCAATAGGCCTGTTTGTTTGTGTTGCATCACCTGAACTAAAGTGTAGCTGGTGTAAAAAGGAAGTACGTCATATTACGGGTTTTGTGCAGGAAATGATACCGAAATGATGAGGTACAAACAAACACGAAATTGACGAATTTTCGGTTCCTAGACGCGAAGTTTGAAATTGAAGCAGACCCGTTGATGGAGAAAGAGATATTAAATATCATGGAATGTGATTAATGAATAGTGAATATTTAATAATGACAACCCTTATTCGATTATATATATATTCCTTCTCATTAACACGAATTTACGCGTCTACAACTAGTAAGCCAACATAGCGTCCGCCTACAACTTGATTTTGGCGCCTGCCATCTTGCACTGAACTAAGCACACCAGCTCCGTAGCTGGTGTAGAACTACCTGAACTAGTGCAAGTGAACCGGGACAAACAAACAAGAAAGTGCAGCTTGGTGCAGAACCACGGTTACAAACAAACACAATTGTGCAAGAAGTGAAGAACCAGTTCAGCTAGTGCAGGACAAATAAACAGGCTTCATACCTCAACAAAAATATATTGCCGCCAAAACATTCAAAAATATATTCTCGTTTTATTTTGTTTGGATTGTTGAATTATTTTCTCATTTTACACATTTTATAAGTTCTCCAACCACATGTATAACTACATTCGAGAAGATTCGAAAATTTCAGAGAAATTCAGGCCAAATTTGACCAAAAAGTCGGGGTGATCTGATAAAGTCTGACGTCTACTTTATTCTCCTGTTTTCTAACAATTTCCTAAAACTTGAAATCTAAATTCCTGCCATGTTTACAACCGGATCCCAACAAAATTTGAACAGGTAATCATTAGTGCTGGTGCATATATGTCTAGCAATTTCGATCAAAATTCGTAGAAAGGATTTTAATTAAAAAATGTTCCAAAAATTGACTGATAATGAATCCAAATGGTGACCACTATCGATAAGTTGACAACTCGGAGAGCCATCGGAGAACTCAATTCGATACAGTAAAAATCAGTCAACTAGTTGGCAATCAGATAACACTCCGAGCTGTACCTGTGAGATAAAACATTGGAGGCACAAAATCTGGTAATCTCACAAAAGGTTTCAAAAGTGAACTCTGTTGTGACAACTATTTTCATGAAACAGCTCACATGTGAGTGGTCTTTTGAAGTAGTTTGTGAGTGAAAAACTAACTGGAATTTTTGAATATAAAATCTTTTCACAAATTTCGGTTTCGGAGTGAACTCCTAGACATCACATTTGGGACCATTTTTTTTGTCACGTTATGTGATCTCCGAGTGCTATCTGATTTGTCTTAGTAGTGACTACTTTTCAAGAGTTGATAAAATTCTTCCTCTCTCGAAAAGCTCGCAATCTGGTCACATTTGATGGGCAGCACTTTGTGAAAACTGTGACCAAAATAAACTGCTCCCCGAGTACTCCCGTGTTTACTGGGATAAGTTACATGTGCTTTATCTCAATCATTTATGGTTGAAATTTTTGAAATGAAAAACTAATCTAATTATATTTTCATCTCCTATTATGAAGCAATCAAGAAAAAATTACTATAATAATGATTGCGATAATACATTTTATTAGAATTTCTATTGTTATGAACATTGTTTCGTTATTGTTTTCATTGTACGATTGACATCGTTGAAACGACCTTGCGAACATGCCTTCTTGAAAGTCGAGTAGTGGGGGTAACTTTATGGGAAAAAGTATTTTACCTGTGGTTTTTCTCCAAAGATTATTGCTGGGAACGAAGTCACCAAATCAGGTAGTATTTCTCTCCACCACGTTACCCCCACTACTAGGCTACGAGTGCCTTGGAGCTGAGCGACTGAATGAACGAGTCTCTATTGTTCGTTTGACACATCATTATTCTTAACTCGATGTTTTTGGTCCATTGAAATAATTAGTTTCAGTAGAAAGTATTGCATATTATGAAATATTTGGACAAAAATAGTAATATTCATTTTTTGAATGACTGAAATATACTAATATTTGAACGTAACTCACCATTATCTTTGTAGTAGGCCTAGACATTTATCATCATGTCGTCGGTGTGTACGATGAATAATCAATATACTTTGCAATAGATTTGTTAGAATAATTTCACGTTCATTTTTTCCGCGGTAATCAATTCGGACGCTGATTTGTTTGAAAATAAAAATCGATTTATTTATTCATTTATATTGGGTTTAACGACGCACTGTTATGATAGCGCAGATCTAATAGCGACGGATGGATGATTAATGAGATGATGGGATGATAAGATGAAGGTTCTTGGGTAATGAGAAGGATAGTGGGAAGGAAGCGGTCATGGCCGACGTATTGCAGGATCCATCCCGGCAAAATAGCCTAGTCTACAGAGGGAAACCGTGAAAAACCCATGTAAAGATCGTCTGCGGCGGGCATCAAAACTCGATTTATTTCGCTATTTTATTCTTGTGTATATTTTTGAAGTTTCAAAAATGCATTAAATGAAACTTCCCATTGATTTTTAAAAACCTTTCAAGTTGCATAGACCACATAAAACACGTTCATTCATTCGTACAAGTATAATTATATATTTGTTATTTCGTATACAAATGTTTGCAAGAGACATTTTGAGTAAATACCAACATATTTCAGTAATTCAAAATATAAATTCAATTATTTTTTGATCTGTTTCAAATAATGCAGTGATGAATTGTATTTTTATATTGATGATTAAGCTGGATCCCAGTGGTCAATCACTATAAGTGAACAGCTGATCCAATAATGTTGTTATTCTTCTTCAGGAAAACATTAAGTTGAGCTAATGCCTTTTTGTAGCTGATTATTTTTTATGAGCTCAATTTCCTGTATTCTGGCAGCTAGTCACAACACAATATAGAGATCCTGCTCGAGCGATCCTGCACTCGGGCTGTAGGCAGAAAAAAAACGGAAAAACGGAAAAAACCTAGGTGAAAAAAAGGAAAAAACAGGAAAATACCCCCAGGAAAAAATACCCACAGAAATTCATCCTTAATTTTTATTAATTGTATTACTTTTTATATTTCATACCATTAGTCCATGAGGCAACCATGACCCACTATACTATAGCGTGATAGAATGTCTATCGGAAAACCGAAATCCGCCTGTCTGCACTCTGGCAGGTAGTGGGTGAAGTGCCCAGGGGCATCCAAATAGACAACTGTGTGGTTGTTTATTACGCGTTTTTTTGCCCAAACAATTCATGTCATTCCCATTTGGTTTCCGGATTCGTATGTTGAATTTGAAAATACATTTTATGATTTTTTTCTATATCCATTTACCTTGAAATCAAGAGTTAGTGACCTTGACATTTTTGGGCTTTACGGAGCCAAAACAAACGCAAATGCACTGACATGTACTGAAACGACGCGCATTGATGAGATATGTTTGTGAAATATATGATTTGATACAAAAACTTGAGAATATATCTCTCAGGGTTGAACAAAACAAAAAGCGATAAAAGGGTACTACAATCGTCACATAGTTATAAGCCTATCTTCTCAAAGATGGTCAAATATATCATATTTATGACGAAAAATGATTCCAACTATCGTATCAACAAATCATCTGACAATAAAAATAAATCCTGATAGATTCAGGGCTGAAAAAAAATTATGGCCATTTCACTGATTTTATACTACCGTATTATTTTTTAATCTTTCAATCGTTATTAAAATCACCAGATATCATTGAAAGTGTAATACCAATACATTACTACTTATAGCACTCCAGGGATGACCAGAATCGAATGAAATAATATTACGAGTTATATTTACCTTGTATAACTTCTTAAAACAAAATCTCATTAAATTTCACTCAGTTTTACTCAGCTTGTACACATGTTTGGTTTTATAACATCAAAAAAAGAAATAACTTCTTTTCGAATTTTATTTTCATGAAAACCTGGCATAGGAATAAAGTCAAATAGAATTTGACTTTATCCCACTGAATAACGTCAAATTAGTATTGGACGTTGCTCCGACTGGAATAACGTCAAAGAGAAATTTGACCTCTTTCCGTATTTTATTTTCATGAAAACCTAGCATAGGAATAAAGTCAAATTGCAATTGACTTTATTCCACTGAATAACGTCAAATTAGTAATTGACGTTGTTCCTACTGGAATAACGTCAAAAAGAAATTTGACCTCTTTCCATATTTTATTTTCATGAAAACCTAGCATAGGAATAAAGTCAAATTGCATTTGACTTTATTCCACTGAATAACGTCAAATTAGTATTTGACGTTGTTCCGACTGGAATAACGTCAAAAATAAATTTGACTTGTTTTCTTACTTTATTTTTTATGGAAAATGAAAAATATGTCGGCGTCCCTTTTTCGAATTTTCTTATCCATTATTACATAAAAGTTTGTTGTTTGACGTTATTCCGTGGAATAACGTCAAATGGTGGTTGAACCATACTTTCCTACTGGATTAAAGTCAAATCTGATATTTTGATGTTAATCCAGTGGAATAACGTCAAAACCCTTTTTGACTTAATTCCACTGGAATAATGTCAAATCGCTTTTGAATCCCAAGTTTTGCAAAGAACATGTTACATAAATAGTTTGACATTTTCCATTTGACGCTATTCCATCTCCTCGTTTTAAAGCTATTAAGAAAACCAATTAAATCCAAGCAACAAGTGTCACCAATTAATGGAGAATGATTAAAACAAGGCCTTCTTTATTATCGAAGAAATTTTTGAGAATGAGTAATGAATATAAAAGGATGGTCTCAAGGTGTATATATGTATACAGCTGTCATCACGTTTCATATAGTAGTCTTTATAGTTTCTTAATTGCTTTCTTAATAGCTTTTATTGATGTGTGAAAAAGTACATTAAAAATGCGTTCTCTCCGTTATTTCACATCTGATTGTCTCACAATTCGCTTAAAATATGTATGATAGATCTTTCCACATTCAGTATAAATTTGAGAGCTTTTGGAAAATTTTGGTTTTCCAAGTATTTCTCCCCGGCCTATTCTTATGGGGAATTTCCATACTTTCCAAATTTTTTCCGGAGACACCGTTTGACCGATTTTTCTGAAAAACAATCCCAACCTATTCTGGTATAACACCAATTTAGGAAAAAAGTTTCGAGTTGATTGAAACTTTTTCCTGACCTGTATGCCGCGTACAAAATTACACAAAAAAAAAAAAAAAAAAAAACATAAAAACCAAGCCCAACATTTTTCGGTATATGGAATGAAAATCTTCGCTACGCTCATCTAATTAAATTGCATCTAATATTTCCTTCATGAGAATAGTCTACGAAATAAACCAACCAAATGGAAAGATCGATTTTTAACTTGAATGCCGTCAAAACATCAACTTGATATAACTTTTTGAAAGAATTCAATGTCATTCTCATTAGCTCATCCATCAACGCGAAAACACATAACGCGTTTTCCTAGTACAATTAATTCAAGGGTACCGTAAGTTTGTGTTACTCGGTACCAAATGGTAGGTTAGTTGGTAAAGGTTGGTGTCCTAACCTCCAAAGATGGCAGACTGTGATCAATGTCCGTGTAATTTTGTACTGTTTAGGACTGTTTTATTCAATTTTAGGATAACAATTTTATTCATCAGGCGCCGTTTTTCGATAGATTCAATGTTTATCGGTAAAATTACAGAGACACTGAGCCTAACCAACAAAAAACACCCCCTCCAGCACCATGACAACATGCATCAAACAACATGCATCAAAAAACATGCAAAACATCCATCAGATTCAAGTGAGTTTAAAAACTATAAAAATCAACAATTCTCAACCTCCGGCAACTTTTTCTGAATGATATAAACAAGATCTTTCAGAAAATACCAAAAAATCGGAAATCAAACACCAATTGCCAATGCTCAGTGTCACCATTAAGTAGGCCTATATAGGAACCTATATACTTAATGGTGTCACAGTAAAATTACCCCAAAAACATCTACGCCTAGGGCCTAGACAATTCTAGCCTAGACCTACTATAAACTAGGTAAAAGGTTCTACCTAGACTACAAACTAGGTAAAAGGTTCTACCTAGACCTAGGCCACTGAGTAGGCCTATGCCTAGGCCCAAGGCAAAATATGCACTTTTAGAACAAGAACTCTGCGATGGGCCCAGGTCTACATTTTCAAGACCTAGGGCCTACATAGGCGGCTACTCACATTTGTCAATATCGTCGGTTTCCAAATCTAAAAAGGCATAACAAGGAAGACCAACATCA
Source organism: Brachyptera putata (assembly GCA_907164805.1). Classification (NCBI taxonomy): domain Eukaryota; kingdom Metazoa; phylum Arthropoda; class Insecta; order Plecoptera; family Taeniopterygidae; genus Brachyptera; species Brachyptera putata. Next base: position 9,335,794 of record OU015462.1, on the reverse strand, counting down.
CTACAATATTTCATTTCCAGTGCAAGGACTTTTCCAAATTTGCTGAATTTCTTATTCACATCGCTCTCCGTTGTACCAAACGGTAGATTACCTACATAAATACGTTTTTTCAATGCAGGCCTATCCATTTTAAATGATAATGTAATAGCGTGTAGGCCTAACTCTACAATAAAACTAGGCTTAAAGCAGGCCTACTTCATGAACCACGTGCAATGGACTGCAAAGATAGTCATAAGTCATGTACTGGACAAAGATAGGTACTGGACTAAGAGATGCCGTAGACTATATCGATATTTTGATGAATCGATTTATTTCCTTCCGATACATCGATTTTTGAATCGATACAATAGGGAACTGTAGTAGGCCTACCCGCGCATATTCGGGTTCTTTCGCTTGAAACACGCCCATTGGATTAACATGGGGGCACATCTTTAAAACGCCACAGTTTCTTTACTACTGCAGCTACACGAAAAAAATTACATCGGCATGTTCGCTGGCCTTTTCTTATCGTCAAGAGAGCCATACACCAATTCAAAACGTTAACAAATTTAAACTATTTAATGAACAAAAACACCTTGTAATTGCAACGTCGAAAACTTGTACTCAACCGCTCCGTTCCACGCACGTAAGTGACTGTAAACTCGAAATATTGCAACGCTCAAATGACGGTGATGCCAAGCGTCCCGACTGCTTCTACGGTGTGTCACGGCCCATACGATATTTTTGCCTCGACATGCGCATCACACGTTCAAGGAGGCATTAATAGATCTTATTTCAAAATGGTGTGTTGTTGTGTTCCCGAGTGCTCATTATCAAGCTCAAATTCAACACAGAGCTTTTACAGATTTCCTACGGATCAAAAAGAGTGTACGAAATGGATATAACTTATAAGGTAAGCGCTCACTTGCACTTTTTTTCTCGTAAATAGCTTTAATCAGATATATTTCGTACTATTCTTATCGACCTCTAACCTATATTTTTGAATGGCATTTGAACCGCCATTTTCAAAACTGAACTTTGCGAACATCAACGAAGAAACAGGAAACGGAACTGCTTTTCGTCTATCTCTCTCATACGTTCGCTTGGCAACGTTGCAATTACAAGGTGTTTTTGTTCATTAAATAGTTTAAATTTGTTAACGTTTTGAATTGGTGTATGGCTCTCTTGACGATAAGAAAAGGCCAGCGAACATGCCGATGTAATTTTTTTTCGTGTAGCTGCAGTAGTAAAGAAACTGTGGCGTTTTAAAGATGTGTCCCCATGTTAATCCAATGGGCGTGTTTCAAGCGAAAGAACCCAAATATGCGCGGGTAGGCCTACTACAGTTCCCTATGGGTTCCGATATATTGCTGAATCGATGTTTTTACGTCCGATTTTCGATGTTTTATTTTAATTTTAAATTTGTTAAGTATATCGTGTTTCGAAGGATAATTCTGTAGGTCTGGATTATGTACAGCTCTCGACTCTCGCCACCTGTCTTCGCTCTTCCACTTTCATTTATTAACGGACTTCCGCGATGAACACTAGATCTCAAAATCGAACCAACATTCTATTGAATGCATCGTTTCGTTATGTCTATGAAAAGAAGCCCATGCAAAGTATGAAAAGTTGAACTTTATATACTGTACTTTGCTTTTCTGTCCCTTGAAATCAAAGCACATAAAAACCTCCTCACAAAACCCGTTTCGAGGTACAGTAAATCAAAGTACAGTTTCCACACTTTGAGGGACAGTATATCAAGGGACACAAAAATGATCTCGAATATGGTTGAAAAGTGAATTTTGAGAGGACCATATATTGTGTCCCTTGATATACTGTCCCTCAATATGGGTATTCTGTTCTTTGATTTAGTGTACCTCGATATGTGTTTTGTGTACCTCAAATGTTGTTTTCTGTCCCTTGGTATGCTGTACCTCAATTCGGGTTATAGTGTACTTTGATAAACTGTGCCTTGCTTTTTGTGGATAGTGACCTTTGATTTTCTCTCCCTCAAAATTCACGTTTTCAACCATATTCGAGATCATTTTTGTGTCCCTTGATATACTGTCCCTCAATGTGTGGAAACTGTACTTCGATTTTGTGTACCGCGAAACGGGTTTTGTGAGGAGGTTTTTCTGTGCTTCGATTTTGTGACCCTCGATAGCGCGTAGTACATTAAACTCATTGTCACAATACTAGTACCCATTTTGAGGGACAGAAAATCAAAGGTCACTATCCACAAAAAGCAAGGTACAGTTTATCAAAGTACACTATAACCCGAATTGAAGTACAGTATACCAAGGGACAGAAAACAACATTTGAAGTACACAAAACACATATCGAGGTACACTAAATCAAATTACAGAATAACCACATTGAGGGACAGTATATCAAGGGACACAATATAATATGGTCCCGCCAAGGGTGAAGTAGGCGTATCGGTTGTTGACAAATTTCGAAGCTTTGCTGATCGAAGCTTTGGTTTTGCTTAAATATTTTTGCGTTTCTTGGTGGGTTGGCGCTTCGATGCCGGAGTCCCAACAGGTGTTTTAATTTTTATTCTGATAATTAAAACTGCGGGCATCCTAATAGTCAACATCATGCTAAGGACTGTTATAAAGCCCAATTTCTACACTGTTAACAAAATTAAAGACATCAGTGAACTGAAAGACGATAAACAGATGTTATCAAAATGTTTGGAGGGAAAAAAACGCCATGTCAAAATGCTTCAGGAGAAGGCATTGCGAAGAAATTTTGATGAGCTCAAGAGAAAACAGTCAGAACTATCCGACCTCACTAGACAACAATTTGGCAAACTAAACAATACATTGCAAGGGTAATGAAATTTCTGTATCATTAAAGATAGGTTTCAGCATTAAGTATATACTTAATGGTTTCAGGTTACCTATGCCAATGCCTACGCCATTGATTTTTGCTAGCCCAATGTCACTGGGTAGGCTTACCGCATAGAGTCTTGAGTATGGACATCGATTGTCAGTGGCGATGGCATATTAATTTTGACCTTTGCGCAGGTCTGTTCTTTTAGTTTCTTTCATAATTTTCAGATGAGACTAAAAGTCAGAAGTAAAATTGTTGAGAAAGTTCAAAATGACGTCTTCTAGTTACAAGTGCGATACCCTCCGGCCTACCGTACCAGAATATGCTGGCCAAAACAAAGTCAATCTAGACATGAACGTAGCTAATTGAATGAGCGAAGCGAAGACTCTTATTTCACTTCACTTCAAAAGAAGGTGATTTTTTCGCGCTCTAGGGCCTACAGGTCAAACGAAAATTCAAATTCAATTGAAACTTGGCATGCCCAAGTGTCATCATCTGATATTAATCCCATTGTTTTTTATGTGCAATCGGTTGCACCACTTCTGAGAAAACTAATTTCCCAGTTTCCAAATTCCCCATAAGAATAAGCCAGAGAAGAATTTTCGTACAAAAAATGTCCACGAAAAAATTCAAATTTTCACCGAATTTAAATATAATAATGATAGCCTACACATTATTACAAACTTTCACTAAAATCCAATCAGTCGTTTTGATATAAAAAATTATTTAATGACATTTTTATACATCGTTCAAAGCTAACCAATTAAATCCAAGCAACAAGTGTCACCAATTAATGAAGAACGATTAAAACAAGGCCTTCTTTATCATCAAAGAAATTATTGAGAATGAGTAATGAATATAAAAAGAGGGTAATGACCAAGGTTAGATGTACTAACCTCCTTGGTAATGAAAAAAAAAAAAAAATGGTAATCTAACCTCCTTGGTAATGACATAATTGTTTGGATCTCAGGGTGTATATAATGTATACTGCTGTCATTACGTTTCATAAAGTAGTCTAATATTACATATAATATCGAATTGCATCTAATATTTCCTTCAGAATAGTCTACGAAATATACCAACCGAATGGAAAGATTGATTTTTAACTAGAATGCCGTCAAAACATCAACTTATAATATAACTTTTAAATATAACTTAGATTAGATATAACTTTTTGAAAGAATTCAATGTCATTCTTATTAGCTCATCCAACAACGCAGAAACACATAATAAGCCGCCCCGGTGGCCAAGTCAATTATCGCTAGCGGTAGTGACTGAAGTCACCGTTGGGTGTGGGTTCGAGTCCCGCATAAGGCATGGGTTTTTGTAAACGTCCTTTCATCATATCACTTCATATCATATCACTTCATCGTTTCATTATCATCCGCTCATTCGTACCCCCGTATAACCTAGCTGTTGGTGGGGTCGTCAAGCAACATTAAAAAAAAAAAGAAAAGAAACACATAACGCTTTTTCCTAGTTTAGAGTACGTATATATACAGATGATGCCAGTGATCTTGAGTCAATTAATGATGAGTTTGAGGACCTTAGTTACTCTTGAGTAGACAAACGCAGCATATGTTTTGTAAGACGAGCGAGATATTTATATAAAGTATAATGAAAATCTACACATCTTGTCGTGTATAAATATAGGTCTGTACTTCATTTGGCAGCTATCGAGTCTAGAACACCTTGAATCTCAGCAATATGGTTCTACTATTAACTATAACTGCTATAACTATCGGGCAACATATATACGCACTCCGCCTGTAGTCTAAAAAATTAGCGATAAGTTATAAATTTTACATAGATTTTATTGAAATTGAAATTTCAGGAAAACATTTTATGTGAACGCAAGTATACTTATTTCCGAATGAATACATCTCCATGACACATTTATCTTCTACAGAATTCCCGACGAGGAGAAGACTCGTGAATGTGAGTGTGATCAGAAGTCTACGTCTAATATCAAGCAACTGATCAATGGTTTCACATTTTTGAATGGCATTGACTTAACAGAGAAAGATAGGACAGTTACCGACAATGCAGAAAAATACTTCTTTATTGCTACTTCCGGACCAGTGGAATTTTATTTCAACTTTACGTGGAGTCCGACTTCAGAAAAGTGTTCCTTCATTAATGTTTCGTTTTGCACATTATTACATCAGGAAGAACTTGCTTCAAGAATCAACAAGTGTGTGCGAGAATCCAAACTTCCGACACTACTTAAAACAATTGCCGAATATTCTGATTTGTTCATACAACGCGAAAATGCCCTGAAGAAATTATATAAAGAGAATGAGCGTTACTTCAAGTATACCGAGTCGAAAAATTATGGAGGGTACAGTATAGTAATATCAGATGAAATGTCTGGTGTTCAGTATTTAAAGGCAAACTGGTGTATAAAATACTTCAAAGCAAGATATGCAATGGATCACACATTTCACATCAAGGTCATTCAAGGAGGTAGGTCAAGGTCGAATTTGTAAACAAATAGGCCTAAAAAAGAAAGGGACTGAAAACCAAATGAGTTGTGTACCATATCTTTTAAAAGTTACCGGTTTTCCCCAAGCATGAAGAAATGTTTTTTGTTTCAGTGTCGTGTAATAGGCCTAATATTAGTTTCGGTTATAGTTTTGAGGTAAAAACTTTTTTCAGTTTTGGTATTATCCATTAGAAAAGAGATAACGGAATTATATAGATAGGCCCCTACTGGTATAATTTGTAGATCTTCAATTTTACTTCAAACAAATCTCTTGAATCTTTCATTTTACGAAGTGTCTATTCCCACGCCTCTACCCGGGGCCCGCGCGGGCACTTCTATTCACACAACCGGCGCTCGACACGAAGCAGTTCTGGGGAATAGCAGAATCACTAGGGCTGGCTATTCCCAGGAATGAACTCACGAAGTGCATACCGCTGCATCTTGTAGTTCATTTGATCGTCGTGGGAGGGCTCTGGACTCGCTAATTAGTAGTAGGCCTAGGCATAGAAGGTGCCACTTTATTTTTTTTATGTTAATGCTGCTCAACGACCCTACCAACAGCTAGGTTATATGGGGTAGGCCTCCGAATGAGCGGGTGATAATGAAACGATGTAGTAATTTAAGGTGAAAGGACGTTTACAAAAACCCATGCCTAATGTCTGACTCGAACCCACGCCCGACCTGACTGTATGTGCGTCTTGCCGGCACGAACGGTTCTTGGGAATAGGGTCAGCCTTCATTTTAGTTTGTTTTTATTAGCATATTTTCACCATCCACAGATCAAATTGAACAAGCACATTTATTCTCAACTGTAATCTAAGCATCATTGGAAAGTAGGATTTGATTTAAAGAATACATTTCTGTGATGGACGATATGAGAGATGGATGATAGATCATGATACATTGTAGGACAAGCTAGTGATATGAGAAATAATGAGGTGGGTACAGGTTGGAGGAAAAACATAAGACAGAGCACAAAATGGACTGGACATGAGTGCTGAGAGGTAGGTTTCACAAGAGTCAACAAACTCAAGTTTCCCACTACCTTTTCCATGGACTCGGAAGAAAATCTACATGTTAGGCCTACCATAATTACTTGCCAGTTCCCCAAATGTAAGTTTCAGTTCCGAATACAAGTTCCGATACTTGTAAACTACAAGTATGGGTTTGTTTTTGTTGATCCGAAAACGAAATATTTTTTGTTTTTGTTTCCAATCCTGAATGAAATGTCAAAAGTGTTGAGTATGGTTCTGTTCCCAATCTTGAGAAAATGATGGCTTTGGTTCGAACTTGGCACAAATGTGGAATTTTTTCTCGATTACAGTTACAGCTTTGTTATCATTTCTCCAAGATGAACACGTAATTCTAATTTGCAAGTTACAGCAATTTTTTCAAGTAGCCCAGCACATTATAATCATGAGTGTCCTTGGTTTGCAGCTGAAGAACTTGGTGAAAGTCAAGAAAACCTTCTCATTCAACTGACTACGAAAGAAGGTTTATCTGGAGAAGAAATCGTTGAAACATTCACGCAATTAACAAAAGCTTTCGAGCAGTGGATCGTCGGTGTGTGAGGCAGTATCAGATAGGTGTTCACACGTATTGATAGTCGAGGATTAAAATGAAGATAAACGAATGAAACGAATCATACTTTGACTTTACTTTGAAGTACTTACTATTTTCACAATATGGTTTTTAATATCATATTGTATCATGTAGGGCTGGTACGTGTAATGAATATGGCATTCAAATGTTGACAGATTTCAACACAAGATTAAACTAAAGTGATATGGCTTCTGTATTTTACATTTCCCGACAACGTATTCTGGTAAATTATTTCTTCTATTAAAATGAAATACAGACCACTGACTTGTTTATGTGAATTCTAGGGTGTCCGATTATGAAAGTGCGTAGGTAACCGGCTCTGATCGTATATCTGATGTTGTACACCTTTTTGCCCAGCGTTGGAGGTCAGCTCTGCTGGCTGGGAGTTTCTAACATTGCTTAGTGGACAATACTCGACACAACAGACTTCTATCAAAAGTGATAAATGAAAATAAATTGAACACTTTTTATAAGTGTGTAAACTGTAAACGTTTTCTGACAGCCCTAGTATCATGTAATTGATGGCATATAAAGAATTTATAAAGTCTATTTGAATTTATTTCTTCATAATGTGTACTGTAATTATGATCAGTGCATGCTTATTGATTTGTAACCCATGAGTATTGAATAATAATAGTAGCCTACTGTAAATAAATGAAGAGAATAAAAGATATGGGCTCTAGGCCTATTGAAGAAATACTACAATACTATACTAAAATAATGGAAAACTAGACACCCAACAAACAGGATAGGTATGGAAATTCAGTCAACTCAACTTCAAAAGTTGGGCTTGATTCAAAGTAACGCGTTATTTTCTATCCCATTAAGTCACGTGAACCACTCTGAAACGTCCTCACAACTTTTCGATTGTTTCACATGACTATCAGGCAAGGAAAATATAGAGCAGACTTATGAGTTTTCCATACGTATTCACAGTAAGAAAGAGCCAATGAGATAACTTGTTTGTATCAGCAGCTGATCGAAGTGTCAACTTGTCACATTGGCAGTTTTAATCCAATTGGCATAGCTATCCCAAAGCTGCCAAGATCATGTACTTGGTGTCCCAGATCATGTAATTGATGGGCTTGATGTCCAATCAGAAGCAATGTTTGTAGTTTTCAAACATTGCTTTTATGGCTAATTCTTCACTGCTTCGGCATGGTTTTGTCAATAGGGACATGAAATATCAGATTTTTTTTTTAATATGGCACAATATCGTATAGCCATTTCCACAATGTATTTTTTATCACGAGTTTATTTGATTCACGACATTCTCATACCCATGGCTTCCTTTGAATCAAAATCTTCCTTTGAAGAAGATAGAATTAAACTGCACATAGCTTGTGAATGCAGTGAGTAGATATCACAATACAATACCTATGACTACCAATAACGTAACGGGATAAGCAACATGGCGTAAGTTATATACTCACAACATTGGACGTCTTCTCACCATGATGGAAGCAAAAAATGTGACGCGCTGAAGTGTACATTTTTGAGATTCGCAATTTCAAATCAAAACGTACGCATTCGGTTCGTATTTCAATGTATAGTACATAGTTGAGTATTTGCATTGTTTCTGTTCTTTCTCGTAGATGTCAAGTAATTATCCAGTTATCAATTGGTAAATGTGGCAGTATGGCTCTTGACTAGGGGTCCAATGCTTTTACACACGTAGTTAAAATTTAGATTGGCTAATTCAAATGAAACGTATTCCAACGTTGCTTAATACAGTTGGGAAGAGCTGGATTCACAGAGTGCATTACACGTATTACTTTTATGAATCAATATATAATACTACCAGTAAATTGAGTAAAATTGAGTATGACGGCATCCCTTTGATTCCCGCATGGTGCGAAAGGAAATGATCAAGTTGCTTATCCCGTTACGTTATTGATAGTCATAGACAATACAATACAAATTCAGTGCCTTATGGAACAACCAAAAGGCCTTGGCCAGTTGTCGTGGCAATTCAGAACGTGTTACTCCCAAAATCGTTTCGTTCGTAAAACCTAAAACGTAGCCCGTTTTCATTGAAGGTCAACTAACTTTGAAGATATCTTTTCGTGACGAAAGACGTCATCTTATTTTGGTTGCGTGCTGGATTGGATCGAAGGGATTTTCGAACCGAAATCGTGATGGACGATGAGATAAAAATTATAGTGAGAACCATGTTTTTTTTTTCAAAGTGGCGTTTCGTGAACGGACCTCGACAGTCATGGAAAAATTTCAACACCTTTGAAGTATTTATGAGCTCAATTTATATTTAATAAAATGTACAATTGTAAATATATGCCTATAATATTGTATATGCATAATAATATAGTGTTTAACAAAATAATTGTTGCATGTTTCATATTATAAAATAACAGTCAATAATTACCCTAGCTACGCTTCAAGTATTAGAACTATAGTACATAGTAACATAGGGTATTCAACGGCTCAGTACGCCAAATGAAGATTAGTACGTTAACAGCAAACGAGTCTATGACAGCACACATCATTTTTTAGAGTCTATAGTATTTAAAAATTATGAATCTGAAGTAATAAGAATGAAAATTGCACTCATGGTGTAGGCCTACAGTCTTTGCTTGGATCGAGAAGATATGTTCATAAGGCACTCTCAAAAAGTTATAACGGGAATTTATTTACAGCTGCTTGGTTTCAGGACTGTAATGATGAGGCTGGGAATCGGCTGTGCACGAACCAATTGACAACAGAAAAGGAAATTCAAATTTCTTTGAACATTCTTTTGACTGATTAATTAATAGAATAAAATATACGCATAGGGGTTACTGTATTCAATTTTTTGACTTAGCTATAAGATAACTAAACTGTTCAAGCGTGCATGGGAGTCCATATAGCAAAATGCGAGTTTTTGGTGATAACTTTCGAACCAAATGAGAAATCAAATTTCTACTAGACCTACAGAAAAAACACTTTAATACCTTCAATATGATGTAGGTTGTACGATTCAACTCGTATTGTATAATTGTCAAACATAATTATATAGCTAAGATAAAATATTTTTTAGCTATGTATGTTTAACAATCATGCAATGTAAGTTGAATAGTTTGTACTAACAATTTAGAATATACTGTATTATAGAGATTTGTGTTTCTCCAGTGTTAGAATTTTGATATCTCATACAGTCATACTGTATGAAAGTTATTATCAAAGAACTGATTGAATTAGTAACTAAACAAAGTTTGCCAACATTCATTACTAGGCAAATGCAGAATATGTGTTGTGAGATGAGTGAGATATCTATATAAATAAAGTATAATGGAAAACTACACATGTCGATTCATATAAAACTTCATCTGATACCAAAAAATTGAGGGACCTATGAATTCATCACTGCAACATTTTTCTGCTATTATTTCCATCTATTCGATGAATAAAAAACATTTATTACATTATTTTCTTCGAAACGGCTGGTTCGAATTGCATACAAATTTTTAATCATGTGTATCACTTCTGTTTTTACATTTGAGGAAAATTTTAATCATATTGGTGAGATTTTATTTTCCAATTTTTTCTGCTCAGCCTAATCTTATGGGGTTTTTAGAAACTTTGAGATGATGTTTCTAAAAAATGGTCTAACAGGTTTGACCCAAAAACTATACAGTTCTAAGTTGGATAAGTTTGCGTGTACAGAAAAAGTTTCATGTCAATCGCTCAAACCCTGCGACCTGTGCAGTGCTTACAAACAAACAAAAAAATAAACAGATAAAGCTCCATAAAAGTAGGATGGAAATCTTCGCCAACGCTCATCTAATCACATAGAACCAATTTTTTCCTTATTTCCACCCGACCCGCTTGTGTCGTTCATTCACACGAGAAATGAGGCATTTCAAATTTTGTCTCTACAGTCTCGTCTCTCAAGAACAAATAAAACTAAATCTTGGTACGGTACTTTTCTAAAACAAAAGCTAAGCTGGTATGTGTATAGATATTATACAATGTTACTGAAAAAATCAGACAATTGTTTAAAAGCACTCTCAACAGTTGAAATAACAATAAAGAGGAACCAAACTGACCCTGGCTCATAAGTAAAATGAGATTGCACACACAATGCTATACAGGATTGTCAGATAGACAGTCAAAGTGTAATCTTGACAATTAACATATGTACAAATTACAAAACAATTCAATTTCTCATACTCAAGTGGACGTAGTAATTGGTAGGCCTACTAGGGGGGTGCGAGTTTGAGAGTTTAGGTTCAAGTCGAGTTCCAACAAAAAATACCCTATTAAATATTGAGTTTTTAATTGGTTCTGAGCATAGTTCGTACAGTAAACCCTCGTTTATTCGAATTCCAAGGGACCCCAAAAATCACATAATTATGCATTCACATGCATCTACGAGCATAGCTGACATGGACCCCACCTCGCGCCCCTCATCCTGCCAACACGCGACGTAACAGTGATGTGTTGCGTGTCGAGACGCCCGATCGCTAATGTTTAATGACAGGGAATATAGGTTAAAAATGATTTCACATGATAAATTATTATTAGTACGAAATATTAAATATTAGTAGCAACGTCTGGATCCTGAAATTCAGAAAAAAATACATGAAAAAAAATGAACGCGAAATTTTCGAGTTCAGCTGAATTTGAATTTAAACTCAAACTTGAAAATTCGTGTGCTCGCACCCCCCTAGTAATTACTCATACGTGTTGTTATATAGCTTGGAATCTCTAGATAGGCTAAAGTCCATGTCAGGAGGAGTCGAGTCTGACGTCAGAGCTTTTTTCCCCTCTACGTTACTCCCACTACTGACTTTGTTGGGGTGAGAGGTCAGAAGCTCTCGACGGGATCGCAGCCAAAAGGGTTTCTTACCTGCGCCGGAAGGGACAATAGAAGTTGAGTGACCATCATAGCCATAAATTAAAATCGCCGTTGAAGAATTAGGACTGCCAGGCCTATATTCCGAAGATATGCATTGGAAATGAAAATCTGAGCAATTTACTTTATTATTGGAAAAAAGTCATAACTCATGTGCATGTGCAGCCGAGATACGTTGAATTCGAGCAGATGAATGAAAATCACTCCCACAAACATATCGACGTGTCTCGGCTGCATACGAGTGGATTATTTCCTATAAAAAAGTAAATTGCTTGGATTTTCTCATTTTCATTTCCAATGCATATGGCCTATCTTCAGAATATAATAATCTTAATTCTTCGATGGCAATTTTAATTTATTTCTCTAATGGTCATTCAGCTTCCAGTATTCCTTCTGGCGCAGGTATAGACCCTTTCGGCTAGGATCACGATGAGACCTCTCACCCCATCGAAGTCAGTAGTGGGGGTAACATAGCGGGAAAAAAAGGTCTGACGTCAGACTCAACTCTCCCTGACATGGACTATAGTCATATAAAAATATGTGATTTACGAGCATTAAAAACATGGTATAGTAATGACTAGGCCTAACGAAGAGACCATTTTAAAAATAAAAGTTTTCTAACAGCCGCGTTTGAAGTAGAGTGGGACGTTAGTACGCACAGTTAAAAGTTCTATGCTACTGATGATATTTAGCATGAATGGTTCATTTTAGTGTGTGTTACAACATGACAGTAATATGTTCATTATCCCTCTATTTTAAAAGATATACACACTGTCAGAGTACCGTAAGTAAAACGAGAAATAATGCAAGTTACCGTATATATCTCGGGGTTTTGCCTCAACCCTGTGTATAAGCACACCGACTTTGCAAACACGACTAAAACACCCAGAATGCAATACCAATACCAGCGATCTTGGCCGCTAGAATTCGGTACAGCAGGCAATAAGCCGATGCGCGTTGAATACTTATAAGGGTCTATTAAGACTACAGTGAAACCTCTATGCATCGTTTTTCAAGGGACCAAGAAAATAAAACTATCCGTGCAGAAAAATGTAGCATTGATTATATGGGAGTGGGGTGAGAAAAAAAAATGAATGATACAAGCAGGAAAACGATGGATCCGGGAACGATGCATAGAGGTTCCACTGTATAGTGTTCAGCTGCAACCAAATTTACAGTGTAAGGTACCTTTGATTAATATGTACAAAGACAAAATACCACATATATGAACCTCAAAACATGAGGTACTATGTCTATAGGCCTATGTACTAACTTTTTAAAACAACATTATATCACAAATATTTGGTCCCAATTATGTACGCCCCAACAGAAATTTTGAAACACTAATACTACTGATCTAGATTTGAAATTAGTCAGTGAAACCATTACATATAAAAGTATACATATTTCTTTCAAGATATTCTGATGAGTCGTGAATTGTGCAGTTACTTTGATCAAAAGATCTTTTCTTTCAGTCTAGCAGTCTATAGCTTTCACAGTACATGGTTACACAGTTTCTCCTCGTCTAAGGGACTAACCGAGACGGAAAAAACGTGCCACCACATTACTGTGGATCTAGCCCAACAGAACATACATAAAAACATTGGCAACATGTTGAAGTGTCTGTGGATGAAGCATAGTCGGACGGTTTGGTTTCCATGACATCAGGCTTTAGCCCAACAGAACATACATAAAAACATTGGCAACATGTTGAAGTGTCTGTGGATGAAGCATAGTCGGACGGTTTGGTTTCCATGACATCAGGCTTTAGCAACAGCAACACAAGCACCGCAGGCAGCATAGCAGGAACAAGATGACAAAAATGATTCCAGTACTGATGCCAATCCACATCCACAATCTGAAGGCAAACAAACATATTAGATTAAACTGAGGACCAAGATGTATTGAGGGTTGTGTTGGTCGGCCGCTTTCTTATGGTGGTTCAGCTTCCAGGGACGGACTGGGAGAAAAGGGCCCAGTAGGGCTTAAAAATGGGAGCCCAAAGAGGAAAAAAAATGAAATGGCAATGAATTTTGCCCAAAAAATTGCTTGCTGAGCATTGAATTATAATAGAAAATAAATCCATACGATGTGAAGGTGCATAGTAGGCCTATTGAATTATCGTACTGAATGTTGCTATCGCCAACACAAAATGGATTGTTCTACACTTTCTCCAGATAATATAGAATTTTAGTTTAGTTCCCAATCTGTCCACTCACATCTCTCAATATCTACATTCTGTTTAGGGGCTTCAAACCAAGAGGAGGATGGGGCTGCCTCGCCACCCTGGCCAGTACATCCGTTGGCTTCCCATCCTTCCAATCAGTGTTCGGGAGTGAACTTGCAAAATGAACGCGTTCATTTTTTGATGAACTTTCATATGAACGCGTTCGTTTTTTACATAATGAACGTGAACTTGGTAAAAAATCCTTTCTCGGTCACGAACTTTTCAAAAGTTCAAAAGTTTGCCGGTGAAACGTTTTTTCCAAACGAGTAGTACATTTTTCCATGACGATTGTACTTGAGTGAGAGAGAACGAGGTTTTCTGACCAATCCGAAACGCTGATTCATGCTCAGTTTGGCTAGCGGTCTTTCCATTGATAATTTTGAGCGCTCCCTGATTTGTAAAATTGGATTGAAGTAGAAATTGAAGTTCAAACGATTTAAATTGTTGATAATTTAAAAAAAATCCCTTCTCATTTATCCTTCTCCTCACAGTAAACCCTACCAATATTAGCTATATAATACTGTCCGGTGGTCCAAATTGACGTTAAGAGCAAAAAAATCGCGAAATGAACTTTCACGTGAACTTATGTACTTTTTACACGAACTTGAACTTTTCAGAATAAAATATAGAAAATGAACTTGAACTTTTGAAAAGTTCATTCTCACAGTAATGAACTGAACTTTTAAAAAGTTCTTTTTAAATAGGAACTTCCCCAACACTGCTTCCAATGTTAACCCTTTTAATGCCACCAGATTTGATCCAAAATGGGTCTAATAATGCTAGGTAGGTTTCGACACATTTGCAGTGAATCAGGAAAAAAAATCATAATTCTGCAAGTAATTGCTAAATTCTTACGATTTTTTTTTTAATGTGTTGGAAATATGGACACTTATTAGATTAATAGGGAAACTGGAATTTCACATTTTGTTTTCAAAAAAATTAGAAAGCAACATTCATTTTTTTTTCATCTGTGGAAATATATTTGGGTTCACAAAAATGGTACAGTTTATCACTCTATTCGTCCCTGTCACTTATATCACTATTTTCATCTGAAGATAGTAATGCATCTTCCAAAAAGTCACTTCCTTCTTCATCATCTAATTCATCTACTAAATGCCTAAGCTCTGCTTCATCTTGCACAAAATTCATTCTTCTACAAGACACCATTTTTACAACAAACTAAGATGTCAGGGTCAAATATGTCAGCAAAATATAAACAAACATAGAAGGCTTTGAAAAAATGGTAGAATATTAGCAGTACCACGAAATTCGTGTTAAGAGCAGCTTTCTGAATATGTCACTACTATGCTACTAGGCCACCTTACAGCACCATCTTTTTACCATCTTACAGAAACTGTGAGAACTACTTCAGTTTGAAGTGAAGAACCAATATATCGGCTCTTGGCATTATTCAAACAAGATATTTTGAGCCGATATATCGGCTCTTCGCACTAAAACGGTGAAAAACGTATACCAATTTATTGTTCAAATCTTTATGCCTACTGATTGAGACTCATCCTAGGAGTTACACAAAGAACTAACTCTGGTAACAAAATTATGTTTACTTCACCTCAGCTTTAGCAACAGTCAACAGAAATGTAAATATCTGAGAATCGCAGAAAGCGTTGTATAGTTTCAAATTGTACACTAGGTAGAGCAGCGATTGGTAGGTTCAAGGACAGCACTCATGAAATGGAATAGTTTCTCAAGGGATGCTTAAACACCCTAATAAACCATTGTCAATGCAAACGTTAGGATAGTGTCGTACATCAGGCCAGCTATCAACTTTAATCAAACATTGATTTTGTTACGTTCTTATTTCAATAAATAAGAAAAGGTTAATCGAAGAAACTCACATTTATTATTTCAGGTTACACACGTCCGTACAGGTTGACAGCCAGTTACAATAGACACCCTTTACCGTCCAACCTGGCCCTACCCGCACAGACACTCAATCATACCAACATACTAATATTGGTATGGTGTGCATAGCCACCGCCTATGCACACACGTACCATCATGAGTTACATACTACATACATCATACTACATACATAACACTCCTTCCCTTTTTATTTATTTATTTTCAAAGGGATTACAGTGATCCTAAAATTAAACATTTTATAAATCAATAATCATAATAATTATAATAACTCCATTTATACTTATAAATCCAGTTTAACAGGCATTTTCCTGGCCCTTTCAGACCGTCGTATAATAGGTGTACAAATTTCCTCAGTTCCCATGCTATCTGGGGCCCTGAGAGGCGAGGACCTGGTTCTAACTTCTGATTCCATTATAACTTCTGGAGATTTATTTTTTCCTGCCTATGGTCCCTGGTTCACATGGTACTTCAGGAGTCTTAACTTTGAATGGAGAACGTTGCCTTGCCGGTTCTCCAACATCATTGTGTTTATTCTTATTACAATCAACATAATCTTCATCATACATGTTAGTGACCTTTGTAGGCCTACTATTATCACTAGTAAGCACTGAATATTTCAACTGATTACAGTGACATAGCCTAATTCGACCGTCTACACTAACTAGATAAGTTACAGGGCTTATCTTTTCCTTAACTTCCCCTTTTTTCCATCGTACACCTGGTATTCGTTGAGGACCAGTTACCTTGACTAAAACCTGTTCTCCTACCATAAACTCTTTCGGTCCTTTGGCAAAATGTTGGTTGCGTTTGAACATTACTTCCGCGCTGGCTTTTTGTAAAGTTACTCCTACATTTGGACTCAACATACTTAACTTGGTGCGTGGTTTATATCTAAACATCATTTCAGCCGGAGACAAATTAGTTATGGTTGTCGGAGTATTCCGAAAATGAAACAAAAAGTTATCTATTCTATGCTGTAAGGTTAGATTAGATTGTTTATTAAGCTTATCCGTAGTAATATGATACTTGGATAGAACTTCCTTGACTGTCCTGACATTTCTTTCGGCTAGACCATTCGACGCAGGGTGATAGGGTGGACTATGTGCTAACCGTATACCATTAGACACACAAAATGTTTTTAGCTCTTCAGAATTGAACGGTGGACCATTGTCCGAGACCAAAAGCTCTGGAAAACCGAAAGTAGCAATTACATTTCTTAGCTTTTCAATTACGTGTTTGGCACTTGTCTGTTGCATTGGCCACACCTCAAGCCACTTCGAGTAACTATCGACTAGCACTAACAGCATAGTGCCTTCCAGTTTAGCAAAATCTAAATGCACTCTTTGCCAATGCCGATATGGTGTAGGCCAATTGTGCAAAGGACCTTGCTTGTCTGACGGGCGCGACAACTGACATGCCTCGCAACTGAGAACCATGATTTCTATATCA
Organism: Brachyptera putata; assembly: GCA_907164805.1. Taxonomy (NCBI): domain Eukaryota; kingdom Metazoa; phylum Arthropoda; class Insecta; order Plecoptera; family Taeniopterygidae; genus Brachyptera; species Brachyptera putata. The sequence continues at coordinate 9,318,478 of OU015462.1, read as the reverse complement.
CCATCGATCCCCGGCCACCAGATATGGCTTCTAGCTAACGCTTTCATTCTCACCACTCCTGGGTGTTGATCATGTAGTAAGGACAAAACATGATTACGTAATTGTTCTGGAATTATGACCCGATTTCCCCAAGTAAGACAATTCTCGTCGATTGATAACTCGCTTTTGCGACTGAAATAAGGTTTTAACCCAGGATCTATCACTTCACTGCTAGGCCAACCCTGTTGTGTTGATAGCATTACCCTTGACAGGACAACATCTTTTGCACTATAATGCGCTATTTCCTTGGCTGTACACGGGAAATCCGAAAATGACGACTTCCACTCACTACAAACCCACTTGACTGCGGAAAACTGACAACGTTGCTCCTCTGCTGACTTACTAGGCATCGGTAACCGCGACATCGCATCGGCATTAGCTAACTCTTTTCCTTTACGGTATTCAATATGGTACATATACGCAAATAAAATTATGGCCCCGTTGCAACCGTGCTGCAGCTAATGTCGGAATACCCTTCTTACTACCTAGTATGGCCCTTAACGGAGAGTGATCGGTGATCAAACGAAATTTATGCCCAAAAATAAATTTATGAAATCGTTTCACCCCGAATACGATTGCCAAGGCCTCTTTCTCTACCTGCGCATAGCCTTGTTCAGTTTTGCTTAAGGTTGACGAAACGAACATCACCGGTTTCTCTACCCCGTCAACCACATGCGATAACACTGCGCCTACCCCATAATGTGACGCATCACATGATACAACCATCTCCCGAGTTGGATCATATGGTACTAAACACTGACTACTCACGAGTAACTCCTTACTCACTTCAAACGCCTTCTGACATTCTGCTGACCAGGCCCATTTACTTCCCTTCTCAAGCAGTTTATGTAGGGGTTTGATTGAACTTGCTAGGTTTGGAAGAAATCTATTATAAAAGTTTAACAAACCCAAATACGACTGTAGCTGAGCTACATCTGATGGTGCTGGGGCCTTAACAACGGCCTCCACCTTGTTTGGATGCGGGTGAATCCCTGATGAGTCTAACACATGACCAAGGTACTCAACTTCTGATTTGAAAAACTTGCATTTTCCTAAATTAATTCTGATATTATGCCTTTCCAACCGTTCTAACACCATTTCCAAGGTTTTCTCATTACCTTCCGGTGTTTCACTTACAATGAGTACATCATCTAAGTAACACTTTACATTTGGAATACCACACAAAACTTGATCCATTACACTTTGGAAAATAGCTGGTGCGGATGTAATTCCATGAGGTAATCGAGTAAATTGATACAGGCCTAAATGAGTGTTGACAGTTAATATTTCCTGGGCTTTTTCTGATATTTTCAGCTGTTGATATGCATTACTTAAATCTAATACTGTAAATACCTTTGCATTACCCAGTGAGGCAAAAATATCATCCACCCGTGGTAACGGATAGTGCTCAGTGTCGACATACCGATTCACGGTTACCTTAAAATCTACACATAGTCTGACAACGCCAGTTTCCTTTTTCGGAACTACTACTAATGGTGACGCCCACTGACTGCGTGACACTTTCTTCAACACACCATTTTGTTCCAACTGTTTCAACTCTTTTTCCACTAATGGTTTTACAGCATATGGTACCCCATATGCTTTGTGGAAGATAGGGGTTGCATCCTCTTTCAACACTACATCGGCCACAAAACCTATAATGCTACCGGAGGTATCTTTGTTGAAAACTCTTGGAAATTTTTCTCGTAAATCTCGTACCTTGTTACTACATGACTCTGTTACATTCAAGGACTTGACAGCAAGATGGAATTTTGACAAATCATCTCTCCAATTTGGAGTTAGCACGTTCAACCATGGACGCCCTAACAATGGTATAGTATCACTATGTTTACTACTTCCCATAGCCACCACTATCAGGTCTAGATTATGAACTGCATTGATACCAATCACTGACACAGTGATCTTGCCTACTACACTTCCCAGACCACCAAAAACTGATTTGAGTGTAATCTGAGTTTTACTCAGTGGAACATTCCTAAAATGTTTAAGATAACATTTTTCTGAAATAATGGAACAGGCAGCACCGGAATCTACCTCCATGTCTATCACTTTACTGTTAAGCTTCATCTTAACTATCAAAGGCTTATCAACTTTACCAATTACTTTGATATTTTTGATTTCACCCATATCAAAATTGACGTCTTGATCTGACTCGCTGTCCTCTCCTTCACTGGATTTCTGTTCCACTTTCTTCACCTTGCTCCGACTTTGGCACATTTTAGACGTGTGACCTTTTCGCTGACAGGTGAAACAGGTCCACTGACGAGCTGGGCATGTTGACTCCTCATGTTGTCGACCACATCTGCGACACTTGGGATCCATGCTGTGTGCTTGACTCGACTTAGACTTGACTGGTAGCCGACCGCCATCTGACCCATGAGACGGTGAGCTGGAAGGCTTGGACTGTTGACCTTGACGTGACTGCCTTTGAACCACTTTTTTTACATCGCTTAATACTGATACAACGCGTGCGTTATCTCCGGCTGACTCGAGGCCTCTTGCTACTTTGCAAGCTTTGGTAAATGTAATGTTATCTTCGCAATTTAATAACTGCTTGCGGATATCTTCGTTTTTTACCCCACATACAAATCTGTCTCTAAGCGCTCTGTCCAAGAAAGCACCAAATTCACACGTACTGGCTAATGACTGCAATTGCTCAGCGTATTCTATAATCGATTCCCCCTCTCTTTGGTTTCGATTATTAAATTTAAACCCTTCTACCATCACAGACTTTACTGGTGTGAAGTGCGCTTGTAAAATGGCCTTGAGTTCTTCATACGTTTTAGAACTAGGTCGAGCCAGACTAACCAGTGATCTAATTGTCCTGTAAACCTTCGCCCCCATCTGTTGTAGGAATATAAACTTCTTCTTATCTTCTTGAACAGTATTAGATTAAAAAAATAACTCTAACCGCTCAACATAAATGTCAAATTCCTCTACTGATGGATCAAATGTTTCAACTTTCCCGAAATAGGAAGACATATTTCCTTTACCGCCACTAGAATGTTCGTCAGCCGCCATTACGCCCACTTGTCGCGACCACGCGGGTCACGAATTGAATTCGGCAATATTTGCACAATCCTAGTAAATTTTTCGTTGAAAGTTTCTACTTTGGTTCTAAAATCCTCGTCGCCAAACTGTTACGTTTTTATTTCAATAAATGAGAAAAGGTTAATCGAAGAAACTCACATTTATTATTTCAGGTTACACACGTCCGTACAGGTTGACAGCCAGTTACAATAGACACCCTTTACCGTCCAACCTGGCCCTACCCGCACAGACACTCAATCATACCAACATACTAATATTGGTATGGTGTGCATAGCCACCGCCTATGCACACACGTACCATCATGAGTTACATACTACATACATAACAGATTTCACATTGAAACATTAATCCACAGCCAAATCAATCAAGTTTCCCAATACCTGTAGTTGTACATTGGCAGTAATTTAATATATACGCCTAAACGTAAATTCGAAAAGCAAATTAAAAAATAGTGCCATGATTCCGCAAACAAGCATGAAATATACAGTGTGAAATCAATGTCGCGGCTGCGGTCACATAATCAGAGCACCATAACTTACCCAGGGTAATCAAAAAAACTGCAACAAATATTTCGTTCGCTGTCCCCGTTCACACAGCACGTAGCCTTGTCGCTCGACTCATTTGGTATACAAGGCTTAGGATCCCATAAGTCGAAGATCGTATGGTCGTCTTCATATTCGCAGATCAGTACTTCTGCAATGAGTCAATATCAGCATCATTAACAAGTAGGCCAAGTAGCTCAGTTGCTGACAGGCTCGCTTCATGTGACTGGGAGGTGAAGAGCATATCGGAGCTTGGTTCAACAGGTTTCTTTTCGTGGTTTCCCTGAATAGGCTAGGCTAATACTAGGATAATTGCCACAATATAGGCCATGACCACTTCCTTCCCACTGTCTTTCCAACTACCTAAGAAACCTTCATCCCATCATCTCATTAATCATTCATTCGACGCCAATAGATCTTAGTTATCATTACAACATGTCGTTAAAACCAATTTAAATTAAAGCAGGCCAAAAGAAGAAAGAACATATGTAGAGTCTTGCTGGTGGGGTAGGGTTAGAAGGGGTTCTCCAAGAAACGTTCCCGATTTTTCTAGTACATACCGGTAGTTGTAATATTGGTTTCGTCAAATAATCTAGGGATAAGTAAAAGATGATGACACATAGGGGAGAGCAGGGTACAGTGGTGTGCTTTGAGATGTTTAATTTATTTTTTCATAACTGCGTGGACCAATTGGTCCGAAAAAACTACCAGGCAAGGATTGAACTATACTTATTAAGAATAGTGAATGATATTTATTTATTTACACTCTTGCAATTGCACATAGATGTACGGTGGCAAGTTCCCTATCTATTCTATCACAACACTTCCCTAACCTTCTGACGGAATTTCTGTACGGTGGCAAGTTCCCTATCTATTCTATCACAACACTTCCCTAACCTTCTGTCGGAATTGCTTCAATCCTATTTCATCCCCCTCAAATATACTTCTACTAAGCCCATTCCAATCCCTCCCTGTCCTATTCAAGAAAGAGAATTTACCGACATCTAATCTAGCCCCCTTTATAACGACCGCTCTATCATGACTTTGCCTACCCCCATACCCTGTCTCATTCCTTTCAATCAACTTATTCAACTCCCCCCATCCCCCCTCTCCATCCATTACCCTGAAGAAATTACATATCCGATCCTCCTTTCTCCGTCTTTCCAGTTCCTGCCATCCCAAGTCTCTGATCATCTCAGATGGACTCTCCAATAATCTTACCCTCTCCCCCCTTTTATTATCCCCCCATTTCCACCTCCTAACCCTACCTGTGACCCTTCTAACTGCAATTCTTTGCACCCTTTCCACATCCCTTATCTATAAGGGATCCTAGTCTATAAGGATCCCAGACAGAACTAGCATATTCCACCATAGGACGCACTAACAAAAAATATGCTTTCTCCTTTATCTCTATACTTCTCCCCCTAGGCTGCCTCATTACAAAGTTTAGTGCATTAATACTCTTTTTCACTATTCTATCAATCTGACTCCCCCACCCTAGACATCTATCAAATACCACCCCTAAATACTTATAATTTTCTACTGACTCAAGTGTCCTCCCTCTCCTCCTACCAAAGGTGACCAACTTACACTTCCCTACATTTAACCCCATCTTGTTCAACTGAACCCAACAATTAACTGCCACCGGATCTGCCTGAATAGCTACTACATCCTCCTCTGTATTGATTTCCCTATATAACAAACAATAATCTGCAAATAACCTTATTCTCGAATTTACAATGCTAGTCAGATCGTCTATATATAAATCAAATAACAACGGACCTAACACACTACCCTGTGGGACTCCTGACGTAACCTTGACCTCGCTTGAAACCTCCGAACCTACCCGCACTGTTTGCACTCTATCCTGAAGAAAGTTTCCAATCCAATTAACTAACCCAACACTCCCAATGGACAGTTTCAACTTCTCTAATAATATGTTGTGATCTACCTTGTCAAAAGCCTTTTTGAAATCTAAGAATACTGCATCAATACAACCCCCCCTATCTACTACCCCTGCCAGCTCTTCCGTAAAACCTAACAACTGCGTCTCACATGAATACCCCTTCCTGAACCCATGCTGTACTTCTGAAATACCCCTTCGTTCATCTACTTTCTCCATTACTCTCTTTATAACTACCCTTTCCATTATCTTACACACATGTGATGTTAAACTAATTCCTCTGTAATTGTCTACCCTGCCCCTCTGCCCTCCCTTTGAAATTGGAACCACCCCCGCTTTTTTCCAATCTTGCGGTACTCTATCTGAGGTGAGTGAAGCTTGGAACAACCTTAGCAAATAACCTACAACCCCCCCCCTACCCGCTAATTTCAGTAGATCGCTTTGCACCCCATCTATGCCTGGCGACTTCCCACTTTTAAGTTTCCTCAATACATTCCACACTTCCCCCTCTGAAAGCATGGCCTCCTCCCCCTCCCCCTCTATTACTGTTTCCCCCTCCCCCTTAGTTCCAGTCACACTAAACACTTCCCCGTAGAATCTATTTAAAGCCTTCTTATCCGTTTTCCACTCATTCCCTACCTGATCAACTAAGGTGGGCAACTCCCTACTACTACCCTTCTGACTAGAAGCAAACCTGTGCATTCCATTCCAGCTACCCTGCACGTCACGTTCATTAAACATTCCACCCACACAGTTTTCTTTTGCCTCCCTCTTAGCCCTGTTTAATTCCTGGCTTAGGTCCCTGATCGCTTCCTTTCCCTCCCCCGACTCCCTCAATTTCCTGCTTATCTTTCTACCCTTTCTCTTTAGCCTCCTAACCGTCCTATTATAGTAAGCAGGATCTGCATTTTCCTGTAACACCTTATAGGGAACCAACGTATCTCTGACCTCATACACTTTCAGAAAATTGACCCACAAACCTTCAACATCATCCTCGTCTATCTCACACCACTTCTCAAACCTATCCTCGAAATCTTTTTGAACCTCTCTTGCCCGCACCCTTTTGTACCCCCAAACTTTCTTCCCAACGTTTTTGGTTTGAACCGGAGCTAAAGCTAAGCTGACTATGGGGATTCGATGATCACTGATGCCCTCAACTAACACTGTCCTTATCCACAAATCTGACGGCCTTACTAACACTACGTCTAGAATATTTGTACCCCCTAGCCTTCTATTCCTAGTTCCCTCCTCCACAACCTGATGAAAACCTTCGTTTAATATGCCCGTAACGATATTTTGCATTACTCCCCACCCTTGTTCTCTACCTCATACCTTACGTTAGGCATGTTTAAATCTCCCGCTGTAATCAACATGTCAAGAATGTTTGTGATAAAAAATTAAGTATACACTTGCTCAAGTATACACTTGCGTTAATGCCACCACAGTTCCGATTTGGGGTACAGTGGTAAATGAGAAGAAGATAAAGGTCAAGTCCAGTTATAAATCCGATTTGGAGGTAAATGAGAAGAAGATTAAGGTCCAGTTATAAATGTTTCTATTTAGACAGTCAATACCAACATCTTTAGTAACTCATCACTTACAACATTCATGGTATATCTATATTCTGTGTTAGCTGCACTTCAGAACATAACGTTTCCGAGTAGTCGAGCTGATGTTCAATTCTTTGGCGACGAGCGATGTGAGGATTCATCAATAATTATTAATTAATTAAATAATAATTAAATAGAATAGATAAATAACATTGAAAAGATTAAAGGCTAGGAACTGTCTTCAGGCAAAAATAAAATTTCTAAATCTGATGGACTTGTAGAAAGCTGGAAAGTAGAGCCTAAAGTGAGGCGATTGGTACACTGGACGATAAGAAACGGAATGAGGTCAGAAAAGTTAGATGTGGTCTGTGGGCATCCATATCAAGCATGAACTCATCAAGGATTTGGGTTAGGAAGACTTAAAGGTTGTGGTTGAAGGTTTTCTCGCTAAAGGATTGAGTGATGTAGGAGGGAAGGTGATTATAGATGTGGGTGCACAGATGAAATGGAGATCATTTGGTAAGGGAGTATGAGTAGGCTGGTGTTCTAATCTGTTCTTATTTCTTGTGGCGTGGTTGTGAACAGGCGAGTTCAGTGGGAAGAGATCGAGATGATTGCGGACGAAAGTACTCGCAGCCTGGATGAAAGTTTGAAAGTACAAGTAAGAGTGAGGATTTAGTGATTTGTAAAATAAGGTTTACAAGTTTTTCTAAGGGCAGATCCAACAATGATTCGGATGACTTGTTTTTAGATTACTAAAATGCGTTTGGCGTGTGAGGAAGAGCCTCTCGTCCCATGCAGTGTTCCGAAATCTTTTTCCGGGACAAGAGATACAAATCCATTGTAAAAGAGTTGTGCTAGACACCAGTTACTGACGAATAGTTAGGCCTACAAGTTACGTTAATTTCATTCATGTGGTTGAACTAGAGAAAATTTTAAAAAATTGCCTTTAGAACCTTCTTCATCATAATTCCCTATGCTCAGACACCAATTTTGTATAAAGTCAATGCATACTTTTTTCAACACTTCCAACTTCTGGAATCGAACCATGAACCCCCAGCCCAAGAGCCAGTCACACTAACCACCCTTGCAGTAACATTTGCGTGTTTGGAGAGCGTTTTTGCGAATGCTGAGCTCTAGGCGGAAAAAATAACCCCGTCGCACAAATGAGGATATTATTATTATAATGATCCACATCCAGGCTGTACAGCAGTTATTTCTGCTATAGAAATATTACATTTTAACGTGGGTTAGTAAACGAGACATCTAGCGGCGACGATCATAACTATTACGCCCAAGATCTCCGCCATCCCTTCCATTGTAACATTCAAAGACGATCCAAAATGTGAAAAAGAATTCAACAAGACGTATGATGAGAAACACAAAAATTTCAAACAAACTACATTATCTGATGCACTACAAGTTTCAGTAGAGTGCCATTAAAACACATGGGATGTCAAACAAATATGTTACAATTCAAATAATACGTACCGGTACCGGTAGTTGTGTTAGCTAGGCCTAGAACTATGCCTACATTAGGGTGACCATAAGTAGGAAAAAAAAATCCGGGACAAAAAAAATTAGGAGAGAATATACTGCGAAGCTGGTGACCAGTGGGTGGTGAGGGGGGGAAGGCCCCCCTCAATATCCCACGCAGGGATTTTTTATAAAAAGGTGTTTTATATGTGTTGTAGTGACTGAATTTGGATTGCATTGGCAGAATGGCAGGGGATAAAAAATACAAAATGGCGAACATTTAATAATATCAAATAATATGGTACCGGTTGTTTATTTATAATTTTGATTGAGGAATGTAAAAAATAACTGCTCTACGATCTACCCACCGATCATAATTGTTAATCCATGGTTCCACACATCCTAATTGTTAATCCATGGTTCCACACATGATCACATCAAAATACACCCAAACAGTACCTAAATCAAACCGACACTGAGCCGCACTGAATAAGAACTAAATTAAGTGATAAATAAATGTGTTGATTCCTGTGCACATAGTGTATGTAGTGTGTCACAGACCCACAGGTCCAGACATGTCACCTACGAGGGGGGTAGTCTCTATAGTTACGTGGGTGGTTATGATTTTTCTGACAGTCGTATACCCTGCGTTACCCTAAGTTATAAAGGGAATGAAACAGCATTGAAAACTTTTCTCGGTATCGTATTCGTACAGCTATAGCAATTACATTTATTTGTGGCTCAAGAAAAAAAAATCCACATTTTACGAGAATTATTAACTCAATGATTGGGAATTTCGTTCTTTTGCCGAAACCGGGACAAATGTGTGTCCCAAAATACATTTTTGGGACACCGGGGCAAGATATGGAAATCCGGGACAATCCCGGTTTTCCGGGACCAATGGTCACCCTAGCCTACATGGCAAAGTTGACAATTCCCAAAAACATGATCGCTAGTCCTATACTTACCAGAATCGGTGTCGGTTTTAGCCGCAGACACATTTTCTCCAACGAAGCACACACCAATAGATGAAACAAGTAGACCTAAGGCTAGTATGTTCATCAGCAACTGTGTAGATTGTGTTTGCAGAGACATCGAGCTAGAGACTTTCGTCTTGGGTGGTACGTCTATAAGAACAGAGCCAAAAAACTCGAGAGGAAACCTATGAGTAGGGTAATGTCAAGGTTATGTTGAATCATTGGTTGAATGCAAAGTGAGGTTGACAATGATAGGGCTACCTACACTGCACAGCCACTAGCTTGCAAATAGGCCTAGGCTAGAGTAAAAAAACTTGAAAGGCCAAGCAAAACGAACAGACATGGGAAACTCTGACGGCAAGAAGAAATTGAGATGTGCCTTGAATAGAGCCTAGGGTTAATCTAAGGTTAGGCTAGGAACTAGGCCCTACTTGTCAAGTGACTGCCAAAGAACTCACAAAGAAAAGAGAAGTCAACTTGTCAAGCGCAAAGAAAACTGAATATTTCGTTGAATGTTAATGTTGATTAATGTTTGATGAATAAAGATAGATATAACGAAGATAAAGATAAATATCTTGTAAACTCACATCACCACGTACATCCGCAAGACTTGTTCAATTGCAATAAAATAGAAAATAAAATTAACTAGCAAAGCACTTCGTCTCACTCTCACTCGTCTCGACGTCTCCTAGCACCAATCTCAAAGAACGTGAGAAGCAAAATGTGTCAAACAAATAGTACTCAACCTGATCACAGTAATTCCAACAATTGGACATATTTCTTAAAACTAGGAAAACGCGTTATGTGTTTCCGCGTTGATGGATGAGCTTATAAGAATGAAATTGAATTTGTAAAATTTTGATATTATTCATAATTTTTTATATAGGTCGTCTACATATAAATCTATATTGAGATCTCTGTCGATGTACATTGGGTTGCCTTGTTTGAAACAGAATAACAATTAAATTTAAATTGAGAATTGATATGAGCATACAAATGAATAAAATTTTGAAGATGAAGCTAAAATGAGACTAAAATAATGAAGCTAATTTTGACTGTATAAATGATTTCTAAGAGACTAAAAATCGCGTAATGCGCTTAGTATTATCCTTAATAATTATTGAAGATGTACCAAATTTTATACTATATTTTATTATATTTTTAGAATGTTGTATCAGAATAAAGTAGAGAATTGGAAATGTTGTGAGTCCTCGCCACCGTCAATAGACATTTGTGAGTGTAAATTGAAATAAATTAATTCAAAAGGTTATATCAAGTTTTGTTTTGACGGCATTCAAGTTGAAAATCAATCTTTCTATTCCGGTTGGTTTATTTCGTAGACTATTCTCATGTAATATTAAATGCAATTTTAATATTATATGTCACGTTAGACTACTATATGAAACGTAATGACAGCTGCATGCATATCTAGTTTATCTACACCTTGAGATCCAAACCATTGTGTAATTACGCTCCGTTTATATGGATTACTCACTCTCAATAATTTCTTTGGTAATAAGAAGGCCTTGTTTTAATAGTCCTTCATTAATTGGTGAAACTTGTTGCTTGGATTTAATTGGTTTTCTTTTAATAGCTTTGAACGATGTATCAAAATGTCATTATATAATTTTTTAGATCAAAACGACTGATGGGATTTCAGTGAAAGTTGGAATAATGTGTATCATTATTATATTGAAATTCGGTGAAAATTTGAAATTTTCGAAGGACTTTTTTTATGAAAATTCTTCTCTTGCTTTTCTTATGGAGATTTTGGAAACTTGAAAATCAGTTTTCTCAGAAGTCGTGCAACTGATTGAGCCTCAAAACTATACGATATAGAACTAAATGATGACACTTGGGCATGCCAAGTTTGGATTGAATTTGTATATTCATTTGACCTGTAGAGCGCGGAAAAGATTTTTTTTTAGTCAAGTGAAATTGAGTCTTTGCTTCTCTCATCCAAAAAGATATATGTTCACTACATTTTTTTCATAAAAATGGATAATCCGATTCCATGAAATTTCGGAATAATGTTATCATTATTATATATAAATTCCGTTAAAATTTGAATTCATTCGAAGGAAATATTTGTTCCGAATTTTCTCCTCTGGGTTATTCTTATGGGGTTTTTAAAAACTTCAACATGGATTTTCTCAGAAGTGGTAAGATAAGATAAGTCTTTATTGTCATTCATCCACATTATACAGTAAAGTACAGGATTTACAGACATGTATATACTCATTGTGTATATACGGCATTAACAATGTTGAATTTTGTGCAACCGATAGCGCCTCAAAACTATCCAGTTCGAATCAATCAAGTTTTTATTATTATCAAATTAGATAAGATAATTGAACTTGTACTTTCATTTTACCCGTGGAGCGCTAAGTATGGGGAAATTGAGTTTTTGCTTTTCTGATCTAATTACCGTAATTTTCATCTTTAAAACAGCTTATCCGATTTACATAAAACTTTGGAATAATATGTACCGTATCATTTGTATGCACAAACCCTGTAGAAATTTGAATGTATACAAACTTGATAGTTTTTCCATATTTTCCTCTCTGGGTCATTCTTATGGGGATTTACAAAATTTTGACATTATTTTTCTCAGAAGTGGTTTGACCGATCGCGCCTCAAAACTTACAGTACCGTATTGAGTTTGGATGACGTATGTATTTGTCAAGTTTGATCAAGAAAACAATATCCGTTTGACCTGTGGAGCACAAACAGAAAAAAATGTTTTTTCCAAGTATAGTGAAATTGAGTCTTTGCTTCACTCATGCAATGAACTAATAATGAAAATCAAAAGGAAATCGTATCAAATCAATTCAATATTCACTCTAGTGAGCATTCAATTGATTCAATAGGGAATTAAGGTAAGACAGAAATAAAACATATAGGCCTACAGTACACATATCCATTAAATGGAGAAGCATTAGCCATCCGGCCAAGTGGACAGGCAGGATAGACAGTCGCTTGGAACCTTCTTTCATGCATGCCAGTACATCAGGATAATGTAGGACACAAACATCATAGGCAGTGTAACATAACACATTAGTCCGTACGACGTACCAGTGTTTTTTAAACATAAATTTATTGAGATGTAAATCATACAATATTTTCTAATTAACTTGGCACTATTAGTGTTGCTAGTGGAAGTTAACTTTGATTTAAATATATTTCTAGTTCAGACCACAAAATTCTAAAAAACAATGATAAACAAAACATTTTGTTCCCGTCAAAGGCTGCATTACATAATTGAAACATTGATATAAAAACTTTTATAAAAAGAGCAGATCAGTTTTAGACCTATTAAAATAATGCCAAAGCTGAGATATTATAAAAAAATGGCTGAGATATAAAAAATATCTGCACAATTCTTTTGGCATTTTGAGATGAGAACACAGCCACCATTCACTATTATTTGTATTTTAATGGTGCTTTCAATAAACATAAGTGGCGTGAGAATTGATGAAGATAATAACACTAGGTCTAGTTATCTACGACATTCATGGATAACTCTTAAGAGTATTGAATATAATAGCCTTCATAATTATTACACTCATTAATAGCATCTAAAGAAGCTAAAATAGCACGTTAGGAGAAAAGTAGTCGGCATTTTCAGCGATTCAAATGCCTATTAAAAAACCATTACCTTAGGTTAATACTTTAAAGTTCAAACTCAACTTGGCACAAAACATTGTTCGAACATAAAAAGGTATTTTGTTATGCAGCTCATCATGACAGGTACGTTCTCCGTTAACCTATCCAACCCATTGACACGAAAAATACTAGTTATTAGTTATTACTTATTAATTCACCCTAGTTCAATTGTTCATTAATTACGAGCAGGTATGTGTCAGTAAAATAGTTATGGATATTACATTAAAATATTTCAGCTGCACACATTTTAGTTTGTGGTCAGAGTTCATTTATTCAGCATTATTTACTCCAGAATTAATATAGGGGGTCACCAGTATTCGATAATGGCAACTTTGTGCCAACAGAATGAGATTCAAAGTTGTTTTTAACGTCGCTTTCCAGCATGTGCGAGTCCGAGTTCAAGTCAAGTAATTGGCCAATGGGCTACATTCAAAGTCAACTCAACTACATATCTTCGATTTCTTTTGTTCGGAACAGTGTTTACTCGTTACGGTACCTACTTTATGATGTATGTTAACCTTTGCATATTTTAATTCAAGCATCAGCAATGTATTGCATCTCTTAATTTTTTAAATCTTTTTACTCAACATTTATTTCTAGTTAGTCATTTTTTAGCAATACTGTTTGGTCACTTTTGAGAGAAAAAACACGTAATCAAAAATATGGTGCAATTATTATTTATAATTTGTGAAGTGGTTTCTTAACGGATGTACAGTAATATCAAATGTAAGACTTTGTTTAGCTAAATATGTTCAACTTCCATCAAGATAATGAACTGTTCTGTTGTTCCACACTAATCCAACAATTTAATCCTACTTTAGCTAGCATAGAGTAAGTATGAATGGAAAGAACAAACATTGGACTATGCGCAAATTAAAGACGAATAGCCTCGCAAATTTATTGACTATTTTAATTAATGATTCTAGCTAACAGTACCATACTTAACAAGTCAACTTTCCAATACTATATAAGCTCTACATAAAAAATACATGTATTATTTTAAATATATTCATATATCCACTTCACAGTGAAGCGTAAATGATTAGTATCTAATATCTATACAGGATCTTAAATTACAGACAACAATTACTTGGCAACAATCAATCTAGAGCCTAATTCCTGTACATTTCATCTTGTTACATATTTATTATTTATATACTTCGAGAAGTATTTAGTTAAAAGCTGCATGCTATCATTAAATCATAGTCAGCAAAGTTCGACCCTTGACCTCAGTAACTAATCAGTAAGTACGACTCACAACTAGGGGTTATTTTAATAAAAATAGAAACTATGGAAAAAATGTAAAATTATACATTTATAATCTCAACTTGAATTGAAGTTGAATTGCAAAAATTAATTCGACTGATTTTGACCAATTTCTTCCGTGTTGAATACGAAATGAAAGGATCAAAGCGAGATTCAGTGTTTTACTGACCAGATGAAGATGAATACTTGGAAAATATATTTGCAGTGACCTGTACTTCAAATAAGTTTTCAGTTTACTTCTTTTAAAAAAGCTTTAGCCAGTAACGTAATGCATGTCAGCAGTCCTACGGCTGTTGTCCACGGGATTGACCTTTGATCAGTTATTTAATAGTGCTCAAAGAGTACATTGACCCAACCAACAGTAAGGTCATACGAATCTGACGATTCAATCAAACAAGGATGTAAATTATATTAATTTGATTTAAATACAACTGAGAAAATATCTTATGTAATGTTCTCTTGAATAACATTATTTCAAGTATCGGTACACTAGCAATTATTAATCAGTTAAATTCCGAACTCAGAGTTTTCTATTTCATCTGAGTACTACTACCAAGCAGGTAATTTTGTAACAAATGTTGAATGTTGAGAAGAGTGTTAAAATGCCGGTCATTGACAAGCAACAAGACTGGGGTGCGTTACCCTGTGAAAATCGTGACAATAATTGCAAGATAATTTTAAAACTGTTGTTTGGAAAGCTGTATGCAATCATATTAGGTTATCAAAACCTTAAATTATAACCCGTCGACATTCTACTTGTTGTCGTGTACTAAAATAACATGAAACTGAGTACATTTAAAAGCCTTCGAACAGATTTTAAAATATACAGGAATTACGCTCAAGTTCCAATAATCTAGTATCTTGACAGGCATATGCTGCACCTTATATAGGCATACAGGAAGCATAGTACTGTGTACGTGGTAGATCTGTGTCGAGATTTCAAATATTATGTACATACTCTGCCTTTATCACAACTTCATTGGAGTGTTGTAGTACTACAAGGAAAACATCCAGCTGAGTCAGGTGAAGGCTGAGCAAGCTGAGTATCCATGCTGTTTTGTTAGATGCTACCAAATCGTATTTATGAGCCTACAGCCTTATTTTGTCACACCCAATGCGATTATAGTATCAAGCACAGTACACACGGACGACTCCAGTTGACACAATCACCAACTGGCATGACGGGATAGCCAAGATCTTAGAGTGTGGAAAGAGCTTGTAAAATCTCCACCTCAATAGGCCAACTAGAGCAAACAACCAATGAGAATGCAGTACACGTGTGACGTCATGTCTGCCGTTATCTATCAACTTCGATGTTCAACGTATCGAATACATTTTTACTCATTCCTGATTGGCTTCTCATTCAAGCAAAATTGACATTCGAGTTGCCGTGATTGCCATTGTATCGCAAAACGTGTGATTAAACACTCATCGGAAATCCTATTTGGTTGGCCAAGCCAGTTGCCGATGGCGACGTCCGTGAATATCGTGCTTTACACTAACACTCAACAATACAGGTACCGGTAAGAACGTAATTTTTTCAAACGTAAAGATGAATCCTATCCTAGGAAATGAATAGTCGTCAGTGAGAAGAGAGTCGGATTGAGGCAGTAACCGCTGTAAGCATGCTACACAAATCAACCCAGTTTTACCGGTATGTTTTTGCTTCACTCATCACGTTCGGAAGATAAAACTTAAATGTTATTACATAATGCACAAGTTACTGCAATACCCACAGACAGTGAAGACAGTGTGGCCGATGAAGGTCGGAGACGAGAATTAATTGCAGCAACAACAGAAGCAGCGGACGAGGCAGAGGATGATCGAAATCACAGAGATGATGATGACGGCGATTATTACAATGAACCACGTCAATCTGGAAACAATGCAATACAATTAGCAGAATATTCGCCTGAAAACCTCGCATTACATCAAACCAATTGGGAAAATTGGATTGAATAAATTGATTCAACTTGATTAATTGGATTGAATGTAGACTGTGATTACATGGCTGGGACCACGGTCTCAATGGTCTCAAAGTGATGAGTGACCTATCTATGCTGGCTCATCTTTAATAACCTATATTTATGAATATATACGTTACAAAAATGCACGTGATTTTATTTCATAATTAATAAAACTACTTTACTAAATACTATAACATAAAGTTTACTTTCCTATTTTATAAATACAAAATTAAAGATATGCCAGTGGAAGTTTTATTAAATATCGACAAAGCATTTCAAGTTCTCAATTTCCCAGTATCAGTATTACTTATTCTATTGGCTCATTCTTGGTTCAAAATTGAACAAATTGATAATTCAGCATCACTTGTATATAAATACCCAACACCTAAACCTGAATATACATGAAGAGAGTAATTGGCATGAAAAAAACTGAGGCCATATTTTGCTACAAAAAAGTCACTGCATGACCACTCTTCTTTCATAAAATATAAGCTCTCTGAGAAATGCTAGTGAACATGAGATGTACCCGAGGAAGTCCTGCAGCTCGCAGCAGGTGTTTAATCCAGTGGTACTGTCGGTGCAACAGAACATCTTGGCGCTGCTGTCGATAGCCGTCGGGCATGACTTGGGATTCAGGAAGTTCAACTTGTCGAGCGGCGACTGGTTTCCACCCCACTCGCAGTCGAACGCTGTGGACAAGACATGACACACAATCAACTAATGAAGTAGGCCGACGGTAGTACAGTGAAACCTCGATCCATCATTTTTCAAGGGGCCATGAAAATAAAACAATCCATGCAGGAAAATGATCCATCCACGTAAATTTAGCATTGATTATGGGAGTGGGGTTGGAAAAAATTAATGATACAAGCAGGAAAACGATGGATCCGGAAACGTAGGTTTCACTGTAGTACTTTATTTGATGCAGGATATGCTATTTCCTGAATTTATTCATCTATATTGTTGGATGAATGATTACTTTGACATTATGGGATGATGAGAAGGTTTCTTAGGTACCGGTACCTAAGAAAGGAGTCGTGACTTATATTGTAGGAACCATCCCGGCATTAAGCTAGGCTACAGAGTAAAACTTCTATGAAGATAAATGGTGGCAGTGATCAAACTGATGCCAGGTCGGTAAAATTACTGAGACACTGAGCACGACTATTTTTATCCCCCAACCTCCCCCACTAACCTAACCGACATATCACCCCCTCCAGCACTCTCCCATCCCCAACAACAGCATCGAACTGCCCCACTAACCTAACGGACATATCACCCCCACCCCTCCCAAACAACATCGATGAACAGCTATCATAATACAGATGTCGATGCAAAAACCATCAGATTCAAGTGAATTTAAAAACTATAAAAACCACCAATTCTCAACATCCCACGACTTTTTCTAATTTTCTTTCAGAAAACACCAAAAACTGAAAAAATCCAACACCAATTGGCCAAGATCAGTGTCACAGTAAAATAACCCCAGTGGGTAGGTGAAGAAATAATTTGAACAACTGAAGGAATAAAATCAAAATTCATTGAAGGGCTTGAATTAAAAAGCTCGATAAACATAATTTAAATCGCTACCGTACCAGCAGGTGGTTTACGAATTTAGCTCCAGACTAGTTTAAATAAAAAAGGGACTTTTGACAAAATAGCTAGTCTAGGCCTAAGCCTTGGCTATTTGAAAACATGGACTCAAGATTAGGTAATTCTCGGTTAAGCCTCCACAAAACATTGTAGCAAAATAGATTTGTGTTGTGGTGGCTGAATCAAGAATTGCCAAGACTTGGCGTTTAGTAGGCGGCATCATGAACCTACAAATTCAATGGCGACATGCAACCAATCACCAATTGATTAGCCTGGTAAGATTCATAAGATGTTTTCATGTGAAACGTCAATTACAAAACCATTACAACACAAGCTTTCCACCAACAGTATAAAGCATTCCATTTTATACTAGGTCAAGGCCAATGGTCCCATGGTTTAAAGCACACAGAATTAGCACTCACAAAACTCAATTAGGGCCTACGCTAGACCTAATGCCCTGGTAGGCATATCCAGACAACATCTAGATTTGTATTACACAAAAGCCCAAGTCGGCTCAAGTCCTGGTTCAATGCTCGCATCTACCAGATTCTACATCATAGCATTATCATAGGATGCCTCTGAGTCTAGACCTTATAGACCTAGGCCTGCTAAGGCTCATGGACTGGCATCTGTAAATGCTCAGGTTATGATTACCCTTTCCATTGAGATTGTAGTGCCCTTTCTACCCTCTAGTATTATTCAGAGAATGCATGACAAGATGATCATCAACACATGAATTTGTTTTAAACAAAATTCTCACCTGATACACTTCCCACAAACAAAACAAGCAGGATCGAAAACATCACTGTGGAAGGCCGAAGCATTTTTGAGTTCAGAGACAACATTCTTCACGAAACTTGAACAACGCTTAGCAATTTACTTTCGGATAGATTAAATGGTCACTTTTTGACACGAAGAAAGGAATTAATACTATGTGTAGCACAGAGTGGATGCAACTACTATGGCAGTTTGTTTAATGGCACTTGCGCGTCTGTAAGAAAAAAATTGCTGGGCCAATTCTGCAAAGTGTGAGCCTGCTGCAAGCTTCAACTGGGGAAAGTAGGGCGTAGGCCTAGGTTACTTGTTGCCCTTGCGCATTACGTATTGTGAGATGTGGAGTCAGAGCGTGAGTCATCCTTGAGACGGATCTGTGTATTACGTCATTTGAGTATCGCGAATCTCACGTGGGTTGGTTGTAATCGACAAACCACGCCCCTTTCCAAGATGTAAGACCTTCGTCATTTGACCAAAATTAAGTATCGGTTTGGCGGTATGTACCAAAGATGTTACTATATACTACTTCGTAGTGGTATGTACGTTCAAGTGTAAGCAGAGAATTTTACCGTACTTGAAAGAAAAAAAAATCCTTTTATTTGATTTGCATTCCACAAGTCGAACGTAAAATTATGATTAAAGACAGAAAGGGAAACTTTAAACTTGGCATTGTCTTTTGCTCTTTTCCAAGGAGTCCAAGACGCAACTCCCATGTTCAAGGATATGCACAACAGTGAAAGAGACGGGGGACGCTACAAGTAACACTATTACTGTAAAACAAATGCGTATGCTTTGCAAGATGAGCGAGATATTTGAGAATGGAAAGCTATACTCAAACCAATCGATTTTGAAAGTATCAAGTCACTACCTTCTTACTCTTATGGATGTGCTCCAATTGTTTTTACTGAGTGATCTTCTTCATAGATGTAATTGATCTAAAAACTTGATTACAAATTTTTGCTTTAAAATAGCCATAGGATTTATGTACAACTTTGGAATAATCATTCCATTTTGGATATCATTTATGCTTGACTTCTGCGAAAATTTGAACTTATTCAAAGTAAATGTTTTTTCCTAGTTTTCCCTCTGGGTTATTCTTACCAGATTTTAAAAAATTAAAAATGTTCTCTCTCAAAAACGGTTCAACCATTTACGCCTCAAAACTACACAGTATTGAGCTAGATGATAACGTACATGCAAGCCAAGTTTCATCGACATTTGTGCTCTTGTTTGACGACCAAAAATAGAAAGTGTTCTATCCCACTGATCTTACAAGGCCTTACTGATTCCTAATTTAGTATATCCCGGTATTTTATCTCACCATTAATTTGATAATTTGGTACCTGGAATACCATACCAGTTACTAGGAAAACGTAGGCGAGTGAGATTTTATTATGAAATGTAATGGAAAGTTATAGACACACCTTGATTTTGAATCTATTAACTCACTGCCTACCTGATTCACCTACTGATGGTTTCAATCATTTTACAATCAAATTGGCTCACCTGTCCATCGTCTTATATTAGCTTTCTTAATAGCATCAATTGATTTAGAAAAAATTACATTATAATTTTCATCTTTAAAACGTCTTATCCGAATCATATAAGCGATGTGTATCATTCGTGGGCTTATATTACGCAGAGAATTGAATTCATTCAAAGAAAAAAAAAATCCATATTTTCTGTCTGTCTATAGGTTAAACGTCATAGTGTAAACCACTCATGGTGGTTTACAAAATGTCAAAATTATTCTTCTCAAATGCCGTTCAACCGATTGCACCTCAAGAGTATACAATATCGAGTTAGATGACGACACATGTGTGTGTCGAAGTATCATCAAAACAGTTTTTTTTTGTTAAACCTGTGGAGCACGAAAAAATCAACTTTTCTTGAATTACGGTAAAGTTGAGTCTTTGTTGCGCTCATCCAATTATATTATATTATGAGACCTCATAACTGTTTGTGTAAGAGCCAGAGGTACCAACTGATAATTAAGTATCAATTAGTTGATTATTACTTCAAGGTACGAAAATAACATACATGGCCAAGGGTGATAATAATTGTATCCACTAATTATTGCTGACTTCATCAATCATCCTTTGGTGGAATGGGCACTATTATTACATATTACAGACATAATAAGAAATTTAATGGCAAGGTTCACTCAACTACCTGCTTTGATTGATTAGCTGACGGAGGTCGATTAGTAACCCACAATGTCTGATAAAAAATCAATATATTGTTTGATTATCATTTCTTTGATAAATAATTTACCTCCTCATCCACTATAGTTTTCTGCGGCTTTCTCAGAGTATACCTGACTTGACACTGTGACTTCACCTTTAGCATGGGGTTGTCACACTAAAAAAAAACCAATTCAAGGGTCAGATATGACATGGCTTAGTAACAGATAGAATCAGGACAGAGTCATACATGTTGCAGGCTCTTGTTACACTTTGCAGTATCATGTTGCAGCCTCATGTTGCAGGTTCAACAACATGACTAGGAAAATGCCAAGCATGGGCATCAAAATAGTTTACATTTTACAAGATGAGACAGAAAAATATATAATGAACAAGTCAATATTAAATATATTCTAGAAATTATCACTAATTTACATGTGGAAACCACTATAAAGAAAGGAGAAGATAATAGTATTTTTGTGAAAGAAATTGGAAAAGTGTTGCTAGTTTCAGACAATAATGTTGTAAATTCATGAAAGAAGTTAGATTGAATCCCAGAGGCTTGAGAAGTAGCTAAATAGGTGCGAGCTCGTAAGTCTAGCATAAAATACAGCCTGCGATTTTCGATTTACAAACCATTTTTCAAGGTATCATGATAAACATCAAAATAAGTATTCAAACCGTTTCCCAGCTGTGTGACAAACGAACATATTCAGCATTTAGGTTCCTGCCCTGGACAGAAGCAAGTAACATGGTTATCTAGCAATGAATTGTATATACTAGTATATACAATTATAAACATATAGCCACATTATTCAACAAAAACTCCATTACACCGAAGAGCAATTTATACAGTCTTTTATGATTCAAGTTGGTATCGTGAAATTAATAGCAATTTAATGTATCACAAGAACAATAAGGCAGTTAATTTTATGCAATGTGTGTGTGTGTATTGTTTTATCCTATAGGCAAAACAATTGATTATAAAATAGTTGAAATGCCTTTTAAGGCATCCCCAACAGGGATGTCGTTAGGATTTCTGTATTGGGGGGGCGCAGATAAGAATTTGGAAATATCATCAAGTAATATCTTCGGCTAATTCGGTTTTGTCGGCAAGAACAGGGGTGAGTTTGTGTAGTTCTGTGTACTTTATTATCGCTAAATATGAAATATCGTTGGACGAGGAACACAAAGCATGCGTTACGTGTGTATTAGTTATTCGCTATAATGAGTTTTTTATTGCCAAAAACGACTTGGAGATCTGAATGAATTCGAAGAATCGTGTCACCGGGATCCAGAGTCATTCTCGTAGAAACGAACCATGTATGTTTATCACTTCTGGAAGGAAGTTTGAGGAAGTCGAGTTTATACTGATATAATTCATATTGATAAGTAGCAATATTTCATTGTGTGTTTATACGTAATAGGTGAACATTTATATATTTTTAAAGAGGATACATTATTGGGGGGGCACAAATGTCGATTGGGGAGGCGCGCGCCTCTACTTGGACCCCCTAACGACGTCCCTGATCCCCAATTTCCATAGAGCAGAAAGTTCCAGCCAGGGGATTTCACAGCTATAAATGATCATAAAAGTTGAACCGTGCACAGTAATCAATACATCACAAGATGCAGACAATATATATATATCAATTTCGATCTCCCCATCCAACGATGTCGGGTTTGGGGGGTGAAGGTGACTCCACCGTCGTTTCTAGGGCTGCCTGGGATGTCGAAGACGGTGAGCCATTCCGTCTGCTTGCCCGTACTCTGCTTCTCCAGCTTCTTTGCAGTCTTCTTCCTCCTGTTGCCGCTTCACCAATTCCTTCCATCTTTCTTTGTTTTCCCACCATTTCTCTCTTTCTACTCTCTCCCACTCTTCATTTCTCTCTTGAACATCTCCTTCAACGATATCAATCCACCTAGCTCTTGGACGACCCACTTTTCTTTTCCCCATATCCCTACCCTTTTCAAATTCTCTTCTCGGCATTCTATTTTCTCCCATTCTTTTCATATGTCCAAACCACCTTAATCCACATTGAGAAAGATGCAGACAATAGTTGACAAAAATATCAACAACTCAAATTTTGTAATAACAAAGGTGGAAAGATCACGTGTTTAGATGAGCGTAGCAAAGACTTCCATTTCACTTACCGAAAAAAAATGGGTTCCGTTTTTATGTTCTTTTATTTTATTTTTTTCACGTAATTTTGTACGTGGCATACAGGTCAGGAAAATTGAACAATCAACTGCAAACTTCTTTTAAATATTGGTATTACACCAAAATAGATTGTGATTGCTTTTCATAAAAATCGGTTGAACTTTTTTTTCGGAAAACATTTTGAAAGTTTGGAAAATCCCTATAAGAATAACCCAGGGGGAGAATACTCGAAAACGAAAATTGGTCAAAAGCTTTCAAATTCATACAGAATATGAAAACAACTCTCATACACATTTTCAATAATTTGTACAACAATCGAATGAGATATAACGAAGAAAACGCAATTTCGTATACATTTACATCGAATATCAGGATCAAAACATGTAATGCACAGTGTATATGCGACAGGTTGCTCTATAAATAGCAACAAGTTGCAGGTAAGGTTTTTTAGCATTTGAAGTAATCCAAGGTCTGAAGATGTATATTGAGCTAACAGAATATTTTTTAATCTCAGATTTCCATACTTCTACGCTCATCTCACAACGCACATTCTGCGTTTTCCTAGTATTTTAACAATTAACACTCGATATTTGTGCCATCAATTTGTACCTCACCGCTTACCGTTAGGCCTACATACAAATAACTTGCAACTAATATGAATGTCTATTATGCATCTACAGTATTTCACAAAATACTTCTCTGAATGTTATGAAGCAGTTTGTCTACAATATGCTCATACAGAAAGTCACTGCGATCGTTTATATGCTACATTGACACTGAAAATATTATGCTTTGGGTAGGTCCCCCTCAAGCATCGGCAGTAAAAATCTGAATACAAGCCTGCTAGGATGAGTGGGCCTGTTACAACGTTATCTCACTATTGAGTAATAGTGTACATAATATCCATCAATATCAGTCACAGAAAATCCCACACAGATCTAGACATATACGCGTAGCAACGATAGAAGGCTGTCTACCAACAATGATTATAAAAACTCGGGTAAATATATAATCCATAATTGAACGATTTGCTTTTGAAAGATGCGGTTGTTTTTCTTATTGTAGCCCTTGTCATGAAAAATTATCCGACTTTACAAATAAAACTGTGATATTTGTGTTTGTTCTGTTGGTACACAACTTTCTTCTTTCGTGGATACAAGTATGTCAAAGAATGAACAACTAAAGACTAACTAGCAATACGAACGTGAAATGTGAGTCCTAAAGATTAGTCTGCTATTACTGAATGATGAGTTGACATACTCAATTCCATTCCATGCCTAATTAAGACACTTCCAGTAGATATCACAAATTTAAGAAATCTATTTAAATCTCACATTCTACCGCTACCCGGCATAGCCTAGTTGGTCGTGGAAATGTGAAACTTGAGGCTCATTCACAACACAATGCAATGCATAACACCAAACCAGTAATGTTTGACTTAGAGAATGTCTTTAGTCTATTTCAAACACTATAACGCTAGCACTAACCATAATGTTGTACCCTTTGAGCTTCCTGTCAACGTTACTGTATAACATTACTATAAGGGTCAACTATAAACAAAGCTATCAAGGATATAGCCATAACATTTCATTTCGGAACCATGAGCGACAAGTTGCGGATACCGAACTACCTGGACTCGGTTGCAGGTTTAGTTTTGACAGCAGAGGTGGCACGACAAGGCAATCATCCCGAATTTTGATCGGGTGTTATTTTTGTGTTTTCTACATCGATGACGATGTGTATTCTGAATGAGTTCGCTTCTAGTTGGTGGTGTATTGAATGAGCCTTTCGTTTACAAGTTACGCGAGATATTGACAGCCGCTAGAGAGTTTACATGTTACATGAGATATTGACAGTCTGTTGGTATCACTACATCATGGTGTCGTATCTCCCCTCCACCCCAATGAGCATGGTTTTAAAATAATGTGTGGAAGGGAGTATGAGGAAAGTGAAGGGAGTATACGGACATCTCATATGCCATTGAATAATTAATCAACTGTTTCTGGATATAAATATACTTATTTTACAATACAAATAGAATCAATCCCAAGGAACTAAGATGAATCCTTTTTATATTTTTCTGACCGTCAACTTTAAAAAAAGCCGATAGCAAAAGACGCAGAAGAGCTCAGTGGCTGAATGGACAGCGCACTTGCTTTTGGATCCGAAAGTTGGCAGGGCGAAACTAACTGCCGTCAAACTTTTTTTTATGAAAGTAAATTTTCTGAAAGGTATTTAGGCTACATTTTTAGGTTGGGTAAGGGTGGGTTCGCACATTCCGAGATTTACTAAAAAAAATCAACATAGTTACTGCACGTCAAAAGAGAGAAATGTGAGAGCTGCTATTGGCCGCCTTCAAAAGTTGGCAGTGGGAAAAATACTACTAGGCCTACAACTATAAAAAGTGAAACATTGTTCTAATGTGAAAATGAGTTTTACTGTAACGTCAATATAGAACTGCCGGTACAGAGTGCAGTACAGAACAACTTGCATACAAGAACCTGGTCAAGTCATCGAGCGTGATATAGGTATATATTTTGATTTCAGTTACATGCCTTGACCTATTTGACACAAATTTATTACAGTTGAGCATATATTTCCTCGAAATCTTGTATTACAAATGGCAAGTACTCTACAGCGTCGCCCTACGAGATATTCTTCAATGATGGCTAAAAATTATAGATGACTATTTTGTAAGTAAGCAAATACAGTCGTGGATATTAAAAACTCTGCCTTCATTTACACAACTTGAACAAAAACAATATATTAAAAGAACATTGCGTATTGCTGTACATTGTTCAGAGCAGAGTCTGATTTCTCTTCTAAATATTAGACAAAACTACTATGTCACTTATTACTTACAAGATGACGTTTCAGTATTCTTAACGTTGAGAGTACAAAATACCTGACGGAATATTATCATCAGGGAAATGAGTTTCTTACGTTCCTTCAACACAGCCTTCTAGCTAAACATTTATAATGTCAAAATTATCGGCTCCTTGATAATACATAGACATCGTAATACAAAGTATGACCCAAAACTATTTATAATACAATAGAACCCCTCCCAATAAAATTGTCAGGTTAGAGAAGGAAACCTAATCGAGTGAAAACTCACTGAAAAACTATTTGATATAAGGGAGCACACAAAGTGATCAAAAACTAAAACTTTCTTGGGGTCAGTACTCAGTATTACCAATGTACTAATCTAACGATCAACAGTTAAATCAAGGTAGGGTTAGTAAAAGAATAACACATTTTTCAAAAATCTAAGCCTTTTCATCAACCTTAATTTGAAATTTAGCTAATCCCAAGTTGGTACAACCAACCTTACGGGTGGAAAAGTACTAAAGAAGTTCTACTCATTTTCACCAACATTCCAAAACTATCTCAACATCTTTGAGCACAGATTTGTTGGCTGCAGTCACATTAAAATCCGCACAGAATATCAGATTAAAGCACTTGAAAAGTTGTAAATATAGATGAACATATGCTTACTAGATCAAGTATTAATTATGTTGGTAGTAGGGCAAGTTCTTCTAGCCTATAGATGCAGATTCTCAGTGAAAGTACGGCAATGCATTAAACAACAATACACGGTAACAAGGTACATCAAAGCACAAAAATAAACAAAAAAATAACTTGAAATTGCAAAAAGTCAGGTCAAGGAAACATATCTACATAGTAGTTTCGTACAAAGGACAGTGAGATTATGATTGAACTAATGTGAGGGGGGGGGGGGAGGCACGCCCGTGCATAGATTCACATAGGCATCCAACATATATACCAATAGAGGACATGATGGGAGAGCTGGTGCCTCATTCCTGAATGATGTGACTGTAAGTGATCACTTGACCAGACTGGCACCTGTATTCAATTTCTTATTTATGAATAATTAGGAGACAAAAATGTATAGTGTAATAATTCATAGTATTCACAGTGTAATAACATCACAGGTCTAAATATAAAATACATTCACATAAAATGTACTCTCCTATTATATATTCATATATAGGGTATTAAACCTAGGACATTCAACAGTTGAGTGATTACTTATGAGTCACAACACACAGGA
Organism: Brachyptera putata; assembly: GCA_907164805.1. Taxonomy (NCBI): domain Eukaryota; kingdom Metazoa; phylum Arthropoda; class Insecta; order Plecoptera; family Taeniopterygidae; genus Brachyptera; species Brachyptera putata. The sequence goes on along the minus strand of OU015462.1, from coordinate 9,291,234 downwards.
ATGAGGGCCTAGGTTGCGTTATTTTCATTCATACCGGCATCGATTAAACTATTTTGGTATCAAAGTCGAATTACCTGGAGCAATTAATTGATGAGAATTGATTTAAAGTTATCAAAGATCTCCATTTTGCTAGGCCTATATAATTTTATAATTCTAAAATGTTTCAACTGATACCATGAAGTCATGTAGCTAAGAGATATATGAATATTTCCGTCAGATCACCGACTTGTGCGAGAAGCTGAAATAACATTTAATTTTCAATGCTATAACACATTTTTGTGAACTGACAATAACGTTCATACATATCCATTAGTGAATTGCGTCTATAGGCATGAAGAAATGTTTACACATACTAATTATAATACATACATTGTGTTGAGGGGTAGAGGGAGACCAGCAGCTTACCTCGAGACGAATCGAGCACTTCGAACGGAGTGTACGTTGACAGGACACCCATATAAATACTAAATACACAAGATGTATCAGATTGATATTTCTGACTACTGCTACAGCGACCAAGGCAGTAGTCAAAACTTCGTATTTTATATATCTCGTGTATTTTGTTAACACACGTGTTTTCTCAATGTGTCATTGCTCTAATCCTCTCCCAAGGTAAGCTGCTGGTCTTTCTTTACCCTCCAATGATTTTCACAATAAACTTGTATCCACGAAAGAAGGTCGTCCACCAACTAAATAATTACAAAAACTTCGGTAATTATACAATCTTGGTACCGTACAACTTTGAAGAATCAACTCTTTTACAGGATGCAGTTGCATTTCTCCTCGTAAACCTCGACCTTGAAAATATAATACCTAGAAAATACTACAGCTATACAAATGTTACCATTCATTTTATTTGTGTTTCATCTTATTTTACTTACTGTTAATTATATTTTATTTGTGTTTGTTACGTTAGTAGACGACCTTGTGGATACAGGGATACACACTAAGTCTTTTGTAATAAACAGAGTAACACTTGAAACTAGTGTTTCAGAGGTAACTCTATCACTGCAATGATGAGACCCGATTTCTTCCAGTTTGTTATGAAACCAACGAAGGATCTACATACCGGTAGTTCTGTTTTGGCGGTAGTGTATACACTCCTTGAAACTGTACGCAAGGCACTCGGCAATCGGAGACCATGACTAAGTGTATCACACAACTGGGAAATGATTTAGCCGAATTAATGTAGCTTGGAACAGTCAAAATATTTTACGTTCATCATGACACTCTGAATTGGTTGAGTCAGTAGGCCTACAATTTGGATTTCGAAAAGAGTCGGCGAAATTTGCTCATCCCCACTGCCTTATTATTGGATTGGAGTCACCCAGGTCACAGGCAGCATGCCCTTGTAAACCGTTTTGGTCGGTTCATCACACATTTAATTTTGAAGTGTGTTGAACTGGATCATTTTTTCCCCAAATCGACACGTTTATCAGAATGTTCAAATTGTTCCCCGACTGTGTGATAAACGTAGTCTATGTACTTTGAAGAGTCAATACTTGTAACAATAAGCACTCGCAGTTTCCAGTGTTGCTGAAAGCTGTGATTCTTTTCAACACCGTTAAGAGCTGGTTTTGCCGACGGTACAAACAGGACGGGCGATGGTTACTGGTAGTGAGGGTTGTACGGTGCTTGCTTCGCAGTCGCTTCACTGTACGGTGGTGGCTGTTGCCCTAGAACACAGCATGACATTAATACAGTACCAGTCTTGAAGGCCAACACAACCTGCAGGTAGTAGTATTGTTTAGATGAGCGTAGCAAAGATTTTCATTCCATATACCGAAAAATTTTGGGCTCGTTTTTTTTTTTTTTGTGTGTAATTTTGTACGCAGCATACAGGTCAGGAAAAAGTTTCAATCAACTCGAAACTTTTTTTACAAATTGGTGTTATACCAGAATAGGTTGGGATTGTTTTTCAGAAAAATCGGTCAAACGGTTTCTCCGGGAAAAAATTGGAAAGTATGGAAATTCCCCATAAGTTGAGGCCAGGGGAGAAATACTTGGAATTTTTTTTTTTTTCAAAAAGTCTCAAATTTATACTGAATGTGGAAAGATCTATCATACCTATTTTAAGCGATTCATGGAACAATCATATGTGAAATAACGAAGAAAATGCATTTTTAATGTACTTTTTTACACATCAATAAAAGCAATTAAGAGAGCAATTAGGAAACTATTAAATGTGAGCAACAAGCGTCACCAATAAATTAAAACGTTTAAAATCTGTGATGGATATGAAGAAGGCACTGGTATAATTGTTTGGAAACCAAGGTTTATATACCAACAGACAGCCGCGGTTTTTAAACCTTTGAAGTGATCCATGGCCTGTATATGTACATTGAGCTGACCAAATGTTCTTAATTCTACATTTCCATACTTCTAAGCTCATCTCACAACGCATATAAGGCGTTTTCCTAGTACTTAACCATTCGACAGTTAGGTTACGAAGTCACTACTCCATCTCCAAGGCAACAAAAAACTTCGCTTACCAGCAGACGGATAGGCTGCGTAGCCCTGAGCCGGGCCGTAGTTGACTACTGGCTGCGGTACTATCGCTACCATTGGCTGAACTGGGTACGCGGGCTGAGCCGACTGATGAACCGTGACGACGGTTTCTGTTCCGGGTTGCACAACACCTGCATCAGAAATCCTCAATCATTCATAACGTTGAAAAAACGATTAAATCTTCAATTATAAAATTATATAAATTCAAATATATATTTAATATAATAGGCCGATGTCAAGGTGAGTGACATCACCCATTGTTGTTGTCTGGCTATGCCAACAATGTCCCCCGACATCAACCAATCACAATCTGTGTTGTTCCATCAGTTTCCCGTGTTGCTATGGTAACGATTGTTAGTCAGTTGTTACTTGTCAGACGCCTATACCTACAATTATTAGAAGTTATAATGTTTCAAATAATAATTCCGAAGATGTGTATTGAATGAAAGGAATTTATATTCGTAAATCATTTGCTGCCACAGTTCAAGCCTGGTTTACTGAGGGGCGGCTTTGCGTATAACAATCGAGGCACATAGCTCCAAGAGAGGACTAGGCGTCTTTCAAGACTAAGACACAGCAGTATTCCATCAAAGTTCCCCATCTTATTTCTTTAGCAACAAAATGAAAAAAAAAATCAATCGGATATTTTAAAAACTATAGTCTTGGATCATGGAAGCTTGTATTCTGTAGCTTGTATTGTATTTCTGGGCTTATAATGCTAAAGCAAACAAGAGGATATCAACTGGTGTTTTACAAAAAGTCTGTATTGTTGTAAACCTAGCGCTTTTTTTTAGAGATGAAATGAGATAAACACGTTTTGAAAACTACAGTCGTACGAGTCTAAGGGGTGAAAGGGTTAATGCCTAGCAGACGCATGTGCCAACTTGAATGAAGACAGCCTCAGAAAAGATGTCTCGAAGAATAAACAGGCTAATTCAAACAATTCTTTTGATACTGAACTATAGTAGGCCCTACATTTGCTTTAGTATCATACGAGTAAGACCACTGAGACTTGCGTAACCGACTTGCGAGTATGAAGTAAAATATTGTAAAACGTTGAAACTTTTGACTTGGCCAGCTCAGTCCACATCGCAATAACGTCCTAGGCCTAGCTAGCTCCACGAGACTAGGTCTTTGATTGGTTGATGTTTACTGCACGAGCTAATTAACATAGCGACAAAAGATCATAGTCATGATATCTTGGACTGCAATAACGCAACATATTCCGTAGCACACCTCATTTGCAGTGCTAGGATTTTGTGCCCACATCAATGGAACTATATATCTCAGTTATCATAACAGTGCGTCATTAAACCCAATACATGCAACAAAAAAAAACTAGATATATTGGCTGCTGCCATAGCATTATCTCTCCTAATAAACAATAACCCATCAAAGTCCTAGCATCTTGAAGCTAGCCAGGCCAAGGCACTATTTCAAATAGTGGTCACAGCAAGGGTTCAGTGTGTCCTCAAGAGATTAACAAAATTAAGTTTACTAGAATAATGAAACTAAACTATTGCTTGCCAGACGATTTTGAGAAATTGTCGATTGAAATAGTGACAATAGTACAATACCCACAGCCCAAGACACACAGAAAACACGTAAAAAAGTGAAAAATATCTTGATACAAAGAAATGTATCTTTCGAGATATTGTGAGGAGAATAAGGACGGCTATATTCAACACGGCATATGAAAGTTTGGTAAGTAGTTTCGAACCTGATGTGGATAGTTTCTTGACTGGATTTCCTATAAATATTTTGTTCATCTTACAGCACACGCACATTCGTTTTCCTAGTAATAATATTCCAAATCGATTTCACAATGTGAATTTCTCAACACTTTGTCAGACACCTTGAAAATTTGATCGATCGGTGAAGAGACTTGGGTGACGAAAGTTGAAGCATCTCAACATTTACCGCATTCGGAAAGCAAAAATGCCGTAGGCGCTCCAGAGCTACGAAACATGAGGCTGAACTGTTGGGTTTTCCAGTTTTGCGTGGTGATTGAAGTTCAAATTATATTGTGAATCGGATTATTGTGATCCTCGACGTTTACTTGATTGACTAGTATCCTGTTTTTTTTGATGTACGAGATAGCTTCAACCTAGAATACTCCTACGTACACAGAAGAGATGATGTGCCAAAAAAATATGCGCACACGTATTTTTGCCTTTCCGTTTCAACGCACAAAAAATTTATAAAGTATATCAATTCAATTACAGTGAAACCTCTATGCATTGTTCCTGGATCATTGTTTTTCTGCTTGTATCATTCATTTTTCTCACCCCATTCCCATATAATCAACGTTAAATTTTCCTAAATGGATCGTTTTCCTGCATGGATGGTTTTATTTACCTGGTCCCTTGAAAAACAATGGATAGAGGTTCCACTATATACCTTGAATGCAAAGAGCAATATATAAGAAAATAGTGTAATTTGTATTTGTATTTTGATATTGTAGCTAATTGCACAGCTGTGGAACGCACACAGATGCCTGTCCATCGGTACAATAGCTATAATCCAAGGTTTGCATTGTTCATTCGGTGAGCTATCATCCAAGGTTTCCGTTGTTTATTCGGTGTGCTATCAACTTGAATCGAACATTCTTCCCAAACTACAGCCAAAGTTGGCACTCAACATGCACAACAAACATCGTAGCAAATACCAAATTGAAAACTGGCGTCGTGATTCAGCAAAGCGGCAAGAAATTTACGGTGGTAAAGCGATTTAGTTTCATGGAAAATAACATGGGATGTAAGGAAAGCATTGCACTGGTGTTGCGATGTGGTGTAAGAATTCATACAAATGTCTGTGTTTTCATACCATATATCTAGTAGTTTATTAACATGTTACGTTTAAATGTGCTCGACTTGAACCCTCGAGAGAGCACAACATGGCATGGCATCAAGCTTTCCCAGTTCAGTGAGCAAAAAAAAAAAAAAGTAACGATATAACGCGTTACGCTGCTGATATGATCAGAGTCGTGAATCTCTTGGCACATAATAGTATAATACCTAGGCCTAAGTGACGAGAACTAAGAACATGACACGTCTTTGAAAAAAATGTGCATACCTGTGTACAAGAAAAAAGAAGGTCGTCTGCAACATGGCAAACACAAATATCACCGTGATATTTATATTGCTGTGATATTTTGAAGATCAACAAATTTTCAAGATGAGACTTGCAATTAGATTTGCACTTAAGAGCGATCAATGTGCAAGGGAGTCGATTGAGCGAAATATCAGTTTTTTATGATAACGGGAGAACGGTTTTGGGGGATACACAAGTAGTTTTAATAACCTTCAAGATGGTTCCAGTTTCGACTATTCAACTCATGTCGCATAATTAACAAGCGTATATAGCTAGAAAAACACAATTTCAAGATGTATACATTTGACAATTATTATGCAAAATGAGTTACATTAATTCAACCTATACCACCCTGAACGTATTAAAAGATCTGTTTTTTCCCCATACTAATATGATCATATCTCATACCACTTGACAGTTATCACTCACAAAAAACGCCAAATCGAGCCCCGTGCACTCCTAATGTTTATAGCTGCAGAGTTTCTCAACAATTACCGAAGATTTTATAACAATTTAGTTGGTAGACGACTTTCTCGTGACACGGGCATAGCTCGGATGCGCTTATTACATTTTAATAGTAATGCTTGTAAGAATGTGTTCACGTGAGTAGCGATAGAAGGGTTTATATATGAGCGAGCCACAATAATGCGCGAGAGAGTGAGTGGCGATATATATATGATTGGATTATATGAGTGACCCACGTCCGTAGACAGCGCCTGCGTGCCTGCGCTTGTAGAGGGCGCAGCAGGGGCAGCAACAGCAGCAGATGCAGCAAGTCAGCAGCGCGCCTGCCACTAGAGCGATGCCGATTATTACCGCGGACTCGGGCCTGAAAACAGAATGTTTGTTTAATGTTTACATATCATGAAGCGTGAGGGTGGAGCGTGTTTGAGCGAAGACTACGCTATTTGGATTTGGGCCAAGGTGAAGAACTATGATATACAGGCAAGTAGATAAACTATGATATGCAACTAGATGAACTATGAATGATATATGTGCAAGTTTTTCAGGTATCTGTATAGTTAGAGACATATAAGCGTGGCTTCTATTTTTTCCTTAAATTGCATTTTGAAGATGAAAGTAGCACTTTGGTGCAACCATCATTTTGAAATACCTGTGTTTTATAGCATAACAACAGAGGGATGCGCCAATACATAAAAAAAAACGTACACCAAAGATAACGAACACCGAAAAAACTTGTGAGAAAAAATAAGTGGATGCGGTGATATACCGAAAAAAAAACTCCACCGAAAATAAAGTACATTGAAAAAGTTATTTTATAGGGTGACTACACTGGGCGGCAAGACCTGAGTAGAAGGACGATTCAGGGTGGAGCAACAATGATGGATTCAAATAGTCGGAGAATATCCCATCCAATACAAATAAAATACTATCAAGTCAATCAAGTGGCCTTATCTGCCACTGCACTTGCAACTGCAGTATGGTTTAACAAATTCCCTAACTAATAACTTCACCCTTTTACACCCCAATTAATATTATTGTTGGACAAATAGCATCAATAATATTTTCATTCTGCATATTGTGTTTATACCGCCAATAAGTTGAAACAGAAGAATCAGCCGTATAGTAGGTTTAATAAACAACTTGGGAATACAAAATATAACGGCATTAATACAATGACAATTCATACAATTTCGACCCTCAAGCCCAACGTTGAATGTCCGATAATTCAACCTTTTATTATTAAAATTGGGTATTTACAATTTTCAAGACAATTTCGAATAACAGAGAGTTTACTGTATCACACGCGCTACACAGTAAGATCTCCGTTAGCATTTTAGCCGATTCATTTCTTAGCTAATGTAGGTAGTACCGGTATCAAAAATATTCAACAATTAAGAAGTATATACTGTATTACTACACTATGACTACTTTGCCTATATTATTGTGACATGTTTTTTTTTGTATTTTCAAGCTTTTTACCACAGATAAGCTTAGGTAGACTCATCAGGCTCTATTGTACATGTAAACACATTTTTTTGAAAGTCCCTTTTCTCAATTTTTCCATTGAGACGTACTTAGTCAAAAGAGGGCAGAACGTTCCCACCAGGTCATGACTCATGGACTCATGGTTTCTGGAGGACCAAAAAATTAATCGTTATTTTATAAACTGATAAATTGAGACGACGATTTATAGTTTCCTCTAAAATTAGGGATATAAATATTGTCATTATTCATGAAAATCTAGTTTCAGGGTTGTGATGTCTTTTAACAACATATTATGTTATTATTTATGTCAACATAACAAGTGCGTAAATTTCTAACCTATTTTACCTATAATCAAAACTAATTAATGTGAATCCATGACACAATTAGCAATATACCTAGTCTTGGACCTTCAAAATAATTAGTGTTCAAATTAGAACTTAGTTAGGAATAATGTAGGTAAATATAAAAAATATACCTACAAATTACATAATGCTACGTACAGGCCTACGTAGACATTTAAAAATGGCTTCTATTTTTTCTTTTCGTTGCAACTAGAATTTGAAAAGTAGCATTTTGATTTATGATGCATCTATCATTTTATAATGCCAATCAAGATGCATGTTTCACCAAAGAGATGAATCTTGGAAATAGCCCTGGCAACCATGGCTTGTTACCAGACGTGCGCGCAGCAAGAGCTTGGCCTCTATGTTGTGTAGAACCCTGTTCATATCGGCACAAACTCTAATGACGACTGTTGCTACGGGGAAATCAATACTGCCAAAGCATAGTATAAAGAGACCTAGTACCGTCACTCCTATACCTACTCAATGGAATGACTTGCTGCAAATGTAAAATTTGTTTCGATTATATAAGGACTTTGTCAACAATAGCATAAGGCAACATGATTACGCAGTCGACAGTAGCGCTTTTGCCGCTGCGGCGGCTATCTACACAATTGCTACACTGTCTTGTGTTGAAATGCAATTTTCGAACAACTTTTACTCAGGCAAAATGTACATTCACATATTTAATAAATATTCTATATGGTACGAAAAAACGTTCTTTTTCATTCGTATTAATGCTATAATACATGATGATTTGTAATGATTATCATTAAATTTCAGTACTTTTGTGTGAACGGTTATTATACTCCAAACACCCAACTGGATGGGGAGACGGTATGTAATGTCAAATAAGTAAATGTGCATACTGTCCGTCATCTAAGCTCAGTGCAGTGCCAGGAAAGCTGGTTTAGTGGCTCTACTAGTGAGCAGCTCAGAACGATCTATAGACTAAACAGATCAATCAAGTGGATAATTATTGAGTGAGCGCCATTTTATGCAGTCTTTAAAATCCGTAACAATAGAGGTCTTGAAGATCCATAAGAAAATATCAATGAATGATCTACTTGAAGACCATAATCTTAAAAACAGGAAAGGGAATCAAACTTTAGAAACTACAGTTCTATAAAGATGTGAAGATCTTTAAATCTGTACTTGAAGACCATAATCTTAAAAACAGGAAAGGGAATCAAACTTTAGAAACTACAGTTCTATAAAGATGTGAAGATCTTTAAATCTGTACAGATTGTCCAGTTAAGAACTGAAGAATGGAAATCCCACTGCAGCATCAAGATATTTTTGATGAAGAAAATGCAAGTTTCCCAATGGTATATGAATTAAATTCTTTGATAGCTATATCTCTACATAATATTATATGAAATTTCATGTCTCACAGAGTAGCCAAGGCTGATTAGTTGATACATAAATCCCAGGCTCAGGGTTTTAGGGCATGCCCAGTAAACACCAAGATGCATCTCTTGGTGCGAGATGAATAATATGGTAGGGTGTGACTAAATAGTAAATACTACTCCTGCCATGCATATGGAAGCTACTTGCCAAGTTGATTAGAAGTATATGTGGTTGACAAGTTGAGAACACTTGACCATTTGAGGAGCAATATAATGATATGGACTTATAACTTGTAACTGCCCACACACACACACACACACACATGTGCTTATCAGCAGAATGTGCTTCTAAGCTAGCACTGTCTGACAAATAACAAGAGTCAACTCAATGCTCCTGATTACTGTAGCTGGAACTGCTGATAGTGAGATAGCATACAGTAATATGAATATGTGAATATGAGAGAAAATCAGAGAAGAGAAAGAGAATGAGAGAGGAGACTCTGCCAAAACAAGTGTCAGCAGTTGAGGTAACCCTATCCCGCTTACTCAACACTTGCAACTAACTTTTGATGAGTAAAACATTATAAGAAATGCCTGCGAAAAAAATAAAACAAGTGCAGATAGATATAGTGTCTCCCTGACATCCAGCTATCAAGAAATTGAGTATTTTATTTTTAATTTAAATATAAATTTTATAAATTGAAATCAAAATTGACCGGTTCCTTGAATTGTAGTGGTTCGACTGTAATTACGAATCACAGATGTGGGAGTCGGATGCTGCAGAGATCTTCAGTGCCGCAATATTTAGATGAAATTACAATACATTTCGAGTTGAACACCATTAGTCCATTACACATATTAAAACATTAAAATTAACGCATGATAAAAATCTAGTTATAAATTCCGATGAAACTAAAATTATGCATATTCACTCCCCTTTCAATAGAGATATACTGTAATAGTGTGTTGATATACCACTCATAACTGTGTTTACATAATATGAAAATGGGTATGGGATGTATTGGTTGCACATCTCAAATTCAATTGGTAAAGGATCAAGTTTACCATAGACAACAATTTTTCTTGGAAGCTGCATACCAACATTTTACGTAATAAAGTCAGATCTTGCGCGTTCAAATGATTGAACTTGAAACAAATAGGGCCCTTCGAATTATTATGCACTGTGTATTCAGCTCTCGTGGAATCCATCATTTTCTAAGGTTTTTTAGCCTGGGGTAATGCTTTCTACTCGACCTTGTCATGCTTAGCATCTCTTTAAACAAAAATAATTATAAACTTCTCGAGTTAGACAAGAAAATTTAATGATATCAAACAATTATTTCACCTCTAATTTTTTACCAATCAATGACCTAGTTTACTACACATTTATTCTTAAATATTATTTCAATGATTCTTTTAATAATATTGTACATATCATACTGCAAATACTAGATCCAGAATGTTGAACAACTTCAAAATTCCTCTATTCAACAATAAGTATAGCAAAAGAAGTCTTAAGTATTCAGTAAGTACCAAGAACTTTCAATAAAATTCCACTTAATTCAAGGCATTTAACAAAGTACACAAATATCAAAACAGAAATTAAAATATGGTTACTCTTCAACTCATAAAACACTCAACCTTTTCAATATTTTTCACAGTAATTCATTGTGAGCTTAGTTCTTTTTTCATTTGGTTATCTTTGCATTTTTCTTTCGTTTTCTTTAGTACACGGTTGGGCGTGGGTTCGAGTCCCGCATAAGGCATGGGTTTTTGTAAACGTCCTTTCACTTATCATCACTTCCTAGTTTCATAATCATCTGCTCATTCGTACCCCCGTATAACGTAGCTGTTGGTGGGGTCGTTAAGCAAACAATAATCATCATCATTTCCTTTAGTAAATTCCTGCTGCAATTTCTGTCCTGTTTTTCGACAAACTTTTGGTGTTTAATAAAGAGTTAATTTATTTTTGTTATTAACCAGAGTCAAGCCCTTATAAGGCTTTGTGGATAAGCAACGTAAATTTTGTTAATTTGTAATGTTTTCTAACTTTTTTCTCAATAAAAAAAAAACAAAAAAATAATTGCATATTCAAGTAGGCCTACAGCTTTTTTTTTTTTTTCAATTTCAATGTTAATTAATTAAATTAATTAAATTGAATTTATTTTTTCAGAGGAGCTACCCTGGAACTCTCTAGCTTTCATATAGCACTAGATAATAGATAGGCCTAATGTGAAGTTGATAGGCATGCAAGGGGTGAAAACGCCCAAACTTCCACTATTGTTAAAGTTTGCGCGTGTGCAACACTTCAACTGTGGCTGAGGGGTTCCCAACTCGCAAATTTGATGTACACCTGATTTCAGAGATGTCACGAGAGTTCAGGGGATTTCAAGAGATTTCATACGGATTTCAAAGGGATTTCAATGGGATTTCATGGCAAGTGTACACCGGATTTCAGGAGTTGTTAACCCCTCGACTGTGGCTAAACTTTTAAACCATTCAAGTAAAACAGATGAAAAAACTTTTACTGAAATCAACACTCTGAACAAGTGTGTCGAATTTCATCAAATTCTGCATTAGTTGAGGACAAAATTTTATTCAAGTGTTCTCATTTCATACGGAATGAACCTAGGGCCTGTATGGATGTATGCAACTCTTGATAATTCTAATGCAGAGTCTCTCCACACGTAAGAAACATGAGGGTGAATGGTTGGATCTTTCACTTCTGCATTCAATTCCATGCAAGTTCTAATTATATTGTGAATCAGATTATTGTGACCCTTGACGTTTACTTGGTTGCCTAATGTTGCCTTTTTCCGACATGTGCGAGATATGTTCTGCAAAGAAGACTTCAATGTAGAGAGGAGAAATGATGCGCGACAAAATTGAGTGAAACATTGAAGCGCTTTTCTATTTTGTGCAGTAGGTCTAGGCCTGGAGATTATCAAGTGCACGATGGAAACTTAACAAATTAGACACGAAGTGTAATATATAATAAAGTAGTGTAATTTGTACCGCAATAACTGCATATTTTTTGTTTTTAGTAGGGTGTATAATTGGTTGCACAGCTTTAGAGTGCTGTTGCCTATATTGGTACGATAGCCGTAATCCAAGGTTCGTTACTTACCCGAGGAAGTCCTTAGCGTCACAGCAAACGTTGAGGCCGGTGGAGCCGTCGACACAGCAGAATATCTTGTCCTTGTCGTCTATCAATGATGGACAGGACTTGGGGTTGAACACGTTCACTTTGTCAAGTACCGTCTTGCTGCCGCCCCACTCGCAGTCGAGGCCTGAAACAGACCAATGGCACGCACATTGATGAGGGGCAATAAGTCGGATTGAGTATTATTGGCTCAAGAACGAGTGAGAGTCGCTTTAGCAAAATACAATTTTTTTTGTGAGAACGCTCTTGCGGTATGAGCTAATGGCAAGATTCTCAGAGGATACTAAATACAAAAACGGGGGTGTAAATCACATGAAGACGCAGAAATATAATGCTGATTATCGTGAAGTATATTTCTCAGTAGAATTGCCACATCAGTCATAACGATCAATGAATAAAGTAATTTATTTGGTCTGACTCGGAGCTCCGTCATGAGGATAACATGTAACGAAATATGGCGTCAGGCTGGTATCACCGAAGCACGTGACTTACGTTCGCACCCCGCAGACCCCGCGCCACCAAGCATGTTGGTTTCATGTTAGCCTGATTTCAAGCTCTATGGTTGCTCCACCCCTTTGGAAACTGACCAGCTGATAGCTTACACATGCCATTATGTCAATGGGTAGGGTGCCTACGTCTTTAGGCCTACAATAGACCTTAGAATAGTTCTAAGCTCAATTTCGGCTGTCTACTATTACAAATTCGAGCCAGGCCTACCTAGTTGGTATATAGAGTTTCGATGTCTGTCTGTCTTTCCTTTTGTGAGTCGCGCTGTTTTGAAGACATCCTGAATTTGTGCGGCATTCTGCGGGAGAGGGGATGGTGAGGGGACAGCGGCCTTTCCGTCGCCTGTGGGCGGGGGACCGTGTTACGCCAGTGCGTAATGGCGTGAGGGGTAGGGAAGTTCGGTCAGACGGCAGGAGGGCGTCCTTGAGGACGACCGGCTGGGGTCAACAGCGGGTACGATGGGACTGTTCCAAGACATTCTGGGGGAGAACGAAAGGTCCGATCGGTGTTGCTCTGGGGAATTTACGCACAGTTGGGTTAGTGCGTAGTGAAGCTATGTGGTCAAGGTACATGCAGTGCGACAGTTATAACAATAGTAGTGGAAAGTATAGTAATACAACAGAGAGAGAGAGAGAGAGAGAGAGAGAGAGAGAGAGAGAGAGAGAGAGAGAAGAGATCCCACGTTTTAAAACGCGGGGCGCAGGCTAGTTTAATAATAATTACCTGACACATTTTGTAAATACGACAGCAGCAGCACAGATGCAAACAGTAGGCTCAGGCCCAGCATTCTGGGTCTAGGTCTAACTGTAGCCCTAGTTGTAACATATATCATACTTGCTCGAGTTTTCTAGATAGGCTTTGTCTAACTTTGGTTACAACTAAAAAATCAAAGTATAAAATCAAATATCAGTAGCGTCCAAGCATAGAATTTTATTCTTTGGTCCAAGCAACCGGAAATAAATTAGGCGTCGATGAATCAACTTTGTGAATGTGACATTTGTTTACTCTCTCACGTCACTGCACAATCGTCTCTGACTGGTCTCTGATTTACTTCGAGCACAAGGACACTGACGTAACCTTTCACTGCACACAAGAAAAATGCTCAACAGAAAATCTGTAAACTTTCTCTATTCTTTCTTCACAATTTGACGAGTTGAAACTCTTCACCGTTGGTGGTAATTGATATGACAGACGGTCAATCGGATCATGCTATCCCCGAATGCCCCGGCGCTAATGTAATAGAGCTGGCTGTATGTAAATAGTTCCGCTGGTACGACAGTGATTGGTAAAAGAACAAGAATAGTGACAGTGGAAATACTAAGATCGTTGGTGGAAACTGGTTGAAAATGGCTACAGAGGAAGAATTGGTTATTGGTTGTGAACATTACAAAAGGAAATCTAAGTTCGTAGTAAGTGTTTTCTCAAACCTGGTTTGCCCAAGCTCATCTGAATGTTTTGTGTTTATTTACTTGTAATGTAGTTGATCACAATTTCTGTGCTTTCAACTAACGTCTCGATTGTTGCCTAGGTCTGTGCAGTGACTAAGCTTAGGCTCAATGGCTTAGGGCATAGGCCTATGCCTAGTCAGTGGCCTAGCTAGGCCTGCATATCTGTGTCAAGCCTCGCAAACTAGGCCTAGTCCTATAGCTACGGCTTTGACAAAGTACATCAATATTTGCACTAATTAAGATAAATTTGTAGTAAGCTGTGTCATCTATTCAGGCGCGCAGGTCTTACATTACCTGCTGGGTTTTTGTTACCATAGGCCTAGGCCTACTTTACTTTATTACGTTTTCAGGGGTGTTCAGTGGTGGTTAGGGCATTGACTTTATAATAACTACGTTGGTTAGGGCATGGTTAGGGTAAGGTCTGCGTCAAATGGCTTGCAAGGCTTTGTTGTTCAGTTCTTTATTTGGCATGTAGGCCTATGCTAACATCAAAAGGTCAAGGTTCAGTCTTGCGACCACTCTTCCACCTAACCTTATCCTATAAGACTGTAATTTTACCGTTCAAACCTAACCCTTTCTAACACGGAGCCCAAACCTAGTCCCCACTGCAGTTTTTCCTGCCGTCCAAAATGATTTTGAACTGGAATTCGGACACCTGTTCCACCAAATTTATTAGTACGCCTACAGTAAGCTCATTGAATACGGTATATGAAACAAAATGGGCGAGAACTGATGGCCCAGAACCTAGCAACAAGGCGTGCGACTACTCGACCATGTGCCGTCATGAAATCAGTGCGCAACTGAAACGTGCAATCGTTTCTAGCTTGTCTAAAAAGAATATTCGTTGTTTTTATCAAACGCTGTGTCTAACCGGCCGACCACCATCAGGGCTAAAAAGTGCTGCCACCATAACATAACTGCGCAGAAAGGCATGCGCAGTAGACGGCAACCGTATTTTCTGTTTTCATATCAAGGCTTTTGGCCATGGGCTATATGGTAAGGAAAGTTTTATTTTTAGCAAAAAGTATTGGAATTATTTTGTATTCTCTTATGTGCAAGTCTCACACATTCTTAATGATCTGAAACCTACTGCTGTCTCTTAGATAGCTCAATTTTGTAAGTGGAGGCGACACTGCCAAGAACCGCTTGTCTATCGAGGGCCAGTGCCAGTTAACAAAAAGAATTCCATCGGTTTTCATTGAAGTTTTACCAACATAATTTCGGACCGAAAGACTGCATCTTTGTTCTGTGGCGTTCTGGATTGTGATTGGATCAAAGGGAATTTCGGTCCGAAATTTGGATGACGACCAGCAAAAATTCGGTTTGGGAACCCAGCTCAAAACCTTAGGCCTAACCTGAGCATCACCTAACAACCTTGCATGGTTGGGCCTACTATAAATTTACCCTAATTAATATCTGACCTAAACCATGCTCTAACTAAACTAGAAAGTTTCATTCAAATGCCAGATCCAGGAAGGTGGAATGACCGAAACGGGTTGACAGCGAGGTCATTTGGCGCACAGTTGATTGTTCCAATCTATTTACAGAAAAATTTGTTATCTTCTATGCTTCCAGACACCATGTTGCAATAAGATCTATACATGTCGCTTCTGCCACGATGAGAATGAAAGTCATCCAGTGAACCGAAAGGACGTGACGGAACTCGTGTGCACGAAATGTGAGACGAGGCAGAAAGTACAAGCGGAATGTGAGAATTGCTCCCAGAGATTCGGAAAGGTATTTGTACCCACTTGTTGCCACAAATGAAGGTCGTTTACCAACTAGATGATTGTAAAATCCTCGGTAATTACATCATGTTGTCAACAACTTTTTTTAACGCTTTCGAAAGATGCAACCGTTTTTTTTTATCGTAAACCCTGTACTGAAGAATCATAATATCGCATAAACACCATAGCGAAAAAATATACCTGGGATATTTGTGTTTGAAATATTGGTAGACGGCTTACTTTTCGTGGATACAAGTAGGCCTATAGTAGGCCTATATGGTAACTGAGTGATAACTATAACGGCTACTAAGGTAACTAGCTAGGCCTACTCGTATGTAGCCTAAAGTAACATTTGATAAAATGTATGTGTAGACCATAGGATACCATACAAGAGAAAAAGTTCTTGACAGGAGGATTGTACTGCACTTTTAAATGATCATAAAACATTGGCACTGTGTTATTTACAATTGATAAATGTGTTGCCCTCGGAAGATTTTTTTTACGTTTCGTATTCTATAATGTTTTTTCATTTCTTTTATTACAGAAAATGTTAACACTTTCATTATGTTGAATTCGGCCAAGTATAAATTATAAACTGGAACTTCTAAATCTAACGGCCGACTGTTGTTTTTGTGTAGTTTATTGTGTACTAAAGCCTGATTTATAGTAACACGAATGGACGGTTTTTCCATCCCGGTAAGTCACGTGAACCCATCAGAATCTTTACAGTTCACCGTTCACGTAACTCACCATACCGGAAAATACAGGCGCAGAGCTATTCACTGTCCGTCCCCTCTATTCCATATCACCCGTATTTAATATGGCAATATAAGTTTTTGTGTTACTCAATTTTCTATCTACATTCTAGCCTTTTTTTTTAATTAATTAAAAAGTACCAATGTACAAAAAACATCAAACAATATGTCACTGACATAATATATATTATATCCTCTCACTGTCTAGACATAGGAATTGTAAATTTGTAAATTTGTAATTTTTCAAAAATGTATTTTGGTATCTATTTTGGGCCCTATCTAATTGTAGGCGTCCCCAGTCTCCATGGGGCAAAAAGTTCCCGCCAGGGTGATTTCATGCGTATAAGTGATCATAAAACTTTTAACAAGGTGCAAGAAACAAAATTAAAAAATCGATAAGAATATGCACACAATATTTATCAAAAATGCTGATGACTCAAATTTTATAATTTAACAAAAGTGGAAAGATCACTTGTATGTAACAATAACACTTGGATCTTTTTGTCATCGATTTTTACCTCACTGCGAACCATTACATTATGCACATAACATGTAATCTAGTGTGAATGTTCATTATGGATCGACAGTATTGTAGAAGATACTCCTTTGCATGGTGTGAAGCAGTTTCACTACAATATGTTCAAACGGAAAGCCACTGCAATTCTTTATATGTTATGTAATGTTAACAGTGAACATGTTACACTGTGGGCAGGTTCCCCTTAACAAGCTTAGTTTAGGTGGTATTTTTAGTTACACTAGCTATAGTTTGTTTTCCGACTGTCACCGAGCTCATGATCACCCAATGTAACCACTCACCGCTATCTAGACAATCACTTCCTGTTTCCAGTACACGTGTCTGGAGTGCAAGCTGTTCGATGATGAGGACAAGAACCAGTATCATTGTGCAGGCTGTGGGATCTGTAGGATCGGTGGGCGTGACAAGTTCTTCCACTGCGAAAAGTGCAACATGTGTCTTCCAGTCAAGCTGCAGAACAAGCATAAGGTATATAAAAACCTATATTGGTCCCTGACTCTATAGTGAACAGGATAATAATCAGTATAAAATACATAGAAAAACTTAACAGAACATACCGGTAATTAGATGAATGATACTGAAATGATATGGAATTGAAATAAAACTAGGAAAACGCCTTCTATGCGTTGTGAGATGAGCTTAGAAGTATGGAAATGTAGAATTAAGAACATTTGGTAAGCTCAATGTACATATACAGGCCATGGATCACTTCAGAGGTTTAAAAACCGCGTCTGCCTGTTGGTATATGGACCTTGGTTTCCCAACAATGTAACCACTGCCTTCTTGACATCCATCACTGATTTTAATCATTTTAATTTATTGGTGACACTTGTTGTACAAAAGTACATTATAAATGCGTTTTCTTCGTTATTTTACATCCGATTGTTCCATAAATCGCTTAAAATATGTATGATAGTTTTTTCCACATTCAGTATAAATTTGAGAGCTTTTGGAAAATCTTTGTTTTCTAAGTATTTCTCCCCCGGCTTATTCTTATGGGGATTTTCTATACTTTCCAAATTTTTTCCGGAAAAACCGTTTGACCGATTTTTCTGAAAAACAATCCCAACCTATTCTGGTGTAATACCAATTTGAAAAAAAAAGTTTCGAGATGATTGAAACTTTTTACTGACCTGTATGCTGCTTACAAAATTTCATACAAAAAAAAAAAAAAAAAAAAAAAAAAAAATATTAGTAGTAGTAGTAGTAGTATATATCTTTATTTTAGCATTAGCTATAATTCATACATTACAGTCATACAGTCATTACTAAAATTATACATAATTATCTACAGACTACCGTATATTTAATACACCTCTGGAATATCCCAGTAATTCAATCTTTGTTCTCGTTTATTAGGAACCAGTTGCCCATCTCTTATTATTTTAGTACACTCTCTTCTAAATCGTGCAATTGTCCTTGCCTCTCTAATTTTTTCAGGAATTCTATTAAAAATTCTCATTCCTTTAATATAGACGGAATTTTCCTCTGATTTGAGTGTTACTCTCATTATATTTACATTATTCATATTTCTAGTACTATATTTATGAATTTCACTGTTGTTTTTTATTTTATTACTATTACAAAGATACTTAGGGACTTATGGAACCAAGCCCAAATTTTTTCGGTATATGGAATGAAAATCTTCGCTACGCTCATCTAATTAAAATAATGAACGATAACATACAAAAATTGGGACACTAATGATAGTTGAATTGGGTAAAAATTTGGGATACCGTGGTAGGCCTACTAATGATTGTTGAAAATGATGAAAAAATTATATAAAATGAATCTAAATGTTGATGGTTGGTAGTTAATCCTTCAGGGCTGACATCCCAATCTCATATTTTAAACCATTATCTATCAAAAAATGTTTAGGCCTACAAAATTACTAAAAAAACTGTGTAATATAAATTAGGCCTATATCAATTACCAATAAAATTAGAATATACATTTGTAATGGATGATATGAGAGATGAATGATGATGATGCAGAGTAAAAGGAAGAAGTGATATGAGAAAATGAGGTGGGTAAAGGAAACATATGAATAGGGCACAAAATAATGCAGAATGAACAGGACATGGGGGCTGGAAGAATCAGCAAACTCAATTTTTTTATTGTTTGTTCACGGTTTTCATAAGACACAAATACATTGAATAAACCAGGTCAAAAATGAAAAATAGTAGTGCTCAACCTTTCAACTGCTACACACGTGTATACGCGTTTTGGCTCGCTGTGCCCACCGTGCTACACACGCATTCCCGCGTTTCGATTCCCGCGCTATATTGTTTCTTTTCTTCTGGGCGGTAAACTGCAGTTATCAACCTGATTTTTTTTGTGATTCTGCGCAATCTATTGACTGAACATATGTACTATGTAGGCCTACTTCTTCAAAACAACTTTACAAATAATACATTTGTTTTTAAGAGATAATTAGATATCAACTCGTTATCACCCTCATTTATGAGTGTCATTTTTTTAACTTGAGTAATTGAAAAGTAGCTTAATTGATGCATTTTTATTTTTTGTACGATGCTGCCTAGGACCTAAATCCAATAAGCGTAAAATACTTGGAATTGGTTACGACTGACGGCCGATACCAAGTTGACTAGATTCTAATTGGGAAGAGTGGTGATTTCGTGAAAAGGAGTCTTTTTTATTAATCTGAATTTTCATTCAAATTCAATTTTTTGGGTTGCTTCCGGTTCCGATCATAGAGGGTTCACTGTATAAACGCCAAATAATTGAACTTGATCACGATTGAAGGCATATGGATACGTGTGAGGTCATGTTTTTAGTTTCGAGTCCCGAGTCGAGTCTGAATAAGGTTCACGAGTCTCGAGTCGTGTCTAGCTTGGCCATCTAAACTTGCCAGCCAATGAGATCACTCATTAAAAAGTAGTCAATCAGAAGAAAGCATTCAAATTTGGAAATAGACAGCAGATTTACTGACTCGACTTTGACTCGCATATCGAGTTTGAAATATTTTCACCGAGTCCCATTCTGGCGGGGACTGACTCACTCATGTTCGCGGGGACAAATCAGATGAACTTGCACTACCCTAAAGATTTAACGCGTGAATGTCAACTCTCTTGTTTGGCAGTGCGTGGAGAATGTGTCCCGGTCCAACTGCCCTGTCTGCCTCGAAGACATCCACACGTCGCGCATCGCCTGCCACATCCCCGAGTGCGGCCACCTGTTACACCGCACCTGCTTCGAGGAGCTACTCAAGGCCGGCCACTACGCGTGCCCCACCTGTCAGACGTCCCTGCTCGACATGTCCACGGTGAGTCGTCGACCGTACTTCCCTGTCGTCGTCTTTGGAAGCTAGGGGACTCGATTGTTCGACCGGGGTTTATGGCCGGTTCATATGTCGAAACAAATTGTGCATGGGAGTCAATTAAGCGAAATATCAGTTCTGTCGCCAAATTCTCAATCTTGAGGTTATGTCTTTCGGACGGTTCCGAAAAAGTGAAGAAGATTGATTTTCAATCGATTGTATCGCTCAATTAGGCGATCTTGCTATTTGGGATCGATGTTTTCTCTACTTCGTAATGAGCTTCTTTAGTCTTGTCCTCTGAAAAACATACTAACAAGAACCTTGTGAAATTATGAAATTGTATGACCTTGATCTCTGGCCCATCCAGCTGTGGAGCTACCTCGACGGCGAGGTCCAGCAGACGCCGATGCCCCCCGAGTACCGTGAATACAAGGCCGAGATCCTGTGCAAGGACTGTCACAAGGAGTCCGTCGTCAAGTTCCACGTGGTCGGCCTCAAGTGCTCCCACTGCGGCTCATACAACACGTGTCGGATAAAAGGTTGCGCCACCCAGACTACCGGTACGTACAGGCACAGCACAAGATGTATTGAGGGTAGCATAGGTTTGCCTGTCTGCTATTGTGGCTTGACTCCCTATTGCGCAGATGAAAATATGTACCAATTTAACATTCAAATATTTAAACCTACCGATTGTGAGTAATCATAAGTAATCACCATATTCTACTGGTTTGAGTTAATAATAATAATAATAATAATAATATACTTTATTATCTGAGACTACATGATGCAGCATGATAAACGTCAGGAACTAGTTACAACATTTAGTATTACAATTAATAGATGCTCATACACTTAGATATTCGTCAGTCGAGTAGAATGTATTCTTCAAGAGGAATGTCTTGACCCTTGACTTAGATAAATTAACATTCAAAATCAGCTTGATGTCCTTTGGTAAGTTATTATATAAAATGGACATAGAATAGTGAGGTCCTTTTGCATATAACATCAGTCTGTGCCTCTCAAGATGTAAAATCATTGCGTCTCCTAGTGGCATGATCATGAATCTGGTTGTTACATTTAAAAAGTTCAACATGCTCTTTAACAAATAAGGCTGATTTGAGGATAACAATACATGGTAGTGTAAGCAAGCCCAACGATTGAAATAGCGGTTTACATGGTGTCAATTTACGAACATCAGCAATTGTTCTCACCGCTCGCTTCTGCAACAAGAAAAGTCTTTTTGCGTGAAAGGATTGTCCCCAAAAAGAGATTCCAAACTGTAGGTGTGAATAAACATGAGCAAAGTAAATCATTTTCAACACTCTTGGAGAAACTACACGACGTAGGCACCGTAGCATGTAGATACCTTTCAGTACTTTTTTGGCTATTTCATCTACGTGGGCAGACCAGTCCAGAGTGTCAGTGACAGTGATGCCGAGGAACTTCGTGGAGGTTGACATCGACACACTAGACCCGTTTAGTCGAATGAGTGGGCTACTGGTTAGCTTTTCTTGCCAGTTATGAAATTGTATGCCAGTTGTTTTCTTCGAGTTCAACACAAGTTTATTGATGTTACTCCAGGATTGCATGAGTGCAGTAGCATTGTTAGCCAATAAAGTAATGGCGTTCTGTGGAGCAGAGATGATATGGCTGGTATCGTCAGCAAAGAGAACCATTCTTCCATCTTTGCACATGTTCGGCAGGTCATTAATGTACAGCAGAAACAAAATCGGACCCAACACCGATCCCTGTGGAACGCCAACCAGTGTCGTGGCAGGGGTAGACTTAAGTCTAGACGAAGCACCCGTTGAGTCCGTCATCAGAATTTCCACAACTTGCGACCTTTCTGAGAGGAATGACGCTATCCATTTCAAAGCGTTTCCAACAATGCCCAGGTCTCCAAGTTTACGGTACAAATTGGCATGATCCACACTGTCGAAAGCCTTCGACAGGTCATAAAAAATACCCAGTGGCGTATACTGTTTATTATCCATACCATTGTAAACCGAAGATAAGAAGGAGAACATGGCTGTTTCCACAGATCTGCTCGAGCGAAAACCGTGCTGAGAGTCAGAAATAATGTTGTGTTTGTTAAGATAGGACAATAGCCTTGAAAGCATGGCTTTTTCAAAAACCTTCGAGAAACAGGAAAGAAGTGATATTGGGCGATAATTTCCTGGCTCCGTGGCATCACCTTTTTTCAAGAGAGGAATTACCTTCACTAATTTCAGAGCTGAAGGGAACTTGCCTTCTAGAAAGGATTGATTGAGAACGTCAGTTAGTATCGGTGCAACGACATGGGAGCAGCATCGGAGAATCGATGCAGGAATTCCATAGATGCCTGCAGAGTACTTGTTTGCTAGGTGAGCGATAATAGAACTAATCTCCTGTGTTTGGGTAGGGAAAAGAAACATTGGCCTACTTCGGACTGAGGCAGCGACATTCGTATTCGTAGTAGGGCAACCAGGCATGTCCAATACTGCTGGCAATGTTTTGAGCAATTCAGGTACTGCATTAATAAAGAATGTATTGAACGCATTAGCAACGCAACTGTGGTTCGTGATGAGATCTCCATTCACTTTCAGACAAATGTTTCTCGCTTTGGGCTTATCTGAGGATGTGCTACGATTAATCACTCTCCAAGATGCACTGCTTGTACTACTTGAACTTGAAATAAAGTTATCATTACTATTTATTTCTTTGGCAGTTTCAAGATTTTTTCTGTAAACCCTTTTAGCTTTTCTGTACCGTTCAGAGTCAAGGCTAGTACATCCAGGTTGCTTGGTATCATGAGAAAGAGCTCTTAGATCTCTAGCTTGAACTTTGAGATCCTCTGTGATCCAAGGATTGGATCTACATTTACGTGCCGGGTTAGACTTAGTTCTCGGAAAACTTGATTCAAACTTATGCATGAAAACTTGCATGAATGCAGTGAATTTAGATTCTAGTGACTTGCTTTTATACACGGAATCCCAGTCTGCATATTCCAGCCCAAGAAGGAAATCGGACCTTTGGTTCCTTCCGAAACATCTTTTATCGTGGACAACTTGATTCTTCTGCAACACGGCTTCTGGTGGAGTACGAATTGCAATAGAAAGAGAGCAATGGTCTGATAGGCCGGCATCGATTACCTCACCTGAGTATTGATTCATGGGAAGATTTGTAGAGAGAAGGTCAATAGCCGTGGCTGATTGCAGGGTAATTCTTGTTGGCGTAGACTTCCACACACTCAAGCCATAGGAGGCAAGGAGGTCAGAGAGCTTCTGCTTACTGGGGCTTTCGCATAGAGTATTGACGTTGAAGTCGCCGCATATCAAAATTTTCCCAGTTTTGCCGCTTTTGGATATAGCCAAGAGAATAACTTCTTCAAGCCTCATCAGGAAAGTATCAAAATCTGCACTCGGTGATCGGTACACTGTTATCAGGATCAGGGATGCACCATTAGTTTTCCACTTTGCAATGGCACACTCGAAAACCTGCTCAACGCAGTTAGTGTAGTTGATTGCCTCGATGTCCGAGTCGGTTTTCGCCAGGATGAGGACACCACCATGGATGTAATGCGATCGGGCAAAGTGACTAACCTTAGAATAACCTGGTACGCAAAGAATGTCGATTTGGTAGTCCCTAAGCCAATGTTCAGCGAGCATAATAATGTCATATTCAAGTTCCTTAGTTAAAGCCAATAGTTCTAGAACTTTTCCGGCCGTTAGGCACTGGATATTGGCGAATAAGACTGACGCTGATGGAGCAGGTACAATCAACTTGGGTTCACACCATTCTCTCTCTTGTAAAAAAATCGTCGAGAGAGAGAATGGTGTGAACCCAAGTTCACATGAAAACTAATTAATAGAATCGAAGTTCCTTTACGGGATCTGAGAGGAGATGAAGGAGCAACTCTGTATCAGAAAAAAATTGATCCCACCCATGTGTTCCCCGTGTTGAATCTAGTTTCATTAGTAAGTTTTTGCTTTAATGAGTATTTTTAATCTGGTCCCCTGGAAAACGTACTAATGAGGCTTCACCGTAACGATAATCCTGCTATTAAAACCTGCTATTTTGTTTTCAGTTGTGGAGAGCGAAGACAGCGACTCCTCGCCCGGCCCGAGCAATTGCCCCAACGGCCAGTCGTCTTCCGAGGAGATTGGAGATTAACGTCCGTCCGTTTGTTTGACTGCGTGTGAGACTTGCCCATCGTTCAAACAATCCTCTAAGCTGCTGTACCCACTGCTGTTCTTATCCCGACTTCCTGCGCCCAATACATTGTCAGCCGTAGAGTTGTGCTTAAGTTATGTCACACTTGGAGGTCAGACATTTGTGGTGTCACGGTTTGTTGTGATCATTGAAAATCACCAGTTGGAATATAAATATAATGAATTACGTAATGTTGAAATATATTTAATGATATTAATCAAGTTGATACTTTAAATATTACCGTGTAGGCCTATTAAAATATATTTTAATGTTTTAATATTAAAATATTTCCAATATTGATGTATATACGACCTGGGCTATCCCTATAATTAATAACATTGGTAATTTATAATAATACCGGTAACGTAGTAATTGAAATTTCCCTACAAAATATTCTCTAGATATAGGGCCTATATCTTCATTAATAAACATTTGATTTCTTTTAGTTTTCAACATAAACTTCCATTTGTCCCTCATCATAATCAAATTATATGACTTGCGGAGGGGGTTGGGGGGAAGTAAATTTGACTACAAGGTGTGACGTAATTTAGGTGCGGCTTCTAGCCTCATGGGCCCAAGTGTGCTTAGGTCTGAACTCAAGTCGTTTTCTCATGTGGGTTAGTAAGTACCGAAGCATACGTTCGCACCAAACATTGCTGGCAGATGCTAAAAAATTGAATTTTAAATTTCCACAATGAATTGGTTGACTCGAAAGTAGTGTACGATTCACCCTTTTCATGAGTCTTCAGTAATTGCTCTGAACCCTATACGTAACTTTTCCATGCTGTTTCAGTATTTCAGAACCGGAATACTGATTTTTATTAACTTTGTAATGTCTATTGCTAATATTGGGAATATTGAGTTGTCCTCAGATTATCGTTGTCTGGTTATTTTTCTGTTGAGTTGTAATGATACATTGACAGGGCCAAAACCCTGTATGTTGTGACTGCCATAAGTATTTGTTCAACCCAACTGTCCTAGATTTATTTCTCTATTTATCAATACATAGGAGTGTAAAATGTACGGGATTGTAACTGAAAATAAGAAGAATATTGTACCACAATTATTTCAACAAAAGCTTACTGTTTGGACATGGTATTTTGTATAAATATAATGAATAATTATGTAGGCCTAATGCATTTTTTCAATGAAAATCATAGTATAGTATTATTAACGTAGGTTAATAATACTATAATATGAATTTACTATAATATGAACTTTACCCTCCTGTATATTCATAAATAGGGTATGTATTTAAAGCTAGGCCAGTGAGGTAAGTGATCACTTGGGACAGTCAAAACGTACAGGAATGAGGCCCATGTGTCTACCACGCCGTAGACTGGTGGTATTTTGAAAAGTCAAGACATAACCGTACTTCTAGGCCCAATCCAATAGGTAATAGATGTACTTTCAGATGAGACAAATGTCATAAGCTGATTCTGTTGTTTTTGTGTTGGTTTAGTTTCGCGAGAAGTTGACGTCAATAGTCACATCCGCATGTTGTTACGGTTAACATGATAAGAACAAGACTTGTAGTCAAGACGAGGATTATAATCTCATCAAGCTTCTAGCCTTACTAGAAGCATAAATACTAGGGTTGCTGTTCGATCAAGAGTTTGTAAATGATAACGAATATACCATATCGAAAATCGAATATCGATCAAAATGAGTGTGATTTTTTTCGGTTCAATTCGTGTCTTGTTAGCATTCTTTAATTATTTTATGCTGCGCTGTGAGGATTTGCCATTATCTCGACTTGAACTTCAAGCGTCAACAAACAACGTCAAGCATCAATCAACGATTGACCACTAGACCTAGACTAGAATGCGCATAGAATGGTCACTACGATGTTTTGTGGAACAAATCAACAGTCCTCTGTTTACTGATTCGATATTAAATTCAATTTCATTTATGGATTTCATTTTCAATGTCGAAGTAATTGAAACCGAAAGGATTCATTTCGTTATTGGATTGGTGATATCGAAATCAACGGCAACCTTTATGAATATGTTTATATGTGTCATTAATGATTTCGATGTAGGGTTAAGAAGTTCCTTAAATTGTGAATATTTGACCGGCAAGTTTCCAAGCAAGAGTTTGCGCTTGCTTGGATCGACTCATTGTTGACGCTTGCCCAGTTTGTGTTATTGCTTGGTTATGACCGAGTTACGTGGGACTGATTCTAATCCTATAAGATTTGGACTCCAACTTTTACTCTAGTAACTTATACTCCAGTTAATATTAACCAAGCCTGATCACCTCTTGCAACCTGAATATTGTTGTAATAATAATTTATGTAATTTGCATAAAATATGGTAACTTTGATTGCCAGTTATAAATGTTTATGATTGATTCTTTTGTTGAAGTTGAAGTGTATTTAATATTTATCAAACATCAATCATAGAAGTTGGAGTAGCCGACACATCAGAATCTTGTGCGAAGCAGAATCAGAATAATTTCTGTAATTTCTATCAAAGGGCTCTCCAATATGAGTACCGGTATTTCTACTTTTAAACCTCAGTACGTTGCAGTTCTTTCTTTCTTTCTTTTTTACCCAATTCATATATAGAGTAGTATGAATGTATGGTTTGAATCTCAGCAATTGCCCTACCTGATTGTAGCTCAACTAGTTCTGATAGTTTGCGGTAGCCCTACAATTAACGACGCGTCGATAGATAGGCTTGGCTTATTAATCGGTCATCTAGTCTATACAATTTAAGATGCCCTGATTGGTAAAATCGAAACCTTTCGTAACAAATAGCCCACTTGATTGGATGTTAGAGGGTCAGGAAAACTAAAGTGGTCAATAATCTTTAATGTATAATTTATTTTATAATCCGCTGTGATATTGTTCACATCGCCTCTGATGAAACTGTTGCGATGGACACATCAGTGTTTGTCTATTCATTTTCATTTTGTGGTACTGCCAATAATGCAAATGTCGAGATAGTCTTTCTTGTTGCAAGTGAAATGAATTTGGCACACAAAGTGTTGCAATTGTCTTGTTGATTGATAACGACATCACCCACTGCTAGGTTATTTGAAGCATTTTTGTACTAAGGTTACTGGACTTGTGATCATATTTGTGCTCTATTATATTTATTTATGCAATTAATTACACTTATAGTGCTTATATCCAGGCATTCAATGCTTCTGAAAAGTGATTTTTTTATTTAATTGTTACAGATATGTTTGTGTTTTGATTGTATTGTATACAAACCACAAAGACACTGTTACCACAAAACATGACTTCGTGAAAACATGAAAACGTAGGTTGAATAGATATTGATACTGATCAAGTGATTATAGATAATTGTTAAATAAATGGGCTGTATGTTCAACTTTGTGCTTGTTTGTTGACTTGAATATTATTTCACAAGTTTAGATACTAGATTGTGAAATAATTGGAGAAATGCCAATACACTTCTGCTGACATTAAAATATGCTGTATATCGAATGTGGTGAGTTTTTACGCAGGGTGTTTGAGACTGCAGAATCAAACGCTCGTAGTTCGTATGGATCATGTGAGGAACTTGTCGAAAAGGGGAATTGGGTTGCTAAATTTCATTACGAGACAACTTACGAAGACAAGAACTTGAATTTTTACAGAAGTTCATGACAAGAATAAAATAGGCTTAATGATTTTAAAGTTTTGCATAAATTCTTTTAGCCTTTTTGAAAAAAGACGATATAATCTTTCTAGAGCTGGTTTTGCGAATATATATATAATTTAAATTTCAGTTGGGCAATTACCAGATGTACTTTTTATTACCCTTGGCTAGGAATGATATTTTGTACCTTGAAAGTTAATAATTGGCTATAATGAGCATTTTGTCGTTTGTATAATAATTACTAAAATGTATTAAACATGTAAATGAATTGGAGATGCACAACTTGAGGATTAAAAGTATCAACAAGTAGGCCTTGTTAACGATGGCAGTGATTTGATAGCTTTACAATTAAGGTGTGTGTGGCTTCTCGCGCCCCATCTACCATGGCTTCATCTTTTGACGCATACACTGCATTTAGCCTAGTTTATGGGTAATTGAAAGAACTAAGATTTGTAGCTTTTTCCCATGTTAGTAGAGTTTAAAAGCAAACTAACAACTGAGAAAAATATAATGAAAATATAGCTTCTCCTGTCCATTTGCTTATATAAATATTCTGTAACCCGCTTGAGGCCCACAGAATATTAAAAGCAAAAATATTAGCATATACTACTTGATTACAAGATTCACATCGTGAATTGATGAAAATATGTGATTTTATTCACGTCCATAATATTCGAAATTATGGCGCTTATGTGACATGCTCTAATGTAGAAGGCTGTGGGAAAATACCTAATACGAATTCAAGTTCCAAAATGGACGTAATGATACGTGTTATTATTTTGCATTGATAATGTTTTCATTGTATTTTAAGAAAATTTACCGAGTGTGAGAAAATGTACTTCCCTATCGGCTGGCCAAAAGTCTTAAGTATACCTCAAGTAGGTCAGCGATCTATTCGGCAAGTTGTGTGTAACAGGGACAAGATTTTGTTTGCTATCTTGACAGATGATTCCTTGTTAATTTGGTTTTGCAAGGTTAGTTTCCAACGTTTGTAGGCCTATGCATTAGCGGGATCGTTTCTCGTCAATAGCTTTATGTATAGTGAATCTTGAAATATGTTTCATTTATTTGCAGCCATGCGTCCCCATAGTTTCTCATCGCCGATCACATGAGTGTGTCGAAGACATTGGAACCAACGAACTTGTTGAATGGCGTCCCGATTCGAGTATGCTGGTGGTGGCCGTGAGTCAATTTACATTGCAGCATTGGATTTCATTGCAACTCAGTGATTGCAGATCTAGGCTCAGCTCAAATTTAGTGGCAAGAACTTACTTCAAAATGTGTAGAGCTAAGCCTGGGCTAAGTCTTGTCACAAATGTCCATAACCTTCTCAAGATTTATAAACGTGGACCTAGGCCCTTAACGTAGATGAAAAGCACCCACATACATTGTCATGTTTTTACTAAAACGTTGTGTTCGACGCATGCACTATCGATTTTCAATCTTATTGTTGACCTTGTCGTAGTTGTCTTACCGATTCGATTCGATATGTATACACTTCCAATCCACCATTGTCAAGACACTGACAATCACAAATTTGCATGGTTGCAAATTATTTAAATATATGCACCAATTATTGGTAGCAAAGGTAAGCATTTTGAAAGTGATTTGACAGCTGAAATTAATTTGTATCTATGCCAAAACAAGTTGTAGCAACACTTGCCGTACTAACATAGTAATCCACCGGTTGCCGTGGTAGTATGAACGGTACTAAATCTTTAGACATCGTCCTGAAGTCGTTGAAATTACCTGCTGGTAGCAATGCCGCGTCTCTATATACGTACGTTCAGCCATTGATTACCCTGGAATGTAATGAGCCTATAAAATTTGTACTAATTTTTGAGCTCTGCCAAAATATTAGGCTGCATAATTTTAATAGAAATTCAAGAACTGTAGCATAAACTGTATTATTATTATTTGATTAATTTAAAGTTTATCAAATTCAGCTTTATGTACAATGTTTCAGACCTCCGGCGGGTATCTACTACTGTACAAACTTGGTGTCGTTGCCGAGCAAAGAAGTCTGTACGAGCAAGTGGATTCGCCTCATCCTAACTTACGTCGAGATAGCGCTGAGCTGTTTATGAGAGAAGTTATTCCACCTCTTTACTTATCTCTGGTGAGTTTTACCGGTATGGGGTTTCCGGCTATAAGGTGTAAATTGTAGTGCAGCAGAAAAGTGTTTACTTACGCAGATCTGTGCATTAACAGTTGATCAACATCTATAAAAATGAGGTGTCTACATATAAAAATGAACGTCATAACTCATTCGAATCTAGCCCCAGAGTTGGGGTGTCCTTTGACATAGACCAATACGCACCTCCCGTGAGCGGGACCAGGCTTGACACTGATGAGTTTTAGATACTCTTAAGGTACGTTCATACTACTACGGCAAAACGGTTTTTCAGTCACGGTTGGTCACGTGAACCAATCAGAAACTTGCCGTACCAGGCGATGCGGCTGTGCCGTCCGAGTTGAATCAACTTTAACTTTCTGCCGTACGGCTAGCTTGCCGTGATACGGTTTGTGACGTAGTTGACCTAATCACGGCCCTGCGCATGCTCAGACCGCTTGTCCTACGCAGGGTGGGTGTAGAACCAACTGTTCAGCGAGCGACTCTTTTGGCGCCAATCAAAACACTACACATTTTTACCAGCATTTTGAGAAACCAATCTTGTCTAATGAATTTATCATTGCTCTCGTGAGCAAGAAACCTTTTATGTACAGAGTAACAGATTCCCTGCACAAAGATAAACCTTTGAGAACGAAAACTTGGGTGGAGATCGGAGCTCAACTCAACATGACCTCAAAATAAGTACATTTGCCGTCTGACGTTTACCGTAGTACTCTGAACGATAGAAAAAGAGCGTGTGTTTACCGCAACGGAAAAACCGTATATGCGGCAGGTTGCTGTAGTAGTATGAACGTACCTTTAGATCTGAAGAATAACACTACCCGGTATAGGCCTATGTGCTGAACTCGATATTGTAGAGAAAACCAGTTGCTGATGAACTGTTGCGTGAATTTGAAGTTGTTGGTCAATCAGTCGTAACGTTGTGCGACATTTGATTCGGCTTGTAACTCGTAACAATGTGTTATTGACCAGGACGAGAAGGTGGGGGTCGAGGGTGGGATCACGAGCATGGTCTGTATCCGCGACGAACTCATGCTAGCTACCACGCGAGGACATGTGCTACGCTACAGGTGGGACGGAACGCAGAACAGGGACTACTGCTTGGACCTCGGGCGGGTGCCCTTCTGTATCGATCAACAGGTGTCGAAAGGTTAGTTCTCACTATTTTATTTATATTCATTTATTTATTTGACAGCTATTACTGCTTAAGAATAACTGCTTTGGAACATGGGTACATGAATAAATTACATTGTTAAGTAAGTGTTTACATTACTAATAGGCCTATTAGTATTATGGATCGGGAGAAAAGGAAAGAGAGGGAACAGCAGCTTACCCTGAGAGATGAGCGAAAAAATTAATCGTGGAAGGCAGTGTTACCGTATGTGTTTTTTGAATTAGCAAAGGGAAGACTAAATTTTACCATTGTATGAAAAAGGTTCATAAAAGTTTCACAAAAATTGGAAAAGCTATTTTAAGGATGAGATTTATTTTCACATCAATTAGATGAATCAGGAAGGCAGTAAGTTACATAGATCTAAAATGAAGGTGTTTATATAGCTTTCCTGTGCATTTTATATCAAATATTGCTCATCTTTCAATGTATATGCTGCGTTTTCCCATTGTAAATAAGTCTGTTGTACTCACTATCCTTCCACCATGAGCGTCTCATATCTCAAGGTAAGCTGCTGGTACCCATTCCATGTTTCTAGCCTCGGGATATTTTCGTGTACACAGTAAATATTATCTATTTCCATTGTCAACAATTAACAGATAGGCCTACTATAGCATTTTCCAAATCTCCCTCTAAGTTACTACAGTAAACCCTCGTTAATCCGAAATCGAAGGGACCTTAGAAAAATGATTTCGGTTTATAAAAATTTGGATCAACCAAAAAGTCATTTTTCCTTCTCAGAATATAGTCAATTTTGTATTGCGCGCTAGAGGAAGCTATGTCACCGACTGAGACTACGTAATAGATCCGTTGCTAATGGCCTCCGTGATCGTGTGTACTCGGATTCTCCGTGACATGTGATCTTGTAGCCGGTTTTTTATTGGCGCTCGGCCGTCCCGAGTCGTACGAACGAGTATTCCGAGCTCAGACTTCGTCAAGGTCAACTAATTTCGGCCGCATTCGGTACACAAAGCATGGAACAGCTGAGTGTGCTTCCACTCATTCTTACGCGTCAAATAAAAAGAATGGAAATTGGGAAAACAATGATAACTTCAAGGAATTCACTCTAATTCATTTCGAATTATTCAATCCGAAATCAGAATTAAAGCAATTGAAGAGACGAAAAATTAGTTCGAACGGGCCATATGAGGATCGTGTGTCACGGAAATAGCCGAGTACACACGATCAGGGAGGCCATTAGCAACGGATCTATTACATAGTCTCAGTCCTTTCAATACCTTTCAATACCTTTCCTTCATTTCATCATACCTTTCAATTGAATGGTTTCATTCTGTAAGAGAATTCTTGACTGATTGATATACTGTATTATATATTTATGATTATATATTTCAATCTGACTCACCTTATAACGTTGTATATTCAACCAAGATTAATAAATGTATTATTATTGTTATTATTATAATGAAGAAGCAATTTTTACTGAACGTGTGGATGACTGACAGAACATATCTCGCTTGTACTTATAGTAGTTGTTGAATATTGCAGCGATTCCGATTGTTGAGTCGAACACGTACATCATCGACATCGAGTACTCACCCCTGGTTGGCGGCTTTGCGATCGTCCTCAACGACGGGCGCGCAGCGTTCCTCACTGCCGCCTCGCTGCGGTTCGACCCCAACGTGAGTGTTGCCAAAACGCCTGCCAGCTTTGCCAGCGCTTGCACTACTTACAGTCATTCCATGTGTAATCAACCGAGATTGGACGCACTTTGATTTTGAGTTGATGAAAAATATCACGTTTGAGAACGTGCTTGCGACGGCACGTTCTCTGATTGTGGTCCATCGTGAGCATGTGCAAATATCTTCCTCAGTGAGAATAGTTTGTAGAAGTTATTTGTTGTACCAGAACATTTTTTATCGAAAAGTAGTATTGCTTGAACCTAGCAGATTTTAGTGGATACAAAAATTCCTATCATCCACAGAGAGAAGAAAAATGGTGAATTTTGAATTTATTTCCCGAAATTTGGCCGAAGTTGAGATTGAATGATAACTGGTAACCAAGTTTTGATACGTGAGCAACTTTCTTACTACTTTTTTCCGTTCCATGTAAACCTAAAAAATTGTCAAGGATTGATGAACCTCATATTAGGTTCTTTTCAGCTTAGGTACTTGAATACACTTGAATACAAAATTGGATGAAATTTAAAAACGTGAAATTGCAAGATCTCCGTATTTGCTAGTGTTGAAATCCCTGAAAGATTCTCTCGTGTGAGACTTGCGATTTTTTTTCTGAATTCCTAAAATGAATGAAAATCTTGTACAACTTGAGTTTGATAGCGTATTTGAGAGGTGCGGCGGTTTTAATCCATTCAGTACAGTTACTCATGGAATGACCCTTTTTTATTTTCTCACTTGAAAGTCCACAAGCATTCCTAGCTGTCTGCCGTTCCTTGCTGCGGTTACTTTTCCGTGTTCATGTTATTGTTATATCATACCGTCCGATTGCCAGGTACGTTATGAACATTTTACCTGCATTCATAGTTGAGCGAATACCTTTCACATTCGATCGTTGGCAACATTGACGCTTGAATTGATTTATTTTTGTAAATTTTACACAACCCATGTCTTATTATTAGTTATTGAGGCCTACTCGTAGTGTTGTGTCAAATTGTGATTACTTTGCATTGCATTAGAATATAAGCCGACTGCGCACGTGTCACGTGAGGAAAACAAGGATTTCTAGGAAAGCTGAGGCTATGTAAAATGCACAGTATTTTAGGTCACATGATATTTTGAGCTTGAGTACCGCTACATTCTCAATTGTTTCTTGAACGCTTGAATTATTAATCGAGCCTCTAAAGTAGCCCTAAAAAGTAGCCTCTTTGAGAAAAACCTCTTTGAACCGAAACGGAAAATACCTCAAAAAATGAATTTGATTTAAAAAAAACGGATTAATAAAAAAACTCCTTTTCCACGAACTATAGCACTACTAAATTCAAAGAGGCATTCTTTTCGACGTTTCTCATAGTACGTAGTATAGATAGTGTGCCCATTTACAAATCAAGACGTGATTTTACTTACATCCTTACATCCTGATATAAGCTATATCAAGAAGACCCAAAGTTAATCATTGTCCTTATATTTTTATTTACTATTGTTTGATTTTTTGGAGGTTTCTGGGAGTTTAAATTAATTTTGATTTACTTTACTATAAGTAATCCCAAGTATTGTACGAATGATGACATGTAAGAAAACATGTATGCTCTGCTTCTTCCTTTATCATGATTCATGGTCAAGCCTTACTAAAGGATTCTGCGTGCTTGTATTTAATATACTTTTGGGGTGTGTTCATGGAAACAAGTTTACCGCATCATTATTACTAGGGGTGTGCGAGCACTCGAATTTTCGAGTTTGAGTTTCGAGCTTCGAGTTCGAGTTCAAATTTAGCTGAACTCGAAAATTTCGACTTTGAATTTTTTTTTTTTTTTTTAATGTAATTTGTTTTTGAATTTCAGGGTCTAGAAGTTGCTACTAATATTTAATATTTCGTAGGAATAATAATTTATATTATTACGCAATATTTTATCATGTGAAGTCCAATCTATATTCCCTATCATTAAACATTAGCAATCAGGGGTCTCCAAACATGTGGCAGGTCGAAACACTCAAGTGTTAATGGCAAGGGGGAACAGGTGTGTATTCTTGACAACAAAGGACTTCCTATAGACTCAGGACATTAATCAAGATATGCTCATGTCTGTTGAAAAGTTAACTACATTTCTCCTTGCTGTTGAAGATGAATGACTTTCCAGATAATATATTTGAGACCTCATCTTTATTACTGTAATTTAAATTATTTTATTGACAGAGAATTATTATTTCCATTGGGCATAACTAAGTTGTTGATCAACTGTGAATAAATCAGCCAGCCAGTGCTTGCAGAGATGATAATTTGCTCATTCCATTCTAGGGCCCAATATTTATATTAATTGCCTTGTCAGTCTTTATTGCTTTTTACTTTTAAATCCTTGTTCTCTAATTAGACTCTTTTAACACTGTGAACTGTGATGAGTATATCCTGAGTGACATGATAGTATTCATTGACTCTATGTTGACACTTTGTAAAACTATTGAGAAAACACATCACTTGAAGATAAACACATGGCTGCCAGAGAATGCTCACACACTACAGTATATAGGCCCTATACAAACTATACTATACAAACAAAAACCTTTTTTTTTTCATTCAAATTGTTTTCAATTCAAATTCTGATGCATTGGGTCCCTTGGAATTCGAATAAACGAGGATTTACTGTATGAACTTTACTCAGAACCAATTAAAAACTCAATTTTTAATGGGGCCGTTTTTTTTATTTTTATTTTTTTCATTTTTTGAACTCGAAATCGAAACCTGTGATTTTTTCTTGAACTCGAACTCGACTCGAACTTAAACTCTCGAACTCGCACACCCCTAATTATTACACGCTTTTGTTCTATCATGGATTAGCACTATGCACAGAATAGAGAAATGGGAAAATAATACACTGCTTGCCTCAAATCTATGTTGAATCTATGCGTGTCGAACAATTGATGAATGACGTCTCAAGTGAATCAATGACATGACTACAGTCAGTGGCTTTACTTCCCCTACCGGTGTTAAAAATCCTAATACTGTAGTTGGTAAAAATAGCGTCTAACAGTATTTATTTTTGGGGCAGATTTATAATTCATTTTATCTAGATTAATCAAAGTTTGATCTAGGCCTGATGTAGTGTTTATTACTATTGATCTCTTACGATGATGATGATCGGAGAGAAGAGTAAGAATGAACAGCAAGCTTACCTCGGTTGATGAGTCGAGATATATCGTGACACTAACCCAATAGGCCTATATACATATGTAATAGCATAATATCACAAATAATAGTATGTTATTTTGTCATGTTTCTTTGTTCACTATTGAAGATTACCTCTTATAAAAACTTGACAATAATTTCGATACAGTGAAATCTGAATGCATCGTTCCCGGACATGTAGTTTCCCTGCTTCTATTGTTCATTTTGTTGCACACCAACATTTTCGATTGCAAATTGCAAATTTCCCTATATTTCAATCCATATTCAATTTAAAGGATATCACAACTGTGAAACTATATTTTAACGAGTGATGAAGATATTCATATTCCTAATTTTAGAGAAATATTTGAAATCATCATGTCATTTCAGAAATTATAATTCATTTATCTGTCCTCTAGGACCCAGTCCTATTTCTGAGCACTATATAGGCATTGCTCGATTCTGTTTATATTTCTAGATACAGAATCGGTAATGCCTATGTCATGGAGGACAAGCAAAATGATTTTATTTCAGAAATTGAGATGCTGATTTCTAGTTTTCTCTGAAATTAGAGAAAAAAATATCGTCATTATTCATTATAATCTAGTTTCAGGATTGTGATGTCCTTTAAAATGTTGGTATCGTTCACAATGGTTCTATTAGGCAGCAACCCTCGTTACGACCCCGTTGTTGGCCGTATGTCATTGTAGTCGTGCCATTGGTTATAGGTAGCGTCGTGAAGTGTTTGTTGTGCTCTAATGTTGTGAAGTGTTTGCGCATGCTGTTTGTTCTTGTTTGTGCATGTCATGTGGGATCTATCTGTTGAATGCCTGTATTCTAAAGCTGCAATCAGGAATGCCTGAGCATGACGTTGACCAATCAGGAATGCCTGAGCATGAGATTGACCAATCAGGAATGCCTGAGCATGAGATTGACACTGATACGGTAAGAATATTTCCACCACATTTCCTAATAGATATGGTTTATTTAGGATAAGCAATTTTTGGCAATGATTATTTGACCAGCGTATCAATTACTCAATTCACTTGTTCGATCAAAACAATAGTAAGTAAGTAGGATACACTCGGTGTTTATCGTGGCCTGAGGCTGGATATATGAATTGGGTAAAAGGGAAAGAAAGAACGGTAGCTTACCAATGTTTATAAAAAGAGATAGGCCTACTCATAGTGGAGAGCCCGTTGATAGAACACAGAGATGATTATTTAGTATGTAGGCTTACACACGAGATTTTGATGTTTCGGCTATTGCCTTGGTCATAGTAGAGTAGGTAGTGATGATGACTGCTTGCTCAGGTTGGTGTGTGGTGGAGTGGGAAGGGGCAGGGGGGGGGGATCTGATGTGTCAAAGGTGTAAGCAGGATTGTAGGAAGAAAATGTGGCTATTAAAGGATGCTAGATTATTTTCTACTGACGTGTCTGATTTTCCAGCAAGTCCAGGGGATCTGGGCGCAGAACATCGAAGATGCTACGTGCGCCAGCGTCAATCACAAGTATAGGCTAATCGTGTTCGGGAGGAAGAAGTACGTATTAAATATCTTTTGTGTAATAGTCGATACATAATTAGATGAGCGTAGCGAAGATTTTCACTGAACTCTTACGGAACTTTGTCTGTGCATTTTTTTTTTTTTTTTTTGTTTGTAAACACTGCACAGGTCGCAGGGTTTGACTGATCGACATGAAACTTTTTTTTTATATGCAAACTTATCCAACTTAGAACTGTGTAGTTTTGAGGTCTAATCGGTTGGACCATTTTTGAGAAACATCATTTAGAAGTTTCTGAAAACCCCATAAGATTTGGCTGGGCGAAAAAAATTGAAAAAAAAATCTCTCCAATACGATTCAAATTTTCCACAAATGTGAACACAAGAATAATATACATGAATAAAAATTTGGTTTGATATTCGGACCAGCCGTTTTGGAGAAAATAATATAATAAATGTATTTTATTCATCGAAAAGATAGAAATATTAGTTGAAAAATGTTGCATTGTCGAAGTCACGGCTTTCTAGATTCATTGACATCGGATGAAGTTCATTTCAAATGATCAAGGTTTGTAGAGTTTTCGATTATACTTTATATAGACATCTGGCTCATCGTACAACGCACATCCTGCGTTTGCCTAGTAGTTTTAACTAATGTTGTTTGTTGATGTCAAAACTAAAACATCACATCATTTACATCACATCGATAATTTATTGTAATAGGCCTATATCTATATTTTTCTCCAACTACGATGATCGCATCGAGTGTCCAGATATCATATTTGAATTTTCAATTAATGGTTTGATTCATTGACGTGTCCAGCAAAAGGTAAATATATTTTTGCTCCAATAACGATAGTGTTTGGAGGAATCATACAGAACGGGTGAAAAAAAAATAGTTTGGATAAACGAAAATAATTACCGTATTGTCCCGAATATAAGCCGACCCCCAAACTTTTAGATCAACAATTGAAAAAAAGGTTTTATCTCCTTTTCCACTTCAATCATCACTCGCCTGAGTTTGAATTTAGTTAATTTCGTATTGCGCGCGTGAGGAAGCTATGCCAACTGCGTGTGAGAAACCGTTGATTGGGGCCTCACGATCGTGTGTACTCGGCTAGTGCCGATGACGCGCGATCAGCATATGGCCCGCCTACTCGTCAAGGACCAAGGTCTGACAAGACGAGGCAGTCACAGCTGCTGAGCGGGCCTTTGTTTATTATTGCGCGTCAAATAAAAATGACAGATAATGGGAAAATGATGCTTCTTCATGATAAAACATTTATTAATCTTGTTTTTAGTGCAATATTTTGCAGTTTCAAGTGGATTCTGTTGTTCAGAGTAGGCATGTGTAGTGCGCCCTATTATATTTGGTGAAAAACGTGTTTTTGACCGATTTTAGGCCGAGATCCGCATATAAGCCGAGGGTGACTTTTGGACTCAAAATTTCGAGAAAAACCCTCGGCTTATATTCGGGACAATACGGTAATCATATTGATTATTGTGTCGCAGAAATTGGATTGATTGTTCATAACCCTAGTTTTAATGAGTGTTGTAGTCTTAGTCTTAGTCTGAGTTTTATTTACAACACGCTAATATACATCTTGGTTCACAATTGATTGTGATTGGTTAAAACTTCCAACAGAGCACATCAATATCAGCGTCATCTGCCGTAACTATCTTGGTAATAACCTCAGTTTGACGCATCTGATTGGTTTGCCTCAAGTCTTAGTCGTAACGAAATGGAATCAAGTTAAATCATGGGACTGGTTGAGATTAAACCTAAAAACAAAATGCTTGTGAACCATTGAATCAATTTTCTATATTTGGAAGAGAATTACGACGAGGTCTAAGATGAAGAATCATTAGAACTGTTTTGAATCCACGTTCAGTGTAGCTTGGATCCATATGTTTATATGGATGCGCAACTCATGCTTATAATATAGACTTAATATAGACTTACATAATATAGACTTACGTAATATAGACTTCTCCAGATCTAAGAAACACGAGGGTGAACTGTTTGATCTTTCTGTTTTGCATGGTGAATAAAGCTCAAATTATATTTGTGAATCGTAATATTGTAGTCATCTACGTTTACTTGTTTGCGGGTACCGCTCTTGTGTACCACAGTATTGTGTACCCCGATATTCTGCACCACAAGAAAAAGATAAAGTGGACCCCAGTATTGTGGCCCACACTGTAAAATCCGAATATTGTACAAACACTTTGGTTTTGTGGCCCCCAATATAGTGGTCCAGAAAACTAGATCATTGGGGTCCAGAATATCTTTTCCAAACGACTAAATAGATATTGTGGACCCCAGTAAAGTGACACACAAAGATTCGTCATTGTTAACCTCAATAAACTGGACCCCGATATAGTGGACCACAAAACTGTATCCAAATGTCGTGTGGATATAGTGGACCACAAAGTAGATATACTGTACCCCAAAGCTAGTTAGACATTGTGAACCCCGATATTGTGGCCCCTAATATAGTGGTCTACAAAACCAGAACACCGGGGTCCAGAATATCTTTCCCAATAACTGAATTGATATTGTGGACCCCAGTAAAGTGATACACAAAGACATGGGCGTTGTAAAACTGAAAACTGTACCCCGATATAGTGGACCACAGAAAAGATATACTGGCCCCCAACCCGAGCTATGCTGGTGCGCCACGAGAGCAAATGGGTTGGGCCTTGGGGGCCAGTATATCTTTTCTGTGGTCCACTATATCGGGGTACAGTTTTCAGTTGTACAACGCCCATGTCTTTGTGTATCACTTCACTGGGGTCCACAATATCAATCCAGTTATTGGGAAAGATATTCTGGACCCCGGTGTTCTGGTTTTGTAGACCACTATATTGGGGGCCACAATATCGGGGTTCACAATGTCTAACTAGCTTTGGGGTACAGTATATCTAGTTTGTGGTCCACTATATCCACACGACATTTGGATACAGTTTTGTGGTCCACTATATCGGGGTCCAGTTTATCGAGGTTAACAATGACGAATCTTTGTGTGTCACTTTACTGGGGTCCACAATATCTATTTAGTCGTTTGGAAAAGATATTCTGGACCCCAATGTTCTAGTTTTCTGGACCACTATATTAGGGGCCACAATATCGGGGTTCACAATGTCTAACTAGCTTTGGGGTACAGTATATCTACTTTGTGGTCCACTTTATCCTCACGACATTTGGATACAGTTTTGTGGTCCACAATATCAGGGTCCAGTTTACGGGCTCCCCTTGTTTGCCTATTGTACTGATTTTTCCAATTTGTGCGAGATGTGTTCTACAAATAAGACTTCAATGTAGACAGAATCAGTGCTCTACAAAAATATTACGAGAACGCATATTTTCAATCCCCGCCCGAATCCTTTTCTCCCAATCCGCCCCCCGAATAGCCAATAGCGAGTGTAATGTAACGTCGTCTCTCGTTGTCCAGTTCCCAGTGCATCGTGTACGGTATCGACGAGAGTACAGGTGGCCTCGAGGTCTCGCACCGCGTGGTGCTGTCGAGCAAGGACTACCCTGGTTCTCCAGGCGCGGTGCACTGCATGCGCTGGACCCCCGACGGGTGTGCCATGGCGGTGGCGTGGGAGAGGGGGGGCGTGTCCCTCTGGAGCACCTTTGGAGCACTGCTCATGTGCACGCTGGGCTGGGACTACGGCCTGCACGTCGACCTGGCTAGGTGCAACCCGCTCAACATACACGGCATGGTGAGTACGACGCGGCGGCCGGCAACGAACGAATAGGTCCAGTTGAATATGGTATAATTTCCATTCTAGAAACCTTTTTTTTCTAAATTAGACCCTTTTAAGAATTCAATGCTCAGCCATAGGAATTTGGAGCGTAGGAAAAATGTACCAATACTAGGTTCAACTATTTGGTTCAAGATGCATGGGAATCAGGCTGAAGAAGTTAGCCATTACTTCCCTTGTATTCCCAATCAGTCAAGAAGATATGATATCAGTGAGGACTACTGGGATGTTATTGGTCCATTTCCAGGAGCCTGAGCAGCAGGAGATCCATCATTCTTCACCGACTTTCTCCAAAAATTCGCAATATCGTCTTCAATTCAGGGCAATATCATTATCTCGATTTTGAGAGACTCGTTGAAAATTCTTCAGTGTCATCGTTATAGTTTAGTATAGCTCAGTTCAACACCATTCATTTTTAATCAATAACTTGATTTCATTTCATTCTCAATTGTTAGATTCTTTGCTTTTTTTCTAATTTCCCATGTATTATTGCTATTTTTATTTTTTATTCATCGTATATCTTGTATTCCCTGGCATGCTGGATCCCTGTGATCACTCGTATGCATGAATAGTAAAATTGAATAAATAAAATGAGAGCCAGGCAATAAATAAAGTGGATCTCTCTCTGTTCCAGGAGTGGTCTGCGGAAGGATACCAGCTGTGGATGGTCAAGCGGCAATTCACTCAGAACGCCGAGGGAAACCGTGAAGGCTCGAGTACAGACTGCATAGTTCAGTTGGACTTTGTGAAGAGTGCTCTGACCGTCAACCCATGCATGGTAATTAATAAGACCCACCCACAGCTTAACATGTTCAGTGTAAAAATGACATATAATCGATTGCAGTGACTTTCAGGATGAATATATTGTAGTGAAATTGTTTCACACCATTCAGAGATGTATTTTATATTATGAACATAATGAACATTTACAATAGGCTACATGTTTTTTGTTTGTAGTCGTCAGCAGTGAGGTAAAAATTGATGTCAAAAATGTCTACTGTTACTGTGGGATTCAAGTGATCTTTACACCTTTATTGTTATAAAATTTTACTCATTTTACTCCACACTACAATCAAACAGTGATATGTTTTAGGTAACCTAGTCTAAATCTGAGGACCTGTTTGGAGGATGGTTTGAGAATCGACTCCTAATTTTCAGAGTCGATGTTACCCATCCATACTATTTAGTCATCAGAAGAAGAAGGTATCTTTCAGTATCTATCAGTTCTGTAAGCTGTTGCTTCGCGTGTTGTAGAGCCATCACGGCCACCTGTACCTGCAGGGAGAGGACCGCATGTTCGTCAACCTGGGGGACAACCTGACCAAGGTGTACACGGAGCGGCCGAGGGAGCGCCAGTACAAGACGGAAGACGTGTTCTCCGACGCTGGGAACATGACCGTCACCAGCACGCTGACGAGCAGTAAGCAGTGGATCGTCGTGCAGATACCCTCCGCGTACTCGGGCACCAACTGGCCAATTAGAGTGAGTGCTCTTCGTGTTCATTCCTTTCTTGAGCCCGCTTTCCAGATTGGATTTACCGTATTTACATGCATATAAGCCGCACCGGCTCATAAGACACACCCCTACTTTTCAGGTTCTATTTTTGGAAACCTTTTTGTTTACTTACCCTATGTAAGATGCAGTATCATATTCCCAATATTTCGTGTCATAAACATGATTCAGGAGACCTTGTAACCACAAAAGAAGGTTCCAGTCCCTTTACCCTACACCACTAGCAATGGCAGGTTCAAGCCTTCTTCTTTCAAGGACTCCATTAGACAATAAACAATATTGATAATATATCTCCCAAGTTTATATTCATTTTTATCTACCCTATAGTGTTGAATGAGTAGCCCCTTATAGACTTATCACCCATAGCACACTTCCAGGCAAGCATTGTTGATTGATGATGTACGATTGTGTCAAAGTGTTTGTCTTGGTATTCAGTGTAGCTGCTGTAGCATGA
Organism: Brachyptera putata; assembly: GCA_907164805.1. Classification (NCBI taxonomy): domain Eukaryota; kingdom Metazoa; phylum Arthropoda; class Insecta; order Plecoptera; family Taeniopterygidae; genus Brachyptera; species Brachyptera putata. The sequence goes on along the minus strand of OU015462.1, from coordinate 9,247,439 downwards.
TCTGGAGTCTGACCTCCTGACCTTTAATGCTAGGAAAAAGGCATAAGGATATTTTATGAGTATGTTTGTTGTCATTTGTTGACACATTTACGACAATATTATATCCTTACAATTGACGATTGGGGGTCTGCCGTAATATCGACGACCGTCGTGCATACAATCTGACGACGATTGCGGGTTCGCCCTCTGCTTCAACATTGGGCAACCGGCAGTGTTTCACGGGAACTGTTTTTGTGATGTTTTCACATCAGAGAAAAACAGTTTTCAGCGAGCGCGTGTAAATATATCGCAAAATGTGACAGTTTTTTCCTCACTTACCTTTATAAGACGCATTTGACTTTTTGATGACTTGAAAATGGAAAAAAAGTGCGTCTTATATGTGTGTAAATACGTAGTTTGTTTAGCAGTTTCGATTGTGTATTGATAACACATTACTGGTACAGTATTTATATTGAACATATCAGACATGCCTACAATAAGTGGGTTATACCTATCGTATCGATGGATATGTAGCAGCATTACAGAGCTATGCAACCAGCCATATATTAGTATTCAAAAGTGTGCTGTTATCACGGTATAAATTACACTATTTTTGTATTGCGCTACGTGTTGTACATATAGTTGGAATTATATACTTTGTGAGCTTTACGTGCAAAAAAAAATGAAGAGCAAATTATGCGTGATCCAGTAATTTTTTGCGCAACATTTCTTCTATCTACATTGAAGTCTTATTTACAAAAGATATCTCGTACAAACGGAAAAACAGTACACTACTCAACCAAGTAAATGTCTGGAATAAAATATGATTTCAACTTAAGTTAATTCACAATGCAAAACGGAATGATCCAACAGTTTACTCTGATGTTTCTTTGCTCTGGAGAGGTTCTGCAATGCGAGTAAGCATGAGTTGCGTGTCCATATATAGCTATAATCCAAGCTCTATCGTAGGGTAGAACATGACATGAAAATGGGTGGAAGTTGAAAAGTAGTAGTAAATTAGTTGTGAGTCGGAAAAACTTGGGTGGGAAATTTTCCACCTTATATTTTTCAGGAAAATTTCCCCATTATTGAATGTTACTCATTTCTATAGCTTAGTAGGTGAAGGTAATGTGGAGCTGCTTGTGACTACTTTACAATTATCTTCTCGTTAGAGTAGTCAAAACTCAGTTGATCTGAAATTTGGCATATTTTGCACTTATAGTTTGAAAAATTATCTAGAAAATTTACCCGGAAATCGGGTGAGTACCACAGTGATTACAATATTTCTGTTATTTCTGTCCCAGTACACCGCGATAGACTCTTTCGGGGAGAACCTCGCAGTGGCCGGTCGCACGGGCCTGGCCCACTACTCGATGGTCGCGCGCAAGTGGAAGCTGTTTGGCAACGAGACGCAGGAGAAGGACTTCGTCGTGACTGGCGGCCTCCTCTGGTGGCAGGAACACATCGTCATGGGCTGCTACTCGATCGTGGAAAACCGCGACGAGATCAGGGTGTACCCGCGTGACGCGCGACTCGACAACGCGTTCGTGCGTGTCACTCGCATCTCGGCTCAGGCACTGTTGCTCAACACGCTCAAGGATCGACTCATCACGTACTGCGCAGACGGTCGGATCTCCATATACAGCCTGGCAGTCAAAGACAAACATACATGTTAGTGTCGTGGGATTTATTCATTTATCAAGGAAGGACGTTGGAAAATATTCTTTTGTCAATAGAACCATTGAAGACTGGAATAAGAATATGTTTTCATAAATATAGGCCTATATATATATATAAGTTTTTTTAATTTTTTATTTAGCTTGGTAGTTTTAATAATCAATCAGCTCTACTAGGCGTACATGTGAAAATGTTGGAATCCAACTAAATAATTTATTTTCACATCATTTTGATGGTAGGCCTATCAAAAATATCCGAGTGTCTAACATATTAGAGTCTCCATTACGTCCAAAAAAAATTGCACCAAAAACATTAATATTTCCCTCAATCAACTTCCATGCACTCTTACAAGTCTCTATAGTCTTATAATTTCTGTCCTCTCTGCGTGTGTCTGAAGTGGGTGGTATCGAGCTGACCTGTCTCCAGAGCATCGACATCAGTGCCCTCTGCGTTCACCCTGCTTGCGTTGTGTCGGTGACCTTGACTGCGCTGCGCACGGAGACAGGCCGACATGCCACCAAGGAGGTCGAGAGCATCATGCTCAACGTGAGCGGCCGGCTCATGATGGTCCAGAGAGAGCACAACCCTCGGCCGGAGACGGACAATCATCACAACGAGATGGTGAGATTTCACTATATTAGAAATAAAAATATTTTTTTAATTGATGGTCGATATTGTAGATATTTGCCACCTACAGTCCATGTCCGGTGAATTTCTATATTGTATGTGTTTTCTCCAACCTGTATCCACGTCATTGTTTATCGTATCACTTGTTTATCATATTCTGTATTATTATCTACAAAGGAAGAGATGAGAGGCAAAAAAGAATGATAGGAACAAAACTCTAGCCTTCTCTTGGAATTGAACCAAGACCCAAAGTGAAAAAATTAATTAATTGAAAAAATTGTAATTCACTATCTACTGAGAGCTGTACTGGCAGCAAATGACCGTGCTTTATCAAGGACTTGAACCTCGGCGCATAGCTGGAGAAATGTAATAGGTTTTGATGGTCAGGAGTCGCTGGCTTAATAGATAAAAGTAGAAAGTACCATTAGTTGCAACAATTTGCTCATAGATGGCACTGCTGTACCTTCTTTTGAGATGAACGGCTCGAAACCGGATGTCAAGGCTGGCTCGACAAACGACAGACGGTGAGAAATGAAAGAGTTACATCGAATCCTATTTTCCAAACGTGTGAATGTCTTATGTTGGTCTGTGTCAGGTGTACACCTGTTCGCCGCCGACCGTGCTGGCGTCGTGCGTGGAGAATGTGTGGGTGCCGCGGCGGTCGCGCCGTGAGAAGCCACACCTCACCGAGGCGCTGTGGCTGTTCTGCGGCGCCCACGGCATGCGCGTCTGGCTGCCGCTGTTCCCGCGCGATGGCGACAAGGCTCACACGTTCATGTCCAAGCGGATCATGCTGCCCTTCCATCTCAGGATATACCCCCTCGGTTAGTGTACTTGTTTTATGAATTGTCTCGCCTGTATTTAATTTGTTGGTATATTTTAGACCATACTCATGGCATTTGTTGGATGAACATGACCCGAATACTTCCATTTCATTACCAAAAAAAATAGGGCTAGGATTTCTTTTTTTGTTTGTGATTTCATCCGTGGGTTACAGGTCAGGTAAAGTAACCATCAACCTACTTTTTCTGACTAACTAAATGTTTCACTGTAATGAGAAGCATTAAATAATTTTGTTGATTCATCGTAGTAGGCCTACCCCAACATTAAAGTAGAACCTTTTTACATCACTAAAGTAATGAGTGACTATTTGTTGTTTCCAGCGATATTATTTGAAGACGCAATACTGCTAGGAGCTGAGAATGACACGATGCTTTACACGTCGGATTCAAATTCTCCGTTCTCTCTGCCCTTTTCTGTTCTCGAGAAAACCGTAAGTTTTCCATATATTTCTTTCGACTGAAAACACAGATGAGCGTTTAGCGAGGACCTCTATGCCATTCGTACAGAACCTGTACATACTGCGCAGGTCGCACGGTTCGACTGATTGACGGGAAACTTTTTTGGATATCAATAGAGAATAGGCCTAAATAGTTTTGAATAAACATCATGTAATAGCTTATCGACCACATATATGTCAAAGACTTGTCAGCACTAATCACTACAGATGTCCTAGATATAGCGAAGATAAAAGACCCGAGAGGAAAACAATTAACGGATCACAAACTGATATCTTGTCTTCTTAAATACAAAACAAGAGTCAAAATTATGAAATCCTGGACCTATAGGGATTTCTCTCAAGTAGATCACAAAGAAGTACAAAGCTATGCAAATACACTGGCGTGGGACGACATCCAGAAGATAGTGGACATTGATGGCAAAGTCAATTTTATAAATACACGGATCCTCTCGATTGTTGACACATTCGTTCCAGTCAAGACCATTAACACTACAAAACAAAGTGCCCCGTGGGTTACTGGCACGATCCAGAAAATGGTAGCTCTAAAACAAAGTGCATTACTAAAATATAAGAAGAATAAAAGAGAAAAAGACTGGATAGATTATACGGAACTAAGAAATTATGTGACAAGAGCCATCCGGAGAGAAAAGAAGGCATACATTGCCCACGAACTAATGTCTTGTAGAAACTCGAAGCTCTTCTGGTCCAAACTCCAAGCATGGAACATATACAGTAATAAAAAAAGAAAGCAGATATCCCTGTACAATTACAAAACCCAGATGCCATCAATACCTATTACGTGGAGTCAGTGGGACAACTTGCAGTAGATCCCGACTTGATTACCTACCTGAAAGCAAACCAGAGGAAGCAACTCGAAATAAAATTTGAATTCAAACCAATCCACATATCTGATGTGATAGCAGTGATAGAAAAGATCACTACAGGAGCAATTGGGGCAGATGGCATTTCTATCAAGATGATGCGTCTTTGCCTGCCATACTGTGCTGAAGCAATCACCGACCTAGTCAATTTCTCGCTAACATCCAGTGAATATCCCAGCATCTGGAAGGAAGGCGTAATCACTCCCATTCCCAAAGTCAACAATCCCAAAGTCTTTAAAGACCTGCGCCCAATAACAATACTACCAACTCTATCTAAAGTCCTGGAGAAATAGTATTTACACAGCTTAGTAACTACATTGAGATAAACAACTTTCTCCCAGATACCCAGTCTGGTTTCAGAGTAGGAAGAGGCACAAATACAGCCCTATTAGACATAGTGGATGACTCAATCACTGCTATAGATAAGTCACAGTTAACAAGCCTGGTATTACTCGACTTTTCAAAGGCATTTGACACGATCAACCACAATCTGCTACTTGCCATGCTGTGCCACCTTGGACTTGGACAAAAAGCAGTCGACTGGTTTAAAAACTATCTTACTCATCGCACACAAAAAGTGAAAGTCATTATCGATAAGTAGAGGCACGAAATTTTCGCAATAGCGATATGCGCGATTAAACATGAAATGTTGTTTTTAACCTATTTTTGATGTTTTCTTTATGTTTCATGATGTTTAAAAGTATTTAAAGGCATTTTTATTCTCGCGAATTAATGCGACAAACGTCTTTTAGAGCGAAATATTGACATTTCGCGAAATATGCGCGATTTTGATCAAATAGCGAAGTTCTTGTTGAAAATATACGACAAAAATAAAAAAAATCTTCATTTTGGTTTATGCATTTTTCATACACATAAATAAGTTAAGTGAAGGTAGATAAACTTGTAAAAACCCACTCTTATTCATTTCCTGTCTCCAGCTTGTCTCCCATGCAATCACAATGCCTGCAAGGGTTTGTTAGCCTACCTGACTACCCTCGAGAGGCTAAGAAACCCTTGCAGATGTTGTTATTGTACTTGACACTCACGATCGTTCACATGCGAGACGGTCGAACGATAATAGTGACGGTCGCGACATGTAAAAACACATGGCTACACTCGCCAGACTGGCACCTGTGACGTCGACGACAGTGCACGTGCGATATATGCGAAACTTCCAAGCGTCAATAGTAGTTGAATGACGGAGACGGTCGAGCGCCAAAACGTGGTCCCAGCTACTTACACTTGCTGTCTTGTCCCCCCCCCCCCCCGTCACTCATCATATTTGACTGGCGCATCTGATCAGCTCGATTGCAAATGCGTGTCATTGTTGCGTTTACTTTATCAGAACTCATTCGAACGTGGAACTTTGAGGCGTTGACATGGGTAGGACTCAAAGCGTTACAATTCAACAACGAGCTGCTGCTTACAAAGCGGATAAGTTCTATGTGAGTGATAGTTCAATACTAATGTGTAGGGTATGCAATTTACGTCTGGCATGGGAGAAAAAAGATACGCTAGATAAACACGTGAAATCCACTACTCATTTAAATAAAAAGGAACAATTCATCAGGGCAGAAGCACGAGAGGTGCAAAAGCGCCAAGCCACAGTTCCATTGTTGAACGAGAAAGCTAAGAAAGCGAAAAATGAGAAGTATGCGTACATAGAGGAAACTGTTAAAATGTGTTTGCGGGCTAATATTCCCATGGAGAAAATGGACCATCCTGCAGTTCGGGAATATTTTAAGAAGTAAGTAATGTTAATTTTCTCAATTTAATTTGTTTATTTTATATTTTAGCAACTCTAAATACAAAGCACAACTAGGCCTAATTTATCATCAGACATATCCGGTACTATTATTAGGCCTATTGTTTAAGTTTTATATTTAACTTGGATTTTTATTTTAGTCCCTTTCATTGTTTCCATCAATTCTATGTTCAATCTGCATGCTTGTTGATTACATTTTAATCCCTTTTATTATTTCTATCAAATGCTGTGTTCAATCTAGTGTAGGCCGAGGCGGAGCTTGTTACTTTCATTTTGGAATGGTAGGCCTACCTGTATCCTAATGAATATTTTTGATGACTCTTTTTATTATATTTTGATATGTAGGCCTACCATTTTTTGATTGAGAAACGGTAGTATATTCACACATATGTATGTAGACCCCAAGGTGGATTTTTTTTAATTTATTTTTTTCTATTATTTTTGTTTATATTGTACTCCTATGAATAATATAAGTTAGGCCCTATATTAATCTTGGTTACCAGTATTTATTTTGTTTGCAGATACATCCCTGGATCTGGAGATCTACCTTGCGCCAGAACTCTCCGGAAAGATTACATCGGTTCGGTTGGAGACTCGATGATCGAAGATATTCGCATCGCGATGAAGGGGAAATCAATGGTCGTTGTGGCGGATGAGACATCGGATTCAAGGGGGCGTTGTGTTTTTGCAATCCTTTTTCGAACGGTGACTGCTAGCTCGAGTCAGGAAGTCTACTTGGCCAGCTGCGAATTTCTGGACAGTGCGAACGGTTCAACATGTTCCCAAGCAATAGTGGAGTGCCTTCAAAAGTTTCAGATCGACTACAAGAATGTACTAGGTCTCGTATCCGACAGTGCCCGGTACATGGGGACGTGCTTCACAGCACTTAACATTCTAGCTGGCCAGCACATGCTGCACTTCCAATGTTGGGCACACAAGATTAACCTAGCAGGGGACATGTACATGAAGGAGCTCAAGGAACTGAATTTACTGGTAGTAAAAATTAAGATGTCATTTTTAAACTCTCGAAAGATGAAAAGTGCCTATTTGCAGTACCTCCGCGAGGAACATGAAGAGCTCACCCCCAAGTTGTTTCCCTGCCCTATAATTACGCGTTGGAACTCTTGGTTCCATTCGGTGGCGTACTTGGACACCTATCTTGAACCTCTTGTGCAGTTCATGACTCAGTATGAAGAGAGGAACAACAGTGCTGACTATGTTGTCAGTCAGTTTGCAACAGCTGATTGTGCAAATGCATTAAAGTTGCAAGTTACATTTGTGACAGAAGTATGTAGTAGATTTGTGACCCTCATTAACTCACTGGAGGGGTCAGCCTACCCATACGCACATATTTTGTGGGACGAACTCAATAAGTTAAGTGCTTCGCTGAAACGATATTCAGACGGTGCATTTCCACAGAGGACGCTGCTTCATCTGGGGAAGGTTGGCAATGTAATTGAAAAGGAAATGTTGATGGCGAAAATGAGAGAATGTTCTCAAAAGAGCAGAATGAAACTGTTGACACACATGGCACCTGGGCCAACCAACAGTTTCTACAAGTCAGCTGGGGAGCTGTTCAACCCCAGCCTTGCAGCTCAAACACAAAACCCGAGTGACAACTTCATCAAGGCGGCCAAAAATCAACTTGTGCCGACATTCGGAAGTGTTTCTGTGAACGATTTTGTGGAAGGTTACCATAACTTCCATGGAAAACTCTTGGCCAGCATGCAGGATGACAGTGATAGCATTAATGTTACACAGATGCTGTTGGCTTTGAAAGTAACGGATCCCTTATTTGCGGCAGCTGCACTCAAGACAATCTGGGCGCCGGTGAACAGTGTTGATGCTGAGCGTTTTTTTTAGTAACTACAACTTAGTTTTAACTGACAGAAGAACTACAATGAAAGAAGAGACTGTACAGACTTGCGCAATGCTATGTTTTAATTCAATAAAAGAGTAGGCTACTGTAGCTATTAACAGTAGTTGTTGGCTGTGCAAGCAAATTGTGAGACACTTAGTTTGACGAGTAAGTAAAGGTAAAATTGTGTCTGTAGATTTTTTTGTCACTTAATTTTTTCAACTTTAACTTAGTGTTCAAGCTACGTGTCTCACACATTACTTTAAATATATAATATGTTTCAATTCTGTTACCGTACATGAAAAATTGACAAATAAATTGATTTTGATGGATCGTTCACGCGAGTGGATCATTTAAACCATATGTGCTAAATTAATGCTAAATTGAGAATAATTAATGCTATAAATCAAAATAATTAATGCTATAATTTCATGCCTCTATCGATAAGCAAATAGTGATGTCAAAGCCACTTACTGTTACAACTGGAGTGCCCCAAGGATCCATACTCGGCCCACTACTGTTTATTATTTATACCGCAGACTTATTTGAAGCCGCGAAATACTGTAAAGTACACACCTACGCAGATGATACACAACTGTACATAAGTTTTGACCCAGCAGAAGCCTCACCAACTCAAGAGAAAATAAATGAAGACTTGACCGCAGTGTCACGATGGGCTATAAATCACGCCCTGATCCTCAACCCAACCAAGTCAATCTCGCTACTCTTAGGTACTTCAAATCAAAGAAGAAAAGCTCTCCAGGAAGGATTCACAGTATCTATTAACCAAACACCAATAGTTGTCTCAGATACTGCAAGAAACCTTGGCCTAATAATAGATAGCAACCTGAAATTCACTGAACATATACAAAATATACGCAACTCGGCATACAATAAACTCAGATCATTACTGAAATTTAAAAACATTCTTCCACCCCAGGCTAAAATAACATTGTCTGAGTCACTCATCCTGTCTAAAATAGATTACTGTGATGCAGTGTATGGACCGTGCCTGAGCAAGAAGAATGCCTATGAAATCCAGAAGATACAGAATGCTTGTGTCAGATTTGCATATCCCTATATAAAATGGAACGAACATGTAACCCCTGCCATTAAAAAAGCAGGGTGGCTGAAAATGGATGAAAGAAGAAAGCTACATGTTAAATGCATAACCCACAGAATCCTGAAAACTAACTTACCCCAATATCTCCGCACAAAGCTAAAAACTCGTAGCGAAATACACGACAGAGCAACCCGGCACAAAAACCTGTTGAACATTTCGGCGCATAGAACCACAAAATATAAAGCCTGTTTTAAACACAGTGCAGCAACCCTCTACAATAGTGTACCCGAACAACTGAAATCGTTGAACCAACACTCCTTTAAAAACCACCTCAAGAGTATTAGCCTGCAGTCTACCTGAAGACATTCATTATAGTAATATGTTTCCCCATATTATTGATATCACTTCTATAACTCCTATTATATTTTTATTGTTATTACTACTGAACAACTATAGCACTATTATTACTGTGTTATAATATATCATGCCATTAGCATAGTATTATTATCATATTTATATTTTATTGACAGGGTTATATGGAAGATCAATAGGGCAGGACCTAGTCCTGCCAAAAAACATTGAATATCGCCTTTTTTGTATTATATATATACATTATATTATTCACTTCCTGAGCACGGTATATGTATTTTACAAAATAAAGAAAATTGAATTGAATTGAATTGAATAGTACACTACTTTATGATACCATGGAACTTGCAAGGCAACCACATTCAAGATAATATTTCAGTTCTAAAAAATATATTGTGAAGAAGTTCTGATCTTTTAATTTCAGTACCGATTCAAGGGTTAAACGATCCTGAATTATTCAATGGTATCCCTTATATCCTTATAAAATCTAGATATTGACAAACTATTTGGTACACAAATGTCGAGGTATTGCGCAAGTTGTTGTAACCGTTCCTAACGTTGCCGCTCATTTCTGTCCCTTAATGCCGGTCTTCTTAATCCCCAGAGTCAGGTGTACCTGCACCAGATCCTGCGTCAGCTGATCCGCCGCAACCTCGGCTACCACGCGTGGGAGATTGCTCGCAGCTGCACCAGCCTCCCCTACTTCCCCCACTCTCTTGAGCTGCTCTTGCACGAGGTCCTGGAGGAGGAGGCGACCAGCAAGGAGCCCATCCCGGACGCCCAGCTGCCCAGCGTTATCGAGTTCATCCAGGAATTCCCCGTCTACCTCCAGACGGTCGTACAGTGCGCGCGGAAGACGGAGATTGCTCTCTGGCCGTACCTGTTCTCGGCCGCCGGCAAGCCCAAGGACTTGTTCCAGGAGTGCATGGTCAAAAAGCAGTTGGACACAGCGGCGTCCTACCTCATCATCCTGCAGGTACGTTGTTCGTTTCGCGGGCCTGGGGACTCGCCCCTGTACGTTGTTCCAGTCGGGGGCCTCATTTCTGTACGTTTTAACTGTCATTGTAACAACTAAATAATTGTACAAACTTCTGTAATTACATAATCTTACATATAAAGCTTTAAATAAATATGTCAATGTGGATAGACTTTTTTTAGCTTTTTAGAGGTAATAGCGTAATAGGGCCCTATAATTATAAATAAACAATAAAAAAGTTGTAGAATTGATAGTGCCACTATGATGAATTTATTCAATCTAGCAAGTTGTGATATAGTTCACTTGGACAAGATTTGTATTTTTGTTCTCTTATTGGATGTTTATTTACAACGTGTTGTTCCGTCCGTTTCAGAACTTGGAGCCCTCTACTATCAGTCGCCAGTACGCCACACTGTTGCTGGACGCAGCCCTGGACCAGTATAAGTGGGAGCTGTCCAAAGATCTGGTGCGCTTCCTCAGAGCAATCGGTGAGTTGCCAGCAGAAAGAGCACAATTCTCATTACTATTCACTATATTTTTGCTAGGATTGCCGTTCGATAGGTACAGTGCAAATCTTATAGGTACAGTGCAAATCTTACAGACAAGTTGATGTTGAATGTTGATTGGATTCCGATTTTCAATCGCCACAGAAAATATTGATCCGAGTAGGCCTATATCAAAATTTAGAATTTATCATTCGTGCTAAATAGCAATGGTAGCATCTGCATATTACCTGTGTAACTAAGATCTTGCTCTTCTTCAAATGTCTTGAAATACGGTACCGGTAGCTTATTCTTTTTTTTATCCATCATTTTTTAAATTTTCACTTAGATTATACAATTGATAGAGGAAAAGAATTCACGGAGTCTTTAAAGATGACTTGACTGAGGAATAAAAAGAAATTTTTATCTATTCATTTTTCATTTTTAAATTGATTCATGCAATGAAGGTGATGAAAATGTAAATATGAAATCTTGATTAGGTAATTGAGTAGCAACTGAAAATAAGATAATAAGAAGAAATAGGCCTAATTACAAACATGGTGCTATCCTTCAATTTAGATACAGTAGAAAATATCAATGGGGAAAAAAAAGAAATTATTGTAGGCCTATGCCTACATTATGAATGAATCATAATAATGGGAATTTGAAAAATGAGCAGAGCAACTAAAATGAGTCCTGAAATTGTTGAATTGCTGCATCAGAAAGTACGGTTCATTGTTGTGGTAATTTGGCATAGTATGATATTGCAGCCGTTTGTTGAGATAGTCTTTTGTTTGCAAGACCCGAACGACGTAGAATCTCCGCGCGCCTCGTTCATCATGCCGTCCAAGTACGGGCTGAGCACGCAGACCCCGCCTGTGAGCCCCAACGAGGAGGACCTATCGCTCGTGCTGGGGACCATGCAGGTGTCGCGCGGCCGCAGCTTCAGCACGACCAACACGCCCAAGAGCTCGCAGCTGGACGCGGCCGGCCCGCCAGCACATCGGGACGTGCTTAGAGCTGGCGGAGCCACTGAGACCAGCAAGTCCGTCCCGCTCAGGAGGAAGAAGTCCATGCCAACAGGACGGTCAGATTCCGTCGGGTGAGTGTTGACGACGATTGTGTAGTCGATGTGATGGCTGTTACGTGTTCTGAGTGTGGGGACCAGAAAGCATTACCAGGCTTTGATTCTTGTTCTTGATTGTGGTACACTTGAAAAATGCGTAAAATCACTACGTGTTGACATGCCGTATAACCCTAACATTAACTCATTGAACAGCACGTTAGCTCAATTGCTAACGGACTCTTTCATGTGATCCAGGAGGTGAGGTGCCTTGGTTTGATCTCCGCCACCGTCCATCTTTACAGTTTTTTTTCGTGGTTTCCCTATGTAGTTTAGGCTAATGCCAGGATGGTTCCAACAATGTATGCCCCAGTCGCTTCCCTCCCATTACCTATGAAACCTTATCATCATCCCATCATCTCATTAATTATTCATCCAATGCCACTAGATCTTCGTTATCATAACACTGTGTCGTTAAACCCAATATACATTTTTTCAAAATGAATTCAATTGAAAACTATTCATTTTGACTACCCAGAAAATTTAGCTTTTCACTGTCATACGTGACCCTGCTTTCAATCAAGTTCTGCTAGAAGTTGTGCTAGCATTGAAGACCAGCCCACCGAACTTCGTCTAAATATCGTCCCTTTCCCAGCTCACATTTGAAAGATATTTCTTTTTTTGTGGTATATGCTTAAGGGGAACCCACCCACAAAAATGTTTCAAGTGTTTCATTATTCATTGATGTATCAAGGTTAAAAATTAAAATAGTAAATTAAAGATTTGAAATGAAAAAAAAATGAAAATTCTGAGAAAATTTTGGAAAAACTAGTTGAAAAATACGTCAAGCCAATACATACACGAAAACCATTAGATAGGTATTCAGCTAGGTAATAATTGATACGTAGATAGGGTAAACCTTCCTCTACCAGCTAGACTATTTTTCTTCAGCTTACCTGAAGCCGTTCTGATACAAATAAATAGTTTCGGTTACCTCGATTTACGAAAAAACATTGCGTGGCTTTCCCCGGTCTTGTTTGCCAAACGCATGAAGTTGACCTGTTTATTTTTAGCTTAGCCCCAAAGCCAGTTCTTGTACGAACAAATTGATACACAATAAATCCGATTAATCGATTTTAGTTTGAAAAAATTGATTTTCTCATCATTTCTACATTTTGAAAATACTGTACTTCACTTTAAATTGCCAACACAACACCAAACACAAAAAATAAACGTACCAACACAAAATTACCAACACAAAACTACCAAAAGGACGCGCCTCTAAACCCAACATTCATTCAAATAGGATAAAATCGAGCAAGTAGTTATCCCAACGTTTCCGATTTATAATCGATTTGATCCTTCAAAAAAAAAAAACATAATCGATTTCTATTATGTTATGTTTTATTCTATTATGTACTCGATACCCACCCCTAATAAAAACCATACTGATAATGAATAACCAACGTAACAGCTATCAACAATGTTCATGTTCCAGCGAGACGAGCGGCTCGGCCGAGGAGTTCTTCATCGACGTGATCCTCCAGCGCCACGCCCGCCGCCTGCTGTCCGCCCGTCGTCTGTCTGACCTGGGCTACTTCGCCGCCCACCTGGACTTCCACCTGGTTGCGTGGCTGGGCCGCGAGCGTGACCGAGCCGCGCGGGTCGACGACTTCGTGGCCGTCTTCAAGCAACTGCACGACGACTTCGCGTGGCCGTACCCCGTGCTGCAGCATCCTGTGGCGTACTACCTGCAGCGAAAGACCTCTGCTGCCAGTTAGTCACACTTTACAGTCACTTCCTCGGGCTAAGTGTATTGGATGACTTCCATTTCGCTTACTTTTTTCTTCTTTGTAATTTTGTTCACGGTATACTGGTCAGGCAAAGTAACTAAACGATCTTTTACTGCACATTGGTGTCATACCAGCATTGTTTTTGCGGAAAATCAGTTTGATATTGGAAAAAATTCGGGAAAGCTGGAAAATCCCCGTGAGAATAACACTGGGTAGAATACTTCGTCAGTTGTTTGTTGACGCTCGAAGTGCAAGTGTCGAGACAAAGGCGGATCCACACTGCACGTTCATGGAAGTCCAGCGTAAGTCTCTCCCTTTCCATTTCGAACGAGAAGTATTAATTATAATATTTGAATATTTTTCCACCTTTTCTCAAGTTTCAGTATTTATTTCTCTAGTTGGTAAGCCTATACCATGTGTTATTTGTCTTGGTCAGGTTCCGCGGCCGCATCTCCGACGGAGGAGCGCATGAAGTCACTGACTGTGGACATTGTCGGCGGCAGTCGCGTGGGTGATAGTGGCTACGTGAGCTACCCGAGCGGCCGCCCCGAGCTGCCCCCGGGGACGCAGCCCATGGCACACTACCCCCCCAGCTTGCTGATGCCCAGCGAGTACCCCAGTAGCTCTGTGGTTGAGGCCCAACTCATGCCGCACTTGCTGCAAGGTAGGTCACGTAACAAACTGCTGCCCGTAGATAATAAACGTACCTCCGAGCCGGTTCGCTCTGATGGCAAAACAAAAATAAATTCACCCTGCACAGCCCCATTTCCCTTGTCTGTCCGCAAGTAGTGCATAGGCTGAGCACTGCAGGCGCTGGCTACGGCCTGGACGATAGCCAATCACACTTTCTACTAGGTTAGAACTTGGAAGTGAGTTGAAATAAAGTTGAGAGGGATTAGTTAAATTTCAACATCTTATTGCCATTCCAATCAAATGCCCCGAGACAAACTAAGTACTACTTAGAACCTTAGGGGCCTATTTATAATAATATTGATTGATGCAGCGTTTTGGGTCGAGCTCTGTGTTGGACGAGGACCCTTTAGTAGCGATATCCCAGTTTGCAGCAGCTGGATCAGATAGGTATAACACGGGATTGACGAGCTACCTGTTTCAGACGAGAGGAGCGTGATGAGCGGGGAGAGCTCTGTTTGGGGCGACGACCGTGACCACTACAATACGTCGGACACAAGCGAGAGCCGCTGGAGCGACATCCCCAGCTCGCAGCTGCTGGACCAGATATCGCAAGAGCTGGCCAATAGGGGATCGCAGAAGGCCGACGTGCAACTCAGGTACGCACGGCTGGCTATATCTAGTTTCATTCATGCGCTAACTTTTTGGCAAATACAGTACTGGTACAATGAAATCTCTATCATTTCAACTGACCAGGAGAAATAAACTATCCGTGCAGGAAAATGACCCATCCAGAAAAATTTAACATTGGTTACAAGGAAGTGGAGTGGGACGAAATACATGATACGGTAGTAGCGGAAAACGATGCATCGAGGTTTTACTGTAAACCCTCTTAAAATCAGAATTTAAAGACCCAAAAAACGTGGTTTGAATTATAAAAGTTGACATTATCGAAATATTCAACATTGAGCTTACTGGAATTATTGTTTGAATTACATGAGAATTTGATAATCAAGAGTTCGAATAGCGCGCCCACAGGTGTCAGGTGGTTAACAAACAAGTCTGACATGTTTTTATGTATTTGTTCTGTTCGTGCAGGTATTTGCTCCAGTTGTTCATGGAAGGCAACTGCCTGGAGTGGGCGCTGCTGATATCGGTGCTGCTGCGCGACGCAATGGCCGTTCTCCGAACTACGAACGCGGCCCGATCTCAGGACCAGTCGGTGGAGTCCGTTCAGAGGCTGAAGGATGGCCTTTTCGCTCTCTGCCAGTGGAGCAACACTGAATGGTAGGCAGTCATATGATGATACAGATGAGAGATAAATTGAAGTCAGGTCGGGGGTAGGTTCTCATAGGGCATGCGTTTTTGTAAACGTCCTCTCACCCATTATCATTTCATTATTACCCGCTTATTCGTACCCCTGAATAACATAGCTGTTGGTGGGGCGTTGAGCACCACCAAACCAAAAAAAGGAGTGGTGTTAGTAATGTATTCTTAGGTTAGGTGTCGAACCGTTTTTATTAGGGTTGCTCTTTGATATGAATTTCATGATCGATAATCATTGGCTTCATATCGATAATTAACTGAAAAAATATTTGATATTTCAGATGAGTATCAATAATCAACTTGAAGTGATTGATAATCGATTATATCGATTATCAATTTGAATAGCATGTGACCCATAGAGAGTTATTATAGTGGTGTCAGCTTCCCCTTCCTCTATTCGCTTTCATACCACCATAAATCACACCACTTCCAACATTGAAGTAATTGACAAGCAGTTCACTTTGAACACCAAGAGTGTCCACCAATCGTGTTACAAAAATGTTCCCGCCTTACTCTTTCATTGGATAATTTTGAATGTAAAAACCGAACAATCATATAAAAATGATGAAATACACGTTGATTATCGATTTAATCGATTATATCGATATATTGATACTAAAAACACATTCGATCATCATATCAAACAAGTCATTATCGATACATATCGATATATCGAATATCAACTGGCAACCCTAGTTTTTATGTCGTGAAATTGACACTACACAGCCTGCTGATCGGCCTGAAACATCAGTCTGTGCGATTTTTATTTAATAGTAGGAATCACCAATATTGGGATTAAGTCAAGTGGCTAGCATGCTGAACCATCATTCAGGAAACCAAGGTTCAATTTCTGCCATGGTTGACCATCCTGACGGAGGTGAATTGTGGTTTCCCTGTTGTTCAGGTTGATACTGGGTTGGTTCCTTGACAACAGACCACAACCGACTCCTTCCCACTTCCCAAAAACACTTGGTAGAATAATCTTTCATCTCATCCATCATCTCATTCATCACTCACCGATGCCAATAGATCTTAGTCATCAGTACTGTGCTGTTATTGGGTTGTTGAACCCATTATAAGTGAAAAAAACAATTTTATATGAAACAAGCGTCTCTTAGTCGTGCCATGGCTTAGGCCTACTGTTGTATACTTAACAATATTATTGGATGAGCGAAGCGAAGACTCAATTACACTTGACCCGAAAAAAATGTACATGTTTTTTTTTTTTTTTTTTTTTTTGTTTTTGTTTTTTTTTGTTCGCGCTCCACAGGTCAGCCGAAAATTCAAATTCGATTGAAACTTGGCATGCCCATGTGTCATCATCTGGATTGAATCCCATTAGTTTTTATACGCAATCGGTTGCACCACTTCTGAGAAAACTAATTTTCCATTTTCCAACTAACCCATAAGAATAAGCCAGAGAAGAATTTTCATAAAAAAAATGTCCTTCAAAAAATTTCAAATTTTCACCAAATTTCAATATAATAATGATACATATTATTCCGAACTTTCATTGGAATCCAACCAGTCGTTTTGATATAAAATATTATATAATGACAAAAAAAAGCAAAAGAAGAATTTTCGTACAAAAAATGTCTTTCAAAAAAATTCAAATTTTCACCAAATCTCAATATAATGATGATACAGATCATTTCGAACTTTCAATAAAATCCAATCAGTCGTTTGGATATAAAAAATTATATTATGACATTTTTACACATCGTTTTGAAGCTATTAAGAAAACCTATTAAATCCAAGCAACAAGTGTCACCAATTAATGGAAAACGATTAAAACAAGGCCTTCTTTATTATAGAAGAAATTATTGAGAATGAGTAATGAATATAAAAGGTGGTTCTCAAGGTGTATATATGTATACAGCTGTCATCACGTTTCATATAGTAGTCTAATATTACAATATAATATAATATTAAATTGCATCTACTATTTCCTTCATGAGAATAGTCTACGAAACAAACCAACCAAATGGAAAGATTGATTTTTAGCTTGAATGCCGTCAAAACAGCAACTTGATATAACAATTTTTGAAAGAATTCAATGTCATTCATTAGCTCATCCATCAACGCGGAAACACATAACGCGTTTTCCTAGTGGTACAATCAGAACTTCTTTCAAATACATGTATTAATTATGCAACTTGAACTACAGTACTAAGTGTACTAATTGCTATACTTTTCTCTTTCAGCCTTGGTTATAAGCCATTCATGTTAGCAATACAGAATCAGGTGGGTATTTTAAGTAAACTCCTGACTAGCAAGCAAGTCCAGCAGTCTTTGCTGTTGTCTCAGCCGTCCCCCCCTTCCCCCCGCCTGTCTCGGTCGCGAAACGTTAGTCACAGCCAAGACGCGGCGGTCGGTCCGCCGGTCAGTGCTCAGCCGACTGTGGGCCCAACTGCCGGCAGCTCAGAACCGGTCGAGAGCGTCCCGAGTCAGGACAAGCCCGCGGCAGACCAAGACTCGACCTATGAGGGCAACGTTGACCGACCGGACGAGTCTCGGTCAGACGGCGGACAAGAGTCCATGTCGATAGAGGTGGCGAAAGAACAAGCAATAGAGAGCTCAGGTTGTAGGATATCGTAGTATATGTCGTCGTTAACGGTAGTCGTTTTTAAAGATATTCGTCCAGCATTCATTCGTCCTTGGAATGGTACTGGGACCATCGATGCCACTGCCATGAAGATTTGTAAAGTTTGTACATTTATCTGTCTGTATAGAATCAAAATTTCAAGTCGTCATGTAGGCCTACTTGTATCCACAGAAGAAGAGAGTCGTCTATCAAACAAATAGTTGTAAAATCTTCAGTAATTACGTAATCTGAAAGGATTTGATGGCTTTGAGAGATGCGGATGTTTTTTATTGTAAAGCTCGTCCTGAAAAATTATAATAGGCCTAACGAAGAATTACGAAAACTAGACAATATAACAATACAGTAAACCCTCGTTAATCCAAACTCGGTTAATCCAAAATTTGACGTATTTTGAACTTGAAATTGGTCCCCAGCTGAAGGTATAGGCATTTCAATGTTAATCAATATGGTTAATCCGAATTTCGGTTAAACAGTAATTCGAACTAATTTTCGTTCCTTCAATTGCTTCAACACTGATTTCGGATTGGATAATCCAAAATAATCCGAGTGAATTCCGTGAAGTTATCACTGTTTCCCCAATTTCCATCCTTTTTATTTTTTGATGCGTAAGAATGAGTGGAAGCACGCTCAGCTGTTCCATGCTTTGTGTACCGAATGCAGTCGACCTTGACGAAGTCTGAGCTCGGAACACTCGTTCGTCCAACTCGGGACGGTCGAGCGCCAATAGAAACGGGCCACATGAGGATCACGCGTCACGGAGATAGCCGAGTACACACGATCAGCGAGGCCCTTAGCAACGAATCTATCACGTAGTCTCAGCCGGTGACACAGCTTCCTCTAGCGCGCAATATGAAATTAACTATATTCTGAGCGGGAAAAATTACTTTTTATTAATCCGAATTTTTATAAACCAAAATCATTTTTTTTAGGTCCCTTCGATATCGGATTAACGAGGGTTTACTGTAATATGTAATGTTTGTTATAGTTGTGGCGACTTCCTTCTTCTTTTGAGGATGTAGGCCCTAAGTATACACATAGCCCCAAGTATGTGGTATGAGTAACACTTCCCTAATAATCAGTCATTAATAGGCCTAGATCTACAAATTTAAACTTTTTATGAATTTATAAATAATTAAATACTAAATAATATATACTAGGCAATACTGTATTTCTATTTGTGGTCCATAGGCCTGAACGCCTTTTCGTAATGGTATTATTACATTTGTATGTTTAGTTTATACTTAGGCTAATGAATGACATTAATGCAGCTTACTGGAGCCATTACATGTAATATTACTAAATATAGGCCTATAAGATAATACTGTTACCTTAGGTATGAGTTATGTTTTGAATGCTAATATTTAATTTTGATTAATGGAAACATGTTGAATGTTATGTTCAAAAATCTAATGTATATTTACTTACGGTAATACTGTGGCGTTGGAATCCAAAGGATGCCTGAAACAGCCTACACCTCATTTTTAGGGATTTGATCTTTATATGTAAATAAATCGTTGATGTTTACCTATATTATTTTAATTACCGGTAATTCCTTTCTAAACAAGAAACTGTCTAGGTAATACTTGTACAGTTACGCACACGTGGGGAGCACGCATGTTGATTTATATTATTTTATGTATTTTAAAAGTTATATTTCATGAGCAATTTGAGCATACCCTACCAAACTAGTTAACCAAACGTTTTTTTAACAAAATCCGGGCAAAAATAAGTATGTAAAAGTATAATTTTAATTGTGTTACTAGCATACACTATAGATAACTGATCATTCAATGTTTGCCGAGGCACCAAGACATGGCGATGCTTGTTTTGTTAGCAGCAATTTTAACTCTTCAACTTCTAAGGGCCATATGGACTTGTGAACAGCGTTCTTATCCACCCTCGTAAGCTTCACAGCTTGGACAGTTGGTAGGCAGCCCTCTTTGATTAGAACGCCAACAACAGAGCAGTAAATACCTGCAAAACAACTGCATTTTATTCCGCATATAATTTCTAATTATAGCTATCGCCGGTACAAAAGCTATGATTCAATTGGATTTTATAACTTTAATTTTAAAATAATGCCGAATTGTTTTAGGGTCATTTTAGGTTACCTGTACCAGTACGATTACAGTACCAGTATTATTTTAAAGCTTTGAGGAGTTTTTGTCACCGTTAGGGTTCTAGGTAATAAAATAATGTTGGGTGTTCGGTGTGAATGTGTTATGTCAAATGAACAGTTCAACCTCACCATACCTAAGCCCAAGCAGATTGGTATGCATGGCTTGGGCTACTATAAATTTACGACGCAAAACAACCAAGCCTGCTAAACTGCTGCTAACGTGCTGCTTTACCCCTATATTCATTTATTCATATAAATTATATAAAACAAAACAAAACATTCATATAAAACATACAACACGAATAACCTATCATAGCATGTTACCTTTTGATATCCAGCTACGATCTCCAGGGACTGACGAGCAATTAATTATTTTAGCTTTCCCAGTTGAATCGCTGATAATAAGAATTTCATTGTCATTTCCAGCAATTTGTTCGATAGTTCCTTGAATCCATATGGTACCATCATATAATATAGGAATGTTGGATGATGGGTTATTCCTAATTGGTACATCTAATTTCCATTCTGCTGGTGTGGATAAGCTCATTTTTTTGCTACACTTCAAATCTTGAATAAATACTTTGATTGGAAGTATGCCTAGGTTTTCACGAATATTTTGTTCATCGGTCATATCTTCTGATTTACGATTTGTAATCTTGTTTGAATCTCTCTTCCTTGAATGATCCTATAATATTGAATAATTATTAGTAAATATGACGTGTGCGTAACCCAGTGTTGTTAAGGTTATGGGTAAATATGCAATATAATATACGTATTATGTAACCTGGGCGTTTTTAGAGTTATGTTGGGTGGTGGTGGTTAGGATTCATAAGATAAAGATTTTGTTTAAAATCATTGAATTACTGTCTTGTTAACCATTTACCACGAACCAAGGCCTACCCTTCTAATCCCAAATATAAACCAAAAAATAGAAACATAGAAATCTAAAAAAACACTCGAAAAGCTGGGTTACACATACAGCATATTCACTGGGTTATGTTAGATGTTGGCGATGGTTCTGGCATTGAATTTGTACTGGTTATGTATAGGCCTAGCTGCATGATAGCTGGTAGTTAAGTTTTGTTTACAGTAAAATTAGTTGCGGACACCCATAAGAACATGAAAAATTATGAAACTAAAAGAGGTGGGTAACATGAAACGCCATATTTACCTAATCATTCATCATCCCAATTAATTATAAGCTGCATACCGTAATAATAACGAGAAATAATAAACACATTCATTTTCACTTTACTCTTGATCTGACAGCTGTCATCGTCGGTCACGTCATGCGAGAGTTTTGGCGGGCTTAAGCGAGAGATAGGTTTTGGATTTTTGGAAGGCTGTGCTACAGATTACCAGAATTAAAGATGGTTGCAAATTAGCACAAGCTGTCAAGTTTGTTATGGATGGGTATTTTTGCTCATCTGACGTTCTACCTCTCGAAAATATTCAATGGCTGTGTTTGAGAAAAAAGTTGTGAGGAAAGTCTATTTAGATGACACTCAAGCCTTGACTTGCTTATTTGAAAACACACAAAACATTCAGGGCCACACCGTAAGTAGGACTAGGTCTATAAGCCTAGTCCCTAGGCTACTCGCTCAGCCTAGAGTGTAAGATATTGCCTGGGACATTGATTTTGTAGTTTATTATACATTAAGTGTAGTTGTAGCCTGGGCCTAGGCCTATACCATGCACCATGCGTAGACTTTGGCCCTAATTATGGACCTATAGGCCAAGGGTTGGGTAGGCCTAGACATTGAATGGCCTAGACCAGGACCTAGGACTATGGCACAAAACTGAACGCAATACTGCCTAAAACTGAATTTTTCACCTGAAATTGGTGTTTTCTTGTTGATTTTGGTTACTACTAGGCCTATTAAATGTAGCTATCTTGATATAATGTTGTGTTTTATTGGTTTTTATTTTCTTGTACCTGTAGATTTGTGGGTTCTGACAGCGGTATGGGCTCAATGGTATGGGGGGATGTTTTTGACGATGGGCCTACCAACCAAACACCTATAACCACTGACTAGGCCTAGCCTATAACACAAATTACAATTATATCCATATCCACACAACCATTCCAACCACAACTAGAGCTACCCACCACAAACAATTGTCACTCCCATCTATAACCAAATAACCAATGTGTTTACTATCAAAATGATCACAAAATTATATTACCTGTTCATTGAGGGTAAAGTGAGAGCCGAGGCAACTATCCAAGAAGTATTTCTTTGGCACATGGGTTACTTCATTTCTTGATAAATTCTCTAATAAGAACATTTATTCTTTGGGTATGGATGGGTAGGATGATGGTTTGTTGTGTTATTGGGCAGGTGAACTGAGGTTTGGTTGTATGGGTATGAATGATAGTGGGTTGGGGTTGTTCGATTGGTACCGTCAGAAATAACTCCTCAGGACCAAGAAATCTGCTTGTTTACTGGTAATCGAGGCGAAACCTATTACCGGTATAACAACAATTGTTTACGTAGAGTGACTTCATTCAATGTTGTGCTTGTATCTAATTACGGTAATAGGGAACCAAAATCAACAATAAATCATCAATTCATTTCAGGATTTTAGGCATGCAATGTTATTCTGCATATCAATTCTATAAACAATTTTTATTTTATTTTCCACTGGTCTTTGTTTACGGTAGGCTACTGATTACTCTGATACTTCTCATTCTTGCCAGTCGAAGTTTAGATGGTGCTGCCCGTCATAATCAGTCTATCAAAAGAATGCTGCAAAAACTGAAATTGATTTGGTTGTTGAATCGCTTCACACGAGGCATGGATTTTGTAAACATGTATCACCCACTCATTCAGGAAGATGTTGTTTGGATGTATAGGCCTAGATAGATGTAAATGTAAGGGAGATAATTAGAACATCTTGCCACTGTGCATCACGCATTTCTGCAAGAGTTATAAACCTATTCAAGTCCCCAAATAGTATAGGCTTATCAGTTGATGGGGTTGTGAAGTTGCTCACCACAATTCATCCTACGACAGTTTTTGGGTATTTCAAAACCCGAGCTGAAAACCAATTAGATCACCAATTATGTCCTTCTAGGTGGCCGTTGAAAAATTGTAGGCCTATTCACATTAGGTTTGCCGTTCGATGTGAAAGATCGAAACTTTAATATCAATAGGCCTACTTGATCGAAATATTTCTAAATTTTGATTTTTGAATTTTCAAACAATATTGAATCGAAAAAAAAAAAGTAATTGTAAGCCAGAAGTCTCATGTATAGTTAGGTCTATATACTTATAGGTAAGCGCTACGGCCAAGATCAAGCTCTTTGGGTACCAGTTCCATGCATTAGAGCCAACTGACTCGGGGGTAGTAATATGATCATATAGTATTACACTTACAACATTGTTACCGTATGTATTATATTCCTCATTTCGGTCATTTACAATTTTTTCAATCAATATCGATCATCGTTTCTATATCGAATTGATCAAATCTTCCAAGTAGATATCGAATCGAAGTTCCAAAATTTTGATATGATATAAAATATTGCAATTGAATTGCAGCCCTAATGTGTTGGCCTATAAAGATCAGCGGGCCTTGGTGGCCTTCCACTAAATAACAGTCTATACACGCGAGCGTGCTTGTTGCTGAAATGTGTTGCCTAATCAACGTTGAACATTATTGTGCGACAGGAGTATATCATTCGAGTTCAAAGAGGACCTCTGCCGGAGAAATCATGGTACATATACAAGCGATACAACGACTTTGTTGCACTTCACAGCTCCATTCAGTTATGTGGACTTGGTCTACAGTTTCCTCCAAAGAAACTCATCGGTAATATGGACAGAGAATTCATTGCCGATAGACAAGCAGCTCTTCAGGTAGAGTAAGCCCTACTTGATATCATACGTATTTACCCCTGTCCCCTGTAACCAGTGTGACATTTTCCTGTGTGGATTTTCCTGTATTTCACTGATACGTAGGCCTAATCAAACTCAACGGCCTAATGTATACCGGTATTCAAAAATAAATCCTATTTTATTATTATTATTATTATTATTATTATTATTATTATTATTATTATTAATATTGTTATTATTTCAGCATTTAACAAATCAATTATGTCTGTTTCAGAATTACTTGAATTTGATTCTAATGAACCCCATCTTATCGTCTTCATTACCAATGCGAAAATTTCTAGATCCCAACAATTATGCGACTCCATTTCAAGGTAGGTTGATTCTCTATTAAATTGCACCCAATCATGGTTTAAAACTTTTAAATATACCGTATGTTGTATGTACACTATTGTACTTATTTATCATTCATAATCAATGTGCATTTTACTATCTACTGTTTTCAATAAATGTCTCAAAATAATCCTTCAACAATAATTTGTAAATTATAATGTATCGTTCCAAGTTCTTGTATGACATACATGTGGATTTAATAGAGACAATAAACATTATAAGATGAGTGTAGCAAAGACTTCCATTTCACATACAGAAAAAAAAAATTGTGCCATTAATTTCTTTTGTTGTTATTTTTTATCCCATTATTGCAAAACTTGATGTAAATGTGTCCGATAGTCGTTTTCGTACTCAGAAAATGTGAGAGCTTTGAATGTTGATTTTTTAAATATTTCTCCTCCGGGTTATTCTCATGGGGATTTTCCAAACTTTCCTCATTTTACCAAGAAAACCGTCAAATCGATTCATCTGAAAGAAATCCTATCCTATGACACGAATGTGCAGAAAAAGTTTCAAGCCGGTTGTTGGTTACTTTTTGGGTTCCTCATACAAAATTCCAGTAAAAAAAAACAGAAACGAAGCCTGATTATTTTCGGTAAGTGAAATGGAAGACTCCGCTTGGCTCATCTAACTATGCCTGGCTGATCCGTCGCGTGGCCACGGCTTGATGTTAGTTCTGTGTGTGTGCTACCAGAGCTGGCCCTGCAGCACGTGTCGATGGCTCTGCGCAGCGAGGTCAAGTACGAGGTGGTCAAGCCACTGCCTGAGATCGGCTGGAGGATACGCAAGCACTACTTCCTGATCCGGAGCAGCGGCAGCCCCAAGGAGGAGAAGATCCTCTCGTGGGTTGAGCACGGACCAGACAAGTATCTGGAGAACAGAGACCTTCAGGGAGTTTTCAGAAGCTTGGCCGTCTTACAGGTACTACCCAAACCTCTAACTATCGTTTTTCAAGAAACCAGGGACAACATCCATGCAGGGATTACGTTATGGCCCCTTTAGACGATCAAGATTTATTGGCAAGATCTTGCCGAAAAAAGTAGAATACACAGATTTCCTATTACGCCTTTACACGACGTCAAGATTCTTGCCTCGATCTTGCTACCAGCGGCAAGATCTTTTCTGGAGTTGGACAAGGCTCTACTTTTCGGCAAGCTTGACCGAAATCAAGCCAATGGCTGACGCTTGCGTTGTCACATGATCATTTGTCATTGATCACCTACTTTTCATCTGATGTTCACGTGCTGCTCATGTATCATTTCATTGAATGCCAACTCTGTAGAAGGCTAACTGCACTACTTGACAATTGTTGTCTTTATTCCATAAAATACAACTGTCAGATGAAGGTACATTGAGTTAGGTTAACGTTGATTTATTCGACAACAATAGGCCTACATTAGCCCTACCGTACGTAATCAGTTGATAATATATAACAAGAACACCGCGTTGAGTTGAGGTTATTGTTTCTTAGAAATACCACGAGGAGGCGCGGATGCTACTGTAGTTCACTGTTGGTGACTATAGACGGCATGATGATCGGAAAGAATCTTGCCGGAGCGGTTAGACGATCAAGAAAATATGGGCAAGCTATCTTGCCAATACCAGAAAGATAATCTTGATCGTCTAAAGGGGCCATTAGTTTTCCATTATTAGTTAGCCTGTATTCCCATACAGGCTAATTAGGTACTACATTACTAGGCATACAGGTTAAAATTAATGATCAAAGTAGGAACGATGCATCGAGGTTTCAATGTATTATTACTGTGTCGGTTGATCTAGTGGCTAGCTTACTGCACCGTCATTAAGGAGACCGGGATTCAATTTCCGCCGTGATCTGATCCTGACAGGTTTTTTTGTGGTTCCCTCTCTCGTTGAGGTTGATAGTGGGATGGTTCCTTTAAAACAGGTCTAGACCGTCTCCTTACCACTTTAAAAAACACGTAATAAAATATCTGTTCATCTCATGCATCTTATTTGTCAACGTGAGTAGATCTTGAACGTCAGTAAAGTGCATCGTTAAGCCCAAGTAAATGAATATTCACTGTACTGAAACACGTTAGGAGGCTGTAAGATGTGTGTTGCGTGTTACAGCATCCGTTGATCGAGCCGATCGAGTTTATCAGCTGCACCGAAGTCGGAGGTTTTGTCGTGCGCAACTTACACTCCGCTGGTAGCTTACGAGACCTCATCTGCTCTTCCAAGCCCAAACTACCGTTTCTGAAGAAGTATGCCAACCCTAAAGAATATAAGACACTTTCCACGAGCGACATATCTTTGTTTGGGTATCAAATTCTCGAACAGCTCAGATTCCTCAATGAAAAGGGTCTACCGTTTGGTGAGTTGTAGTATCTTAGATTATAGCTGTTGTACCAATAGATTATAGTAACTATCGTACCGTTGGATAGGCAAGAGCGTTCCATAGCTGCTCAACCACTCGTATATTAAAAACCTAAAATGCCGCATTACAGTACAAGTAAATTTAATTTCTTAAATATTTCACCACGCATTTAGCGTTTATTTGAAATTATATACTTTACAACTTTTTCATGCATACAAACAAGAAAGCAAATATACTTTTCACATCATTTTTTCACTCTGCATTTCTTCTGTGTACAATGAAGTCTTCTTTGTAGAACATTGGCCTATCTCGCACAACTTGGAAAAGCAGTGCACTATTCGATCAAGAAAATGTCGAGGATTACAATACTCCTATTCGAATTTAATTGTAACTCTATTCACCATGCACAACTGAAAGATCCAACAGTTCACACTTCCGTTACTTAGCTCTGGAGAGTCTGTATAAGAATTAGCATGAGTAGCGCATCTAATTTTTATCCATTGCTTGTTGTCTGTGTATCTACGGAACATTTCACAATGTTTTAGTTTTATCGATCCAATTCAATACAGTAGTATCAAGTTTATTTTAGTTCATAACATTTTTCATTCACATTTTACATACGTACGCAAACAGAATCCTATCAACGATTAGTTGCCCAGTTATTGAAAATTCAGAAGTAGTGCCTATACTACGGTAGGCCTATGTTGAAATTTAAAAATTAAAATCACAATTTTTTTTTGTATATATAAACATAGAGGACAAGTACATAATATAGGTACCGTAAATACATAGCCCATACAAATAAAATGATGAATTACCCGTAATCAAACAGTAGGGAAATATAAATTGGTTATCTTATATGTTACTTAATAGGCAATCCAATAGGCTTGATGAGAGAAACAACGTTAAGCCCTCATAAGAAATCCTCTGTGTGGAGGCTGACTAATATTTGAGTGCACAATAATATATAAAAATTAAAGAGTTGAAATGAAGAAAATGAATTCAGTAATTATTAATAATTTTTAGTGAGATGGAAGGTTAGCATATACCGTACGGTATTGTAGGCCTATCATTCAACTTCAACATTTTTGACATATAATCTATGACTACCAATAACGTAACGGGATAAGCAACATGGCGTAAGTTATATACTTTCAACATTAGACGTCTTCTCACCATGATGGAAGCAAAAAATGTGACACGCTGAAGTGTACATTTTTGAGATTCGCAATTTCAAATCAAAACGTACGCATTCAGCTCGTATTTCAATGTAAAGTACATAGTTGAGTACTTGCATTGTTTCTGTTCTTTCTCGCAGATGTCAAGTAATTAATGCAGTTATCAATTGGTAAATGTGGCAGTATGGGTCTTGACTAGGGGTCCAATGCTTTCACACACGTATTTAAAATTTAGATTGGCTAATTCAAATAAAATGTATTCCAACGTTGCTTAATACAATTGGGAAGAGCTGGATTCACAGAGTGCATTACACGTATTACTTTTATGAATCAATATATAATACTACCAGTAAATTGAGTATGACGGCATCCCTTTGATTCCCGCATGGTGCGAAAGGAAATGATCAAGTTGCTTATCCCGTTACGTTATTGGTAGTCATCTCATAGATATAATATGCAAACTAGATAAGGCCTTGACAATGAGTAAATGTCCAACTATGATGTAACTCAACTGAAAGTACAGTTTCAAAATAGTTGTACTGTATATACTATCATGTGGGTTTTATTATTTATATAATGAAATAAATAAATATATATTTATTATTTACAGATAGAATTTCATAATAAATCTTATTAATATTTTCAAATTCAATCTTATTGTTACATTGTCACCGGCCATGCTGTGATTTTCTAATCGTTATGTATTTTTCATTCTGCATATTTCTGCAGGCCACCTTCACACTGGAAACATCATCATCGAGAACCGCACCGCTAAGCTGCTGGCCGTAGAGAACGGTGTCCTCGGTCTGCCGTCGTATTACCGTCCGTACTTCGTCCAGCATCGCGCGGTCCATTCGACAGAGGCGATCGACGTCTACTGCTTCGGCCATGTCTTGTTCGAGATGTTGTTCGGTCACCCCTTGCACGAGTCTGTCTGTGATAGCTTCCCCTCCTGTTGTCCACCCTTGTTGAGTGAGTACCAGCACTGCATTTAGCATACCCGTTGGCCCACAACACATATACAAACGTCTTGTTTTCTTGCTTTTGGCAGTGGTTTCAGTAGATTCAATTGGAATTTATTTCAGTTTGGTAGACCTATAATATTCCATGTTGTTTTGAATATAGAATGCAGGTAACGTGGAAGTTCTCTGTGTGTTCCAGGATCTGTACTAGAATCCATCCTGTCGTCCGAGTCTTGTAAAACTGGCCTGCCATCCATAGCTGACCTCATGTCGCACCAGTTCTTCACTGGGGCCAATCGGTTACAGGTCGAGCGACCCATCTTGAAGTTCAACGCTAGCCACAGAGAGGCCTTGAAAATTGCCACGCAGAAAATGGAGATGCGTCTCAAAGAGGAGCAAAAGATAGTAAGTCTGCAGCGTAGCACCTCATTCACATAACTACCATCTAATGAAAAGCTAGTGAATTGAAATTCATCATAAGAATGAAACCAAACTCACCTTAGGATGTCTTGCTGACTAGTCTATTGTATCGCTTTAAAACTTGTCGATCGCCGCTTGAAAATAGCTTGGACCCTAGGGGGACATTCCTGTATGATAAACAGCCTATACACAGCCACCTTGAACCGTGGGTTTAAGTTAAGACTGGTCTTGTACAGGAATGAACCCCCAGATGTCTCAGAATCACTTTTTCATTATTACTAACTGACACTTCCATCTTACCTTGAATTGACTCAAATTATATGAATGCATGAAGTCATAGAAATGTTATAGTAGATGAGACCTATACGACCTAAATGTCGATCATTTATATCGATATTTGATGTCGAATGGAGCTCTTAATTTTTCGGTATTTTAGATTGATTTTTGATACGAGATATTTGGTATTGTTTACAAATTCTTGATCGAA
This sequence comes from Brachyptera putata, assembly GCA_907164805.1. NCBI lineage: Eukaryota > Metazoa > Arthropoda > Insecta > Plecoptera > Taeniopterygidae > Brachyptera > Brachyptera putata. Next base: position 9,217,309 of record OU015462.1, on the reverse strand, counting down.
CGGCAACGTAAGAAGAGATAAATGAACGAAGCAGGCAAACAACCGAATCTGGAACCGTGCGTAGAGGTTTGACTACAATGCCGTTTCAGTGTTTTGTCTATTTTTTAGAAATATATATATAATAATTTGATTAATATAAGATCATCTTCCACAGGTGAGACATCAAAAACGGTTAGTCAAAGTCCAAGAGCTGCTGAGTTCCGAGGGCGAACAACGGAAGAGGAAAATAGTAAGTCAAACTTCTTGTATTGCTGTATTTGAATTCAGCCGCCACTGTTTGTCACGTCTGTGAGTTGTCCGCTGGAAGTTGACCCTATCCTCCTCCTTCCTATCTACGCAAGCCATACGGAGGAGGGTAGGTACAACAAGTCATTGTGAAGACACGAAGATAACTCATCCTAATCGGTCTAGTTTGAGCAGTGCGTATCTAGGGACCTCGAGTAGAGTTTTGAGTTCGATTCGAAAGTGGATAAATTGCCAGTTCGAGTGTTTTGTTTGGTTATTTGTTGAATTGGGGATTTGTGAGAGAAGGGCTTCAAGTCTGTGGATTTTTGTAGTTTCATCCTCTGTCTCATTTATTTTTGATCATTTGATCAATTTTTGTTGAACTACATGACGCCCTTACCGTTTTTGTTTTGTTTTTAGTATTATTCAGTTTTCGGTCCTTCACCTCACCTACCCAACCTACTGCGTTTTCCTGCTTCTATAATTTATTTTGTCCCATCATTATTTGTCCCAAATACCTAATCAATGTTAAATTCTCCTACATGGATGGTTCATTTTTTTGTATCCCTTTGAGATATAATAGAGAGATGTTTCAATGTATTAATGATTTTAAACAGTTGTGAGTAAGCTTGATAATGGATTGTAACGTTTAGTGTAAGTTGGTGAGGCGTGCTTGCTCCGTGTTGGCTGACGAAGTGTTTGTCCTGACAGCGGCAGCACAAGCAGCTGAAGGAGCAGCAGAGGCTGGCAGCCAATGGGAAGTCGCCCGAGCGGTCCGAGAGTCCCAACAGCACGAGCACGGCCACGTCCGCTGGGACTGTCACCCCGCCACCAACTACAGGTAACGACACGACACAAACCTCAACCGTAATGTAGCTGGAAGTGCAAGGTTGAGAATTTAACTTCGAGTATGAGTTTAAGGGCCGTTCACCGCGGCCATTTTTTTTTCTAACGGTACTTCCAGTATTCTGAGCTCATTCGAGTTGCAACCCTTCTAGAGAGAGGTCATGCTACTCTTCGCTCCAGACAGAAATATTTACGTTATGATGGTATAACCGTGGCCAAGGGGCTGGGGGGGGGAGGGTCGGCTAGTCGAACACTACCCTGTACTCATCACCTAATCCCCAGACCCGAGTACGCGTGTCGGGGACAATACGTGAAGGATAGGTGGCATACCTGCTTATTAGAAAACAATAGCCAACAGAAATCACATCAAAAGTGATGACAATTTTTATGCTTATGCGTATTTAAATACTGCAAGTGCGTTGAAATTGTTGATGTGATAACAAACCTTTTTTGTTTTAAAAATTTGGAGCATTTTTCACTGAATTAGAGATTGATACATAAAAAATCTCAGCACAGTATAATAAGTAGGCCTATAATTTCCATACAAAGTATTTCAGTACCGTATTCAAAGTATTTTCAGTTGAAGTATTTTCTTGCCACATTAGGTCACTCTTCACTTTACGTTTATGAGGCAGGAAAGGTCTTTAGATTTATCGCTCTAGTAAAAAATGTTCGACATTATTGTTCAACTTAAATGAACATTTTCCCAGGATAGTTTTTATGAACAACTAATTAAAAATTGATTCGTATAGAAAGTATGAAAATGCACCCCATGTGAGCGAGACATTTGGGTGAAATCTACATGTGCTTTATACGTAATTCTGGCCATATATTGGCTTCTTATAGTATCATACTAGGAAAACGCAGAATATGCGTTGTGAGATGAGCTTAGAAGTATGGAAATGTAGAATTAAGAACATTGGGTCAGCTCAATATACATCTTCAGGCCATGGATCACTTCAAAAGTTCAAATCTGTGGCTGTCTGTTGATATATGGACCTTGGTTTCCCAACAATGGTACCAAAGCCTTCTCTATATTCATCACAGATTTTAATCATTTTAATTTATTGGTGACTTTTGTTGCTCACAATTTTAATAGTTACTTAATTGCTTTTATTGATGTGAAAAAAAGTACTTTGAAAATGCGTTTTCTTCGTTATTTCACATTCGATTGTTTCATAAATCGATTATAATATGTATGATAGTTCTTTCCACATTCAGTATGAATTTGAAAGCTTTTGAAAAAATTTTGTTTTCAAGTATTTTCTCCTCGGGTTATTCTTATGGAGATTTTCCATACTTTCCAAATTTTTTACGGAAAAACCATCGAACTGATTTTGCTGAAGAATAATTCCAACCTATTCTGGTGTAATTTCAATATTCAAAAAAAGTTTGAAGTCAATTGGTCAATTTTCCTGACCTGTATGCCGCGTACAAAATTACACACAAACAACAACAAAAATAAAAAATAAAAAAATACCAAAATTTGTCGGTATATGGAATTACTAGGAAAACGCAGAATGTGCGTTGTGAGATGAGCTTAGAAGTATGGAAATGTAGAATTAAGAACATTTGGTCAGCTCAATATACATCTACAGGCCATGGATCACTTCAAAAGTTCAAATCCGCGGCTGTCTGTTGGTATATGGACCTTGGTTTCCCAACAATGGTACCAAAGCCTTCTTTATATCCATCACAGATTTAAAAAACGTTTTAATTTATTGGTGACACTTGTTGCTCACATTTAATAGTTCCTTAATTGCTTTCTTAATTGCTTTTATGGATGTGGAAAAAGTACTTCGAATATGCGTTTTCTCCGTTATTATACATTCGATTGTTCCATAAATCTCCGAAAATGTGTACGATGGTTGTTACTACATTCAGTAGAAATTTTAGAGCTCTAAGAAATTTTTGGTTTTCAAGTATTTCGTCTCCGCGGCTTATTCTTATGAGGCCTTTCCATACTTTGCAAATTTTTTCCGGAAAAACTGTTCGATCGATTTTTCTGAAAAACAATCCCAACCTATTCTGGTATAATATCAATTCGAGAATAAAGTTTCGAGTTGATTGCTTTTTTTCCTGACCTGTATGCCGCGTACAAAATTACATACAAAAAAAAACAAAAAAAAAAAACATAAAAACCAAGCCCAAAATTTTTCGGTATATGGAATGAAAATCTTCGCTACGCTCATCTAAAAATCTTCGCTACGCTCATCTATTAATTCCAGCCATTCATTTGATAAACATAGACAATATGTGTCTATCATATTTCTGATTTGTTAAAAATGTGATAGAGACCTACAAATAATATATATAATAAATAATGATAAATAATATGATTCAAATATTGTGTTGTATTGTGATACCTTATTTTATCATTTTTCTCATATCTTACAGAATTGAATATCAAACTTGACTGTTTTGAAGTATTTCGTCGAGGAGTTGAAAATAATATTGGAAGTTATCGCATAGATTCTCTGTTGTTATTGCTTGTCAATCACTTCTATAATCCCTCGTCTTGCTACTCTTTCCTCCTAGCCGAGAAAAATCTACCTGAAGGGTGAGACACATTCTGTCTCTTTCTACTTGGCACTTGGACAAACTTCCGCAACACTACGCTAGTAGACAGTGGAAAATTGTAATTAATAAACAATTTTTATCTCGATATCTAATCAAGCTATTGACTTCTAAATACCTGACCTCCTGTAAACAATAGTTACCAACAATCTGAGAAAATATTAGCACATTCAGTCAACAAACACGCCAAATTCCGGAAATTAACTGAAATCGGTCTACACTTTGACAATTTGTAAATCCGGAATTTAAAAAAGTAATGGGAGCACAAAATTAAGATTAGTTTTGTTGGAAAGCTCATTAAATTCCGCTGGAGTTAAGGTTCTGTCAAGTTTCTGTCACTTATGAACTTGTAGCTAAAAAATATTGTTTTCGTACACAGATTATTCCAGAAATATCGGTGAAACCACCTTAAGGGATATCGCAAGTTTCGAGTTCGAGTTCAAAACTTGATATATTTTTAAATCACTCGATCATGTCAGATATTAAATATTGAGTTATTAACTGATTTTAAGTCACATTACTGTATATAATACATGAATGAATTATATTAATTAATATTTGATAATTCTTTGCTATTTATATGTTTGTAAGTAAACATTGACCCCCGTATAACCTAGCTGTTGGTGGGGTCGTTAAGCAACATTAGGAAAAAAAAAGTAAACATTGTGCACATGTAGGCCCACTGGTAGGCATATAGGCCTAGTAATATTTAATTACATTTGATTGATAACCAATTAATAGGTATCCACATGGGCTAAGTATTCAAAATAATATATTCAAGCTAATATAAGCTAATAATACTGCTAGGCGTACTTGTATTTTTACTTCCAAGTATTGCAACTAATTTTCCATCTTTGATAAAGAATTGGGCTCTACTAAATTTTGAAAAGGGATGTTTCCAAAACCAGTGCAAACCAGTGTATTTTGAATGAACTTTGAGAGGAGAACAATACCATATTTCATATTGTGTAATTTCCACACAAATCATGGTCAAATCAGGCAAACAATACGTTTCCATTTTGCACCAAAAGGCTACGTTTTCCTGCCGATGTATTTGTAATTTTAAATCTTGTCTTGTTCCAGGTACCAACGGGCTGTCCCCCGCGCCGCCCCCACCGCCTGCCCCCTGGGACTTGTCACCGTCTCCGTCGGCCCCGCCCGAGAGATCTGCTCTCCTCGGGTCCATCTGCAACTTCAACAAAGGAGCGCTGCGACGGACTGCCTCAACTGTACCGTGATGTTTTCGCTAATGCTAATAGGGGTGGGAAAATATGAAAGATAGCAATTTCATCATTGATTACGATAATATTGAAATAATCGTTCTATAGTATATTTGAATTCCTGTCATAAATCGTTCATCTGGCAACTCTGTACATTGAACACCTGGAAGGGTGCTGGTCTGTTGGTAATAGAAGTTGTTTCTGTCGGTAAGAGAAGATCGTTCCCTATTAAATTCTTTATATACCGGTAACGATTAAAAAAGAAAGTAATTGCAAAAAGAAAGTAATGTCGATTATCGATACCCGGTATGTCGTAATGTCGATTATCGATCTTGACCACCCCTAGTTTACATCATGTTATTGTAAGAACAGAAATAGGCGAGTATAATATTCACCGTTAGAATATCATGTTCAATACAGTGAAACCTCTATGCATCGTTCCCGGATCCATCGTTTGTATCATTCATTTTTTCTTACCCCACTCCCATATAATCAATGTTAATTTTTCCTGGATGGATCGTTTTCCTGCATGGATGGTTTTATTTTCCTGGTCCCTTGAAAAACGATGCATAAAGGTTTCACTGTATACTTTATTGGCTTACACTTGTGTCACAGACGGAAGATATACTACCAAGACACTCCACACTTACGGGAGAACAAAACTAGAACCCCTCCACACACCTCTCGCCCATGCTGCACGTCTCGCATTCTAGCGGTAAACAGATGTGCTACAGGGTGAAGGGGTAGAAGGGAGTGAAAATAAAGTGGAGGAGATCAGTTTTACTTCAACAATGCGTGACATGTCTCGAAGTATCCCCGTCGTCTATGCTTGCGTTATATCAAGAAAGAGAAATATAATTTACTGGTGTAATGTTTTCAGCCAATATCAAAGTACAATAAAACCTCGTTAGTTCAAACTCGTTTAATCCAAAATTTGACATATTTCGAACTTGAAGTCGGTCCCCGGCTGAAGGAATGGGCATTTCAATGTTAATTAATATGGTTAATCAGAATACCAGCTAAACCGTAATTCAAACTGATATTTCAACCCGTCAATTGCTTCAACACTGTTTTCAGATTGGCTAATTCGAATTAGTTTGAGAAGCACGTTAGCACGTTCAGCTGTTTGATGGTAATCTAACCTTGATGAGGACGAGACAATGTTGAGCTCGAAACAATCGTTTGTCAGTCGGATTCGTGACGCCCGAGCGCCAATGGAAGTGGGCCTCATGACGATCGCGCTTTGATAGCTAGCCGAGTACACACGATCAGTGAGGCCCCTCAACGGTTTCTTACACGTTGTTTCGGCCGGTTCATACCATTTCTCGCGTAAGATGAAATTGACTGTCAAAGTCGAATCGGGAAGATTTCGTGGAAAAGGAGTTGTTTAGTTGACCCGAATTTTCATAAATCAAAATCACTATTTTTGGGTCCCTTCCATTTCGGATTAACGAGGATTTACTGTAATAATTTATTACAATGCCTTCTTGAACAATATATGGTCATGAATATTGAACTAATATTGATATTTGTCACTGGTTGCTATTTGCCATATTATAACCTAAATGTACTAGTTTTATTAATGCTTACCTGACCTTTTTAGACATTTTGAGTTTCTTGTTATCGGTTAGTTGATTGCAATCTTGCTCTCAATCCTAAAGCACGTCAGCTGTATGTAGGCCTGTATACATGTAGCGTCAATAATAACTATTTTCAGTTCAAAGTGAGGTACCGGTATTTTTATTTGCAAATCATTGCGTTCTACTTGAAAAGTCCAACACCCGTTACGCGGCGGGAAAAATTGTTAATTCGTTTGTTCAATATTGAAAATATGTTCTCCTCAGTACTAAAGTAATGTAGAAGAATTAATTTTCAGTTTTCAGTCGGTCTATTCGTAGAGGAAATCGTCATTTAGCACGCAAAATTTGTTCGATTCAAGAAATGATCACACATTTTCTCGTATCAAATTTTCACTCGAATGCAGTCGGTTATTTACTATGCATTATTCAAAATATGTGAAATTCCATGAAAAAATCAGAAAACCATTTTTGAAGTACCCTAGTAAAAAAGCTAATATCGCGTATTGGTAATTAATTAGTATGTATAGGAAACTAGCCGGAGGTTGGATAATGGATGTGCATATGAATGGGATAAAAAAAAGAAGCAGTTTACTGAAGATGATGAAAGCCGTTGTTGGTTGACGACTTTATTTTGTTGATACGAATATAGCTTATTATTGAAAGAAAATTGATGATCAGTCGTTGTGCACATCATCATAAGTATTGACGTATATTCCGTTTATTTTATTACTACTGCTTACGGTACCGTGTGATAAGTAAAGGTTGTAAAACCTGTAAGCAGATTTGATTGAACTGATATCTCTATACGTAGCATAGAACTGAATTATTTATAATGTATTCACAAGGTTTACAGCATATTGAGAACGTCACTGGGGCTGTCCCATAGATGGTAAACACATGATTGTGAGATCAATAGGCCTACATGACATTCTGCTTGCTTGATGTATTGGGAGTTCTCGTTAAAGAATTTATAAGAATGATAGCGTGCCAATTGTAAAGTCAGAGGAAGAACTTTGCCTTGTGAGATTTTACCATTATTGTGATACATTACATTATTTTACAATTATAGACTTGTAGACTTTAGCCCTAACTTTCAAATAATTATATTCAAATAATACATCCTTAATAAATTGAAGCCTAATCTTGATAGTCGTTACTTATAATAATTGTTTCTAGGGCTGTTCGAGTCTTGGAAGTTTCGATTGAGACTCAAACTCGATTGAAAATATTTTTTTCGGATTGAAATTACGAGTCTGTAAATACTTCTGGATCTCGAACTGTTTCGAGCGAGCAAGTGAGATTGGAGGAATAAATTTGGTATTTTTCAAGTAACTATCAGAATCAAGCTAGTAGTTTTGCCACTTTGACTGTTCTAGTTTAGAATTTGAATAAAAAGAATTAGCACGTCTTGTCAATTTCAGATTTTCTGTGTAACTTGAATTTGTAACTTGAAAACTGTGCTTGATGCTCAAATCTCGCTCGAAAATAAGTCAAACTCGCTTGAATTTAAACAGCTCTGTCTGCACAGCCCTGGTTATTAGGGTTGTATTATCTCCCTTAATATTCAAAACTAATTATTATTATTCTTGCTCACCCTATTTTACTAGCTTAGTTATATTCACTAGCCTATATTACACCTGCATTCACTTGGCCTTGTTTACATGTTGACATTGGTAAGATACGTGCATGAACAAAAACTGAACATTGCACGGTACGGTAGTTTTACCTAAAAACTTGGCAATTTTTTCACTTTACTTCTATCAAATATATTAATAAGCTCTTTGAATATATAAAACAAGTAGCAATAACTGGTGGTCCCGAACCTAGCGGCAACTTGTGCGATACCCGAGCATGTGATGTCATTAAAGACGTAATTAAACCAGCTCTCGACTGAAACGCGCAAACGTTGCTAATCGGTCTCAAGAGAATGTTAGTGGTTTTTATAAAAAATTATGCCTTCTGGATGCTAAAAGATTCAAATTTCAGTTTCACTGCACATCATAACTCACGTAGTCGATGTAGGCCTAGTAGTTGTTTCCTTCTTGAAATTCACAATGCACTCTGGGCCGCTAGATGGTGCGTAAGAGCTTCATATATTCCAACAGCTACTAAAATATTTGCTTCTATTCTAGTTTGTTGTTCTAGGTACAATCTACACATATCAACAAGGCTTAGTAGCAATTGATAAGTGAATAGGTAGCAATTCCATTGACTAGTCAATATATTGTTTTATTCTTATGTTAAAAAATATTCTTTGTACTGAATATCAAATATCAACTGTTCTTTCAAAGTCATATAATTTGAAGTATGTAATAATATGTTGTTGAATAATAATCATATATATTAGCCTAGAAGGCCGAAGATTATTGATCATTGATAATTACTTGGGTTAACTCATTCTTGATCATGTTAACAAATAACTGAAATATAAGTGTAATTGTTACAATAAATTGTATTGATGATATATAAATATAATTATATAATATATACCGTAGTTGAAATTGTAACCCTTTTTCAATAAAGTCAACTTGAAAAGCCAGTTGTGCCAACTGATAATTCAATGTTAATTACCGGTAGTTGGATTATCATTTGAAGTGTGCAAATAAAATATGTAACCAAGGGTGATAACAAGTTGATTCACTACTAATTAGTATTCACCAGTTCTTAAAACCCGCTATAAGAGAATGAGTAAGTTTCCATAGCTATTCACAACAGCAATTTTGAAGTAAGATGCAGCCAATGAGATGGCTTGTTTATAACAGCAGCTGACGCAAGTTGCCGCCAACTTCTCACGTACAGTGGAACCTCTTTTGAACGTTTTTCAGGGGACTAGACTTGAGAACTTACTGAAGTGAAACTATTACAAAAGAAACTATTCTACAAGTGGGAGCATATGGGTGATATCATGAAATGAAACTTACCAAGGTAATAAATGTACTAAATTCAGCCTACTACATAAACAGGTTCTACTGTAGTTGGCAATACGTAATACACTTGAACGGCGCTTGCAGACCAAAATTTGTTGTAGCGCTAAAAGGTCGAATCATAAGTCGCCCTGGGTCTTGCTGTTGCCTGTAAGGATGGGGAGTTCAAGGGAATTGGATGACACTTGACACGAGCGTTATTCGTCAGTGTAAAAACTTGTATCGATTATTGTTTACTTCACATCGACAATTGATTATAAAATATTGATATTTTTCACGTATTCGATGATCGTATCTAGTATCCAAGTATCGTATTGTAATTTTTAATGTATGGTTTGGTTGACTGGCGTGTCCATTAACAATTGGAAATAATTTTGAAGATAATTATTGGACACATTGTGGATTATGGGATTTTTTTTGCACCTCAAGGTAACAGAAACCTTTGAAACATAACTTATGTTCTGATTCTTTGATCTGGGTATTTTTCCTTTTCTTTGATGCCAATATCATGCACTTACAATTTCCTGTAAATAAGGGTCCATTTTAAGTAAAAGTAGCGTATCTTGAAATGCAAATACTGCCCAAAATCGTGTCCAACTAGATATATTCGGAACCGGGTCATTTTTTCCTTCAAAACAACGTTTTCCAATCTACGTACCTTATGCCTCGAGGTCAGCCAGGGGCATTTTGGGAGCCTTTTTGGCTACTGCTGGGGGTCAAATGCCCCCTGGGTAGTTCGTAAGAAGCGCGTATTGTATGTACGTTTATTGCTCCGCATCGATTCCAATAATCAGCATGTACCTCATGAGGAGGTAACGTTTTCATCACTGGCTTGTGGGTTACATCATTTAAAAAGGACTTGTCAAAAAAATAAATAGTAGTGCAATGGAATAATATTATGTATAATTAACAATTTTATTAATTTTGCAACTCCAATATTGACAATAAATTATACAATAATCAACATATATAAATTTGCAAATACAAGTAACACTAAATCAAGTTCTGAACCTCAGTCACTGATCACGTGATACCAAATGAAACTCATCCCAATACCTCTGTTGCTCAAATAACTGGTAAATATCTACAGTAATACAGTAAATAGTTACATACTATCCTAATTTACGATACATTCATAACTAGACTATACTACGTTTACATCAAGGAACATAGGAATTTTCAGACAGGTTTGATGACAATTTATTGAAGCCGAGTTTTCATGACTGCTTTCGCACAGCGAATTTATTACTGCGTAGGGAATTTTTTTTACTACGGCATCTACCGTGTACATATTGAATCAATACAAACTCACAACTCGAGCGTGCTAATTACAGCGATTTGACAGCAGAATTTTCGATTCAAGTCGATAGCTCGCCGGATGTACAATGCTAACCCATTGTTTTCACAGAGGAACAAACTTCTTGTCATACTGTTCAAAACAACCTTTTTAAGTGTATAAAAATTAATCAAAAAAGTATTTGTTAAAGTTACAACTGCGATGTATAATTTATCAATGACCAAAATCCGCTGGAATTCGAACTGAATCGCAGTTTTGGCCCACATAAATTATTCCTAATTATTTCATAAACTGAACCCATGCCCAAACTAACTTTCAGTGATATGGGATAAGGTACGTTCAATTATAGATACCGGTAATTAGAATGTTGACAAAGTCAGAAGATGATCGAATAGAATATTTAATGTTGCTTAACAACCCCACCAACAGGTAGGTTATACAGGGTAGAATATTCAATATAAATGCACTAGATAATAAGCTGTAGCAGCTTACTCATCAACGAATCTAGAAATACGAGTCACTAGGTAATTTATTAGTGAAAGAGATGGAAGGATACATTTTTAACCGTCAACATCCTAGCAACTGAATAAAAAGACGAGTGATTTACACTTGACAAACACCTCGTTCACCTTACACCATCCTACGGTATTGAAGCTACTCGTCAATAGTGACGGTAACTGCTATGGCATTCACGCTGACATTATAGTATTTCTTGTTTGGTAAGAGTATCAAATGAGTTTTTTCTCGAGAAAGCATTTTATTTTAAATATAACCTTCTAATCAGCGACGAAGCGCACTTAGTGAGGCAGTGGGAACTATAATCTTACAATGGTACCAACTTATTTTCGTGTACACTAGTACTCCTACAACAGTAACCTTACTAACGATCGTAGGTTTACGATGGTAGCTTCTGTTACTAGCGTAGTAACGTGTTGGTATTCACAAAGGGCTACTTACGATCGTAGGTGCGGTTACGGTAGTAGTTGAGCAGTAATGAAAATAGGATGATAGTATAGATAGTAGGAAGACCTACCAAACTGGTATATCGTATTTACGTATTCGTGAAGTACGTATTTATCTCAACACATCTGCTTGACACGTTTTGACATTTTATCTCAACAAGACTATAATTAGGGTTCTTTCTCGATGTAAAAACTTACATCGCTTATCGTTCACATCACATCGATAACTTATCGTAATATATCAATATTTTTTCTGCTTTTCGATAATCGTATGGAATGTCTTAATATTGTATCATATTGGAATTTTCATGTTCCGAGAATTTATATAGAATTTTCAATTCTATGTTCCATTGTTAGAAATGTGTTTTTCATTGGCTTTAGAGAGTTCAATAGAAGACTGATACTTTTGCACTCATGACGCTGATTGGTGGAATAATGCCAACAGAAATGAGAGACGTATTGCAAGATAGCTTCGATAATGAAAAATATTGTAGAAATTGAATCGATTATCGTATTGTTTGAAAAAATATTGATCGTAGTTGATATATCGCTCATTATTGACAACCCTAATTATGATCAAATATGAATTTAATAGTGATAGTTGGTATTTAAAAAAATCATTTCACACACCAAGATACAGGTACATGAAAATAAAATATTGTTTGCTAGCTAGTACAGTATAGCACTATCAAGATTAGAATTAGGCGTATTGGTTAGACACACGATATACTGAATGGTTTTTAAAAATTAAAATGATAATGTATGTTCATGTAGATACATAGCACATAAGAAATTTGGCTCAAATGGAAGCCAGTTCTACTTGTCTAGGATTTGAAGAGATAAGCCAACCACCTCTCAGAAAATTATTATACTAAGGCTACACACCACGGCTAACGTGGTTCTACTAAGGCAACGCCAGTAGTCACCTAGCTGATGCTTAACAACCCCACTGATAGCTAGGTTACATGGGGACCAATAGTTACAAAGTAACACGTAGCGTATTGCGAGCCGCAATGCTCAAATACACACATGGTAACTAATTAAAAAGATTAGTTTCGTAGATACTAAAAGTTGGCTACGTACTGGTTGTTCTGTCATGGTCACTGAGCTTACGATCAACCAAACTATATGATTCACTACCAACGAGATATTTTTGGAGTTTCCAATATTAAGTACAACAAGAACAGTTATAAATCAATTTAATTGATTTAAAAATATTCTCAAAAGTGAGGATACAATATCGAGTCATTAAATTATTTCTTACCGTACCCATCTAAATATAAGTTTATTGAACAAGTTAAAATAAAATACTGTAATATGTATGTCAGAGCGGTAAAGTTTAGTTTATAATTTAATAAACAATTACGGTAAACATGTAATTCGTCTATATTTGTGTGATACATTTTTTTAAAGATATAGTTTATGCTAGACTTGCATTTTTCGTGAAACTCTTTATTGCTATTGTGTTTCAACCTGTTAGGTATTGAGCTGTACGTGATCCGAGTCACGACGTTTTCTGAAGAAATAAGTAGACCTATGGAGAGATTTGTATCAACACTTTTCATACAGGTTTAGTACTTAACCACTTGACAGCCAGTTCACCACGAAGTCGCTACCTCCCCTACCTCCCAGGCCGGGTTATTTTCCATCTACATTGAACAGAGACCTGTTTTTATATGGCCCTTTATAATATTCATAGCGGCAACAAATGGTTTTAGTGTATTGATAATTGATATATTGTTGTACTTGATATGTAAAACAATGAATTTGCAATAAATACACATTCAGAGTCTTGTCAATTTGACACATGTATGAGGGCAAAGCCAAGAACGGAGTGCTCAAATGATAGCTGACTGTAGGATATTATTTTTCAATACATTAGCATATTCTATCATAAAAAAAAAACATTAATTTCTCAATCTATCTCCTTGATGTTGATACATGTCCTACATCAATATGATGTAATGCTGTTGAAATATTAAATGCTACGTATTAGAAATTGGAAGAACAGACACATGCGTCGATGCATTCATGACCGTCAAGTGCTTAAATACATCTTTGAAAATCCCGTGTGCAAACAATTTGAAACGGGGTAATAGAAAGTTTCACAAGATATGCAAGTGGAGCCTGAACTATGGACTTGAAACTATCTAATATTTCTTGGAAACCTAGACATAAATTCTATAAACTACATAACAATTTGGGTAATATTTTCATTAAGTTAACAGTGCATACAACGTTGAGTTACCAGGCTCAAGTTACAAAGCAGTATTATTACGTATGCCCAGTCCCTAGAGTAAGGGCAGCTAAAACTATGACGATTATAGAACAACGATCACGAATTCATTCAATAGAATGAAGCCAACAGGTAGTCACTCTGTGGATGACTAGAGATCTCGTTGTGTGTGCGAGTACGACACTGTACTGCATGTGCCATGTGCAGAGACATGTAAACATAGCTCCTATTTTTCTTTTCTCTGCATTTAGAATTTGAAAAGTGGCACTTTGGTACATCTATCACTTTGAAACAATGTGTTTCGTAGCGCAACAACGTTCTGTAGAATATAAAGTAAAAACAGTACGGTACTAGTAAAACGATTATATAGGCCTACAATTATCTACACTATCCTAAAAAAAAACTCAAATTGATATTATCAGAAAAATTGTTTCCACAACTGCGTTAAACCTATGTCTCATCTGAAACCTGCATTGGCAAAAGCTACACATTGGTTTTTCAAATACCTGAACTATTTCCACCCTTATACACCCCAATTGATATAATTTCAAAAAAAAAGTAGAACTTTTATTCCAAATATAGCATTTATATCACCAATTCCTTGAAACATAGTGGAATCAGACATTTCTATCACTTTGTCACCTTTTCAAAAATACTATAAAAAAACATAGAATGTATTAACACATTAAGAAATATTAGACAACGCGTATTAGAGCACTTCACCGCAGTGTGAATGAAAATAGCGTAAAAATGGCAAATGCTATTTTTACATGTCTCTAGCAATGCGTATTCAGCATCGCAGAGTTGGAAGCGTCATTTACTGCTCATTCATCTGGGGCCTCATTCCTGTACGTTGTGACAGTCGTAAATGATCGCTCAACTTACCTCTCCTACGTTTAATACGCTATTCACGAATATTTAGGAGATTTATATTTATGTTGTGGCATCAAATTTGGTAGCGTTGTTTTATTAAATATAAAATATAATCACAGAAATTTTACTCTCATATACAATGAAACCTCGATGCATCGTTCCCACAATCAGCATTTTCCTGTTTCTGTCATTTATTTCGTCCCACCTCACTCCCATAGAAACATTGTTAAATTTTCCTGTATAGATTGTTTATTTCTTGCACGTCCCTTGTAGCACGATATACAGAGGTTTCACTGTATATTCATAAATAGGAGATTAAAGATACCACTGTTGGGATAAGTGACCACTTGCGACACTCACAGCGTACAGGAATTGCCACTAGTTGACAGTTAATTGCGATAGTGCACGCACAGCACACACACATTACTAGTGCAATTACAGCACAACTAACTAGAAGAATACAATACGACATACGGTACTAGGAGATACTGCAGTAGGTATATAAAATAGGGCTGCCATTATTGATTTAGTTTTCACGACTTCACGACGATCGTGAAATTAAAAGATATTGATTATTAGTATTACCCATAAGATTCGATAGTCAACTTGAACTAATAATTGTTTCCTGGTTCCAATCCAATTCATTTTGGAGTAGAACCAACTTTGGAACACAAGCACAGAGGTGACTTGTAAGCATTTTCAATATTTCATTAGTGGAAGTATTGACCAATTGCATTCAATTGTTTCCGCCATCATCTTTTAGTACTTGTTTAAATTGAAAATACATAATGATATATTGATTATATCAGTAGTAATAGAAAAATTTTGACTATCGTATGAAAATCGAAATATATCGATGTAATATCGAATTATATAAACCGGCAACCCTGAAGTGAAAGAACAATCACCGTAGCAAGACTAGGTTAGAAATGCTACATAACAACCCCAAGTGAATCACTTCAACACGGAATGCCATTAAAAAAGGCAAAAATGCTAAATAAAAAAAGTCTCAATACAATCCATATAAAAGTAACACTTTCAAGTCAACATTTGCTTACGTATCGTTCAGCCATCTGAACGTTTTCGTGAGAAAGGCCTGATTTTATGCCTGTATCAGGAAGCCAGTGTGACTAGATGCAATTTCTCCGTCTCGACCTTGAGTGCCATGAGCTCTTCCTGGATCCGGTCCGTGATCGTCTTCCTGGCCTCCTCCGGAGACGCACAACTGGCGCGCAGCTGCGAGATCACGGGGCCGAAGTCGATCGGCTTGCCGTAGTTGAGGGTGACTCGGTTACGTGTGCGTATGTAGTAGGGCGGCTCGTTGGGCAGTATCTGGTCCATGCCGACGTGCCACATGGGGACGACAAGCGGGATGATTGGCGACTCGTACACCAGCCGACCGACGCCCCACTTGATGCGCAGGAACTCTTTCGTCATGTTCACGCGGCCCTCGGGGAACATGTGGATCCACTCGCCCTGGCCCAGCTGGTGGATGCAGAAATCCAATGCATCCTGGAATCATAGAATAAAATTAGGTGAGAACTTTATAGCTAAGGGCCAACTGTTGTGTGAATTAAGCACGGGTGCCTCCGGATAAGCTGTAGTGCAATAATATGTAAGGATTGCTACTATACAAGAATCTAATTTCTATTGCGCTCACTCTCACTCTTGCCTGAATCCTGATGACTGTCTCTAGTTACCAATTTGAATATTCGTGCAAAAGCCGTTGATGAATGGCTTGAATGGGTTCAGTCGAGCTAGCCACTTGATCACATGACTCAGTCCGGTATGGTACTATCCTCAGTCAGAAGTCAACTCACATGACCGAATCAGTAGTTTATCTCCCGGCTGGGGTTGGGCAGAAGGCCTGGTTGTTAAGTTAGCAGTTGGTTCATACTTGATAAACGCCTTTGCCCCGCACAACCGGTATGCACTTCCCGAGCATGAAGAAGTAAGAGTGGAATTTGTTCGTGAAGCATATGTCGTGAGCGGCAACGGACCACCGCATCTTCCGACGGCTGCACACGTGCTTCAGTTTGAGGGCACCTGGAACACAACAAGACGTTACACTATACCTATGGGGATGTTATCAACTGTTGAAAAAAAAACAGTTTGAATAAAAAACTGTTCGAATGTAATAACATCTTAGTTTTATAATTCGGTTAGCATTCACAGCATCAATTTACTCAACTGGTTATCCAGTATAAATTGATGAATCTAACCTAGATGATATCAACACCTGGTATTAAGCTAAGCAATATATCAAAATACAAGATTATGATTCAAACAATTTATTTTTCGAAAAGTTTTATTGACGAATAGTTTTTCCAAACACTTTTTTATTTCACCTCTTTTTTTGAACAGTTAGTGCACTCCCTTCATGAGTAATACTAATACATAGGCCTTATTGTAACCAAGTAAGAAGGTTGTCTACTCACTAAAAAGTTTTACAAACTTTAGCCAATAATTACAGAGAAACTCATTGACCCTCAAAATACATCTATATCTGTACACAAGTTTATATGAGAGTAATGCTTGTGTTTATGTTGCTAGATGACCTTCTTCTCTGATGGATACAAGTAGAGATAAAAAGCTATTAAATTAATTCCAAACAAATTGACACGTACCCCAGAGGCCAGGATCGTCGAAACATGAATAGTGATTGGACACAGTGATCAGCGGGACGTCACGAGGTCTGTTATCGATGGCCTTTTCTATGACATCTTTGTTGTAAACATTTGTTGTGTTAAGCCATTCTGAAATGAAATATAAAAATTGTGTTTTTTCTAAGTAAGGTAGGCCTATCTATTTCACATCTATCAGTAGACCCTAGACACATGAGCACATGACAATGGCTCGCTGAAGAGTTACTTTTGAAAAGTCTGAAGATTTCCTCTCAAACTCAAGTACAAGAAAATTAAAGAGCAATTGCTCTTTAATGCTTAACAAGTTAAAAAAGTGGTCACCGAGACACTGAGCACGCCTATTTGTGTTTTTTTCCCCAACCTCCCCCACTAACCTAACCGACATATTACACCCTCTAGCCCCCCTCCCCTACCTAACACCGGCAGCAACCTCCCTCTAACCTGATCAACAAAAGCCACCCTCTCCAACCCCCCCCCCCCCCCTTCCAAACAACATGCAAAAACTATCAGAGTAAAAGCATAGAATAAAGAAATATTGTATTGTAATATTGTATTATTCTATGGTAGAAGTGAGTTTAAAAACTATGAAATCCAACAAAATTCTCAACCTCCCGCGACTTTTTCTGAAAGATATAAACAAGATTTGGTAAAATTACAGAGACACTGAGTATGCCTACTCGTGTTTCTTTTCCCAACCTCCACCACTAACCTACAGGACATATTACACCCTCCAGAAGCCCCCCCCCTTCCCAACCATGGCATCAACCTACCCCCTAACCTAACCAACAAAAATCGTCCCCTCCAGCACCACCCCTATCAATCAACATGCAAAAACCATCAGATTCAAGTGAGTTTAAAAACTATAAAAACCAACAATTCTCAACCTCCCGCAACTTTTTTTGAATGATAGAAACAAGATCTTCAGAAAACACAAATAAATCGAAAATCAAACACCAATTGGCGATGCTCAGTGTCACAGTAAAATTACCCGTAATATATTTATTATATCCCATCTATTCAATTGAGAGTACTAAATTACACTTCAATTAAATAATAACAATTTGAATGATCATTTTGTATTGAGGGGTCCGTGGTTATAGTTACGCCTGTCACATGATTATTGGGAGGTCACTCGACCCCCTGACACCGCGGCTCCGCCGCCCCTGGTCATACAAATTCAATGCTTTGGTGGACCCTACAAACTCAGTGCTAGCGTTAACTAAAAATTGCTAGGAAGTTCTCACCTGCGATAATTTTGCTGAATAACCCTACTGCTGCAATAGTGAAAGAGCTAGCAACATTCCATATACGATATGGTTGCTTCAGTGATGGGAATATCCAATCAATGTTGTACACCATTTTACAAAACCACAACCGCAAATACAACAGTAGATCAATGAACACTCAACGGAGAAACAATATAGGTAAATTTGAAAAAGAAGTAAATTTAAATCAAATCGGAGATCAAAAGGTGGCCATTGCACAACAGCTGCTAGCTTTCGCGTTTCCACAGCCTTCCATTCACTTCCGCGCTCTGTTATATCACGGCCACGGCACCAAACCACGAGATCATTGCACGAAACACACACTGCTGTGTTTTTAGTCGATAAAGTAGTTCTGGGTACTACCAAAAGTTTGGAAACAGGTTCCGAAATATTTTTGATTCATTTTCGTGGTTTTCAAACATTCAATGTATATCTAAATAAATTCATAGATCTAGGTCTACTATGCTATTAAGTGTGAGAATGCGAAGTATCATCAGACATTCTCTTTAGGTTAATGAGCCGAGTGTTTCCTGGTATTTTCCAGACCGTATTGATGCATAATTTATAAGTTTCACTTGGCATACAGCTTTGATTTCACACATTTTATATAAAGAAGATTTTGTAGTTGCTAAAATATATCAGGTCTTGGCTGTAAGTTTTTACTTGGCAGGGTTTTGAGTGGGATACAATTACTCTAAAAGTTAAAAAAGTAGTTTTGTGGCTATAAAGTTTTGCATTTCTCAATTTTTTTTTTCTAGATACCCTCTTGGATCATTTCAGATTTTTTTTCCAGTCTTAATAAAAAATCGATTCATTAACCAAATTAATTTCATTACTCCAGAAGTAACGTCAGTTCGGATTGTGGTCATAAAGTTTCAGATTCTGTGCCTTTCATTTGATAGCTATCTGGTCTGTCCCTTTGCAAATTCACATAGTTAATTACTATTTGATTGATCAAGATAAATAATTTAACTACTCTGAAAGCTACTCAAACCAAGTTTTTGGCAACAAATTTTTGTATTTCCAATAATACGTCTTTAATTTAACTATTTTGTATGATATTTACACTTTCAATTACTATTAGATTGATTCATATAATTAAATCAACTACTCTGAAAGTTACAGGAACTCAGCTTGTGGCCATACATTTTTGGATTTATTCTGGTCATATTCGTAATATAAACAAGTTTCATTATTTAGTCAGGATTTGCACGAATATTAGGCAAACTGACTTCACTTACACCACGAACCGTTCCAGCCAAATGACCTGTAGGCTATAATCTTACGGATCCCCCATATAACCTAGCTGCTTGGTGGTGTCGTTAAACATCATTACAACGAATCGTCGAGAGTATATTATAAAATACTTCTTTCTCAGAATGGAAGTTGCACTACAAACGGAAAATTGAAACGGAACTCTTAAGATAGTAATTTATGTTGCATTAACACTGAAAATGTCCCACTGCGGGGACCATTGTTTTCCCACAGTCAAAACACGTAATAAAATCGTATCATCTTCAAAAATCTTCGTCCATCTTCACACTTCGTCGTTCAAACGCAATATAAACGCAATCAAGGAAACTGAAGAGTCGCTCCACTTGGCTCAGCTAAGCCACTCCTTTAGAAACTAAATCCAAGTCTGGCGTGAGTTCGAGCCCCACAGAAGGCATGGGTTAATTTGTAAACATCATTTTTATATCATCTGCTCATTCATACTCGTTACTCCCAAACAACCCAGTTGTTGCTGGGGGCGTTACGCAAACAATAATTCTCCAACTATGAAATTACGATTATTTTTCGATCTCTTGGTTCACCGATTCGCTGTTAGATGTCGTCTGACTCGCTTCTTCTCGTGTACTGTATCTCCACTCTAGCCGGTTGCTCGCCGTCTCGTGGTCTCGCGGTCTCGCGTGATAAAACGGGTCACCTGTAGAACGTATTCGGACTTCGCCAGGTCTGGTCGAGTGAGTGACGATCACTGCCTGCTGGAAATGTGCGCGTGGTTTCGATTCGTGCGTTTTATCGACAGTGTTATGTTCTAATTTGATGGCGCCATCTCATTGGTCGCGATACGAGCAACTAGTGGTTTCTGTGTAAGCGATTCAAATGCAGACGAAGTAAGAGGATAATTTAGTTAATATTGTGTTCAGATAAATCTGTGGTTTATTTTATTACATCTATTTTAAGTACTCATTTTTTATGAATACCGAAGCATGCAGTTTGTTTGGTCTATTTTCGTGTTTGTATGTTCGTAAGTGTTGATCCGTGATTGGATTATCAATTGTAGTGTTGAAAAGTGTCGGGAAGTAAGTTATAGGTTAGTGGTAGATCGATGTGTATACTTTCAGTTTTCTAGCTATGATTGTTGTGAATTAGTGTTTCGTGTTATTAGTGTAAATAATTGTGCAAGTGATTCCCTACTACGTCACATTTCAAGGATTTAAGTGTGCTCTAGACTGCAGAAACGTCATAAAAGGTAAGTCAAGTTGACTGGCGCATGGTGCACTCGTACGTGTAATAATATTCTTTTCCAAGCTTTTCCTCTTCTTCCGATTCACAAAATGTTCCCACGTTACCAGTTGTATTAATTAACAATAATCAAGATGTATATTAGATTTAAGGGGTTGTGGGCAGTTTTATGAAAGAATGACACGGTTGGTAGGACTAGGGAGGAGGGGGGGGGGGGGAGATGGCAATGTGATACGTATTGTTGCGGTCACATAAAGTGGACGATACGCTATAATGAAATGCATCCTGAGGAAAATATACTGACATTATTTGCACTAAAACTCGAAGACAATGTGGGTACGCACTCCACTCATAGTCCAAGAAAAATTAAAGATCAAACATGTGTAGATTTTAGTTGAATTACAATTTTAATTTCGAAACATTTTATGTGGCCGTGAGCAAGTCGACGAGGACCGACGGATACAATCAGCGTGCATCAGCAATCTAACGCAGGCGGTATACGGCTTAGTTACTACTTCCAAGACACAATTTTTTTAAATTCAAATTTTAATATAAATCGCCAAATATAATATCAACCTGCCCCATGGCCAAGCACCTTAGTCCTATATAGGCCTACGAGTTTTTTTACAACCCATCAGTTGAGTTGCGTCAAGTTTCGTACACCCTTTACGATTTTACATCGTTCACAGCCGCTGAACCTTTCTTTGTGTAACCGGAAGATTTGACCGGAGTTCGCGGTAGACGGATGCCAATTTATTAATTTATTTTTGCGTAAAACAATATTGGGCTCAGCGTCGCTCTGCAGTGATAAAAAATATCTATTAGCGTCAGATGAATTATTTATGAGATAGTGAGATGATGAGATAAAGGCTTTTTAGGTACCGGTAGTATAGGAAGGAACCATCCCGGCATTTAGCTTGGCCATATGATGTAGGTTGTATTCTAGGCCTATATAGTATTTGCCATTTTCTAAGGTCCATTTCTCGATACAGGATACGACTTAGGACAAGGATACTCAGTATACATATCAGCAAGAAATGCTCTTCTTGTAATAATGATTACATTTTCATAGGGCAAAAAGTTCCCGCCAGAGTGATTTCACAGATGTAAATGACCATGCAATTTTAACAGGCCATATACAATATTCAAAAATATATCACAAGATGCAGTGAGTATTTGTCAAAAATGACTTTATGTTGATGTATCGAAAAGTTTATCTGGCTAAATGCTATTTATTCTGAATACAACAGTACAAATTGTAAGACATATCATAACATTTATTACGCTAAACAAATATCACTATAATTACGTAATTTCGCTTTTTTTTTGGGCTTGTATTTAATTTGCAACTCAAACATGTTCAACATCTTTCAACTGTTGGAATCTGGCCGGCAAATCATTAAATTCTCTAATAATAAACATTCTCTTCCTTCTGATGTCCTGATAACATCACGTTTCGTGTTGACTCCACAAATTCAACACCAAATTACTTGGATAATTGTATTTGGTATACCATCAATAGTAATAAACTAATGGTATTAATAGTAATTAATAGAATTAATTAATACATAGTATATAATAGTATTTTATAATAAGATAAAATAAGATGAAATAATAAAATTAGATAACACCGAAGATCGAAGATTTTATCTCCCCAATGTAGGCTAAATGTTTGAATTGTTAACGATCTGTGAAAATATTTTTTAAAGGTTGTTTTCTGAATGAGTCATATTGTTTTAGCTATTCTCTGGGGATGGTATAAGCTCGCCCTGGTGGTGCCCCGTTGGAAAGATCCTTTACCTTTCACCCATAGTCTCAATTGGGGAACAATGATTTTGTATCAAGTTTCGATGTTAATTGAACAAAATGAAAGAATACTATTATTGAAAAATACCACTATTTCGAGCTATTTGATGAAAATTTATGCATTACATAATTATTTCCTTCGTAACGAATAGTCCGATCTCGGCAAAAATTAGTGTAATAATGTGTATCGTATTTGTATTTACGTTCGACAGTAGAAATTTGATGATTTTTAAAGAGATTTAATAAAATATTTTCCGCCTGGCCTAATCTTATAAATGTGGTGTAACTACAATTTGTGATAGTGTCCAACTATAGGCCTACTTACGCCCAAATAGTTGTATGTTGATCAAGCAAACAGTGCGACCTGTGCAGTGCATAAAACAAACAAACAAACAAAAACACACATACATTAGCTCCATAAAAATGGGATGGAAGGCGTCTTCGCATATATATATATATATATATATATATATATATATATATATATATATATATATATATGTATATATAGGCCTATATATATTCACACTCAGGTAAAACGAGTTCCCATACATTTATCATTTTTCTAGACATTTATGTTTACTATATTTATAGGGCCTATATATATATAATTATATATATATATATATATATATATATATATATATAAAATATATCCCCCCCCCCCCCCCATACTATTGCAATTCTCATTTGTAGCGAATCCGTATCATGTGATGCTGCAATTTACCATGTCACTTCTCAACGGATCACACCTTAGAATACAAATGAGGCATAATGCCGAAAGCGATATAAATTCTAATTATGTATTATTTATAATATTTTCTGATTACTTATTTTCATTCTTGATTCCGTTCTCGTAGAACACATTAATTTAACTAATGACATGTGATTATTGTTTAATATAGACTCTCACATCATCTATCAGCTTTGTCTTGGTTTTTACTATTGATGCCTGAGACTAATTGAAAAATATCACCAAAGGCTTGGTGGTAAAAGATGGAACTATCAGTATATTATAGATAAAATCGAATAAATAATTCGAGCTATAATTATGCACTATGCTTGTCACTAAAATATATTTGACATAGGCCTATTCCAAGTATAATAACTATAATTATAACTAATTTACATAACAATACAAAAACTAGACTAGGCCTACATTTAATAGCGACGGTTATAGCCTTATCTATATATAGGTCCATACATGTTATCGTGTGCTGCGTTGTAACATGAACAGTGTTTGGATATTATAAGAGTGCCAGGGATTCGATTCAGCGAAGTGCGCTCCGAAAATTGTAAGTTTTTTGGTTACTAGGAAAACGCCTTATATGCGTTGTGAGATGAGCTTAGAAGTATGGAAATGTAGAATTAGGGACATTTGGTCAGCTCAATGTACATATACAGGCCATGGATCACTTCAAAGGTTTAAAAACCGCGGCTGTCTGTTGGTATATAAACCTTGGTTTCCAAACAATTATACCAGTGCCTTCTCCATATCCATCACAGATTTTAAACGTTTTAATTTATTGGTGACACTTGTTGCTCACATTTAATAGTTTCTTAATTGCTTTTATTGATGTGTGAAAAAGTACATTAAAAATGCGTTTTCTTCGTTATTTCAAATCCGATTGTTCCATAAATCGTTTAAAATATGTATGATAGTTCTTCCCACATTCAGTATAAATTTGAGAGCTTTTGAAAAAAATAAAATTCCAAGTATTTCTCCCCTGGCCTATTCTCATGGGGAATTTCCATACTTTCCAATTTTTTTCCGGAAAAACCGTTTTACCGATTTTTCTGAAAAACAATCCCAACCTATTCTGGTATAACACCAATTTGTAAAAAAAGTTTCGAGTTGATTGAAACTTTTTCGTGACCTGTATGCCGCGTACAAAATTACACACAAAAAAACAAACAAAAAAAACAAAAAAAAAACATAAAAACCAAGCCCAAATTTTTTCGGTATATGGAATGAAAATCTTCGCTACGCTCATCTAATAACTTCTGAACAGTACGAGATTTGGCGAAGTGTAAGCCTATGTAGGCCCATATATATCATACACAATCTCCTCTGATACAATCAGAGGTCGTGAGGTAGCTATAGCTATACTTGGTCTGCTAGAATAAAGATATTTGATTGGCATATCATCGGAAATACTTTGGATTGATTATAACAGCTATCGTGTCGTACCGGTGGATACGCAGACCAATTCTGATGCAAGACTGTCACCAGAGCTATGAAAGACGAGAGTGAATTGTTACATCTTTCAGTTTTTAGTGGTGATTAAAGTTCAAATAAACACTGTGAATCGGATCATTGGGATTCCGCGTAGTTTATTTGATTGAGTATAGTGTATACTGTTTTTCCGATATGTGCGAGATATATTTTCCAAAGAATACTTCAGTGTAGTTAGAAGAAATGATGCGCGAAAAAATTACGTGAACACGTACATTTGCTTTTCCGTTTTTATGTATCGAATTTTATGAAGTATATAATTGAAAGTGAACGTTAGACGCTTATAAGAAAGTAGTGTAATTTGTAGCACGGTAATAGAACAGTTTTTGTTTTTTAGTATTTATAGTTTGTGGACAGTTCTGGAACGCTGTTACCTATCTAGGTATCGTAAAAATGGGAGAATATAATATTTACCTTCACATGGACACTGCTCAAAATGTAGGAAGTGTAAAAATAATTGATAATTTGATTTCTCATCCAGTCCTGTATACGTATGTGACTTGTAATGGCTTTTCTCTTGCTTCCCATCACACTTGTGGCTCCTGCAATTGAAGCTGCGACTTGAGAGATGAGAGATGATGAATGACGTTCCGGTTTAATCCGGTCGTCACGCCAGTTCCTGTCGACTGCTGTTGTGTCGGGGCTTCACATTTATTCTTCTTTTTGGCCGGAATTTTATGCCCTTTTGTTGGTCCGAGGGGATCCACGGATACGTCGAAACCTGGATCCATAGCCTGGGAGTCGAAATTTAGCGAAATATCAGTTTTTTGATGATAACTTTTGAACGGTATGAGATATCAAAATTCTGGTGCGGGGAGACACAGATATTTTCAATACCTTCCAAGATAGTAAAAGTTACTATTTAACTCATATCGCATAATTTAAAACGTACCTACAGCTACAAAACGTGTTATTTTAGTTGTATACGTATAGTGTACATTTAGCTGTACATATACTAGTTGAATAGTTATCATACTTTATACCATCTTGAAGGTACTGAAAATATCTGTGTTCCCCCAGAGTTAGAATTTCTATGTCTTTTATACCGTTCGAAGGTATTGCCAAAATACTGATATTTCGCTAAATCTACTCCATTGCTGCCTATCTATCGGTACATGTAAAAATGTGAGAATGTATAATCTAATGTAACCGTGTATATGGAGCATGTACAGAATGTAAAAAGTGTAAAAGATTCTTTTGTTGGAGTGACGAACAAGCGGACGTTGTTCAAAGATCGATGCTCCATGGGTTCCTATAGAGTCGAAATTCTATGTTCGTGTTCGTCTGCTTTACAGAAATAATACATTTTGTATTCCGTATGTGCTCAAATTCCTTCTTTTCTCTCTTCTGTCTTTGTATTTAGTTTCGCTTCTGATTTTCGTATGTGCCTCATCGTGACGCACGGATTGACGTCGAATAATGAAAAGTGAAAAATATGTCATTTCGTAAAAGCATTTTTGTTCACAAATGAAAATAAAAAATGAGACAAAAAACATTAAAAGATAATGAACAAAGACGTGTCTTTTTTAGTTCTATACTAAATATTTTCATTGAAATTAATTTAACATAGAAGATCAGAAAATAAAGCATTCAAACGAAAGTGCAAATTTCATAATTTTTTCGTGTTGGCTGCCTTTTTCACTTCGTTATGATTTACAAAGACTTAAAATGAAGGTGAATTCACAAATCCGAAGCTTTTACGCCGTGAACTCTCACGCATTGTACTCTCACGGAAACCGGATATTGAAAAAATGAATGTCCTGAAGTCGGCTCGTGATTGACTATACGTTTTGAATGGTTCAAGTTCCTGCTAAGATAATTGTGAATCGACGTTAATAAATGACAGTATAAACTGCATCTGTGCTTTATTCTTTATCCGTCCTTTAATGGTTTTATTCTATACCAGTAGCCAATACCTGACTATTTTTCTGTCGGACGCGAACCGTCTAAACGGAAGAGTGACCATATATTTTTTTTATTCATTCATATATTTTTATTGGTACATTATCGAACATTCCTAACTGCATGGATACCCACATAAGCTGTACTTTGTGTGGGAAAATGGTTATTTAATTGAAAACTCGTAAATTATTTTCATGATGGCGTTATTTGGTTATAAAAGAAGTCGAAATACAAGGAAAATTTTCATATTTAGGTTAGCTTGAGTAATTTCAACTCTTTTTATATTCACGAAGAAGAATTGAAAACGGTTTACAGTTGAGAGATTTAAAGTAGGCCTACCGGGATTTTGGTTTACAGTTTATGTTAGTGAAAGATAATACTTTATGTACCATCCACTATTTTACGCCACACACCAAATGATAAAAACCGCACTTCTAGCTCGTTCAACTCTCTCTCTGCTTCAGAAAATGAAGTAAAATCGGACGTGGGTTCGAGTCCCGCATAAGGCACGGATTTTTGTAATCATCCATGTATTCTCATTCGTACCCCCAAATACCCATAGCTGTTTGTGGGGTCGTTTACTAAACAATGTCAATAAATATCACCAGTAAAATCAATGTTGGGTGGTATAACTTACACACAACCATGCACGGTCAGCTTGCTCCTGTTTATTGGTTTACTTTAGACATTACTTTATACGACATGATGGGATTAAGGTTGATCAGATAGTCTTTATATTTATTGGCCGTTCACCGCGCTGCGTGCTGCGTATGTGTTGCCAAGAGAATACAAGACGACCAGGTATACTCCTACTTTAACGAGCCAAACAGTATCAGTCTCAACACCTTGATCTGGCTGGCTTTATAATCTAGCGGTCTTGTAGACGACTGTTATAATTATACATCCCACGAGTATTATATTAAATAGTTTAAATAGATATAAAATATAAGTCTAGATGAGCTGTGTAAAGTAGGATGTTGGAATGAATTAATATAAACAGTTTCTAATTAGAATATTTTCTCACATAACCTAAATTAGTGAAGTGGTTTTGTCGTTCTATTCGAAGTATCTTGAATATATTCACACTCAGGTACAACGAGTTCCCATACATTTATCATTTTTCTAGACAAGATGTTTACTATATTTACATCCAGGTGTGCACAATCTTTCAACACTGGAGGTATGCGCTTGGATGAAATGAATAAACACACTTACAAGACTTTCCGTATCAAGTTCTAGTTTTCCAATAGTTCGGTAAAGAGTCCGTTAGAATAATCGACTGATTGATCAATAAAAATGAAATATCATAGATATTCGAAGAAGATAAGTTAACAGTTGATCCACTTTATAATGAACCACTGGGACACCAAATCTGTGGCTTCATGCCTGTAGGCTATATGTTTTGCCCGTCGTACAACAACTGTCCTATCTTAATTTTCGCATTTATGAATATAAAACCAAAATTCACGTGATCGTATATGTTATTTTTAATCAAATTACTTTACTAAGTTTCACGAACTGAGAGTAGCTTGTGGGAGTAGCTCTAACTGGCAGTTGAAATTTGTAATAACCACGGTTACCCATGCTATTTGTTGTCACCAACACCAACTACCAGATTAAGGCTAACTGGACTTGGGACTACTGGGCGTAGTTGAGTATTAATTATTCGACTATTAGCCAAGGTACAAAATATATATGTATTGTACCCAACGGTGATAAACTGATAACAAGGTTATGCGCTAACTATCGCTTAATCCACTAACTATCAGTTCGTAAAACCGGGTCTGAATACACAAATGATCTCATAATTATATATTCACAAAAGAGAAATTAAAGATACGACAGTTGAATAACTGATAACTGAAGACAGTCACAACGTACATGAAATGAGGCACCCGATTTTTTGTTCCTCCATGTTTGGTCCTTGATCTTATCTCCACCCTATATCTGTCCTGTCAGAGATTGTTTTCCTTTTCTTGAATTCGTGGCTTACAGTAACGAGTTGATAGCATCCTGGACACCACACCCCCCTCTAGACTTGTTTAGAGGTATATTGTAATTAAGTGAAGTGATGCGCGAGTCGGAACTTGGGGAGTTTGCCTGCCATATCCGCCCCGCCCACTTTCATCATTCCAACAAACATCACGGCACATGGGATTTCAGAGTTCCCGATTGCTTCACATTATTATTACTTGCAAGGAATCGTTTACAGCATCAGCATGCATCCCTTGGAGCTGGATTATTGCTGTAGATAGGAAACGACGTTCAACTGTGCAACTAGCTATACCTATATACTATAAAAGTAGAGCATTTTCTGTTACCGCGGTACAAATTACACTACTCTCTTACTTATTGCAGTACGCATCTAACGTTTAGTTTCAATTAAATACTTAACGAACTTTTTACGCATAAAAACAGAAAGGCAAAAATATGTGCATCAATAAGAATCACTTTCATACAGTAGAGCTGGTACCGCCGGACTATTACGCCCAAAGCATCATCGGGGCCATTATTCTATAACTCTGAAACGAAATGAAAGCGAACCATCTTTGTTTTGTTCGGATTGTTCCGTACGCGACTATTTTAAGATGGTGTATCATATGGGCTCTTGACATTTCCGCCGCGCTTTCAATTCATTTGCAGCTATAGAATAAGGGCCTAGATATTTCATAGAAAAAGAAGATATAGTTCAACCTGGAATCGCGTACCAACTGTTGTGTGTGGTCAGTCTCTGATGGCCTGCAATTAACACGCACACACTCGAGTTTAATTGATACCGGAAGAATTATTGCATTGAAATGACGCTTGTTGTTCCTTAATTACTCGGTATTTCCGGTTTGTTCTGCTCATTAGGGGGGAGAAGGATCCAGGGGACCTAGCTGATCTAGGATAAAGCCTGCGATATCAGGATGTGAATATTTTGTTTTTTCACTTGAGCTCACTGGTGAGCGTAGCGAAGACTTCCATTTATCACTTGCCGAAAAAAATCGGTCTCCGTTTTTATGTTTTTTTTGTGTGTTTTTTTGTACGCGTCAGGCATATGGAATTTTGAAAGCTCATATAGGAATTCTAAGGAATTTTCTGGAATGTGACACCATTCCACACTACATTTACGCAACTACTTGGCACTTTTTTCTTTCCAAAACGGCATATAAAATTTGAAAGATAATCTCATCCAACAATGATAAAATTTGTTGGAGCTGCCTTCAAAAGATAAAGATATGGGCCTACAAATAATTTCCATATTATTATAGATAGAGCACCCGCCAGCGTGGGATTTTTAGTTCCGACAATTCATCTGTATTTATCTGTAGCCTACCTTATCCTGGATATATTCATTGGTTACAAATTCAAAGACTGCTATATAGACGAACTTGTATATGACGCATATAAAACAAAGTAATGTTAAAAAGACATTCCTCGCTAAAATCTCCAGCTCGATCCTAGCCAGAGAATAAGCATGCATTGTACGACCAATATTCTTATTGCATTTAGGCCCTACATTGTTTATATATATATATATATATATATATATATATATATATATATATATATATATATATATATATATATATATATATATATATATACATATATATATACATATATATATATATATACATATACAATATATATGTATATGATTATGTTAGATCTTATGAACTTTTACAGTTATTAAAGAATTCATAATTTCTGATAGAAAATATTATTCACTGTTTATAATTATTGCATTATTCGTTGCGACATTTTTGACATTGTATGCGATCTATAATAATAAGAATGAATAAATATGTACATAAACATAAGTATAAATGAATGATCAAATTTAATTCAATATTACTTCAATTTATAAGATACACTGTATCACATTTACAACGCATGATTTCAACTTTTTTTTTCAGTTCGGTTCTTTATTTTTAATTTTAATTTCATACCAATTAGGTTTGATTTTTATTATGTGTCTGGAATTGGCAACCATATATGATATGGCGTAGTCTATTATAAAATATAGATTTATATATTCAATAGTAAACTGACTATGTCGTGTGTTTATTCGTATATGCGGCTTGCCATATAATCTTTTTGCTCCGCTCCAGTTGCCGCCCCTGGTCGCATATAGCCATACCAACCTGCGTGCCGGATGAAATTAATCATAACGATATAAATTACTGCTACGGCCTGCTCTTTAATGGCCTACTAATGCTCACGTGTGACGGCGACTTATTATTGTGTCGTTTAATAATCAATTTGTTTCAAGGCATTCATTATTATATAACATTGTGAAGTGATTTAGATGAAATTAACAACCTATACGTGTTATGATTATAACATATTTAGTTATATGTAGGCCTACTATACAGTTTGGTTTTCTACGTTTTTATTGCTCGTTAATTGTCACGTCAAATATCAAGGAGGATATTTCTTATGAAGATCGAGAAGAATGTGAGCGATTTGATTGGTCAATTGAAGAAATTACAAAAAAAACAAGTATCGAGTTTTAATGTTGGTAAACTTTGTATTGATCCTCATTCATCAATTAGATCCGAGTTATTAAGAGTTAGCGAGATACACGCAGCGTTACATTTTCAGTGTCAACGTAACATAGAAAGATCGTAGTGGCTTTCTTTTGAAAAATTGTATTGAAACTGCTTCACTCCGTTCAGAGAAGATTCTTATAAAAAGAGAGTCGATTCGTAATGACTCTCATTAAGTTACGTGGTATTTTTATTTAACGGTAATCTAACGTTAGTAATCATACTAGACCGAAATAAATCTCTATGGTTTCGGGGCAAAATCGGTTGAACCACGTTAGGATCAATGTGGGTAAAACTAAAATTCACACCATATCTTATTTTCACTCTGCTGCCACACGGATCCGATGTTTTTTTAGTTGTATGAAATGAATAAAAATGTAGAAGTAATTTCAGTGTTCAAAAACACAACATAAGTTATACTTTTCGTAATTTACAGTACGATTTATACATACCGATTCCAACTGTCATCAATTTTGAAATGAAAAGAGGTCTTGAATATTATATAAAATTATTAAAATAATAATAACAATAAATTAATAAAATACCGAAACAAAGAGATGGAGAAATAAGGACTATTGGAAAAGCTTTGGAAACAAAAGTAGAAAGAATATAACGAGTGGTTTAAAAAAATGTTTCATCACAGAAAAATCGAAGAAAAAGATAGTGAAGATTACAAGATCGAATTAACGCAAGTGCTAATATATGTGCTGATTTTAGTTGGTTATAGTTTTTTTTAGTTAGTTCATCCCCATGATATTTATACAGTTTGAGTTACAAAATAATTCTTCTTCTTGATTGGTAAGTTCTCCCTTGTTGTACCCCATCCGAACAATCGTACTTGTCAGTTGTCATCCTTGAACTTAATTGTAGTACAACGACTTTGTATCAAATTATAGACGATAAAAAAATATATAAACAAAAACAATTAGATGTCAACTGGTAGATATCTCGAAGACCCCAGCTTACCTTGATTTATCATCAACATATTTGTCTTAATTAGCGTAATCATTCCGTCAGGTTTGAGTCGTGTAATAGACCTGGAAGCAGGTGAACTGCATGCCTTGACGAGATCAAGCCTAGAGCACGATTCAGCCCACGCTGGCGAGAACCACGTTTCTCGAGACGGGCTCCATGATTTCTCCAGCTTGATTACCTTACCTCCCACCAGCTTGAATACTCCTCAGTGGCTATTCGTCGGACTGGAAGTAGGTCTTGAATAATTTTAATTTAGATTGAATTAGTTTAGGATATTTGTTTGGGTTAGGTTAGGCTGATTAAGTTATTTAGTTTGGGTTGATTTAAGTTAGTTTAGGCTGCGCGCTACAACAACAACATCCACATGTATAATGACATAGACCGATGATCCTATGAATAGCGGCTGCCTTTTTACTCTCATAATCTGCATGTATTGTTAGTTTAGGTTAGGTTGGTAGGCTCGTGTTATATTTATTGTTATAAGAAATTTGTTTCTTCGTAAAGTCAGATTCATAATCACACGGATTACACGTTACAATTGGATATTCAATTCGAAAATTACTCATTTCAATTATTAAAAAAAACGCTCTTTTATGGAGAACGAACATTACGTTTGGTTATGTAACACAATTACTCACATAATATCCTAATTCCTAACAAATACAGATGGGTAGTAAAGAGGAAGTAATGAAATCTATGGATACAGGCCCTAATTCTGTAACTGAAAACGAAATGAAAGGGCGACGAACGTGTTAGAGCGATTCCATGTTGGCATTCATCGGACCCCATGTCACAATACATTAGTTGTTGCTTGTTCTGGCGCTTAGCTTGAACTGACCTAAATCAACCCATTTTGGATAACTCAATCCACCTAACATTACCTAAGCTAACTAAGCCAACCAAACGAACATCCTAAACTAATGTAATTCAAACTAAAAACCAATCTTAAACCTACTTCCGATCCGACGAATAGCCACTTACTTCACTCTTACGTTAGAGCTCCTGCCCATTCGATGTCGGAAGAAAATGAATATGAGCCGCTTTCATTTCGTTTTCAAGTTATAGAATATTGACCCTGGAATTAACTGCATTTTGTAGAGTGTAGACTATATACATGGGCTATGTCTATCGTACCGATGTATAGGCAACAACGTTCGATAGCTGTGTAACCACGCAGTCATAAATGTAAAACAAAAAATGTGTTGTTATCACTGTACAAATTATAATACTGACATATATTGTTCTACGCATTTAACATGTAGGGCCTCATAGTCACTGACAATCGGGCTATTGTTTGTTGCAGTTGAAATTATATACTTTATAATGATACATAAATACAAAAAAGCAAATATAAGTGTTCAAGTAATTTTTCGCGCAGCATTTCTTCTGTCTGCATTCTTTTGTAGAACATATCTAGCACAAACCAGAAAAACATGGCTCGATCAAGTAAATCGTCGAGGATCACAATAATCCGATTCAAAATATAGGCCTAATTTGAACTTGAATCACCAATCAAAACCGAAAGCTCAAATAGTTCATCTTCATGTCTCCTAGCTCTGGAGAGCCTGCATTCGGAATTAGCATGAGTTGCATATCCATATAGATATAATCCATGGTAAAACGCATGCAGCTGCTGCATGGCTTTTCAGCTCGAAACAAAGACGTTTTTTGAAATAACGCAAGTTTGCGGTTCTAAAGTTAACGGAATGTTGGGAGAAAATTTAATTATTTATTTACACGTATAAGGCCCGGTTTTACGAATCTTAGTTAAGTACTAATCCACTAACTATTTGTTAAAGGTATGAAAATATCACTTGTAACCAATGATGATAACAAGTTAACCCGCTAACTATTGCTTAATCCACTAACTATCTATTCGTAATACCGGCCCTTATTTATCTATAATTTTCTGCCGTGGTGCATGGGAACAAGATGCAGGCGAGCATTGAGAACGAGATTCTTAAACCGTGCATGTGTAGTTACCTGGTGTTATTGCCTATATATAAGTTATATATATATATATATATATATATATATATATATATATATATATATATATATATATACATATATATATATATATATATAACATAATATCCCACATACCTCGATATTGGATCGTATCCAAGAAGTTTAATTATCATACATATATATTGCCTATGCGATATTGCCTAAACAGACAAACAATGTGTGACGTCAGTTGAAGAGGCCTATATAGTATAGGCCTATAGCCCTCTTCAACTGACGTCACACATTGTTTGTCTGTTTGTCACAGTTTGTTTGTCTCAACATTTCTAGTTGCTGTGGTAACCTGACAAATGGAAGTAGAAGCCTTTACATAATATGAATATATGGATCTATATTATATCGATTGACGATCCCAGCTTTAGCATCCTATTTTTGGGATATTATAAGAAATTTTTAAAGCTCATAACAACCCTGAAACTAGATTTCAACGAATTATGACGATATTCATTTTCCCAATTTCAGAGAAAACTAGAAATCGTCATCACAATTTTCGGAATCATAATGAATTTATTTGTCTTATAGGACCTGGCTCAGTGGTAACGTATATACATTACTCGATTCTGTTTATGTTTCTTTACAGTATTGGTAATGCATACGTCATGATTCGTGGTCTCTGGGGGTCAAAAAATTATAATTTGGTACTGAAATTGAGTTGATGATTTCTAGTTTTCTCTAAAATTAGGAAACTAAATATTGTCATTATTCATCAAAATCTAGTTTCAGGGATGTTATGTCCTTCAAAAAATTTCATTCAGTCAGCCGGCCACAAAATAAGTCATGGTGGGCCGGTTTGTGCCCACTGATCTGATATGTAATTGATAATGGAGATAAATCTTGAAAATCAAAAAGAATCATCTTCGACTGTCATTTCCCAACATAATGAGTAAACAATAAGATCACCATTTCTGATTTGGTAACATATCCCCGTGTCACCATCAAGTTTCGTGCCGCTATGTTGGCAGCAGTGGTTCTCGTACATCGGCTGTGCACTGCATGTTCACCTCGTCTTGAGGCTCTGGATGAGACAGACCAGTTTGCTGTGTTTTTTGCGCGTTGTTTGCGCGGTCATCTCGCAGCATCTCGCTCCGGACCAGACTCGATACACGTTGCCAAGTTGCATTCGCATTACAAATTAATACAATTATGTTAACAGAACAACATTCTGAATGCATGGGAGTCGATTTAGAGAAATGAACGTTTTTTGGTGATAACTTTTGATTGGTATAAGATATCAACATTCTTATGCAGGAGATACAAAGATATTTTTAATACCTTCAAAACGGCGTATACGTAGAAATTGTCTAATTTGCACCGCATATAATGTTCCCAGACCACATTTTTTACCTGTATACATGTGAAAGTGTTAGATTCCAAGGGTACCCCGTAGTAATTTTCTACGCATCATTATGGAGTTATTTAAAAGATACGCGTTTTCCTGCATTAGAAATTTGATATCTCATATCGTTCAAAAGCTATCACCAAAAAACTGATATTTGACTAAGATCGAATTCCATACGCTCTTAAACGGTTGCATAAATTTGCTGTAATTGTTTCCCGATCGGTAGGAAGAGCTTTGAAGTCAGTTCTCCATTCACATCTATTATAAACACGTACTTAGAGCACATGCTTTTAATTTACACGCAAACTCATTAACATGCATAAAATAACACGGATACAATGAGATGATGACGGAGTTAATTAGTCTGCGTTTTCTGTAAGGAGGATTTAATAACGTATGATTGTGAGATTTGGTTTAGGTGAGATACAGGTTGTTGACCCCGCGGTGATCACCCTTGTTGCGATCCAATATCACCCTTTTTGCGATCCGTTATTACACTTATTACAATCCTTTTCATCCTTTTTGCAATCCGTTATCACCTATGCGATCGGTTATCATCCGTGATGAGATCCGTTATCACCTCTATCACAATCTGTTATCATCACCCTTCCTGTGATCCTTTATCACTCTTATATGTATAGGAGGTATATAATATATGTATATATAAAACTCTAAGATTTGTTATAATCTTCATGGGAACTTTTATTCACATATAGACTCTAATTACATGTTTCACTGTTGTGGTCCGGGATAGTTTCCGTGCAGCTTCATGTTTGAGATGATTGTAAACCTGTACAAGTCAAGTTCCCTTGCGTCCTGATCCCCTGGTGTGTTGCACCTTGCGTGTGACTATAGTACTAATCACGGCTCGACGTGTCAGTTCGGCTCATCGCCGGGACATGCACTGACGAAGATCAGTCAGATCAGACTATGTAAACACTTGATCGTTAACGGTGAGAATTGAACGAACGAGGATTTCGATGACTTTAAACGTGATGCATTTAATTTTTTTTTGACGAGTACTTGAAATCAATTATTGTCAGTTTAGAAGTAATTGTACTTTACACGTTGATTGCTTAATTATGGTCACTTATCACTTATGGTCAGTTTCAGTTCAGAGTACTAATCTGAGGATTAGTGTAATATTAAGGATTAGTGAAAAACAATAACAAATTGGTATTCAGTCTGATCGACAAATTAAGCTGTACTTGAACCTCGATAACAAAGGGCGATAAAACCGATCAAATATTAAGCCTATATGGTTTTACAGATTTACTTTTCACATATATTTTATGAACTTTCCAATTTGTTTGTTATGTATCCATAAGAAAGAAGGTCGTCCACCAACATAAACACAAATATCTCCTTATATTTGGTATGGATTATGACCGTCAATGAT
The DNA here is from genome assembly GCA_907164805.1 of Brachyptera putata. Lineage (NCBI taxonomy): Eukaryota > Metazoa > Arthropoda > Insecta > Plecoptera > Taeniopterygidae > Brachyptera > Brachyptera putata. Next base: position 9,179,970 of record OU015462.1, on the reverse strand, counting down.
TTTCAGGACGAGGTTTACGATTAGAAGTACAATTCTATCTCTAAAAATAGTTTTGGCTAGCATACCGAACCGTCATTTCAAGATAGCGGGGTTCGATTCCCGGGATTTCCCGCCATGATAGACCAGCCTGATGGGGATTTCTTGTGGTTTCCCTCTGTCGTTCAGCTCAATATTGGGCCACAACCGACTCCTTCCCACTATCCAAAAACACCTAATAGAATAACCTTCCATCTCATCATCCCATCATCTCGTATATCATTTACCAACGCCAATAGATCGTAGTAATGAGTGAGTACATTGCGTCGTTAAACCCAGTATAAATAAATAAGAGTTGAGGTTAGACGTATTAGGCACATGGTATAGGACTCTGTTTTAGTCGTTCAGTAAAGATCTGATGGATGATGATGCATGGTTGGTTCATGTTACAGGTGTTGGCAATGAGTGAGGTAGGCGTCGGTGTGCCGCCCCCCGCCCCTCCCTTTGTGCCGCCCCCCGCACCGCCCCCCGCTGTCGTCGACGATCCGGACAAGAAGTGCCTCAAATGCGGGGATCTGTGCCCTGGATTTGCACCACACTTTTGGAGGTAAACAAATCTATATAAGGTCTAGTTTCATTATGAAGTTCGTGCCGATCCTACAACAATGAGGTATTTGATGTTTGTAACTAAAAGTAACAACAGAAAACAGAACGCGCTTCTGAATGCAATATGGGCGACGAAAATCTCCAAAAAGCTGTCAACAATGTTCCATTTTTAATTAATGTCATATGCGCGCGCATTTTCGTTACTTATCCTAAGTTCCACTATTTATACCGCTAACGACCTACCTGAAAACTTTTTCTGTCTATTCGATGATTTCGAGGAAATATATACGGACCTCATATTTGGCTCTCGAAAGCCTTAAACATCTTATTATCTTATTGATTTGGTTTGGTGTAATAATTAAAGACCATAGTGATAGGCGTGGGTCGATCATTGATCGGCCAAGTTCATGTAATGTTTTCGATGTTGATTGAAAAAATGACTAATAAATACCCGATTAGCATTTCATACGGACATATCTAATGTTTTTTTAACATTTGTACATTCCGTGTTTATGACTGAGTTGTTTTTCAGATAGCGATTTAGATTTTTTTCAGAAATCTCATAAACCAGATTGTTTTATAGTTTCTTATTAGTACTATTAGTGCAATAAAATTTAGTTTCCAATACGATTTCTTTCGATTATTTGACATTACATAAGTAACTAAAGTAAGTAGGCCTAAGTATATCTGTTGAATGTAACTTAATACGATACTTTTAAACATATTTATGTTCAATTAAATATCATTATCAGTTGATATGTAATTACCAGTAAAGAATGACGAAGCAATTAACTATTCTGTAATATAGAGTATAGCTTATCGCTTGTATTCAGTAAATCCATTAGCTTGGTTTTAGGGTTTCTTTACTTCCAAGTCGAACTAGTATTTCTCCTATCGCATTACCCCACCAGCTACGTAGACATTACAGAGCATAATAACACTAAAACTTGTTGGTGGAAACATAATTAACGTTTTTTTAACAAATTCCTGTGAAAACGTCTTGTTTTTAATTGGTGCTTGGAAATAATTATGATTTATTCAAGACTGAGAATCTCAGTACATTCAATCATTTATGACAAACGAGCCGTGCTTGAGAAGGCTGTGACCATTCGATCAACCAGGCCATACAGGTTGTGTGTCATAGGTCAATTGACTAGTTGGAGTGACCTTGAGAAAGGAGATAATTGCATTTGTTCGCAACCGACCACCGTGTAATACGGGCTTTCGCCACTTATAGCGTAAGCAGTAACAGAAGAATGAAGTCAGGTATATAGCAGAAGAGCACTGGGCCTAATATTTCTGCACGGCCATTGCCTCATCCGCCATCTTGGAATACTAGGCCTACTGACACAGTAGTCACGAGCTATAGTCATGAGCTTTGGTCAAAGATATTACTAATGGCTTTGGGCATCAACGTCAGCAAGCATAGGCTGCTGGCCGACATCCCATGTCAGGTTGCTGTAGAAATTCTACAGAAAAATCTGTAATGGGGCATATTTAATTTTGCTAATTATGGCTAGTATTCTTAGTAATTATTTCTAGCTGTATTAAAAAATATCGGTTATAGTCCCTGTTTCACCTGAAGTGGCTTGAAAAATGATATCCGCTCATTGATTGTTTTACGAATGACGTAATACCTGGAGGTGCAAGATGGCCGACTGGTTGGCTCCACTGGTTGGTGCCATAGGCACACTGAGGTGGCATCACTCGCTTAGGTTGCCCTATCTTCGAATTTTCGAATTCCAATTCGCGATTGCCGGAAAACGGTGAGAACGGGGTTTGGACGGGTGGATTGCTATAACTTTGCTATAACTTACGCTATCCACGTAAGTTAAAAGAGATCAGTAGCTTTAGCTATCTTGCCTCGGTTGGCTCATAGCTTGGTCGACATGTCTGAAACGACTTCTGTGGTACAAAAAGTGAAAAGTAGTTCAAAATAATGGGTTTAAATGTTAATTAAAGATTCGATCTATAATTCCAAACGACAAGATTTACAACAAATAAAGCATTACAGTGCGTCGTTCAAACCCAATATAAATAAAAAACAAAACACAAATAAAAAGCTCATAGCTCTACAAATAGCCAATTAGCTGTCACATTGCCGCAGTTGATCTCAATTGGTCGAATTCAGTCACTTGGTACTCTGATTGACAGTTCCGTACAACCAAACTTACCTTGATGACTTTTGGTCTTTGCGCATGTGACGCACGGTACGGTTTGGTATAACAGCTCCGTTACAACCTATATATAGCAAGTGTAGTGTGATACGTCCTGTCCTTTATGCTCACATGATACGTGTGGAGAATTAGAGGCGTACACTTATTTGATTATTCGTCTGCAAGTTATCCTCCAGTTAGCTGTTTATACCTTACTTCTGGTAACACCAGGGTTAAACAAGAGGTTGTGTCTTGGATCCTCGTCACTGCGTTGGGCCAGTGACATCACGAAACGCCTACACTTGACCCAGACGCCTGCGGCTGAAGGAGGCTCCACGGCCGTCAAGTCACGACCATTATGATGCATTACATACACGTGGCGAAAATAGTGCTCTAGCAGTTTAGCAGAAATTTCGGTGAATGTAAATGAATCTACATGGTAATTATGTGAAGTCTGCACGGGAAGGTGATATTTTCTATTACATTTGGGTAGATCATTTTGATAAGTGGCTTATTAAAACGGAAGAAGAAGGTCGACTACCGAGTAAATAATTGTACAAGCTGCGATAACCACACACATCTCGCTGCAAATTCAAGGATTTAAAAAGTTTTCGAAAGATGAACTGATTTTGTTTTATCGTACCGGTAATCAAAACTTCGTCCTAAGAAATCATCTGTGGTGTTCATGTTTATTAAAGTTGGTATGTTGTTTGTTTACTGTGGGTAATTCGACCAATAACGATTCACCTCGGTCCTCGGATATCTGACAGATAGGGCCTATATAGAGCTTCAATTGTAGGCCTTGGATAGTAAATGTAGTTTTTTGGAATTGAAAGTTAGTATAAGTAACTTGATGATCGTTATAATTTCTGAAATCGAGTTGGTGATTTCTAGTTTTCTTTAAAATTAGGGAAATGCATATCGTCACTATTCCTTGAAATCTAGTTTCAGGGTTGTTATGTTCTTTAAACATTTGATGTAATCCACTTATTTCAAACTACTTTACACTTCTTCTTCTGTCGTTTATCCAAGCATCCGCAGTATGTGTAGTTCACTTTGCTCTATCACCAGCGTTATATTCAGCTCGAGTTTATTTCATCTCACCCTTTTAACGCTATTTCATGACAAAGATTTAAGTATTTACTAATAACCTCGATGTGATGTTTGTGTGAGAAGTTTGTAGAACCATCTTCCCGCGTTTTGTGGTAATAACTGCATGATATCCAACACGCAACACGCAGTCATTATTGGCTACTATACAGAAACCGTGATCTCGAAAAATAAAGCTCCAAATACAGTAACTATGCGAAGCACCACAAACGTTGTCGTTTAACAAAAATACGAAATGTTAAAATTTTAATTGAGAAATTCAACAAATATCTAGATGGCAGTGAATCATAAATTTTGGGTGGTCGTTGAGAGGTAAACATTAATTAGTATCCGCAAATTTCATTAGCCTAGCTTGTTAAAGGGACATTGAAAACATTTTCTTTTATATTTTATATTTTTTGTTTTAGATTCATAGTGTAATATTTTACTATTTGAGTGATGGGAAGTTGAAAAATTATTCGAAATAGTTCTGGTTACAGAAAATGTTCCATTTGACACTCTGAGGCGATTCAATTTTGTGCTATTATTTTCAAATACAGTTCTTTCAATTTTTCTTTCATTGATTTTAGTTATCTGTATCTCTGAAACTGTTGGAGATAATCGCTTAAAATTTCTATTACAAGTAGATATTATGAGTGGGCCTATATGCCATAACTGTGGATAATTTTTTTGTATTTATGTAAAATAACGTTGGTAATAAAAAAATGTTTTAGACCTATACGCCTAGAAATGTATTTTTTTAAAACATTGTTTAAAAAATAATACAATCAATCAGTTTGTTCTCCAGTGAATGTTTACAAAATTCTTATATAACTACTGTGCAAATTTTGTGCCTATGACTTCTATAGTTTGTGAGAAATAGGCACCGTAAAAGTGCACATTTAACATTGTCGCTATATAGAGCTTTCAACAACCCCTTAAAGGAATTGTCCAAGTTTGTTTAATCTACACTTCATATGACTGATGCATTCAATTATTAGTACGTATACAAAATGTGAGTTAAGATTTTATCAGTTTTTATATAATTTTTTTAATACCATATATTTTTATATTCAATATATTTTTTAATATTTTCATTTTTTTTATATCATTTTTTTGGAAATAACTTTTGAACGGTGTGAGATATCTAAATTGTAATACGAAGAAAATACAGTTATTTTGAATAACTGCAAGATAAGTTTTAAGAAACTATTCGACTCATATAGCATATAATTGTCAACGTATGAAGCTGAAAAACACGTTTTTTTATGCCCGTCACCGTTCATCTTTACAGGGTTTTTACGTGGTTTCCTTTTGTAAATCCTGGCTAATGCTGCAAGGGTTCCTACAATATAGGCCACGAACAGTTCTTTCTCATTACCTAAAAAACCTTGATCTCATCATCCCATCACCTAATTAATCATTCATCCGACGCCGGCAACAGATCTTAGTTATCGTTTACAGTGGGTCGTGAAACATGCAATAGAAATGAAATTATATGAATATTGAATAATAATATATACAAATATATCTTCTGGATACAGTTGTGTGAATAAATTGAAACAAACAACTTCTCTACAGCATGAAAAAGTACGATTATTTTGGTGCCCTTTTTTGATAAATGAAAAAAGTTGTCTGGTTTAATTTATTCACACGACTCTATCAAAAAGATTTATATGTAATATATTATTGTGGTGAATTATGAAAGCATGAAATCATAGCATATAGGCCTGTATATATATATATATATATATATATATATATATATGGTAAAAATGTTTCCACGGTAAGTTTGCTGCGATTAGAAAGCATGTTGGGTCCTAAAAAGGACCGGTTGATGCGACGTTTCGCTGGAATTTCATCCAGCATCATCAGGCGACGGTGGTAAGTGGTAGAATGGCCCTTTCGAATGGCCATGGCCATTCGACCACTTACCACCGTCGCCTGATGATGCTGGATGAAATTCCAGCGAAACGTCGCATCAACCGGTCCTTTTTAGGACCCAACATGCTTTCTAATCGCAGCAAACTTACCGTGGAAACATTTTGACCATCAACCATTGGCCGCGAAAATCTCCGTGCTCACATATATATATATATATATATATATATATATATATATATATATATATATATATATATATATATATATATATATATATATATATATATATATATATATAGTATATATATATATATATATATATATATATATATATATATATATATATATATATATATATATATATATATGTATATATATATATATATATGATAATAAGTCACTTTTCGGTGATTTGTCCTTCCTTGAAACAACTGCATGGTGGCTCTAAAAAGAGCCTTGGGTTTCGACGTTTCGGTTGAAAACGTTCAGCCATCTTCAGGAGTCGTTGTGGTGTGGTGGCCGGCAACCACACGATTGCCGGCCACCACACCACAACGACTCCTGAAGATGGCTGAACGTTTTCAGCCGAAACGTCGAAACCCAAGGCTCTTTTTAGAGCCACCAGTTGTTTCAAGGAAGGGCAAATCACCGAAAAGTGACTTATTATCATCTTCCTCCGGCCCCCAAAGTCTACGCTACAACATATATATATATATATATATATATGCTAATAAGTTGTCATAAGTCATATAAGTCATAATGAATCCATCATGCATGTACAGGCATAAGAAAATTTAAGCGTAATAATTATGATTGGAGGAAACAACTGGCCGGATGCTTTACAAAGCACGGCGCTTGCATTATGCAGTCCTAGTACCCGCCCCTCTCCCTCATGCTCCTCGCCAGAGGTCGACGCCGGACCTTCGCGGGCGCATTCTGTCGGCTCGCCGCCAACTACACTCGGCTGATACCTGTTGCACGGTAAACACCTTGCTAAATGCACCGCCACTTTCTGTCCGCGCTTCTTTCGCGTACTAAATTGTCGTTATATTCAGTATATTTATATTATATTCGTTATATTATAATGTATTATATTATATATTTACAGTGCGATTGTTTCGGAGTGATGATGTTTATAGTGGAGTGAAAAGTGGATATTGCCGTACAGATTGGGATTTATCAACCCAATAACGACAACACGTTTTATTGAAGGTAATTGATATTTATAATAACACGATTACCTCACTTAGAGCCGGTTGTGCAATTGATGATTAAGTATTTATTAGTTGGTTATTAGTTACGGTATTAAATTAAAACACGTAACAAAGGGTGATATCAAGTTAATTCGGTAATTATTGCTTAATTCACTAATTAGCAGTTGGTACAACCTGGTATTTAAGTATGAGTACAGGTTTCTTTATTTCAATGTCAGTTCTTACGACACGTAAATTCATTTGGATTCAATACGTATAGTTGCTGCTTTTATAGTCTTCTTTTATTCTGTATAGGGACGCTAAAATTCACAAAAACTTTCAAACGAAAAATTCAAAATTCAAATTCAAATTTTGTAAATAAATTTTTTTATAGGCTCTACATATAAATTTTCATTTTACAGTATTGTTACTGGAGCTGATATAATCTATAACATTACATTTAAACTTGATACAAAATCCTTGTTTTTACAATCGAGGTTATGGATGAAAGGTAGGATCGTTCGAACGGGTTGATATTACCACTCATATCATTATTAAGTAATAAAAAGAAGACAATAATTGTTTTAAAAAAATATCACGTACAAATACTTCATTTTAATTAAACCTTAAATCAGATGAATTAATAAACGTCACATTCTGATTAGACGAACGCCTACAACGTTGTGATTTTGGTTCGTACTTCCCACGTCGTAGAGAAGTGAGTGACTCAACCAATAGACAAGCACCGCTTTCCCGCCAGTTCCAGGAATAAGATATAGCCAAGGAGAAGGTACGCATGTATGCGTTACACTAGGAAAATGCAGTAGATGCGTTGAGAGAATTTTTTTTATGTTGCTTAACGACCCCACCAACAGCTAGGTTATACGGGGGTACGAATGAGCGGATGATAATGAAACGATGAAGAGATGATAGATGAAAGGACGTTTACAAAAACCCATGCCTTATGCGGGACTCGAACCCACGCCCAACGGTGACTTCAGTTACTACCGCTAGATAATTGACTTGGCCACCAGGGCGGCTGCGTTGAGAGAAGAGCTAAGCAATATCCAAATCTCGAATGAAATATATTCTGTCAAAAAGCTAATTCTACACAGACCTTGGATTACTTCATAAGTTCAAAAATCCTACCTGCTACTTGTTGCTATACTGTTTCTAAGAGTGTGCTACTGGTTAATGCAACCTGTTTTTTAAAGCCTAATATTCAATAAAATTAATGAAATCAATGCTGAAAATGTGTATGGTGTTGCTTTTATATTCAGTAAAAATTGCATAGCCTTTTTAAAAATTTAGTTTCTCAAATATAGTTTTTCTCCGAGTTATTCTTATGAAGATTTTCCAAACTTTCCGATTTTTTTCCGAGAAAACCGTTGGACTGTTTATTTAAACAATTCCAACCTATTGTGATATGACACCAATGAGCAGAAAAAGTTCAAGTTGATACATTTCCTGACCTGTATGTCTACTAGACTACAAAAAAAACGAATCCCGTTTTTTTCGGTTTAGGGGATGGAAATCTTCGCTATACGCTCATCTAATGACACTTGATTTCGCTGATGAGACGCTTACTTTTGAACAGAAGTCGAAAGAAATAACTTTTAGAACGGGTGCTTATCGTGAAGAATTAGTCCTCTCAAGTTTCATTACATAGCTTTAATAGACAGCATGGCATGACATGTTACCTTCTTCTTTGTCCTTCCATGGCTGCAACTATAGCTAGGCCGTAATAGATATCGTTTCACGAGTCACGTCCTCAGTTTATAATGAATATCAATATATTTCAGCACGATGTACACGTGCTGTAACATAAAATGTTTCTCCCAAATTTAAATTTAAATACAATATCTACCCATTTGTTATACGCTTATTCTTCCGTGGACTGTACTTGGGTGTGTATAATCACATTGCCTATACTAGTTCTAGTGCGTATGTCGTTAAAGTCTCTTCAGGATGCATTTTAAGGCGTCCCCAGCCTTTGTAGGACAAAACTTTTCCGCCAAAGTGATTCTCCAGTTAAAATGATCATAAATCTTGAACAGTGGAAAATACAAAATTTATGAATACATCGAAAGATGCAGACAATATTTGTCGAAAATGCTAATGAGTCAAATTTTATATTAACAAAGGTGGAAAGATAACAGTAACCCTCGTTATTTTGGTATCGATTTATACTTCACAGCGTTCCGTTACATACAAATAACGTGTAAAATATTGTGAATATTTATTATTGATCGACAATATTTTAGAACATACTTCTCTGAATGGTGTGAAGCATTTTTACTGAAATATGTTCGCCTGGAAAGTCAGAAATCGTTTATCGTTATCTGCGATCATTTATATGTTATGTTGCCACTGAAAATGTTACGCTATGGGTGGGTCCATCTGAATGTGATTCGACCGACCACTTTATGTGACCGCTAGTGTACTTTACATTCGTTAAATATTTAGTCTATCGAAATAAATCGTAGCCATTATTTTGACGACATCAGAACGAGTTGTCGGTGCATTAAACATGCAACCCGTTTCTTCAGATCGACGTTGCCAAGGTAACGGCCGGTGCGAACGAAGACTGCAAGTCATCGATGGCTTTTCAACAGCTTCGAGGACGATTCGAGGCGACTTCAATCGAGTTCGGTGTTTAATCTGCTTGCTATACGATCGAAACAAGAATTAAGATCGTCCATCGAATAAATTAGAATTGTAGAAACTTTGAGAATTATATGAACTCGGAGCTTGTAAGCTTTTAGGCCTATCGCGTTTGAGATGGTGTGTCTTTCATCGAAGTGACTGTGTTTACACTCTCATCTGCCGTACGCTATTATTATTATTATTATTATTATTATTATTATTATTATTATTATTATTATTATTATTATTATTATTATTATTAATATTATTATTATTATTATTATTATTATTATTATTATTATTATTATTATTAATTATTATTATTATTATTATTATTATTATCTTCGTAATATAAAAACTATGTCTCAGCTTAAAACGGGTTATAAATTGTGGCTTATGTCCTTAAATTAGAAGTTTTCATCAATTTAATTTGTTTTTCACTGTAATAAAGTAAACTATAAAACGTGTAATTTCTGTTTAAATTTTTGTCTCATTTCTAGGAATTAAAATTCCAATTCGATTCTGTTGTTGTTGTTTTTCTTCTCCAACTTTTCTGCAAATGATTCATTATAATATGTATATATAATTATATTTCTTTTGTTTTTGTGTTCTTCTATTATTCAATGATATATCTGTGCTCAATGAGTTACGAGAAAAATGTATATGTTAATTTTATTGGTTGTTCTGCTGACAAGCTGCTATTGTAGCTTAGCGGAAATTATATTAAATACAATAACTGTTTTTTTTTGTGTGAATAAAAAAAAAAAAAAAAAAATAATATTATTATTATTATTATTATTATTATTATTATTATTATTATTATTATTATTATTATTCAATCATTTATTATTACATCAAACACAGGATCCCAAAATTGATAACCAAAATAATACAACTGTACATATAATACATTCATATAATTCCATTCACATAGAAACATTATTAAAATAACGATGAAAGCAGTGAAAATGATGATGATTGGTATAATAAAGAAAAAGTTACTGAACGTATGAAAATAATAATACCGGCCGGGAGCAATAATGGGCCGGACGTACGACCTATAGCGATTATTTTAGGTTAGGTTAGGTTTGCATTAGGTTGAGTAATGATATGTTAGGTTGGGTAATTAAGTCAATATTTGTTGCGCAACAACAACAACAACAACAACAGGCGCATGTTACAACGTACTATATTAGTCGTAGGCATACATGATAGTCATAGCCTTTTCTGACCGCGATTTCTTTTTTTATTTCTTTTGAGTTTATATCGATGCACTGTAATAATAACTATGGCTATTGGCGTCGAATGATTGATAATGAGATGAAGGTTCTTAGTTATGAGAAGGAAGCGGTCGCGTGATCTAATATTGTCTGTCAGAATAGTCGACCGTGACGGAATCGAACCCCGGTCTACTGAATGACGGTTTAGCGTGCTAGCCACTGGTTCACCCGTCTGTCAGGCTTGTTCGACCGTGAAGGGAATCGAACCCTGGTATACTGAATGACGGTTCAGCGTGCTAGCCACTGGTTCACCAGCCTATCAGAATGGTCGACCGTCACGGGAATGGAACCCCGGTCTACTGAATGACGGTTCAGTGTGCTAGTCACTGGTCCGTCCATCTCAGTAATAAGTATATGTTGTAGAAATGTTTATTATGCTATTAAGATTACTTTAATTTGTGTTATTATAATTTTGTTGAAGCGTTCTGGTAGATTGCTATAGTTGCTTTAGGAGTGCTAGGCGTATAAGCATAGATTGCCTGCAGCGAGCGCACAAAAACTACAGAATAAAAACAATATTACGTAAGATTTCAATTGCTGGGTATTTATTGAAGCGCGCTTTAAAATGACTATGATTTTATCCCGGTAATTAGTTCGCACGAATTCACTTCTGGCTTCATCTGGGCAGGCTCATCGGACCATCGGTCTATGGCACCACATATGGACGTAATTGTTGTTGTTGTTCTTATTGTTGCGCGCAGCCTGAACTAAGCTAAATAACCCAATCCAACTATAATTCGATGAACCTAATCTATCCGAAGTTACCTAAACTAGCCTAAGTAACCGAATCAAACAAACGTCCTAAACTAATTAGATGAGCGTAGCGAAGATTTTCATTCCATATACCGAAAATTTAAGTAACCGAATCAAACAAACGTCCTAAACTAATTAGATGAGCGTAGCGAAGATTTTCATTCCATATACCGAAAAATTTTGGGCTTGGTTTTTATGTTTTTTTTGTTTTTTTTTTTTTTTTGTGTGTAATTTTGTACGCGGCATACAGGTCAGGAAAAAGTTTCAATCAACTCGAAACTTTTTTTACAAATTGGTGTTATACCAGAATAGGTTGGGATTGTTTTTCAGAAAAATCGGTCGGACGGTTAGTCCAGAAAAAAATTGGAAAGTATGGAAATTCCCCATAAGAATAGGCCGGGGGAGAAATACTTGAAATATTTTTTTCTTCAAAAGCTCTCAAATTTATACTGAATGTGGGAAGAACTATCATACACATTTTAAGCGACTTATGGAACAATCGGATGTGAAATAACGAAGAAAACGCATTTTTAAAGTACTTTTTCACACATCAATAAAAGCAATTAAGAAAGCAATTAAGAAACTATTAAATGTGAGCAACAAGTGTCACCAATAAATTAAAACGTTTAAAATCTGTGATGGATATGAAGAAGGCACTGGTATAATTGTTTGGAAACCAAGGTTTATATACCAACAGACAGCCGCAGTTTTTACACCTTTGAAGTGATCCATGGCCTGTATATGTACATTGAGCTGACAAAATGTTCTTAATTCTACATTTCCATACTTCTAAGCTCATCTCACAACGCATATGAGGCGTTTTCCTAGTGTAATCTAGAATAAACCTATCTAAAAGCTACTTTTGGTTCGACGCATAGCCACTTCACATGCATATGAGGATGAAAACTCATTCACAAGAAAAAAATAGCAGTGACGAACTTGACTTTATGATTTTCACAGAGGGCCTATACTAGGAAACCGCAATATATGCTTTTTAAGATGAGCTAGATCGTATGAAATCTAATGGGCAGCTATATAGGTCTACACACATAGATTCTGAATTCTTTTTAACTCACTGCCTTCTGATTCAACTATTGATCATTTCAATCGTTTCATGATCCAACTGATTTTACTTGTTGATCTCCTTAAAAACTTTCTCAATAATTTGTAATTGACGTAAAAACTATGACTACCAATAACGTGTAAAACAAATACAACTAGGGGCAAAGATTTCTGAGTTGTGAACGCGGGCTGATAAATAATGGTGTTATTTTGAACCGTGTAGTTAATAATCACGGCTCAAATGAGTGCTGTTCCAAGGTGTGTAGACCGAGGACCACACGGGCCGTGGTGGCCGTGTAACCATCAATCATTGCTATCATCACACTATCCTCTTGCTCTCTCTGTTCAACCACAGACTAGAGAAGCTTCTCTAGTCTGTGGTTCAACTATATAGCTACTATACTAGGATCCCATAGCTTCACTCTGTTTGTCTAGCTACTAGTTCCTCTAGCTTCTCTTTCCGGTCAACGAGTCATCAGAATCCTCTTGCTCTCTCGGCGTGGACTAGGCCGGGATATTAATGGTGACAATGTGGAGATTGACAGAGGAACAAGGCATTAGCTTGTATTGGATAAAAGCCGAAATATTTGAATTAAATGATGACTGTATTTATTGAGGAAACATGTGTACACATTTATCACGTTTCACTTTCAGCTGTTGGGTATAGAGAACCTATATAATGACGGCCATACAGTGACTTTGGTATTTTTTTTGGCAAAAAGATGGTTGTCTCTTTTTAATGTCCGCTTTCTGTCATATATACCTGTACGCGGGGTTATGTATTATTTACATGCAAATGATAATGGATTATCAATTCATTTCATTTTGAACTAAGAATGAACCATAAGATTGAATAATAACTTACGAATAGGAAGGTTTGACTGGCAAAAACATGGCCGCCGCAGCCTGCATGGCCGCTCTTTTTCGTATTTACACACTCTACTGTTGGGTAACTCAACAAATTGCTAGATTGCAGTGAAGCATAAAGTTCGTTTTATTATAAGCTCGGTGACCATTAGAAGACAACAATAGCCAACATTCAGTGTCAGCACAAATTGTCCACTGTCGTTTTCTTGACCTCTTGACTTCACAAAACATAACATCCAATCACGTGGGCTGTTTATTAGGGGGAATTTTTTATATCTCCAATCAGGGTTTCGGAAGTTTCATAGATCAAGGTGGCTTATTAATAAGCCACACCTATAATTGGTCGTTAATAAAAAACTGAATCGTTCAAAGCGTTGAAAGTTCAATGCGAAACTTTCAATTGCGAATGTTGAAGGATTAGGATTACAGTGTTCCGATGTCTGTAAAGTTAAGTACAGTGTCAGGAGGAATGAATGATGTGTCTTCTGATGATGCAAAAACAGATTTAATTACATACATTATATAGTAATTTATGCTGGCACAAGAATACGAATGGCGCGTAATAAATATCAGCGATGAAAAATTGTTTTTCTTATTTTAGATCCTTTGTCATAGTAATTTTACTGTTTACATTGTTTTCATCTGATTTTAATAATATTACAGACGAATAGAGTGTAGCTCAATCCAGAATAATGTCCCCCTGTATTTCATTACAAAGTGGTTACCAATTTTAATCATATTTTCTCATTTGAATGAGAAATAATGCTTTTGAAACCACTCCCCGTGTACTATGGGTTTATTTACATTATACCGTTCTATCGATTGTATTTTACAATAATTTTATTTATTGATTTTATCAATTTTAATTCTATTATTCTGTACAAAATGGACATACATATCCATTACCCGTACATTGTTACATGTATGGATTATTGGATATGTATGTATGTGTGTTACATGTATTTGGATATACTTACGTTCACATAGTCTCGACAAGATGCAGTTTCATATATGTTTAATGTCATTTTTTATGTATATTCAAATGATTGTTCTATCTTTCTGACATGGTCAGGGGAAGTACGGCTTCCCTATAATTTTATGTAACTTTCTATTTGTTCATACAAATAACGAAATTTTATTATTAACATTATTATCAATCAGTAATTTTCCAAAAAATTGAATTATTTAATATCGTTTGTATAATTGTATATGTATGTGTTTGAGTATGCATCAAACTGTTAGTGGTTCAAACGAACATGCACTTTGCACTCAGACGTTCTGCTTAGGTGACCGCGACGAACGGTCAGTCTTAACACATACAGCTGCTGCTATGTGTAACATGTATCTCATTCTCATATGAGCTCAGAAAACGAGAAAATGATCGAAATCGCGAGATCTACATATTACGTGGAATGTTGATACCATTGGCCTTTCCACCTACGTTGGCCATTGACATTATATAGTTCATCACGCCGGACTCATTAGCGGGTACAAACCGAGCAACCTGCCTGTCGTGCCTTTGTGGGTCGGAGGGGGGGGGGGGGGGGGGGCGGATTCATACAACAGGTGGCAAGTAACAATCCACCAAGCGTTGCATGCGCCGTTCGTATTTCGAATAAAGCGAGACTTTTCTATTATGTGGATGAAGTTGCAGGTGAAATGTACTTGAGGATTTTATTACGAGGGGAGGGGGGGGGGGGGGGGTTACAAATGGAGGGAATAATTGTCAAGGTAGAAGACATCGAGACGAAGAGAGACAACATCGTAAATTGAACGTTATACGATACCGAGTTCAAACTTTACTCAATTAAGTTAAAATGTTGAGATCATTAAATGAATCTATAGTTAATTACGAATCGAATGTATTACGTATACACTTATTACATGCTTTGAATCTAGCTATCATTAAATATAAGTAGGCTATGAAAAACACTATACTGGCGAGGGGTGACCAAAATGAATATAAATATTTTGGTACGTGGAGAATATTAAGGACGACGAATATAATTCCAGGAAACAAAGGGAGAAAGAGGATGAAACTAGGGAAGGATGTGACTGTGTGTACGGTTTCAGTGGAGAGGAATAGGCCTATATATATATATATATATATATATATATATATATATATATATATATATATATATATATATATATATATATATATATATATATATATATATATATATATATATATAAATGATAATATATGTACGTGTCGGTGTATATGTTCATCACTTCTCGAAGACTTGTACGACTCATAATTATTATCATTAAATTTGCCACTTTTATGTGTATTTTCAGTCGTTTATTCTCTGTTGATGCGCTATTCTACATTTTTATGAGCGTCTTTTTCTAGAGCAAGAAAAACAAAAAACAAAAAACAAAGGAAACAGTTTTAAGCTAAGTATATATATACATATACAAAGTATACATATACAAAATTCCAGCTTATTATAAAATTAAACCTATATATGTTAATTTTAGTAGTAGACTCTCTTTCTCAATCTCTCTCACTCTCTTTCTCACACATACACACAGGTGTACGCAAATCCCCCCCCCACATAGACTCAGGTTTAAAATGTATAGTAGTTCAATATAAAAAATCAACACAAATACAAAAGTAAATATGTACCTGAAATCCACGTACCAGTACCAGAGATACCGATGTACCAGAATTGTGTTTGAAGTATAATCAATTCTTTGATCTTGAATTGCGTGCTGAATTATTGTGAAGTTGGTTTTGAGTCTTTGTAAAGCATCCTTCCTCTTCACTATGACGTCACGATGTTGTCCAACCATCTGTAATCACCGGTTGGTATACATCAACCAAACACGAGCAGGGCGGAAGGGAGAGTGGCATGAGAGCGATGAGAAAGACGAGATTCAAAGGAGAGAACTAATAAGGGTGAAGTGAGATTCATTGGAGGGAATTACTACACAAAGCGACACAAACCTGGAGACTCCTTTACCGACTGACTGACGACACCGGAGAGATGATCAAAGATGCGACCCTTAATCAATCATTTAATTAACATTTGAGCATCACGTCGTCGTATAAGATTCAATCATATCTAGACGACTTCACTTCTGTTTTAGCAGCAGATTGGAAGTCGATTTAGTGGAATATCATTTTTGTGTTAACTTTTTAAAGGATCTAAGTACATCTCATAATTACGAATCACAGATATTTGTAATACCTTCACGCCGGTATGAGTAAAAAGTATTCAAATTATATCACATTCTCAAACGTATATGCACAAAGCTAAAAAACACCGATAGGCCTACATAGCTGTAGTGCCTATATAGCTGTATACCTGTGAAAATGTTAGAATCCAATGAAAATTTTTTCGTTTCACATTATTCTGAAGGTATTGAACATATTGACTAATGTGTTATCCCTGTATTAAAATGTTGAATGATTTCTTATACCGTTCAAAAGTTATTACCAAAAATGATATCTCGCTAAATCGACTCCCACGTGCACTCTTAAATACTTCGTTTAAGCGAGTTAACAAATTCACAATAAGGATAAACCCAGAGGGCAAATGATATAAAAATGTTCCTAGAAACTCATACCACTTTGAAAATATTCAATTGGACTTTCTGACGATAGGCACATTTCATGTAAGCCTATTGTTATTGGTTTGTTTGTACATCAGACATCGCATGAGGTGTTCTTGAGCCTTAGCAAGATGTTTATATAAATCCTTGAAATACGTTTCTTTATAACCTTCTATCCGCTGGACAACCAATTTAATGACACCTTTCACTCTGGTGATTTCAACAGAGAGCTCAATTAGAAACCATGATCAATTCACTACGCCAATTTCTTCCGAATCACACAGAAAACTCTTAAAGGCTGTAAATAAGTACAAAAAAAAACGATCAAATTCATTTCAAATGTGTATATAGTCTCTCTCTCTCTCTTTTTTCATACAGGTAAGAGAGCTATTTCTAGAAATCAATTGTAAACTACTCGAACTAAATGGCTGGGAACCATCAGAAGACATGGCGTTGCAAATAACTAGCACTGGAGGCACAGAAGGACCTTGGTTCGAGTCCGGGATTAAAAGGAAATATGACACATAAATGGGAAGGTTGTATACTCTAGGTCAACATGGAAAATTCATAATTACAGTTCGATCATGTAATTTTTCTAATGAAAATTTAAATAAAATTTAAATAAAATTCATGAATCTTTTGCCATTGATTTTTTCAATGGAATTGGTAGAGTGCGAATGCACACTTGCGGTCACATAAAATGGTTCAATCCGAAAATAAAGTTGTATTTTAAATAAAATGTACGCATATTTAACCGCTAATTTTTCATATAGGCTATGTGATTGGAGTGCATATGCACATTGTCTTCTAGTTTTAGTGCGTCTAATATTTATATATTTTTTTGAGGATTCATTACGATGTAGCTTGATTTGCCACTTTATGCGACCGCAAGTGGTAAGAACATTCGTACATTTATGAAACATACTTTGCAACTGTCCTGATTTTATTATACCTGTTTCTTTTACTCTGAAGACAGGCAAACATAATGCAAACTTGCAGTAACATGAAACGGTATTTATAGACATTTAAATTTGAATGAAAATAAAATCTAGGCATATTTTAACGTCAGTTTTTTCACAGACAGTACGTGGAGTCAGTATGTAAATTTACTGCTAGTTTACGCATATAATGTCACTCAAATTGTCTTCAGGTTGCATTTTAATGTGGCTTGATCGACCACTCTAAGAAAAGGCGTCCCAGTCTCCATAGGGTAAAAAGGTGCCGCCAGGGTGAGTTCAAAGATATGAATGATCATAAAACTTGAACCGTGCAAGATGAAAACTTCACAAATACATCTCAAGATGCAGATAATATTTTTCGAAAATGATAATGAGACCAATTTTATATTAACAAAGGTGGAAAGATCAGATGTATGTGACAGTTACACTCGATATTTTTGCCGTCGATTTGTATACCACACAGCGTACCGTTAACAAATAACATGTAACCTGTGGTGACTGGTGTTCATTATGGATCGACGGTATTTTATAAGATACGTCTTCAACAAGTATGAAGCAGTTTCACTACAGTTATCATGATTATCATACATCACTACACTATGTTTTGTGGTGTAAGATACCTACAAAACTCATTTACGTGTATCCACAAAATAATAAGGCTTGAATCACCCACGCGTTAGTGGTGTGTGACAGGGGGACGGTCGCTCGGCACCTTCTCTCTCTCGTGGATACAAGACTTGACAGAAGACAATATAATTATACATACGCTATTCTCGAGTCCGTTAGTATAATTGTGTCGCCTTCTCCTTGAAACAGTTCTGCGTATTCCGAGAGATTGCGTGTTTCTGTCCGATACTCGCACATCGGCTGAGGTGATTCCCACACCAGATCACAGACAGGGTCAAAGGTCAGCGCAGGCGGTCCGGACACGCAGCCTCTTGTCCGGCAGGCTCGGAACTGTCGCTTGCACAAGTCGGAATAACCAAAACGTTAGGCAAACACGTAAACGTGTAGGATCTTAATAATCCGATTCACAATATAATTTGAACTTTCATCACCACGCACAACTGAAAGATCCAACAATTTTCCCTCATGTTTCTTAGCTCTGGAGAGTCTGCTTCAGTATTAGCATGAGTTGAGCATATTCATGCAGCTATATCACAACCCGGCTTTGACCCGGGTCAAAGAACCCGGTTTTGGTACGAGCCCGGCTTTGATAATAATAATTTTTTAAATTAATTGATCGATTATAGGCCTATTTGTATTTTTTGTAGTATTTTCATTGATAAATATTGATTCATTGACATTAATTAATAAATCTTGACGCAGGGCACCACAAAGGCGACCAGAACGCGCGGGACATACCAAAGACAATCTTATCATCAGAAAAAATAATCAATTGTAACTCATTGTTGTGATTTTTAAACGAAACAATTCAAACAGTTAGATGTGTTCAGATCCTGAAAATTCTCGATTCTCTTTTTCATCTTAGTATCTCCCAGTTTCCGAATTTTCCGTTTTATCTTTTATTTATCATTCAATTGTGGCCGGGAAATTAGGAAACCTCGATTTCTTTGTTAATCTTCGATCCTGGGGCCGAACTAATTGCTGACGAAGTGGCGGCTATTCGTCGGACCGGAAGAAGCTTTTCAATTGGTTTTGGAACAGATTAAATTAGTTTGTGATATTTGTTTGGTTAGGTTAGTTAGTTCAGGTTAGTTTGGTTCAAGTTAGTGATTGATTTTATTGGATTGGGTTGATTTAGGTTAGTTTAGGCTGCGGTCCAGAACATGCAGCAACGTCCGCATGTGGTGACAAAAGACCGATGGTTCGATGAAAAGCGGCTCCAATTGGTGTGCCATGACTTTGTCTCGGTAGTGGTGATGCTATTTCCGATGTCACGCTTCGGTTAGCCGGTATTTTCACGAAAATCAATTCCTTCGCATTTCTTGAAATGTAAGATTAACTGAAGGAAGACTGCAACATCACGAGATGATGAGATGCTAATTCAATGCAATGAGTAAAAACAATGTTGTTTACAAATAACTTGTTTGACGTGCGCATACATCTAACAGGCGTTCAGGGGCCTCTGATTAAAATTCAATTGTCAAGTTATTAGCTTAACCCTCTGAAATTCTAAAAAAAAAATACAAATTATAAAAAAGTTTACTTCTACTATGATTACAATATTCTCAGTGATTTCCTAATCAAAACTAGACAATAAACACAGCTTTTGATATTCTCGAATCTTATAAAAGTGCGTATGAGTCAATTTAGCGGAATATTGCTCTTTGATGGTAACTTCTCGAACGGTATGATGTTAAAATTCACTATTCAACCTAGCTCGCATAATATTCACAGGTATGAAGCTAAAAAACAAGTTTTTAGCTTTTTAGCTTCATACCTGTGAAAATGTTAGCATGCAAGGTGAGTAATTTTATTTCACATTATTTTGAAGGTTGTAGATATCTGTGCATTTCTTCCGCTTCAGAATGTTGATATAGAATACCGTTCAAGTGTTCGCCATAAAATTGATATTTTCCATAAAACTGATATTTTGCTAAATCGACTCCCATGCAGTCACTGAAGTTCAAAAAATATAATTGATTAACTTTGATACATCCATACAAATAGACAAAGCAAATTTTCTCTTGCCATTTTTTTAATGTTAGTGATTTCACGTTCAAAACTAAACAATAAACATACTTTTCTAATGCTCTAAACTCAAGAGGGATATTAAATAAGAAAGCTTGGGAACGATCGAATCAACTTTCGAAATGTACTTCCAAATTGTAGTGTGTTGTACATATTTCCAACAATAAGCATATTTAGTTGCAGCCATGCATCAAAGCAGCGTTGTTCTCAGCCCCAGAGGAAATGGGGTGACAATGTCTCGATATATAATAACATATAATCTTAATATACAAGAACCTCCTTGGGATGTTAATCACGGGTTGCGACATCTGTTAGTCCTTGGTACACGACCATAAATCAGGTGTACCAATGAGCCGGCGACAGGAGGACAGGAACGGCAGGAGTACAGAGGATTGTCAAGGGAGGCAAAGCAAGATATATCCACGCGCGACAACGAAGGGGCGGGATAGGAAATCCCAATCATCGGTGGAAGTGGGAATGACAATCGTGCGAATAGACGGGGAACATCTCAAGCGAGTAAGAGGAATATTTCGACGTCGGATAGATAATAATAAGAAAGGAATGAAAACTGTAAGGGAGCCATCAGTGAATAGATTCTAAAGTTAACGTTTTTAGTTTTTTTTCAGAAAAACAGATTTAAAGTTGGGGGAGATGTGTATTATATACATTAGCGACGAACGTTTTCTTCTTTTACCGCTTTTGCAAATGCTGGTGTTAATACCTATAATGGTAGAAATATATTATCTGTTTTGAACGTAACTTGTTTCAAAGGCCTTGATGGCCGAGACCAGAGGGTGGGCTTCCAGTGGAGTGAGCGAGTTAATTGCGTAAAAGGGGTATTACAGAGAGAGAGACAACAGATAGAGAGGGGGGATTTCATCTGAGACAACAACGTCTGGATCTGGATTGCAGGGATTTGAATGAGTGTTTTACAGCAGAGGACCTATAGACGGGGATGAGGCGCTGCCTTATTGCCATTCTCTGCTGCGATGTGATGCAGAATACCGAAGTGGCTAATTGTCGAATAGGAAGTAGGGTTTAAATTGGATTTAGTTTGATTAAATTAGTTTAGGATGTTTGTTTGGTTAGGTCAGTTAGTATCTAAGGTTAGTCTTAGATTGGCTTATTTAGGTTCTTTTAGGCTGCGCGCAACAACTTCCGTATGTGGTAACATAGACCGATTGTCCGATAATTAGTGGCTGCCTAAAATCTTATTAACCGCGTATATAATACGTAATATCAATCTAAAACCTGACTACACTTGTGTATATGAAAGGCAGAGATTTGTTTCAGTTCTCTGCGTTATATTTACCTATCCTCCCTCGTCACCACAGCGCATGTTTTCATCTGCGACGTCGGTTCCAGACCTTCATCTTCTCGTAAACATCCTGTGTAACTATGCGTGCCCCCCGCGCACGTGTTCCCCTCACCCCCTCCCCTGTGCGAGATCGAGGCCTGATTGATTGTGAGGTAAAGTACAGCGCTACACGTAGATAATACGTCCGAGTGCATGTACTCAACAATGTAGATCGATCATGGTTCGGTGTTACACCTATTGATTACGTTTTGATGTGGTTTGTACTGTGATAGATTGTGGGAGTTTCACGGTTGGCTAAAGGCACCGGTTCTTAGATTCAGAAAGCAAGAATCTTTTTCCCAAGATGAATATTGTGTAGTGGAGTCCATACTTGTATTCACGAAAGAAGACGGTCGTCTACCAATATAAGAAACACAAATGTCACAGTTATATTTGTATGAAAAAGAAGCTATGACATTCATGTGTTATGTGTTTTTATCTGAGGTATTTTTAGGATATCAATATTTTTCTGGTAGAGGTTTACGATAAGAAACGCAACTGCATCATCCAAAAGGTTAAATCCTTCAAGGTAGAGCGAGATCACGTAATTGACATAGTTTTTGGCAGCCGCTATTCATCAGACCATGGTCTTTTATATGTCATCACATGTGGACGTTTTTGTTCTTGCGCGCAGCATAAACTAACTAGCTTAAATATACCCGATCTAACCGTCTCAACGACCTAACCCAATCCAAACTAATCTAAACTACCTAACCTAACCAAACAAACGTCTTAAACTGATTTAATCCCAACTAAAACCAATCTAAACCCTACTTTCGCTTCGCTGAATATTCACTTCGAAAGTGTTTACATTTATTTATTTGGTATTCGACCTTCTTCTTCCGTGGATACAAGTATGTACACTTATATAAAGTGTAAAATAACTTAAGACAACGTCCATATTGTTTCATGTTCCCAGAGGCCGTGAGTTGGCCGTGATTATAGGGTACAAGCGAACCGAAACCCAACCACAACATGAATTACGAGATGAGAGATGAGGAATTGATGCATGCGTAGACGGGTATTAATGATCGAGGAACGTTTTCGCTTTCGTTTCGTTGAAAAGTAGTTAAATGGCGAGTTTATTGGGAAAAGGTTAGGTTATCTGTGCTATACTACATAATGTAAAAAACACGCCGAGGCGGAAAAATGGAAATAAACACATAATTATAATGTAGGCCTATAAGATGAACATATTTAAAAACGGGTTGGAGAGGTTTATATATTTATAAGTATGTATTAAAATTATATATTTTTTCATGAACATCTCATTGTTCGCCAATTAAGGTTATAGGAAAAGATGGGATCGTTCGGACGGGGTACCACAAGGGCGATCTCACCACCCCAAAGAATAATTAAAATAAGATAACTCATTCAAAAACAATAAAACTTGAGGTATAATGATTTCAGAGAGATCAACATTTATCTTGTGGAGAAAAAATTCTGAATCTTATTATATCTTCTCATTAACTTGATCTTCATCTTCGTCTCATTCCTGAATTCTTCTGTTTTCTTCTACCTTCTTCTCCATGTTTTCTTTCCTTGTTTTCTCTTCTCTTCTCATACTTCATACGCATGCATTATAAAGCAGTACATTATTTTATGCAAAGATACGTTCATAAATGTTTTATAAGACGACGGGTTGAAAGTGAGATAGATATCCGTGGCATTATTTCTGTGTTTTTGTTGAAATTTGCATGGATAATAATAAAGTGAGAGTATAACAAGGATATAATCTCTTCACCAAAGGATCGATATTGGAACAGCACGAATTAAGCTAGGAACTATAAAAACCGAGTATCGCAGCTAATATTTTTTGCTACTAAAACTTTCCGTCACAGGCTTAACGTAATTAATACAGTTTCCAAATAAACATTGTTCTATGTTATCAGTGAGAGCAAAGCTTGTTAAACTATTAATGAGCAAAAAATTAAAGTCCCATCTTCTATTTGTTAAGCTCGGTATAAATTACTCGACAAAGATAAAAACACACCCAGAACTCTAACTGAATTATTTCGAATGATATCCACGGCTTTTAGGTTTTAACTACGGTTTTGACCAAATAGACGTAACAATAAGTTATATCAGTTGTGGTTTAAAATACAATCTAGAAGCTTAAACCCACACATAGCTCGTGTGTGTGTGTACAGAAGCGGGTTCGTTAATACCTCGAATCTGAATCTCCCCTAATGTGTAATCAAGAATGGGAGTAATGGTCCATGAATAAAGAACTAACCCCGATGCACGGCACGGCTAACGACGGAACAACGAGGCTGATACAGATAGGGGTTCATCCGTCATCGGGAAGAGCAAGTCACACGATGCCTACGTCAGGACGATACCAACTGTCCTGAAACTAGATTGACTGTCCTCAAAATGAACTGGACTAAAAACAACTTTCCTAAAAATCAACTGTACTAAAAACCAACTGACCTAAACGTCTACTTTTGCGCCACCTGTACAGAAGCACGGACAGAAGTTAAAGTGGCTACAGAAATTTAAATTGACACAAACCTTACCCACGTAGCCCCAACTAACACTGAAAAACCTATAAAATTTCATTGGAAATAACAATTTAAGAAGGGGAGCCAACCCTCCTAACTTAATTCTGTACTTGATGGTCAATGAGTAGTAGTTTACGACAGTAGGTTTTTAATGCAGTTAGTAGGTTTTCAGTACAGTCAGTCGGTTTTTTGTACAGATGGTCGGTTTTTTAGTATAGTTGGCCCATTTTTACTACAGTCCGTCGGTTTTTTAGTACAGATGGTCGGTTTTTAGTACATTTGTTCGCTTTTTAGGGGAGTTGAGTCTTAGTACAGTTGACCCGTCCCCGTCACACGGTGCTTACGTCACGTGGGAAAGTATCATCATTAAACTAATTAATATTTGTTACACGTCACGACTGTTCGCGATCAGAACCTCCCGAAGTATGATTTGTTTTTCTGTCCGTGCAGGCTAATAGTTAATCTCGATCTCAGAAATGTTCTGAGGGCCCTAATTTCGTTGTAATTACTTCAGATCCGGATCGCGGGCTCGTCTTCAATACGCTTTCAGTTCACGCCGGAGTATTTCTGGTAGTTATGCAATTACTATATAATAACACTGACATAATAATTCATTTCCGTAACGTTTTATATAGTTGTGTGTGTGCCCAGATCGACTGTAATGTTCGAATATTATTTTGTGTATGCCTACCTTACAGGGAAGTAATAAGTAATTTTCCACTATAGGCTACTTTCAATGAGAGCTGTTTTAGTAGAGCAATACCCAGTTAGCCTTAATCTGAGATTTGGTGAAAACAAATATAGCATAGGTAACAATGGTGATAACAACATTTAACCGGCGGTTAGAGCTATTCTCAACTCCTACGTAAGACTAGTATCAGGTTGAGTTGTGTATAACTTCATAAGTACGTATATTTGAGAGACACATTTCAAAAGGTTAAATATTGCTCACAATATAGTTGTTGTGATATTGCTGTTTTTCGAATTATACAGTTTTCGAGTCAGATTAACAGGTATGTTTCGAGATGAACCACAATATTTGTAATTACTTCAGTGAGGTATTTTCCGAATCAAGAATGTGGACGTATGATATCGTCTTATGTAGGAAACATACGAGTCTTTATGGTCATTGTTTGAACTCGTAACCAGCCCATGCAGGTATCGAGTGATGTTCATGCTTCATATGCACCTCGACTGAATGTTTAATGCCAGGGGAGATCGTGCGAGCATTTCACTCGTTGGAATGAAGAGTTAATATTCATCGCCTCATGCGATTTGGTATAGTCAGTACAGACGTTGTTACACGACTAATAATAGTAATAATTATGATACGTTTTGTCGTCAATTTGTTGATTTACATGGTATATTATCTGATATGCCATTCATACTATAAAAGATGAATGAATCTAATTATACTACAATGTTCGAAATATTGTACATTTTGAAATGTATAATACTTAAATACAGATACTGATTAGAGAATATAGCCTAACCAAGATAACTGCGGTCATTATGATCTCAAGAAAAGATAAGCCTCGATGTATATATTTTTAATTCAAGATTTCTGATAAATTTTAGGAATTTATAGGGTATCAACATTTAATAATTCAAAAAAGGAATTAATCTTAAATTCTTCGCTAGATAATGGTTTCAAAAATCTCATAAAGTATCCATGCAACTCCGTGTAACATTGTGTTTCTTCTCGTCTCGACTCTTGGTTCACTTGCTGTTAGGAAGAAAGACCCATGCAGCTCAAGTTCTGTGCATATAGCCTCTTACTGCATCTATTCTTGTAAGCCTATCTGTAAGAGCCTTCTATGAGAGAGATAGATACTTTTTCTGAAAACATATTTTTGCCAATATATGTACAATTTTTTTTTCAATTACATGCAAATGATAGTGGATTAAACATTTACTTAATTTTGAATCAAGAATGAGACATTAGTGTAAGTTGACTTGGGAATGGGAAGGATTAAAAACATGGCCGCCGCAGCCCCATGACCGCTTTGTATCAGATGTAGGCTAGTTGTATCGACAAGAGAAGAAGGTCAAAATTATGGTAACAACTACAGTTGTTACATAAACTCATTGCAACTTCAAGCTTCTAACGATTTTGAAAGATGTAGTTTCGCTTCTCTTTGTAAAGACTGTCAATACCCCAAAAATATCACGACTCTACAAATTTATACGTGTGATATTTGTGTTTGCTCCGTTGCTATAGACGACCTTTTCTTTCTGCATGCAACTTGTATGATTACCATCCAACCTGCAGAGGAATTTTAATTAACTAATTTATTCAATCAATATCGTATTAAAACAATCTAGTTCATAAGATATTTTTCATCTCGATAACAATGTGTATCCAGACATTCCCTCCTTATTTGTATTTCCAGAGATGAGATTGATATTGCAGTTAAAACTCAAAGATCGCCGATAAAACAGATACAAGTCTTTCTCTATACGTCATACTCCACTTCATTACATGTCATTAAACATCATTACATTTCTCGTTTCATCTGCGATCCTGTCCGTGGGTAATTGATGACGTATTGATGACGTATTCCTTGCTATGATATACTATATGAGAGCGTATCATGGCGTTATAATCGCACATAAAGATGGGTATTGGCTTGTAATAGTCGAGCAGCCATCTAGCAGACGATATGGGTATTCCGGTTTGACGAGTGCACGACCAATCAGCTGGTAATTGTTGCTGGTAATTGGTTTTCTCGTAGTGTCTTGTAACTGGTCGGTAATAGAAGTTTTACTTTTGTAAGCTGTGGTGTGTGGTTGTTATATAGTAGTATAGTCACGAGAGAAGAAGGTCGTTTACCAACTAAATTATAGAACATATTTTATAATAATCCAAATTGATCGTATAGCGATATTGGACAGGTCTTAAAAAAATTACCGATAAAAAATTTCAGAAATGAACCATATATATACACATCGTACGATGTACAGATACACAATGAACAAATACAACAATCGGTAGTGTGAAGAATGATGAATATTGAGGACTAATTATTAGGAAGCAGATTTACATTGTATCTATACAGAAATTAGTAGGTAATACAATCAAAATATGAGATCATCTAGAAATTCTCCCACGCTATAGTAACATTTATCAATAAGAAGGAGCTTTCAAGCCTTAATTTAAACCAATCCGTTCGAGGTAGTGTTTTGTAGAAATGAATGCCAGCATATGTAGGTCCGGTTTTAATAATAGAACCTAGATAAATTGCACTTCATTAATTTAATATAGGCCTACAAATAGTAACGTAATAGTAAGCACTGCGATACATAATTTCGATGTAACTTGAAGGATACAACGTTTTTGGAAGATGCAGTCGCGTTTCTTATCGTAAACCTCGCCCTCGAAAATCATAATACCCTGAAAATACCACAGCTATGCTAATAACTCTGTATGATATTTGTGTTTGTTATATTAGTAGACAAATGTCTTCTTTCGTGGATACAAGTTTATACACATTCGACCGCAGCTCATGTTCTTTTATAGGCAAGGAAAACGAGCGGGCGTCAAGTATTCCCAGTGAAAATATACATTTATAATAATTGTCTTACTCTTCTCTGTGATAGTGTCTTGACTGTAGACCTCAACAAGTACTGTCTCTAATCGAAACGTTGAAGGGGTGTCCACTGTCATTTTTTCTGTTCCCTCATCCATAACATGTAACATGGTAAGTCGCTAAAATAGTGAAACCTAATGACATGAAGTTTGTTAATAACTCGTAAGAATATGAGCAGATTTTCATAAATACGGTACATAAATGAACACAAATATATATGTATATAATTATATATATATAAATTTATAAAATTAAAATTAAAAAACCTTATATATATATGGGATATGTTAGCCATGTCGTAAAAGATACGTCTCGAAGAAGTTTAATTATCATATATATATATATATATATATATATATATACATATATATTGGATTTAAAACTTTCACGATGTATATTTGGATATTGATAATTGTTTCGGGTGTAATCATCGTGTTGACATGAATAAACCATTTTAATATTAAAATGAGAATTTATTCAACGTTTCAAGCTACTGTTTAGCCCTTTTTCAAGAAAATTACAAAAAACGAGAACTATCTTCTATAAAATCAAGAATTGATATAAAAATCAAAACAAAACATATTATTGTAATTCACTGCGTTTACGATCTACTTTCTGCTACTTGGATCACTCGAAGCGTCATCATGGTGGCTGTATGGTCCTAGATCTCAGATCATATCCTGATAGTGTTGTTGTTGTTGGAATTGATCTTGGCGGTAGTTTTTTTTTTTTTCTTTAGAGTTTCTAATGCTGTATTCCACCCATTTGGCAATTTGAACCCATCATCATTATTGAAGTTTGCAGGCCGTTTCCATATTTCTAGCGATTCCGCGATATATCTCGGCAACCGTAACGTCTCTCTAACTAATAATTTTAATATTAAAATGGTTTATTCATGTCAACACGATGATTACACCCGAAACAATTATCAATATCCATATATATATATATATATATATATATAGTTTTTGAATTTTTCACGACCTTATGTGCAATTTTGATCATTTCTTGGTATTCTAGTCGTGTATAATTATAGAATAAAACGTAAGATAGGCCAAGTGCTAAATTATGTGGTTTAGTGAAATGAACACGACTATAAAGATCCAAAAAATGAACACAAGTTTCATATGTTCACTATAGGCCTACCGTCGGTGGTCCATGTAAGTTATTGCGAGTGGAGATCATCGAATGCATCCAACACAGCCCAGCCTCTTGCATTGCATCGCAGTAATTAGTATGGGTGGGACTCGAATCAGCCAGCCATACTGGGCGATATCAGCTGTACATTAAGCATCGTAGAAAAACATGTAACAATCTCGCATAACGCATTGTGATTTGTCATCGAAGGCATTACAAACGATCGATCGAGACAAATTCGACTACTCGTTCACAGCGGGTGACAAGCGGACTGTGGTCATTAATACCTTTTACAGATACAGAAAATACTGTTTTGAAGACTATTTAATGATTGTGGAATTTTCTCACGCGAAAGAAATTGAGTTTTGCACTCGGTAATGTATATAATGTGCGGAACAAATTTGACAAGTAGACATGGAAAAAGGAAATATAAATTTAGCGCTAAGACATAACTTACGAACGTGAAACTTGTTTTTATTCAAGCATTAGTATACATTCCAATTATAAGCCGAAGATAATAAAGTATGTATTTATTATTTTATATGATCAGCCTTCCACAGTCATTTCAATACACTGCAACACAATTGTAAGATTGTTTATGTATACTGCATGTAAATTCTGTATTAATAACATATTACAGCACCCCTCTATAGGTATTATCGAGTCAATGTATATAATGCTAGAGCTTTAGCGAGATCACGTACCAACTGTCGACATCTTTATGTTATTAATTCATAGGATCCAGTTCATAGGAGCTATTTGCAACAATGTAGTATTTAAATTTAAATATAAAAAGAGCTTATTTCTGCTTATACCTATTCCTAATGCACATGGGGACCGGTCGCGTCTTTACGTGGTTACTAACCAGTAAGACCGAACACACGGCTCAGTTTCTCGCATGTCTTGTATATATATATATGAGTTTTTATTAAAACACTGCCAAAAATACGGTTGACACTTGGACACAGTATAACAAAAGCAACAAACGATCAATAAGTAGAAAAACATCGTCATAATTATGATAATATTATCGTGAAATGAAATTATCAATATTCGTAGGAATGGTTATACAAATAATTATATAGTATACTTAAATTCATACACTATAGAGAAATTATCCAATACAATACAATTATAGTAAACGAATCAAGAACAACTGACGAACTATTGAACTTGAAAGCTCGTGTTTTATAGAGATCATATTAGCTAGGACCATAATTATAGGTGATTGATTTTCTAAGAATGGCAATTGAACCTCTTATGTGATTTATTGTTTCATTATTTATTTTGCATTGCTTACAAAAGTCGGTAAAGTACTTATACTGGCTGATGGATGGCAGGAATTATGTTGTTACGGTGACACTGCGGTAGCGTTTTCGATTTTGAACCTAAATACACATAATAAAAATAAAATAACCCTCCATCTGATATTCACATCACCTCATCCATCATTCAACGATGCCAATAGATCTATAGTCATCGGAATAGTGCGTCGTACATTATACCCAATATAAATTTAAAATTAAATTAATACCGGTACACATAATGATATAATAGTCTATACTATAGGCCTATAGCAATTGTAGTTTGTTTTTAACGCGTACTTTGTTCTGTAGTAGGGTAATGTAGTTTATATCATCTCATTTGAATCGTGTCTGACTGGAATAATCTTGCATCAATTCTGTCGGTTGCAAGTAACGTATATACTTACAGGCACAAAAAATGTTTTTTTCAAAATGTAAATTTGATTTAAATAAAATCTACGCATGTTTTACGGCCAGTTTTTCATAGGTTGTATGTAGAGTGCGTGTGCTAATTTTAGTGCGTACACATTCGATTACTTGTCTTCAGAATGCATTTCATTGCGACTTGATCGTCTGCTTTATCTGACCGCAAGTGTACATTGGAGAGCTGAATTTTCGTAAGACGACAGTATAAGAAACCCGCCCAATGTCCGCGTGGTGTATACACAGTCCTACACGACTCTCTCTCTCACACTCTCTCTCCCCAACCTCTCTCTCGTTCTCTCTCTCTCTCTCTTGCCCGAACAACTGGCCGAATTAATAGTACAACATTGAATTAAGCTAATAACAACCGTCCTCAGTTATTATAACTAATTACTGTGATTATAATTCAATTAACGTCTCTATAATTTTACTTTTTTTTTTAATTTCAAAATAATTAAAAACTTTTTTAATACGGTAGGATTTTCATTCTACTGCTCGGGTATAGGGCATGCAATGCCAAATAAAATGTATAATATAATAATATAGGCCTTTAATAATATACAATATAAATAATAATAACATAGTGTAATAACATATAAGCTGTACCCAGAACACATTGCACTATATTTTACGTATAGCATACGCAGACACCGTCTATCTTTACTTGGGTTTTCGTCTCGGTTTTCGTGGTTTTCCTCTGTAGCCTATAGGACTGTCCATCTTTACATGGGTTTTCTTGGTTTTCCTCTTTAGTCTAGGCTGAATTGCCAAGGTGTTTTTCATAATATAGGCCACGAGCCCACGACCGCTTCCTTCCCACCATCACAACTTGCGATTCGACAGTTAAATTTTTCAAATTCAAAGAAGCCTGTGTATATATCTAAAAGACTATTTCGAAATCATTTTTGTGTGAAATTTTGCTCTTGTTTTTCTTTATATAAGTCAAGTTTTTTGTTGATGTTCAATTATTCAAGTTATTTATAATTATGATGACATTGGTTTTAATGACCAACCTGTATTACGTACAGTGTATAATGGAATGTATAAAAGAACAATTAAAACTAAACTATAACTAACTAATTATAGGCCTAATGGTAATTGGTAATAAAGGCTATGGCCATGACGTCACGAACACGTACACACGAACAGCGAAGTGGAAATTCAGACTGCCAGAAATCGTACCGATATCGTTTCGGACGACAAGAAAAAAATCGGAACTGGAAACCCTACTTAAAATGCATTCCTATTCTTCAACACACAAGTGCAGAGCAGATATGCCTTGTTTATCGGACTTCTATCGTTTGCAAGTCGCATGCTATTGACATAGCACTAGCCAATGCCCTAATGAGCCAGGCATGGACAAAACCACAGCTGAGCCACGTGACTCGGTTGATCTCTGATTCTGTTGCGAGGCTGGATCCTATCGGATACACCGGACAGTCCTGTCAACTGCACAACAACATATACGTGTACAAAGCTATAGCAGATACAATCTAGTGCTATTTAATCGCTCGTTTTATTAGTGTGGTATGCATAGAATATCTTATCTAACATGTAGAAACATAAATATACCAAGTCACTGAGGTGTACAGGTTATTGTTAGCTTAACGACCCGGCAACAACTAGGTTATTTGGGGGTACGAATGAGATTAACAGCCCCAACGACAGTATGTTTATTTGGGTACGTGTGAGCTTGACAGCCCCACTGACGGTTAGGTTATTTGGGTATATAAATGAGCTAGCTCAACGACACGTCATCATCATCTAGGTTATTTGGGGTACGAATGAGTTATCGGCACCTCACAACAGTTGGCTTATTTTGGGGGTACGGATGGGCGGATGTAAATTGATAATGTTTACAAAATACAAGAACCATGCACTTGAACCCACGCCCGACTTGCCATGGCTGAATGCACCTCTTGGGGCGGAAGGGGGGGGGGGGGGGGGGGGGGGGGGGGTACTAAAAGTGGATACAAGTTTTCAATTTCTTTGAATCAAACCATTTTAATAATTTTATAGACCTACATTTATTGATGGATAACTTGTCATTCGAAATATCATTCATGAAAAAAATGGTTAAGCTGCATTCCCGCAATAGTATCCTGACAGAGGTGCATCGTGTTTTCCCTCTGTCGTTCAGGTTCAAGCCACGACCGACTCCTTCCCAATATCCAAAGTATCTAATGAAATAACATCTCATCTCATCTTCCCATCCGCGTTCCCATCATCTCATTCGTCATTTACCGACGCAAATAGATCTTAGTTATCTATTCAGTGCGTCGTTAAACACAATATCAAATAAAAATAAACAAACTGGTTAGCCCAGTTTTTATTTTTTCATCTTGATGTTCAACAAACTACGTGGTTTAACTTGTTCACGTAGCGGTAAATCGTTTTCAACATTATATTGAAATAATATTAAATAGAATTATAGAAAGCTACAAATATATTTGAGCGCCACAGTCAACGACCTGTGATTTTGTGCCATCAATCAACCGTATCGGAAAGCTCGTGTTGTTGTTAAGTTGTGACGCCCACCGGCTATCTGAAGTCTCGGGTTCGATACCTGACTGCGGGAAGACTGTTGGAAGCTTTCCAATATTTTACAGCATGCACTAGAATTAATCGAATCCGTGCATTAGTTTGGTCAAAGCTTATACTATACACAGAATATCAAATTTCATCATATTCGATTATTATTTTTTGAATTAATTGTGAATTAGGCCTATTAATTCTTCACATTTACAATCGATTTTTGAGTATTTTTCAATTATTTCAGAAATTGTAGTAGTAGTAATATTTAACTATCTTTCAATTACTCATTTTGATGATTGATTTTTAATTCAATCCCTTTCAATTATTTAGATCCGGTTCGTCGAAGAGTTGAGTCTAGAATTTAACTAGAAGACGAAGTTCATTTTCTAGTTAAAGTTTCCAAGTGTTCCAAGTTTCCAAGCCTTGCTTAAAAGATATGTTCCATCTTCCAGTTAAACATTCCATAACGAATTCATTTAGTATCATGCACGGTTCAAGATTTAGCATCATTCTATATCTGTGAAATCCCCTGGCGGGAGCTTTTAGTCCCGGAGACTGATGGGGACGCCTTAACAAAACAAAAATTCACCCGACATATCTGTTTTCCAATAAACACAGTCAAGTCATTCCACATTGACTTCTAGTTATCTACACAGCCCTATTGATCGTGCGCAAGCGCAGTGCATTCCAATAATAATTAACTCGCGTCTTGATTAAAACCTTTCAACTTCTGTCTTTCTGTTATTGCTTTGACTCCAGTAGTTTCTGTCTGTCGAAAGCATTGTTGTCCCAAACCACGTTCGAGGAGCCAAATGTCAGTCAGATCGAATTAAACTAACCACTTGGCTGCTTTACAACAAAGCCACCATGATTAGGTGAGAATTAGATTTATATAGGAGACATTATGTATATATATATATACATATATATATATATATATATATAATATATATATATATATATATATATATATCAATAAATATATATATATATATATATATATATAATTAAATATATATATATATATATATATTGATATAATATATAAATAGAAAAAACTTATTATAGAAAAATCAAATGTTACTTATCACGATTAATTTGTGTGTTTGAAGTTTTACCTGATGAGAGAGAGAGAGAGAGAGAGAGAGAGAGAGAGAGAGAGAGACAGAGATGTGGAGTGGGAGGAACTTTCTCATGGCATCTTGGAAACTATGGACTTGATCCGAACAGTTCGTGATTGTGTAGTTTGTTTCGTCCTATATTCAACTCTGCGTAATTATCCACACCGGCCCACATTTTGCTGTTTTCCTAGCATGACTTACTTGCGGTAGACTCAACATTCTCACCTGACAGAACATAACTATTTACTAGTATGCACCGGTTTATAATGTATATTTATTTTTATTCATTTAATTGATTCGCATTATTAGTCCAACTGGATTAAAAATAATAAAATAGAACATTTCTCAAGTTAATCATATGGATAGTCAAAGATACAATTTAGGACGACATAAAATACGTACAATATTAAAAATTCAAACAAAATGCAAACAAAAACAAACACATGAAATTATATAAATGGTAGATGTTATTTTATCAACAAAAATTAGCATTTTCCAAGTCTGAATTGAAAAGAAAATTAAAATCAAGTGAAAATTCAATCGGTCAATGGTTATATAGTTTGAGGTTATAGGTTATATAGTGTATACGAGTGGTCAAAAATGAGATCTCACTGTCACAAGCAAGACGATTTAGCATGGGTCAGATGTCAGTATCAATTAATTTTGTCAATTTCTTATCGGGAGCTCAGTGGTCGATACTTTGGTTGATACTAAAGTTGACCATTGTTTGTATTCAAATACTTACCATGGCTGTCAAGATTGATCAACCAAACTGGATGATTCACTGCCTTCTCGATATTTGCGCGTCATAATATCACGATGCGCGAATTATCCCCGAAAAACCAGACTTTAAATAATTTAATACTGGATTTGTGTGAATGCAGTTTTCTCGTTCAAATCGCATTCCCATCCATATTCTAAACTCAAGTGTTTGTTGTCCCCTTGTTGCCAATACCAATTCATTCGATTCTTTCCTCGATCAATTTTATAAATGGTTTGGATCTAAGAAAAGAGATGCAAAGATTGTGCATTGTTGCCAAGTCGCATTGTACGATGTTTTTAATGGAGCGTTCGTTCTTTTGTGTCCCGAGTCGAACCATGTACTGTGGCTCACCTGTTGATACTTATAAATCTCTTTCTTTCTACTTCGGCCTAATCCACGATCTTCTCTCTTTGTTAGTTTTAACTTTTAATCCACCTCGAATAACTGGTTTCCGATCCCACCCTCCTTTCTTGTACATACTTCTGCTCAGGTAATGTAAAGTAGACGATCGGACCGTATAACAGACAAATTACATTCAATTTCATACACTCTGCTAATTAATATTTCTCGAAGATATTTTCAACTTTTGTCTTGCCTTCAAAGTAAGTCTAACTCAATTTCAATATCATAGTGAATACATTACATATAGTAGTTACTCACTATATATGGGCCGTGCCATACAAGTATTGAAATAAGTTTTGGAAAAAAAGAAATATAACTTGAGAATAAGTGAAAATTAGATTACCAAGTAGGCGTACATAGAATAAAATAGTGTAATTATGAGTATTTTTTTAATAAGTCATTATAAAAACCATATTATTATTATTTTAATTGTTTAAAGTTTAGAAAGTTTAATAAAATGGTGAATTTGCATTGTAATGTTCACATAATTGGTATATCTTTTAGCTCTCCTGAGAGTTTGACTATATGTGATGTGATGACCACAGAGTATATACAGAGGTGCATGTTCAACAATACAGGTTTGTATGACGATTGATTCAAGGAACACAAACACTAATAGTTGATACAAATAAATATATTGAATAAAAACAAATTATCTTACAAGTTACAGAAGGAGAATACATAACATTATCTCATATATTCAACATCGAAAAATATTATTCTAAAGAAAATCAAACTTGTGATGAATAAATACCAAATACACAGAAAAAAATCGAAAACTTTAGGTGGTCATTTTTAAAACCCTACCTAATATGTTCAGAGAAGTATCGTTAAAATAATGTCGATACGTATAGTGCACATTCACAGTATGTATCATATCATTTATATGTAACCATATACGCTGTGAGGTAAAATCGATGGGAACAAATATCGAGTGTTCAAGTGATCTTTTCATCTTTGTTGTTATAAAATTTGACTCATTCTCAACAAATATTGTCTGCATCTTATGATGTATTTGTTAATTCTGTATCTTGTACGGTTCAAGTTTTAAGATCATTCCTATCTTTGAAATCCCCTGGGGAAAACTTTTTTGTGCTATGGAAACTTGTTAGGGACGCCCTAACAATTGCTATAGAAAATTACCAAATGGTATTTCCTCTATTTTTATACCTGATATAATTAATCAATACACATTCAATACAGTTATCATATAACTATTATTTATAAGTAGTATATATTTATTTTAAATTGCGTCTTTATACGTACGATGCTGCAGAAGACAGACAACTTGATTGCGTGGTTCAGACGTGGAACTGGAAAAGGTATCAGGTCTCAAAGACTCGAATGAAACTGCATTCTTCTCAAGTCCTCCGCGTGCAAGATCAAGGGAATGCTATGTTTCAGTTTATTTGCCTTCTTAATTACGTTGCTATGGGTTTCCAGCACTCCAGGTATGTTTTTCACGTGTGTCTGTAAAGCCTTGTTACGAAACCTGGAGTTTTTGTCAGTGTTTAAAACATCAAAGTCCCGACTTGGTTAATCAGTAATTAATTTTCAACTCCGACGAAGTTGATTACATTTTTCTTGCGTTCTTTGTATGTGCTGTTGATACAGTTTCAAGTTTGAAGTAGCTATATATAATGAATATATATATATAATTGGATCATTCACAGATAAAAAAACAGCAAAAAATACGTGAAATAATTAGGTTTAAAATCAAATAGCCATGTAAATAGCCATTTAGTTTCAATTACACTTCTATTTTACGTAATTGTTTCATACATGAATAATTTCATCATGATTTCTGATCACGGCGATGCCATTTATTTGAGCACATATCGATATATATGTATATATTCACGTACGAGTAATTGATGGGTATTGAGTGTAGTAATGAATGTGCAGCAGTTGCGACGAGGAGTCAGAGTAATCACAGCGAGTGGTTTTAGTTGACCGAGCATGAACATCAAACACTTCGCACCTGTAAAACACGCCATGACCTGTTGCTGTGCCACTGTACACGGCCAAGCAGGCTGTTGGGTGAATTACACGACTCAACACATCGATATCATTCTCGACAGAACGTTAAGGCGTCTCCATAGGGCAAAAAGCTCCCGCCAGGGTGATTCAACAGATATAAATGATCATAAAACTTCGACAGTGCAAGATACAAATTTAAAAAAAAAAAGATTCCAAGATGCAGGCAATAGTTATCGAACTTGCCCAATACTCCAATTTTATAATAGGCCTACAAAGGTTGAAAGATCGCTTATTATTTAAGTTAAGCACTCGATATTTTTGCCAACGATTTTAACCTCACTGCCTAGTCCCTAGTAACCTAGTCCCTATAGTAGTCCCTAGTCTCTAGTATAGTAACATGTAACATAATTACTGTGAACTTATAGTATAAGATACTTATAGTATAAGATACTTCACTGCACGGTGTCAAGCAGCTTGACTATATAGGTCTACAATATATTCAGACACAGACAGCCACTACGATCGTTCGTTGTGTTGACACTGAACATGTTACGTTGTGGATGAAACTAGTAACTACTGAAACTATTGCACCCCCCCTCCCCCCCTTGAAACTATTGTTCAATAACAGTTCTATTCATAATTGGTTTAAACTTGTATCACACTTATGTCTACATGGAAAAAATGATCCCATTATGAGTTTTTGAGCTAGTGAAATGTAATGAATTTAAGAATTTCAATGTTAATAGTTTCAACATAATGCAAACATGTTCCAACCCATTCCACGACTTCGTATTGTTTTATTTATTTATATGGAAAGTGTATTTGTAAGCGTCAATATGTCACAAGAGGGAAGACCTGGATTAACGAATCACTTGAATACATCACTATATGTGATTGCGTTCACACAGATCCAGCAAGTACTGTACCGGTACCATAGTTCATGTACTTGACTGATTAACAACCAACAACTCTTCTGCCTCAAATCAAGCTAAGCCTCAGGAGGCCTCGACATTGATCCTATCAGCACTATGTTACTTGTGTACATAGATGCTCTATGGTATCCGTTTTTAAGGAATGAATATCATTAAAATGTTCGGAGAAACACTACTGCAAAAGTCTTGAATATATATATATATATATATATATATATATATATATATATATATATATATATATATATATATATTTCTCTTCTCATTACACAGCATTGAAGTGTTTAACGCATAGATAATAATTACACGGAAGTTTCTCTCCCTCTTCTAGTTCTATATTAGAACAGCATGACTCTACAATAATAACGTAACGACCAGCGCTCTACTTTCGGACACATGCCCGGAGGTTGTGGGCGTTCCACATTTAAATAACATGCAACGCTCGGAACACAAGATAATCATAATATATCTAACTTCCATTCAAATCACGAAATACTTCATTTAATTAACGAAAACAAAGATATTATTTTGATAAGAATAGCACAACACAAAAGCGTACTTAAATTTCCTGATGCTTCGTACACGGCTACAAAAGGCAGTGTCTGGTATATTTGCATATGAGAGGCGGCTGAATGTTGGATGGGGGATGCTTGAGATCATTCTCCAGGGCATTAGGGTGTATTGTTGCCCGCTCACTGTATACCCCGTGTAAGGGTCTATTGTTTTTCTTGTTTTCTATTCTTGCATGATAATCATTGAATTAATAACATCGCTGAAATATCTCTTAGTATAGCGTGAACCATGCCATCATGGTCGTTTTGAACTTCCTTAAATGACTATAATTGAATAAATATGTTTAGATGTTATAATTGGCTAATTCAAATTTTTTATGCAAAAGTGAGAAAAAAATAGATTTAGGGCTATCATTAGTGGTTCATTTGGTCATTTTGCACAATTATATATACAATAGGATAATGGAACAAAACAAGTAGGAAGTTTACATGAATTAGGCAACAAGGAAAAGATGCAGAAAACTCCACTCACTTGGAGCAAATAAGGCACTGCGCTAGAATCTGAATCCGGGTATAGGGAGTGGGTTCGAGTCCCGCGTAAGGAATTGGTTTTCGCACCGATCATCACTTCACCGTTTCTTTGTTACTCGCTCGTTTGTACCCCCGTATAACCTATATGTTGGTGGGGTCTATAGAGGTATAACACTGAATTATTAGATTACTTGCGTGCTATATATAGAACATAGAGATCAGCAGTAGTAAATTGTTCATTGTAATAATTATTTGAAGAAGTTGTTCTTAAACTTTCAATTCCCGCTGTCATAATACACGCCCTCTCCAAGGATCCCGACACCTTGACGTGGTGTTGGGGTTGCCTAGCTGCCCCATGGTCAGGGGGTGCATTCCTGTACGATTTAATCCGATTTTAGTGAAGATAATATCAAAAAACAAAAGAAAAACGGTAATATCCTATACTAACAGCCCACACACAGCCACCTTGAACCTTGGGCTTAAGTTAAGAATGGGTTTATCTTGTACAGGAATGCACCCCCCCTGAGCTATCGTCGGGAGCAATTTATTTACTCCCAAAAGGGTCACTCATAGCGATAAGTTCTGGAGTGAGCTCGGCCCGTCACGGTCGAGTGGAAGCCTTTTGGTGCTGGAGTATACTGAGCTTCTTACTTCTCTTCTCATCTATCTGATCTATCTGCTTTATTCTCATCTTCACAGATACAAATGATCATAAATCTTCAACAGAATTAGATACAATTACAAAAAAAACGTCGAAAGATGCAGATAATATTTGTCGAAAATGCTGATGACTCAAATCTCAAATGTTGTATAACAAAGGTAAAAGGATCAGTGATAATAGCAGCCGATATCTTTACCATCGATTTTTACCTCATTGCGTACCGTTCTATACAAATAACATGCATCCTAATGTGTATGTAATATATTTTGAATCGACAGTATTTTAGAAGATAATTCCCTGCACGGTATGAATCAGTTTCTCTACAATATGTTCCGGAAAGCCACTGCGATCGCTTATATGTTTCGTAGGCACTGACAACTTTACGCTG
The DNA here is from genome assembly GCA_907164805.1 of Brachyptera putata. Lineage (NCBI taxonomy): Eukaryota > Metazoa > Arthropoda > Insecta > Plecoptera > Taeniopterygidae > Brachyptera > Brachyptera putata. The sequence goes on along the minus strand of OU015462.1, from coordinate 9,139,143 downwards.
TGGGCAGGTCCCCTTTAACCCTAACATTCATTCATTCATTTATTCATTCATTCCGACTACACGCAGAGTTCGCAGGCCGATTTGATACTTTTAGCTTGACTATTGATGTTAATCTCGGTTCCTCGTCGCTTGGCAACCAAAGCCGTCCATCAGACTCGTGACAGTGCACCGGAATCGCGCTATTAATAAAAGTATACCATTAATATAAATTAACAAATCGAGTTTATTGAAACATCGAAACTACGTGCTGGCTTATACAGTAATTATTACAATGTTTAAGAGCCCAGTGAGAGTCGATTTAGCGGAATATGGTTTTTTTCGTGATAACTTACTTTCGGACGCCAATAATATGGTACATGAGAAATATTTATAGTTCTAATACCTTCAAGATGGTGTTTTTGAAAACTATTTAACGTATATATCGCATAATCTTCACACGTATACAGCTGAAAATGTGTTTCCTCGGCTGTAGAGATCTGTGAAAATTATGGGATTAAGTTAAATACAGCCCAAATATAGCCCATATAACTATAGCCTCACCAAACTTGCATCTCTTAACTATATCCTAAAATCTTTTGGACTTCAGAACCCCTTCTATGATCTCGATAAATTTCTACTTTCGACGCCACACTATACACAACCATTTTATCATTATATATCTATTTACTATCCTTTTCAATAGTCTCTTTCTGTCTACTTATTTTTAATTCCAAATTTTGATATTTCCTATATTTGTATCATGTGCAGATTTGTGTAGTAGGCCTATACATGAATAAGTATATTTATAGTTTTAACATACACATTCTTGCAGGTATAAAAAATATCTCCGTATCTGCTGTGTTAAAATTTCGATACCTCTCTCCTTTCAAAAGTCATCACCCAAAAACAGCTACTGATACTTCGCTGAATCGACTCCCGTGCACTCTTAATGATTGTATTTTGAAATATGACCATGCACTCTCTCACGCGACCCGTTGTAATGTGGTCCCCAGTTTTAATGAGTTCAATGGGGTGAGCTCTAGAACGATGATATATGATAGCTAATAGTGTTCTTTCAATGCAACATTTTGTATTATTAATAGTCGGTTTTATCATATATTTATGACATTGTTGATAATTATCGTGTATAGTCGTGTGTGCAGTGACTTTTAATTGGGGAGCGCAACACATATCTAGATGACAGTGACTCAAAAGTCTAGGTGATTTCAAGTTCGGTGACGATGGTGATCAACTACTACACCGAAATGTCAGTATCAACTGAACACTTATTATTAAATCTTCGCTAACAGCATCCAGATAGGGCCAAAATCCAACAAGTGTAATATAATATATATATACATATATCTTTAATGAAGAAGATTCTGTCTTATACTCATAAGATTGCCAAAAAGAAAAATACAGAATAAAAATCAATTAATTAAAATTAAAAAATAACAGTAATAACATATTTGAAGGAATAAAAAATAACAATAGAACGAGAAACACAATAGAAGTTAATTAAATCTAGGAATAATTGTAATAAAAATGAAAAAATAATAATGAATACTCAAGAAAAAAGAGAAAAATGAATAAATAGGCCTAAAGCTTACAATATTTGAATAAGACAACAAAGAGAAAGAGGTAGGCCTACAATGAAATGATATGAAAGAAAAAAAGAATAGTACTCAATGAAAATAAAAACAATCAATGCTGAAGACTAAAGATGATGTCTTAAAATTTGTATAGATCCACAAACGGCGAGTAAAACGCTGTTATAATGTTACATTACAATGTTACATTACAATATAACATTGGATATAAAATTAACAAATTGTAAATAATGTTACATTACCATTATACAACTATAAATTAAAATATATTTTTTATTGACAATATTGATGATAATTTTTCAAATTGCATATAAAGATATATCATTGATGTCAAGTCACAATACACAACACTATAACAAACATAAATCACCGTTAAGTTGCACTTGTGTTCATTAGAGAAGAAGGTCGTCTACCAACGTATAAGCTGTAGTAATTACATGAACTCGCAGCAACTTCAAGGATTCAACGCTTTTGAAAGATGTAGTTACGTACTATCGAAAACCTCGCTCTAAAAAATCAGAATACCCTGAAAATGCCACAGATATACATAACGGCGATATTTGTGTTTGTTACGTTGGTAGACGACCTTCTTCTTTCTTGGATTCAAGTTTATCAACAAGATGAGTATTTGAGCACCACACTGCCGAAGATCTATTGGCGTCGGTGAATCATGAATGAGAAGATATGAAGATGAGTTGAAATTAGGTGTTTTTGGATGATAGTCGCTATTCATCGGACTATCTCTCTATGTCACCTCATGCGGACGTTGTTATTGTTGTTGTTGCGCGTGGCCTAAGCTAACCTAAATAACCAATTCTCACTAATTTATTGAACTTGACCTTTCCAAAGTAACCTAAACTAACTAACCTATTCAACCACACATTTAAATTGATTCAATCCAAACTAAAACCAATCTAAAATCTATCGGTATTTGAATAGTGGGAAGGAGTCGATCGTGGCGTACATTGTTGAAGAACCATCCCAGTAGCAACCTGAGCGACAGAGGAAAACCGCTCCAGAATGACGGTTCAGCGTTCTGTCCACTGGTCCACCCGTCTCTTCATCTCAGTTGAATATTGTTACTATTAAAACAAGATCTCCGTGCAGTATTATATGAAGTGCCATTGGGATGATATATCGGACAGAAGGGTGTTTAAAGTATATACTAATGTCCTCGCGCACAGATTGCAACATGTATCTTATGCCCTGCTATTTCGTGTTTCGGATTTGTATTCTATCTTCGGGTCGTGTCTTGGTTGACCCGCTGACTCTCGGTGTAATGCTTCGTGAGGACGAATCAATAGCCGTGTTGGGAAGGACATTATTTGTACAGGTTACATGTGTATTGTGTCCAGACTCGGGTCTAAATCAAGATCTTCGGAGACCTAGGACATGAACGTGTGGTTAACAGTGTACGTTCAGACAATGCAATAATAAAACACGAAATGCGTGGAGAATATATGGGCTAGATTCTGCATACAATTTTGGGTTTGTTGTTTATTCGAAATTGAAATAGGTTGGTTGGTCAGTAAAGCTATATATTTACCGACACAATGGAGTTACGAAGCTTGTGTTTCGGATATGTTAAGTATGTAACTAGGAAAACGCAACATACGCGTTGTAAGAGGAGCGATAGGCTTGTAGGCATATTTATGCCTATGGAATTTAATGCAAAGCTATGTATACTCATTTATTTTCAAACTTCTATGTCACTTCTTTCATGTTTTATCTTACTAGTTATTTCTTCTGAAAAGTGGTTCAACCAATTGTGCTTCAAAGCTATACAATATCGAGTTGTAGATTCATATGTGTATGCCAAGTTTTTCAAAATATGCTCTTCTGTTTGACCTGTGGAGCGCGAGCAACACAAACACATTTAAAAACGTTCGTTCTTTCAAGTACGGTAAAATTGAATCTTCACTTGGCTCATCCAATAATACATTCCAGTTATTCCGAACAGAGAATGTATAAGGAATGTTCAATATGTAGATTTGACAATATGGACGTTGATAATATCGGCTGACCTGGCACACTCCAGTGAACAGGGGGAAATCTTTGGATTCATTTCAAATAAGAGGAAAAGTTTCATCAAGTTGAAGGGATACGTTTTCAATTATGTATTTCTTTTCTATTGTTGAGTATTTCTAAATATTCTATATGTTTCTATTCTTTTTCAAGCAAACTATATTACACTTTTGTTATTTATATTATTATATTTCTTGCTGTACATAATGTAGGCTATATGATCATATTTTGAGAATACGTTTCATTTCTCTCATCAGCTTTCTTGGGTGTAGGTAAGGAATTAGGTTGGGTCCGGTTTTACGAACTGATGGTTAATGGATTAAGCGATAGTTAGTGGATCAACTTGTTATCACTCGTATAGTTTCGTATGGTATTTTCTTACCTTTAATATGGAAGCTGTTTTTATTGAATTATCAAAGAAATATTTGGTCTTCGTAACATAGAGAGTTTTATTCAAGTAGAAACTTATTAATGTCATATATCAAAATAATTATTCTCTCCAAACATTAGTTTTATTTATGTCATACAAGTAACCTAAGAAATTACCCGTCTCTAGGCTTTCAAGATAGTGGGGGGAGTTGTGAAAAATGTAGAAATATCTATATCATAGTGAGTATGCCGACTTTATGGGTGTATATGAAGAGGTAAAAACAAGGAAAGAGAAAGAAAGAGAGAGAGAGAGAGAGAGAGAGAGAGAGAGAGAGAGAGAGAGAGAGAGAGGTAGAGTGATAGTATATAATTATAAATTGTGATCCACCTTGACCTGTAACCTACCGAAACAGAATAGGAAATTGAATTCAATTGAATCCTAATTTGAATTGAAACTACCAATTATATAGAAATCATACGTCGAGATTTAAAACATTACACATACCTTGTGTATCACTAGTTGTAAAAAAAGTGATAGTTATAACAATACAAAAGGTTTGTAACACCAATATATTTAGCTATACTCGCATCCACGAAAGTAGACTGTTGTCTACCAACTAGATAATGTGTAAACTGACTTACTACAATCACTTTCACAAGATGTAATTGTGTTTCTGAACGTAAATCTCGTCCTGGGAAACCATTGAGCCTCAAAATAACACATATGTACAAATATAGCGTGATATTTGTATTGGTTATGTTGGTAGACGACCTTCTTCTTTCGTGGATACAAGTGTATAAGTTAAAATGAACTGAATGTTCAAGTATTAATCAAAATTTAGTTGTTATTCTAAGTCACGTCTGTCGTGACCAAGAAGTTTTCAACACACTTAAAAAATTCTCTTATATAAAAATAGTTTGCTGTTTAATAAATCTTGTTCAACAATTTCATTACTAATTTCCTTTCTTTGAAAGCTTTCCGCCATCTTTGTGTTCGTCTCGATGTATATAGGCTGTATTCTTTTGTCGTCGACCATTTTAAATCTCATTCTCAGGATTTGATTTTTTTTTTTTTTACCAACCTTGTGATTTTTCTAACCTTTTTGGTGTTCTTTTGTGCACATCCTCTGCGATTATATAGTTTGCTGCCAGTTTATTGTTGATGGGTGTCATTAGCGCTGGAAGCTGGTGGTCATCTCGGGCACCTGACTGATGACCGCTTATCTCGCGTTCCGACGTGATGCAATCCCTATACAGTCGTTCCGAGTAATTTCACGTATACCGAATTCAATGGGGAAAGAGAGGTAATAAAAAAAAATTACTGATGGTACTTTGTTGACTAATGAGGTGGAAATTGCGTATTTTTTTTCTCACAATACGTTAGAATTTTATGACAACTTGGTTACCGTTTAAAGTGATGTGATTTATTGTGTTTATGTTTGACACCTCGACTGGTCTATGACTTTAGTAGAAAAGTATTTGTTCTTGAACCACCACATCGAAATGTCCGCTTGTGTGATCATTTCTGAAAACTTTATAATCTTATCGGAAATTCACGGATGTCTCCCGAGCGACTAGCGACTAGCGACGAGCGACGAACATCTCCGGTCAATTATTTCTATGGTAACCACTGATCAAGTGTTGTTCGGGCTGGGGTAATAAAACTAAAGAATTGTACACTTGCAGTACTTAAAAAGGACTTTTCTGAAATTTTAATTTCAATTTCAATGAAATCTGAACATACTAAGCCACAAATATTTTCACAGACTGTACATGGATTACATTATAAATTGTATGGTTTTTTACTGCGTGTAACCATAGATCAAATGGTTTATTATCGGTAGATTTTCTTCATGATGCATTTTTGAATTTCTTGATCGACCGTTTTACGTGACCGCAAGTATACATTTTTATTTTTTCACGATGTCGTGAGATAAAATAACATACACTCTGTTTGTATGAAGAAGATTGTACGCTGGGGATGTATATTTAATAAAAACAATTTATTGAGTGATTGGCTCGCGGATGTTGAGTATAACAATAAATAACTATATGTTTATAACTTTTAGTTATTTGTTTTCATATGTTTGACGTTCACCAGCGTATAATCATTCAATAAATTGGTTTTACTATAAATATATACGCCCTCTATTCTCCGTTTTGCGCGACTAAAATATATGAGCTGTGTTCTTCTCGTTTCATTTTATTATACAATTCAAGTTTAAAATTTTACTGGAAGTATCCTCTGAAATATTGTCGATCCATAATGAATATTCACAATAGGTTACATGTTATTTCATTTTTGTTATTATACAATTTGACTCATCAGCATTTTCTACAATATACCAGATGGTGGTTTTACTAATTTTGTGTATATTGCATGGTTCAAGTTTCAAGATCATTTATCTGTGAAATCACCTTGGCGGGAGCTTTTGTCACTATGGCGACTAGGGATGCCCTAAAGTATTTCTCTCCCTTAATAGAATTTTGATATATCATACCGCTCAAAAGTTATTCCCAAAACACAGATATTTCGCTAAATCGACTCCATGCACTCTTCTATGAAACATTTTGGCGTCTATGAAGTTTAAAGTGCACTGTGATGGTAATCTCCACATGAAACTGATTTACCATTCATATTCAAATACTTCGCAGCGTTTGCAACGAGCCGAGGCGTGTTCAGTGCTAGAGACCATAAATAACGCAACTCTCTTTGTAAGCGAATAGTGTAACGATAATTTATTTGACAATTGTTGTTTGGAGTGTTAATGTTTAAATTTCTTGTCTCCGCGTGATTATTTATCGTACCACCGAGGGAAATTCAATATACATAATTCACCGCCATTATCTTATACATATATACCGGGACATGTAGCTCAGTTGCGTATGTGCACGCTTCCGGCTTCTTGTGATCTGGTAGGTGAGGGGCATATTTGACCTGATGGTTTGATTCCCGCCACAGTCCATTCTTTACAGGGGTTTTTATGTGTTTTTCCTCTGTGGTCTATAAGGCTAACATACTGCCAGGATAGTTTCTTCTATTTAGGTCACGTCTGCTTTCTTCCCACTATCCTATTACCTATGAAATCTTCATATCATCATTATATCATCTCATTCATCTCATTAATCCGACGCCAATAGGTCTCAGTTATCATTACAGTGCGTCGTTAACCCAATACAAATGAACATTATCTTATACTTTTCTTCTTTCACTTGCTCCTTATGGGGAGGGGAACCTACTCACAGCGAATAGGCATATTGTAGTGTAATTGCTTCACATTGTTCACAACATTCATGAAAGTATCCACTAAATTACTGTTGATCCATTATAAACATTCAAATTACCATGTTATTTGTATGTGGCAGTACGCGGAAAATCGATGGTAAAAATATTGAGCGTTACTGTTGAGTTTATACACAACTGATCTTTCCACTTTTTTACTAATATAAAATTGGAGTCTTCAGCATTTTCGACATTGTCTGCATCTTGAGATGTATTTTTTAATTTTGTATCTTGTACTGTTGAATTTTATTATTATTTATATCTGTGAAATCACGCTGGCGATAACTTTTGCCCGATGGCGACTGGCGACGCTCTAGTGTCCTGTTTATCATATTCGTTTCACACCCACATGCAGCAATATACAAGCAAGCAACCTGCCCAGAGGAACCAACCTAGAGACTCCTTCGAACCTTTCACCTGAGAAAACAACAATAACCCATAATTTCATCATTATTGTTACATCATCAATGTTGTTTCATCACTATATCTTGATCGACGAGGTATTTCTATATTCATACATAAAGGAGATGGATGGTCGAGTGGTTAGCACGCTGAAACCAAAGTTGGATTTCCGTTATGGTCGACCATCCTAACAGAGATGCATCGTGGTTTGGTTCCTTTCTCATAAAGGTTCATACTGGGATGGTTCCTCAACAATAGGCCACTACCGAATCATTACCATTTACATAAACACAAGACAAAATAGCCTCTCGTCTCATCATACATCATCTCATTCATCATTCACCGACGCCAATATATGTTAGTCATCAGTACATTTCGTCGTTAAAACCAATATGAATTGAAATATAATTCACCATCATTAAAGTATTTTATCTTACCAATTTGTTACATACTTCGTCAAATACTTTACATTTTTTTATGTCGTTTCCACCTTTTCCCAGCATATGCATTTTCTTCATTTCTCCTTCTTGGAAACGTACTCCACAAATAATAGCTGTTCTAATACTCAATTAAACCAGTAACTTTTTGCACATAGCTTTTCATACATAGTTGTGTTTTAACTGTTGGAGGATTACATTGGCTTGTATAGCCTAGCAGAGTATAAATACGCATCTCTTCGACCTTATAAAGGTATTATCTTTTTTATTGACAAATAATTATTTTTTATGGCCCGTTTTCAAAGATTATTTTATGTTTTTCTTGTATTATTTATTATAATTCAAGCCTGTAAGTCAATATTTTGATAATGATTCCATGAATAATGATAGTCATAATGATCATTAACGTATAGATCGCGCAAGGAATGAAAAATAAAATAATAATAATGCACATAAAACACTTAAAAATAATAGATCGACTTCTTAAACCTCTGCTTACTCGTGACTGTTTACGCCTATATCCACCCATCGATACACGTCACTCATTCCAAGTATTCTGAAAACATTCTACATCCAGACAAGGACAGGGATATGCAACAGCGTTCTATAGCTGTGCAACCAGTAATTTCAAATAAAAAATGTGCCGCTACCGCAGTACAAATTACACTACTCAATTATGTATTGCACTACACATTTAACGTCGAGTTCCAATTCCTTTTCGTGCATAAAAATAGAAATGCAAATATACATTCGCACGTCATTTTTTCGCACATCATTTCTTCTGTCTATAATGAAGTCTTATGCAAATTCATAAAAATATATCTCGCAGAAATCATGAAAATCAGTACATTAGGCAGACAAGTAAACATCGAGTATCACAATAATACGATTCACAAGATAATTAATTTTGAACTTTATTCACCATGCAAAACTGAAAGATCAAATCATTTCACCCTCACATTTCTTAGCTCCGGAGAGAATCTGCATTAGAAATTAGCATGAGTTGCGTATCCATACCTATAATCCAAGATTTTAAATATAGTTTTCAAGTATTTTGCCCATGTCTATATAATATAACGTGAGTTCCGTTATATCTGAGAAGATCTCTGCTATTATAGACAGTTCTCCTGGAATCTGCATGGCTTGCTCGGCTGAAAGCGTTGATTCAAGACACAGATAGGTGGATGCTGCTGAAGGGGTGGACTTTGTAAATAGATTGTTAAATGTATAGCGAGTCACTCCCCCTTCCCCCCTTCTCCAACATGTCCCCCGAGGCCGGATAATATGTTTGTTATACCTTCTGTTTGTGGGATTTATAGAGAAAATACAAGTCATCGTATACAGAAGAAAAACTTTTGATGATGATTATAGAATAGTTTGCTTAACGACTCCAACAACAGCTGGGTTAATTGGGGGTAGAAATGAACGTGGAATTTTGATGAATGATGTTTACAAAAACCCATGCCTTATGCGAGACTCGAACCCGTACCCGCCTTGACTTCTAAAGCAGTGCTCAAGTGCCGGTGTTTGTTAAGTGAGTCAAGAATGGTGGCTGTTATGGGGAGGGTTATGGGACTGTACTAAAACTCGACTGTCATGAAAATCGACCAACTGTACTAAAAACTGACCAACTGTCATCGAGCTGACAACCGATTGATAAGCCACCCCTCCCCCTCATTCTCTATCCTCTCACTGTTACGGAAAACCAACATATCTTTCCACAATTAAATACTCAAGAAACTTGGATCAGATATGATTCAACAGCCTAACATAACCTCACTATATAAAGCTACTTGGAGATGAAAATGCTACAAGAAAATCTAGAAGAGCTGGAATCTGCAATGGTAATACGCTGCCGGGGCAGAGTTCTGTTTTGTATATATTACAATAGATGGAGTGATCATTATAAATCAGTTCGACATCAACACATAACATCGAGGAAGATATCTAACCTTTAAATCAATATTTTGAAAGTCGTTTGAAACTTGAAACTGAGTACATAAAACTGCATGCCACTCCGTGTCGTTCCTATATAGTTTGACAAGCTCGTACTCGCGCATGCGTGATAGCTAATCTCTATTCCCAGCCCAGTGTGGGCATTAGTTCAGTACGCATTCCAATCAGACAGAGAACAGATCAAATGAAGTGAAGCGATTTTTATTAAGCCGTAAAGAAACAACCATCTGTTGGTTACTTTATAAGGGAACAGCGAAAGTCGTTTTCTCGATATTAATCTCTGGCATGATCTGATCAACTAGCAGTAGCTGCCTGGCCTAACATGTACCCCAGTCGATCATAATAACACTGTGATGAGTATATTGACCTACAGCATGTATTGTTGGGGTAGAGCTATTACGACAACGCCTCGCTATAGGTTTACGTCACAGTGACGTAGATGAACCCTATGGATGACGGAATGGAATAAATTAAATATTCATGTGATCGTTCGGCTACGGATTCGATGTACCGAAATATCAGTTTTTTGTGATAAATTTCGAAAAGAATTGAATATCAATATTATAATTGGGGGAAACACAGATCTCTTTAATACCTTCAAACTGATGTGAAATGAAATTATAAGCTTAGATTCTAACATTTTGGCATATTTACAGCTAATTTTTCCCATGTATTCCCTATATACATGTGAAAATAATGCGATGGAGTTGAATAGTTTTTACTAATACCAACTCGACGGTATTGAAAATATGTGCTTCCCTCGCATCAGAATTTTGATATCTCGTACCATTCAAAAGTTATCACCAAAATACTTATATTTGGCTTAATTAACTCCCATCCACTCCCAGGGCAATATAACACTGTTCGACCATCATATCCTAGGGTGGTCGTGTTCATAGTAACTATACGGTTTCATGTTGCTGGCCGCATTGAAGGGAAACTGCACTAATTATTATCAATATCACAGGGAATATATCTTTTGTTGAATACATAGCATGCAATTATCAACCGTTAGCTGGAAGCCTAATCAATACTTTTCTGTATTGTAATTATACCCACTGGCGTAATATATTACACATATACTGTTAAACTGAAGTATAATAACCCCATAGAACATAGCTGTTGTTGGGGTCATTATGCAGTTAATAATGATTGTATGAGCAAGAAGATTCCATGTCATACTGGTAATATATGTCAGCAACAATGTGGTCTGTTTTACTTGGTCCATGACCGAGACAGAGAAACTCAAACTACTATTTGAAATTCTATGAGGCATCCCCAGTCTCCGTGGGGAAAAAAGTTCCCGCCAGGATGATTTGACAGATATACATGATCGTGAGACTTGAACCGTGCTAGACACAAAATTAGCAAATACGTCACACTATATTTGTCGAAAATGCTAACGAATCATATTGCATTTCAATAAAGGTGAAAGATCACTTGTAGGCCTATATATGTGTATAATAGTAATAGTCGATATTTTTGCCATCGAATTTTACCTCACTGCATATCGTTACATACAAATAACACGTGATTACATATTGGGAATTTTTTAAAGATCTACAGTATTCTATTTTTGAATTGGATATACTTCTATGGATGGTGTGATCAGTTTCACTATAATATGTTCATCCAGCAAGTCATTACGATAGTTTTATATTATTTTGACACTGAAACGGTTACGCTGTGGGTAGATATAACCTCCTGAGAGTTGGCGACGCAGACTTATTGAATATCATTTTCATTAAGCTGTAATCTGACGTTAGAAATATTTTGAAACATGAACTGAAAAATATGTATCATTTATTGTCTTTATAGTGCACCTTATATCGTACCTCCACTGTCATTTTGTCAGGTCGCAAACACGGCACCTCCACTGATTCTTCTATGACGGCACGACCCGGCACCTCTACATGTTCCGACAAATTTTTGTTGAATTTTTGTTGAACCATAACACAGACACCTGTAGCTGGATAAGTACATGGCATATACTGGAGAAAATTGACAGGAAATAGAAAGATGAATTTGGAAATTAACAATAACAATTGGATAGTAAATGTAAAAATAAATATATATCATAAAAATTATTTGAAATTAATTTTACGATAAAGGTTCGGTTGCAACAGAAGTGTATATCCAAGTTCGTTCCTCTTTCGTTAGAAAAAAAACATAAAAAAACATACTTGTATCCCCGAAAGAAGCAGCGACTCACACGAGCGCTAGTGGTCGTTCGGAACATCGTTCATTCGTGGATAGGCCTACAAGTATGTATGCTTTAGAAACTATTCATACAAAAAATGTGCATATTCACATAGCGCAATTATATTTAGGTACCAGTTTATATTACATATAATCAAATATATCATAGCAGAGCTAGAATCTGTTATAACTTCTTGATGGAATGATGGATAATTAACTTATTGCATTTTGTATAATTATAGCATACCTGATATTTTATCCTGTCTGTAGGCCTACATCAACTGTCAGGACTTAATGAAGGCATTATTACGATAAACATTAAAACATGTAAATGCATAATGTTGAACTTGATCTGATTGAAAGTAAGTTTGTTATTGAAGCACATGTGGACAAGGCAGCCATGTCTTGTTACCTCCTCCCATTGTCTCGGCCTGCATAAGGTCCATACTAGTCCGTCTCGTGTGTCGTCCCCAGCTTCTGTCAGATGTCCTCTTGCTATAAGAATGAAAGCCGACTCCACTGCCATCTCGTGTAACGTTCTGCGCGGATGTATAAACGTCAGTCTAAGCCTCTTGGAGCCGCTCCTCCAATTAAAGCAGACTGGCTTACATTTATCTCGGCTTGAGGTAAACATCTTCGAGTCGTGGGTTTGGTAGATAACAACTGTACTAAAAATAAACTGTCTTTTTACTACTCTACTCTCCTAAGATCCAACTGTCCTGAAAACCAACTGACGTTCTACTGCTTGAGCCACCTGCAGCAGAAGTTGAAATATAAGGTTTGTCTCCTCTCCTTCAGGAATTTCATTTGACACAAACCTTACCTATCTAACCTTGACCATCACTAGAAAACGTAGAACACATTCAATGGGAGGTAGCAATTTGTAAGAGGGAGGAGCCAGCCCCCACTTTGACATCTGTCACAGGTTGCTAAAGAAGTAGTAATTTATGACAGTTGGTTTTACTACAGTAGGTTTTTAGTACAGTTGATTGATTTAAACCACAGTTTGTTGATTTTTAAGACAGTCAAGTTTTGGCGCAGTCGACCAATCCCCGCGGGTTCGAGTACCGTATAAACCTACGTAAGCTAATCTTCTACATGTCTCCTAAATCTCCGAAATGCCCTACAGCCACTCCTGCAACTATAAACCAGATCTAGCTGTATACGGGTTACGGCTTCCACGCGTTTATCGATGCTCACGTACAGCCCAATACAGATAACGCAGAGATAAGGCGAGTCCGGGCTTTATACTTGGTGTCCCGCATGAGGTCCTTTCATCTTTGATCGGTTCATCGTTTAATTATCAATCGTTCACTCGTACCCGCTTATAATCTAGCTGTTGGTGAGGTCGTTAAGTACCTTTAATCGTGACCAAAACGTTTAATGTGGTAATCAAATCAAATCAATAAAATACTTGACACATTTGGCTACTATAGAAAATAGTTTCGTATTTATTATTATATTCTTATAAGTTTTATATATAGGCCTATATCTCTCTCTCTCTCTCTCTCTCTCTATATATATATATATATATATATATATATATATATATGTATATGACTTGGTCTTTGTTTCCAGTAAGTTATAATTACACGTAAACGTATTTCAGCTTGCAAGTCGTTCTGCAGTTAAGACGGAGGCGCCTTCAGCCGAGATCTTCTGCAGGAGATTGTTGCTCTCGAAGGTGCAAGTAATGCTGTATACTGCAATTTGCACGCGTCTCCTCAGCTCTATGATTAAGTGAGAAATGTGTGGTTAACTGCAATAGCTGGGTAGTTATTAGATAAAACGAAGCTGACAGTTTAATTAAAGTTTTTACAAAATATCGCGTATGTGTTTTTACATCATTCGTGTGGATTATTGATGGACGATATGATGGTAATCACACAGCTTGAAGTGTTTTTAATTGTAGTTCAATTTATTTATTTTTATTACCCACTACCAGGTATTATAATAGAATAGATTTTTTTTGAAAAATACAAGAAAATTACATTTTATCATTTTCTTTTCAAATTTGTTGTAAAACATTGTTCATATTGTTCTCTCGCTCTCTCTCTCTCTCTCTCTCTCTCTCTCTCTTTCTCTCTCTCTCTCTCTCTCTCTCTTTCTCTCTCTCTCTCTCTCTCTCTCTCTTTCTCTCTCTTCTTTTCTCTGTGTCTCTCTCTCTGTCTCTATCCCATAACTCGGATCTCTTGACGAATTTCTCATCACTACGAAGAAGAAAAATAATATATTCTTTACATTTACGCCCATCTCTATTTCTACTTTTTAGAATTTGTTTGTAATATTTGTTTGTTTTTTCAATGATTTTGAGTATCGGCCGTCAATTCCACCAAGGGTCAAATTTGCACCTTTGTAATATTTTATTCGATATAAATGGACGAAAGTAAACTATAACCTCGTATGTCCTACATAAGCCATAAGTCATGTATACAAATCATATAGACAAACCATACTCATGAACTCATGTTCTCGTAGTGTCGATCTTTATTGTAGGCCTATCATGTATAATATAGAACAAATTCTTCGGTAAATCCCTATTTAAAATCGGTTGTTCCCGCTCATCTTTATCTCCATTTGACATTTAAACACTCGTGTTTTATTTAAAACGCTGAATGAAGTTATCATGATAACGGTTCAGTAGGGAACGGACATGATCGTAAAAGTATGAAGGTATAAGTTGAAATGAGGCGTTATGATCGTAAAACGAGTCAAAGTCTACTCTATTGTCACCGAGCCAGCCGCTTGGCGCGTGGGTGTCGCAGCATGGGTGCTAAAAGGTCATAAAACTAATGGTATGGCTTGTATTATACTCGTGGACTGGGGTGTAAGGAAGGATCTAATGAATCATTCACCCCCTCCTCTTCCCGCACGACTCAGTCTATCTTTGAGAGTGTTATTTGCTCAGCGATCCCACCAAAGTTGGGTTATTTGGGAGTAGACCCACGATTTGAATACATTTAAGTCGATATCTTTCCAACCAAATTTGAACTCGGAATTTATTAATATTTCTGATAATTACAGGAAATTTCAGAGTTATTGAAGTAGTAGGCATACATACTTTTAGTTGTGATTGTGGTGTAGGGCTATGGGTTTATACTGTTTAGTGTTTATACTGCTGTATGATATTAATCTGGAATAAAATTATACAAACATATATCAATGGATGAATGATGTTTATAAAATCCCATGCTTTATGCGGGACTCGAACACCTGCCCGACGGTGACTTCTGTTTTTAAAGCACACCTATAGCTGAATGAGTCGGAGTGGTGAGGGGGGAGGGGAGGGAGTGTACTGCTATCTCAGATCGGACATAATTTTAATTTGATACCATTATCGCATTGCCCATTGGCTATTATCAGAAACACATGGTTTGACTTATAAACACAAGCTAATTTCTTTTCATCTTGAAGTCAGAATCTATATAATTAGGGTTGTTCTGTAAATAAACAGTTTGAAAGGAAATTATCCCACTTATATTAGAATAATCTCACTAATCTTCGGGGTATTTGGTAAAATTTCTATATTTATTGGTTTTACGTGAAAGAATTCAACTATCAAACGAGTGTCCTCAAAATTATCTTCTCAAGTAAATTGGTTATAGATATTAAATATTATTTAGCTTGAGCTTCATAATCATTAAAACTGTAGATTTTTTCTAGTATGTAATTGAGTTAAAAGTCCTAGTATGTATACATGCCTATGAGGAACCAAATTTGTGTCCAAAAGCAATAGGAAAAATCTCTTACTAAGCTTATATAAACATTAAAATATTACCGTTATAGTGTATGTAGACTATATAGCCTATTTTGATATGTTCGTCTGTAATCTCTCTCTCTCTCTCTCTGTTTGTTGTTTTTGTTTGTTTGTTTTTTGTTTGCTCAAAATGTACTGTACTGACTCTATTCATTGTTATTCGTGATGGATCAAAGTGATGGCAACTTACAAAATACAACATTTAATATTACAAACATTACTAACATCAAACATTACAACAAAAATAGCGCCTTTTCAAGAATATACTCGAGTCGATTTAGCGAAATATTAGTTTTCTGATGATAGTTTTGAACGGTATATATGAGAGATCACTATTCTAATACGGGAGGAACACAGATGATCTCAATACCTTCAAGACGATGTGAAATGAATTTATTAACCTCGAATTCTAAAATCTTCACAGGTAGGCCTATAGGTCAACAGGTAGATGACAAATCATTTTTAGCTCCATACATGTGAAATTATGCGATAGACGTTGAATAGTTTTTCCTTACCGTCTTGAAAGTATTAAAAATATATGTCCCCGCAATAGAATTTTGATATCTCATGAACCGCGCTCAAAACTTATCTTCAATGTTTATACTTAGCGTAGAATGTATTACGGACTTTTTGAAACTGAAATGCTTGTATCTGCTGCAAAAAACGTATGGTCATCACAGACAGCGCAGACCTGTGTCAAAGTTCATTAATTGTTTTTAATTAAAAATAGTCCAAAAAATAGTTCAGAGATCATTATTTATTCAGTGACAAGACCCCTCGGAGTATTAGAAACAACCGCCACCTCAAAACAGCTTACTAATCCACTTTATAGCTAATAAGGAGCAATGATTTTACATCAAATATTCACAGGCACTATATGTATATATATATATATATATATATATATATATATATATATATATATATATATATATATATATATATATATATATATATATTCTATCACATGTATGTACGTATGAATGTATTTGTGATGGCTATTCTAGTGTCAGTGTGTAAAATGTGGGACGCAATGAGTAAAGCCGTGTACTTGCTCTGCTCATGTCCATGAACAATAGACACATAAACTGGGATTAAATGGGAGTAATAGATACAAGTACAAGTTGGAAGGTAGAACCAGCGGTTAATGCCACATGTCTCTAGATAGTCTTTCGTGAATAATAGTCGTTGACATTTGATTTAACCAGTGGTTATTAGATCTTGATCTTTTATGTCTTGACTTTATTGCGTTGTTCGTCTTCATTATAGACGTGGGCGTGGTATCGTCGGGAATAAAGGTCAAACAATTCGAAAAGTACGTATACGTACTCTTGTGATCACATAAAAAACTTGAAAAAAAGTTATATCATTGTTTCCCAATTGAGGTCAAATATAAAGGTAGGATCGTTCGGACGAGGCACTATAAGGGAGATCTTACCACCCCAAAATAAAAGGTAGAATCTAAGGGAGACCAACCCACTTAATCTGACTGGTGGTGCCTCCATAGCTTGGACACGACTTGTCAAATAACTGGGAGACAAATTCGCTGTCTAATCTTTTTATAATACATCTTCTTGCGTGAATATGTAATGCCTTCTATAAGCCGCAGAGACATCGTGACTTCAGGTTTTAGAGATCATAAGAATTGTTTTTATCTATTTTATCATCTATTGGATTAAAATTGATTTCGTTCGTAAGAATGACGAATGCTCGTTTTAACAATACGTTATTTTTCTAAATGAGGCCCGACCTTTTGTTATATATATTGGGTTTAAAATGACGCACTGATCTATTGATCTATTGGCGTCGGATGAATGATGAGTGTGGTGATGGGATGGTGAGGTAAAGGGTTATTTTTATATGGCTTTTTGACAGTATGGGAAGGAGACGGTGGTGGCCTGCTTTAAAAGAACCATTGGTGGTGGCCTGCTTTGAAAGAACCATTCCAGTCGTCACTTCGCTGTCTGAGGGAAACCATGAATAGCCTCTGTAATTGGGATGGAGTTATATCTCAATTATATTATTTTGCTCAAAGTTCATTATATAAGTCAACTCACAAATTGCATGTTTTTTGTTTTCAGGTAAGGACTAAGGAGTGAGAGATTTTCACTTCACAGCTATATGCTAATGAGAACCAACTTTTGGTAAGTGATGGAGGTGCCGGGTTTATGGTATAGGGCAGGTATTCTCGGCCAACTGTCACCCGCAGCTAGATCATCCTACATCTCTTTTATCTCTCACCAACTTATTCAGTAAGGTTAGGTTAGTTTAGTATAGGTACTTTATTTATTTACTGTGAGAAGAAATATTTCTTCGCCATAACACGGCGACTAAATTCAAATACAAAATTACTATAGGGACCTATTCAATTTATATATCAAAATAATTATTCTCACCCTGATATTACGGAGAACGAATAACACTTCCATTAATTCATCAACACATCCATACATATCTGTAATTATTATTAATATATAAAAAGTATAAATGTAAGAAAATAAGAAGTGAACGGTAAAGTATCATATTATTACTTTATCAACATCGAAACTTGACACAAAATCATTGTTCCCCAATGAAGCCTATGAATGAAAGATAGGATCTGTCGGATGTAGTACATTCGGGGAAAAACTCATTCTATTGTATCTTCTTATGTGGAATTTATTTCAATTATTATATTATACTGGATTATATAGAATTAGATTTCTCATATATTGATCAATATGATTAATATACCTGCCATTAATATATTGTACATTATTCTGTGCCTTCGAGCAACTCTTCTGTACAAAGAGCAGAGATTCTTGTGTGAATAATCCATAGGCTATATATAATCTGTGGGTGCTGACATCAACATAATGTGGTTACACCGCCGGTCTCAGAAACAAGTCGAGTTGAAAACATTGACGCAATCAACCAAGGGTAAAAATGTGAAGAAAATTAATTTTGTTTATGAAATTTGTATCAACTCAGTATCGATTTACTGCGTAAGTATATGTCTGTGTTTCCATCAAGCAATGTTCCTCAGCTGTAGCACGTGGCCCACGTTCTGCTGCGGTTTTATATCGAGTGTTGGGCGAAGATTACATATCGCAAAGCCATCTCATTATTGAAAACGATTCAATTCTAATAGAAATCCAGAGTTGAGAAATAAATTCACACGCGAAATCTTTAACCACAAAATCGAAAAATGTGGTTTTTATATCTGACATTCTAGAAAAATGTAAGAAAAAAGTTTTATAAAAATGGTAATATAAAGCAAGTCATCCGTACCGAACAGTAGTGATAATATTCGTGCCTGCAGGATGAGAGAGAGATATATATAGAGAAAGAGAGAGAGAGAGAGAACGAGAGAGATTTTAAAATATTCACTTCCATTATTCATATTCACGCACATCGAGCGAGCATCTCCACACTCATGTCCGTCTGTCTACCTGTCAACATGACGTCAGACTCGGCCGCAATGACACGACACAACTCCCGTGTCCTCCGGGCAGTGGTCTTCATTGTTGACGACATTAAGGTGGCCGTGGCTCCTGTCTAATGAGACAGTACCGTGTGGAGATTAGCCTCGTACCCAAACCTATCCGCCAGATGGAGTTAGTGGATTTCAGACGGAAAATGTTGATGTGATGAAAGATGGTGAAGTTAGAAACTTGTTTCGAGTCTCTTCAGCATGTAAATTATTTTTATGTGTTTTAGAATAAAGTTACCGTTTGAATAAAATTATTTCTGAGAGTGCGAGATATGTGACATTCCATTACGGATTAAGAATACAACCATTGTTAGTGAGACCCCGGCTACAATAACATGTTATAAATGTTATTACAGCGTGAGAATAATATAAACCATTAATGGAATGTCTATAAAGTATTATGCTTAGAAGTTGGTTAGAAACAAGTTAATGTTTGTGTAATCTCCAAATGGGAGCCACCAACTTTTCACCGTGTCTGCTCTTCATCACATGTCTCGAATGAGTGTAATAAACCCGAACACTATTTATTTCACGAAACAGATTTTTCGTTAATTGTTTGATACCATATGATACAGGTGTGCCATAGTAGATTTCGTGCGATGCGATGCGTGCGGATTTGGATTTGTATTCTGGTCATGCAATCTCAACCCACAACAAATGAAGCACCCTTGAAGAACAATGCGCGTACAATTTCTATCCCCATAAAACCCAGCTGTTTTTTTGGGGTCGTTAAGAGTGCATGAGAGTCGATTTAGCAAAATATCAAATTTTCGTTGATAACTTTCGAACGGTATAAGATATCGAAATTATTATACATAGTAAATTCAGTAATGTCTTCAAATTGTTCTATAGGCCTATACACTGTGTCTACGAAGAAGAAGGTTGTCGTGAACATCCACAAAAATCAACAATATATTCTTTCAGTTTTGAGCCGGTTTTACCTACTGATGATTAGCGGATCAAGCAATAATTAGCGAATTGACTTGCTTTCAACGCTGATCACGTATGTTATTGTTGTACCGCGATCAATAATTAACTCTAATCAATACTTATTTGTCAGTTGGTAAAACGGCCTCCTAATACGATATTTTTAGGGTAGGCCTAAATTGTAATATTTCAGGGCGAGCTTTATTATAAGAAACGCAACCACATCTTCTAAAAGTATTGAATCCCTAAAATTGCAGCGAGATTATGTAATTACCGAAGTGTTTACAATTATTTAGTTGGTAGACGACCTTCCTTCATTCTCGGATGCGTTGTTTACGGATGTTTTGAACTGCAAGAAACTGCGCTAACTGCATGCCAAGTGTTCCATGATTGGCTGATACCGTCGTGACGCCGCGTTTCATCGCAGGTCTGCCAACCTGTACACGGCACACAATTGTCAGGGGAACACATCGAGTAAGCCGTGACTGCGAGGTGCGGCCTGCTGGATGTTTTATCGAGTATTGCTCGGGAGATTATGCATTTTAAGAGTGCACGGGAGTCGATATAAAGCGGAATATCAGTATTTTGGTGATTTTGGAGATATCAAAATTATAAAACATGGGAAACAGATCTAATCACTAACCTCAAAATTATGTGAAATAACATTGTTTAGCGTGGATTCTAACATATTCACAGGTTTATAGCTAAACATATGTTTTTAGCTGTATTCACCCGTGAAAACTATCTGAGATAAGTTGAACAGTTCATGCGTGTACCATTTTGAACGTATTACAAATATCTGTATTTCCCTTGTATTAAAATTTTGATATTCCATAGGCCTACCGTTCGAAAGCGATAAACAAAAAAACTGAGATCAACTCCCATGCGCTCTTAATATAATGAAGTGTCTTGCAGCTGCTATGCAAGTCGTAACCATGGGGATAAAGAAATAAACGTACAACGCCTACGAGTACGCGGGACATGTCATATATCTGCAGTCGACTACCAGGGGCTTCTGACTGGTATTATATGCACTTCTGTCGCATACCTCATAGCAATTAAAGTCGATACTAAAGTGGGTAAATAATTATTATAAGATCTTTTTTCTTCAACAAAAGTTGTATATACATTTAAATAGATGCGCATATGCAATACCTTTGTCAGTAACGATCTATGGAGACAGGAATAGTCCCACGTCAGACAAACATTAAACTCGATATGCTTATAATGCAAGCGTCGTCCATTGCCTATAGGCAGTGTTCCATACTATACCCAGAAGACGAATGCACGTGACTGCCTTGCTTATACATTGACTTACCATATCTTATTTTGTACATCATGTCTTCTTATATGCTTTATTTATGCTTTATTTTCATTTTGTGTTCATAGTGTGTTTTCTATGTATTCTGTTTTATTATTATTAGGCCTATTAATTTTCATTAGTTATACTCAATTATGAATTAATATAAATTATTTTTGGTGACAAGACCGCCTCGAAGTCTTGAAACAACCACGATTTGCCGCGTCAAAACGGTTTTACATTCACCCTTAGTCATCCTCATCGTACGTACAGATGTGGGAAGGAAGCGGTCGTGGCCCGATAGTAAGATTCATCCTAGAGTTCACGTTCCCGTTCACGAATATAGGGAATAGGGAAAACGTATGACCAAAAATAGGACCAAATTAACAATCGATTAAACTTTATAGCACTATAAAGTAAGAGTACAAATTAAGTGAGGTGAAATGTTGGCCGTATAAGCTATATCAATTAAACCTATCAAAGTTGATAAACTCCACTGTTTGTTTCACAATTTTTTAAAAAAATAGTTTAAAGTGTCGTAATTGTACCAGGGGGATTCCCATCTCGCACTCAATTCGATTCCAATCTCGCACTCAAATCTAATAACACATTCTGATGATGGAAGTTATGTTGTCAATGAAAGAATATCACAATACTGATCATTACACAGGTGTACCACCACCGACACAATACGCTAAATCTACCAACTGTCGAGAAGTAAACCTATATGCAGCGGATTAGGAAGCAGATTCCATGTCTTAAACGAGTACGCCTACACATACATATAACAGACTCGGTCCATTCCCGTGGTAATGCCACACTTGGTTTGCCAGTAAGTTTACAACAATTCAAGGCTATGTGGCATGTGGCTATGTGGCTATTATATGTGGCGGTGTTCGTTTGTGAATGTTTCAGTCCAATCTTGGAGACATGCGCAAGCAGTGGTTATATATCAATCAGCCATCATTAACGTACACACATTAACTAGTCTACACTTAGGATTGTAGGTATAATGCAGCCTTATGTAGAAGAAGCCAGGTCTATTCGGCATATCAGTCTATTATTATAGTATGAATAACAGTTATTTTCACTTCAAAGGTGAAGAGAAATATACGTTTTTTAAAATGATATTGAAATCTTGATGTAGGCCTACAATTATTGTTTTCCAATTAAGGTTAAGGATGAATTAGTAAGACCGTTTGGAAGTGGCACCTCTAGGTTGTTTCAAGACTTCGAGTCGGTCTTGTCACCATTATCAATAATTATCTATTTATACTATTCTAAATTGAAAACAATGAACATTGTCACTATGACTGCGCTGTCTGTGACCATACTTCTTTTACCCGCAGCGAAGTTTTTCATTTTCCAAAAAGTCCGTAAAACATGTGTATAAGTATTAATCGTTATTTGTGATATAACCGGACCGCGATCTGGACATACCAGCATTGGAATATACAAGAAATAATCACTATGATAGGAATATAAATAATTATAGAAATAATTTCTATAATCTCTAGCTTGCTTCGAAAGTTTTAAGAATTAAAAATATTAGAAAATGTTGGCGTATTGGGATTTTATTGAAAGATTTGAGGTTCCTTTGATTATAATTCAATATAGGGCCTACAATCAGAAATACAGTTGTAAATAAAATCGCACAAAAGTTACTTTGATTAGCTTTCTACATTTTTTCACAATTCGTCTCTTTGACTTGATAACATTGCAAGAAGAGTGAAACATTTATCTGATAACGATTTTTTAAGTAAAAAAGTAAAGCGAGTACGGAAATATCAATAATAATGCATGCGTGTTTAAATAAATGAACTGATCAAGAAAGTTAATTCATCAATTCAATTTGCGTTCAAATGATTCTTATTGACAATCTTTTGTTTTATTTCTCAATCCAATTACTTCAAGAAATCAAATCTCCCTCACCGCTGAAACCTGAAAAGCCATGCTTCTTTAAAAATCTTTTTCTTTCAGTTTCAGCAAAATTGTATAATTCAACCAGTTTCCTTGAAACCTCATCCCAACAAATGACTAACGCTTCATCCTCCTCACTGCTATATAGAGATGAGAGATGGCGAATGCAATACAATCACTGTGCTACAAATGGAAATATCCAGAATGTGTTCCGCATGAGTTCGTCACTATATGGCGTCTATGCATGCACAACTAGACAGTTACGTGTGCCTATACATTACTAGCCTCGATCTAGGTTAGGGTAACATTTTTTAATACATCGTTTGAGACGTGATCTAGCTTTAAATTGTCTATTGTTCATAGAATGAATAAGTTGTGGGCCCTAATAGAGAATTGGTATAAAGGGTCAGCCTGATATATTATTAAACTGTCACACTTTTACACGATTTCATTCTGTTATTCACAACAGATAATAGCGGTAATCTTGACTTACTCTGAGAGTATGATTTGCTCAATCATATTTTATACCCCAGCCCAATTCACAACACTAATCAGTAGCCGTGATCAATTAGCTGTAAGAGCGGTAAGAGCAATGTTTGCAAACTCTAAATAGCCGTCCAAAACCAGAGCCACATCGATTTTCAAAATTTAAGCGTATGCATTTTAATGATACATTATAAATTCAATTCAATCATTTTTTTTGTTGGTGAATACGAAAAAAAAATGTTATATTCAGACTTTTAGTGTACTGAAAATCTTCAGCTCTCTCAAACATCAAGAAGACCGTTTATGGACATTTCTTTTTCAAAATGTATCTAAAAATAGATTTGAGGATAAGATTAGATAGATTTTATTGGTCTTGATTTTACAGGAAGCTGTAGGCTACGGCCAATTAGATCACAAACGTCCAGCAACGGGACACTTTTAATATAGCTACGAAAACTTACCATCTAATTCTTGTTCCGAATGAATCTTTCGGTGAACATTCATTTTGAAACTCAAACTATAGCCCCACACTGTTCCACGATTACATTTTCTGTAACGTTATTCTTACAGTATAAAATTAACTGTCTACTGAAGGCATAAAATACTAAAAGTTATAAGTAATAAATGTTTGCAGATGTATCCATGAAAGAACGAGGTACAGTTTACTAGCAGAATTAATTGGAAAAACTTGGGAATAATTGTAGAGAAACTCTACAGCTTTTAACGATTGTGAAATAATCATTTGTGTTTTAAGGAAACCCACCCACAGCGTAACAATGCGAGTGTCGACACTACATTTAAACGATCACAGTGACTTTCTGGATGAACATTTTGTAGTGAAACTGCTTCACACCATGCAAAGAAATATCTTCTAAAATACTGTCGATCCATAATGAACATTCACAATTTGTTGTAACGGTATGCTGTGAGGTAAAAATCGATGGCAAAAATGTTGAGTGTTACTTTTACATATACAAGTGGTATTTCAACCAGTATTATTACAAAATATGAATCATTAGTATTTTCGGCAAATATTGTCTGCATCATATGGTGTATTTTTCAATTATGTTTCTTGCTGGATTCAAGTTTTATTTTAATTTATATCAGTGAAATCACCCTGGCGGCAACTTTTTGCCCTAGGGGACAGGGGACGCCTTAACCGTAAAACTCGTTATGAACATTAATTGAACCTCAAAATACCCCAGCTGAACAAATGTTATTAACGATAAAGTTTGCGTTATGTTGGTAGACGACCTTCTTCTATCTGAATGAAGTATACCTTCAATTCGTCAGAATACATTCTTGACCGGTGGACTTGTAAGTACAGCCTAATCGACGTCAGCGGTTCCATCAAGAGCTTTATTTATCTCTTTTTACAGTGCTATTGAATTATGTTTACGATTTGTGTGAAACCTGAACAAGAAAACATTTTAACGAAATCTTCTTAATTGCCCAAGTTGTCTTGCTACTAAATCGGGTTGTTCTATAAGCGAAGGCGCCGTTAGAAGTTCGGACTTTTATGTTTATCTAAAAACGTGTTGAAAAGTTAGCTCATACATTTGACAATACTGCTTTTTTTCTCGAGTACTTTAATTATATGGTTTAATGATAAACACTCAAGAATGCAATGGAGTCGATTCAGCGAAATATCAGTTTGTTGGTTGATTATTACTTGCTTGACGACCCCTCCAACAGCTAGGTTATACTTTTTTTACGGGGGTACGAATGAGCGGGTGATTATGAAACCATGAAGTGATGATAGGTGAATGGATGGACGTTTACAAAAACCAATGCCTTATGCGGGACTCGAACCCACGCCCAATGGCGACTCCAGTTTCTGAAGCGATGCCTCAGCTGAACGAGCCACCAAGGACGGCAGTTTGTTGGTGATAACTTTTGAACTATGGTAGATATCGAAATGTTAATACGGGGAAACCAGACATTTAGTATACGTTAAAACTATCAATCTTATATCGTATAATTTTCAAGCATACAGGCGCCTACAGCTAAAATATTCTTTTTTCAGCTGTATACTTTTGAAAACTGTGTGATATAAGTTGAATAGTTATAACTTATCCCATCGTGAAGTGCTTGAAGTTGTTACAAATGTTTGCATTAGAATATTAGAATGATATGTATGAATATAGGCCTATATGTAGTATAAGGATTTTGATATATCAAGTACCTTTCAAAAGTTATATCCAAAAAACTGATATTCCTCTAAATCGACTCTCATGCACTGATGCAGATCTGTTCTTCCTTTAAATTGCCGCAATTTTTTTATACTCATTGTTATCATCTTTTACCCTGCAGCGTATCGTGTTGACGGAACAATAATATAGTTGCATTGTTTTCACACATTCATTCCATTTCAAACGTAATTTTTGTCAGGTGTTTGAACCAATGACCTCGGAATACTCTCATCTCATTTATTTCGCGAATTAACGTATTTTTTTATACCTTATGTGTGTATTGTATTCTACGGAGCATCCGTTTGGATTCGTCAGTGAATTAGGGTTCAAATTAGTAATACAATAATAAAGAATAACATAAGATATAAGAGACGCGAAAAAGTAAGAAGAGGTCGAGATTAATGGTTTCTGGGAATGAATCTGTTTTTCATACATAAATCGAACAAGAAATAGACTGGGATAAATTACACGAAAATATTTGTAGATTTTGAAAAATTGAATTCAATAGTACATCTATCATCTTTGTGAAAACTCGCATAGCCCTAACTCTCGGCTTACTCAGCTAAATGCACTGCTTCAGAAACTGGAGTCAAGCTGGGCGTGGGTTCAAGACTCGTGAAAGGCATAGATTCATGTTAAAATTCTCTCGCTAATCGTCTCAACACCCGTCCATTGATACTCCCAAATAACCTACCTATTGATGAGGTCGTCTGAGCGATTTAGAAGAAAATGTTTGTATGTCTCATCTTGATTCTTCATCTGCAGATTTGCGTCCATGTAACACTAAAGTGTAGATCTTATATGCACCTGTTTGAAGTCGGAGACTGCGAGCGTTTAGGCTTCATTAGCGTCATACCTGATCAAAGCTCGAGCTAGAGCCGTAATCTCGCTGTGTGGTCTGCACATATACCTCCTTCTTAGGAAACACCAGGCACGACATGTTTTTTATTTATGAATCAAAGCCGGTTACATACTTTCGATCAATGAATCAAAACTATTACCACTATTGATGACGAAATAAATTATTTTAAATTCAGAGACGTTGTAAATGTAGGTAATACGTTATTTTTATTAATTTTTTCACAGTAATAGTAAAATGTTATGATTTAATTTATATGAGATAATATATAGCTTGAGATAATTTAATTGTCATCGAAATATATTATTATTTATTAGTAATTCCACAATATTTACTTATATATCTGCTATCAGAAAGAAAGTCTTGATTGACAGCTGCCTGCGAGGCGTG
The DNA here is from genome assembly GCA_907164805.1 of Brachyptera putata. Classification (NCBI taxonomy): domain Eukaryota; kingdom Metazoa; phylum Arthropoda; class Insecta; order Plecoptera; family Taeniopterygidae; genus Brachyptera; species Brachyptera putata. The sequence continues at coordinate 9,111,580 of OU015462.1, read as the reverse complement.
AAACCAATAATATACAGCGTGATAATAAATACACAATGAACAATCAACAAGTGTCGACAATGACTTACAATGATTTAATGATGTGTATACTATTTGCTTATTATTGTTTGCTGTAGTAATCATGTAGTGTTGCCGGTATTAAACCAATAGTAATAACGAGTAATAATAAAATACTCATTCATTTATTTTCATACAACAGCAGAGGATCATAATCCAGACGCCACATGGTAATATCATAAATTACATTGATTTATACCTATACATTCAGTTCATAGATCCAACTGTAGTAGTATTCTATGAAAATTCTTCCGGTTGAAATTTACATCCATCTTTTCCTTGGGTTTGTTGTTTCGTAAGCGGATTGAACATCCCAAGAAAGAGTGGCATTTCCTTTATAAGCAAATATAGTAAAATCATGCACTTCATTCAGAAAATAACAGGAACAGTTCGTCCAACAGTTATATATATATATTATTTGTATATATTCGTTATATATATATATATATATATATATATATATATATATATATATATATATATTGTATCAGTAATTTGTTTGACAACTTATAATTCACTATTTAAATTTAGAGGAGATACAACTTGAACTTTTGTTACAAAGAATATTATTCGATGAATAAAATTAACTCGTCTATATATTTATTGAGTTTAACGTCGCATTGCACATTTCACTGACGATGACCAAGATCTATTGGCGGCCGTGAATTCTTGAATGGGATTATGGGAAGATTGAGTGAATAGTTTTTATTTGATGTTTTGGATAGCGTCGAGTCGGTCGTGGCCTGTTGTTGAAGAACCATTCAGTATCAATCTGTAAATCCGAGGAAAACATCTTTCAGGATGGTCGACCCTGACGGGAATCGAACCCCAGTCTCCTGAATGACGGTTGCCAGCTACTGATTTACCCATATCAGGAGAGAAGTATATTCACATTTAGGAAACGAACTTCATATAAAAGGTATGCAGTTTGAAGTTTAAGAAGTTGATTCTGATGTTCTTGTTATTCAAAGGTAATGTGACAAATCCCTTGTCAAATTCTGTTTGTCACAATTTTCCGCCTGAATCTCTTTCTTGTATGTGAGGCTTTGATCTGAGCTCTACCTCTTCATCCAAGGTCTTCGACTCAACTGAGGTGACGCTTGCGTAACATAAAACGAACTTTCAACACCATTTTTATTGTAAGTTTCATCGAAGTAGTTATTAGGAGTTGGTTTCAGATTGATTTTGGTTTAGATTAAATCAGTTTAGGATGTTTGTTCAGTCTAATTTAGGTTAGTTTTGGGTTAGTATTATAACTAATGTTGGTAACGTGTAAGGTATATTACATATATACTAGATTGCATTCTAGATTGCATCCCACGAGAGAAGCTCGTCTACCAACATAGCAAACACAAATATTACTGTCATATTTTTATAGGTTTGAGATATTGTGAGTTTCAATACGATGTTTACAATAAGTGAGGCAACTACACTTTTACAAAACGTTAAATCCCCTTCCGAAACGACTAGTTCCCTCCCGAAGTCTCTTCCCCGAAGTTTGTGTACAATTGGCAACATGTATTGATTTCAGTTACAATGTTTCAATTTCAATCTACATAAACGAATGATATTTTCAACAGATTCACAGATTTAATGAACGAATTTAAAATAAATCTACCAATCATAACCGGGTGGTAAGAGGGGTGGTAAGAATGCCCTTGTGGTGCCCCGTTCAAACGATCTCATCTTTCATCCATAGCCTTAATTGGCGTACAATGATTTTGTATCAAGTTTCGATGTTATTTTTTAAAAAATCATCTTGTTCATTCTATTAAAACACTTGCTTTTGTGAGGTTCTGCCTTTATCTATGATTATAGCTCCTTTATTGATAACAAATGTCACGGCCCATAAGATCAAGCCAGGAGCCACTCCTGTCTTATGACGTATCATGACGTAGTATGCGATTTCATGCTAAACCGAGTCATGCCTATTTTGAATTCATATTTTCTTCATGAATTAGTTTACACTGGAAATTAAAAAAAAAGAGCCCATCCATTGATTTGTAATTACTCTAGTCATCATATAATATAATACAAATATTTCACCTATGATTCCTAATATTTAGTTGATAGACGTAGGTCGACCTTCTGCCGTGGATAAGTATATAAACTATAACCGTACAAGGGAATGACATATTGACTGTGCACTTGTACCAACTGTAATACAATAATATGCAGCGTGCATGGAACACGCCGAGAGATTAGCTTTGTGACGTCATCAATGATTTACAGAGGGAATCGAACGAGGTTTTTATCCCCGCTGACTCGAAGACATTCATAGCAGGCTTCCGTCTCAGAGATCCACTTGTTCCACCGGTTTCTTTCACGGCCCAGTGGCGTGGCGGGCAGGGCGAGCAAAATATCTATCGAAAAACGTTATTAAGGCGAACCTAGCCTAAAGAGGGCGAATAGTTTCCGCCAGGGGGATTTCACCGATATGAATGATGATAAAACATTATGAGTACATGGGAGTTGATTTAGTGAAATATCGGTTATTGGTAATAACTTTTGAACGGTATGAGATATCAAAATTCGAATACGAGAAAAACACAGATCTCTCTAATACCTTCAAAATGATTAGAAAAAAACATATTTACCTTGAATTCCAACATTTTCACAGGTATAGGCCTACTGCTGGAGATGTGATGTTTCTGCTGTATACCTGTGCAAATCATGCGATGTAAGGTAGTTTTTACTTGTATCTGTGTTTCTCCTTTGTATTATAACTTTCATATCTTATGCCGTTCAAAAGTTGTCATCAAAAACTGATATTTAGCTAAATCGACTATAGCATGCGCTCTTAAGGCGAACCTAGCACCTAGAGCAACAAAAAATTCTCGCCAGGGTGATTTCACATATATAAATGATCAAGATATGCCATTAACAGGTACATCGTCGATGCAGACAATATTTGTCGAAAATGTTGACTCGTCAAATTTTATAATAACAAAGGTGGAAAGATAATTTTTATGGAATAATAACACTCGATATTTATGCCAACTATTTTGACCTCACAGCGTACCGTTACATACAAGTAACACGTTACGTAGTGTAAATGTTTATTATGGATCACCAGTGTTCTATAAGATAGGCTACTTGTCTGAATGGTGTGAAGCTGTTTCACTAAAATACATTCAAACGGAAAGTCACTATACGTTGTTCATATTAATATATCAACACTGAACATGTTACGCTGTGGGTCGACCCCTTTAAGCGATTTAGCACTGCCTGATATTGACAACATTGTGCAGTTTGAATGTGCTTCTTCCAAGGTGATGTCACACATTGTTGTAATAGGTGGATGGACAACAGTTTCACCAAGTTGTGTTCTCCTATCACAACTTCAGTATCAGTTTGTTTACCCTAATGTCTTTGTAGTTGCTATGATAACTTGACAAACATTTTTTCTCCCTTTACACACCTCATCATTTTCTTAATTCAAATTATAGTTGACTAACAAATATGATGGACGTTGTGAGTGAATAACCAAGTGATGATTAGTGAATTATGGAAAAATTAGCAAGTTAACCTGTTATTACCTTTGGATACCTTCGCTATTTTAGTACCTTAAGTAATCTTCAACTTATTAATATTTAATCATCAGTTGGTACAATCGGCTCTAAGCTAATTAGGATTAAAGTATGATGATCAGATTTGTTCAATTAATTATTAAGATCATCGCTATAAATTATAGATATTGGGACATTTACCACCGGATACTAATGTACCTACTGTTGTTAATTGTATTGTACTGTATTCTAAGTAAATGAAGGTTTATTCATTCATTCAACCAAAATAACCAAAACACATTTTCTGCGACGAGTGACTATCGTCTTTACTTCTACGTTTGTAAGTGAAGTATGGTTCATGTAGTGACTTGGTTGCACGGTTTTTCACGTCCCGGTAAGTACGTGAACCAGTTAGAATCGTTACGGAAAGTTTCTGACAGGTTCGTGAACCGTGACGGAAAACACCGTGCAAACGGGTTACTATATATAGGGCCTACATGATCAGGCTAAAATAAATATAAGTAAATGAGTACGGATATTCCTCATAGGTTCTTGCTGTACTTAAAAAATGCGTTACATGCTCAAGTACAACAAATAAATGAAATGCATTAGTGTTTGTTGCTTGATGATTCTTGTCATTGCTTTCTTTTCTTTCATGATGAAGAAGTTCAATTGACATTTCTAATGACATATGATATGAATGTTCATTCTCAGTCTATTAATTACGTCTGGTGCACATATCAAATGATCAAAAGTGCGTTTGTTCGAAAGTTCATTTGATCGAAAGTTTTGTGGCTTGATAGTTCCTTACATCGACATTTCGATCATTTAGGTTGTCGAACATTCCGACTCGGTCTCCTGCCCGCATAAGATTTCGAACAAACACTATGTAGCCATTACGCCACTAAATACACTTAATTCAAACCACGCATGCGCGTCTCACCACATTAACATTTTCTCTGCTTCGGCGCCGTAATGATTGCACCATATATTCATCTCAACTAATTCCATATGAACAACAACCTTATTCATCTCCCAGATTTTCGAGAGCGGGTTTTTACTTTTGACCCGGTGTTTGGTCAGCGCTTGAAGCTTGATCTGGAGTCTAGACTCTAGACCTCAGATGACAGCATTGTGTTGACATGGCGGAGACTGAACGCAGAATGGTCCAGAGACAGCTAGGAGACGGCTGGGAAACGAGATCGCGGCACGAACCAAATGATAAATCTTAGTTCTGATTTCTAGTATTGAAAACAATTGTGTGAAATATATATTAAAATTAGGTAAACCTCCTGTATTGCTTTATTGCTGTCACGTTTTATATTAATGAACTAAAACCAATTTTGTAGTAACATATGTATACATATATAATAATTTGTACGTATAGGGTCTACACGTCTGCGAAAGAAAGTAGTTGACCAATTGAATAATCGAAAAACTTCGGTTATTGTAGAGAAACTCACGACAGAGTTCTAGTTCAAACATTTGACGCTTTTGAAAGAGGTAGTCGTGTTTTCTGAACGTATTTCTGAACGTAATCTGCAAAATTTCATAACTATACAAATATAAGGAGTTTCGATGGAAGGTCCACTGTGTTTTGTTGTAATGCGCAGTCATGTTTTACAGCCCTAGATCCAACGAGTTTTGACATGCGTTGAACGAGTGAAATCGTTAGTCAGCGCATTCATATCTGTAATGAAATTCAATTTTTATTTGCCACTTGACGATGCGAAAGAAAACCAGTACAACCATTGAACCTACGAGCCCCCACCAGTACTTATTCATGCACGCTATTCCGTCTCCTGAGGTGAATGGAAATAAGTCAGTCAATGCGCAGCTGAAAACTATACTTGTATACACGAATGGAGTAGGCCGTCTACCAACAAAATAGTTTCAAACATTGCGGTAGTTAGTCAATATCGCTGCTACCTCAATGATTGAACTTTCTTGATAGTTATATTTTTATTTGTTATATTTTGAAACCTAGTATACGGTAAAAGTTGTAACATCCTAAAAATATAACGAATATAACTGTTCAACGAATAACAACTCAACGAATATAACTGTTATTTTGTGTTTGTTATATTGGTAGATGGTCTTCTTATTTCGTGGACACTATAGTATATATTTTCTGTTTTTTGCATTGTTCATAGTTGAGAGAGAGAGTATGTTTGCCTGCAGGCTGAGAAGGCCGTGCCTTTAGATGCACGATCGGAGAGAGAGGGAAAAAGAAAGATAGAGGAAGAGATAGATAGACAGAGAGAGAGAGACAGAGAGAGAAAATATGCACCAGCATTGCAGTCATAAAATGTATACCTATACAAGCTGGATCGGAGCCAATTCACAAAACAACTGTTAATTACAGCTAGTAATAAAAACACAGACTTCTGCTCAATCGAATTACTCTGTATATCATGTGAATGTGATCGTTTTGATCAAGACATTAAAATAATTATTGCGGTAACATCTTAATGGATGATAAAATACACTTAATATTGATTTTTGTTGAAGTTGAACTAAATTATTTCCGGTTAATTAAACTGGATATTATGTATGTGGATTGATACACAGTTCGAGAATTGACCGTTTTCTCATCACTACGGTTTGAGACATCAAAAAAATGTAAGTGATTATTGAAAACAATGAGCTATATCAGTGGACATCCTTGGAATAATTGGAATTCCAGTTCTAGTAGAGAAGACTGGAAATGCCGTCTCCTTTATAGACTGCCATTTACTTGTAAAAATGCTGTGGAATTTTAGTGATATCATTGAAAATGCAAAGGTGACATTCCGTAATTTTTAATTGCGCAGCATTTTATCACAAACTTGCGAATACTCATTAGTCAACTATCAGCGATACAAGAGTTTCACATTGTAAATTTATTTTCCTTACATCGAAGAGATTAGTTTTGTATCTAATAAAGTTGCTGGAATGAGAATAATAAATCGACCATTCAAACTTGACTATTGTGTGCATCTATCTGTCTACGTGTATACTTGCAGTCACGTAAAGTGTTGATCGAACCACATTAAATGTCCCATGAAGAAAATTCTCTTTTATATACGCCTTAATACATTTTTCTATATAACATCGAAATCTTGATGTACAATCATTGTTTTCCAATTAAGGCTAAGAATGAGTCAGTAAAAGACAAAAGAAAATGACAAATACGTGCGTACATTCTATTTAATATTGAATTTGAATTTCGTGAAAAACATTTTGATTGACCACAAGTGTACATACACCTATACGTATAGAAGAAACTTTTACATGCACGCTATATACTATACTAGTTTGAGTGAAGCAGTTTGACTGTTGCCACTAAATGCTACTTACTTTAAAGTGTACATGTTCATTATCAAGACTACTTTTGAAGAGATGAATTAATATCATTTGTTAACCATGAGAAATCAGGATATATTTATATGTATTTGACTTGTTTTAATCGTCACTTAGAAATTTAGACGCAATTCTGGTTTGAATGCTCAAAACATGGGAGATATCACAGTTTGGTATTTTTGAATCATTATCAATTATACTGTCGTACATCCACAAAAAAAAGGTCGTCCACCAACCAGAATGATTGTAAATACTCTCTAATAATATAATTTCACTGCATTTTCAAAGATTAAACTTTTTTGAGAGAAGTAGTTATGTTTCTTAATCTAAACTTCGTCCTGAAATATCATATGCAATATCCTGTAAATATGACAGATATTCGAATGCGACGGTGGATGATATGTGTGCTTCTGAAGTTGGTAGACGCCCTTCTGTCGTGGATCTATAGTATTCAAAGGGTGAGTTCATAGATTTGTTCATTTGCCACCGACAAAGAACGAGCCTTTAAAGTTTGAAGTAGCATCTTCCATTAACTTATCACTCTACATTTCACTTTACAGTAACTTTACATTTAAAACTTTATCTTTCAATCCTACATGGTTTGACTCTAGCATTCATCCTGATAATTATTTCATGATTTCCTTTGTTTTCGAACATCCAAAACACTTAATAGAATAACCTTTCATCTGATTTTATCAATATCTCATTCAACATTGACAGATTTTATTCTATCTCTTTCAGTCGTAACTATACAGTGTGTTGTTGAACCCAAAATAAATCGAAATGAAAATTTGTTAAGAGCCCATATTACCAATAATAAAAATGTGTTAATTAAGCTAATTAATCAATTGCAGTACAAAAATAACATTGGTAACCAAGGGTAATAAGAAGCTAATCCACTAATTATCGCTTAATCAACAAATTTATCATTCGTAATACCGGGCCTAAGCATAATATATATATATACATATATATATATATATATATATATATGTGAGCACGGAGATTTTCGCGGCCAATGGTTGATGGTAAAAATGTTTCCACGGTAAGTTTGCTGCGATTAGAATCGCAGCAAACTCACCGTGGAAACATTTTTACCATATATATATATATATATGTATATATATTTTGGATTCTAGATACGTCTTGACCAATCGAAATGAGTGTCTGGAAATAAGATGACACGAGAGATGCGGGGAGAGATTGATTGTTGTTGCGATCTGCAGTGATTGTACACTGATATGACTAAGCTGTTTTCCCCCTTATTTGTGGTCCAGTCATAGAGCTCGCCGTCTCGCAGACGAGAGATTCATCTCGCGAGAATCAGGCTGGTTAGTTCCGACTGGCTGCCAGTAGAGCGGGGCGTCGCGACGCCGGACAAGCGACGGCGCCTCCCCCACACCACGTAGATTTAACAGCTTAATCCTTACGAACAGTCAGAGCTAAATACACAATCTCATAACTATTCTCAAAACACATTTAATTCACTAAAAATTAATCTGCTTGTGAATCTCAGATATAAACGCATGACCCATTAAGAGTGCATGGGAGTCGATTTAGAGAAATATCAGTGTTTTTGTGATAATTTTTGAACGGTGTGAGATATCACAATTCTAATACAAAGGAAACACAGATATTTGTAATACCTTCAAGATGGTATAAGTAACAACTATTTATCCTACATCGCATAATTGTCAAGCGTATACGGCTAAACATGTTTTTTTGGCTGTATACGCTTGGCAATGCTTTACGAGTTAAATAGTTATAGCTTGTGCCATCTTGAAGTTATTGCAAATGACTGTGCTTGCTAAGTATTATAGAATTTTTATATCTTGTAGCGTTCCAAAGTTATCACTGAGACACTGATATTTCTCTAAATCGACTCTCGTGCACTCTTAAGAACTGTATAAAGCATTCATATATATAACGTCTGTTTGGCTTGACAGTTTGAACACAGTTTCAAAAAACTAAACTCAAGTCGGGCTTGTAGTTCCTCTATAGTCTATAGTCATAGGTTTTGCAAACGTCCGAGTGACTCATCATCACGTCATCGTTTCATCATAGCCTCCCTCCGTTACTCAGTCAGCTAAGGCTCCGCTTTAGAAAGTAAAGTCACCGTTGGGCGTGGGTTAGAGTTCTGCACAAGACATGGGTGTTTATAAACGTCCTTTCACTTATCATTACTTCCTATATTCATTATCATCTGCTCATTCGTACTCCCGTATAACCTAGTTGATGGTGGGGTCGTTAAGCAAACATAATCAACATAATCAATCGTTTCATCATCACCCAGTTATTCTTAACCCGAAACAGTCTAATAATTGATGGGTTCAGTAAGTATACCGATGAATAAAAACAAGATTTGTTATCTGAAAGAGAACTTTGTAGACGACTAGACGGTCGAGTTCGAACTCCGAAGTAGAACGACGCTCAGCTTGAGACTCCAGCAATCAAAAGTCAGCCACGCGACCAAGCGTCGCGACGCTTCTACGACACACAATGTAATGAAATCCCATGTGATGTTATGATGATGTAATATCGTACTCGCCGTTCAGTCGTTATTGAGAGCAATAGATAATGTGTGGTGCATCAATTAGAATTTCTATATCACTTGGTTATATGAAAGGCCACTCACTGATTAGTGAATTAATGTAGGCCTAGATTTACTATATTTTTGTATATTCATAGTTGAATAAAGACATTCGGCGACTAGTGATTGCCCCACCCACTGACGTAATAAAACATAACACCAAAGTCAGTTTATATCTGGAATTTGTAAATCACCGATCAGGACCGTTGGCTAGCTAGGTCGATTAGGCCTAGAATAGGACTTGAATTGGTCAAAATTTGTTCACGAAAATAGCTTACTATACTACGATGATAAAATGAGAATGACGAAAGTCACTGTGTCTTAGACTGCAAAAACTTGACTTATCTAGTAACCCACCTCAGAAGCAGAAGTGAGATTTTGTGCTAACAGCAACGGAAATAAACAAATACTGGACATGTTGCCATATTTTTTTTTTTTTTTTTTTTGGTAAACACTGAGAACGAAATTTTATTATTGTAACCAATGAAAGTCCAATTCAGGTAAAGCCAGTAGGCCTACAACGTTCTTTCAAGTAGCAAGTTGAGGTAACGGCCCCATCTTCCAAATGTCACATTTTGTAGGTGGCCTACTAACACAAAAAAAATTGCGAATTACCCTGCGTGTTATCACCCTTGGTTATACGGTACGTATGCTCAACTGATTAATTATCAGGTGGTACAACCGGCTCTTAGTCAGGTCTAGAGATGAAACAGAGCGTGTTTTTGCCTAACAATCCTTTTTACCTTCTTTATTCCTTTTTTCGTATGGTCGATTCTTAGTTCGAAATTAAATGAATCCATTATCCATTATCACTTGCATATCAATAACGCATAACCTCCACATAGGGTCTATATATGACAGAGAGCGGATATAAAAAAGTGGCGACCATGTTTTTGCCAACAAAATATACTTCATCTCTGATAGGGCATGTTTATCACTAAATATAAATTAGTCGTTAAATGAATTGAAAATTTGCTATAAAATGCAACACATATATACGTTGGCAATAAAAAAACATTATTTCCCTTTCATTTCGTTTTTTCTATCAAGTTTCCCATTCTCGCTTATTTCATTAGCAGAACTTTACGAGTTTTTTTCCGTCTGTATCGGCGCCTCCTCCACCCCCCCCCCCCCCCCCCCCCCCCTACCACCACGACGCTCCATACACAGCTCTTTTAGTCTTTTCTGGCGCGCATATCTCGTAAACCATTACCAGCGGACAGCGGCGCCTGCGAGTCGGCTACCCGCACAGCAATCATCTCGCACATTATACTACAGCCACAGCAAAACTCCATTCTTATTAGTGATGGCTTCGGGTAACAAATTAGGAACCGGGCACCCGCCGAAATTACCCGGGTATTACCCGGGTAATTAAAAAAAACTAAATAAAACTAAAAACTATATGACTATATGACTATATATGCTTCTCAGTTCTCGGTAAAGAATAGTATTTGGCAAGGCAACTAAATAGCGGTTGACAGGAGAGGGATTCAGTACACTGCACGTGTGACCACAGATAACGGTAGGTGGTGCAACTAGATTTGACGAGCGTATTATGACAAGTTGAGGGAGGTCTGGGAAGGTAGGTGAAAAAACTTATGGGGAATGCGAAGTTGAATTTCTCTCGGTAGCTTGAGTGATTTATAAAAGTTATTTTCTATATTATAGGTACTGGTCAGCACAATTACCCGGGACCGAGACGGGTACCCGGGTACCCGGGTAACAGAATATTACCCGGGTAGTGCATTACCCGTACCCGATCCGGGTACCCGGGTACCCGAAGGCATCACTAATTCTTATAGACACATTTTTTAAAATAAACGACAATCAGTCCAATCACGTAATAAGTAGTAGGTATTCATTTAGCAGGATTGGCAATTCATACGTGGTACAATTACATTAAATATAATTTATGATAAGAGATACAAATTCAACTGGTATAGTAATTCAAACATTTTGAATAGAGAATACAACATATCAGTGCTATTTTATAAATATCAACTAACACAATTTTTATAAGTAGAAAGGTATTGACGTACACTATACATTAATCAATACACGAGTTATATTGAGTGCAGGCCTATAAGTTTCAACTATTCACTATAAGTAGCTTGGTCCCAGTATTTAGCTACTTCATACGTCTTTGGGATTAATCTTACGTCTTTTTACAACATTATTTTTTAAAACTAGCAACGCTTTTCTGGTGTCTTATTTCAATGGGGATCCGATTAAGAATTCTAATACCTTTCACAAAGATACTATCATCCTCTTCTTCACTCATAGTTCTTTTTTAATTTAAGTTATCGTGTCTATGTCTTAGAGTATATGCAATAAATATATAGTATACACTAATAAAGTTATTAAGCATGTAATTATATACTTATTGAGTAAGTCGTTAAGTATATAATTATATAATAATTAAGTAGATAGGTATACTGCTAAGTAACTCAGATCCTATTGTACAACTATGAGATCGAATTGTTTGTTTTTTACTGGTGCATGTTTTTGAGTCGATAGTAATAAATGTCATCGTATTCCAGTTTAATTTAGAGATGACTGAATTCACTAATAGTTTACTGATAGTTTACTATCATTAAGAACAGTATGTTGTTTTATTGTAATATTATTCAATCTACCTTTGTAATATGTATATTTCATCTCATGTATTGTTATTCTGTGTCTTATGGAAACCTTTCATTTAAAGGCACATTCTTTTTTATCAATGAAGATATTTAAAAAAAATAGCCGGGACTTCTACTGGATGGATTTTCTACTCCCTGGTATAACTACAACCGATACTGAATTTATATTCAAATTCATAGATGATATGTAAAAAAAAGGGTAAATAAGTTACTATTCTTGAAGAAATTACTACCAAGTGGAAATACTCCTAACCGTACCACATACAGTCGAAAGCTCGATTGTCTGTGCTTGTACCCTGACCCTAATATATGGGCGGTAGTATTTCTAGGTAGTAATACATTTTAAATAATGTATTATATTTTATTAGTAATATTCAGGTTTTAGCAGTATTACTTCTAGTAATAATAGGCAGTAGTAATTACTACTAGGCCTACTATTTGCTGCAAACATAGTTTACTACTAAGCAACTAAAATCCTATTGTATCTTTCCGTATGAAATTGTTTGTTTTTGCTGCATGTTTTTGAGTCTAGTAATAAATGTCATCTGAAAGGAAAAGTGGAAAACCAGTAGCAGGCCAAGCGAGTGAGGCTGTAGAGATGTTAGCGACTCGAGTCAGTAGTCATTGCTCTGGACTCGAATCACGTCCTTTCTCGGCTCTGCAGTCTAACAGGTGACGTCACGATTATTGCACACCGCTAGTTAGTTGCCTAGGTAATTGCACTTTGATACGATGTTTCGGTTTACTATTCACCAGTTAGTGAAGTGACAACTGTTACTATAGTGACGTGTGTGTAGTTAATAGAAATATGGTCGTATGGTTTTATCGAATTATAACTTGATATAATATTATGGAAAGTGTAGTTTTCTTTTGAAAAAACATTTATGATGAATCAGATTTAATTTCTATTGTAAGATTAAATGGTACTTGGTATGCTATTACAGCTGTAATAAAACTTGCCTCAAACGCTTTTTCAAACACCATTAACAGCTATTAAAATCAAATAAAAAAATCGTAACGAACTAATTTAAAGTGGAATGAAAAGCGAAGTCGGTAAAGTGAGAAGCTAACTTTTTTATGTTAGATTTGAATCAGATATGAAAAAGTGATAATGAAGGTAGATACCTCTCAAGCTCAAGTCGATCATGCGCATTTCCATAATTGAGTATTTTTTCTGAATCTTCAACCCCAAAGTCTTTTATTTGAAGAAAATCTCTTGCCAGAACAAAATACAATTTTAATACAGTCTCTCAAAATCTTAGGCTTGCTTGCAAACTTCTTGAAATATAAGAATGCACTGGCTGTATTTGAGTGAAAACGCGACATCATAACTTTCGTTTTTAATACATTCCTGTGGGAAAATAGGTGAAATTATGTGATAATTTCTTGAAATTAATTGCGTTTTGCTACTAAAGGATTATTTCATTCTTTGATAAACCGTATGATAACTGAGTATTACGTACCGTGTGGAACTAAATAGTTATTAGTAATTGACTCTTTTAAAGCAATTGACTAGTGTTCAGAAAGCCACTTGGATCTATAATTTATACATCGTGTGGGCATTCAGAGATACACTGATTGGTATTACCAAAATCCCACCCAATAAATACCCCCTTTGATTGGAAGCTATGTCTTGTGACATTTGTGGGCGATTCAATCACAGGTCATCGATCAGGAAAACTGGAAGGAAGTACAACAGTGACGACTTGTGACATGAAGGCCTGATGAGCCGAGTGAGTGGTCGCGTATCCCTTGTAGTGATCGCGTATACAGGGCGCTTCAGGTTGGATTATATCCAACTCATGCTAATTCCTAATGCAGATAATCTAGCTGAGAAACATGAGGGTGAACTGTTGGATATTTATGCCTTCTTTTAGCCTATATTATAATGCACAATAAACCTTTTATTATAGTTTATATATGGATACGCAACTCTCGCTAATTCCGAATGCAGGCTCTCCAGAGCTAGGAAACATGAGGGTGAACTGTTGGATCTTACAGTTTTGTGTGGTGATTGAAGTTCAAATTATGTTGTGAATCGGATTATTGTGATCTTCGACGTTGACTTGATCTGGTAGTTTACTGTTTTTCACGATTTGTGCAGATATGTTCTACAAGAAGTCTTCAATCTAGACAGAAGAAATGCTGCGCGAAAAAATTACGTGCTCACGTATATCCATTTGCCTTTTTTGTTTTTATGTATGAAAAGGTTATATAGTTTATAATCTCAGCTATAATGCGCAGTGATTTATATTATATAAAACTAGTGCAATTTGTACTGCGGTAACAGCACATTTTTGGTTTTCAATAAGTTATACGACTGATTACACAAATCTGAAACGCTGTTACCTATTCATCGGTACGATAGCTATATCAAGCAAGATGTACCCAAGTGACTTCTTCTAGTCTCCCTTGCAAGGCGCAAGATGAAGAGGTCCAAGTCGCTGGGCTGGTTGCAGCAATGCAGGGGCATTCGGCAGCCGTCTCCTAGTAACCACGTCGTCATCACCTGTCTGCCCAGCGTATCGGACAGATACTGGGCCAGCTCCGAGCAACTGCCCACAGATATTAGGTGAGAACGGGACTAAAGCGAATAAATTAAATGAGGAACATGAATAGATGACTTTTTAATTGGCTGTGAATTCTTGACATTGAAGGAATGGATATTAGGGATTTAAGGTGCATCGACAGCGAGGTCATTTATGTATGTGTATATATATATATATATATATATATATATATATAATTAGGGTTGTCCTCGGGGTTGTCCTCGCTATATTTGTATCATTGATTATCGCTCCCATCACATCAATAATCAATCGTAAATTTAATATATCAATATTTGTTCTCCAGTTCGATATTCGTACATCGAATGTCCAAATATCATATAGGAATTCTCAATTTATGGTCTGGATGATTGGCGTGTCCAGTGAAAAACAAAAATATGTTCGCGCCAGTGACAGTGATTGAAGAAATCAAACAGAAAAGAGGAAAGTTTCGAAATGATAGTTTCGATAATCGAGATTATTCATATCGATTATCGTATTGTATGGAAGTTGAATCTATTATCGTTTCTGTCGGAAAGATATTGATCATAACCAAACCCTAGTATAAATTGTGTATATATATATATATATATATATATATATATATATGTCTATGGTTTCATATTACGTGTGAATAGTCCCAATATTACTCGAACACATGTACGTTATTGACCATAGAAGAGATAAAACTTTGGGTTTTATCAATGAGCATAGTAAGCCGAGGAGGCCTGTTCGGGATACTGAGACTATAGACACGTAAAGACAAAGAATGCGTGATGGAGAATAAATCGTGAAAGATGGGCTTATATCTTATAATTTATCTTGAAATATACCGGTATTATGAAAATAGTCCTCACATTCATTTTCAAACACATAAATTTAAAATTTTTAATGGTTTAACTAGGTAGTTCTCAATTTATAATAGCTATATATATTGCCTTTATTTAGTTTACGCATGAACTGGGGGAGGAACAGACCACCATGACTCTTGCCTATCCAATTTTACATTTTTAATCGCTTTATTGTTCCTATACTATAATATGTATATCCACAAAAGAAGAAGGTTCCGAGCGAACGCCCATCCTGTCCTCCAACACTAGCGTACGGGTGGTTCAAGTTTTCTTCATTCGTGGATACTGAACCATTACCGCCACTGCCACTTAAAATCACGTCCTAACTAGCTTCAAAGATTAGGACTTTGATTGGATATTATTTACTAGAAGACGTAAGCTCTATTGCAACACGTCCAGTCTCCAATTGTTTATTTCTATTGTTGTTAACACGAAATCCTAGTCCTGCTCATGAGGTGGGCTACGAAATATGGCAAGTTTATGCAGTCAAAGAGTCCGGCACTTTGTTATTATATCTAAAAGTATTAAGTGATCAATCAAAGTTCTAGTCCCATGGAGCTATAGCCAGGTCTAGGACGTTATTTCAAGTGACAGTCACGGTACGAGACCTGGATTCTAGTACAGTCCTATATATACTTTGTATCCTCGAAAGAAGAATTCTGTCTGCCAATCAAATAACTGTAAACCTTTTGTAATTGCATAATTCCTCTGCAGCTCCAAGGATTTCACATGTTTGGTAAATTTGAATGTTTTTTCATCGTATACCTCGTTCATAAAAATCATAGTACCTTTAACAAAAACATTCCCGTGATCCGTAAGCGCTCAAATGCTGATATCTAATCAGAAAGCTTAGTTTAGTTGATACGCCTATACTGAAAGTTGACTATTGATTGTTCTCTGATTGTCACCGTGCTTGCGATCACCCAAACTTCTTGATTCACTGCCATTTAGATCCTCAATACAAATATAACAGTGATAATAATGTGTGTTATGTTGGGAGACGACCTTCTTCACTTGTCATATAAAACAGGACATTCTAAAACACTTGAGGCCTATTCACAATGCAACCCCAACATTACGTACACGCGCGTAACACTCACACCCAACACGTGTAACACCAACACTAAAGTGAGAAATGTTTGCCTTGTGGTATATGTTCTTGGTCTATTCACAACCACCACCAACTATAACGCTAATTTGCATGCAAACATGAAAGTTTGCCAGCTCCAAGTTCTCATGTTGACGTTACTGTAAAACATAAGATTCGGGCAATAGAAACCTTCAATTTAGGAACGAGGTACAAGTGGCGGGTAAACCGAACTTCCTGGACTGGTCGCCAGATTTAGTTTGATGGTTGAGAATGCAGTTACAGTATATGACAGTATATAGCAATAATCTTTACTTCTGATTGGCTGATATTTTCGAGTTCATGTTGATGTGTTTTGTGGATAGACAATTTTGATTTCATGTTCTCGTCATATGATAGACGTTAGTGTTACATATTAATGTTTGAGTCGCGTTGCGTTGTGAATGAGCTTTTAAAACCTGCTGATGGCTTGATTGAAATGATCTATAATTACTTGAGAGTTTAATCAGTGATGCTGTGAAATGTGTTCGCGGGATGTTAAAATACTGCACACGAGTGTGACATACCTCAGTCATGTCCGAGCCATTACGAGTTTTATGTGCAAGCTATGCTAATCACGGCACATGAGTACATAGCACTGTGGTGTTATTATCGAGCATGCACGCCACGTGCTCGGCCAATAAGAAAAGTTGGATGACTTAGCCGGCACTGGTAGCTCAGTGGTAACGCGCTCGCTTCAAGTGACCGGGAGATGCGCGTAGATCGGGCCACGGTTCGATCATCACAACCGTCTGTCTTTACAGGGGTGCATCGTGGTTTCCCTCTGTAGTCTATAGCCAATGCCGGAATGGTTCCTACAATATAGACTACTACCGCTTCCTCACCACTATTCTTCCTGCGAAACTTTCATCTCATCACCTCATTATGTCAATCATCATTCATCCTACTCCAATATGTCTTGGGTATCATAACAGTGCGGCGTTAAACCTAATATAACCAGAAATAGAAGAGTTTAAAGAGTTGGAAGAGTTGCAATTTGTACTGGCCACTGGGTCTTGCCCATGACACCAGTCATTTTCATGACGCGCAAAACGCATGCGCAAACAACATGTGTTGGCTTATTGGCTACGACTTGATGAGGTGTTGATTGTTATGTTAACTGAATACTTCAAACATAGGTGATGCTGTTTGTGGTGATTTAATGAGAAGAACATAGCAATTATAATTTTGTAAAATCTCTCTCTCTCTCTCTCTCTCTCTCTCTCTAGCTCTTACACACACTCAATCAAACAAGGTAATCGAACGAGCCTAAAATGGATGTTTTTTTAATGAGAAAAAAATCCTCCTGAAGTTTTTTTTAGATGTAAAGCAAGCCTGACTTTGCACAGAATAACATATTGTGAAATAAAGTTCGTTAACAGAATGGACAGTTATATATATATATATATAAGGTAATATATATACATATATATATAAAGAGAGAGAGGGAGAAAGAGAGAGAGAGAGAGAGAGAGAGAGAGAGAGAATACTTCATGCTATGAAGAAAATGAACGATCGAGTTATTAATTTCCTTTAATTAACTAGAATTTAGACGAAGTACTGAGATCAAATCTTCTAAGTAATAAGGCTTAGTTACATAGATTATTATTAAGTAGCTGAAGAGTCTCGAATAGATTAATCAAATTTGTGCACCCTTCGTATTGTCTTCTCCCTTTCCCCCTGCCTCCTTCCCCTACCCCTAGTCTATCTTAATATCTGCAAGTGTATCAAGCCCGAAAGCTTATTAACACAAGGTAGCTGAAAAACAGTGGTGGATACATGGCGGGGGGAGAGGGGGGGGGGCAATAGGGGCAATAGGGGCAATCACCCCTCCCCGGAATTGGTCGTGACGATAAAAGGTAGAAAATACGAACGAAAGAAAGAGAGAGAAAAAAGGAAAAAGAAATATAGAAGGAGAGAAAGAAATATCGTAAAGGGTTATTCTAATCAATCATGTTACATTGCATTGAAAATAAACTTGATGTAGGCCCTATACTTTTCAAATATTATTTTGCAGTGTGTCGTTTCGTTGGGATCAGAATCATCAGTAACACTATGCTTCTCAATTAGTACATTCACATCAACCGTATAGCTAAATAACAGCTAGGTTCCTGCTCTCATATTATTATAATTATATTCTATGATTATTTTATCTCATAAATACTCTGATGAAGGGAATATATAATAGGCCTATATAAAAATATATTGAATGTATTGAATGTACATATTTAAACATATTCCAATATATTGAACATTATCTAAGGGTCCAACGCGTATAATAAAAACACAGAGACAAATCAAAATTTTGAAATATGTTCAATTTAATGACGAGACTGACGTTTCTGGAGTCTTGTCGCGCTCCCTTCTTCAGAGTATTCATGATATATTATAACAATGATATTATTGTATGGGAGGCTCAGGGCGTATTTCATCGCACCGAGCAAACATTACACTGCGAATAATAATAACATACGACAAAGTTAAAGTAAATATCATGCTTCATATTCATGTAGCGCAAGGCTTCCATTACATCTTCACACCTCGAACAGTCGGGCGTTCCGATTAAATGAGAAAACCCCGGATTATTAGTATTATCAACTTGATTTACGTAAATAGCAATGCTATTAAATCGTTGAGTGACGTTTCAAGATTACCAATTCGTAATGAATAATTCAAAAGCTAATTATTTATATATACATAGTTTTAGTTGTCTATGAAAATGTTCTTATAAGGATGCATAAGAAAATAATTGTATATTTTAATTATATTCAAATTAAAACGAATGTACATACTCTATATAATTTATTCAGGTGATTTATCTCTAACAAGTGTATATTATCAGTACAGTAAAGCCAAGTGCATGCATACCTTGAGTGTGTGACAGTCACATGTGTATGGTGAGGTTTGATGACTAATGACTACACTGTTTAAACATTGAATTACACATGTATTTGTGCACTATTTGTACGATATTTTATATATTACAATTATTATTGATTTATTTCATTATAAGCATATATTAAAATATTGTTTCATATTACATATATGCCTATATGCCTAACTATTATATATGGGGAATTAGAAGAGAAACGAATAATAATAATTAATACTTCAAATTATAACTGCAATGTATAAGACGCATCTCTACGTTCCAAAACGTCTAGTTGCAGAGTCAAGTGAGTGTAGGAGTAATAATTCAGTCCTGTTTTGCAGAAGAGAAAACTAAGCTCTAAGATTAATGTTCGCTTGAGTCGGCTCGTTAGACATTTAATATCCTGGACGTCTGGACGCCACCGACGCTTGACGTAAGCGGCGTCGATCTCTCGCACGATTACGAGCTTATAGTAACAGCTCATAACATGATTCAGTTAATTCAGGATGATACATGAAAATGGTCGAGTCTAATTCACATTCAAGTTATCGTTTCAATTTATTTATTTTCACTGTCGTCGGAGATAGAATACGTAATATTTATCGTATATAATGATTAAGATCATAAAATGTGAACCACAACGACGTCTCCCTTCCATTAAATGTAGTTTACAAATGTGTTTAGGTTATACACATTAAGTTACATAAGGTTAGTAGACCCCATGTTTAAAACTATGATATACGCTATTTTTATTGATACTTGAACTTATCAAGTCAACAATTATTAATATTGACACATTAAAATATCCCTTTTAACTTTACCATCCGCGTGTACATTTATGATTTGACTTTGTAGACACAGCTGTCCAGTGTAATGTCGCAAGAATGGGATAATTCAAACTATTTCAAATTACTTAATTGACCTTTCAATTTAAAGAATCTGTATGACGAATAAAAAATTGTAAAAGTTTTATTTTTCTCAACATTTTTCGACATAGTCAAGTGTTAAGTGGAAACTAATGCCATAGAATCTTCTTTCTTCATTCTTCATTCAATTCTTCACTGAACAGTAACACTCGATATTCTTGCCATCGATTTTTACACAGCGTAACGTTACATATAAATAACACGTAATATATTCTGAATGTTCATTAGGGATCGACATCATTTCAGAAGATTCCGCTCTGAGTAGTGTGAAGCAGTTTCACGATACAATATATTTAAACGGAAAGTCACTGCGATCGTTCATATGCTATGTTGATACCGTGAAGTTACGCTGTCAGTAGGTCCCCCTCAATGAAACAGTTTTCGTGGTGAAATTGGGGGATGTCAATTACGTATATACAGTGCAGTATCTCTCCTCTTTGCCAGATACCTGTTAAATCCTATGCCATATCACAATGAAGACTGGTTTAGATACGTAGAATAAGGAATTTTACTTTTGGTTCAAACTGTACACGGCATAAGCATTTCCCATGATTGTTCCAAGTAACTTTTGGCTCTCTTCTTACATTTTATTTCATCCTAACGGCTGGTTATTCCATAGCCGATTTCTCCAACCAACCAATCAATTGATTGTAATGTCGCTTTATAATCACAGTATTTCTAATGTTTGTTTAAAAAAATCTTGGCACGATCATGCGGATATCTTGCCATCTTTTCCAGCATGCGATTCAAATGAAATCCAATTAATAATTCTCAAAGTAAACACGTCTCCACGCACCATCACCCAATGAAACACTGTTTTCTAATAATGTGTAGCATTAGGTTCACCTTGAGCAAGCAGCAAAAGGCACGAAGAAATCGCATCTACATTCTGTGCTGATGACATAAGACATACACCTACCTATTCCACGGCGATACCCCGACTCCTACTCGACGTTACTAGAACTAGATATTATTCATCATAGTACCGTATATATTTATTGTTGCAATGTTCTACCTAATAAATACAGATTTTTTTGACTAAATGCCAATTGAACAATGCCAATTGGATCCCACAGTATAAACGTCTTGGGGTCTCATTCCTTTTGTGAATGACTTGAGGCGTCCCTAGTCTCCGTAGGGTAAAAAGTTCCCGCCAGGGGGATTTTGCAGATAAAATGACCATAAACCGTCGACTGTGCAAGATACAAAATTAACAAATACATCAGATGGTGCAGACAATATTTTTCGGAAATGTTATGACTACAATTATTGACATGGGAAACGAAATAGACTTGGAGCTATACAGGGCCAGCTATTACTGCGTAAGTAAAGTAAGTAAGCTTACTTATTTACTTACTGCTTGGTGCGACTGCCACTTGAAACAAAGTCCTAAACAATTAGCTGGCTCCAAGAAACTAGAAATTTGATTGGATTATGTCTACTAGTATAGAGCTGCATTCTATTTGAACATGTCCAGCCTTTGTATATTTTCATTGTTGTGAGCTGGCACAAAATCCTAGCACTGCTTATCAGGTGTGCTACGAAATTGCGAAGTTATTGCAGTCCAAGAGACCGTGACTTTGTTATTATCTTGCATTGCCACGGTATTTAGGGCTTTAGTAAACAATAACCAATCAAAGTCCCAGCCTCTTGGAGCTAGCAAGGCCTATAGACCGTTATTTTAAGTGGCAGTCGCGGTAAGGGTCTGAGCTCAAGACCAATAAGTTGTAGTAAGAAGTAATCGAGCAGAGAAACAATTGGACCGAACGAACGAGAATAAGACTTGTTGGATGTATTGATGTTTGTCAGAGCGAGTATTCTCTGCTAGCTGTAGTCGTATAGAGACGTCGGACTGAATCTTTCTTATACATAGACAATAAACGTCCGTTTGTCTCTTGTGAGTGATATAGGACTGTATGTTGTGGAGGAAAATTCATCTTATTCAAATGAGCTCGTTTACAATAACGTCTCGAGAATTCCCTCTTTTATAAGACGCGTAAAGATCTGCATTCTAATGGATGCCCATTCTTTTGTTGTAGTTTTTAACAGTCGTATCTTTAGCATATACTTGTCTTTACTATAGAAGGTTGTGTACCATTAGTACCAACCTTACAAACGCAAATACCACCATCATATTTGTGTAACTGGTGAACTTTGAGGTTCAATGATTTTTAGGACTAGATTTACGATTAGAAAAACAGCTACATCTCCCAAAAGCATTAAAATGACTAAATCTGGAGAGGTTCTCTATGGGTAACAAAGCGTTTCAATTTATCGAGTTGGTAAACGCCCGAATTTTGTGAATACAAGTATATAAACTTGATGCATATTTTCGTGAATTATGATGTCTAATCCAATGTTTCTTTATATTTTATATATAAATTTTCGTGCAAGAAAAATCTCGTAAAGTATCAAAAAAGAAGAACACAAAAAGTCACGGTCTTAAAAGTAGCCAGTTTCATTTAAGAATATGAATATGCACCGTCATCTAATACCCATTTTACACCAGAAGAGGTTCCAGACTGAGCCCGCGTCGAGTGCCAAATAAGTAAACTTGTTCTGCAATAACACTTTACAAATGATTACGAACGACGTTAATCGAAGGCTGCCAACCGCTGCCATGGCCACAATAATTAGGAGATCTCTCGGCAAACTAATAATTCAATATTAGCTCCTAATATTTAACGGCGTTGGCTTTCAATTGTTGAAAACCTGTTCTGTACTAAAACTACGCACAGATTTATTATGTTGTCTCAATTTGATTTGATTTTCTCGAATAGTGGTTTTAACGCTACAGCAGCACAGCGTGTAATTATTTCACAATTAATTAGTGGATGTTCAAGGCGATGAATGATAGAGGTCGGTAGAAACAAACATAAGAATAGGATAACGAGTTGATGATTTGATTATAGAACCAGAAGCAGAGGGTTGATCTGATTCCATTTCTCTTTAGTAATTCAATTACTCTGTATAATTACTTATTTCAAGTATTTTAATTACATTTCCATGTTCTATAATTGTGACTGGCAAATACGATCGTTCTCATAAAATCACCACAAAAAATATCATAGATGATGGAACTTGTGTATCTCATATACAGTATATTACTTATAAGCGGAAATTTGTTAGCATATGTGTTTGCTTTGAAAATGATTTTATTAATCAATTCCACTATAGCACACATTATCATAATTGTGTGTGACAATTCAAGATCGAATTGTTAAGAATTCATGATGTATACTCAAGATACGAATACAAGATACTTCAATATATTATATATATACTCACCAACGTTTCTCTTGAATTGCATCAAGCATTTTCACAGGTGATACATTGAATATTGAAAAATTATTATATATATATATATATATATATATATATATATATATATATATATATATATATATATATATATATATATATA
This sequence comes from Brachyptera putata, assembly GCA_907164805.1. Classification (NCBI taxonomy): domain Eukaryota; kingdom Metazoa; phylum Arthropoda; class Insecta; order Plecoptera; family Taeniopterygidae; genus Brachyptera; species Brachyptera putata. The sequence goes on along the minus strand of OU015462.1, from coordinate 9,087,695 downwards.
TATATATATATATATATATTCCATTTTATTCATCTTGCAGCTACGGTATGATAAATGATTTTAAAAATATAATATTGACTTGAATTGGTTAGTTATTGACATATTTTCTTATTACATCGGACATATTTTTCCCCAGTTTATGCACTTGTGCCTGCCTACTTGAGTAAAAGTTTGTGGAGATTAAAAAAAAATTATATCCGAACTTGATAGAAAAAAAACATTGTTCCCCAATATAATACCAATACAAATAATGTAATTCCACTTATCTACATCGAATTGCATCATCATCCGACGTTGCCATGGCAACATCACGGCGTGATATTTATCGAAATGACCGAGTTGCTTGACACATTGCTACTGTCACCAGCAGCTGTTGACAATCTCGACAATTAAGAGCTGCTATTGGTATTGATTAGGCTGATTAATTTGTCACCCCCACTGCACCCTGCGTGGTTTAAAACACTGTGCGTGACTTTGGAGCACTTTCAGTATTAGATATCAGTGGCGGACTGGCTTGGGTGGCAGGACATGCCTGTTTAGCGTGATTTGGGGCAGTCGAACAGCTATGCAGATGAGGTTGGTACTAAATTGTTTTTGTATACTTTTTAGAAAGTCCTTCACAATTTGTTTTGTGTAAGCGATTATAGCGATTACGGTGGATTTTGTGGCTTTATTATTAGAATGTTATCATATTGCTGAGACCATGCAATATTTTAAAAAACATTCACTGTTCTATTTTTTTTCTTAATTCTTAATTCAAGTCCCCATTTGTAATTCCCGTCCGGGCCCTTTCTCCCAGTCCGCCTCTGATAGATGTAACAAGGCCGGGTACTTCACTTGCCATAAACCAGACCGTCAAACGCAGTAACAGTGATGTGTGTTCATCTCGCTGGTATTGTTTGGAGATTAACGAGGCAGCAGTGTATGCTGAGGTTTATGGATTGCACAGGAAAGTGGGAAATTAGTCTTTAGAAGATCATTGAACTGTTAACTTGAGTGTGGTTTTGACGTAAATATGAAAGTTTCCCTTTTATTGCAGGCGTTAAATTAATGTCGTCATAGTCATAGTCATGTCGTTATTAAATGTATCTGTAGGTGTAATTGCATTATTTCTTGTTTTCGTTTCGGAGATGTGAGAGAGTACCTTGGGAATCCATTATAAGAGTGTTGAGTAATTGCGAGGGTAATTGTGATTTACAGCGCTTTGTTTTTCGGTTTGAATTATAGTTTGGGATTGTTTTGTGGTCCTTCATACAAAAATTACCATGACGATGGACACACGAAAAATAGATTCAATTAGGAGGTTGTTTTATATTATTTACGTAGCACACTCTCACAACGTCTTCATTATACCTGGAGAGTGCATGGGAGTCGATTAAGCGAAATATCACAATTTTTTAGTGATAGCTTGAACAGTATTAGATTAGATACCAACATTCTAATTCGGAAGGAACACAGATCTCTTCAGTACCTTAGAGATGATTTGAAATAAAATTACTAATCTTCGATTCCAACTTTTTCACAGCTATACAGCTAAAAATGTTTTTCTCTTTGCTGCAGACATGTAAAAATTATGCGATATAGGTCAAATAGTTCTCACTCATGCAATCTTTGAGGTATTAAAAATATCTGTGTTGCAGAATCAGAATCTTGATATCTCCACATGTTCATTTCTCATACCGTTCGAAAGTTATCACCAAAAGACAGATATTTCGATAAATCGACTGTCATGCGCTCTCATGGTTAATCCCATACTATACGATTTCATTCAAATGTTTTGTATGATTCTAAAATGATTGCATCTAATGGGGAGAGCTGTTGGTTGAAGTTATTTAGAAATATCTTTCAAAAGGGGTATATTAGTTCCTAAAAGCTAAAACTTCGTGATAGCAGGCCTATATATAGGCATATATATACACAACATCTGGAAACTTGATTCAACTTCAAATACCCTGCGCTAATAATATAAATCCCACAAACTTATTGTCAACTCTCCGATTATAGTTTCCAAAGTTTCCGTCATTTCGATTGTTTTGTATATGTATTATAATATTTTGTTTAATTAATTCGTTTATTCTCGAGGTTCCGTTGTTTTTGTTGAGCCAAACTTTTGCGGGATGTCTTGTCATTACTTTCAAACAATCTTCAATTCCGCGAAACTTTTCTCAACACAATGGAACTCAATTCTCTCAGACTTCAGAATATTCTTCAAATTATAATTGCCGATTTTGGAATTAGGAATCATTATTAACATCTCTATGGTTGTCTCTTCGCTTTGAGGATCGCCGTTTCCAATCGTCAGTGCTAATTGATGGCTGAGATGACCGTTCGTAACCGTCACGTTTCTATGAGAAGATTCCAGTAGGCTTATGTATGAACGCCAATACAAACAAGTATTATATTGTGATCACCTGATTTTGAATATTGAAATGTGGAATAGACTCGGACTGGGGGTGTAGGAAATTATTCACTGAAGAAGCGCTGGCTTATAAACTGGTTTTCTGGGTAACAGAATAATACCCGGGCAATGCATTACCCGGATCCGACCCAGATACCCGAAGGCTTCACTATATATATATATATATATATATATATATATATATATATATATATATATATATATATATATATATATATAATATATATATATATATATATATATATATATATATATATATATATATATATATAATGCTGCAATATAACACGTATGTCCGATGATAACACAGCATGTGCGCCTATAAGATACAGAGTATAAATAGCAAGACTAGTATATAAGCGGGTCTGAAGAAACCGGCACCTCCACCTGGCTCCAAGCATTGCCATTAAACTGACACCGTACGTTCAACGATTTGAAATATGTGTCATATTTACTCATCGTATGTAATTCTATCAGAAGCCGTAAACTCAAGGCGTTGTCCAGCCTCCATATGGCAGAAAGTTCCCTCCAAAGGATTTCACAGCTATAGTTGATCATCAAACTTCGACTGTGCATTTGATGCAATATCAACAAGTACATCTCAAGATGCAGACAATATCTGTCGCAAAATGCTGATGGTTCAAAATTTTCAATGAAAAAGGCTAAGAGATCAGTAAAGTTGTATGTAACAGTAATACCGTACTCGATGTTTTTGCCATCTATTTTCACCTCACTGTGTACCGTTACATACAAATAACATGTACCATAATGTGAATGTTTACTATGGTAGAATAGTAGACAATTTTATAAGATTCTTCTGTGAATGGTGTGAAGCAGTTTCACTACAATATGTTCGAACCAAAAGCCACTACGATCGTTAGTATTTTACGTTGACACTGGAAATGTTACACTGTGGGTAGGTCCCCTTTCATAAAGCGGTAGAGCAGGATCGAAAATTAATGTATTATTTCGGTTACCCAAATACGAAACATTCAATGAAAACACAATTTCGAACAATCCGAACTTTTGAAATAATTCAAATTCCAGTCGTAGCTAAAATATGTGAAGTTATATAAATAATAAGGAAGTGGCATAACAACAGCTTGCAGTACAAAAGTGTGAAGATAAATCTCACTGATGTCATGGGTAACTACCTCAGGAGGCTGTGCTCGGTGACACGGCTAAGACTCGCAGCAAGACGCATTGGTTTAATCTGCAAGAAAACTTGCCCGAGATGGCAATTGCCGCGAAGATGAAAGCAATAACAGCGTTTCGACATAACGAAATCTCTTGGCTATCAGTCATATTTAGGGAGGTAACAGCAAATCCTCTTGAAGTGCGGAAGAGCCAAGTGTTTACTAGTGTATTTAGCCGTGGAAAAAGCAACAATGAAAAGAGATAGAAGTGAAAGTGTTAAAGTGTTATCACTTATGAAGTGTTTGTCGGATTAGTCGTAAAAAAGTTCTGTTGGCCAATTAAATTTGATTCGATTTAATTTTATTCCAATTCAGTATATTATTATTATAAAGACTTTCTGGCTCATTCAGGCTTGTTGGAAACTTGGAAATGAATTGAAATATAAAAATAGAGATGAAAGTTGAAATTTATTTTTCTGACATAGGCCTACATACATACATAATATATATATATATATACATATATGAACACACAATATAATAATACATAATGGACAGAGAAGTAATTATCAAGAAGGTCTTATCAGAAAATATGAATTAATTATGTGTGCGTGAGTACGTGACGCAATGTAAAAGGATTGAGTTGAGATATAGAAATAATGTGATAGGTCAGCTACGTCTTCACAATGTTTAGAAACCAAACCTAATAACGACTGTGTATTGCCAGAAACGTTTTCAACTATTTTGTGTCACAATATAAAAGTATGAATATTTAACAACGTTTTTACTGTAAATATGACATTAATTGTACGTAAATCATGCAATTTAGCCGTTTTAATGAAATAATAAAACTCTTCGTGGCAACCTGTCAGCACGTAACTCACCTCTTGTCGCATAACAAGCGGCAAGAAGATCGTCTACCAACATAACAAACACAAATATCATCGTCATATTTGGATAGCCGTGAAATTGTGAGATTATTACTGTTTATCAGGTCGAGGTTAACGATACCCCTAACCCAAACTAACCTAAACTAACTAACCTAACCAAACAAACGTCCTAAACTGAAATTTAATCTAAACCATAACTAATCTAAAACGTACTTCCGTTCCGACGAATAAAGTCACTTCGGTTTTTATTACCGTTCGGCAATTCTGTCTTGACTACGATTGACTCAAATTATGAATGAGTGAATGAAGTCACAGTGATTTTATAATATATAGGACCTATAAACGAAATTGCAATTATAGGCCTACTCTTACAATTGGGAGAACTTTATAGATCATTGATAAATGAACGAAAAAAATATAAATATATCGAGTCATAATGTTTTGGTTTACGTATTAGTTTAAACTGTAGGCCTTGTACTTGCGTTGTAAAACTGTCGTCGGACGTCAACTTAAGTGGAGCTAAGTTAAGCGGACAAACGAGGAGGTGGAAACGACTTTTCTCGAGTTAGTTTCCTTCTTTTGATGAACATCGCTTTAGTATATTATCGAGACAGAGAACTAGACAGCTGGAAGTTTGCACGAGAAAAACTGGTGTTTGGTATTTCGGAATGCTGTGCAAGACGTATACTCGTTCGCAACGAAGAGTGGAATGATGGATGGATTGGCGAGGTGGTTTAGCCGATCGTCCCGCGGATAAGAAACACGGATTCGCGGAAAGTTCAACTCTTGGACGTTGACCATAAAACACATGTTTCAGGTTCTTAGTGCACGATAATGATATTATGGTGGTGCGCCTGTAATGCGGTTTGTACCGAGAATTGAGATGTGCAGCTTTTGTTTTCATATTAGACCTTGGTTTTTACGTTTAGTCATACAATGAGTTGCTTGGTATTGGGAAGTGCAACAAGTGTCTATACTTGTATTCAAGAAATAAGATAATCGTCTACCAAGAAACCGAAAATTTTGAGTTAAACAATCTCGTTTCTTCAATACTAGGCAAACGCAGGATGTGCGTTTTACGATGAGCGAGATGTCTATATAAAGTATAATCGAAAACTCTACAAACCTTGATCATTTGAAATGGACTTCATTCAATGTCAATGAATCTAGAAAGCCGTGACTTCGACAATGCAACATTTTTCAACTAATATTTCTATCTTTTCGATGAATAAAATACATTTATTATATTATTTTCTCCAAAACGGCTGGTCCGTTATCAAACTTTATAATATCAAACCAAATTTTTATTCATGTATATTATTCTTGTGTTCACATTTGTGGAAAATTTGAATCATATTGAAGAGATTTTATTTTCCAATTTTTTCCGCTCAGCCAAATCTTATGGGGTTTTTAGAAACTTCTAAATGATGTTTCTCAAAAATGGTCCAACCGATTAGACCTCAAAACTATACAGTTCCAAGTTGGATAAGTTTGCATATAAAAAAAAAGTTTCATGTCGATCGGTCAAACCCTGCGACCTGTGCAGTGTTTACAAACAAACAAAAAAAAAAAAAAAAAAAAAAAAAACGCACAGACAAAGCTCCGTAAGACTTGAGTGAAAATCTTCGCTACGCTCATCTAATTAAAGAACATCACAACCCTGGAACCAGATTTGAATGAATAATGACGCGATTTTACCCTTAATTTTGGAGGAATTTAGAAATTATCATCTCAATTTCAAAACACAATCAATTGGCCCTGTCAACATTTGAACATGAATGTATGTATAATTATGCTTTCAGTTATAATTTGTGTTCGTATGTCCATAAAGTGAGCATATTGGGATGACACCTGACCATGTATATTTCCCATAAATATATTATATACATTTGCTTGAGAATGCATTTACAATTTTTACTTTTCAGTGTCAATGCATGTGCCGTATACGTACTGAGATGTTCTGCGCACCACTATGTGAATAATACAAATACAAAGGTTATATATTTTTTTTCAGCAACAATATAGGCCTATATAACTACCTACACGTTATCGGTACACAACACTCGTTGTTCTATCAAAAGTTCAAAACGAACATTTCTGTTTGATTTCATTAAAAGTAAACCGTGGAAATAAATACTCAAATATTTATATTATTTGAACAGCAACGTTACAACGTAAAATCAACTCATACATCGTCTGCGGGCAGATTAAAGCAAGAAAAAACTCAAATTGGGATTTCAATTCAATTATAAAGTCATGTAAATAAAATTGAATAAATAATCGAGTGAATCCATAATTGACGTTTGTACAACATTTGTTTAATAAAAACTTAGAATACGAAGAATTGGTTACAAACGAAGGAATACATATCTTCTGACCGTAACCTGAACTGTCGAACACGTGATCATGTTGCTTGGTTTAGTTGATTCTGAAATTTGACTAAATTTCGTTGTCAAACTTTGTAAAAACTAAAGTAACCCTCCTCCATATACTGTATATTCAAAATTGAAAACGTTTATTCCGTTTGATTAAATAACAAGACACATACACACATTATTTCTAATTTAATAATTATTAATCATCACCCCGCTGTGTCCTGTCGATGCATTCACAGCTGTTCGACGTACACCTCTTGATCTCGTCCGAGTGAGGAATATCTCCATAAGAAACTCTTCACTTTCAAACCTGTTCCAAAGAACATAATAAATCGGTAATAGTTCAACGATTGAACGTTATAAGTTTTTCTATTGCCGCTTTTAGTTGTGTCAAGACCGTCTATCTCCGTGTGTGGGTAGCGTGCGATCAACAATATATGCAACAGCACAACAGCACAACGTGTACCAGGATCAGGTTAGGCAGCACGATCTGAGGGTCAACTCATCAACTGAGCTCAAACTATAGACTGCTTTTAAACTAATACTTTGCATTCGAAGTCGGGTACAAAGTAGAACAAAGTGGAACATAAGTTGATTAAAGTCGAACTTAAAGTGGAACAGAGAAGAATAAAAATGGAACAAATTCTAAAACAGTAGAACAGAGTGGAACAAAAATGAAAAAAGCGAACTTCAGAAAAGATTTTAAAAAAGCCTAAAAAAGAAGCCTAAAATTATTAGATCGATTATAGACAATGTTAATATAGCAGGGCGCTCATTCCTTGTTATTGTAGCAAGGGTGATAACAAGTCGATTCGTTTATTTTTGCACTAATCGAAACTTGATGCAATCGACTCACAAGTATAGTAATAAACATGAAAATGTCACAACGATCAGGAATGAGGAGCTGTGTTATATTTTTAATACCTTTTTCAAGAGTGGATGGGAGTCGATTTAGCAAAATTTCAGTTTTTGGTGATAAGTTTTGAGATATTAAAATTCTCATATTCAAGAGACACAGATAATCATAATACCTGAAAAGTGATGCGAAATGAAATTATCAGGGTATATATACACACATTAAATAAGGCGTTTTCTTGCCGTATAGGTGAAAATTATGCGATATAAGTTGAATAGTTTTTACTTATACCATCTTGAAGGTATTGCAAATATCTGTGGTACCCCCGTATTAGAATTCTGGTATCTCATACAGTTCAAATGTTATCACCAAAGACCTGATATTTCGCTAAATCGACTCTAGTGCACTCTTAAACGGTGCCATGTTATTGCACTATAATTTGATAGACCATGTATTGCATTGTGTGACTGTACATGATTTGCTTAGTAATGCAATGGCACTAATAATGGAACAACTTCAATTTCACTTCACTTTTACTATTACATAATTGATGTTTGTGTCAAGATTCAGAAATACTTCTATACTTCTATCTATGAAAAAAGAAGCAAGACGAAATGAACGAATGTGAAAACTTTGGTTTTCACATAATCTTGCCTCATCTGTGAGGATTTTACGCGTTTGAAAGATGTAGTTGCGTTTTTTATCGTGAACTCTTCCTGAAAATGTTTGTACCAACCTATTCAAATATAACGTTGATATTTGTGTTTGTTATGTTGGTGGACGACCTTCTTTAGTAGATACAAGTATACAATTAAGGGTGTTCATCACAAATTATTTAGTGACAATGAATGGAGAATTAGGTATCATTTTATGATTGCTTTTTAATAAGTGATTTCATGTTGTTTTTCAATCACAGAAATTCCATGGCAACGTTGTAAAACGAATGTATAGCAAATGATGTCATCTAGACTCGTCTTCACGAGAGAAGGTTTCGATCGATCGTCCCTTCTATTCCCTGGTTCAAGCATCCATCTCTTTTGGATACAAGGATAATGTCAGAATGTACCATTAACTCATTATTTTCTTGCTCGATCATATCGATCGTTTTTATGGTTTTGTTTACGCCAAGTTTTTATATCACAACAATTATCGAACATTGAGCTAAGAGTTGGAACTGAGTGTCTACAACCAAATGTACAAACAACAACAAAATCTTAATTTATTATTAATCAGCATTGAAATCTTGATATTCAATCATTTTAAGAATTTATGGTAGTTGATTCAGCGAAATTCATTCATATTTGTGATAACTTTTGAACGGAATGATATATCAAAATTCTAGTGCAGGAGAACACAGATAGTTTTAATATTTTCAAGATGGTATCATTGTCACACAGAGTTATACAGCTGAAAAATGTTTTATTTCTACTGTAAATACCTGTGAAAATTATGCAGTAGAAGTAGAGAAGAGTTTACATTACCTTCTCAAAGATATTTCATAATATATGTTCTATAATGTCTGTTTCCCTCGAATTTTAAACTCTTATTCAGATCAAAAGTTATCACAATTTTTTCCCCTCTAAATCGAATCCCATGCCTTCTTAAGACAAAGAATCAGTGAGACCGTTTAGAAGCGACTCCTCTAAGCAATCTTGCCCCCAAATCTCTAGGCCTTTATAAAAAAAATATAGGCTATACGTTGGTAACAGTGAACTTCGGCACCAGGACTGCGCTGTCTGTGACCATACTTTTCCCCCGCAGTAAAAAGTATTTTATTTTCTAACAACAAAATATGTGGTGCATAATTCATGAATTATGAATACATAATTATTATCCATTGAACAACATCACCAATAAATTAACTAATGACGTAGATTTGTTGCGATGATTACGTTGAAGAAATAAGAAAGTACGAAAATCTGCAAACAGTTTTTGTACTATTTAAAAGATTAAATTAAGCTTACACCAGGGTGAGAACACTCTTTATTTCTTGCCAGTAACGAGTTCTTGCCAGTATGTTTGGTTGACTTAATCATCACGACTTTGAATAGTGGTGATCATATTAAGCAGAGGAAAAAACGAGAATTAAGTTGATACGTGCCCAGCTCTGGCTCCTAGTTATCAAATGTATCAAGAGTGGCGAGCACTGTTCTTACAGGCTTGCAGTTTTTTAAGTGCTGCCGGCTCCCTCTCTTTACGTTTGTCGCCCCCGCTTCGTTTTTGTTGCCTTCCGATTGCTTAAGGCTTGAGAATAAAAGTAATATATAAAAGCATTCAAGTTCTAAAGAATCTTAAAGGTTTAGAGTTTTGGATATTTCATCCCCTCAGTCTTTAGGGGGTGACGTATTTTTTATTTATAAAAGTTTGGAGAGCGAGGTCAGATAACTTAATCGCCTGACGAACAATGGTTTTGAAAGTGTGGGGGGATGATGAATGTCAGGCAGGGCGAAGGGTTGCAACTCGAACTTCTAGACTCAAGGTAAAAAAGGAATAAAAATATCATTTCGTTGTAGATACCGAAATCATTTGAAACGAAAATAAAACTTCAATATATTTCATTTCCGTTTTTTTTGTGGAATTGTAAATCGTAAAGTTCCACTTCTGGTGAGAATGCATTACTGACAGTCGGCGGGTTCAGGACTGGACCTCGGGCTCGGACTGGGCTCGGGCTCTGTAGCCGATAGCCAGGGGGTCAAGCGGGTCTCAGATTCGCATTTCATATGGGATTTATGAGTGGAACATGTGCTTTGCTCGTAAACCTCCCCGACCATTTATACCAGAATGAAAACTTCTAAAACGTTTTAGCCAACAATATCAGCCAACGTTAAAGTTAACAACGTATCGCGACGTTAGACTCTACCGACACAAGTTAACAATAACAATATCCTCGGGAATAACGCAAGCTAATAAACAAGCATTATCGTTTACGTATTCCACCCCAAACAGTTAATACCGTTCAGTGCCGAGCCGGAGGAAACGGTATTCAAAAAAAAACTCTCAACAAAATGACTTGCTATTATGCCATTTTGAAAAATCGTTTGAAAGATTGTTTTGATCCTTGAAATCAGCATTTCAGGCAGGAGTCGAATGGAGTTCAGTTACGGACCGTGAGGGTGGGATTGAGAAGAATGAAAGTATATCTTGATCCGGCTGGGATAATATGGGACGTGATCGGCGGAATGTTAATGCGGCGTGATGGGATGTGGGTCCACGCGTGGGTAAGGGTGGGTGGGGGCGGGGTGGGGAGGGTAGAGAGTCAACGCTATGGAATACATTAAGGGTGCATAAAGCATATACCCCGTGCTGTCATTATATGTGCTATAGCGTACATGTGTCCACGAGAGAAAAAGGTCGCCTACCAACAAAATGATAATATAAAAAAACTGCAGTTATTACATATACTATAGGCCTATAGTTGTGATCTTGAGGTTTAAATGCTTTTCAACGACGTAGTTTCGTTTGTTTTATCAAAAATATCGTCCTGGAAAATCATAAATATCATGACTATACAAATATAACGGTGATATTTGTGTTTATTTTGTTGGTAGACGACCTTTTCCTCTTCAAGGGGGACAAGCATATAGTTAACGGAACTACACAAGTGACGTAGTTGATATACAAGACTCTATAAAAAGCTACCTCCAACTTACGAAACTCTACAAGTGCATTTCAACGTCATGCAATTTCTATGAAACTTTTCAACACGGTTTTTACATTTAGTAACACGTGCTTTTGTTACGTGTAAAATCGATTGATGGCGTGTTCCATGGATACTAGTGTAGGGCGAGATCTTAGCTGTGAACGAGGAGAAGACAAACTTATTTCAAACTTTACAGAATACAGAAACCAATAGTATAGTCTGTCTCACCAATCTCTAGCATTTGTTGCATATTTCTCAGATGAATACATTTCTGAGTAGGTAAACATGTAAATCATAACTTCAAGTATCAAAGTAGAGATTCATGCACTGTACAACACGACACTGTAACATTAACATGTAACACTAACGCCCTATAGGCATGTGACGAGAACATTAAATCCAAACTTTCTATTCTCAAAACACACCAACATCAACATAGAACATGCAAATATGAGCCAATCAGAATTCCAAATCATTATCATTGTCACTGCACCTTCAACCGTCAAACTGAATCTGTTGACCAGTTCAGATACTTCGGTTTACCAGCCACTTGTCTCAGTGTTCCAAAGTCGAAGGTTCCCATTGGCTGATATCTTAGGCCTATATTTTAGAATAAAGTCAACATGAAAACTAGGAGCTTGCAACTTCTCATATTCGCGTTCATTACGTTATCGTTATTAGTTGTTGTGAATATACCATCGACATCCCTTAAGACAAACATTCCTCACGTTGGTGTTGCATGGTGTTAGGCGTTAATGTGTTAGTAGTGCAATGGAGATGGGCCTGAACTCCTCTCTCCAGCGTCTTGGGCACACGGTTTGTGACTAGGTAGGCCTGAGGGTTGTGGTGGGACGTCGCCAAATCGCTTCAACCCCAAAGTCTTATTCAAAATGTTAGTCATCTTGCTTGGGTATATTTAGAAGAAAGTTTATCAGTGTGTAAGTCCAACGATGTCTGTAGAGATGATTGAATTTTATCATCTCGCCGGACAATAAATGAGCATAATATCAAGATGTCCGACAATCGCGACAGATTGGAGGGACAGACTATACGTGAATAAATTCTCCTAGACTTGTATGCGTCGCTTCTGCAGAGACAGTAAAATTATTTCTCATCTTCCCCAGACTTCCAATATACAAACTCAAGGTATTACTGTTTATGTATTCAAATAGAAATAGGCCTATACTATAATGTAAACGCAGCCGAATATTTTATATAAAATTCGGAAAATCCTCTTTTTATCGCGCTGAGCATTATATATAAGACGTATGACACAAGAATACCTTGGCCAATGTCTCAATAAAATAAAAAGTAGTAGGCCCCTATGCCATAAACTTAGCTTTAGCATAAAAACTGTCGTATAGAGAGAGCTTCAATTTCCCCACCAAGACCTATCATTTTGCATAATAAAACCTATGCGTGGACAATTTCCTATTCCATTTTTAGAAGAAATCGATTTGTTTGCCAAGGAAATTTGTACATTTTAAATTAACCTTCAGTTAGAGTATCGTAGTATAATCATAATAAGTTAAGGACTGCGATTTACCTCAGTATTCAATGAATATATTATAAAATTCTCAGATAAACCTTACAAAATGTTGGGAAAACTATAATTTATATGCAAGGAATAGCTTCGAAACCATTTATCTTAAAACCCCATTTCGATTGCTGATCGTTTTCTATGTATACTCCCCTATCAAATTCCATGTGTATAAAAAAATAGGGTATATCTTTCGATACAAGTGCTTTGGGGGATTGAGCTTGTGGATCATATGGGGACATATGCAAACTCACATCGCGGAGTTCATTCTTTCGACGTGGAGACGTCGAACTTGTGCTCACGCGGAGATAGTATAGGTGCTCGGTGCTAGCTCGGTATAACAGAGACATCAGGTGAGAGAGAGAGATGAGAATAAAGAGGGTGAGAAGTGTATAGGAAGAGAATAGGTTGACTTGAAATATGGTTTCCTTCAAAATTGCCAATTTAAGCAAATCTCTTGTGAACAGGAATAGGAATGTGAAGTGGGGGGGGGGGGGGGGGGTGTATATAAGAACGTAGAAAGCGTATTATTAAAGGAGAATCTGACTAAAGAATGAAGACTTGAGGCAAAGAGCTTGACTTTGATATAAAAAGATCGTGATTATGATGAACGATATATGTGCCCCATACGAAGTATTAACGGTTGACATACCAGCCAGTTCCGCTTATTATAAAAGGATTTTACAAATTGGTCGACTCAAGATGGTTAACGCAGACTGTGAGTGTGTGCTTTTCCCTCACAAAAAGCTGTCAAGGAAAAGTAAGCGGATTTTACCATAGAGACAATATTCGGGTAATGTCTTTGATCGTAAGTTATACCTTCAGACGTGTATAATTCGATATGACTTGAACCTCAATCACGAGCAAGTGTCGTCGACGTCGAATACATTCTTTCATCACCAATCATTTGATCGTGTTTGTATTGTTGACCTTTCAGTTTATTGCTTTTCATTATTGATTCCATTGAGAAGGGTGGTCGAGTGGCTACACGCTGAACTGTCATTCAAGAGAACGGGACTCGATTCCCGTCCTGACAGATATCCATCGTGGTTTCTCTCTGTAGTTTAGGTTTATATTGGGAACAGGCCACGATCGACTCCTTTACACGATCCAAATACTCATAATACACATCATCTAATTTATCTTTCACCGACGCCAATATAACTTAGTCGTCAATAAAGTGTGTTGTTAAACCCAATATGAAAAATATACTCCCGATTTATTCATTTTTACTTTACACTACATTTTATAAATTGATGGTACTTTGACCCATTCGTTATACTGGTAGTATCAGTAGATATTAATATTGTGTTCGCTATTGTGTCTCCGGGCAACTCGTTAACACAAAGAGCAGAGATTCCCAAGTGAATAAGAATTTATATAACGTGTATTAAATTAATTATACCACTTGAAATATAAAAACAAAACTATTGCCGGTGAATATCATGTTAATGACTAAGCAGACTATGCAGTTAATGACTATATCATATATTTATGTACGACGTGCTTCTAGTTTGTCAGATGAGGTTATATATTGAGTTGATTCAATAAGTGAGCTGAAAAACCGTCGTGGTGTCGTGCGACATCTGTTGCACAGAGCTGCCGATAGAGACCGCTATGAGAACACGATTGAATAGTCAAGTGTTGTCACTGACAACAAATAATTACTTCGAATATATTCAAATTCTTACGGAATCCAAGTACATAAATTATATATATACAATTTCGAAGCTTTAGATGAATCCGTCGGATGAATCGGAAGAGCCTTATTGAAGATGTAAATTATTATGATTCTTTGTTTACTTCAGTTAAAGCTGCTAAGAAAAGTATGAAGATCAATAAGTAAAACCAATAAGATCATGAAATGATTGAAATAATCAATAGGCTTGTGTCAAGTAAAAACCGTTACCACAGCAATACAGCGAACTGGTGAACTATCAAATATCCTAATAGGTTAATTTCAACTGGTGGGCATTGTTATCTGTCTTTCAACAATGAGTGACGTCACTTGACAGAACCCTATAGGTAAGTCTGTGCGTTAATCAGATTCGAAATCAAGATGTATAGTTTTCCATTACATTTCATATGGAGTCTCACTCCTCTTACAACGTAAATGCTGCGTTTTCCTCGTATATAATATATTTCGTCATGATTTATGTGACGATTAACTAATAAACCTGAACTGTGGTATTACTATTTGCACAAAACAGCAGCTAGCCGTCAGAAGCAAGCCATGTAAATCAGGCAACATAAATCAATGGCATCGAAGTGCGTCGAGACTCTCTCCATTGAACTGTACTGACGTTCTGAAGATGCATGGTCCAAAATCACTTAACATCCCCATCTTCCTTTCGCTTCTCGGTTATATATCTTGTCTCAGCTTTGCATAAACCTGTAGTTGCAGTTGATAGGCGTATAGCAAGAATATCCTGCTTTAAGGCTAAGACCGACATCCATATTGTCGCAAGTCTATGGAAACTGTCACCATCTTGCTTGTCATTTCCTCTTCTCTTCATCTCACTCGCACTTTCATCTCCTTCTCTCTATGTAGCCGTTTCCTCGCTGTTAGCATGTGTCAAAGATTTATCTTATTATCTTATCTACTTTATTTCCTTTCCTACTTTATATTCTCAATCTTGGCAATTTCCTACAAACCCCCTTAATATAATCCAGAGCATATTTCTTTCTCTCAACACAGCTATATGCAGGAGTTATTAATGGTGATCATTATTTTCATTTCAACGTGGATGTCTGCGACGTTTGAGTTTCTGGTCAAAGCGCCCCACGTTGGCTTATTGCAGCTTTGGAGATCTCTTTGAAGATGGTTGGCTTAGATAAATGGGGGCTCTAAATAAAAAAAATATAATTAATTTAGTATTTTATTTTAATACAGGGTATTAACCACTTAAATAAATGGTGTAGTCTACACTTTTGTGAGTGAAAGAGGCAATCAGATGAGATGGCCAGATATATTTAGTTTCTCTGCAAACATGCTTCTTTACATTTTCTTATTTTAAACTGGTGTTTCAGTCTGCAGCTTTCTGTGGTTTGTTTGATTAGGTTTTGGAAGATGATAAAATATGGTTGCAAAGTGCATTTTTAGCCCCTAGCTGTGAGTGCTGGCATTAAACTCTCGTATCGAATGAGCTAAAACAGATGTACCACAAGAGTTTCAAAGTCTGTGGCATTTCACTGAAACTGGCATATATCTGTTTGGCAAAAAAGAGGTAAAATTAAGAGTGCATGAGAGTGGATTTAGCTAATTATCAGTCCTTTGATGATTTCTTCTGAACTGTATATGAGATATCAAAATTCCGCTGCGGGGAAAACACGGATAATTTCAATACCTTCGAAATGGTCAAAATAAATTCAATTCAACTTATATCACATAATTTTCACATATATACAGCTGAAAAACAATTTTTTTAGCTGTATACTTTTGAAAAAGTTGTAACCCAAGGTTAATAATTCCATTCAATATCATTTTGAAAGTATTCCAAATAGCTGGTACTTCGCTAATCGACTCCCATGCACTCTTAAAACCCAGCTTCACGAATTATCTCAATTTATCGACGCTCGAGTATCGGTCGGCAGTGTTTCATTAAGATAGTGAAGTTAGTAATTCGGAGTTCTCTAATCACTTGGATATGGATGGGAGGTTCGTAAAATGCCTTCAGTGCACAAATTAGTTTAAACTTCGACAATCACCGCCGCCTTGAACGATCGGCTGGGACGAGAGAAGGGGCGCAAAGCGAAACGATAGACTACAAATGCTTCATTTCGACACATTTCTCGACTCTAATTATGATCCACTAAACTCGATAACCGTATAATGATATACATATTCCTTACTAACTAAGTTCCAATTTCAACTTATTTGTTCATTTTGAGAAAGAGAGAGAGAGAGAGAAAGAGAGAGAGAGAGAGAGAGAGAGAGAGTTTTGGACTTGATTGAAGTCCGAATCAGCTGAATCAGTTACGACATATTCAGGCCGAATGGTTTTGAGAAAATGCTTTGTGAATTGATCTATCATGCAGTTGACGTCGACGTCTGTAATCGACCCTTTTTATTCAGCCTAACCACGAAAAATGTGAATTAAATTTAAGAGTATCTTATTGATCAATGTTGTCCATAAATATGTGCACCAAATGATTATATTATCTTATATTATATTATATCATATCGACTTACATTACACTATATATTATATTATATATAGGCCTATATAGTATAATTATATAAGTATGGGTGTTAGAAGAACTGATTCACAAAAAATTGCAAAATCATTCAAATAAGATAAGTTGCGTGTATGCTTACACTCATGAAGGTACGTGCAACAGCCAGTGCCTGATAGTCATGAAAGATTCAGTATTCAAGACCCAACTCAATTCTAAATCACATCCAATAATTAATAAACGCCGGTAACAGAACAGAAAGTAAAGACATAATTCCATCCTTCCTTCACATCAACCCCACCTGTCCTATGCTGTGCGAGCTCTCAGCGCAGGGGGCGAAACGCGTACTCGGGTTTACAGTCTCATTACATTTAATTAATTGCCAAGTGATGAGATTTAAGCGCGAGAGAATCTTCGCCCAGCTTTATTATCAGTTTGGCCACGCACGTGTTTAGCCTGCATTACGCGGCAACAGCTGTACCGCCTCGCAACATTCGATAGCTTAATTGCTGTTCAATTAAGAATGCACACGGGAGTCGATTTAGCGAGATATCAGTATTTGGGTTATAACTTTCGAACGGTATGATATATGAAAATTCTAATGAAAGAAAAAAACGGATATTTTTAATACTTCCAAGCTGGTATGAGCTATAACTATTTCTATTCAACTCATATCGCAAAATTGTCAAATGTATATATCAGCTAAAAACGCATATTTTAGGTATATTCGATTGGCAATTGGGTGATATGAGTTGAATCAATTCAAATCATACCGTTTTGAAGATATGTTTCTCCCGTATTGGAGTTTTCATCTCTCATATCGTTTTGAGGTTATCACACAAATCTGATATGTCACCAAATCAGACTCCCATGCGCTCCTAATTGTGTTAAATTGAACCTCCTACGTGTAAAAAATACGTGTAATTAAGCTGCCTGGATGACCGAATTAGCTAAGTAAAAGTGATGTGTTTCGCACGTATTGGAAACTGACAAGACTTTTATCTTAGGCGAAGAAGTATGTTCACAGTCATCGCAGTCCTGGTGTCAAAGTTCATTGTTATTGTTTATAATAGTCTTCATATAGGTCTAATGTTTGTAATTGGAGACAAAACCTCCTCGAAGTCTTTTTTAGAACGAAAAACTGTATTCATTCTCAGCCTTCATTGGTTAACAGTGAGTTTGTGTTACATATAAGCGTGATCCTGGCGGGAACACTTTGCTCTGGGGACACCTTAATCCGGACCTTCTTCCGTGGATCCAAGTTCAAATTCCCATATTGTTTAGGCACTGGCTTCTGTTCTATAAGAGTCTGCATGTGGCTCCACACGTGTGATGTGCTATCAGATCACAGAATAACACGCGCCGACTTTATGCATTTTGAGTTTACAGCTTTGCTAACCATATTTTTTATCTCACCACACATAATTCTGTGTAAACTCAATCCATGAAATTTGAAGGAGCGAACCACCCGTGCGCTATTGCTGTCACATATAGGGAAGACGGCCGATCGGAACCTTCATCACTCGGGGATTTGCACAGCAGCAGTATATTTTACGATGATTTTTTTGATGAGCGAAAGGCATAAAATATATATCTACGAATATACATGTTCACAAAAATGATAATAAAGCTGTGAAATCGAATCAACTCTACCTTTGAAATTGAAAATATAATTTGAATGTGTTTGTTGGTGTGCTATCGGTGTTTATTCAGTTGTCACCCCCGTAATTTCGCGTCCATTGTGCGATGAAATGCAGCGCCTGTGTGTTGGTATTCGTGGGGTCGAATCCTTCACGATCCTTCACCCCACCAGACGCTAAGATATGCAAAGATTATTGCCAATGACTGCGCAAGCTGCTGAGGGATTAGCAAGTCCTTTACACATATTCCTCAATCAATCAATATTACAAGACGAAAAATAGAATAGTATTTTCCGTTGTTATATGTTTTACTATAGGCAAACGCAGCTTATGCGTTTTAAGATGAGCGAGATTTCATCATTTCTATTCGTACCTAAATTATTATCATTGTAACGGCCTCTATTGATTTGAGTATTATTATTATTGTATCTTTACCTTAATTTATTATACACTATTACAGACATTAATCAATTTATTTTTATATTGTATCAGATGAGTCCGACGTCCCATTAAGGCCCGATTCTATGGATTGATAGATCGTGGATGAAGCAATAGTTAGCGGATTAACTTATTATCATCCTTGGTTACATGTTATATTTGTACCTTGACTAATAGTTAGTAGATTAGTACTTAACCAAGATTCGTACAGTTTCTCAGTTTCTCTGTATTGTATGTCACTTATGTAATCTGATTCACAACCGACAAATAAACTATTAAAGTAATTGAATAGAATCGCTCCAGGAATCACTGCACGCTAGATCTGAATGATGCATACATTGGGCGTGTGGAAAGTAAACAACGGATGTAAATGGCCGTGAAATATGATCGTGTCACATCGTTACACGGTGCGTTAGACCTGTATTACATGGATCACGGTTCGTGGTTGTGAAGACGGTATATGTAATTATAGGTGTTACGTATGGAAAGATTACTGCTGAGTGGTATATCACAATCGAGGGGATCACACGAATTACTTCAGTTTTACATTCTTTCCATTTCATTATCTGCTTGAGAGACTTGGTTCAGAAGTGGAAGATATCAGCGTTCGTGTGTTTGGTTTACTCTCAATACCAATGTGGTAATGTCCAGATATATTATCTTAGAAACGATTATACGTATAATGGGTTCCGGAATTTCAAAAATGTTGAAGATTTTATATGCGGCGAAAAATATGGTCACAGTCAGCGCAGTTCCGGTATCAAAGTTCATTGTTGTTAATTTAAAATCATAGTTAGGCCCTACTTATATTTGGGGACAAGACAGCCTCGAAGTCTTGAAACAACCTAGAGGTGCCGCTTCAAAACAGGATACAATAATTGTTTTTCAAGATTTGCATGTTGATTAAGAAATAAAAATTCGTCTGATTGTTGGCGTACATTTATCCGGATAGTATATAACTATAAGAGAACATGAGTAGCAAAGGTTCTTTAACTCGGTCATCGTGTGTATTTCATTTCCATCGATACACTATAAGAATTATAAGCATTCTAGAATTCAGAAGATTAGAATTCTGATACTGTATCAGCTATTATATATGCAGAATAAAATGAAATGAAAATGAAATGAAATGATCGACAAAAATCATTAATACATTTTTTTCTTTTATATATTCTGTGAAGATACTTCGTAAAATCCATACTGTTCATATGTTGAAGGAATAGCAGTTTCAACAGAAACGTCATGACTTATTGCAACCGAATGTAATATTATTCCAATAAAAGCTATGAACATGACTGTAAATGAGAGCGTGTATCAATAAAACACGGCCGGTTAACTAGCGTGCAGCGTTTCATTGAACATGATAGTAATACATCTCCCCCCTTCCCACCGTGCATTTGATAAAAAGTCACACCATATTCGCGACCACCTCCTCGCTTCATTAAGTCGGTCGTAGAAGGGGTGGGCATGTGTGCTCGGGCTGGGGACGGCTCTGGGGTTTAGTCGTGGTTTACGCTTTTAATTAATTCTGTCCCTGGTCCTCCCTGGTCCCCCCCTGCCCCCACCCCTTGCCCCCCTCGGTCCACCCTGGTCTCGCGGAGAAGCGCAACACCGCGAATAGCGATGGAACCGGCCCGCAAACATTGTCATTCAGTTCAACCAACTGCACAGCGGCTTTTTGGTCGAGATAACTCGTTTGGTGAGACCGTAACGAGGTCTAGGAATGATGTGTTCTTGTAGCCACGAAAGAGGAAGGTCGTCTACCAACTTAATGATAATAGAAAAAAGGCGGTAATAGCATAATCTTTTTGTAACTGTATGGATTTAAGATGTAGTTGTGTTTCTTGTAATCTCGTCCTGAAAAAACTCATAATACTGACAAATTATCACAGCTGATAACGGTGATGTGTGTGTTATGATGGTATATAATTCTTCGTCTTTCGTTGGATATAATTTAGTTATACCATTATTGTGGAGAAACAATCACTCATGTGCACAGTGATTCATAAAAAATAAATCTGTAGAAGTATTGAAATTCGTCAAAGTTTCATAAACAGAATAAGAATTGAAGTTGAAAATCAAAACAGTTTCAACACATTGTAAAGCAATAAAAGGAACGTGAATAAATTAGTCAATATCTTGAAATGCGGATGGTCCAGGCCCACTATACAAAGTTTTGATTTTTTTCCTCATCAAAGTTATACACATAAAATGCATGAGAAATAAGTAGACGTTAAAACTTGAAACATTTGTCAAATTACATCGATTATTAATCTTGAGGTACGTTGTCTAGTTTCTAAAAGTAATGCAGTATTATATAGTTATAGAAAATGCAATTAGCTGCAGCTTCAATAAATGATTGCATGTTGATAGGGTTGATCATTAACAGCTGACTTATAGCGGTGATAATCTGTATCTTCTATAGTAAGTTCATGTATTATTTCAATTAAACGAAAACATTATGTCGGACTAGACTTAGCATGGGATATTCATAACTATTGTATATAATTATAAAATAAATTGTTTTCTACACATCTCACGGTTCAAGTTATATTGAGATGAGAGTGCATTTATTGGTTTATGACTGCATAATAAACACGCCTTGCTGGCAATATATGCAGTTTACTTGGCTCATTACCGCCATAGCCATATAACGCTCCAGAGTTAATATCGATGCGAGTTAAATACGACAAACTAGCAGCTTGATTGGAGTTAATGTCTTACTGCTTGTCGAGTCTGCGCACGACGCAATTTCGTCTGGTCAACAGTGATTGGTGATAAATGTAAGCTGACTTGATTACGAGCTGTAATAAGAAGGGTAGACAAGATGTAATTCATATTTTATTATTCAGATTTTTACGACTATTTTAGTGGCAAGACTGGATCGAAGTCTTGAAACAACCAAGAGGTGCCACTTCTAAACGTTCTTATAACGATTCATCCTTGGCCTTAATTGGGAAACAATGATTGTACATTACGATTTCGATGTTGATAACAGTATCTTATGACATCTTTCAATTTGAATTTCATGTGTTTAGGCCTATATTTTCAATTGTTCCGTACATTTTTTTTTTTTTACATCGAAAATTTGATATAAAATCATTTTCTCCCAATTGTAGCCAAAGGTGGAAGGTAGGATCGTTCAGACGGGGCACTACAAGTGCGATCTTAACATCTCAAACGAGTAATTAATCTTACTGTAAGTTAATTGACAAATTGTAAATGCATGAAGTAAGGGTTACATTTACTTTGAGTATAAGTAATCTTCGTTATTATTTTATTGCATGCACCTATATTAATCTTCTTTTCCAATCTTCAATTCTATTTTGTTTTTACAGACAGATTGCTACATATTTTCTGACCCAAGTAACACATATAAAAACATCAGGGCAATGCAATAGCAGGCAGGTCATGAATGAGAGTAAGATGAAAGTAGATCAAATGTAATATAAGAGCAATTTGTGAGTGCTATTTCTTATGAATACTTAACACGAACATTCTTGCCATGTTCATGAAATCAGTAAAAATGAAGCAACCAGTATACAAATCTTTCTTTCACCTTCTATTTATTATAAAATTTGGGCCCAATCTCAACATTTACCTAAACCATGCCTTTTTCTGTTTCCAGGTAAGAGATTCCACTCAGTCTTCGCTTTGTTCCTGTAATGAGTGACTATCGAGGGGGAACGGGTGGAGGTAAGTCTCCCTTATCGTAGTCACACCTTTTCAGCATCCCCTACTCCTATAGACATCACGACAGACGGATCAGATGCGAGGGGAAGGTTGAAGGTTACATTAATTGAAACTGTCATCGCAGAGATTGATAGAGAGATATTTTCATTATTGTTTACGAAACAATCGCATCGAATAATATGGGCCATTCATCATTTAAGTTGAAACTCTCGTGTAGTCTGTCGGTATAGGAACAATATCAATTGGTATACTTGAAACCACAAAAGAAGTAGGTACCAACACAATGAATACAAACATTACCATTATAATTGTATTTCAAATATTTAAAGAATAAAATATTATTTCTAGTACAAATTCGGTGGGGGATTCTACATTTCATCCGTAGACTCAATCGGAAACAGTAATTTCGAACCGAGTTTCGATGCTAAAATGCTAAAATGTATCACCGTGATATTTTCAAGTTATCAGTAATGGGATTTTTCAGTATAAGAAGGAACGAAACTACATAGTTCAAAAGCGTTAAGAGTGTATGGGACTCGATTCAGCAAAATAGCAGTAATAGGCCTACTTTTGTAATACTCTCTGAACGGTGTGAGATATCACAATTCTAATACTGCAGAAACACTGGTACCTTCAAAGTGATATACGTAATTGTCAAACGTATACATCTGAAAATGTACGTATAACCTGTACAGTCTTGAAGGTATTAAAAACATTTGCATGTGTTTCTCCTGTATTGTAAGTATTATACCCTAGGAGGATTTAATATTAGTATATTAAATCCTCCTAGATTATACCTCATACCATTCGAAAGTCATCACCAAAAAAATTATATATTGGCAAATCGACTCCCATGCACTTCAAAAAGCTTGAACGAGTAGCAAGATTATGTGATGAATTAATGTTTTCACAATTATTTCTTTGTTAGACAACGTTCTCTCGTGGACACAAGTATACATACCCATACGTTTACCAGTGGAAACCTGGCAATGCACGCTACCACGCTATATTATCGAGTTATTAATTAACGAAATTTGTAAGACATTGTTGGAGTGTTTGCGTGGCTGAGAACAAAAGACATTGCTCTGTGCGAGGCGCTTCCGATGCGTGAAACCGACGGCCGAGATCGCGGTGCAGGATTCTTCGATTCCAGTCTATAATCAGTGGAGGAGAACTTCCCACTCGTACGTGATTCTCTCTCTCTTTCTCTCTCTCTCTCTCTCGCTTCCTCTCTCACTCTCACTCCATTATTGTCTTATAATGCGACTTATACGCCTGTAATCTTTCACAGGGAATATCTCACGAAAATCAGGAGCCGAATTCCTAATACCAATTTAACGATGCCTTTTGTGGGATCCGGAGAGAGTGAAATGTTTAACGTTTTCTATAATTAAGTCTCTCAAAATGTTCAACGCGTTTATTTGATGTTTGAAGTATTCATTTTGGTGAAATTCCAAAGGCACGATTTCAATTGAAATTCGAAATATAAACAGCCATTATTCAGCAGTTTAGTTTATGTTCACCCAAGTTTGTAGAGAATTATTAATACATCCAATGAAAATACCGAAATGTTCTGGAGATCAAATACCTTAAAATGTCGGACACGTCGACGTGTTCTGACGAAGAGTTATAATATGTTCCAAAATAATATATATTTAAAAAAAATGTATAAGCTGTGATTTTTACATGCTCTGACTTTCAATTACATCACATTTTAATACATTGTTTTCAACATGTTATTGTAACGTTACAAGACAATAAATGAAAGCAATGAAATGAGAATAGAACAGGTCTCATTGACTAACGATTTCCCTGGAACCAGACTCGATCTTCACCTGAAAATACTGCTGAAGTCATTTGAGAGCTTAAGGATCCTTATCTCCTCCGAACATCTCACGATCGACTCGATGGAATCCGACTCTAAATTGAATGATCATTGCATATACTTCTGAAATCTAGTAGTTGGGCCTCGTCTTGACAAAACGTGTACATGACTCGAGTTGTGTTCATCACTAGTCTTGTCATGACGAGGCACGCCGGTTCGAACACCCCGAGCGTCAGTGCCGTCAGAGGACTACGAGACGGGCGTGCGAACCGGCGCGGATCACGTAGGCACGGCACGGAAGACGGGGCATACAGACAGATGGTGTGAACCTGACTACAATAATTGAAGGGAAGTCATGTTTTGTTCTCCGTTGCGGTGTGTTGGCCACAACCATGTGGATGTTATCTGGTCTCGATGATTAGCCAGTCTTGGGCTCTACATGGCCGTGGTCACGTGGGGTGTGACGCGGACACGGCTTCATGGATCACAGGAGTGACTGTTCTAGCGCGAGCCGCAATTGAGATGGCAATTTCACGGTCCATTCGATCGACCTGTGCATGGGACTTTTCGTCTCCTCTAACAAACACCTCATTTTTGAGGTGTCCCCCGTCTTCGTAGGGCAAAAAGTTCGCGTCAGAGAATTTCACAGATTCAAATTTCATACAACTTGAACAGTGCAAATACCACACATACATAATAAGATTCAGACAATATTTGTCCGTTCGATCTCCGTTACGGTCCATCTTTGCAGAGTTTTATCGTAGTTTTCTATCCAAAGGTTACTTGTATATAGACCAACCTAACAAACCTTTATCTCATTCTCTCATCATCTCATTAATCATTCATCCAACACCAATAGGACTTATGGTTATCATTACAGTGCGTTGCTATAAACCCAATATGAATAAATGAATGAATATATAAACTAACTCTTAAAATTGCACTGCTATGTACAAAAATAACTGTGATTTTTTTCCGACAAGTTAGTAGACAACCTCCTTCTTTTGTCGATACAAACCTATATAAAAAACTTGACTCTATTATAACAACAGACTTCCACCTCCAGCGTATTTCACACGTTAAATGAGCTGTTGTTTGGCCAACTTGGTCATTTAATTTGAATTTAAGTATTTTGATTTGAGAGAGCTAATAATGCCCCGCGGCGGAGAATGTTGCTCGTAGATCTCTGTTGACACACACGTCCATGAGGTTGGATGTTCGAATAACGGATGATAGCGAGTGATTATCTGGACTCATCTACACAAATTATCCACTTGTTGGACAGCATCCTCAAAACTTCAACGATTACATATTTTACTAATTGTAATGATATTCGAAGTGGCTATTCGTCGAACCGGAATTCAAAAGATCTCAGTCGTCAGTACAGTGCGTCGTTAAGCCCAATATGAATAATCAACCAAACTCACTTTCTGAATTAGTTGCTAACGTGCTACTGAGAACGTTCGTGAGCGCGACTGTCAACAGTTTCTCCGTCGGTTTCTAACCTTCAGAAGCACTAATTCTCAGGGGTACATGAAGTTCCGCTTTTCATTACGTATCATCGTAGTTGTACCAACTTCTTGCGTAAAAACGAACTCTTCTATCCGAGGGCCAATTGTTATACTTGTCAATATGTTTATAGTACAATTCACGAACTGGAAGAAAACGTATCGGAAGAATTGTATTTTTATTTTTCATTCTTGTTCTAGAATTTAGATGTCATTCGTCAAGTTAGAAACGAGAGAATGTGTTAAAATCTCTTTATCTTTAAATCAATGTCTAAATAGTAAAGTGCAAGTAATATCTATTAGACGAAACACGTCCAAATGTCATGACTGCAAATGAAAAAGAAGATACGGTCGGGGGGCGGGGGTGGTAGGAAATTGAAGACGCAGGTGTCCAGAGAATTGATGGTATCCACGGAGGGCCGTTGCCATGGCAGCCCGTGAAATCAGATGCAAGTGGAGCATAAAGCCAGAACGTCATTGTTAGAGATGTAGAGGCAGAGCAGCATACGGGCCGTGGTTCACGGCGATGTGGAAACACACGAGTTAGGCCCCACAATAACACAATAACGTGCGCGGAAAGTGAATTACGGAGAAAAAATGGTTGGGGGAGAAAAACACGTGTAGAATAAATGGGATGAATGAGATATGTATGTGACTGGTCAGACTGTGGGAAATATTACGTTCAATATGGACCTATTATCTTATTTCACTCGTACATTTATGTCTATATTTCTGTACAAATTCTTAAAAACGATTCGTATAGTTAGCATTTATAAGGGTTGTTCTTTGATGTGAAACCTGATATCGATTATCGTTCACATCATATCGATAATAAATCGCTATTTTCTCTCAATTTCGATAATCGTATAGAGTGTCCAAATATCGTATCGAATTAGATTTTCAATGTACATTTTGGTTGATTGGCGGCGTGCCCAGTAGTAGATTTTCGTGCCGATTACAATGATTGATGTTTTATGGTAGCTCTATTTTGTATGGATTATTTCTATTGATTATTTCTCATTGTTTAAAGCTGTCATCCATCTTAAAATGAGAAAAACTTCCTCTGACGAAAAACTATATTTATAATTAGCTAATGCAGAACCATTGAAGTGAATTGATATTCGACGTCCGACGTCGAAAGGCCGAAGTTGACAAAATCCCATGCCGTATGCGGGAATCGAACACACGCCTAAAGGTAAATTCAGTTTCTAAGGCAGTGACTTTTAGTTGACTGTGCCTCGGTGGGCTGTTTTTCTTTGTTGATTCTCAAATTATTGTAGTTTTTATTATTATTATTATTATTACTTCCATATTCCATCTTTAAAAATTTATCATCAATTATTAATTTTCTGTTCCTTTATCAACTATTCAGGATTTTTATTGTGCTGATATTCTGTGTTATTCGACAGTGATAAACACGGGCAAATAATCAAAATATATCTCAGTAAATACAGTTATATACGGTCATTTGATTAAATACTGTTTACATATCACATCAAGTAAATTTTCGTCTCTAGGTCTTCAGATCACATGCTTGTGAAATTGTGATACCAAAGTAAATCGTATTTCTTGTCTACGAAATAAATAGCTGAGGACGCCTGCAGTACTGCAACCAAGCTAACTTGGTTGCGCTGCGGGAAGTCTATCTATATTACAGAAGGAGCGCTATATGTGTTTACGCATTCACTCTTTACGCGGTGCTCAGACGACGTAATTTCCGGCGATGCAAAGTGAGAGACTCCTTGCGTAGAGTGCGTGCTATGAAAAGAAGCGGAAGAAAAATGCCTTTTGTTCATTTTTTCAAGTATTCTAATATAATTTCAAAGCTACATTTGAAGATGATACTCTTCAAATGTGTTGAGTTGATTGTACTTATACTTTACTTTGTTATTTTTGTAGAGAATGAGAGAGAGAGAGAGAGAGAGAGAGAAAGAAAGAGAGAGAGATAAAGATATATATATATATATATATATATATATATATATATATATATATATATATATATATATATATATATATATATATATATATATATATATACCGTATATATATATATATATATATATATATATATATATATATATGACAGGCGCTGATTAATGCGCGCTAAATATATATAGTGCATAATCATATTATCTTATTAGTATATCTATATCTATATTATATCTTATTAGTATTTTTTGAACCAATATGAGAATAGTTTGAACTTGAAGTATTTCAATTCAATCATTTGTATTGTTTAACTTTCAATTGGTGTATTTTCAGACAGACAGAACAATAATAATAGACATGCTATTTAAAGGTTTCACCCTGTTTCATGAATTTTTTATTTGAGCGATTATCAATATAGGTGCCACTATGACGGATCTGTGTTTAGAAAACATCTAATATTTTCGACCTCTATCTCTCTCTTTCCAAGAATGTATCATATCTTCCCTTCGTGATTTTAATCAACAACTTCATCAGCTCTTGCAGTTTGCGGTTTTATGTTGTTTCTCGGAATGCGACGGAAAACATATAAATATATAGCTAACGACTTGAGTGTTAGAAACTGCAAGAAATTTAAAAAAACTACTCTCAACTTCATTTGGTCGACAATCTTCTTATTTCAAGTCGCCTCTCCGCTGACCAATCATCGGCTACTTCACCGTAGCTTCCGCTCTCCTTGAAACGAATCGAATTATCCCTTTAGGTACGCAGCAGGAAGACTGGGAACACGTCGCGCGTCGTGACCAGCGGCAATTCTCCCACTTTTCTCCCACTTTTCTCCCCGTCATTAATGTCTTGACTCTCCTTCCAAAGAAATCTCCACCCTTCATCTCACCTCCCTTATATCTCGTGTTATCTTCTCATATGCCAACCCCATTAATCTATAACTCGACAATGAAAATATGAAGCCGCACATTTTCCTTTGATTCTAATGATTCCCTATAAGGAGTATCATATGGGCTCTGACAATTTCGTCGGGCTTCAATTTAGTTTATAGTTATAAAATAAGGACCCAGGTGGATCCGCTTCATACGGACAGAAAATTGTTTCCAACATATGAAAGCGTATAGGTCTATATCACCTCTCACGGCCACCTGGATCGTGTTTCGTTTTGAACCTAATAAGTGAGTCTTCAATATAGACTCATTCAAAATTCCGAATGCGTCTCCTTTTTGGTCTCGGCTTCCTCCAATTTCACTCCCTTCATCCGCGGGCGACGTTCACGACGCTACCCCCTTCGACGTCGACGTCGCCGACGTGTTGGCCGACCTCAAAGTTTGGTGGATGACAAGAATGTTTTAGCAGCTATTTCATAATCAATAATATGACTACACGGTAGACAACAACAACGTTAACAAATGCCATGTAAAATAGATTGTAAACATCACCAAAGTATCTTATTCAAAGAAACTTATGTATGTGTAGACTGTTTTTCTGTGTAATATGATTTATGGAGTTCTAAATACAATTGCTGATGATACTATATGCTCTATGCACTATATATATATATATATATATATATATATATATATATATATATATATATATATATATATATATATAAATATATATATATATATATATATATATATATATATATATATATGCACTATACCCGTATCTATATACCCATTCAGCTGAGCCACTGCTTCGTAAACCGCATGAAGTCAAGTCTGGCATGAGTTCACATCCTCAATAAGACACGGGTTTTCTGAATCTCATTCATCTATATATCGCCCGCTCATCCCCAAATAACCAACTGTTGATGGGGTCGTCAAGCAACAGTACTTACTCAAGCATAGCTGACAGTTTAGAGGGGCCTTGCAGATAGAACGGGCGGCCATGACGCCAACTTTTCGCCGCTCCGCGATAGTGCGAGATATCTGCTCATCGCATCGACTTCAATGCACAATTTAATTAATAGAGTGAGTAATTAAGCAAAGCAAATAATTACTTAGCAAGTTTAACGCCACGCGTCGTTGGTTTCAATAGCGGAACGTGATTTCATGCTTGGAGTGTATCTACTCCTACTGGATTACGATTCGTAAATAGTAAGTGTAAAATGTTGAACTTTCATAAAATTATTGAAATAATATATCAATCTTCTGTCAACATTTCGAAGATCAGATTTACTGAGATTTATCAAGTTATAACAACCTCTTAACTCCTAATCGTCCTTCATAATAACGGCCCTTAGTTCAGAAACTGTTGAACATATAGTCTATGTAGGCCTATATGTACGCATATATATATAGTACACGCTTTATGTATATATACTATTATATATATATATATATATATATATATATATATATATATATATATATATATATATATATATATATATATATATATATATATTTATATATAGGCCCCTTATGTTCGTGTGTGTGTGAAATATACATAACGGTGATATTTGTGTTTGTTATTTTGGTAGACGAACTTCTTCTCTCGTATAGATACAAGTTTATAAACACGAGGTTTTGCTCCTTTAAACTCTGCTTGAAGATTATTTTTATTCATTGTTTACATTCAACACATTATACAAATGATATAATTTAATTTAGCCAGGTTCGCTTTGTGTGCTGTTCCGTTGGTAGGACTGAATCGTGCGGACGTTTTAAGGTTTAGTTGGCTTGTGGTATTTTTAATTTGCAGTAACTCGCGAGCGCAAAGCCATGTAGATACTGTAACCGCTCTAGCAGATAAGACGTTCAAATAAGCTTAAAACGTTTACCGCACGCTAGGATGGCTAATGCTCATATTTCTTCACGAAAGAAGGATAAAACAGCAGAGAAGTTGCCGCGTTTAAGGCTTATTGTCTATACAGCACTGCTTTAGAACCTGGAGTCACGGCGGGTGTGGGTTCGAGTCCAGAGATGAACATCTATCATTCGCTCATTTATACTTATGAGTAACCTAAAGAGCATTATATATGAAAGACAGCGGTCATGGTGCCTGCGGTGGCCATGTTTTTGCCAATTAAGCTTTTCTATTCATGAATTCGTCATCACCTGCACGTAAATTACACATAACCTGCCTGTACATGAGAGAATGGACGGGTAAAAGCGGGTGTCATGTTTTCATCAAACAGTCAAATGTATAGCCACTCTCTTTCAAGGTCTATAATAGAACCCTTAGCTGTTGGTGGGATGTGGTGGGGTCGTGATAGTTTCATTCTGGTTGGGCGAATAATTATGAAAATATCGAGTCTTAGTGGACAGAATATTACTATAGGTGGAGGTGCCGTACTAATGACCTGGCACCTCCACCAGTGTTAAAAGTTGAAACGGTGCTTATTGATAGAAAAATGCAAAAAGTATCGAAATTTGGAATCTAACATCAATCGAAATATGTATTGGCATCTGTTTTCAAGTTTTAATAATCTATATCGAAAATATGTGACTGGAATAAATAGATTGGATCACCAGGACGTCCACTGATCTGAACCTCTAATCTGATTGCGTTGCCAAGGGTCGAGTTAGTAGCAATCAATGCGACATTCCCGCCAGCTGTTATTAATTCCATTAAAATTATTCAGAATATTCTCAATCAGTATCGGTCACTGTTTCGATGTCCAATACATCGAATATTGAATATTCCAATTCGATATCGAATCGCTGTCCTAAAGTATTGAATCGATTGAAAATATCGCAATCAAACGGCAACCAGAATAAATTGAATCATTACTTGATCAAGTATTTTATGAAATTGTTCAAGATTGTTGTGTAAATGTAACATCTTGTATAAGCATTTTATATAAAAATATCATATGGGTGCAATTATACAATTGTATGCTATTGTAAATGTATAATAAGTCACAGTCGGTCTATATGCAGTCTTGTCATTGCGTAGTTGATTTAAAGAGGACCGTCAAGTATTGGCCATAATGTACTATTTGTGTACAAGCACATTTTCACACATTGTTGTAGGTGCACAACAATTTCCCCCACATTGGGTTCTCCAATTACAACTTCGGTAGATTAGTGTGTTTCCCCGTGGATCATATGACTATATGGATACGCAACTCCTGCTTATTCATGATGCAGACTCTCTCCAGAGCTAGGAAACATGAGGGAGGATTGTTGGATCTATCAGATTTTGCGTGATAAATAAACTTCAAATTATTTTGTGAATCCTGATAGTGTGATCCTCGACAGTTTTTACTTGATTGAGTAATGTACTTTTTTTTTTCGTTTTGTGTGTGATATGTTCCACAAAGAAAACTTCAATGTATAGACAGAAAATTCTCCGCGAAAACAATAGGTGCTGATCAGCTATTGCCTTTCTGTTTGTATGCATGAAAAGATAAGAAGTATCATTCCAATATTAGGTAACATTCAGGGCTCAGAATACCAAGGCTGACTTTCCGCATGCTGTAAGGCTCAATATACCAAGGCTCACTATATCCGGGCCGACAATATGACCATTGAGGCTGACTTTCCGAGGGTCGTGTTACTGTGGGACTGAGGCGCACTATACTGAGGCTGACAATAAGCTAATCCGGGTAAATGCGTAGTGCAATACTTAAGAAAGTAGTGTAATTTTTACCGCGGTAGCAGCATATTTTTTGTTTTCATTAAATAGCTGGTCCCACAGCTCTTGGAACTCTGTTGCCGATCTATCGGTACGATTACTATAATCCAAGGTTTTCTCTCATTTTTATAGTTTGTATACTGAGTAATGACAAACATATTATGCAATCGCCATATAAAATAATTTTAGCATCACCTAAATGACTATAGCAATGACTATAATCACCAGCTTATGATGCAATATAGTTCAACTGATTACAATTTAATTAATAACTACCCAACACATCTGGTAAATTGTGCTAGGAAATCTCTCTTCGTGTTTGAAAAAAATCGTTTGTTACTATTAAATACCCAAGCACGTAATTTATGTATATTCTCGTCAATAAACGATACCGCAAAAAATGTATTAATAGAAATGTAATATTCGTAATGCAGTCATTGTACATGCATACAGTGTCCCATGTAATTGTAGCCCGCTCACTGCCACTATTATTCGCTCATTAACAGTACAGCAACACTCTGGTTCAAGTGTGCAGTGTACTCGTCAGTTCTTGCTATTCGAACTGCTTTGACCGCGTCTACATGACTGATTGTAAAGATCCGCGGCTAATTGAGTCTTCGTGATCATTCACTCAACGACGGCAGATACTTCGAGACATATCACGCCATGTTGAGATAAAGTAATTCCCTTTCTATTTTATTTTCACTCTCTTTTAACTCCCCACATTGTAGTGCATCTTCAGACCGATAGAAATCCTGACAATGTGACAAACCTGCTAGATTGTGATTGGCTATCGGCCAGCTCGCAGCGCGCACATGCAGTAGTCGAGGTACTTTTGAAAAAATGTGCACTGTGTTATCGACGTACTGTAATATTAACGAAGATATATTGGCATCGGATGAATGCTTGATGAGATGATGGGATGATGAGATATAGGTATCCAGACAGGCAAATAAAGTAGCAAAAAATAAAATGTTCACGCTTATTAAGATTTCTGACAACTTACGAGTGTTTCAGTTCAGAATGCGATGCTTTCCGGAACCGGAAATAGCACGTGCTTGTGCAATTTGTCGTACGAGGTCGGTAATATCTTCCATCTCCCTCCTATCCCCACGCACCTTGTGAAACGGAGCATCGTTCAGACGCTGCCGCGTCTCATTTTATTAACAGTCGTATAATCTGTTTCCGTTTGAAACCACGTGAACATCGCGGCCGAATGAGCCGCAGATGCGACATCCGGAACTCCCGGTCGGCTACCGTCTTGTCTGTTACACGATGGCTGGGACACATGTGGGGCTAAACTGTACGTCGTACATCAGAGACCAGTTTGTAATCTTTAATGCTTCTCAGATTATTTTGTTCTGATCGTGAATTATAGGGCTATTTACATTTGTATACAATTTGTATTTCATTACCACACTTTTGGAGCTTCCAACGTATTACTTAGAGCCGATTGTCCCAACTGATGATTAAATATTAATTATATAATCATTTCATTTCATTTTATTTCACCTCTGATCTGTACGTGATACAAATGCTTAATAGATACTTCATTACTTAAGGTACAAAAATAGCATATGCATCCAAGGGTAATAATAAGTATAATATATAAAATAGTATAAAAGTATAAAATAATAATAATAATTTAGGATTCGAATCCGGAACTTTTCAGTTTTCATTTCATTGCTGAGGATCTACCTTCACACAATTTCACAAAAATACAAGAACCAATAAACTCCATTATTTTCACGGATGCGTGCTGAATAATTATTGCTTTATTTCCCAACCAATTCTCCTCTGGCTCGACCTATGACAGATCGATCCGAGCCACCGTCTTCGGGATGTAGTGTATGGTTTTACATTATTATTCTGCAGTCATTCAAAACTTCTGCTTCTGAGAGAGCGGGTGATAGAGAGAGAGAGCGAGGGGACTCGTAAACCAATTTGAGTCAAGTGTCTGTCGTCAGAATTCCAACTCTAGGTTTTCCCCTTGTTTCTTCAAGTCGTCTATGTATGCAACCCTCCTTACAGCAGTCTTTTCCCGCCATTGTAGACCGCAATTCTATTGCCATTACCCGCATTACGCACTAGTCATGCGTGTGGTATCATTACCCCTTGACGTCGCGTTGTCTTTTGTTCTCTGATTCTCCCGTTAATGTGTGATTAATCGCAATGCTGTTACGACAATGGCCCATCACGCACGAGATCAACCAGTGCTTGTCAATTCAATTGGAAAAATAAAAAATTGAAAATTATACGCTAACGCGCAATATGGTTTTCTAATTTACATAAAGGTTAGTGAGCGAGGTGCGTGATGTCAATGAAATGAAAGTATGGAACATTATTATTTTTATACTGAAATTTTATAAAAATGTATAAATTTTATTAAAATAGTTGTGTATCCATATATAACCATAATATTTATACATTGGATACAGCGACGCACTGTAAGCCAACTGAGGATCACCAAGATTAGGTGAGATAAAGTGTGCACTCTTTCTAAACCGTTTTCAAATTGATAGAAATGTATTTTTAGTAATTAATTCTCTCCTCGAAGTCACTTCTAATTGAAATGTGATTAAATTTGTTTACTTATTGTAAAGATGAAAAGAGCCGCCTCGGAAATAATGATTTCGACTCGAGTTCACAGATCGCGTCTCATTAGTCAGATCAAAGCCAGAATGTCTGCCATGGTATTTTCATTAGGCAGTGCCAGAGATGAGGGAACAATGCAGCATCAAGTCGGCAGTGATCACAACTGACAGGCCTGAAGACAGACGTCACTCTTGGTGCTAGTCTGCCTCCCAAACTTGTTTACAGATATCAAACATTTATCAGGGGTTGATTTCAATAATATGTCTTGTTTTCCGATGTCAGCTTCTCTCTCTATCTGTCTCTCTTTCTCTCTCTCTCTCTCTCTCTCTCTCTCTCTCTCTCTCTCTCTCTCTCTCTCTCAATCTCTCTCTCTCTCTCTCTCTCTCATTCTCTCTCTTTCTAGAAGATCAATACCTCGAACATTATAGAAATGTTCTTTGTTTCGTTAGAAACAATTGTGTCATATTCAAATTCAAATTATGAAGTTTCAAGTTCAAGCTCTGTATATTATGTATGGTAATAATATGAATTCATCTTCACATTCTCCCCTCTCAAACAGATCATACACCAGATAATAACTAAACAATTTTGTACAGTATATAAATATTGTTATAATGATTATATTTGCTGCTCCCGGGGCATAGTCAACTATCGCACTGTGTTATGAACTGAAGTCAGGTCGGGCGTGGGTTCAAGTAACGCATATGGCTTGTGTTTTTATAAACGTTTCACTTATCACCTCGTTGTTTCATCATCCTCCGCTAATTCGTACCCCCGTATAACCCAGCTGTTGGTGGGTCGTTCAGCACCATTAAAAATAGATATATTCAATTTGAATTTGAGTTTTATTGATTCATGAAATGTAATTTATGTTTCAAAAATTGATCGAATAAAACAAATCATCCCTCTCTCTCTCTCTCTCTCTCTCTCTCTCTCTCTCTCTCTCTCTCTCTCTCTCTCTCTCTCTCCCCCCCTCGCTCGGGCCACGTGCGTCGCGCAAGATGTTTGGAGCTCGGTTCCCCGCCTTCTGGCATCGCCACACACTCCACGGCGGATCAGTGTGGCAGTGAACTGCGGCCTGGCTGTATGGACCACAGCATCTCTCTGCCAGCCGACCCGCGGGGCGGTGACTGAAACAGCGTGTTTACGTGCGTGCGGGATAGTTTTACGTGATACGCCTACGCGCTGACATAACCGAACACGATCTTCGAATAGTCGAAAACAATAATCGAATAGTCGAGGAGAAATGTCGAATGAACATCGTCAACAAAGGCGGAGATAATTATAGTTGACGTAATTTTTTTGATCACGTTTCACATAAATCATCAGGTATTGTACACGTTTTAATTATATTCAGTATTTTAGTAGAGAATTATCAGGACACGATCGCTCGATTTGAGAGGTTATGGCGCATACGTCACAACTATTCTTAACTATTATCAACTTGAATATAGATAATTACGTGTATCCACGAAAGAAGAAGGTCGTCTGCCAATAGAGAAGTTTTACAACTTCGGTAAACGTATTCAAATCTGCCCTCAAAAACTATCTAAATTATCATTGTAATTCAACTTCCAACTTTTATTAGAATTTAGAACCACCTTCATTTTGATTCTGTTTTTTTTTTTTTTTTTTTTTTTTTGTAAGGTACTTTCTGGTCTTATATGTATCTGTTCTCTATTTCGACAATGTTAGTATAATTTGTAACACAACAGCTACGGAATACAATACTATACAACTGTGAAGAAACTTGTTGAATCTTATAATGAACGCTGTAAATAGATGTAAGCTTATATTAGAAATGTTTCTAATTCTGAATCTCGTCTGAAAAATCATGGGCCCTCAAAATACAACACCTAAAAACAAATTTAACAATTATATTTATCATGTTATGTTGGTAGACAACGTTTTTCTATCGTGCAACTTGTTTTTCTATCGTGCAACTATAGCAACTTGTGTGAGGTATATTTAAAAACTGATAGTTAGCACATCAACTTATCAACCCTTGGTTACTTATATGCAATTTTCTTAACTTGAATGATAGTGAAGTGATTAATAATTATAACTATAAGACTTCGCAAAATTAGTTCCTAAAGGGACGATATTTAATTCTTGTTTCAATGAAGTATTTGTTTAACCTCACGATTTCAACAAACTTATTAGATACCACACGATCTGAATCAATGAACGACAGGATTTGTATACAACAAATTAAAATACTTCATACAAATTGTTATTTCTTACTTTTTGTGATCTGTGGTAATTCATAACCTAACATTCGGAACAAAGCTAAACGAAACTCCAAAATGAAAGAATAGATTTAATTATATAGGTTACAGTAATTTCAAATGACCAAATAATAACCATTCCTCTAATAGAGTGCGATGGAGGAGTTTCAAAAAATATTATACATTCAATATTATAAATTCAGTTTCAATACAAATAATCAATGTCATCTACAATTTAATAGAATAAAATCAATTAATAATGAATATGAAAATATCATATTTTATACGATGATCGATATTTTTCTCCAAGGGGAACCACCCACAGCGTACCATTTCAGTGTCAACCTACAAGTTATGAAAGGTCGCAGTGATAGTGCTTCGTACCATTTTTAGGAGTAGGCCTATCTTATAGAATACGGTGATCTATAATGAACATTACCATTGTGGTAGGCCTACATGTTATTTGTACGTAACGGTACGTGGTGAAAACTATGGGAAAAATATCGAGTTTTATTGTTATACATATACAACTGAACTTTCCACCTTTCTCATTACAAAATTGGACGCATCAACATATTCGACCATTATTCTCTGCATTTTTGATGTATTTCTCAATTTAGTATCTTTCACTGTTGACATTGTATGATCATTTATATCTGTGAAATCAACCTGGCGGGAACTTTTTGCCCTATGGAGACTAGGGACGCCTTGAATTCATGATTTTTTTTTTCAATGTACATTTTCATTTATTTATTTCAACATTTCATGTGAGTATTCGAAAGATCCAGTGTTGGCGAACGTATTGATTATTTAGAGTGCGTATCTCGGAGTTTTCACCCCACGCAGTATGGCTCTTGCGAGTGGTCAAGAAATTCGAGTCTTCTACCCCGAAAACTACAGAACACTCAGAGGAAATATATCCCAACCAAGACACTTATCACTTGTGGCAAAACAAAAATAATCCCCTCCCCCACACTCACACCTCCATCCCCCTCGCCTACATCTGTAATTAGTACCTACCCTGATCACTGTAGGCGCGGGTAACCAATCCGATAGCCAATCACAATCTACAATCTAACACGATTGTAGCGCAAGCAGCGATGTAGCGCGTTACTACAGGTTGATGGGTTGGAAGGATCTGGAGAAAAATAAGTGGAAACGAGTTATATTTTATCATTGCGTGACATGTCTTGCTGGTGTATTATAGCTTTGGTCCGTGGTACACTACATGTATACTGAAGTACATGTTTTGTTTCTGAGATCACATTCTCCTGATGAGAGCACTTTCCTTGACTCGATAATATATTGCGCACGAAAAGTAGATACTTGAAGAAAACCTCGTCTTTGAAATCAATTCAGAGGGAATTTATCAGAAATCCTTACCTTCCTCAACAGACAACATTTATGCATTTCAGATTGAATTTTAATCTACATAAAACGAACTATATTTGTAAAAGATTCAATAATGTGGCAGACAAGAAAGTTTCAAAAACATTAACAATGGGCTTAAAATAGCATTGAAAATAGGCCTATACACAAATCATTCAGAACCTGTCGATTCGATTGCAACCTTGCTTTTACAGCTTGTACTAACCTCTATCCTTATTGAAATAACTGTCACGGCCCATAAGATTGAGCAGGGACGCCCTATGACGTATTATGACGTAATCTACAATTGTATGGATAAATATCCCTCAAAAATCGAGAAGTATAATACACTACTTAAGCGTCAAGAACCACTGTAATCTTATTCACAATATT
Source organism: Brachyptera putata (assembly GCA_907164805.1). Lineage (NCBI taxonomy): Eukaryota > Metazoa > Arthropoda > Insecta > Plecoptera > Taeniopterygidae > Brachyptera > Brachyptera putata. The sequence continues at coordinate 9,048,450 of OU015462.1, read as the reverse complement.
ATTTTAATTTCAAGTATCATGTAAAACTAGAACATCTAACAATTCAGCCTCATGTTTCTTAGCTCTGGAGAGTTTCTGCGTTAGGAATGAGAATAACTTGCGTATTCATATAACTATAATCCAAGCTGTAATTTACTTTGTTCCCTGATTTGAACATCTCTCGAAAGTATTCTGGTTTTTAGTGTTTACTAGTTTGTTTGTTGTTGCTCGTGTTGCCGCTGGAGATGTAGGCGCTGCTGTACCAACCCCTGGAGATGCCAGCAACACTACACGTCTACCGTACGTGTTAGCGTGTTGCTGTTACATTTCAACTCTTTCTTTGCTTTTCACCCACAACTGTTTGCTCAAAGGTTGAGAGGAAATGCACGGCAGTTGTGTGAAATATTCAAGGTATTTCTGGTTTACGTAAATTTCCGAGTTTTCATGGAGTAGAGTTAATCTTTTATATCAATCGACTTATTTTTGTAAAGGTTTCGACGCTTATGTAATTACTTATTAATATCATCGGATACTGTTTTCTCTAAGTAAGTACTGTTTTGGTCACATGAGCTGGTCGATGAATCTACCATAAAATGCACCGTAAAGAAATTATACCGATATTGTACGCACTAAAATTAGAAGACAATGTGCAAATGCACTCCACGTAGGCCTACTACCTGTGAAAACATTAGCGGTTGAATGTGTGTTAGATTTGATTCAAATTAGGATTTCAATCTTGTATTGAATCATTTCATGTGACCGCAAGTGAGAGTAGGTGAAAGAAATACCACCAAGACATTTCCCGTTTGAGGCAAAACACAACTGAAACAAAAACACACATAGGTATTTGTGAACGTCTTATCCGACCACTACACGCGGGTTACGAGCTTGCAGCTGTTAGCCAATCACAATCCACAATACAGCACGCTAGTAGTGCCACTACTGGTCGGTAGACGCACTAAAGGTTGAGGGGGTAGAAGCCAGAAGAAAAATGGAAATAAAGTAAAAATGAATCAGTTTTGTTTCAACATCGCGTGACATGTCTTGGAGTATATCTATAGTCTACTGTTTGTGGCATACCTTGAAGTAATGGACACTTACGCTGGGTAAGATGCCTAGTCCATCTCATATTAGTCTTTCCGGGGAACATGAGTTCGATTCCCAACATCAACAAAATAGGACTATATATATAACACATCGTTAATTTTCGTGATTTCTCACAGTCACTCTTGCAAGGGGATGCTGATATTTGCGTACACTTAGTTCCTTATTCTCCGATATTTTCCATTATATAGGCTACCATTTAAAAACTTATTCATTAAAATCCCCTCTTCGCCTCTGATTTACCGCTACCCTGATATTATGTCATCCATCACATCCACTTGAGCTGTCAATAACTTGCGTCGTTAAACATGAAGAACGAGAGAGATGATCAGCAGATGTAGAGTGTTAACATACACCAAAGTTGGTCTATGGTACGTGTTTACTATAAGGGCGGGCGTAATTGTAATTCTAATTGAAATATTCATTGTAGTTGATGTCATCTTCGAGTGTTGATAAAGGGTGATAACATACCACGCGTTAGTATCATGCGTGTACGCGTTGTATGTATAATCAAATAATACCATACACATTATTTTTATGGCTGTCAGTAATAACTGATATATCGAACTAGCTCAATATTTTCTCAAACATCACGATAATCGATGTAATTTTTTCCATACGATTATATTTCCGATTACCGAAACTCTTTTAAACCTTTCAAAACGGCCCTTACGCCCTCTCTGTTCACATGAGAACTCTAATCAGAGACATCGGCACCAAAATATTCGTCTTCTATTGAATACTCTCTCAAGTCAATGAGAAACCTTTTGTATAACGCATAAACTGAATATTGCAATAATTTGGACATTCGATACGATTATCGAACAGGAAACAAAGGATCGATATATTGCGATAAATTATAGTTGTGATTTGAATGAATATCGACATGTTTTCAAATCGAAGTGCGCCCTAATTATTTTACATTATCAAGTATATGGGCCTATATTATGAGATAATTTATGTTTTCTCTGCTGAAAAATTACAAAAATAATTATGGACTACATGGATAATAAGCTATACTGGTAATACATAGAATTGCGTATTCATTATATCCTATTCAAAAAAAAGAAGATTTTTACGCTAGATTTTTTTTCAAGAAAGGATATTTCCTCCTTACATAATAGAAGTAAGATGTAAATAGCTTGTATGTATGAAAGCTGCCAACCGCTATAAAAAAATCCCAGCATTCAATCGCGAAAGGGGAGGAAGAAAAGGATTATCTTAATTTATTATGAAAGAAGACGTTCTACTGCGGGTGTTAATTGATTGCGTTCACTTCAAGAACATCAACAAAAAAACGTGTACCATTTAGTTGAAAATGGGGGGTCTGAAAGTGAAAGGGTTCACCGCAGTAAATAACAGGGGGGCCGAGACCCCCTTCTGCTTGTTTGGCTAGAAGTTGTATATCCGGTGTTCGTAATTTCTCTGTTTCTCGGTTCTTGTCTTCTGTTTTTTTATACACTTCATCATCTTCTTCCCTACGTCCCAAGTCCCGCTCCGACAGCCTTGCACGTCCGCTTCCCTCTTCCTACTCTCGGCGGGGTAGATGACAGGCGGACGGGGGGAGGGGAAGGGGGGGACAGCCCTCGGGGTTCACTGCACGTCACTATCACTGAAACAGAAGCCAACACTTTCATGGAAGTCGTGAGAGGAGATTTGATTTGCTCTATCCTCGTCTTTTTATGTGTTTATTTATAATTTTGCATACACAATCACGATTTCTACCTTTCCGTTTCCAATCTTGAAACATCCAGCTCTTGACTCTCCATTATAACTCATTTATTACTATTGAATATATTTGAGTAATGTCATGCTATTATAAAAGGCCCGTAAGACTTTTCCGAGAAAGGAAATATTGTGTTCTTTATTCAGATTATAGCGTATGGCATTGGTAATGTTATCGATATTGTTTGAGATTGTATCTAGTGGTGGGTATTTAATTTCCTCTAGGAGAAATAAATTATATGTTCTGATTTTATACTTGCTTATATGTTGATTTAATTCCAATCCATTACAAATGGGGTACAGACATGTATAGTCTGTATGGGTAATTTTTATTTTTCGTACAGAAAAGAAGAACAAAATCCCTTGGAATGTGAGTAGTTCTACCTGCAAGGATATCGTACTTGCAAGAGATATACGTGCGGTCACATAGAGTAGTTTATTCATCTATTCATATTGTGTTTAACGACGCACTGTAATGATAACTAAGATCTATTTGCGTCAGATGAATAACATTATGGGATGATAAGATAAAAGTTTTGTATAGGTAATTGGGAGGAAAGTGATAAGGGATCGGTCGTGGCGTATATTGTATAGGAACCATCCTGGCATTAGCCTAGACTTCAGTGGGAAAACTATGAAAAACCCCTGTTTAATCCAAAATCAAAATTTTCAATTCGAATACAATATGTACACACATCTAACCAACAATTTGTTCACATATGATGCGTGGAGTGCGTTATACACATTGTTTCTAGTTTCAGTGTGTATAATATCAGTATATTTTCTTCAGGATACATTTGAATGTAGCTTGATCGACCACTTTATGTGACCGCAAGTGTACGTGAGTATTTGATTAGCAACGCATGGCATTAGGTATGCATAGCGTAGGTCGGCAACAGCGTGTTTCTGCAATGGACGTCTGATAAAAGTTGCTAATTTGTCTCGTATGTACAGCCTAGCGCGCTAGTCGTATGTGTAATTAGTGGTGTTTAGTTCTCGAAGACGACACTAATTGGTTTCCCGCGTTGCTTCTTGACGCGATCTTTAGCCTCCAAGCGGCGAGTCAAGGAACTACTCAAGCCATGGAATAGAACCATTTTCTCACTTAATTCGTTTCTATTCTCATTCATTGTGTCAATTTGTTTTATATTCATGATTCGTTATTGAATGACGAGTTTAGGGGGGACCTACCCACAGCGTAACATATTCATTTTCAGTGTGATAAGCGATCGCAGTGACTTGCTGAATGAACTTATTGTACTTAAACTGCTTCACACTATGCAGAGAAGTTACATAGAAGTATGTTCACAAACAGCCCAGTCCTGGTGTAAACGTGCATTGTTTTTTAAATTTAAAATAATCAAATTGGGGCTGTATAAGATCGCCCTTCTGGTGTCCCGTCTAGAAGATCCTACTTTAATCCATAGCCTTAATTAAGGAACAATAATTTTGTAATAAGTTTAGATATTGATGAAAAATAGTTATATTTAGTCGCTATCTGGTCTTAAAGTTAAAGTACTACATGAAGGTATATATAAGACAGTACCGGCTTCCAGCAATTCATCAAGATTACTAAAGGTTTTGTTAACACATGGTACTATACATGTTCGAGAGTGCGGATCAGTTAACCTCCACCAAGCCGAGCTAAAGGCTTATGAGTTGTTGTAGAAAGAACCACGAACATGCAGAACTCAGATTTGTGGCGGTTATTTCGAGCATGCTCATCCCAAGACAAGAATAGAAAGATATACCAACAACGAAATTGGTTTAGATATTCTCTAAAACACATCAATTGCACCAGTTGCACATTGCCAAAGTAGTTTACTTTTTTAAAACATTTTTCATTAACATCGAAACCTAATACAAAACCATTGTTCCTCATTTGAGGCCAAGGATGAAAGTTAGGATCGTTCGGAAAGAGTACCACTGGGGCTATCTCACCACCCCAAAGAATAATTAATAACAAAAATATAACTCATTCAGCGAATAATACACCTCGAGGTAATAATTTCAGGGATGTAACACAATTTAATCATTTACAATGGGGAGAAAAAAATCTCGAATCTTATTATCTCTATCTTTTTTTCATCATTCTTGAATTATTTATTCATTTTATTCATTTTTTCTTGTCTGTTCTTGGATTCATTACAATACTGATGATTTAATATGACAAATCAACCAAGTGGCGCCGATTTAAACGGTCTTACTAATTCATTCTTATAGTCTTGATTGGGATGATTATATCAACAAGATTTTCAAGTTAAAACAAAACATGAACTTATATTGTCCAAATTAACTAGATATTGAAATATCGTGAATCATTACACTTGCAGTTAACATGAAATTGTGAGACGAAAATGTGTATTGAATAATAAACACGTGTTGCTAAATAGTTAATCATAGACTATAAACATCCTCTCTGATAATACCACATACAACTCTGCGCAAAACACGCGAGAAATGTTTACTTGTTCTAACAAATCCTGGTTTTAAAAAGCTATTTAACCGTTTATTTTATGTGTTCATGTTAAGAATCTCGTGATTATAAGTTTTATTTCTATATACTTGACACAGCGTGCATGTGAGCAAATCTAAATGTCTGTTTGTTTCTCTGATCTCTGTGAGAAAAGTGAAAAACAATCACAAATCACTTGGAATTTATCACTTATCTCGCTTAGAACTTGGATCGCATACCAACATAATTACATTACGAGTGCAATGGGAGTCGATTCAGCTAAATATCGGTTTTTTGATGGTACATTTCAAACGGGGTGAGATATTCACATACAACAGAAACACAGATATTCTCAATATCTTCGAAATGATTTGAAATTAAATTATCAAACTTGATTTGTAACATTTTCTGATAGATAGAGGGCCTACATCTAGAAAGTTTTTTATTCGTCTGTATACTTGTGAAAATTATGCGATTTGAGTTGAATACTTATTACTTATAACGTCTTGAACGTATTAAAAATATCTGTGTCGCCCCCGTAATTAGAATATTGATATCTCACATCGTTCAAAAGTTAATCATAAAAAACCTGATATTTCGCTAAATCGACTCTCACGCACTCTTAAATACTTTCCCAAGGATTTATTCCTGGGTAAACAACATTGTCCCGCCATTTTCCTGCATCGACAGAAACCAAAAGCCACAGTATATTTTATATCAGGCAAAATGTAATCAAGCGGTTATACTTAATGACCGCATCTTCATTGCCTTTCATTTCCAGCCACTATAAAGACATTTCTCATCATCTCAACAGCGGCTATCGGCGCCCCAAACCGTCCGGTCCATTCAATGAGGCCCGCTAATGAAATCTTTAGTTTTATGTGGCTATTCGCCGTCTTTCTTGCATCAATATTGCCCCTCCGTGTGCTGTCCTTGTCGTGAGGCCGAGATGGAGGACGGGAGATGAGTTAGTTAGTTATTGGATTGGCCGGGGGAGGCTGGGAGGCCGTGGCTAATGAACCCGGCGCCCCCACCGTGGACGTGCCACGTCGTGGAGCTAAGGTAAATCACGTGCTAGCGTCGCTTTCACTAGAGTGTTTTATTGTTGATCTGGGAGAAATAGGAAGAAAGAAGAAAATTAAAAATATGAATTTGATAATTGTAGAAATCCTTGAGCTCTATGAAGAACTATTTTTTTCATTACGTATCAACATTGAAACGTGATACAAAATCATTGTTCCCAAATTGAGGCTGTGAATGAACGGTAGGATCGTTCCGAAGGGGCACCACAAGGGTGGTTTTATAGATTCTAAGACAAAATCTCAGAGACAATACTCACGTTTGTATCATTTAGCATGCATTAAGGATTGCGTTGGTGACCTTATGAGTCTCGTGATGGTTCGTCTTCAAATTTTACGTATCCAATTTTAACTGTTATTTTATCATTATTCTATAATTTTATAACAATGTTTTGATAGTTTAATGTGTCTATGACAACCACATTGTGTGGTCTTTTTGTTTCTGATTAAAAATTATACAGAGAACGGATTACGACTTGCGCTTAGCTTGCGTACTGCTGAAACTGAAGGCATTATTGTATGTGTTTTGAAAGCTCTGAAATTTTCGTTTTTTTGGAAATACTATTTATACAATTTTACTACCGGAATGAGAATTAAAAATAATCCCTGCTTTCACGACACAAGAAGGTAACCACCAACAAAAAGCCATCATATCAAACATACATAAAATCTTAGTTATAGGTAGTTCTGTAAGTACCTGTGGTTTTTCAAAATATTGTGAGTTTTTTAGGACCAGATATACTGAAAAAAACGCAACTGCAGCTTCCGTAAGCGTTGATACTTTAATCTTTAATACTTTCAAAATGACGTGAAATAAAATTACTAACCTTAAATTCTAATACTATCAAGGCATACAGCTGAAAAAATTAAGCTGCATACTTTCTACTGTTATGCCATACGAGTTGAATAGTTCTTATACTTATACCGTCTTGGAAGTATCAAGATTATCTGTGCAACCCCCGTATCAGAGATTTAATATCTCATACCGTTCTAGAGATATCACAAAACAACTGACATTTCGCTAAATCGACTCCCGTGCACTCTGAATGTGAATAACATACTGAATATTTTAAAATCATTCAGTTCGTAGACAACCTTCTCCTTTCGTGCATACAAGTAGTGTATAACCAGCTTCACTGACTTTGATGTTTTTATCGTCTATTATTAACTTGTACGTACAACATACGAAATGTCTGTTAATTTTTTTACGCTTCTTGGCTTGTTTCTCGAAGTTTATCCGTAGTAAATAATACACGCCATTATTTCTGACTCGTAAATCGACTCTTCTCCCCGACTTTTAGTTCTGTTTGTCTGTTTATGTCTTGTAATATCTCTTTCTTCGCCTTGTTCTATATACTGCTAGCTGCCACACATACTCACCATGTAATCGTATTCCTCACAGTTTCATGCCTGTCTTTCAATCCTTTTCTTAATCCTCGACGAATTGTGGCAGGAAATACGTCCTAACCACATGACGATCGTTTATATACGCGAATTTTAAGTCCGAATCAATTATGTACAGGTAATTTAATGTTTACATTTTACTAAAGTTACTAATTAAATGTAACAATGACGCCAATCGTGGAGAGATTTACACGTTTGCATCTATGAAAGAAGTAGGAATGGTCTACCAATATAAAAAACACAAATATCACCGCTATATTTGTATAGCTGTGTTATGTTTAGGTTATAACGTTTTTCAGGATAAGGTTTACGATAAGAAACGAAACTGCGTTCTTGAAAAGGTCTAAATCCTTGGAGTAACAACGAAATTATATATAACTACCAATTCAGATTTTTTTCTAGTAGACGACCTTTTTTCTTATTGGTTATACAAGTTTACCGAAATAACCGGCTCCTCCACCAAAAACCATGACTTGAGAAGTAAATAGCTTGATATCATTTCAAACCGCTTTATGCTATAATACATCTTCATCTAGATATGTGCTCACTTGTTGGTTGCCAAGCAGTACGGTATAATAAATGATAATACATTATAGATATGATTGAAATGAGAACATATTAAACCTGGGAGGTAATTACATGTTAAGGTGAAAAAAGATCGGAGAATAATAATAATAGTGGGTTAAGACAAAATAGTTGATGTATACAAGATACAAGTCTGTTTTGAAATGAAAAAATACCCATAATGATTGAATCATGATACTTAAATGAATCAACATTCTATAATTATTCAATCAAGTTACTTTGGAAGATGAAAGGCAAAGTTCAATTTTTCGGGAATTCGTGAGAAAGTCTTCATTTTTAAGAATTGATAAATCACTTTTTTTAGTCCAACACCCGACTCACTTGTCACTTCTATTTTCAGAAGCAACAATTCCACTTCACAATAGATTGAATAATGAATAATACCATCTATTTGAATACGTAATAAATAATAGAATGGAATATTATAGTATTAAAATATCAGCAATAAATTATAGAATCACTATGCATGAATGGTATAAATAAAGTTAATACACCTTTAATAGCAGTTCACAATAGAAAATCCCTGCGTAGATCACTGTCGAATGGCACTCTCTCTAGGTAAGCTATAACAAATGGCACTGGATGTAATCTACCAGCCAGATGCATCATGCAAGCATACGCTTGTCACCAACAAACAAAACTCGACGTGCGACTTGACATACGACCAGTCAGGTTTTCAAATTCCATGTACACACAGACAGACTTGTTTGCAATGCAGTGCCATTTAATCCTATTGATTCTGATTTGACGATAACAGATTCAATCATGTTTGAGCCCGTGTTTGCTGGGTGCGTTACCACACACGTCCACATGAGATGATTCACTTTTATTTCGAGTCGTGTCGATTGTCTGGGTCCTGACGATTGTGTGGTTCGTGTCGATATCTCGTTCGTGTCGATATCTCGTTCGTGTCGATGGTCTCGTTCGTGTCGATAGTCTCGTTCGTGTCGATGGTTTGGTCTATGTCGATCCGGTTCGTCTAGATTATCGGGTCCATGTCGATTGTCTGGTTCGTATCGATTGTATGGTTCGTGTCGATTACTGGTTCGTGTCGATTGAGAAAATCCGGTTCGTGGTCTGGTTCGTGGTTCGTGATCTGGATTGTCAAGAATTCTAGGATCTTCTACTCACTCAATTATTCTTAACGCCATTTTATATCAATTTCCCGATTCTTCCATACCTTGTATTTGCGTTTTCTGTACGATCATTTCGTGAGATTCTTCATTCGCTTATCTTGGTTTTCCATCTTCGCTTCCAACTGCAGTCAATTATATCTTCTCCACAAGCCATGCAACTCACCGTATTGATAAAAACTATTCGACTCTACAATTACACGACCAAGCCATGATCAATTAATTTATTCTCAAAGTTGCAAGATGCACAATTCAAACGGAATGTGATCAGATTGCAAGGCAGTGGTTTTATTTGCAATCTGGAAGTGACTCGATACGAACAGGCTGTGAGGTTGATGTATCATCTCTTGTTTGGTCACGGGGGTTTGTCTTGTGCGCCTTTCCGATGCTGGGTGGCATCTTAGGGAGTGTCAGGAGCATCTCACGCACAGCATCCGTCTTGATCCTGTGTTCTCGTCTCGCCATCGGGCATCATACGCCGTCGTTCTGCTCCGCGTGGTAAACATTCTCCTCTCAACTCCTCTCCTCTCCTATTCTCTGCCTGTCTTTGTCTGCAGTCGAACTCAAGTGTTGATGGACAAGAGAGGAAGCGAGTTGAGAGAATAGAGGGACTGAAATATTTCCGCTGCAATTCGATATCAACTCCCATCCTTGTTTACCTTCGTGTTCTAGACGTGTTGGACTATTCTTGTGAAGATGTTTTTTATTCAATTCGACGCACCTTGATTATGTTCATCATTATGAACCATGATAAAACGCCACAATGAAACTTAATTAATTATTCAATTATTAATCTGTTTCATCGAATATTTTTTAAATTATACATTCAACACTTGACCGTAATATTTACAGTTTTCCGTTTTTTCAAAATGTATGGTGAGATACAATCAATCGTTCCTTTGTGTTTGTACGATCGTCCTTGTGGTGCCAAGTCCGAACGATCCTATCTAGTCATACTGGGGGGCCTCAATTGGATAACAATGTAATTTTCAAGTGTGGCGAAGAAAGTAATGTGTCAAGAATGTCCTTATATTCACCTTTCTTAAATGTAAATGAACATCAAATATTAAAATGTTTCAATATTTTTCACATATATTTCAATGAGCTACTAAAATAACTTGAACATACGGATGATACTTTGTATGATCGCGAGTAGATTGAAGTACGTGCCCCATTAATAGATTGTATTTGGTGTTTGCATGGGGTGTTTGTTATTCAATTGCCTGCAAGGGAAACAATAATTATTATATTTCTTTTCGTGAAATTTTGTTTGGTCTACATTTTATTTTCATAATGGAAATATTAATATGACGATATTAAAAATCCTCGTAGTTAACGAACTTGCCATATTCTCTTGTATGACGTGAACATCTTCAATCATCGATATTCTTCCTATCTTCACAAAATATTTAATAATCCGCCAAAATCGTGTTCGTTTTCTCGTTAATTCTTACAAACATCGCTCGAGACTGAAGGCTCTCAATTTACTATGCCATATAATTACGTCCTACACTACTGATAGTCCCTGCAGGTATCCAAGAGGCTTACACGGTACGGGAAGATCCGCTAATAATACATTGCTCGGCTGCGATGCGTTGAGGAAAAACTTCGAATCATGATTAATTCTCAACAAACATGAAACGATCAACAGTGTATGCTAGAATTCTATTTAATTCCTGACACCTTTACGAATAACGTTGCACCAAGTTTTTCTATGTTTACCTTGTGATTTGATTGTAGCCCTCGCTAAACCAGTCGACTGTATGTAATCACACGGGCCCATCAAACACTGTGCGTGTGTTGGCGTACAGAATGAATGCAGGAATGTTCGTGAATCCGCTTGACCGACTCCAATCCGAACAAATATTAGTTTTAGTCTTTGAAGATTAGAGACTAAACCAGAATATCCCTTCGGAGGTCGATGTGATTTGGGCAGCTTCTATATTCATCGGACCATCGGTCTATGTCACCGCATTCGGACGTTGTTGTTGTTGTTCTTGCGCGCAGCCTAAACCAAATTAATTCTCCCAATCTGAATGATTTGGGCACGGTTTTACGAACGTATAGTTAATGGATTAAGCGATTGGTACCTTGACTAATAGTTAGATAATTAATGCTCAACTATAAGAGTTCATGAAACCGGCTCGTATAGTCAACCCAACTTGACCCAGACTGACCTATAACCAAACAAACATCCTAATCTAAATTAATCTCTGAAGTAAAACCAATCTGAAACCTACTTCCGGTCCGACGAATAGCCTCTTTATATGATTTATTCAAACTCGGTTTATCTGATTCCGTCGGGATGAAAGGGTTAGTGGTTAGTCGAAGATGGCGTTGATTTAATTAATGAAAATCACCCGAATGAAGACGAAGAGACCTTCTAAACCATTAGGACTTGGCTCAGTTAATTAGGTCTGTTTGGATATTCCATTATAATTAAAGTCGTCTGGGTAGGGGTAGATTTAAGTCCCTTAAATTGCCTTACGAAACCCCTTCTTTGGCACGTCCCTACCCCTAATTTCTTATACCTCGTACCCCATGTGAGTCACCCCCCCCCCCCCCCCACCACACGCATGACGCAGCCTCCCCGTCAATGCGCGATGACTATGCCGAACACAATGGCACACGATGAGCAAACATTTCATCTCTGAAGTTTTCAATCAGGTTTTTATGACATAATAATGAACTTCACATCTGCTGTTGAACATTGCCTAAAAGACTGAACATTGGCTAAAAGACTAGTTCAAAGTGGAAGATATGAACATTCGTGTGTTGGGTTCACTCTTAGTACTAAAAGACTGGTATACTGTCCGAATTTATTACAAAAACGGTTTATACTTAGTGGAACTAAGAACTTTTGGAAACTGAAAGACTTTTATCCGCGGTGAAAAAGTATGGTCAAAGACAGCGCAGTCTGTATATCAAGATGTCGATTTTAGTAATAATGAAAAAAGTTTATTGATTTTGGATGAAGTCTCGTGTAACACGGGGTTCCGAGGGCTTGCACCATTGGCCCTATATAATCGCATTGTTAGTCACTTTTATTTCGTTACACCGTTTTGGTAGCACTGCATGTATATATACATGTGGACCCTCTTAGCTGATGTGTTTAGGGGTAGGTTAGTGATATGTGGGCTGTCGGGGGGGAGGGCGGTGGGAGGGCGAAAGAGGGGAATATCAAAATGAAATACCCATAAACTCAATCTCATTTCATCGGGGATGCAGTTTGCCTTTAGCAGTTATGTGCAGCACATGTCCCAATTGGTCAACGCTGCACTTCAGTTGTGTTTACGGCTGAGTGTCTTGTGTGTTTGATTAGCGGTGTCCGTGTTTGCTCGTCGTGCTCCCCCAAAACCGGACATCTCATCTCTTATCGCGTTAGGTTGGCCGCCTTGGAGTGAGTGAGTTATTCGATTAGTCGATCGGAACGTTATGATAACTGGTGGTCATGTTTCCTGAGCTTGAACACCCCTGGGGTTTCCCTTATTATCACCACATTCAGTTCGCCAAAACGAGGTGAGTAAAAGCGGGCGAGGTTTCAAGGAAAATCTAATTTATTTTATTTTATTGTAGTTTATAGATCAATGTGTATAGGGCTAATCTGTTTAGAGAATAACCCTCTTCGGTCGGTTGGAATGAATGGAAGAAGGCGCTCATGGAATAATAGTTGGGAATCATTCCAGAATTTACTTCAATGGGCATGCACCCACAGCGTAACGTTTTCAGTGTCAACATATACATATCATATAAACGATCGCAGTGACTTTCCGGATGAACATATTGTAGTGAAACTGCTTCACGCCGTGCAGACAAGTATCCATAATGAACATTTATAATATGATACGTGTTATTACTTATTTGTATCAAACGGTACGCTGAGAGGAGAAAATCGATGGTGTATCGAGTGTCGAGTGTTACTGTAACATACAAGTGATCTTTCCATCTTTGTTAATAAAAAATCTTACTCATCAACATTTTCGACAACTATTGTCTGCATCAGATGATGTATTTGATAATTTTTTATCTTGCACATTTCAAGTTTTATGGTCATTTATGCCTGTGAAATATCCCTGGCGGTAACTTTCCCTCCTATGGAGACCCAGGGATGCCTTGATTACTGAGGGAAACCACAACATACCTCTAACGGATGGTTGACCGTGACTGGAATTGAACCCCAGTCTCATGAGTGCGCTAACGACTGAGCCACCCGTCTCTCAGTACGATTATCAATGACTGCAAGAAGATGATGCGAGGTAGCCTGGTGAAAGACGTGTGGGATGAGATGTCTTGGAGGAATAAAAGGTTTTGATATGATACGTATCCGCGCTGATTTAAATTATTCCATCATTTTCGTCCGTGTTATACTCGTAAAGATGCTGTCAGAATCTAGTTTCGGTTCGAGATGAAGCTTTCGATTGCCATCACACAATCTGTCTTGACGGGCTTAGCGTATGGCTGGCGGCGACGGGCGTCGCTTCTTGAGCGTCGTCGTTAGCAGTATACGGCCACAGTAGACGTCCTCTCTCTCTCTCTCTCTCTCTCTCTCTTTCTTTTCCCCTTCGCCCCCCACCCTCACTTGACTGGCCTGTGATGAAGTTGGTATACGCCAGACACACCTCGCCTAGTGTTTTATATAATGAAAAAATCATGGGGACTTTAATCTGTCAATGTCAAAAGGAGTTTTACGTTATGTCTGTGAAGTTTTGTACGAAAAGCAATCTCTCATATTGTTGTAATGTATATTGTTGTCGGGTCCAATGGGTGTTGACGACGCTAGCGCTGTGGTTCGGAGGCGGGGGGGATATTCGTCACGTCCCGAAGGTGGAATCATAAAATTCAACTTGAGAAAATCATAAAATGTGGAGAGCAAAAAATCGAAAGTCATGGATGGAGAAATATTCAAGAAACTATCAGATATGTAGTTAACTCGGTAGAAAACAAAATAATAATAAATAATAGTATAAGAAAAATTCACGAATGCGGATGAAAATGATGGAAATACATTTATACTCGGTTAATGCTGTTTTATATCGAACTATAAGCGTCGGCCAATTGGATACCATCAACAATGAGAATACAAGCTTTCTCATTGGCTGTTTCTCTATGCCGAATGTTTGTTGTTAATAACCATGAAAACTTGGGCCTACTTTCAAGGAGCCCCCTGCAGTCTCCAGGGCACAATGTTGCCGCCAGGGGGATTTCACAGATGTAAATGATCATTACACTTCAACAGTGCAAGATACAAAATGAGCGAATACATCGCAAAATGCAGGTAATATTTGTCGAACATTTCAATAACTCAAATTTCATGGAAAAAAATGTGGAAAGTTCACTTGTATGTAACAGCAACACTCGATATTCTTCCCGTATATTTTTACAACGTATACGGACCGCTACATACAAGTAATATGTGAAATATTATGAATGTTCATCATGGATCGACAAAGTTTTAGAGATGATCTGCTCTGAATTGTGTGATGGAGTTTCACTACAATATATTCATCCGGAGAGACTGCGATCGTGTACATATTATGTTGACAGTTTACACTGAAAATGTTACGATGTGGGTATAGGTTCGCCCTAAAGTTGAGTTTACTACTCATTTCTCTAGCGAACGGGCCTTTAAACAAAAGTAATCAAATTAACTCGACCAATAATATTAAGACCATCATTTATTAGTGATGTATATTCTAAAATAAGCAACCTCCTACGAGACACGATTGTTTGTTATGCCTATCCAGGGAGTAATAATTCTCCCCTCAAAGTGACAGAATATCCCTCGCACGTGATCGATCTGAGTTAGTGATTTCTCATCCCTTCAAGTGAACGTTGTGTAATACATGACGGACAGATGCATGATGGCAGCAGCGATTTCATCCCTCATCGTAAATACATTCCCCCCCCCCTCCCCTCCCGGCCCCCCACAGCCACCCTCTTTTAGTGGCCCAAAAGTAGGCACTTTACAGGTTTGGAACTGAAACGATCGCGATCGTCGCTCGTCGAGTTATGGTTTGTCGTAAACTTGGTTCGGTCTTGCGAGCAAATCGACCCTCTCAGCTGTTTACAGAGCAACTTCTTTCTGTTATTTCCTTCAACCCCTTCGATGGTATTGCTGACAGAGTGTGTTGTCATCAACACAGACAAAGTTATCGTGTGGCAACTTGATTTTTTTATCAAGTTAGAAAAGTGTATACAAAATCATTGTCATCCATATATTCAGGCTAAGAATGACGAGGTAGGATCGTTTGGATGGGGCACCACAAGGATGAGCTCACCTTCTCAGGGTCGTTATTATGTAATTCAAAACTCGGTGATTTGCTCACAGAGCGCTTCGGCTCTGAGCACAAGTCCCAGGGCAGAATCAGGTTATGCTTACGTCACGATTTAGAAAGAAGGTCGGGTCCTTGAGGATGAATGAATTGATTATACCGGTACTGTCTGAAACTGAGAACGATTTCTATTTTCTCTGTAGGCCTAATCAGGGATAAAAATAACTTCATTATTCATTCAAATTAAACTCTAGGGTGGTGATATCATTCAATTATAGATGTGACCCTTTCAACAAATCACTCAATAAAGTTGAAATTATGAAAAGGGAAGGTTTTTTACGAACATTTTTTGTGAATGATGTTTTTTCCTGTACTTGATGAAAAGCAAGTGTATAAATGATTGCAATGAGTAGAAGTTAAGACGTTTATAACACAGGTACCGAGAACTGCAAAAAAGACTGATGAAGATAAAATTGTAGGAAATGTTTTAAAGATCAACTTCAATATCTTGTACAGCTTGAGACGATTCACTTCAACAGAATATAACGCAATTTATTTACTACCGAGACTTTTCTTTTACGATCGTTTTAAAGAGGAGTATTATTTTTCGGTCGTTTATTCCTTGACGTACACTCTATACGACGTCGTTAAGACAACTCGTGAAAGTCAATACTAAAATTCCTGAGGAACTCATAACCTAGGTAATGAAATATTGACGATCCATCACACACACACACACACTGCAGGGCGATATTGGCATAAGATGAGAAAAGGAGGATATTGTCGAAAGCACTAAGGTAAATCAGTGCAAAGTGTGATATGGCACTTCGTAGAGGTGACAACACGTGCGACAAACGCATGGCAAACTATCATGGCAAGCTGGCAAGAATTTATATGCCCTTATATCTCGCTAACCTAACTTCTACATAGCACTATACGTACTGGCAACCCTTATATTATTATAGGAAGCAGTTTCCACCCCTTCGACAGCTGTCGTTCAACGTTTTTATAAGCTTTCGCGATACTCAACCATCACATGCAGTTGTCGGCTGTTTGCTTGAAATATGTACTAACAATGTCGCCAATATATAGTGACAAACTGTGATTCAGTGTATACTTGTATCCACGAGAGAAGTAGGTCGTCGACCAACAAAACAAACACAAATATTATCAACGACTATTTGGTGAGATTTATCCTGGTGGCCATTCTTACATCTATTCTTGCTAAACTAGGACCGTGACACACTAATACAAAGACAGTAAACTAAGAGAACAGAGTAAGCCCGAATATTACAATTATTACTAGTATTAGTATTAGTCTTTACCTCCCCCCCCCCTCCCCACCCTCCCACACACTAAATGTAGATTAACTTGAAAACGCTAAAACGGTAGCCGCACATAATGATTCTTTTCACAATACATTTCAGCACAAAAATAGGACATTTCAGCAACGTCTGAAAAAGTAAATATATTACCGTTATACTTGCGTATAGCTGTGGTATTATAAATGTTCATGACAGGGTTTACCATGAGAAACGCGACTGCATCTTTCAAAAGGGTTCAATCCTTCAAGTTGCAGCGAGATTGTGTAATAAGCGAAGTTTTTGTGGTTGTTTGGTTGGTAGACGGCCTTCTCCTTTCGTGAATACAAGTGTACTGGAAGACGTGGAGTCAGTGCTACCGATAAAAATGATACTTCTTTTATCCCTGTTTTTATTCACACTGTTATCCGAGGTTGAAATATGTGTGAGATGAAAACAGTGGTTGTTTTTATTTGTTTCACCAAAAAGAAGTACATAATACTGAGCATCGATTTCGATGCGGTGTGATTATTTATGAATGCATATAGACTGGAAATCAAAAAACAATGTTGATCGAGTATTTTGTTATGGGAAAACAGCAAGCAATTCTTTTGTCCCCGACTTTAAATCTGTCACCAACGATCTCTTGAGGTCACATGGTTGCTAGGGTGTCAGAAAGTTATGAGAATATAAAAAATATCACGGAGAAATCCTATTTTCTCGATATTCAGATTTTATACAACTTCAAAATTGACTTGACGATGAAGTTTGACTGGAATATGTTCGTATTCCTGAAATAAAAATAAGCCATATAAATGAAGACCACGACTTACTCCTTCACAACATCCAAAACCCCCCAATGAAACAACCTCTCATCTCTAATCATCACTCTTCATTCATCATTCACCGACGTCAATAGATCTTACTCATCAGTACAGTGTGTCGTTGAACCCCAATATACATGATTAAAAAAAAGAACGAATGAATGAAAATGGAAAAACAAATAAATTCAATTGTATATTCAATGAAGGTATGCCAAGGACTGTGTGAAAACATGAAAAAAAAATCGAATATAAAAAAGATAAAGATTATAAAAAGATCAAATATTTTTTCCCAGATACAGATATTTGAATTGATCACGGTCTCGAGACTAAATTTACAGCTTTCCATCCAATTTTATATGAATATCTCGCTCATCTCATTACGTATATGATGAATTCTTCTATATAGTTATGAGTTAATTCCTTCTTTTGGAGAGATAAGATATTAGCCTTGCCGTGCACCGTCCGAACGATCCTACCTTGTCATTCTCAGCCTTGATTGGGGAACAATGACTTTGTGTCAACTTTTCCCTCCCAGTCTCTCCAGCCACAAACCTACACAGTACACACACAGTGCATGAAATTTCAGACCATTTGAATTATTTAATGAAGAATAAACGAACGAATACATTATTTACTTTATTCGCAGTAAACTCGTAACGTGAAATAATTGCTTGTTGAACAATCTCGAGTTCATTTAGCCCTTTAAAACACGCGTCGGGTGAAACTGATTACCCCGGGTGACACCGCGTGCTCGCATGCCTTCCCCTCTCCCCCCCCCCCCCCCCCACTTCACGGGCACGGGCAGGACAAACTCTCGCTAAACTCAAATTCATCATAAGAAGGCAACACAACTCACCCGATGTCTTGCAGACTTGTCTATTGTATCTCTTTACAAGTTGTCTATCTTGTGTTATAATGTTGCGGTTCACACTTCATTCAATATGTAAACTTCAAACTTGCGTTGTAAAACTATCGTTGGATGTCAACTGAAGTGGAGCCACGCTAGGAAGACAAAAGAGGCGGAGGACTACGATTTTCTTTATGTTTATGTTTATTTTTTTTCAAAGATTTGTACATGATACAAATATAGAAAATATAAAAACTTAAAACTAGAAATGAAAATAAGTAAACAGAAAGAGATAATTGAGAAAGATAGATAATACATATAAGATGATGGGATGGTTGACTGTAGTGTGACTTTGAAGTTCAGTTGGTTTCTTTCTTATGGTGAACATGACTTTAGATGACGTCACTCGCCATGTGCGTATAGCACAGGTGGAGGGGTGGAGGGCAGGGTGGCCCGTGGGGGGGAGGGGGGACGACAGTCTCTTTATCTCTATTTGTGTTGTTGTTGTTGGTGGTGTAGTCACGTCTGCTACCCACCAGTGCCACATCAACGTTGACAGTCTGACGAAGTGGTATGCAAATTACTTTGTTCCCGCTCTTATACAATTGTAGCCACGGAGGAAAAGGTTGTGTACCAACTGCATAATTGTAAAAAAAGAAAAAAGTATTACATGATCTAGTTGCAACTTGAAGGATTCAACATTTTTAAAGTCGTAATTGTGTTTCTAATCGTAAATCTCGTTCTGAAAATCATTCGCCCTTCCAATCCCATCAGTTATGCAAATGTCGCTATGATATTTTAGTTTGTTAACAAGCGAACTTGTTTTCGCGTAGATATCCTACTCCTGAAAGACTTCAAGTTCGAAGTGGCTATTCGTCGGACCTGAAGTAGGTTTCAGATTGATTTAGTTCCGATTAAATTAGTTTCGGATGTTTGTTTGGTTAGGTTAGTTAGCTTGAAGGTTAGTTTGGATAATTCAGTCAGTTAAATAGAGTTTATGTTGGTACTTTAGGCTGCGCACAACAACAACAACGTCCGTGTGTGGTTACATAATGCTCATGGTCCGACTAAAATAGCCGTTATATTAGTCACACTTCATGGATAGCCCTTGCAGCCATAATTGTATATTATAGCCTCTGCTAATGGTCTCTGACGTTACTTCTTTTTAATTGATTTTAAATGGTGTCTGAATTGAGAAGCAATGATTGTTTATATCAAGATTTCGATGCTATTTTTTTTAAATTGTAGTCATTACCATCTTCGAATTTATATTTGTATTCATATTTGTATTGGATGTAACGACATATAAACACATCGACACTCTAGGTTAACTAAGATATTCGCGTACGACTATGTTCACTCTATACCATTCTGGTATTGCGGATGTATTTTGTTTTGTTGTGTAAATGCAAGAATAGAAAGACTCCGAGATGAAATGAATGGAGTGAATCACTCCTAAACACGTGAATGTCCCAACAATGGGTTGACTCGATGATCTGGGGGGCTGTGATCGAACTTCCTCACGGCCTGCTGGGTTCTGTCTTGCACGGGACACTGATTGTCGAACCGAAGTCGAGAAGATGCTCGTTCACATTAACAGAAATAACATTACGTCAGAAATAACTCTGGTTCATAAATCAGTCGTCGTGGGGATCATTTAGAACTCTCCTTGTGGGCTTGTTATAGGTTAGCCAGATATGCTTAAAAATAGATATATAAACCCATTAGATTCGTGTTTTTTTATTTTACTAACAAATTTGTATACATAGTTACTCCATCTTCATTAGGATTGTGAGACAAATAGGAGATTCATGGGGAGAAATGACACGTTTATAAGTATAGGTAACGGGCGTTAGGCGTTATATACGTTTAGGTAACGCCAAAAATAAATTTCTGAGAAAAGCTATATAGATTATTTCGTTGGATATACGTATAGGTAAAAACTTTTATTCGTTTCAAATTGGTCCTTTCTCTGTTTGTTTGCTTTTAATTTTTAGTATATACGTTTTTTTCGCTCCACGGGTCTTCGTGTCACCACAGGTTATTAAAATGTTTCTATACACTAGGCAAACGCAGGATGTGCGTTGTACGATGAGCGAGATGTATATATAAAGTATAATCGAAAACTCTACAAACCTTGATCATTTGAAATGAACTTCATCCGATGTCAATGAATCTAGAAAGCCGTGACTTCGACAATGCAACATTTTTCAACTAATATTTCTATCTTTCAATGAATAAAATACATTTATTATATTATTTTCTCCAAAACGGCTGGTCCGAATATCAAACCAAATTTTTATTCATGTATATTATTCTTGTGTTCACATTTGTGGAAAATTTGAATCATATTGAAGAGATTTAATTTTTCAATTTTTTCCGCCCAGCAAAATCTTATGGGGTTTTTAGAAACTTCTAAATGATGTTTCTCAAAAATGGTCCAACCGATTAGACCTCAAAACTATACAGTTCTAAGTTGGATAAGTTTGCATATAAAAAAAAAGTTTCATGTCGATCGGTCAAACCCTGCGACCTGTGCAGTGTTTACAAACAAACAAACAAAAAAACAAAAACGCACAGACAAAGCTCCGTAAGACTTGAGTGAAAATCTTCGCTACGCTCATCTAATAATAATTTGAGGTTTTGGCGTATAATCTGTCGGGTAGATTATGAGAAATAGATTATTGAAACTTTGAAGTTACCCATAAGAGTAAGAATGAAAAAACCTAGCCAATTCTAGAGATAATTCAAATTTGATAATGCTGTGAGGACAACAAAGGCGGACCAACGTATGACAAGTTCTATAAATAGATAAGTTTCAAAACAGGGTGTTTAGATTTCGAGTATGTGTCGTGCAATCTCGCTCGTGTTACAGCGCATGCGTTGGTCTGGTAATTGTGTGTAAAGTAATATCTATAGACTGACCCTGTGTGTATAAAACAGTTGTCTAACGTGTCCACCATAAAGTGATGTCTTTACAATTAAGCTCAATTTGAATTTATGGAATTAAATATTGTTTCCTTTTCTCACTGTGTGACATTTACTCATGTAACGCATAAATCTATAGTGCCCGCACAACCACGCGGTACATGTAGCGTTCTATCAGGTAGGATAATTTTCACAGACGGCATTGTCCTGGAACTGTAAAGTCTTACAGAGAAATCGGTAATATTAAAGGCTGAGAAAAATCATTTCATAATTGTAAAAATTTGTGATGAAATTAGAGAAGTAAAATAAAAATTACTAAACAACTACTTTAAGAACAAAGAATAATATAAATGTTTAATTTCACCAATCCATTACAAACAATTCATTTATAACTTGAAAGTTTCACGAATTAATTAATATAATTTATCACTCATCAAGATCTATGTGGTGGCATATGAAACAAGTTGAAGACAAAGCGGCAGATGGGAACTGTAATCTTTTCCACAGTATTATTAATAAAAGCTATAAACCCGTTTTCAGTTCACGAGCTTTTCAGAGTAGAGAAATGGCAGAATCCAACCTCCATTTTTACTACTTTATAAGTTGTAAACGAAACGTTCTTGGAATACAAACAATTTATAACCTTTTTTATGATTTAAAGTTAATTTCGTCCGCTTTATATACATGGCGGCGACTCCCTAGCTCTCCCAGCTGTGCTTTTTACTGATATTGCTCAACATCTAGTCGCCGTTTAACATATCATTTTATTACCAGCGCTCTGCGCAATGTTCAAGTTATTAATTGATATTCATGATCGATGGGATGTATCCGTGGTTTGCAATGAATGCAAATGACTTTCAAGTTGCCCTCTTCAAATGTATTCCATGTAGTACTACTTAGTACTATTAGTTCATTGTATAGGAGTAATTGTTCGGTGAATGCAGTCCCCCTTTAGTCGTTGTAAATGATGAGAGGAGATCGAGGGCCGTGGCCGAATTCGACAGAAAAATTTGTAGGAGTTATCAGTGGTATATATATATATATATATATATATATATATATATATATATATATATATATATATATATATATATATATATATATATATATATGAATTTTATGTGAATTTTGGTGAATCATGTAATCACCTAACTCTTAATACAGTAGAGATCTGAGGCGCTATATCTGAAAGAATATAGGCCTATATAAATTATAAACTATATTATGTTTCTCTATACATGAAGTAGATAATGTAATTAGCCAAGTTATTACAGTTATTACGCTCTTAGTCTATATGTCACCATGTACATGCTGCCGCTGTTGTTGTTGCGCGTAGCCAAAAGTAACTTAACTAACACAATCTAACCAATTTATTGAACCTAGCCTAAACTAACTACACCAGCCAACAAGCATCTCAAACTAATTCAATCTAAACTAAAATCAATCTAAAGCCTACTTCTAGTCCGACGAATGGCCTGTGTATTTATTGGTGTTCATATACCGCGGCTACCAGTATGTTTTACTAGTGATCACGTGGAGTGGTGGGGTGAGTGTGCTGTGGACATGGGGCTGGTTTTCGGCTGAGCGACTTCAATGGGTTATAGGGGAGAGATCATCATTAGCTGCGTCCCATTGTAAGTCAAACACGGCCGTGTGCAAAACAGGCACGCAGCCCAACATCCAACAGTCGTGTTCTCGTCATTCATACTCGTTCACAGCGCCATTATTCTGAAGTGAACACGTGCTAGAACGGGCACATGTAGCTCAGTTGCTAACGCGCTCGCCTCTTGTGATCTGGGTATCGGACCTCGGTTCGATCCCCGCTACCGCTACCGTCCATATTTACAGAGGTTTATCGTGGTTTCCGTTCGTAGTCCAGGCTGATGCTGGGATGGGTCAACAATATAGACCATGACCGCTTCATTCCCACTATCCTTCAAATTACCAGAAACACTTTCATTTCATCATCCCATCGTCTCTTCAATCATTCTTGCGACGCCAAGAGATCTTATCATTACAGTGCGTCGTATATTTTATATCGGGTTTAACGACGCACTGTAATGATAACCAAGATCTGTTGGGGTCGGATGCATGATTAATGTGATGATGGGATGATGAAATGAAGGTTCCTTAGATAATACTAAGGATAGTGGGAAGGGAGCGGTCGCGGTCTATGTTGTAAGAACCATCCCTACATCAGCCTAGACTACAGAGGGAAACCACTAAAAGCGCCGTAAACGTCGTAAACCTAATATGAATTTAAAAAACACATGTTAGAACATCTTGAATTAGAAACTGGATCTGTGATGGTTAGACTACTTATGTTGCAATACTGTGATGCGGGTAGCTGAATATAAGTTGACAGGAGTACAGAGTATGGGGGCCACCTGTATTTCTACTCCTCGGTCAGCCTATATGTCAAATAGGTTCATTTACAATAACGATTATTCTATATTGTTTATTACACGAGCATATAGATGAAGAATATTTCTTTCAATATTCAGCTTTAAACCACCGCGAGTTCACATCGATACTCAGATCCACATTTATATTCATTTATATATATATATATATATATATATATATATATATATATATATATATATATATATATATATATATATATATATAGAGAGAGAGAGAGAGAGAGAGAGAGAGATCAGAGAATATATCGATGTATAGGTAAAGGGGTGTGTTATATTTTTTTGTCATTCTGTTTTACATTCGATGAAGGAGAAACTGACATTGGGCCCACTTTTTGAGACATGATCACTCAATTAGTAGAATAATTGGATCCAAGCCTCGGCAAACTATAGACTCGATTAGTGAAACTTTTACTTTTTCCCAAGTCACTTGGTATTTATTTCAACCGACTGCCAAAGCCAGCTGATAATGACGTACAAGGCCGTGATATGACTTTGTTTACTTGTTTGCTATTCAACTCGGGTCAACGGGTATAAAGAAAAGTTTTCCGAAATGCGAAAACAAGAGTGAGAACGTACGTCGGGGTCATACTGTTGTCATGGTAACTCGAGATTGAGTTGCGGCGCTTCGACGGCGCCTCTCGTCTACCCTTGTCATGTCCTTCGTCTAACCCTCCAGAGTCGAGATAATCTTAGCTTATTTAGGAAACTTCTTATCATCAATTCAAGTCAAAGACGCCACCCAAGCGACTTTATTTCTCAATCCGCTGGACTAAATGCAAAGCCAATTTTAACCCTCAAATTATCGTCGAGCCGCCGAGAACGGTTCCAAAAATCCCATTATATTATTATTTATTATTACAGGGAGGATAAAAACCACAACCGCAAAGTCTGCCACCATGAAATTGTATGCCTGGTAGAATTGTTATTTAAAATGATGATGAAAAGTGGTGATTTAAGATTCGTGATAAAGAACTCTGATTTACGTATAATACACCAAAGGAGAGATTTTCGTGGAGAATATTTGGAATATCTCTGAGAAGTATCTTCAAAAGCAAAGGCTTTCTCAGTGTTACAAAAGCGGATGTAATGGTTTTCACGAAGCCTTCCTAAATAGAAAGCCTCTCTGATGTAAGACGAGTTGGGAGAAAGGAGTCAAAGAAAGGAAAATTCTGGGAAGATCCTTAACTCGGAAAGAAACTCGATGAACCGTAATAGATGATGAAATAGGGATGAGACCCTCAGAACTCGTGTCTAGTGACCGACCGGCTATAGCTTCGTTCTTCGCTTCATCAACCTTCTAGATCAGACGAAACAAACTAGTAGATATGTGCATGGGTCTATTTGTACAGAGATGCACCCCTTTTTTCATTACAATTATGTATATTTTTCTTATAAACATCGAAATCATGATATACAATCATTGTTTCCTAATTAAGGCTGAATAAATCAGTATAAAACCGTCTTGAAGCGGCAGTTTTTGGTTGTTTTAATACTTCGAGTCGGTCTGGTCAACAGTATAATTAATTATCTCTGGAATTTTAATTTAAAAACAATCAAATATCAACACATTCAAAAATAGTATGTATAGGGTTCAAATAAGGCATTATAAGTACTCAAGTATTCTTCGCTTTATAAATTTTATATTGAAAGCTGTTTCTATTATCGACATTGTTTCACGTGGAAAATGTATTGTAAATATCATGTTTTCAGGCATTGTATAAAGCGTTACAATGAGAAAAGAAAATACACTTTTCATTCGTAGACTCAGAATTAATTTTATATCCATACTATTGAATTATTTTTCATTGTTTCAATTCGTTCTTTATACCAATTATTGTTCTTATATCAACTCTTTCACTCTTGTTTTTCTGATCTGTTGACCTCTTTATGTATTTATTAATTTATAATAATTAGTCATTTTAATCATTTTTATTCATGTAAAGTAGTCATTTTATTTTGATGCTATGTGATGTAAATAAACTGAGAGTGGGGGGGGGGGGGGGGGTGAAACCATTCACCGCGTTTCAAGTCCTTTCTTCTCACAAATGAGCTCCTGGATATTATGTCATTCAATCCAAACTACTTGATATGAAATATGAACAGTATTCTATTGTTTTATATTACAATCTCGTTGAATTATTCTGGTGTGAATCCTCCACTGCTACGTATTAAACTATAAATGCTTTCTCAATAATATGTCGATTTGTGATTCTTTGCATTAGAGGACTATAGTATTGTAGAATGTTGAACAACCGTCCCTGACATATTAGACCACATAAAGATTCGGTATTCCAATTTATTAACCCGTGCTTGAAACATACATACAGAAAGCTGTGTGAACTCAGGCACAGCTTCCAATTCCGTTAAGTAACAAATTTCTCGTCTTTCAGTATTTTTTATGTTCAATAGATAAGCCACAGATATAAAAAAAACCTATAGAAATTGTTCGTTGGTAAAAGAAAGAGTCGCATCCGAAGATAATATTTGGAAACGTGGCAAAGGGAAGAAAGCAGCGAATGATTGAGTGCGGGCGAAGGTTGTGCACAGCGAAGTGTGAAAGCGATAACCGAATTTGGCGGGCGAAGTCTCAATCCTCTCCTGCTCCTCGTCGCGCGGCATAAAGGGCAGATTTATACCGCAATGCGTTCTGTCGCATCGCTTCATCCGTTAAGACCACATGAGAGTCGATTTAGCGAAATATCAGTATTTTGGTGATAACTTTGGGAAGGCATATAAGATATAACAATGCTAATACAACAGAGAAATACATATTTTTAATACCTTTAAGATACGTCTAATAAATATTTAACTTACATCGCATAATTTCCACTAGTATACAGCTAAAAAAATCTGCTCTTTCAGCTATATACCTGTGATAATTAATTAATTATGAAATATAAGTTGAATAGTTCATATACGGATACCGACTTGAGGGCATTGAACATATCTGTGTTTTATTCGTAATACAGAATGTTGATATCTCCTACCGTTCGAAAGTCATCACCAAAAAACCTATAATTTTCTAAATCGACTCCCACGTACTCTTAATACAGTCTCTGGCAAGAAAAGCAACCAGTTCTGCTTTTGACAACAATATGTGGTTGTATAGAGGAGAAGATATACGACACGAAGAGATATATTTAATAATAACGACTTATTGAATGGTGAATGTCAAAAATATAAAAATAGTTGAATAAAAACAGCGAACATTGTTATATTTCTGACGTTCACCAGCCTGATAATTTGTTTTGATTGAATATTTGGCTGGATGTCCCTCTTTATTTTTTATTTTTTTGAATATAATGATCTTTTCCCCCTCATTTTTCTCATACAGGCTTCGGCGAGTGGGATTTGTTTTTCAATAATACAACATAATATCATCATCAATAAAATGACTACGTATATATCTTCAAACATTTGATGGTACCGGTAGATTCAATGAATCAATGACAGATTCACACTTTATTATTGAGCTCTACACACACATGTATTAAATATGAGTTATATATTGTGTGATGTTGTATAGTTGTAGTTATTAAATGTATCAATGTAACTAATATGATCTTCTTCGATATGGTTAGTATAAGTACATTAATAATAATATATAAGTATAGTGCAATAATTTGCAAGACATTAAATAATAAACACACAAACAAATGTGACAAAATATATACTACATCAATTAGAATTAGACAGTTCACTCTTATGGCTAAACACGAATACATTACTGTGCACACATCCATTACTCTCGCCTACGTCTGCAATTAGTACCTATGCTGGCCACTGAAGGACCAGACTTGGTGACTGCTCGGAAGCAGCACCATCCCAGCATGTCTACAGCATGTCTATGTTACAGATGAGGCGATGAGAAGAGTGTGGTGATAACAAAAGTAGTGGGTGTAAAACTAGAGGTCCGTTCTATTGCAACATTGCGTGACATGTCTTGGTAGTATATCTTTCGTCTACGATATAATATCGAAAATAGAAGTCGCAATCTCGCCTCTACCGATATATCGATGATATTCTCATGGATTGTCTACGTTTGAGTTATTGAATTTATCTTGTTCCATATGAAACCATACCATCTTTTGAAATAGTGCGGTACGTGTATGAATTCCAGTGGGAGTTATATCAACTTATTCATTATTTTACCGACTTATATAAGTAAGTTGCATTGCTCCCATTCCGATGATGCTTATTTTTACCGATTTAAAACACAATAAATCACATAGTTGCGGCAGAATGTTAGAGCACTCGATATTCTTATAACATACAAAAATGGAATTCGCTATTTTGAAGAAACAATTCTTGTCGATTACGAATGCAAGCTTGCAATGAGAACTCCCTCAATTTAGGTCATGTCTGAAAGCGCTTCCATAATTCATGATGAATACCGAACTAAGTCAACAAAACGTATAATTTTGCATTGTCTTTTTTGTTAATATTGGTTGGCTGCAGCTGTAAAAGTCCAGATATGCGAGTGATTGATTGTACGGCCTCCGCATGTGATTCGTCGCACATGATAAACTCAAAGTTGACAAGCGGCCAACTTTCAGACAACTAATACGTGAATAGCTTTATTGAAATGTGTAGCCGAAGACAGATTGCTTGATAAGGTTTCTGTGCACAACTAAATCCATTCAAAGCTCAATCTCTGATTTCACTATCATTGCCGGCAGCCGCTAGTCATCGGATCCTCGGTCTATGCCACCACATTCGGAAAATGTTGTTATTGCGCGCAGCATTTAAACTAACCTGAATGATGTGATCTAACTAATTTAATGAACCTAACGTATTCATACTAACATGAACTAATTTAATCTAAACTAAAACTAATCTAACACCTACCTCCGGTCTGACGAATAGCCACTTCGATCATTGCCAGCTAAGGAAGGAACCGTATCAGAACGATGATGAGGGGAAGTAACGGGGGAGAGACGTGGAGTAACCACTATACGTCATTAGTACCAATACAATTATCATAATAGGGATAGAAGATGAAAGGAGATTGGCAAAAAGTGAAAAAAGATGAGAATAATAAGAAAGTCGAAGATTCGTTCTCCCCAAAGCAAATTGTTCGAATTGTTGAAACCCTTAATTAACTTATCACCATCATATTTACAGTTTGATAGAGGACATCACAACCCTGAGGCTAGATTTGGAAGAATAATGAAGTTATTTTTTCTGTTATTCTAAGGAAACTAGAAATAGTCTTCTCAGTTTCAGAAACTATAGTTTATTCATTCATCTCCCAGGACCCGCCTCGTTTTCTGTGCGTCGTGACGTAGTCATCCCATTCTATATCTAAACATGTAGAGAATCGGGTAATGCCCACATCGGGAAAAGAGATGGATTCCGGAGAACACATAAATGAATAGTTATTCCTGAAATTGAGATCATGATTTCTACAGTTATCACTGAAACTAGGGACAAACAGCGTCATCATCATTCATTCAAATCTAGCCTCAGGTTTGTGAGGTCCTCTAAATGAGTAACATTGAAATTAATTAGTTATTCTTCTGGGTTGGTAAGATCGCCCTTATGGTACCCCTTTTGAACAATCACTCCCTCATTCTTAACATTGATAGAGGAACAATGATTTGGAGCAACTTTTACATTTTGATAAAATGTATAACATTATGATATCGACGCCGTACGTCTATAATGAAATACAAAGAGACGAAATATTCAGTTGCAGTACAAATAACGGAAAACAGTTAATAGTCTGCGTTTTGTTGGATCATAATGAAGTGCCAAGCGAAAATCATTCATTTTATCGTTATTCAATAAGTTTTATAGTTCAGAATTTAAAAACTACTCTCGACTGTCTGTGCCAACTTTTTCATATATCATATATATGTGTGTGTGTGTGTGTATATATATATATATATATATATATATATTGAAAATATAAACCAAGATGAAAAACAAAACGTCTGTGTGTGGGTGGCATTCGTAAAGGTTTCTTTGGTATATTGAATGAGAAATATAGTTTGTTTTCCCAAGGAACATTCAAAGGACCAATTTCGTTCTATTTTCTCGAATCTCGTATTTTTCTGATCTACTGCCAGAGGACCACCAACAACATCGCCTCATCCCCCGACACGATACGTTCATCACGCACACAATAACAAAAGACAGACGAAAATATTTCTCTCGTCTCATTCAAGGTGTGTAATCAGTATTACCAAAGTCACGGTAAATAATGAAAAATATAACAACAATCAAATGATTTGTTGAAAAGCACGAAAAAACATTCTATTTGTGCGAAGAACAAATTGTGCTTAATGTGCTGGTCATTGGTGTTGTTGAGAGCTGGGAAAAAGCAACAATTTCTTGGCGTGTTTGGAAAGACACTATAATAAAAAATGATACAGAATAATAATAACTTTTTCATTCAGTATAACTTCTGTACAAACTTCTAGAATATGTCACCGGATGTATAGTAATAAAATTTATATTTTTTCTGTACCGGCATTACATAGAAACGTGATACCAAATGATTTTTCTCAATTATAAGGCTATGAATAGAAAGACAGTTAAGCAGACAATTTGTATTATTATACTAATATAATAATTGCAATATATAATGCTATACTTGTATCCACGAGAGTAGAAGGTTGTCTCACCTGAATGACTGTGAAAACTACGATAATTACGTAATCTCGCTGCAACTTCAAGTATTTAACTCTTTTGAAAGATGCAGTGTCGTTTCTCATCGTGAAACTCGCCAAGGAAAATCACAAAACTCTGGAAATACTACATCTATATAAATATAACTGTGATATTTGTGTTTGTTATATATTAGTACATGACCGTATTCTCTCGTTGATACAAGTATGTAAATATATTTATTTGTTCAATTTTCAGTCAAATTACTAATCGAATGAAAGGTATTCTCAAAAAAGACCTTGCATATTTTTTATACCAATTTCAAAGAATGTGTATATATATCCTCAGGCATTTCAAAACCAACTCCGATAGATACATAAACCTCGATGCAGTTCAAAAACGACCAGATTTATCATCTCCAAGTTGGGATAAATTCATCAATAAGAAATATGCCTGCCAGATCTGCTGTCATATCGCTACAAAGACAAAGTGTTTGCCGGCCTAAACACAGTAATTAGCCTGATGGTCTTGTGTTGGGAGCATGCTAGGCCGTTGGCCATTAGGTGTTGCCGCTTGGGAAGTAGACGATAGTTTTTTGACTTTATAGAGTCACGATCACAGGATTTATTAGGTTGATAGATGCGAACACTTATTTTATGACAATAGGAAGATCTTCTCAGCCGAATGATAAAAAAAAGAGGCTATAATGAGACTCTTTGAAACGTGTATTAGAACCTCGAAGAAAAAGCTCATTCTAATCACAATTATAGATCTTGAAAAGCTGTAAAAGTAGTGCATTAAATTATAATGTTATGAATATTTCTGGAATGGATATTTTTCTAGTTATCTCTCTTTATATATATAAACCGCGTCACACCATTCAGATGAGTATCTTATAAAATACTATCCATCCACAATCAACATTCATATCAGGTTGTGTTGTAGTTTTGTTACTATCTGTAAATCGAACATCAGTGAACATTGCCTATAAGAGTCTTATTTTGAAGTGGAAGATATCAATAATATTGTGTTTGGTTCAGTCTACTCTTGATACCAATGCTCAGAACTGGATATGTCACAAAAACTGTTCAGACTCAAAAGTGTTCCGGACTTTCGGAGACTGAGAGAGTTTAATCAAAGTATGGTCACATACAGCTGGTGTCAAAGAAGTTAATTGTATTACTTGAAAAAATCTTGTTTCTAATAGTCCAGGAATAATTCTTTATTTAGTGACAAGACAGCCTCGAAATTTTGAAACATCCAAGATGGACCGCTTCAAAACAGTCTGGCTAATTGATACTTAGCCTAAATTGGGAAACAATGATTGTATATCAAGAATTCGATGTTTAAAAAAAACTATCTGTGGTGAGGTGCAAAGATATCTGTCTATTTTATACTCTCTCTTTGTGCTGTGGTCTTTTTCCACTTCTGTTTTTATAAATTGTGACTCATTAGTATTTTGGACAGTAATTGTCTACACCTTGTGACTGTTTATTAATGCTGTATTTTGCACTTCCAATGTTATTTGATCATTTATATCCGTGAAATCCTCTGTCGGAGACTTTTTTCTCTTACCATAAGAGATTCGCGTTAATTTTACGTCTATGAGCTACACTGATTTGTCATTCATTAATGTTTTATAGTTAATTAGAAAATAACATTAAAAATATCTTCTCTCTGTTATAATATTTTTCTCACTGCCATAGTAGAGCTCAAACCACTTCGAACATGAAGTTATATATTCCGTTTATTATCCCACTGATACCTGCAGAATCTTGTTGACTGGTTTACCGAGGAGAAAAAGGACATTTCACCACGGACATTTACGAGTACAGCTTGAAACAAAAGTGAAAGTCCTTTTCTAGCTGCCCCAATCCTTCAATCTGGTCATAGGGTAGATACAACAGGTATCAAACGAACACAAGACGGACTTCAACTTCTGGCTCAAGCTCTACATTGCCAGGAGGTAGGTTTTGAGACACGGAAGGTATATAATAGAATCTATATTATTGCAAACCTGTGCTCTTGGAGCTGGTTGTACCAACTGATGATTAGTGAATTAAGCAATAATTAGCGAACGAATTTGATATCACCCTTGGTACGTATGTTATTTTCTTGCTTTAATCAATAATTAACTAATTAATACCTCATTATCGTTTATTAAAGCAGCCTCTTATAGTCTCATTAGAAGATTTAACAGTTCTCGTCTTTTGCTAATAGATGATAACAGGCTAACAACAATTAAACTGACAACTGTATGCGACCGACCCCTTCCTTCCTACCATAAAAAAATGTAACTATTAATCACATCTTCCACCATCTCATTCATTATTTACCGATACCAATAGATCTTCCCGTCATCAGTGTAGTGCGTCGTTGAACCATAGACTATGGTTGAGCCCAATATCAGTGACTTAATAGGCCTACATGAAAAGTCATGTAGGCCAATATTTAATACTATACAACGTAATTTGTTTATAAAACACTCATCGAGTCGACAATTAATATTATCAAGATACATTAAAATATCGATTATTTAATCTAGGAATTTCCTAGTTTCCCATGAATTGGTCTAGACGAGGATTCTGTTTGATGGCGTTCAATGAGTGATATGAATCTGCGAACGCCTGGAGCGCTTCATGTCATTGTTCTCTGGCTATTGCGTGAGTTCTGTCCTGCATGAGTTCGTTCCCCAGGACTCGGCCGGGGTAGAGGAAGGAGAGATAATGGTCCAGAAACCTCGCGGCGTTCGACCCGCCGTACAACCACATGTAACATGAAATCGCATCGCACGGCGCGATCAGAAACAGCACACATTCCTCTGATGTGCACTAGTTCAGCCGAGGACCTCCAACCCTCGTATCGTCCTCCAAACTTTATTCCCAACTTCTCACCCCGCGGCGTCCGATAAACTAATATCCGGACAGATTTCATCTGATTCTCTCCCTCCTCTCTCTATATATATCTCTTTCCCTCTCTCCCTCCCTCTCTCTCTTCTCTTTCTAATAAATCGACGTCATTTCACTATAAAACCCCCTTGAATACTGTGTCTAATGAGAGGCCTTACCCGCTCTAGAAAGGTTTGATTGCTTAGGCTTAGTTTCCAAACTGTAAACGATATCTTCTGTGACCTCAAGTATACCCTGGTGGACATTCAGGAGAGGTCGAATGGATCGAGTTGAAATAACTCACGAGAATGACCCCGAGCTGTTTTATTCATTTTTCAGATTATTTCACTGTCGTAACATGGAATACAGTGTATCCATGTTTAGTTCGAGACAGTTTAATTAAATACGGAATTACTTCCGTGATGAACGGTCTGGTTATCAGCGTAATCTCAGATAAAGGAAGTAATCCGAGGTTCATTCCTCATCCTAATGAATCTTCTTTATTGTTAAAATTAGTCTCATTATTCTAATCCTTAATTAACTTCATATACGTGCGTGAGTAATCGACTCTTTATTACGGCTTATTATCCTTCAAATATATCTGTATTTGCTATCCGTAATCATGTTCTCATTTCAACAGTTTCAGTAAATCATTTTGTTTCATTTTATGTCATAATTGGCAAACCCAACAACTGGGCATAGTGTGGAAGGTCCATATGAATCAGATTATCTGTTTTAAAAATGAAAATTGTATGTATATTTTCTTACGTGAATTAACTATGTTAGGAAAACTAAAGGATTCATGAGGGCGAGTAAAACCAAATATATCTTAAAACGATTGAAGTAATCAATAGCTAAATCAGGAAGACAGTGAGTTAAAAGATTCAAAATGATTGTGATGTGGCTTATATAGCTTTCCATTACATTTCATATAAAACCTAGCTTTTCTTAAGAGCATACGCTGAGTTTTCCTACTTTTATAATAAATATTTTCTTGGCGTTATTAAATGTATATTAGGCCTATGCTCGACATCAAGCCAATGTTGTGAGTTATTTCAAATGAACTGTCGACGCCGGAAACCGGTTACTCCCCCCCCCCCCCCCCCCCCCCCCCCCCCACCCACCGATTAAGACAGACGAGGCCTCGATTCATCAACATTATATACTTTTAATATTAAATTCTACTTGCTATGAAGCTGTATAATAAGTGATATATTAAATATTCTGCGTATAATATTCATCTTTGTCAGTCGAAGGTTCTTTTATAAAATTCATTACTTCATTTCGTGATTCATGAATAACTCTCAAATGTATAAAGGTATGTAGGTCTGTGTTGAGTGCCTATATATTATAAGATATTGCCTATATATTATGCAAGAGAGTGACCATACAGTGAATTCTTTGGCAAAAACATGGTTGCCGCTTTTTTATTGTCAACTCTCTGTCATATAATTATATATAGGCAGGTTTATGTGCTGTTTACCTGCAAGTGATGAATCAATCTATTTAATCTTCAACTAAGATTGAGCCATTAGAATGAGTAATATAACTTGGAAATAGGAAGGGTTATTGGCAAAATCATGGCCGCCACAGCCCTCATGACCGCTCTCCCTCTCTCGTATATATGGCTCTCTATATTACTATATCTGGATCCATTTACTTGGCTTTAACGACCCTCGTTAAACTCTCGAAGCATTAAAATCACTACAAGAACACTCGTATCGTTGTTTGTAAGGAGGACATCTCAAGTCGGCAGTCTTCGATGGAAGTCTTTTGCAGGCGGAACGGAACTATAAATCGTCGTCTCTTCCTAATTTAGAGCATCTAGACTATACTTGTATCCACGAAAGAAGGATACAAACATAAGAAATACAAATATCACCGTTATTAGGCCTATAGCGTAACTGTGACATTTTCAGGGTATTACGATTTTTCATGATGAGGTTTACTGTAAAAAGCTAGGGGTGCCGTTCGATATGAGAATTGCAAACGATATCGAATATCGATCGAAATATATCGAATCGGAGAAAATGTCGAATCGATTCGAAAAATATCGAATGAGAAAAATGCGGGATTGTAAGTCATGAATCTCGATCAGCTAATCCTGTTTCAGCTTCAGTTTATGTTTCACCTTTTTTTATAATGATAATCATAATAGATATTTTTAAATCTCTAGGATCTCCCCATCCAACGATGTTGGGTTTGACTGATTTGGTAGCCGACTTGATAATTTACTAAATTATATCTGATCTTAGGACGGCCAATTCCTTTTTCAAATGAATAGTAAGTCATTGACTATCTGATCTGCTATCTGCTAGTTATAGCAATCTTATATACTGGTGGTCATGAGAACACATTATGAGCACGTCCAGCCCTTTCCCCTGACCACTACATACTGACAGCAACGAGAGAAACCTTACGAAAAGACTCTTTTTATTTATTTCATTCGCTTTTGGTTGTGTATTCACATTTCACTTATTTTTGTCACTTGGTACATACACAATTGACATATACTTACTTGACAGTTATTACTCATTTGAGTCATTTATGATTCTCTCACTTGAAATCGATCATCGTTTCAATATCGAATGAATCGAATATCGAATATTCCAATCCGATATCGAATTAAAGTCCCAAAATAGCGAATATATCGACAGAAAACGAAACAGTCCCCCTTGAATAAACGCAACTTCATCTACCATAACCGTTGAATCCTTGAAGTTGCTGCTAGATTTTGTAATTATTATCGAAGTGTTTACAATTTTTTAGTTGTTATAGGACCTTTTTCTTTCGTGGATGGAAGTATATATATAGTCTTACTGCAGCCAATTGAATAGAAATCGTCTCTGGGGTTCTATAGGTTCATTTCACTTTCCATGCGTTGAATTTGAATCTATATTTCGCTTAATGTTGATTGCGAGTTTGGTTTATCGTACAATGTCTCCTTGTAAGGGGTTCGCACTACTTTACGAGCACTTTGTGCGCCTGTAAGTTAGACTGTGCAGCCGCACGCTGGCGTGGCACGAGTTGCAGTAGCGTAAGGAACAGCTGTTGGGGCTGGCTAAAGCAGAAAACGACGGCGCTACATTCATTGTAATAATGAGTTCGATGTTTACTACACATTTACACGAGTCATAATAGAACCACAGAACACAAACTTTCAGGTTTAATTTTACACATTGATCAAGGTGGATTATAATATCATGTACGGTATTTGGTTTTCAAGTTTTGGTGGAGGAGCCAGGTTTTTCCAAACTACATCGCAGTACGGGTAATGTATAATATCATATGCGTGCGCAGGACATCCTAATAGGTGCGACTTATTACGAAAAATTAAAAACACATATTCTAGCAAAGCTATATACATGTTTACACAATATACATAATAAGGTGTTATCCCATTGTTATCCAAATATACTAACTTTATTATAGTGACGACATGAACAAAACGTGAGCTGAAAACGAAATTACATTACAATTACTTTCAAATATTAGAATTTAGAATGCCAACTTCTCTGATGACATATGGAAATTATACTGATTATATTGACCGATATTAGCAGGTCAAATAACTTCTCTGTATAATATTCACGACTACACTCCTAACAGAAGAATAGCCAATAATGTACACTATCACCAGCCGATAATGGAAAAAGCTCCCATTTCACCCCGCAGGAGATTTTTATAAATTTAAACGAATTGAAAGGCTTTTTTATACTTTAATACATGTTTAAGAATTACGATTGTGCAAGAAATTCTGTGGTTCAGAGATTATAATTAATTCATTTGTCCTCCAGGACCCACCCATTTTCTAAGTCGTGACGTAAGCATTACCTACTTCTGTTCGTTTCATTACAAAATCGAGTAGCTCTTCTACGTCATGACTCGGAGTCTCTGGGGGACAAATAAATTAACCATGATTTCTGAATTTGAGAGTACGAATTTCAGCTTTCTTTAGAATTAGGGACAAATTCGCCTCATTATTGATTCAAATCTAGTCCAGGAGTTGTGATGTCATTTAGCATACTATATACACGGGACACGGGACACGGGAGTCGGGAGTTCGATGTGTGACGAATGACCAGGTGAACTGGGCATTGAGGAATCTCGCGCCTGATACTGATCTAGACGCTGCACTGAGTTCATGTTGAATGCAGATTTCGTAGAAAACGAGTTGTGCATAATCCATGAATAATTCAGCATCACATATACATGCATGTATCATGTATTCGAGTAGAAGGTGTTACCTGAGTTGTACTGGAGACATCGTGTGTATATTCAATAGCGGTTAAGAGTGCATGGGAGTCGATTTAGAGAAATATCAGGTTTTTGTGCGGGAACTTTTGAGCACTCCGAGATATTAAAATTGGAAAAGTTGAAAACACAGATTTTTTAATATCTTCGAGATAGTGGGCCTATAAGTCATAACTATTTGTCTCATATCGCATTATTGGCACTGAACCGATTCTGTTCAAAAACCATCCCAACTTATTCTGTTAAGACACCAATCTCAAAAAAAAATCGAGTCGATTGGTTAGTTTTCCTAACCTGTGTGCCGCATACAAAAATACAAAATCAATGAAAAACATAGAAACGAAGCCCATGATTTTTCCAGTATATGAAATGGAAGCTTTTTCTACGCTCCTTCAAATGTATATATATATATATATATATATATATATATATATATATATATATATATATATATATATATATATATATATATATGTGTGTATAATGTGACTGTGTGATTCATATTTTTGTTATTATATATTCATCTTTCAACTAGTCTTTTCATAGCGTCATACTTTATTTCAATGTAAATGTATAATTGTGTATCATATTAGCCATGGAATGCACATCTGCGTGTTTCATGCTTAATCGTGCCCGCTCAGATTTATTTTAATTAGGTAATAAATTATTTCTGAATTTTTCATATTGGAAAACGTTGAATGTAAAAAGTGGAATATTTCTAGTAATAATATTTTATGTGTTTTACTTTAAATCAAGTTCAATTACTGCACCTCTTCAATTATATTCAAAGAACAGATAAACGATCATTAAACCACTTATTCATAACCGGTACGTATTTTTATAAACCAGTACACAACCGGTGTGCAGTTATAAGAAAGCATGATATGACTCCATAAGGTGCATATGTTACTCATTGTGAATATGTCGCTTACAGCGCATGGAATGTCTGAGGTCTGCCGAGTCGAATTGACGTTTCAAACAAAGATATAGACCTAGAACAATAGACACTTTGGCACCTCTTGATTATTTTAAGACTTCGAGACGATCTTGTCAGCAAAACGAATGATTCATTTATCATTCCATTTATCATTCATAATAGCATCTGTCGATAATAAGTTAATCCGCAAATTACTTGTAATTACTTTTAGTCCATTATGAATGAGTGGTTAAACTGGTCCTTATGTAAGTACAGTTACAGTTTCTACGCTTTCATCGCCGACTTCAGTGACGTATTAGGGCTGGTGAAGGGGTTGGTGGTGGTGATGTTGGTAGGGGGAGGGGGTGAGATGAAAGTGTTCAGTGATCGTCAGCAGTTTTCAACTCCTACACCCCGACTGCGCGTCAATCGAAACTTCACGAGATATGCATACATCAGGTCTGTCGCTTCCTTGCACTACATTTCGTGGCAGCTACGTCTCGTCAAACATGACGTCACTGGTGTCATGTAGGGGAGGGCAAGGGAAGGGGGGGGGGGGAGTGGAGCGCGGGAGAGGTAAACAATGGATGTAGCCTAATATTCAATCGTAACAATGCGAAGCATCTATTCTATCTCTATGGGAGATTTCTGCAAATAGTATTTTTATTTAGAAGTTCATTGATTAATTTACAATCGTGCATACATTTATATTTGGTGACAAGACCGCCTGGAATCTTGAAACAAGCAAGAAATGCCCCATCTAAACGGTCTTGCTAACTTATTCTTAGCCTCAATTGGAAGACAATGATTGTGTATCAAGATTTCTATCTATAGAGCAGTGAAGATTTAAATGGTAATCTGTATTTAGCGAATAGCCCAGCTAGCACTTGAACTGCCGAGGGGAACCACATTGCACCTCTGTCAGGATGGTGACCACGACGGAAGTCAAACCTCAGTCTTCTGGACGACGGTTCTGATACCCGTCTCAATCAAGCCCACCGCATAAGAGAACATCAAGGATAATGATGCAAATCAAAGGCTGACATTTTGATGGCAACTCTATAGGTTATCCTGTAGAAGCTGCAGGAAGGTAGAATAGTAGGGGCTGCTAGTAGTGAACCGAAGAACTGTAAAATGAAAAACAGGACATGGGACATCGAGTGTATTGCCACCAAAATAGTAGCTTTCAACTTGCAAGAAGTACAGCAGCGCTATTGCGAGAGAGAGCGAGAGAGAGAGGGAGGGGGGGGTGATGACTGTAGACTTGAATGACTATAGAAGATGTCGTCTTTTGGCTTACGTCCCGCCCTTATCGTGTCTTCTGCT
This sequence comes from Brachyptera putata, assembly GCA_907164805.1. Lineage (NCBI taxonomy): Eukaryota > Metazoa > Arthropoda > Insecta > Plecoptera > Taeniopterygidae > Brachyptera > Brachyptera putata. The sequence goes on along the minus strand of OU015462.1, from coordinate 9,008,392 downwards.
AGTTTTAGCTGCCAATTTCTTTAGGGTGGAGCTGAGAAGAAAATCTCCTAAGTCGCTAAATCTGAAACGCAAATATAAACCGCATTTACATAAGTGCCACGTGAATCGATCCTATACTAAAGGATACACAAAAGTGACACGAGTACATAAAAGTCGTGGATTGCCTTCAATGTATGACTCACCCTGCACGCATGCATGTTCCCGAGTGCAACCACTAACTATATTAGAAGAATCAGCTACGGTACTTAGCTACTATCAGCTACCATTGCATTCAACAACCTTAATGGTCGCCTTCATCAGGTGATAACATGAGAGATAACAGAAATGGAATAATAAACAATGGAATAAATACTACATATCACAATTATGCACAAGTGGAATAAGATCAACTGTTGAATTTAAGACTGCACTTCACAAAAAATGGCTGCCATAAGTGACACAGAATAATTGATCAATAGGTAGAAAATTGAAAGAATGATGATAGATTAAGAAGAAGTAATTGATTGTAAAATGACGAACAAAAACTTGAAGCTATAAGGAATTGAAATACAAGATGTGTCATGAACTATAACGAGCCTTAATTGTAGTGGTGTCAATAAAAATATCATACATAAAAATGAAAAAAGATAAAAAAGGGAAAATGAAAATGATTAATTGAATATAAATGATGTTCCAGAATGTGTATACTGATCTTTCCAAAATGTCCACTCTTCTTGGTTTTTAGCAACGAACCGAGTCGAGAATAGAAACTGTATTTCTTCACGGGGAGCCGAATCATATCTCGTAATATCAGTTCAATTCCCGTGCCAATATATTTTCTCGATACGAATTTCTTTCCGATTATTAGATGAAGTCGTTCAATAAATTGGTCCATGAAATCAGTTCACAGTTCACTGGACATCGTTTAAGCTCGCGAAGCAATCAATCCATGAATCGGATTTTCATTATTCTTTGTGTACTCAATCGAATAGAACAGATAATTTTCTATCGAGTTTCGGTTTTGATTGATTTTTATTTTCATTTAACCATTTCTATTTTATCTCGTCACTTATTTTCTGGCCTATACTTCTATAACACTTTTTTGTTAATATATTATCAATCGACTCCCAGTAGCAAAGAGTTTATATCAATTACAAATATTTCTCTAGAGATTAATTGCTTCTGGACGCCGTATTGGGTATATTTTTTCCATTGGTCACATGAACTCCATCCGTTGAATGGTCAACTTTTAAAAACGAGATTCATTTATTTATATAGTGCTCGAACTTGTACTCGTTTCTGAATTTTAAAACCTCTGCTAAGTAATTGTTTTTTCTTGTATATGTCAAGATAGAATACATTTCTCTGTGATTAACGCACTTCATGGCGCTGTAGTGGCATTATCAACGTGGCGTGTCTACGAGTACTTTTGACTTTTTACATCGCTTTGATACCGCGAGAATGTGTTACATAATGGCGTGGTATTCGAAACGCGTGAGGGTGAGGTGCGTGGGGTGCGTGAGGTGCGTGAGTCGGGCCAATGCCCCGCTAAGGACTTGTCGTTTGACAAATACATACTTCAATAACTAACAGCTGAATAGATGTACTGTTCACTGCGCATCGGGAATGAAAAGTAGATTATGGTCTTTATATGAAAAGAAAAATGACTATTTTGAAAATTATACTTGATAGTTATTACTAATTGGTAATGTCCATACATCACTGATCGTTCATACCTATATATGAACGTGTTTGGAAACTGAAATACTTCATGTGCGATGAAAAAGTATGGTCATATAGACAGCGCAGTTCTGGTGTCAATTTTTTTTTTAAATTTCAATGTGTGGGAGAAAAAAATTAAAGAAAAGTTAATTTATTTCCCTCAAAATCGGTTGTGGATTACAACGAAATAGATAATAGCTAGAATTCTGCAAGTCTCGACTTAGCTTCAATTGAGACATTCAAATCGAGATTCCTTTTTTTATTTTATTCTCACCCTCTTCCATAATTTAATCTACTCACACAGTATTTCTTTATCTCCTCTATTTTTCATATCTTCACGACTTCACAAACAAAGAACTTGTCATTCCTCATTTTTATTCCACATTAATGTCTCGATTATGTTCTTCCGTTTCGTCTTCTTCATTCTTTTCTTCTTCGTCCTCGCTTTTCTCACACGATCTGGATTCTGGAAGTCATGCGGGGTTTTGCTTAATTTCCGTGACATTAATCTCATTCCTCTCGTGACTGAAATTAAAGGTACACCAAAATGACCCCAATCCTGGCATTCCATCTCTCTTACTCTCCCCCTCCCCCTTCCCTCGCGTCATTATACTGATTATCTGGTGATGAATAACATTTCGTTATGGGAAAGAATGAGGGGGAACAAAAACTTCATATGCTACCCCCGGATCATTTATTTATACTTATACAAAAATATTTTTGATAATCATCTCTTTCATCATGAATGCTACATGACCGTCAATTCAATACGAAAATATGTAACTTTCGTTTTGATACATTTTTAATAACGACCAAAATCTCGACATAAATAATATACGACGGACTATTTTTTATTACTGTGTACATCGAGATTAAAAGACCAAGCAGTTTATAATTAGTCTCTGTTTCAAGTTCTGGAGTAAATAATTGGTTTTCGTTCACAAACCATGCAGACGAGTTTCTATTTCTGTTTTTGTTTCTATCTGACTCTGTTGTTTGTGTTGTTTGAAGGGCGTGGTACAAACATTCCTCTGCTATTTTCCTTGTGAAACTCGTTATTTAGGGGTTTCAGCCCCTACTTGTCGGCGGGGAAAAGCGCGCAACGTTTTCTAATAAATCATTTTAACCTCCTGAGTGATATGAAGGGAAATAATTCCATCAGTGCTATTTATTTCCCCTCGTTGCATCATCACCGTGCGTGTTTCTCTTATTCGGACACTAATAACTCATACAAGGATGAACACACACACACAATTCTAGAAAACATCAACTCTGCATATTCATAACATTCTGCATTGTTGATGTGACAAATTATTTTCCTGCGGTAAAAGTCAGCACGCGCTCTTTACGCCATTCCGCTGGCAAACTTTCGAACCAAAGCTCCCTAAACACGCGAGAAACTTGACTTTCCTATAAGTTTTATCATCTATAGAAAAGCTTGAATCCTCCACGCATTGTTATCAGTTCTAAAGGTACCACAAATGCCTTATGTTGTCAAATGAATAGCTTTGTTCCCTGTTATGGTGCGTACCGCGTACAGAGATCGACTTCAGCAAACCTCCCCTAGCTATTCAGGCCTACACACACATATATATGTATGTGTGTGTCCCTACTTCGAACACGGATTACCGGTTGAGATTGCAAAGAGGAGGGTTTCTCATAAAACATATAGGTGGCAGCACTTCTGCCTGAGAGATATCAGTGAAAATAATCTTAAACGTTTTACGACAGTTTCCATCATTTGCAAGTAAAATCGTGCGAAGTAACGACAGGCTGTTAAAGGGGTACACACGTATCGAAACGAAACCGACGACAAACTCATACATACATTCATGAGTTCTAGAAATGTGCAGATCATCGTCATCTTTTTATAAACAACGTCTAGATTTTTTTTAAACTTTCATATATACTTCATTAAATTCTCGTCGAGTTATTCGTGCGAAATGAATACAACAATATATGAAGTGGGTTCATAGTAGAAGCTGTATAAACTGTTCCCCAGTCTACAGTATTCGGCTCTGAATACCTCCAGCCGTCTTGTCGGTGTCACCCCCTGCCCCCCTGCCCTTATCGCGATCATCTAATTAAACACTACCGTGACATTTGCATATCATGCATTACCCAGGGGTGTAGTTTAGTAGCTGTACAGCTAGGGGCAAGCAACGCAGGTGGGGGGGGGGGGGGGGTGAGAGATCATCTATACATATTTACCTATGTATGTGTGTGTATGTATGTATATATATATATATATATATATATATATATATATATATATATATATATATATATATATATATATATATATATATATACACACACATATGTGTATGTGTGAGTATGCCCCACGAACGATAAACATCGCTGACATTTTTGACCTGAACTCTTCATGTGTAAAGTATGTGGCCATTAACCACCCACTGTGGAACATTAACACGGACATACAAAGCATTATGCAGTAATTATGATCAAGCCTATACTGATAAGCAATGAGACAAAAGCCCCCATTTATCACGACATTTAAATACAGATTAATTAATTGTTTGCACCGATGTGGGGTGTTTTCACTCAATCGGAGTGTTACTAAAATACCATTCCAATGTTCAAGTCAAGTGAAGGCAGAGTGAAACCAAGAAAAATTTCAGTAAGGATTGTCGACCGGGACGGCGATCGAACCCAGGTTTTCTGAATGACGCTTTCGTGCGCTATAGCGACTGATGTATACATACTACTCATTGAAAACGAAAAAAATCTAATCCTTAAGCTTATGCAACCCAACTAACACGCGTGTAAGACGCTGTGTACGGGTCTTCCTCGAACTTGGTCCACCTCGATACCACGTGACCTTCAGTGCGGGCAATACGTGCTTGTGTCTGGCTGATGAGTTGATTTCCATCACGTTTCACAGCGTACTACGTCCATCATGTTTTACAAATGGTGGATATGTTTTTTTTTTTATATATATTGGGTTTAACGACGCACTGTAATGACAGCGAAGGTCTATTGGCGTCGGATGGATGATTAATGGGGTGATGGGATGATGAGATGAAGGTTTCCTGGTTAATGGGAAGGATAGTGGGAAGGAAGCGGTCGTGGCCGACTTATTGTAGGAGCCATCCCGGCATCAGCCTAGAACACAGAGGGAAACCACGAAAAACCCCTGTAAAGATGGTCGGCGGCGGGGATCGAACTGGGTCCGAAGTTCCCGTCGCCTACCAGATCACAAGAAGCGAGCGTGCTAACCACTGCGCTAAATGTGCTGGTAATATATGTTGTTTTAATCGCCAACGTAAGACGCAGATTGAAGGGATAAGACATAAACAGACTTGGATCCGAAGGAGAGAACACACTTCTCTATACATACCATGAATTTACTATAATATAAATAATTGTATTTTTTATTATCAACATCGAAATCTTGATATACAATGATTGTTTCTCAAAAGACTACGGCTGAATTAGTGAGACCGTTTTAAGCGACACCTCTTTTGGTTGTTTCACCTCGAGGCGGTCGTGTCACCAATGTAAATAATTATCTATGGGCTTTCTAAAATTAAAAACAAACATCACAAGGACTACGCTGACTATGACCATACTTTTTCGCCACAGATGCAAGTATTTCGGTTTCCAAATGTACCATTTTTGTGATGTACCAGGACATTACCAGGACATTACCAGCATTGATATTGAGAGTAGGCCTAAACCAAACACACGAATGTTGATATATTCCACTTTTAACTCTTATATAGGCACTAGTAATAGGCCTAATTGTTTAAAGAGAGCAGTGATGTGTTGATCAATTATATAAACTTCGGTATTTGAAGAAAAACTCAGCTCGGCTTTGAATTTTTGCAAGTGCAAAGTATTTTGAAAGTTTTGCAAGTTTGAACATAAACAAGTGCGTTGCCAACTATAAGCTATCTGTGCCGAATGCCGATATCTACGTGTTATGTTGGTAGACGACCTTCTGTCGTGGATACAAGTATATATGATCTGATAGATACATTCCATCTTACAATAGTTATTATCAGATCGGTTTCACTTAGTTTAAGACCTTAATTATCTCCAGTACCCATTTATTATCTTGAAATGTAGTAGACTACGTGAAATCTTGATATGAATATTTTGGGTGTCATAAAATTTAATAGTTCTTGTTCTTTGGAAAATCCTATTAAAATTTATGTCTCAATTATATTATTCTGTTCAAAGTTAATTATATATGTTAACTCACAAATTGCATCTCTTTTTGTTTTCAGGTAAGGAATCAAGAGTGCGAGATTTTGACTGCTAGAGTTGATAACGAGTATACCAAGTGTTGGTAAGTGATGAAAGCCTCGGGTTCGTTTTAACAGCGTTTAGGAAGCAATTACCACACAAATATATATAAATTGCAGTGAATCATGACGTTTGGGATCATGATCATAAGCTCCGAGCTCATGGTGACTGTCATAAGATGAAAAGATAACTTTTAGTATCAACTGAACTCAGCTTTTTAATAATACGGTAGCCACTAGAATGCGTGCCTGAGAGCTGAGAAGACAAAATGTAGCTAAACGTTGGCCTGCAAATAGTTGTGTAACAAAGAAGAATGAGCATTAATTAGTCGGCAATTAGTTACAGTGTGATCCAGCTGTACCAACTGATGGTTGCATATCAATTAGTTGGATTACTTGAGATACGGGACAAAGGGTGATAACAAGTTAATTCGATAGTTTTTGCTCACAGCTGGATAGCATGTGAGGCGATAGGGTATACGTATTTCATTTCATATATTATTTTGTAGGTTACCGGTATTTTTTTAAATATATATATATAATTTTCATCATCAGGTGCACTGAACTTTTTAATTAGATACCAAAAAAGGGCCCTTACCGCGACTGCCACTCAAAATGATATGCATCTAGCTAGCTCCAAAAGACCGGGACTTTGATTGGTTATTGTTCACTACAGAAAAACGAGATACCTTGACAACACAAAATATTAACAAAGTTACTGTCTTTCAGACTGCAAAAACGTGACATATTTTGTAGCCCATCTCATGACCAATGCTCAGATTTTGTTCTAACAACAATTGAAATACACAAAGACTGGACATGTTCTGAAGCGTCTCTATTAGATAACAACCAATCAAAGTCTATATACTCTTGGAGCTAACTAGACCTAGGGCATTATTCCAATTGACAGTCGCTCTAAGAATGTGTATCTGAATACTGATAGACGTCCAATAAACTACAATAAATAATTTGCATGTATAACTAGAACAAGAGTGGAGGTGCCGGTTCCAAAACTAATTAACCTTATGCCCAAATATGTAGAATGCGTGTCAAGCGTGTATAAAACTGTCTCCCAGAGAGTCTTATTCTCCTCGTACTATTATTACCAGGCAGTTATTTTGATTGATGTGAATTAAAATTTAAATGTCGCATCCTTTTCTGTTTTGAGCTCAACCTTTCCTACTTGCTACTACCGGTGGTTTCTCTGCTGCCTACAGACTCAAGCATGGGCTGGACGGATTAAAACAAACCGGTTATAGAATAGTAATTAATAAATACATCGTACCGTGCAAGCGTAGCGAGGACACCCGTTCGGCTCAAACGAGTCGCCGTCCCGAGTTAGCGGGAAAAATCCCTTGAAAACATATCCCCTGGGAACTCGAACAAAGATGGTTGGTTGGAATTTTATTTAGAAGGTTGAAATTCACTTGGAGACAGAATTTTTTATTTTATTATATTTCTTTATTGGTTTTAAAGACGCACTATAATAATGAGTAAGATCTATTGGTGCGTATAGGATGAAACTATAGGCCTTAACTTGAATCTTTACAACTTCTGTTCAGGTTATATAGGTTAAAGGTTGAGTAGAAGATTTTGGTTAGCACTGATATGGCGTTTGCTATGATCCAAAAATTATTCCCAATGGATGTTTTTTCCATGGATATGTTTACATTGATTCACCGTCCCCCGTGGCTCATTCAACTGGAACACTGCTTTAGAAACGTGAGTCAAGTCGAGCGTGGGTTCGAGTCCCGACCTAGGGAATTGGTTTTTGTAGACATCGTTCGTTCATCATCACCTTATTTGTACCTCGAAATAACCTAGCTGTTGATAAGTCGTTTCAATTATCATCATCTTCAAGTGGTTAGTCTCCTTCTCTATATCTCTCTTTCTCTCACTCTCGCTCTCTCTCACTCTCGCTCTTTCACTCCGGCGTTATGCTTGCAAGATGGTGCCAATTACGTTGTGTATGGTGAATCGCCTCGGGTACCAAATTGATGATGTTTGTTATTGATTCAGAGTTCAGCCCGGTGCTTTTATTGATTCTATTGAATGAGTACTTTAGGGGGATTACTAGACACTAGTAGTTCAGTGGCAACGCTCTTGCTTCATGTGATCGGCAGATGAGGGTAGATTGAGCCTCGGTACGATCCCCGCCACCATTCATCTTTCTAGATATATTCCGTAATTTTCCTCTATAGTCTAGGCTAATACCGGGATGGTTCCTAGAAAATAAAGGCCACGGCCGCTTACTTCCTTTTATCTAAGCAACCCTAATCTCATTCATCCCATTAATCATTCATCTGACGCCAATAGATCTTGGTTATCACTACAGTGCGTCAATTGTTGAACTCAATATAAAGTAATGAATGAATACATTAGCGTCATAATCATTATAACTAATATGTGCGTATAAAAATATTCCAGATGAATAATACTAAAATATTTTCGACTTGATTGCACAATTTCTTCTGAAAATTATCATTTTTGCCAAGTTCTTCCACAGCAGATAGAACACATGATTTACAAAAAAAGAAAATTATAAAGTTTTGTGTTGATCATTGTTTGAAAACTGATCATAGTAGGCCCATATAGGCCTTATGATAAAATAATAATTTTTTACTGTAACTCATACATACCTGGGAAATGAAAAAATTAAATCGATAAAAATATAGAAGAAAATTCCATAGTGCATACTGTATGAAGTTTTCATTCAAGCAGGATATAAGTCAAAACAAGAAATATTCCCATAGATGTTAACATATTTCTTGTCGTAGCAAAGCCCTGTAACTAAATGCGATATCACATTTTGATATCTCCACACAGTTCTTCACGTGTGCCTTTCTCTCGGTTTTTATTGTAATATCTGTGACAAGACGAATACGTGCAATATGTTATTGTCACATCTCACTCCCAGGTCTTTTCTCGCGTGTTGCATTGAAATCAGTCGTACGGCGCGTCGGAAGCTCGGCACAAAAGAACACGACGGCTCTTGGCACGGCCAACATCACATCAAACGAGGTTTCATCAACCAAAGTAGCACTCGAATTGCAGTATGGTTGCTGTACTCAGTAATTTGGTAGGGAGCTTACCTAGTACCTTCGTGATGCTTTTTCATTATGAGTAGTATCGAATTGATCTTTGATGATGTAATTATGAGTAATAAATTTAATTATTAATGGGTTATTAAGATTATCTAATATTTATTGATTATTCATGAAAGTGAAAGCGAGTTGAATTGTTTTATGACAAACGTATATTCTAACTTTTTCAAGTTTTAAGAAGATTGGTAGTCTGCATATAAGCTCGTAATAAAGGGACCATCTCGGTATCAACCACAACGACGTTGATAAACCAAAGAAAAACTTCTGACACGTCTCGGCACCGCTTAGATGAAGTCGATACCCTAAATGGGAGACCAGTGGTTTACTGTAGTTTTCGAGGATCATTAAAACTAATGCCTTCTTATCTCTCGAAAAGGAATTTGTTGGTTGAATCAAATTACGATGAGTAGGAACAGTCTTAGCTGACCAGTTCGGTTTAGCGTCTTCTCGTACTGGGAAGCGCAGCAAATTATCTATAGATGGCAAAGAATCACACAAATTGGGTGATCTTAAGCTGAGTACTATGTCTATGATGAACATCAGAAAACAACCAATGGCCAACGTTCAGTATCAACTAAACTAGCCAGCCGTAGTTGATCAGTTGTGGGCCACCACGATCCATTCAATTATAGAGACATTCTGATCGGTAAAATACAAAATCTTACACAGTAAACAGAACAGTTGATTGGTTGATATATGTTTTGTGACGTCAAAGGGGCTGGAAACGGAAGATGTTAATAAGAAACCAGAATGTATATACTTGAGCTCTGCGGCTACAAACTTCACTGCATTTTTTATGATATCGCAACGAAAAGCAAATACGATGGATATATCTTGCGTCTATGTTAAAACTTGAAAGCCTCCATATTTTATTCTCTTTCACCGTCTCAACTTTCGAAACTTTCTCATCTTCCAAAGTCTCAACGACTGGTCAATACGTTCTATCTTCGAAGCTCTATTTTCTGAACAGCAGACGTTGCAAATCGCAAATTCCAATCAGTTGGATCCTTTCATTTCAGTGTTGCGTCCAGACGAACACCGAACTTTGCATCTTTCAAATACATGTCTTAAATCCGTTCAAATCACATCTTTTGGTATCCTCTTCAGATATTGTCCTTTTCGTATAATAATCATTTCTAATCTATTTATAGTCATATCATCAAACTTGCAGCATGATACACTTGTATCTACGATAGAAGAAGGTCGTCTACTAACTAAATAATTGTGAGAACTTCTGTAATTACATTTGACCACTTCCGTTTTCTTGCCCCCTAGACGTCATAAAACATAGCAACCAATCAATTGGGCTGTTGATTCAGGGTGATTTTTGAAATCTTCAATCAGAGTATGTCTATATAGTTGCATGGATCTACGTAGCCGATTAAAAAGCCACACCCATCACTAGTCGTCAATTAATCTTGGTGTAAATTTAACACTTTTGAACGATGCAGTTACAATTTTTATTCGTATACCTCGTCCTGAAAAACCATTAGGCCTATACTCTGAAAATAATGCGTATGCTGTATGCAGCGCTATGTTTAGTCTGGATATTTTACCTGACTACTGAATATAACCCAACCCTCCGTTGACAATATTCCATTCTAAATATAAGTTGGATAGCGTATAGGGCTATACATATAAGTATAAAAGTGTCAAGTGATATTTGTGTTTGACTTGGATATGTTGGTAGACGACCTTCTTCTTACATAGATAGAATTGTTTATTCAAGTTTCCAAAATGTTTCTTCCCTAATGATCTGGGTCTAACGTGAACACGCATTAACCCGTGGGTCCAGATTGTGCTCTGGCATCAAGTCATCCACTATTATCCTCTCTCCTGCAAGCACTGAGTAAACCTGGTTAAACTGTGCGTGAATTAATTACCGCGGCTTTACGAGCCAACTTCATTAATCAGGGCGGCCAACACTTCTTGGTTTACGACGTGCGACGAAACGGCCCACACATTTGCACACGGCGCTGATGTCGAAGAGGCCCGAAGTGTGATCGTAAAAGCTCGTGGGGAGACATTGTGTGTGTATACCTTATCGTGCCATGGGGTTAATGCTATCATCTGAATTAAGCACCAATTTACTTGCAAGTTGAGTCAACAAAAAGGAAGAATATTACACCAGATTTTCTAAATGAACTTTATTTAGTATAATAGTCTTATCTTATCCTTCTTCTTCTGAGTTGTCGCTAATATTTTTTTATAGGTTATACTATTTATGGTATAACATCTTCGTTCTTCAAATAATCGTAATGACTTCTTCCAATTATACTTCTCATCTTCGCTACCTCTGAGGATTTAATTAGGAGCTGTGTAGCAGCTTATAGGCTTTGATACGTGCTTGTTAAGGACAAAGATTCTGAAATGGGAATATTTAGCGTGAGGCTGCATATACATTGTGATGTGAGAGATATCCAAAGGCTCTGCAAATACTTTTGTGATCAGAAATTACTACAATGGTACAATTATTAAAATGGTCTTGAAACAACCAAGAGGTGCTGCGTTCTAAACGGTCTTATTCATCCTCATCTTTAATTGAGAAAGAGTGACTGTCTATCAAGAGTCCCAGCTCAATGTTTGGAATCACACTTGATGTGAAAAGGATCTCCAATTGAATCATGGTTTTTATGTATTGATGAAAAGCTTGTGGAATTTGCTGTCAGCGAAGACTGATTCACTCTAGAGTATTTCACTTCGCTTTTATCGTAGATTCGGAAGTCTCTCGCAATGAATATAATTAATGATCTATTGAGGATCATTACATGAAATCAATGCCATTGAAGAGCCAGGTTATTGCGTGAATAAAAGCTCTAACCATAGATAAATAGAGATATTCTCGCGTGTGCCCGTTGTGGTGAAGTGGGCAAGGGGAAGGGGGTGACGGAAAGGAATATATAAGGGTGATGGATGAGAAGCGAATATACACTTGCGGTCACATGAATTGTTTTCATTCGATATCCAAATTCAAATGAAATCTGGGCATTTTGTATCGCTAATGTTGCATACACTGGGTTGAGTGCGTATAACACATTTGTCTTCTATAGTTTCAGTGCGTGAAATATCGGAATATACTTTTCAGGATGCATTTTAATGTAGCTTGATCGACCAATTTGAGTGACCTCAAGTATAGAATATAATACATACGTGAACTATACTGTTTCGAGCGGTCGTCCCCCCTATCCCACACTACTAGCGCGCAGGTAGTTCACTCCTTTAGTGCAGACAAGTATATGTGGATTTTAGCTCCTATTATTGTGTGTATAAAATACCTTTACGATGGAGAAGAATTACAGAGATTTTGTAAGGGTCATTTTTACGACACCGCGTAACGCTCGAGAGTACAACATTGAAGTCGGTGAATGAGTCCCAACCACGCGATATCTTCCCCTCGGTTATCGAGCCTGTTGGATGATACCACGCCAAACAGACCCCAAGGGCCGTTATTCTATAACTCTATAAAACGAAATGAAAATGGCCCATCTTCGTTTTGTTCGAGCGATTCTGTAAACTTTAACGTGGTCGTTGTTGTATCGTATGGGCTCTGATACTTTGGTCGCGCTTCCATTTCGTTTTCAGTTACAGAATGAGTGAGGGCCCAGTTGATGAATTGCAACTGAGAATTCCGAGACGAGCACGTGACAGAAACGATTCCAATTTCCGTCCGTTTGTGATTTGGTTCGCATACAAAACACGAAATTTCTTTTTATGTATTTCTCAACAAAAGCAAGTAAATAGTGTTCTATCATGTGATACCGTTATTTATCAAATAGTTCGTATTGTAGTACAATACCTCGAACATGCAATAATCTTTACGACCGTTATACTGACGTAATAATGATTGGTATTTTTTGGTATTCGAAGTTGGCATTATTATATCATTTTGATAAACAGATATTCCTGCATTAATTGACTTATATTTTGTTTATCGTTCCATTGTTATTGTATTATTCTTTCGAATAAGTTATTATTGGTAATCTTTATATTTTTAATTAATTGATTTCTATTCTGCGTTTAGCAATCTTGACTATGAACAGAATCTTCAATGAAGAATGAAGATATGTATATAGATCTACATAGCGTATAGGCGTGCGCAGATACACGGGTCCTGTTTATCCTAAATTATCTCAAGACTCTGACAATTATCACAGAATCACATTTCTTGCACAAACATAATACCTACAAACAGCTTTTGGTTCCTTTCAATTTTAAAACATTCACTGCGGGGCGAAATGGGATCCTTCCCCATTATCAGCTCGTGATTCTGTTCATCAGCTCTGTAGGTATTCTAGTAATAATATTTAGTGTAAAATAGTGTAAATAATATTTCATTGTAAAATATTCAAGTTATGTTTTCAGCTCACATTTTTGTTTTTGTTCCACTTATGGTGTGAGCATATTGATGAAACAATTGAACAACACTTAATCATGTAAAATGCGTTTTCAATTTTCCACAGTGAGCCATATAAGTATATCGAAATGTCCTGCGCACGCATGCATGCACACAAGTTTTATTTCTACAAGAAACTTATTTTATTCGAACTATGCCTCCTTATGAAATCGAAGTTTTTAGTGGGTTGTCCCTTAAACATCACAGATTAGGTGTGATGCCTTCTGGAATATTATTACACTAATTTATAAGTTAGCTCTGAGCCGTTTCATCAGATTACGCTCTCCCTGGAGGTAAAGTCCGCTTCGTACAGCTATTCAAGGCAGTGCCTAGCATTAATAAATCAATCGATTCGGAAAGAATTTTCACGGGGGAGCTTATCGTTGTTAATAAATTATACATGTACCGCAAGTTTCGTTTCAGTTTTCGGTCTCCATCTATAAACGGCTGTTGAAGCTCACGGCTCTAGATTTAAGATGATCGCATAATGTTGTAAGTCAAGTCTTCTGTGGAATCTCCAAAAGATACGTAGTAAACACTGATGTAATGGTACATCGATTGTTGTCTGGATGACCGATATAGCAAAGATGATTCGATGATTATTGGTATTGAGCTGATTTTCTTGTTCGAAACTAACACCTGTTGTGGGGGTTATTTAAGACGAGCACCCCGAGGGCAAAAAGTTACCACCAGGGGGACTTCTAAGATATAAATGATGGTGAGACTTGAACAGTGCAAGATGCAAAATAAACAAATATACACTTCATGATGCCGACAATATTTGTAGAAAATGCTATAATGTCTCAAATTTTATATAGTGACAAAGGTGAACATATGACTTGTATGTAACAGTAACACTCGATATTTGTATGCCAATTATTTTTACCTCCTCACGACCTGTTATACATAAACATAACTTGTATTCTATTTTGAATGTATGTTATGTATCGACATTATTCAATAAGATACTTGTCTTCATGGTGTGAAGCAATTTCAATACAATATTCTCAGACGGAAAGCCACTGGGATCGTTTATATGTTACATTGACATTGAGTATGCTATACGCTGTGGGTAGGTCCTTCATATTAAGGAATTGCATTGAAATCGTGTTTAGTATATATATATATTTTTTGTTCTGCTTCATATAATAAGTCGGAGTGAATTTTTTACAAATATTTGTGTGAAAATAACATCAAGTGTAAAAAAGTCACGATATTTGCTATGCACTATATATGTATCTTTCACCCGGTTCCAATAAGTCAGGTCGGGGGGTGTCGAACACCATCATCTGTAGGGCCTCTCAAATAATACCGGCTGGCCAATCCTGTCGCATCATCGTCCTCTTCTTCGTCGTCTTCTCCACTTTCTTCCTCCATCTCTACTAATCTTCGTCATGCTTCCCGTTCTTCCCTATGCACTATATGTACTATTTATTCTAAGCATATCATGAGCGTGCACTATATCCAAGCAGCTTGTATCTATACGAACAATGAGTATACCATCTAACAATTGAATATTTGTGACACTTCGGTAACTTCTCAAAGATGCAGTTGCGTTTCTTATCGTGAACCTCGTCATAAAAATTTTTACATTCCAAAATATTTACCATAGTTATATATATATATATATATATATATATATATATATATATATATATATATATATGTGTATACTACTCAGAAGAGCTACAAAGTAATAAGTAAGAAGAGTTATATTCATGTTTGTTGTGTTGTGTTGATAAAAAAACTTGTTCTTGGTACATGTAGTATTATTGTTGTACGAAATGTGACAATTAAAGTATTCATATTCGATGTTTATGTTCAGTTTTATGTCCTTAATAACAATCAAAATAATAACTATATTGTTCATTTCACTGTTTCTATCGCATTATTACCACTTGATAGTCCATATCCACTCTTGAATATGTGAATGTATCACTTGTGCAACTCACAGTTCTACTTTTAATGACGCTGAAAATTTATGCATTCGTATAGTTTTCATATCGAACAGACTCTATCTTAAACTGCAGTAAACTGCGTGTAGTAATCTTGTGGTGTAAGAATATGTCGCTACCAGTATTCGTTATTCAGTATTCAGTATTCGTTATTAAGAGTGCATGGGAGTCGATTTAGCTATACATCAGTTTGTTAGTGATAACTTCCGAACGGTATGAGATATCAAAATTCTAATACGAGAAAAACACAGATATTTTTAACATACAAGTTGGTGAAAGTGAAAACTATTCAACTTTCATCTCATCATTTTCAAACATATAGAGAAAAAATACATATTTTAGCTTTATACGTTTGACAATATACGATTTTAGTCAAATATATAGTTATAGCTTATACCATATTGAAAAGTAGTGAAAATATTCGTGCTATCCCCGTACGTATTAGAATTTTGATATCTCATATCGAAAGTTATCGTGAAGAAACTGATTTTTCGGTAAATCGACTTCCATGCACTCTTAATGATAGGCCTATACGGTAGGCGCTGTAAACAAGCATTATCCATTATGCTCAACATTATGCTCGTTATACACAGAAGAGCATTCCTACATTCGTACAGAGATGTGAAGGTATTCCCATTAAACTACAGAAAACCGATTCGGTCTGTTTTTCCCATGTCGTCTTCGGATCGTTAACATAGCGTTAACACAGCTGCCGAACATACAAATACTGGAAAACCGGAGCTAGATTGACATTAATTAGTCAACAAAAGCAATGAAAAAAATCTTAAAAATTTGTATTTTCTTTATGTAAAATTTATTCTGTAAGTAAATCAAGGAGGATTCACATGAAAAGAATTAATGTCAGAGTCGGTGTCTTGTAGTTTTTATCACGTGGGAAGTCGTAAAACGATCGGACAGTTCGAAATCTTTTATAGAGAAATACTTAAACATATCTGATTAAATAAAATAGTATTTTTTCACCGATTTACTACTGAATATTTGTCACGACTGTCGGCACTGGCACTTAGTGCTAGCTGCTGTATGATAATATGCTAATAGGTTTTCTATATCAATAGTAGAATCTTTTTAACACCTTTCTTGTGAGAAGAATTTATTTACTGCTTTTACTTCCATTGAAGGGAAATGCAGTGTGATCTTTCGGAACCTGTCTCTCGCTTTACGCTGAGTCAACATTCAACAGCCAATAACAGTTTGATTTTGATTCCTGATAAACGAGCCATTGTTCCCTGAAGTACACGATTAGCCAATCAATATCGCTGTGAGTTGTGCGGTTGATAAAACCTTCCTCTCAGAACTAGATCGTTGTCCAAACTACAAACGAATAACCAAGACATTATAGCTCTCCCAATGTTTATTTGCTTGTGGAAAACCACAGGTATGTTAACACACTTTCATTCCAGGTATTTTTGCAGTTAGGACATCATTATCAATTAGTCTCTTCTTTATTATTAATGGCAATTTTTGACATAGATTTTACCCTAGATAGAGTCGAAAAATGTCCACAAAGTCTTCAAAAATGGCTTGACTGGATAAGGACCGGATAAGGACTATTTTAATATGCATATTTTCAATTATTATATTGAGAAGTTAGTGAATCGCTAGTAAATAACCATTTCCAAATCCCTCGTAAATGCAATTTAGAGCCAGTTGTACCAAGTGATGATTAGTGAATTAAGTTGTTATTACCCTTGGTTACCTATGCTATTTTTGTACCTTAAGTAATGATTAACTAATTAATATTTAATCATCAGTTGGTACAATCGGCTCTAACTACTGTCACGTAAAAAATGACTGACAATCGGTATACCAAATTACAATCACAGCCTTCTTGATTGGGTATCATAGTCTTAAAGACTGAAAAGAGATGGCAGTGATTGCAACACAGCAAAATTAGTCAATAAATAAGATTGTGATTGGATAATATCAGATGGTGAACATTGGTGACCTTCTTTTTCAACAATTTTTAGCGATGTCACTCGAAAAATCTCATAATGGCATACGAAATGTAGTAACAAAACTATCAACAATGGGATATTTTTAATAAATGTCGTTAGTGTAATTTGTATGCTATTTTTTTGTACTACTTTTCATAAGTTTGTCAGTTCAACACCTTCAGCGTTCGTGCAACTTTTACTATAGTGAATATGTCTATTCTATCCTTCAACATGAGACGGAATATAAATGACCAATTATTACATTAAAAACTATATGTATTTGTAGTGAAAAATGTATGTATTTGGTCAGCCCTACGCTATATTTTATCCTTACATGTACGACTTTATTCAGATTCTATCTTCGTGTACAAGTTATATCGCGAGTTGTGTTTATAATTGTAATTCTGCGCCATCTGATGTTCGAGATGAGGAATTCCTGATAAACAGAATAATTCCGATGTTTTACATTCGTTCTCATGATTTCACTTTCCTTCCAGCTTGTCTGCTATCTCATTCTGATGTTGTCCAAGATTGTATCTCAGCGAATAGTTCAGAATTAATTGTTCTTACTTTTTTAACATTTAAAAATGCTATGTTTTTCTATAGTGCATTGCTCAAACTCTAAATGTGATCCTCTTTAATTTTTAATTTCTTAATTCTTCTTTATGCCGCAACATTGAATTTATGACTTGCTGCTCGGTTCACGTAACGCTATACACAATGATTTTTTTAGATGTTGCTTAACAACCCCCACCAACAGCTAGGTTATTTGGGGGTACGAATGCCAGGTTATAATGAAACCATGAAAAGATCATGTGCGAAGGAACGTTTACAAAAACCCATGCCTAATGCGGGATTCGAACCCACATTCATTTGACTTCTTTCCCTAAAGTGGTGCCTCAGCTGAATGAGACGCATAATTTGTCTTTGCGGTATCCCTAGTTTCCAACGAACAAAACATTGCCTCCAGGGTGATTTCACAGATATGGAAGATCGTCAAACTTTGTGCAAGATAAAATATCAACAAAAACATCATAAGATGCAGCCAATATTTGTCAGAAATGCTAATGACTCAAATTTAATGATAAAAGAGGTAGGAAGATCACTGGTATGTAATCGAAACACTCGATATTTCTGACATCGATTTTTGTCTCACACCTCATCTTCATCCAAGGAACACGTAACACACTGTGAATGTATATTATGGATCGACATTATTTCAGAAGATACTCATTTGAATGGTATGTAGCAGTTTCACTTCAATATGTTGAAAGGAAAAGCAGCCAAGATCATTCAAATGTTACGTTGACACTGAAAACATTCCGCTGTGGGTAGGTTTAATTCGAACATTTCTGTTGATTCTTTTCTCTCTGCAGTCATCATTCGAGTTATTTTTATATCAAAGGTCACTAAAAGGTTCTTACATTTTTTTCTGGATTTCTATAATGAGCCTAAATGACGTGAGTATATCTTTAGGTGGGCCCCACGTAATAATTGATCATTAGAGATGAATAACATCCGAATGATAAGCTCGAGTCCAACCTCATACCCTTGGTCGCCACAGCAGCGGTTTCTTGATCGCGTCATTACATCTGCTGAGAGAGATCGTGATTAATGAGTTTCAGTTTATAGTATGCAGCCAGCTCCATTGACCACAAAGGTATAGTGATAGAAAAACACAAAAGAATCAAAAACGTAGAAATTAAAAAAGAAGATGACAGACCGAGACATAGTCGAGAGAAGGAGAAAAGATTACCAGAAAGTGAGCAAGGAAATTGTGTTCAGATGGCTTATTCAGAAACCTTGTTCCATTAAGCCGTCATATGTCTTTCAACTTTCATTGGAATGAATCAAAGAAAATCCGTGACGAATTCAGTTTGATTCGAATAGTGGTACCATCTCATCCTGTTTTCGCCCCACACCACGAAAACAAATCAAGTGCTTATATGAATACTTGTATTCACGAAAGAAGGTTGTGTACCAACTTGGCGAACACAAATATCACATTTATATTCCTGTATTGGTAGTGCTATTACTCTGATGAGAAACGCAACTGCATCTTTCAAAAGCGTTCAATCATTTAAAATGTATAGCGTGAACATGTAGACATATATATTCATTGCTTTTTTTACGTTCATTTAGTTGGTATAGACGACCGCCCCTTGCTTTGGATACAAGTATATTAATGATGTACGACATTTTATTGTCGAATCAAATAAAAAAGACATGTTTTCTACAAGGTCGAGTACCTATTACTCCATTGTTGTGGCATACAATGAGAAACAACAATGTAATGAGCTGAGGTTCTCACGCCGCTATTATCACCTGACGGACTGAACTGAGGCCTACGTCAGCCGGACGGGCTAACCAACGACCATTAATTATGACTTATGGAGAGGTATAGTTATGGTCCCAAATTTTAACCGTCATATTATATGAATATGAAAGAATATAATTTATAAAGTTATATATATATATATATATATATATATATATATATATATATATATATATATATATATATATATATATATATATAAACATTTCTGAGGAATTTAAGGCGAATAATAAAATCAATGAGACGAATCGAAATATTAAATATTTCTAATATACCGGTAGTGCTGGGTCTAACAGAAATATGGACACAGAAATAATCAAAAGAATTGGGTTATGAAATATAGAGAATAATTCAATATTTCAATAATTTGTCTCTGCTCTCATTATACACTTTGAATCCCTAAAAAAAGTTTCCATCCCAATATAGCCTACTAAACGCGAAAATTTAAAAAAAAATATATATATAATTATATACATATATATATATATATATATATATATATATATATATATATATATATATATATATATATATATATATATATATATATATATATATATATATGCCTATATATGGGTGTGTATGTGTGTGTGTCTGTATTAATTAAGAATGACTGTGCCATAATATAATATATGATTGCCGAAGATACATGATAATAATCAAACAAATGCTATACATTAATTGAAAGGGCGGGAAAAAATATTAATTGATACAAATAATTGTAGCGTATGATGAGAAAGTATATTGTATAGGCCTGTAAATAAAATGATTGAAATACAAATAACTTGGTTAAAGCTAACGTATTTTTATAGATCGAATATTAAATAATTATTTACTATCATGAATAATGATCATTAGGTAATAATGAGAGCCCTACAAGTTACATCCATATTTACCACTCGGCCTGCGGTCAAACGAGCCACCATTGATGACCAATAACCAGGCATGTTCTCTCTCTCTCTCTATCTCTATATTCTCTCTCTCTATCTTTCTCCCTCTCTCTCTTTCTCTCTCTCTCTCTCTCTCTCTCTCTCTCTCTCTCTCTCTCTCTCTCTCTCTCTCTCTCTCTCTCTCTCTCTCTCTCTCTCTCTCTCTCTCTCTCTCTCTCTCTCTCTCTCTCTCTCTCTCTCTCTCTCTCTCTCTCTCTCTCTCTCTCTCTCTCTCTCTCTCTCTCTCTCTCTCCCTCTCTGATACCCAATAACCAATGTGTGTGTAGCAATGTGTGCCTCTCTATCTTGATGGCATGTGCTCTCTCTATCAGAGTCCTGATAACAAGTTCGAACGTTCAGTATTATAATTGATCTCAAGATATAATCTGAACTATTGTGTATAAAAAAGCGAGTTGATAATGGAGTTGATATGTGTGTTTCTCTGCCATGGGCACCTGCCAGTTTTTCATGACGGTTAGTTCCCTTCTCTGCCTTGAGCCGCGACCACACTGGCGAATTCTGTACGATGGCTTGTTTTGTTCCTGCAATTTTTTTAGATATTATTACGTTAAAAAAAAATGAGTAAACAATTTTTTCCATTTATATTCATTTTGCGTTCAACGATCCGCTCTCTACTGTTGACAAAGAGAGCCTGGACTGATAATTATAATATCTATTGGCGCCGGTAAACGAGATGATGAGAGGATAAGATGGAAGTTCACTTTATTATGTATTTTTGTGTCGAGGGAAGGAGTTGTTGGTGTTGAGCCTGTTGTTAAGGAACCATCCCAGTCTTGAAACTACGTGAATCCTGTATCAGGATGGTATATAGGCCTATATACCATGCCGAGAATCGAGCCCCGGTCTCCTGAATGATTCAGCGTGCTAGCCACTTGACCACCCGTTCCAGTGAATACAAAATAACTACAACCTCTTTTGATCAATTTTTTTTTAAATTATATCGAAACTTGATACAAAATCTTTGTTTCCCAATTAAAGCTATGAATTAAAGGTAGGATCGTTTGGACGGGGCATCAAATCAAATTTCATAATTGAAAAAAACCTTCGAAAGTCACCCTTTTATCATCGCTTATGTCTTCACAGGAATCAGGCAAAGAACTAACTTTCCAAAGCTTATAAACGCTGAAGTTATTAATGGATCATCATTTAAGGTAATCGTCGAAGAGCTTTGCTGAATGTGCCATCTAGAGATATTTTAATGTACTCATAAAGGATGTGCATTAATTCCAGTTGCTATAGAATTGAGTTGGCTCATTTAGTCAACGGAGACGATAAAACATTTTATGATCAACTGTTTTAATTGACGTCGCTCCGGGTATCGGGGTTCGATTCCCGCCAGGGTCCACGGGTAATATTCTGACTAAGGTTTGATCTTGGTTTCCATCACACCACGGCCGACTTCTTCTCACTGTTTCCTTCGTTCTTCTACAAATATAAAACGAAAGCGCGATGAAAATGTCAGAGCCCATATGATACACCATGTTCATAGTGTACGGAATCGTATAGGAACAAAACGAAGATTGACAACCTCCATTTAGTTTCAGAGTTACAGAATAGAGGCCCCGGTCGATAAACTGGAGAAAAAGTACTTTCATTGGGCCTAATAGTATTTATTTATTTATTTTTATTACATATAATTTTTTCGAAAAAATGCTGTGGGGGTCACGTCACATAATTTCGTTCATCAGCATTCCTCTATTAAATAGCTCTTAAACCGCCATTGGACGTCTTTTAATGCTGACAAGCATGTATGGGTCCTCATGACCCTAATGGTGCCGACAGTCAAAAAGAAGACGATAGAAACACATTTCTACCTCCTTGATTTGAGGTCATTTGTCTCTCCTGAAACGAGAAAAACGCGCCGACTTTTGTTAAATTATCGTAAAACTGTGTAAAGTAATCAAGAAGAACCTTTTTCGGGAACCAAAAGCTCCGAGTTAGGCCAACATTTTCACACGCATGCTCGTCTGTTATGCCGTAGGCCTACACGGTTTCTCATATGTTTATATTATATAATTGAGATCTTGTCGAATAAAAATGAATTGATGATCATTGTATGTTAGTATAGCCTTCTTCTATTTTTTAGAATTCTATATTCATTCCATTACTGGCTGTGTAATGACTATTGAGATATTTTCAAATGAGTTTAAATTAATGCTAATTGAATTTAATATATTTATTTCTCATCAATTCTATATTCATTCCATTACCAGCTGTGTGTAATGACTAATGAATGGTAATCAAGAAATAATTAAAAACAAACCAGATCATCTTTACATACTTGGGCAATATAGTTTATCATATAATTGTCGAATTGATATCTTATACATTTATTCTTGAAAGACATTTGCAATAACAACTATCGCGATGATTGAAACATCCGAGCGTTCTGTATGTTGTGACTTGTGACTGAGTATAGGTGACTGAGTAGAGGAGACATTCGATCGTCATTGTCATGCCGAAGACCATCGACTATTTTTGCGATTACTTGAATACAGGTATATATATATATATATATATATATATATATATATATATATATATATATATATATATATATATATATATATATATATATATATATAAATATAATATATATCCATGTATGTGTGAATAATTATATAGTCAAGCCCATGAGAGAATCGAACATATCAGAACTAGTAACCGGTCATTTTATAGTCAATGACAGCAAATTTGTCTGTAACAATTCTTGATGTTCATTAACAAACCTATATTATACAAGTGTCTTGTTATTTATACACTTCATTTTTATCATACGAAAACTACGGACTGATGTAAAATATAAAGAAAATTAGTGCATAAAAATGTACTGTATACTTCCCCACCTCAAAAAAAAATGGCTGCACATTAATTCATTTGAAATAAACAAGATTTTTCAATTAAATTAATTGCAAATAATTGTTGGACATTGTCCTCGGTAATTTATATACTAGTATTTGTACAGCTCCCGAGCCAAGGTTTATAAACTGCACGAGGGCGCGCTATGTAGAGCATTAACATAAAAACTTCACACAAGAATTCAATAATGTATTTTGTATAATAATTATACGAATCTGTTGCGTGATTAGGGGCGTGGCTTATCGTGTGTATGTAAGATGGGTGAGAAAAGTATCTTGCCAACAATATTTAAAATACATCCAGTTAGGCTTATTAACATTTATAATAATTGAATAATTGAATACAGGTACGCTGCGTGGCAACTAGATCAGCGTTTTTTCAAACAGTATACTGTGTACATGTACAATTGCGGTCATATAAATTGTTTTTTTCAAAAATTTCAATTTCAGTGAAGTGAAATCCATGCACATTAACCGTTAATGTTTCGTAGACTATGCGTGGAGTGCGTATGTACAGTGTCGTCTAGTTTTAGTGCGTGTAATATCGGTATATTTTCCTCGGCGTGCATTTTAATGTGACTCGATCGACCACTTTATGTGACCGCCATCATACTTGTATCCACGAGAGAAGATCATCTACCAACTTGACAAACACTAATATCAATGCTATATTTGTACAGATGTTGTATTTTTCGTATGTCAGGATATAATACAACAACGGTTCATATCAATAACGTGTTCCGGACTTTTTGGAAACCGAGATACATTTTTATCTGCGGTAAGAAGCTGGTCACAGTCCTAGTGTCAAGTTTATTGTCTTTAATTTGAAATAGTATATGTATATAACTTTTTATCGTGGTGACAAGACCGCCTCGAAGTCTAAAAACAACCAAGAGGTGCCGCTTCAATCAGGTCCAATGATTGTATACTTTATCAAGATTTCGATGTTGAAGAAAAATAGTGTGTTCTAGGACGAGGTTTACGATGAGAAACGCAACTGCATCTTCCAAAAGCGGTATATCTTCAACGAGATCAATCATCAAAGTTTTTACAAATATTTAGTTAAAAGACGATATTCTTCTGTGGATATTCAATCAGACAATTCAATTTATTTCTAGAATACACTATTTTTTTCATTCAATTGTGAATTAAAAACTAAATCTTCAATCAAAGATTATCTCATTGTAGTGTTGCTACAATTTTGTAAGCATAAACTGTTGACGATAAAAATTAAATGATCCATTCAAAGACCATAATCATGTTTTTTACTAATGGAAGTAAAACGACGAGGGTCAATTATGTGTTTTTATTAAAATTGTACGATCGTAGAGAAAGAAGCATGAAATAGTTTTACAATGCCGAGCTCATTGAAACTAATTGCACTAATTATTGTTCCTGTCTGTATAATTAAGATTGCAATCGATCGAGATCGTGCTGGGTGCTCAGAAGAACTCAGAATGTTACCCTGTGCTCGTTTCACAGCATCACTTAGCAACGCGTTGTTATCAGTGCGGACAATCATTCAACTTATTGGTAGCTACGCAATATTATCAATATTTTGTTTCAAAATTTATTCATTTTCTGTTCGGCAGTTAATTTTATTTTCAGATCATTTAGTCTTAGTCTCCATAGGGTCATCAGAGGGCCTCAGGCCATAATATATAAATTTAATATATATATATATATATATATATATATATATATATATATATAAACTTGATACATTTCATGACGAAGTAATTTGTTTTCGTAATACATTGCATGTCCTATACAGAACGTTCCAGTTCCAGTGCTCCACGCGCAGTAGGGCCTACCACAGACAATCGGTATGTGGCAGTACATTGTTCGCCTCTACATCGAAATAATTGACCGATATGAAGTTATTGTCTTGTGTAGGAATCCCACGCTATTTGACCTGTAGACATCGCTGATGGAAAAATAGCATCAAATACAATTTTTATATTCTAGTCAAATCGAGAATCATTGAATTCCGGAAGTATATATAATGACCCCCTCCACATTTCTCCTCCATCGGATTAATCCTGGCTGGTTTATGTGACAGGAGATCTCTGGCATGTTGTTCACATTAACATGCAAGATACGATAGAGGAACCCTGTGGTCAGATTCTCCAGAACTATTAACGCAATCGGAGGACTAGGCCGTGAAATGTCCGGTCGTCAACGTCTTGTCCTGTCCAAGGAACGGTCGGGGGTCCTGAGGCCGGGCGTTGTCTGTTGCCTAGAAACACTGACTGAAAAGTCTATCGTTGCAGCCCAGTTAAGGGGGAACTCACACTTCACTAAATCCTTCGACCATCGGCAATAATCTATAAGGGGATTGGTCAACAGTACTAAAAATAGACTTTCATAAAAACTGCCCAACTGTATTACAAACGAACAACTGTACTAAAAACCGATCCACAATTCTGAAAACTTACCCACTGTATACTAAAAGCCAAATCACTCAGGACCAACTGTACTCAGTTGAAAATTATTAGTTCAAAAATTATATAATTATATAATATATACATATACTAAATGAACTAAATAAAAAATTTCGTAATGTTGATAGTAGGCCTATGATATTAGGCCTACTATATTTGACAGGCCATATTGCATTTAGAGCGCATCTGTTGTTAGTTTTACTGACGAATACCAAGTGACACATGGAGTAAAAAATGAACAAAAATACGTGCAACTGAAAATAAAAATCCGTTTCGATTTTGTGTATTGATTTGATTTGATGTACGACACATTTAGATTCGTCAAAGGCGAAAACAAAAAATTTGCATGTTGCTAATAACCTTCTCAGCGGGGCGCATCCTGACGGCCAGATTGTCGATGTCATCGTTCAGGAGGGTTGGACATATAGAATCTATGGTTTGAGTTCAGGACGAGAAGAAGATTCTCTCGAGTGATGTTCCCCACTGAAGAAGGAAATCAACTCGAAGAGTGTTGTACTCCATCGCCTCTTTTGTCCGCCTAACCAAGCTCCACTTTAGTTGACATCCGACTCACAACGCAAGTACCGGGACATACATTTTAGCTAAAACGTGAATGTCGTAAGTCAAAACGGCAGTACCGTTTGGTAATAAAAACAGATATTTTGATATATGTGGGGTGGGGTCCACGTTTTTTTAAAGCTAGGTCGAAGTGGAGATTGGTGGCAAGTTGTGTTGAGTGATATATGTGTGTATATATATATATATATATATATATATATATATATATATATATATATATATATATATATATATGTGTGTGTGTGTGTGTGTGTATATGTATATCAAAAGATTGTTGAACACAGAATGAAAACCAAATAATCAAAAACTAACAATGATAACATATTGAAACATTAATGAAATAACAATAGAACTAGAATAAAAAATGAGTTAATTGAATCTAGTAATTGTAATGTAAGACCAATCGGCAAGACAACGGGTGAGTTTATAGTGTCCTTCTTGAGATGAATTTCGATCAGTTCATTTGTGGTCACCCATGACCAGACTATAGTATACGTAATGGTCTAACTAAAGCCTGTCAAGCTGATTGGTAGAGAAGGACATGTCTTGTTAGGGGAGTTATCTTGACACAAAACTGTCAGACTTGCTTGTAATCCTCGCCGCGTCACAGCGCTAGTTGACACGACGTCACAACATTAAGACAAACAAGCCGCAGAGAAGGTTCCTCTCCCAAACACGACACTGCTGACACGCGCCACTGGAAACTTGATTCAAATACTATTTATTTAGAGACAGATGTACCAACTGAAGTAAATGAAGTGAATCGAAAAAAAAATGCGAATTAACTTGCTATCACACTTGGTTAAGTATGTTATTCTCGTACGTTAACTAATGATTAACTAATTTACATTTAATCATCACCTGGTACAACCGCCTCTTATAGTTTATTCATTCAGTTTCAAAGTGTTTAAAATAATTATATGATATTTCATTTTATTTCATTTAATTATATGATATTTCAGTTTGCGAAATTGAATGAATTTATGTTCTTGTACATGTATTATGACTGTATTCGTTCCAACTTGCTTTCCATATTCCTAAATGTAAAAAGTATGGTCACAGACAGCGCAGACCTGGTGTCAGAGTTCATTGCTATTAATCTATAATATTTAATAATCTATACACGATTATTTATATTTGATGACAAGACCGCCTCAAATTCTTACCGCTCGTAAACAGTGTTATTCATTTATCTTCAGCCTTAATTGCGAAACAATAACGTATATCAAGATTTTGATGCTGATTATATAAAAGGTGATTTTCTCATGGACTATTGCGAGGAATGACTGACCGACGGAACGAACAAAGCGTTTTTATGTAACATTAGGCAGTGAGAGAAAATCTAAATATATTGACGGCTGTTCATTAAGGCCTATATATATTTGGGATTCCAAAGCGATACAGCGCAATGAGTCAATATGAAAGTACAAAAGTTTGCTTACATTGAAGAAAGAAAATATACACTATGGAGAAAAGGATTTAAGCTATAATAAACATGAAAACTTGGTGTGTGACATAGGTTGACCAAGAATTTATATTTACATGATATAAAAAAATGAAGAATTCAAACTAATTAATGTTCAAATAAAATATTAAAGCATTATAAAATATAATATGAAATCACATAGTCCAAGAACCTTGTAAACATCAATGTTTTTATGTGAAGGTTTCAAGACATTCATCCTAGTCAAAGTCGGCAGCAAGAATGACGGTTGAATGATAACTGAATGTTGAATATTAATAATTGTTTTTTAATTATTTTTTTATTGTATTAATTCTTCTGAAATGTTTTATTATAATATCGTATGTGTGAACAAAACGAAAAGACCTACTTATCCAGTTTTTTCTTACTCTGTTGAATACGTTTATAAGAACAAATTCTTTGCAAAGCGTTTGTAAAGAAAATTCTTCAAGATAATAAAATGTTAATGAACTGGTTCTACTTGAGACCAAGATACTTATTAAATATTAGGAATAATATTTAATTACTGAATAGCTATTTCAGTCGCTTTAAAATGTAGTGTTTTCTCAAGCTAATTGGCATTCAACCTTTGTTCCGTGCTGCCTTGCGATCAAGGATTATATTCATCGTATGGCCCAGCATAACTAAGTCAAGAAGGCATGGGAGTCGATTTAGCTACATATCAGAATTTTGGTGATGGATTTCAAACTGTGGTGAATATCAAAACTCTAATTATTGAGCAACAAAGTTATTTGTAATACCCTCAAGGTGGTATGAGCTTGATTGGTAAAAGTGTATAAGGGCCTACAGATGAATAAAAGTATATTTCTCTAGCTGTAGACGCTTCACAATCATGTGATATAATTTAAATAGTATTTGATTAAATCTTGAAGGTGTTGGAAAATCAGTCTCTCCTTCGTATTGAAATGTTGATATCTGATAACGTTCCGTGACCGTACCAAAAAACTGTTATTTCGCTGATTCGGCTCCCGTGAGCTCATTACTAAGTAAATTAATGAGAGCATTTGCTTATAGTCGGTAAGATAGTGAAGAGTTTAGCATTATACAATTAGACAAAACAATGTGCACTATACTTAACATACTGCATACATAACTTATATATCATATTGTTCCAAGGACAATGCTCCTACTCTTTGTACACTTGCGTCAAATGAAATTTTTCTCTTTCGAAATTCAAATTCAAATTCAAATGAAATCTGCGTTTTTTAAACCGATATTTCTATTTTTTCGTACACTATGCGTGGAATACGTGTGAACTTTATTTCATAGTTTTAGTGCGTATAATATTAGTACATTTTCTTCGGGATGTATTTTAATCTAGCCTGATCGACCACTTCATGTGACCGCAAGTGTACTACGTATATGTACGACTTGAAAATCATAAGCTTACATAAATTGCGATTAGGTAGATGATTCACAAGTGCACAGTGTGTTGTATTTCCATTTTCCAATTACGACCTGTCTTATAATAACTTACCTGTATTGCCTTTTCGTGTGCATTAACATAAAGTGAATGAGGAGACGGTCTGAACGCTTCAAGCCCTTTAAAAACTTTCAGGTCGTCTTCTCCTTTATATTGAGTTTAACGACGCAATGTAATGATACCCATAAGATATATTGGCTTTCAGGTCATCTTTGTCCAAAGAATTGATGGTCATTATTTTCTTCTATAAAAGCTGTTGGGAGTTCAATTAGGCAAACGCAGCATATGCATTATAAGAAAGCGAGGTATGTGCATGAAATATGCTCGGAAGCTATACATTACTTGGTTTTCCAACTACGTCTAATAACTCACTGCCTTCGTTGTGCAGCTCTAATTCATTGTACCTGTTGATCATTTTGATAGGATTCGATCTAGAAAAAATACACTGTTATTCTTTACTTTCAAACGGCTTAACGATTTCAGTAGAACTTTGTAGTAATTCTAATGTCTAAGCCGTACATTTTTTACATTTAGTTCTTTTCCAATCTAAGGAGGTTTTACACAATTCAATTTTTTATCAAGACCTCCTAAAAATCCAACCGACTTTGCCCCAAAACCATACAGACATCAAGTTATAGCTATGTAATGACATTTTATATGAATGTGTAGTGCGAACAAACTATATATACAAACATTTCAATAATGGTAAAATGAAGTGTTCCTGTACGCTCGTCCAATTAGGAAGGAATGTATACGATTGCGCAATTCACATTAAAATGCATCCTGAAGAAAATACATTAATATTATTATATTATACGTATTAAAACTAGAAGACCATGTGCATACGTACTCCACGCTTAGTCTATGGAAGAACTAGCTGTTGGATGAATGTTCGTAAATTTTTTCGAAAGTAAAATTTCAAGACTAAGTCATTTCATGTGACCGCGAGTGTATATTTACATTTGACTGGCGGGAATGTGCGAGCGTATTGAATGCCGAAGCACCAATAGGCTTATTCACTATTTTCTATCATTCATTCACATCGCAACACCTTGATTCATCTGTCAAACTATACATTCAACATTCTTCTTGCTCGGTTAGCCAGGATAATTTCTCATCGTCTTGTCTTCGTCCATTACTCGAACTAAAGACCACCGCAGTTACAGCGTGGAGTCGAGAAGAAAAAACTCCATCTTTTCCAGCCTGTGGTGTCCTCAATCATCGGGGAGAAGACCTCGTAATTACAAGGGAAGCCCACTGTAGTGCATTAGCCGAATTCTTAATGCTGTTTTGATTGCGCTCCTCTGCTTAGTGCGATCAGGAAACCTTTCGTAATGGATACCATTCTACACTGTCATTACATGGCAAATCAGGGTCACATTATATACATCTATATATACTATATATATATATATATATATATACATATATATATATATATATATATATATATATGTATATATATATATATATATATATATATATATATATATATATGTGTGTTCATAATTGTTGAATCAAAATTGTTCCATTTTAGTGATTACATGTATGAGCGATGCCCGATGTAGTAATGTGACATCAATTTCACTGTATCCACAAGTAGGATGGGAAATCTTACAGGCTTATATTATTATTTGAAATGATGAGTTTTTTGTATTGTGTTGATTCTAATTGGCATTGTTATCACGAAGGAGGACACCTCTCGTCTCAGCGACATGTAATTAGCACAGACGACACCGTGGAATGTCGCCTCCTGCTGCGATGTGTGCTGTACGGTATGGCGGATACTCGGCTGGTGTTGGTTTAAATCTTCAGAAGATAACGATAATGAAATGTATATTCATTTACATCTGATTACTTATTGTTGTGGGAAGAAGCGGAAGTTTAAGAGTATGGGAGGCAATTTAGCGAGGTATCAGTGTTTTGGTGATTAGTTTTTGAATGGTATAACATACCAGAATTCTAGTAGGGGGATACACAGACATTTTGAATACATATTAGAGATGATATAAGTATAAAATTATTCAACTTATATCATACGAATTTCATAGGTATACAGCTTTAAAAAATGTAGACTCCAATCGTGACAATGTTGGAATCCAATGTTATAATTGTATTTTACATCATTTTATAGGTATTACAATTTTGTGTGGGACGTTTCTATTGGACGTAGATATCTCACATCGTTCATAAGTTATCACCAAAAAACTGATATTTCGCTCAATCGACTCCCATGCATGGATGATATTCTATATCGATGAATCTGACGATTCAACTGTGTATAAAGCTGTATTCCTTTCAACCAATAACAATTTATACTCGTATCCACGGAAGAAGAAGGTCGTTTACCAACATAACAAAAACAAATATCATTGCTATATTTGTATAGTTGTGATATTTTAATGGTTTAATGATTTGCAGGAATGTAGTTAACGATAAAAAGAACGCCTCTACATCTTTCAAAAGCGTTAATCATCGAAAGTTACAGCGAGATGATGTGTTATAACAATATTTCCACAGTTATTTAGGTGTTAGACGACCTTCTTCTTTAGTAGAATCCAGTATAACATTGGGTGAAGAAATGTCGATCAGTCAGCCTACCTAAGGCTAGAAGCCCGAGACGTTTTATTGATGTAAAGTGGTATTTTCGAAAGGAACAGGAAGATATATAATTAAAGTTGGGAGGGTGAGGGGGGGTTGTTTAAATGTAGGCTGGAAGGGGCACATAACCTTGCGATGTTCTTGCAGGTAGCCTGCTAGGTTCTGTCCGCACTGCCTCTGCTAAGGTAGAGTATAATAAGTACAGGTGGTAGAGAGAGAGAAAGAGATAGAAAATACACATATTTCCTCGTAACTGTTCGACAAACATCGAACACCGTGTACGTTCCTTTAGTTACAATTAGAATGTGTTACGCATTCAAAGTCAATTTGTAGACTCATTTTCTTGGATTGTTTTCTCATCACTGCAAAACCATCAACCGTGGATAAAAAGAGCGAAATAAAAGCAAACGGAAGTAAATTTTGGTTCAGAATAAATCCCCGTACACACCTCATTTCCCCTTACCTATGTTCATAACCTATGTCTATGACTATAGTACAACTGAGAGTACAGCTTGCAACTGAAATATCTGCCCTGGTGACTGCTCGGTAGCAGCACAATTCAGCATGCCTGTAACCCTTTCTAGTGAAGTGCATATAAGTACTACATATTTTACAGGTGGGGGGAGGACTTACAAGGGAGTGGTAATGAAGTATTGACATTGCATGACATGTCTTGGTACTTGGTAGTCAATCTTTAGTAGGCCTATATGAGATTCGACATGAGCGTGTGCTTGATATAAGTCGCACTAAAAATAGGTTTATTGAAATGACTTGTTGCATATTTGAAGTCAAGTCGAACCTGGAAGGAACTTAGACTCGATATAAAACCAGGCGATTCTAGTTTCTCGTTAAATTTTACTGGACAATTTTATCGACACTCTATACTCATTACAGTTGAGAGCTGAATTAGTTGAACATGATATATTTATATCGCTTTTATACAACAGCGTGTATCAATAAAACTGTGCTTTACGTCATGTCAATTGGGGGTAATCAACAGAAATGTTCACATTTCACATGAAAGACGATAGTCCATTGTATTCATATGTATCGGCCCATATATATATATATATATATATATATATATATATATATATATATATATATATATATATATATATATATATATACATATATATATATATATATATATATATATATATATATATATATATAATATTTAATTTCTTGTAAACAATCTAATATCGAGATATGTGGGATATTATAGCCATGTCAAGAAAGATACGCCTCGACCGGGTTCGAGTCCGGTCGAGGCGTATCTTTTATGACATGGCTAAAATATCCCATATATATATATATATATATATATATATATATATATATATATATATATATATATATATATGTATATGTATATATATATATACAGGCCTATATATATATATATATATATATATTTATATATTTCAGTATCACTTTGAAGTTTGAAGTATTGAAAATGAGAACTAAGTACAGAGAGCTAGGGGAGATGAAACTTTTCACGATCTTTAATTTATTTGAATCAGTTTATACAAATAAAAGTGGAAGCATTATTTAAAATCCAATTAATAATGATTGCCAATGTATTGGAAGTAATCATGATCATATAAAATCACACACATATATATATATATATATGAGTGTGAGTGTATGTGTGTGTGAAAATATGATCGAATACATCATACATTTCCATCATAAGATCTCATCGACGTGATAATTCATCATAGATCATACTTCTTCCCAGCAGCTAACAAATTAATTAAACTTATTTCTAAACGGTTTTCGTTAGTGATTGTAAGTCTCCGAG
Source organism: Brachyptera putata (assembly GCA_907164805.1). Lineage (NCBI taxonomy): Eukaryota > Metazoa > Arthropoda > Insecta > Plecoptera > Taeniopterygidae > Brachyptera > Brachyptera putata. Next base: position 8,974,530 of record OU015462.1, on the reverse strand, counting down.
TTTGCAACGGATAATACATGTTGGTGAGAGCGGCTATGGGCTGTCTTGACTAGCATACAGCAGTCAGTCGACTACGTGGGCTCAGTCCGTGCACATGGGTCTTGTCTTCTCCTTCGACGTGCTCAGTCAGTTTCACCTCGTGTCCGTCAAACTTCTGCTCGAATACGGTGAAAAACATCGAAGTAGTGTCATTAAAATATATAGCGTTGTTCGATAAAGAGTGATGGCAAAGCGTTGTAAATCTAATAAAAATGATTGTGTTTGGATAAACTGTAAAAAACGTTGTCGATTGTAGTATAAAAATAAAACAAGTGTAATTATTGTTATTATCACTATCGTTTTATTGTCAGTAATAGTGACTATTTCTTAAGGAATGTTTCTATTTTTATTGCACAGATGTGGATATGTTTGTAGAAGAGTTCCGTGTGATTGTGTGTATTGTGAATATGTGTGTATGTGGAGAGTTGAATGCGGGGATAGCCGCGATAATTTACAGTAATAGTTCCGCTTGATCTGTAGTTCATTACAGCTTAATTACAGTTTACAAATAGCCAGTCTCGTTTTTTATAAGACTAAACAAGGCAACTTGTTCGAAATGTGATGGGTTCAGTGAAATGTGTAGGGTGGTGTTGTCATTAGACAAACGAGTGTACGTGAGGAATTATAAAATCTATGAATATTTAGTTGTTTTTTTTAATCATCATCATCTTATTTGTAGTCTCAAATAACCCAGTTGTTGATGAGCCTAATAAAAATGCAACCATCAAACGTCATATTCATTGATAATTTCGAAATTTGAATTTTTTAAATTTGAATTCTGTGAGAGTCAATTGATTTTTTTTATCGTTTTGACCGTGTTTGTGTTAATAAAATGTCGTCGAAAGCGAGTGTGGTGAGCACCAACAATGTGATGTGCCGGAACTGGTGGAAGGTGTGTTGGATCTACGGCGACCAGGAAAAGTATTACCGCCAGCTGTACGGGCGTCGGACGACGACGGCGACGGCCATCGGCACGAAGACCACGACGACCATGTCGATGCTGACGACCGTGCAGCTTGACAAGCAGATCGAGCTCGACGAGTGAGTTGCAACCAGGAGAAACAACTGGGGATTAGTCAACTGTACTAAAACTAGACTGACCTAAACGTGAACCGACTGACCTAAACATGAACCAACTATACTAAAAATCAACTCTACTAAAAACCAACTGTCCTAAATATCTATTACTTGAGCAACCTGTACAGATGTCAAAGTGTGGGGGGTTGACTTCTCCCCTTTACAAATTGGTACCTGTCCATTAAGTGCCGAACTATCAACATGGGAGCAGCTCTAGCTAGCAGTCAAATGTTGTTGTCACTACCTCTCAGAATAAGGCTAACTGGACTTGATGATAATACTGGGCCTGAATGTTTTATAGGTTTTAACTTTTCAGTAATTGGTCAAGGTTAGTTGGGTAAGGTTTGTGTCAATTGAAAGTTCTGTAGAGTAGGAGACAAACCTTCCACTTGAACTTCTGAACAGGTTGTTGAAGCAGTAGAAGTTTGTGTCACTTGGTTTTTAGGACAGTCGAGTTTTAGAACATTCGTGTTTCAGTACAGTCGGTACTTTCTCCCTAAGACTAGATTTATTTTTATTTTTCATTAACGTCAAAATCTTCTTTGCCTACAATCATTGTTTTACTGTGCAATTATTTTAGAAGACGTCATTTCCCGGGAAAAAAATCACATATTGTCCAAGTTCGATATTCTTCACATTTACCAAGAGAATTATTTGAGAAAACTAATTACATCGACATTTGGTTACATTACCATAGCGACAATAGATATGCTACCAAGACACTTCACTCAAAAAGTCAAGATCTTACTGCACACCTCCTTTCCCCTCGCCTATCTCTGTAATCAATTCCTCTTCCGACCACAGTAGGCACGGGTTGGCCGATAGCTAATCACAATTAACAAGCGGTCGTCAGACGCACTACTGAGTAAGGTAGTAGAAGGGAGTGGAAATCAAGTATAGATGTGCTTGATTTCATTTCAACATTACACGAAGTATTTTTTATCGCCTATGAAATTACAATCAATTTGGAGGCTGTCATTTAGAAATATAGTTATGTCACGCAGCCATATTCACATTTATTTTTTCCGGGTTAACGTGTAGGTGATCTATCTGAAGTGGTAAGATCGTCCTTGGGATGCCCCGTCCGAACGGTCCTACCTTGTCGTTCTCAGCCTCAATTGGAACAATGGCTTTGTGTCCAGTAGTACCGATTAATTTTAATAATATTAAATTAATGGTATTGTAGGAAATGTGTTGTCACATTTATTGTACGAATAATAGAGTGAAATAGGAATGAAAGGAACATAAAGGTATTAACCGAATGTGTAATAGAACAGTCATTGTCAAGATATATTGCAAGAAGATGGATAAAGAATCCCGAAGAATCCTTACTCACTATAATTTACTGCGTCATATATACGAGCTTAGATTATAGCTAAGGATTCGCAACTCATGCTAATTCCTAATGCACACTCTCCAGGGCTAAGAAAAATGAGGGTGAATTGTTGGATCTTTCAGTTTTGCGTGGTGATTGAAGTTCAAGTTATATTGTGAATGTCTATGACTGCATGGTTTCATAGCTCTGGAACGCTGTTGCCTCTATCGATCGGTACGATAGCTATAATCCAAGATACCATGCCTGCACAAGCGTTTACGATCGATAAGAATGGAGTTTTGAATCGTCTGAAACTGAGTTCCATTCTGTTGTCAAGACTAAAGCTATATTCGTCTTGTTGACAGATGTATTTACAAGCCGTTATGTCAACCTAATTGACGGAATGTTTATTTTTTACAATCATTGGTGGCAATAAAACCAAGAGAATTGCTCAAACATCGAATACCGATTAGTTGTATCGAATTATCAGTTTATTCATTTATTGAAAAATTACATGATTATTAACTTATAGTTTTATGTCACTTACATGATTCTTCTCTTTTTTCTCTACAATAGAATCATAGTCGTGCGCAAAATACATTTCAATGGGTTTATAGGTTTCATATATTCCAATACAGCCCATTAAATTGATAATACGTTTTTTGGCATAGCTGTACTTTATTCATGTACACAGTAGGTTCATGTTTTTTTTTATAGGTGTTATCCCAGTATGCTCACTTGATTAGTTGAAACACAAACAAAAATTTGAGCTGAAAACGGAACTAACGATGAAAGTATTTGCTCTGCGTGATTTTCACTGTTACACCCCTGAAGGAAATAAAACCGATAACGTTTTTAATCACGAACCTATAATGTGTATAAGCCCTCATTCGGCCGCGCAGGTACATTTTTAAAATTCGAAGTAATTAAAAGTGATTCATAGTTTCATAAGTTTCACGTTTGAGCAAGAAATGGTATTTTGTGATATGTTGAACATAATTTAGGATGAAATATTCAGTACCTATACCCTTCCGTGTGATGTATTTTAGGTACGGCCTGGGCCGTCTCTGCGTTCCCATATGCACTCGCATATGACTACAATAGATATCTACCCGCATCAAGAGTTTTTTTATGATACCTTTATAAGGGCGGATTTACGAACTCGTAATCAACTATATCAATTTGATCATCATTAGTTCAGGTACAAAAATAACATAAGTAATCAAGGGTGACAACAAGTTGATTCGCCAATTATTATTCAATTCATCAATCAATTGAAACACCCGATCGACGTACCGCAATTAACCAATTCCGGCAAGTTGTAAAACCCATCAATACACAACCTCCACTTTCTAACTCTAATATCACCCTTCTTAATTAGATGACTCACTCAAATTTCAGAGAGCATTCATTTTCTCTGAAATATTTCGTATTTCTGACAGAATCAGCATGTAAGTGGTTCTCAGAAGGCCCGACTGTTAGTTTCCACCGTTTCTCAATTCGTATCTCGAGCTAACAGGACATTCTTGAACCTTGTCTCACGTGGGACATCCTCGCAATCTGATGCAGCATCTTGATATACTGCAGTTGTTCAGATTGAAATGTACAACATTGTTTCCTATGCGACTTGAATATACTTATTAAGTATTATATATATTTATGATATTATGGCCCATTCACAACAGAAACCAGCTTTGAAAGTATAAGGTTTGCTCCATGATATTCATGATATCATGGTGGCATATTCAGGATGGCATCCATAATGCCGTAAGGCCCGTATAAGAGCAATGTTTGCAAACTACAAACATTGCTCTTGATTTACCATCAAGCAGTAAGCCACGGCCCATTAGATCGCACACTGCCAACAACATCAGCTGCAAGAAACAAGACATCTCATTGGCTGTTTCTTACTGCTAAACTCTTGTAAACACTTATGAACACTACATTCTAATTTTTAACTCAGTTTTACTTCTAATTTGTGTTTTGAATGGTCAACTGAGGTTGTACATACATACAGCAGGTTATGGTGTATACTATACCTACGAAAACAGCTTTCTTGACTGAGTGATTTTGATTTACGTATAAACAGATTTACAAGATGCGAGTTTTCCTCATATTTTAGTTGTCCTCATTTCTGTTTGAAAGTAGAACTTAGAAATAAAATAAATAAGAGAAATGAAGAGAAATGTCACATTATAGACATCATATCTTCTGCAGAAAGTTTAAACATAACCCTGACATAGGTCTATACCGATCAAATTAGCCTTCCTGTTCATCGAACTTTTAACTATGCAATAACACATTTCATTTCATTCGTGATTCGAGTTACAGTATTTAGTAAAGTCATGCAATAAACAAACCTCCCATCATTATAAACAGAGAAAGAGTAAAACGATTATTATCGATTACTTGTATTCCCTCTATATTGATCCACCTTTCTTGTACTCACTATAATCTAATAACGAATACTATACTATATAGAGAATATAGTAATATATATTTATATTGTGAATACAATACTACTATGGGGCTGTATAGTTTGGCTGGAGATTTGCTATGTTTGTGAAAGTGAAAGCCATTTAGCAGACTTGATCAGCCAATCAGTTGTCATATTTATGTCAGTTGACGTTAATCGGCGAGCAGAAAGTTCTAGCTCGACTGTTATTAGAGGTGTTATTGCCGGAATCACCTCAGGGAATTATACCAACGTGGAAATAACTTTAACTGGCAGTTAAAGTTGTTATCACCTTGGTTATATACCCATGGTATGGTTTTCACCAACTCTCAAAGGCTGACTGGACTTGGTAGAATCCCTATCATATTTGAAATCAATGTAAGCCATGTTGGAAACATAGGTTGGTAGTACAGGTATGATGCTAAGATCGTACATGCTCATTGTCTCGAGAAATATATCATTTTTACAACCTAGATGGCCGTGTTCAAGCTATTCGAATAGCGCTTGTAATAACATAATCACTTATTGTTAGAGGTATACGTACGTATAGCTCATTCCAGCTGTTTTATATACAACTGAATTTCCCTGATAAAATATCATTAAAATAAAATATATAGAGAAGGTTTCTCTAATTTCAACATGTTTACTTTATTGTTAAAATGCATGACTTTATAGATAATGAATGCACTTTTATGTAACTTAGAGAATTGCGTCTGAGCTAAGGATATTTAATTATATTCATTTCCAGTCATAATCACATAACATTACGTTTCATATTTGGCACAGAAACCCACATCGATGCTCGCTGCATAGCCTCTATTCCACATTGTTTTAGGTTAGGTGTTGCAATCTCGATCGCTTCTAATTTGTCCCAATGACAATCGTCCCACGCAGAACGATCGACTTCCCCACGCACAACAGTCGTCCGAGCCAGGCGTGTAGGAAGGGGGGGGGGGGAATATGCCCCCCCCCAGTAACGTTTCTGCCCTCCTCTCTGTATATGCCTTGATACTCGCACAATCAATTAGGACCTCAGAATACACGTCATAGCTTGGGTTGAATATGCTATAAGATAGTCAAAGAACAATTGGAATGATTAAAATGGTCCACCTCCAACGAAGGTGATATTGCCTGGTATGTACGAGAAAACTCGAATATATCTCGTTTTGGTTTACAATTTTGATCCCCCCTCTCTCACACTCAGGTCAAAGTTCCCTCGCGCCTGTTCCGAGCGAGCAACTGCATTTCGGCCTGACAGTCAATTAAAATCAGACGACCTAGTTCCTGATAGGGCGTTAACATCTCTGAGACTTGATAACATCGCAGATCACTTCTCTGATTGTATAGGCAAACTTGGCTCATTCTCGACTCGGCCTTAACTGGCTGTTTCATTGTTTTAATTTCAAAGTATTGGTTTTTGGCTTTTCTGTTTGAATGACACTCCACTGGAACTTGTTATAATCGTCAGGTATTATATGATTTATTGAAAATTATTAATTGACTTTTGACTTTTATTCATTTCTTCATTTATGTTTGTATTCATTCATTCATTCACATATATTGGGGTTTAACGACGCAATATATTGACAGTTATTATGTAATTAATCTCCCAAAGTTTTTATCAACACTTACGTACATTTTCATGGTGTTCGTTTTTTCTTCAATTCATATTATTCTTATGGGTCAGGTTGAATGAACAAACAAAGCGATTCTCATATAATATGTTATTTTCGTAATTTTATTGTGTTTTGTTACAAAAAACTCGTCAATATCGCGTGTTACCAAAGCCGAGTTTAAGCAAAATTTATTTATAATTCCCAGAGCCAAATTTCTCAGCCTAGGCGGTGTTGTCAACTCGCAGCAGGGAGCCATGATTCCCTCTAATAAAACTATTATTAATTGGTTATCAAATGATAGTTGTATATAGAATTCTGATCCTCCAATAACTTACAATACATCCAAACTAAGTGGCAATTTAATTACAGCTTTACCTGAATGATATTCTCTTTCAAACTTGTTTCTATAAGGCAATGCGCCGAAAGGTAAATAACTTCGTCGTTCTCGATTCTACGTAAGCATTAGCATAATTTCATAGGTAAGCCTAGACTTGCCACAGTAGTGAATTCACTTTTTTATCGGTATATTTTTCTTGAATTATTGTCTTGAGATTCAAGATCGGTTACACCTACATTAAGTTCTAATTAGTTCCACTGTAGAACATTCAATACACTTATTTCGGAAAAAAAATGACTTCATCTATTATTAAAACATAATTTATTGGAATTTCAAATCAATTTACATGCTAGCGCTCTCTGTACTCCAGATTTCGTAGCTCAAGGTGATATGCCATGTGGAATGGATTTGAATATCGTAGGCATACCTTTTTGTTTCACCCATTTTATTTCATCTTGTCTCTAGTATAAATATGTTAATAGAAGGCCTATTAATATATTAGTAGTACTGAAATGTTTAATATAATCGATATATTTTAATAGTCATCTTCTTCATATAGCGATTGAAATATTCAATTAATTTATTCATGTTTAGAAAGTGGTATATCACAGCCATTACTTTAAAAACCCTATTCACTAAACACAACAGAGTTATTTCACTTATGTGTTATTGTGAAGGGATAAAACTTACAAACGATATTGATTCAAGTGTGAAATATTGTATCTGTTTTTCTGTGTCTTGTACGAATATAGGCCTATACCAGGTGTGAAAAGTAACACCACAGATATGTAAATATTGCATCTGTAATTACAGCTTCTCACATCGTGTTCTATATTTATACTAGCACTTCATTTATGGAAATTTAAAAATAGTTTTTTACATTTTCTGTATCGTAGAACAGTAACCAGAGAAGTCACGTTTCTGTAGATGTAGGCCTACTTGTTAGAAGATTCCGACTGTCAGTCTGGCTCATCTCACGCCCTATAGCGCACGGGTGGTTCGCGCATTCCCCTTAATTTCGTGGATTCATCGTATTCACTTGTTTCCACGAAAGAAGGTAATTGTCTACCAACAAAATAATTGTATTCGTTCTGTTTATATTGAGTTAAACTACGCTCTGTAATGATAACTTATATTGGCGATATTTTAAGTTATATTGGCGTCAGATGAATGACTATTGAGATGATAGGATGAAGATTACATATAGGTATGGAAAGGATAGTGGGGAAGAAGCTGTCGTGGCACATATAATCTGAACATACTGTAGTTGAACTACAATATGTTGAGATAGAAAGCCAATACCAACGTTTATATGTCACGTTGACGCTAAAAATGTTACGCTGTGGGTAAGTCCCTCCTGAGCCGCTCATCAAACTGCGTGGTTGATCCCACACGACCTTTATCACATGTCCAAGACCTATCAAGTGATAAAACTCGAGACCTTTAATTCTCGCCGAGATCTGATCGTGACACGCGTGATGCCTGCTTTTAGTGTCTCGTTGTCAATCGATCACTGGCTGTCAATTATGTCCGTGGCTGCTCACTTATCCAAATGACGTGCAAGAAGGATCATTGTTTAATGTTTAAAGGTTGCACGACTCAAAAGAGATCGATCAGGATTCAGAAGCTGAAATTGTGTGTGGTATATGTATCTGTAGGTCTACAATAAGCATTCGAAGGAATTGCAAGTAAGAACAAGTTTATAAAAACTAATCATCTCCTAATTGCCTGGATTGTAGTGTAATTGATTAGTTCACGGTTTCAATTGATGTGAGGCCCAGTTTAACCAACTATTAACGAGAGTTTAAAACTTGGTTTAAACATTCAATCCGTTTTCATATTCAGAAAGCAGTTTCACGAAGTCTGGTTTAGGATTCAATTTGACCTAAACTGAGGATATACCAAACCTAGATAAAACAATATATAATAGACAGCTGTGATGATTATACCTGCGGAAATCTTAATTTTAGTGTATGTACTAACCGTTCAATAAGATAACCGCGTTCAATAAGAATTAACGTATTAAATCTGTATGATCCCCACGTAACCTAGAAACTTTTTACACAAATCTACAAAGAATCTGGTTATAGTGCGCCTAGCTCCGATAAAAATACCAATGCCAGAGATCTTATTGAGGTTGTCTTTGCAAATATGCTGTTGTTGGTTCATATATAGCCCTTTTCTCCTCATTCTAATGAAATTAAAATATTTGCAACCCAGAGTCAGAATGTGATCCGAACCACTTCAACTCTCCTCTCCAGTGAAATGGTCTGCTGCTAGTTGATTAAAGATAACGACGAAAAGGCGTTCCAATTATCGGATGATCTTTGTGTAATCAACGGAGAGCAAATTTGTTGCTCCACTCGAGTTGTTTAGGAGCGACTCGTAGTGAACAACGGAGGAACTAATGAAGGGACTGACATGTAAAAACGTGTCTTTGCTATGTAATGACAAATGACTGGACTGCGGGATTACTTCCTCTCCGATTTGCTTTCAGAATTCAATGAACTGGTTTTTATGTGGACCAGTTGTAACTTTGAATGACGAAGGAATGATTTTAATGTAAGCTATTAATTTTTTTCATGCATATATATATATATATATATATATATATATATATATATATATATATATATATATATGACTACAACATATTCGTATTCTGTCTTGACGCATGACAAGCAATTAAAGGTGGAACACGTGGCTGTGAACTGACGTGGAAATAAAATGTTACTTATAAATTATTATAAACAAATTTGTATCTCGTTATTATACTCTTTCATGTTTCGATCATGGAATTCAAGAAGAATAAATTAACGAGTATGTTCTAGATTATAGACAAGATTGTACATCAGTTAAGGAGTCCCCAGTCTCGACAGAGTAAAAAGTTACAGCAGGGTGATGTCGCAGATTAGGATGGCCATAAAACTTCAACAGTGGATTATACAAAATCAGCAAATAAATCTGTTGGACATAATATGTATCGAAACTACTTATTGAGTCAAATTTTATAATAACAAAAGTGGAAAGATCAGAATTGTGTGTAACAGGAACACTATTTTTGATATCGATTCTCACCTCAGCACGTACATACAAAATACAAATAACATGTAACCTATTATGAATGCTGATTATGGATCTACAGTATTGTTAAGACTTAAGATACTTCTCTGAATGGTGTGAAGTAGTTTCACTGCAATAATCAGACGGAAAATCACTTCGATATAGTTTACATGTTACATTGACACTGACAATTTTACGCTGTGGGTAGGTTCCCCTTAATCCTCCACGAAATTCGTATCCCTCCTTCCTCCTCCCTCGCAACTATGTCCAGCAGTGCTGAAGAACGTGCTTTATAGTCTAAAGCACTGATGTATTATTGCCAATCGTCACTTCTCCCTTGTATTAACCTCCTGCAGTTCCCTTCGATCATCTCACGATCCGTATTGGAAATGTAAATAAACTTCGATTTCAAAAACATTCCGATCGTCACAAACAAAACTAGATTCCTCCCTCCTCCTCCCCCCCCCCCTCCCCTCCCTCCAACACCAATAATTCTACATTTAACACAATACAGGTTATGTATTCGAATCCTTTGCTGTCTCTATCATTCGATCAATCCATTCAATTCTACGTTTACAGCATACTAATAGGGTGAAAATAATTGTTAAAGTTGTATTATATCTATAAAACATATCTTACGACCATGTTTACAGATAATGAAATACCTTTTATTCTCAATACTTCAAGAATATAAAGATACCCTATACTCTCCATCACATCATTGAAATGCTCCCCTTCCGTCGTATGTTCATACTATACGGTACATTTCATTTGGTAGTTTTTGCTTGTAGATCGTAAGTGGAACAATTTTCTATATTATGACAAGAACAATAAACCAAGTATGTAAAATAATCAGTATGTGGCAAACTAGAACATACACAATGTCATCCTGAAGAACAGGTAACTGACGTCACGCAGTCAGGATACATGCAAGAACAACGAAACGTTCATTCAAATCGGTTTTACCGACTCACTGTAATGATGAACAAGATCTATTGGTGACGGATGAATGAGATGATGGGACGATGAGATGAAGGTTTTAGTGATTATGGGAAGGAAGCGGTCGTGGTTTTTATTGTAGGAACTACCTATAGAGGGAAACACGAAAAACACCTGAAGTTTGCTCGTGAAAAGTCGATAGCACCATCACTAAAGGACTTGTAATTGTTTCGAGACAACAACTTCACCGAAGATGCTAGGTGGAAATCCGCGTGGAAATCTAACCAAAACCCGATTCACCCTCACCTCCCGGGTCACATGAAGCAAGGACTTCTAGCACTGAGCTACCTGTGCGGGTATAACAACGAAAAGTGTTGCCATACAATATTTGCGTTATGACTTCTGTCACAGCCCTCTACATTCAGGACACGCTGCAAATCACAGCTGAATGCGAGTAAAACCTTGGATGGATTATAGCTATCGTATCTGTGGAACGATGTTGCCCAGCCCATCCATCGGTACATAACTATAATCCATGATAGAACTATCGCTTCCAACACGCCGTATTGATAATCCCTGCGATGGAGAGAACGGGGTAAATGCCAGCCTTATTTGGGGAAGACAAAGTCAGATAAGAGGTATAAATAACCCCCGCCTCGCGACGTGTTACCTCATGGGGTGTGACTTATAGTTGACCAATCTACAGACCATTCACGAACATGGCCGCGTGCAGACCGCAAAGTGCGTCTATCTGTGCAACCAATCAGCCGTGGAGTAGGTTTTAAGCAAGGTTAGTGCGGAAAAAGAAAAGAAAAAATGTCGCTTGGAGGCATTCAATTTTAATATTCATGGGTTGACGTTAACGTTGGAGGCATACGTAGAATAACGATGCGTTCCAAATATAGAACTGGGAATTATTTTGAAATTGTTACAGGAATCGATAATAACTTAGTTATAAGATACCGGCATCGGAAACGTCTGATAATTGATGTGATATGAAGGTCAGTTGAGGGGACCCACCCACAACGTAACAATTCCATTGTAAGCATAACTTGCAGTGACTTTCCGAATGAACATATTGTAGTGAAACTGCTTCATACCGGCAGAGAAATATCGTCTAAAATAATGTCGATCCTCAATAAACGTTTTCAATATGTTACGTGTTATTTATACGTTACGGTACGCTGCGAGGTAAAAATCGATGACAAAAATTTCGAGAATTACTGTTATTACAAGTGATTGTGCACCTTTTTCATCATACAATTTGACTTATTAGCATTTTCGACAAATATTGTGTGCATCAGACGATGTACTTTTAAATTTTGTATCTTGCACGTTTCCAGTTTTATGATCATTTATATCTGTAAAATCATCATCGTGGGAACTTTTCGCTCCATTGCGGAGTCACAACAAAATAATTTTCTAATAGGCTGTACGTGGAGTGCGTATTAGGTTGATACATTTTCTTCAGGATACATTTATAACGTGACTTATTCGACCTCTTGATGTGACCGCGAGTGTACATATCTTGTATAATTATATTCTCTCACATAGTCTGAAATCATAACTGAGAAGTATATTTTTGTCATAATTGTGTAACTAGAATATTTGTATTGATTTATAGATCATGTTAATTTAATCAACTATTCCACCTACTTTACGCCTGGCTTTACGTCTAGTTTACGACAGTCCCAAGAAGTCGCACTCATTAGTAATTTCACACACATTATCGTGTGTATGTCCAGTTTGATTTATGCTAAACGCAAAACTAATTTGAATGCTATTAAAAAAATGTTGTGACTGTGTTTGGCTTGTTGGTCTTGAGCCCACGCTTACAAGAACTGCGTAACAAAAGGTGTGTAACAAGTTTTTATTAATGTGTTACATTTGTACCATTGTTAATCGCATAAGCTGTGGACGTACAGTACATGTATATATATAACAAGCTTCTATATATAAATATATTTGGTGACCCTTCAAACATGTACAACCTAAATTTAGATCTAATAACATTTTCGATCAATAAAATAATACATTTATACGTTTATCCATATACTCAGTATGGGGTTTCATCAAGTGCCGTCACACATTGGTACTCAAGGCGTACAGCAGTCAGCAATGTCCATCAATTGATATTAACCAATCACAGCCTTGCATCTCTGATAGGTTCACAGTTCGCTGTGTTGCTGGTAACGGGTAATCTGATACTTGACAGAAAGTATAGACTGGCACCTCCACCATCATTATATACCTAATAGCAAACAAATAAATTCAAAACTAGATTCATAACATTTAAACTGGACAGCAAACGGTTAAAAAGTGTATGGTCACGTTGTACGAAATACAACTCAACAATTGTATGAATGGATGTATATATGTTTTATTGGCCCACAAAAATTGATATTACAAGAATACAATTATATGGCAAGTCATTAATATAAATAAAAATATAATATACTGGTGTAACTTAATTACTTCATCCAGAAAAAGGCTTACGTCGCAGCAACAACCTTGAAATCCTCATATGTCTGTAGTCTAGCTGCAACAAAATGTGCATGAGACAAATTTAGACGACAATTATGTATGGATTAAATTGAATTAGTGTGCCGAAAATTCTTGGATAGCCTTACTTGACATTTGCATGAATTTATACCGAAACATTCTAGTATGAATTCCTTCAATTCTTTCGATCTCATCTTTCATCCATAGCCTTATGGGGAACAATGATTTCGTAACAAGTTTCGATGTTGTTAAAAAAAAAGTATGAATAAAATTATTTTCAATTATCTTTTAGTATGACATGCGTGTTAAATAATCCATAATGTAAAAGCAACAAATTTTCAATAAGCTTTAAAATTATTTTAACTATTATTATAGCTATAATCCAAAGTTATACAGATACAATGGTGATATATGTGTATCCGACTTGGAGGACTTCTCTTGTGGATAAGAGTGTAGCGTTGTCGAGTGGCGAGGAATGTGAACGTGTGTTTGCCATGGACTTGAGAGAGTGCTAAGTAAAGCTGAGCTAGGCCTATCTGTTGTACTTGCGAGTCAAGGGGCATGGCATATAAGCAAGCGACAGCAAGTAAGCTCGATAGGTGAACTATAGCTAGAGAGAATGGGTAATTTTCTCCATCGAGACTTATGACAAAATGGAGACAAATCGAATTATGAGCTGCAACCATAGCGAAGTGGCTATTCGTTAAACCGGAGGTATAGGTTATACATTGTTTAGGGTAGATTAGATTAGTTCAGGATTTTGGTTGGTAAAGTTAGTTTGGATATGTAAGGTTCGTTAAAGTATTTATATTGGGCTGATTTAGGTTAGTTTAGGCTGCGCGCAAGAACAACAATAACAACAATAATGTCCCGCATGTGGTGATATAGACCGATGGTCCGATGAATATGGCTGCCCAACTAGTCAGAGAATTTATATGTATTATTGTTTTGCAAGAATTGATCAAGAGGGCTTAGATTTCGAGAAGTCTGAAAATTCGTCACTAATTAACAACAGAATACGCTTGTAAATGCAATATGATGAACGAAATGTTACGAAAAATCTGTCAACAGTGTAATATTCTAATCAATGTCATTGTTGAGATGAGCGGTGCTTTATTTCGTAACTTTTCACAGGTTCCACTTTTAACACTAACAACGTATACCTGCAGCTATTTCTTTCGAATAGCTCAAATCTTGTGTTGTGAAACTAGATTCTCATCAAATAGAAGGTTGTGAGGTCCGAAAATTCAGAAAAATTCCTTCTTTTAATCTAAAACGAGTGACAGACTTGAATTGCACTCCGAGCAGTCACTAGGCTCTGAAGTAGGTCTAACGTCACATTTTTATTTATTCTTGTCAACAATTTTACTGTTCGTTCAGGAAATGTCACCCCTCACATTCCACGTCTATTCGTGCTAAAATATAATCTATTTATTCATAATTAGTGGCAAATAATTATAGCTGTGACGTCTTTACAACTATAAAATAAACCGGTTCAATCTAATTGCTTCTCTAATAATGAAATCTCGAGTGAGTAGAATTTGTCTCTCTTGAGAGTCCTTATTGAGATATCGTAACAATGGTGTACCAAATGCATAGCATTAAATTATCATAATGCATGTGGTGTCAGGGTGGTACCACTGTGACAATGCGAGGAACCAGCTTACAGTGAAATACGCGCTTATATTTGCATTAATTACTCGGTATATTATGGCAAACCTATTATTACAGGCTACCAGTATAGACCAGATGTTTACAGACACAAACATAGCAAGTGTTCTAAGGAAGGTGAAAGAGGTTTCGTCGTTGTATAGCAAATATTTGTTCGAATGACTGCTCAAAAACTGAAAATAAAATTATAATGATTTGAGATATTGAGACTTATCCAACCCAATCCAACTAACTTATTCAACCTAACCCAACCCAAACTAACCTAACTAACCTCACAAAAACATCCCAATTCCCAAACTAATTTACTTTAAATTCTAAACTAAAACTAATAGGAAAGTTACTTCCCGTCCGACGAATAGCCACTTCGGACTACGAAATGTGACGTGTTTCAAATATTCATTCAAGTGAGGGATTATCAGTAGATATGTGGTAATTTCTTGATCTAATCTTTAAATGCCTCTAAGTGTAATTTATCGTTCGCTACTAAATACGTATTTTCCTTCATAGATAAATTGCTTCCAACTGAGTGTCAAGTACTGCGTGGTATAATTCTCATTATATTATAGATACACATTAATAATTGGGAAACAATCTATAAAATATTGCGCGAGAGAACGACACTTTCTCATGATACGTTCTAGTGTAACGGGTTCTTCAACATTACATATTAATTATTGTTATCGAATGTTGAAATCAATTTCCAGTTTCCATCCTGGAAACTTTTCATCTCGCTCCACGTATGTGGCATTCTTACACCGATCTTACACGTACTACCCTTTTCATGTCGCTGCCACGCTTCATGGAGAACCGAATGAAATGGACGAAGTTAAGGTGAATACATTACGCGAGTATAAAGTCAGCTATTCCCCTGTCCGTGCACTTAGCCTTGTGATAGAATTACTTGTACCGATGTGGACTGTAAAACCAGGTAATTATATCGCTGAGTTCCCACGATGAATTGCATGTTGTTGTACACTTGCGGTCACATGAAATGGTTTAATCAGAAATTTTAATTTTAATTCAAATTTTATCCACACACATTTCACTGCTAATTATTTCATATAGATTGTGCGTGGAGTGCTTTATGTACAGTCTGTTAGTTATAATGCGTATCATTACATTTTCTTCAGAATGTATTTTAGTGTAGCTTGATCGACCACTTTATGTGACCGCACGTGTACTTCACTTCGTCTGCTTGATAACTGGACAGGCACTTGTCGACAGCTACAGGTGAATGCTACGATTGATCCAGGAAATAGTTTGACGCTATTTTTTAAATAAATTATAGGATAATCAATTTTTAGTAGTGTTGATGAATTCGCTGTTTGTTATGTACAACTTTATTTAGTCCTTGACTACCAAAATGAAGAAGAAAACAATCGTAATAAAATACATAAATAAGTATAATGAAACATAATAACTGATTATTGAAATGATAGGACATCGAAATAGTTAAATACCAATAGTGATGGGAGAAATAGATAGATTGAATGTAAACGTTGATAGATAATATAGTTACGTAGCTGTATATAGATTCTGTATAAATAATATAAATGGAATCCTTCAGGGGCTGACATTCTGATCTCATATTCCAAATAACTATCCAATGAAACCATTTCCAAAAATCACTGCGAAAATTCAAAATAAATTCCTCGAGCACCAAGTATTTACATAAAGTATTTACATAATAGCCGTAATTGCAATGTTTTTTATAATACTGTATCCCTTCAATTAGCAGCATTTGAACATTCTCTTTCCGTGAGTAATGGTAATTGAAGTACTTCGTCTAAACAATACTTCGCTTCGCGCGGGACTTGGCTACCGTCCACCTACCGCTCGATGGAAATATTCTTTCAAGTCCGATCTATTGATTTTTTTGTTACAAGCGCCAGTTTATATATTCATATGAGCCTTATATCACACGGCTGTTTGTAATCTATGGGTTTACATGTATTATAAAAAAGTCACAATAAAAACGGATGATGATTTAACATGAGCTCATAAAAAGTCCAAGACGAGAAATGCTTTTAAACCGTATCTTGCTACGAGATCTGTGTCCACTATCGACCTGGAGAGGTGTAATTCTTCTGGTTTATATTACGCAGTGACTTTATCGTATGGAACAGTAATTACGTGGGTCTAGTTCAACATATTCATCTTACATCACATCTTAAGCTTACCTGTTTGGTACAGTCTTCATAATCCTGTCGCTGTGATCCTTAATAAACATGTTATTATCGAGGTGTAAATTAGATGATGACGTATACGCTATAGGTGATATGAGCAATGAACTGAGAAATAACACGTGTATAATATGTATAATTTTCTACTAAATTTGTCTTGATACATTCCGTAACAAGGACGATGTGTGTTTCATTCGAATATTGGCTACTTGAAAAGCTGTACTAAAAGCATGTTTCTATGGTTCAGTGTACTAGTTATAGAAGATGTTCTAAAGCGTATTGCTTGATTTATTTTCATTTTTTATTATTTATATTTATATCTGTGATATCGGAATATATTTTATCAAAATATGGTACAAGTATTGTATCTAACTATGACTTGAAACCTGACTTTTTCTTTCTAACTTTTTATGAGTCCATCAATATACCTTTGAAAATCATATGAACAGTTCAAATTGGAAACAGAATTTGAGTTCACTTCAACAAACGATGAAAAAATGGATGGAAAAGCACTAGGGTTCTATTAGTAGATGTAATATCAGACATAAAAAACTATGTAACGTTTAATTTATGGCCATTTAATTTCATTCAACATTATGAACAGTTTTAAATTTTATTTCAAAGTTCTCTGGATGAAATCAGAGATAATGAAATGTATGATAAAATGATAATGGTCTTGAAGAAATTAACAAATGTGAGCCCTCATAGGCCTAGCTATCTCCAAGAGACTGTGACTTTGATTGGTTATTGTTGACTAGATGACCAGACTACCGATGACAACAAAATGATGATTACAAAGTCACGCAAAAACTTGTCATATTTTGTAGCCCACCTGATGAACGGTGCCAGGATTTTGTGCTTACATCAATGAGAGTACATAGCTTTACAAATGGAAAAAAATTAATCAATCCAAGTCTTTGTCTCTTGGAGCTATAGCTAGGCCTAGGACGTTATCAAGTTCAAGTCGCGCGGTAGGAGCCATAAAATGTACTTTTATGAATATCAAAAAATTACTTCCTTCGCTGCGTTGTCAAAATTCTCGTTCATGAAACATCTGTTAACGTCGGTTAGCACTTGTTTGCTCACTATACAATATTACGCAATCAATCTAATCAATCAATCGATACTAAATTTAGGTTATATAAGAATGATGAATCAGATTGTTTTTAGTGACGTTAATTCTTGAGCAAAGAAGGTTTTAAATGTACACATGTATTCAAAAGGTTTCTTGTAATCTCAGTGGTAATGCAAGGGCGTTGATGTCAGGTTCTGTTGGGTGTAATCCGACAGCATGACATCTGACAACACTGTGACAGATGGCTTACTTACATACTTGGCTGTAATTCTGCATATCTACCTGTTAATCCTACTTAATAGTTTCTAAAACATTTACCAATCATTTATAGAGACATATTTATCTTGACAGAGGCGAGAGTGTTGCACATACAAATTACTTTTTGTTCAATGGGAATAATTAAAAACACATGATGGTTTTTTGCTATTATTGTTTATATAGCCTAAAGTCTACAAAGTTTAGGTAAATCTTCAACAATAGACAAAAAATACCAAGACATGTCATGCAATGTTAAACTAACTCGCACGTTTACCCCCACTACTTCATCACCACTCTCTTCTAACCCCTCATCCCCCACTTGTAGTATCTATGCAGACCGCTGGAAAGCGCTACATACATGCTGGATTGTGCTGCTTCCAAGCTGCCACCAGGGTCGCTCCTTCAGTGGCGAGCATAGGTACCATTTGAAGATATGGGCAAGAGGAATGGAGTTGTATACGACGATTTATTCTTGTTTGGTCATTACAGTGAACTGTCTTGGTAGTATATCTTTCGTCTATAGTTCAACTAGAAGCAAATGTTGAAGATCATAATAATGGTGCCTAATGTCTCCACCAACAGCTAGGTTATATGAGGCAATAATTCTCATTATAGCCTATATATATATATATATATATATATATATATATATATATATATATATATATATATATATATATGAAAATACAGAATACTTCTTTCTACCGAATCGTGATTCTCTAGACAGGTTAGGGGCACACTGTGTGTGATAAAATATGGATATATTTATATAGACGAAATAGAAATTTACACACCTTGATTCTGAAACCGCTTAATCCGTTTTTCATCTTCAAACATGTCTAGCATTGTTGTCCTTGAAATATCTCAAATTTAAATGTTTGGAATAAAAAAGTCTCACTTCTTTCCATCATGCTATTTCTTTATGAGTATTTTGAAAAATAAAATCACTTTTAATTTCTCCCAATCTATATGTGGTCGAGTGTTACGCCAAGTTATGCAGTTCCAAGTTAGAAGATGAGTAATGCGTATAGGGGTTCATGTAGACTGAGTTTGCCTTGCCTTGCTTTGCCTTGATTACATAAAAAACAAACAAACACTATTTGAATCGAAATAAATGTCTGCACTATATCGTTCATATACTATTGTCGATCGGTTCTCCTCTTGGAAATCATAAATTCTGTCGAAGGGTCTTGAAGGGTATCATTATACCAAGGATACTTGCTAGACAATTGTGATACGCGGCAGAATGCATTTAATGGAACTGAGTTTAAGGAATGCTCCGAATAATTCAACCAATAAAATGGTACCTGCATATATGATCCTATGAAGTGGTGATATTAAAGAGATCGTGTGTATCAAAAATAAAAAAAATGAAGCATAGTTTATCAGAATTTAAACCTGATTAATTATTACTTTCGATATTTTTCGACGCATCTCAGTGAACACGCTACGTTCTACGTTTCGTTACGTATCGTCACGTTTCGTTCTGTCTCTAATATACCACAATCAGAGTAGCGACAGTCCTACAGATACACTTGCTTATTATTGTATCCCGACTTGTGATGTGTCTTGTGAAATCGTTAATGTTGGGTTTGGCTCGCGTCGAGCGTCAGACCGGAACTAGTTTCATTGCCTCTGATTATTGGGCCCAACAACATTTATTATTGAATTAGATATGAAAAGTCATTTTTCATCGACACTAGAAGTCATCTCCTGGGTGTACATTCGAGTTCAAGATAGACCCTTAGCTTAAACTGAAGCTTAAACCTGTGCTAAAAGTGTATTGAAAAACCGGAAGTAACTCGCTTAAACTAGATTAAATCGTACGGGGATCCACCTCCTGAGATTCCCTTCACCCTCCTCTTCTACATACATGCAGGAAATGAGAAATGTGAGTAATATCGTATAAGTAATGAACGTCAGTGTAGACAATTTGAACAAGTGTATATCAACATTTAAACCTGGCACCCCCGCCTGATATACTGAAATAACGTCCTAGGCCTATAAGCTAGCTCCAAGAGACAAGAACTGTGATGGAATAATGTTTACTAGGAGAGCTAAATACCATGACAATACAAGATAATAACAAAGTCACGGTCTCTTGGACTGCAAAAACTTGACACATTTCGTGGCCACTGTTCATAGCCCGGCACCTCATGAGCAGGGCTAGAAACAATAATGTCAATACTCGATGACTCGACATGTTGCCAAGACATTTAACTTCTCTTTTAAATAATAACCAATCAATGTCTCCGTCGCTCGGAGCTAGCCAAACCTTGGACGTTGTTTCAAGTGACAGTCGCAGTAAGGGTCCTGTGGGATCAAATTGAGAAATGTTTAGATTGAATTCAAAGTTTAGGGCGTGTAAATGGTCACCTTTCAAGAACGGTTTTATCAACCTTGGATTAGTTCAAGCAAGTTCAAACTAAAGGTCGTTGGTTAGCAATGATATCAATATTTTTTTCAACTAATCCTAGGTTTAATGCTAATCCCACTTATAACACTTTATTAAAACTGAAGACAGATATGTTTTCCGCACATAGGTAAATCATTCATAAATAGTTTTCTGAAAGTTATAGAATTTATAGCGCAGGGTTTACGGAATCTCGGCAGATTCTAACAGCTACTGGTTCAAACTAATTCCCCCTTATGTTTGTTTACTCGTCAGCGACACGTTTATCACACAACGGTTCAGCCAAACCGATTCAACCTGAAACCAGTTCAAAATTATCACGTTTATCACGATAACCCGAATCGTTTTTGTCAAAATATTTCTGAAATCGAAAAACTTTGGCCATATTTGCTTATTCACACCGCTTTGCCTGCAAATCAATTATCACGTATATTAAGTCGAATGGTTTTCACTTATACCGTCTAGAATATATTGAAAATATCCATGTTTCCCCCGCATTAGATTCCGAAATCTCTTACCTTTCAAAAGCTACCACGAAAAAATGATATTTCGCTATATCGACTAACAAACAATAATGACATTAGCACATAAAAAATCAATTGAAATCACTCAACTCTGTATAGGTTAACATTCAAATTAAAAAATTCCGTTCGTTTTAATTGGTCAGTTCTATTTATCCTTTTCATTCTATATGATTCATTTGCGTCCATTCACTTCTCCATTTGACCGATGATTAATAGACGAACAGCGTATCATTGTCTTGATGTATGTCTGAACCATTAGCAGCGATCTTCTAGGTTTACTTCTGCTGTTCTTGTTGGTTTGTGAGGCCTGAAGGTACGCAGTACATGCCGTGATAAATGAATAAGCAACTTCATCGCTGTGCATTCTTCTAGGCTCGCCACCGGTGTGTCCGGACTTCTGAAGTCGTTTTGTTGTGGAGCCATCGTGACCGGCTCGTCTTTATACGATCGCGTATTGTAATGCAATAGCTGAATCTCTTTTTGTAAAATAAACAGTAAATATACATGTTTTTCGTCGAAGAAAATACAGTTTGAAATAAATTTAAAAAATACGATTTCGGAAAACAAGTAAATGGAATATGAGAGTAGAAATACTAAAAATAGTGAATATAGGCCCTGAATAGAATAGTGAATAGCAAATATTAGTTTATATAATAATTTCGTATTTCGGGAAAAGAAGTAGGGAATTGAAAAGTTATCAAAATTATTGTTTCATGAAAACAAAAATGTTTGACTACAGTGAGATTCGAACACGCAACCTTCGGTTTCAAAATCGAATTACCCAATATTAGTAAGAAAAGCGATGAATCTGAGAAAGTGAGAACTTGAACGTTTCTTTTTAATTTTCGTAGGATTAATATTGAATTTATTTGTATATTTGAAGAAAATTCAGTATTTAGGCCTACTGTTCCTGAACCGAACAAAAATGACTGAGAAATAAAAATGGATCCTTGCGGTGAAAAGGAGTATGAAAATCCGGTTTTAAAATATTATATTACGTTATTTCTCTATCCGGCAGGAATTTTAATTAATATTTTCTATACCTATAGACCTACACTTGGCTACTATTTAATATGAAACATTTCACATTTTCTTATACCGGCACAAGACTGGCAAACAGGTTTGTCTCCAACAATGTACGAAACGATAATAAATACTCATAATAATAATATCCAAGCTTACGTTCTCTGAATGACTGCAATTAAATGCCAACTTGTATCTTTATCAACACAAATTATGCTCATGTATTTATATATATAAATATATATATATATATTTATATATATATATGTGTGTATACAGACCTATCTGTAGATCTATCTATATATATATATATATATATATATATATATATATATATATATATATATATATATATATATATATATATATATATATATATATATATATATATATATATATATATATATATATATATCGAAACAATGTATTTTGAAACAGAATGCCTCTACGATACAAGCGTATTGGCTATGCCTAACGTGAAAGCCACCGGCCCCGGGCAACGCAGGCAGGCGGTGTTGTTCTCTCATTTGTATACATTACTCCGGTAATTATTCATATAACGTGGAAGAGTTACTATGGCTATAGAATTATGGAAATATGAATATAATAACCAATACGAGTGGAAAAATATATATGTATTGTAAAAAAAAACGTACATAAAATGTAATAATATTTCCTTTTATCTTCTATCATACATTACAAAGAATGTGTAGCTAGGCTTGTTGTGTCAGTCACCGGGGTTCAAACCCGGATCCTCGCATCAATGGGTCTCCGGTCTCCATAGGGAGAAAAGTTACCTCCAGGGGGGATATAAATTATCATAAAACTTCGACAGTGGATGACACATAATTAACAAATACATCGTAAGTTGGACATAAGTGTTTCTCGAAAATGCTACTGACTTATATGTTATAATGACAAAGGTGAAAAGATCACTTGAATGTAACAGTGACATTCGATTTTTTTTGGCATCGATTTTTACCTCATCGCGTACCTCTCGTTACATACAAATAATATATGTAACCAATTTTGGAATGTTCATTATCTATCGACAGTATTTTATAAGATACAATTTTCTGATCAGTAGTTTCACTCCTGAAAGTGACTGCGATCATGCATGTGTAAGTTGACACTTGAACCGTGAGTTACGTATAGTTGAGCGTAATGCATCTCCGTCTTTCAAGACTCGGGGAGAAGGTTAATTACAGCCACTTCTCTGAAGAAACTTCAGTTGTGGTTGCGGTCACATAAAGTGGCCGATTAAGCTACATTAAAATGCATCCTGAAGAAAATATACTGATATTACACACACTGAAACTAGGAAAATGTGATTATACACACTCTGCGCATAGTCTATAAATGAAATGGCTGTTAATTGTTCGTAGATTTTATTTTGATGTCAATTTTAATTTCGGATTGAACCACTGTGTGTGCCCGCAAGTGTACGAGCTATAAACCAGCCTGACAGAGCATTCTGCATTATGATTAATGAAATGTACAGATTAAGATGTTAGATGGAAGTTGGAATAGACGTCATAGAAAGGATTCAATTTGGTTGAGCATTGTTTTTACGTCAACGTAATGAGGTGAAAAACACCTATCAAATGGTGTTTGTTAATAGTTTCCCAAATGGGGTGTAACCAAACGTTACACTCTATTGTCATGAAGACAGAAAACTATTAATCGGGTAGACGAAAGTCTATAGCAACAGTTAACCATATCCTTTGATGTAGGTAGTCAGCATCCGACAGCTTTGTTCAGCAAATCCATCAAATAGCTCAGTATTTACAAAATTATTCACGTAATAATGAACTTCACATCTGCTAGTGAACATTGCCTAAAATGCTTGCTTCAAAAGTAAAGCGATCGCATCATTCGTATATTAGTGGTTTTGAATGGTACTCTAAGCGATCCCAACAAAGCTTGGTTATGGGTGGGGTTTGCGAATGGGTGGGTGATAATGAAACTATGAAGAGATGAAAGGTGAAATGACGTAATTACAAAAACCCTTTCCTGATACAGCCTTATTCCTTATGGTACTCTCAATGCCTTATGGTATATATACTCACAGATTTGACTAATGTATAATATAGTTATTCAAGGTCTCAAAACACGGATCAATCAAACCTGAATTCGAAAACAAGATTAGAATATTGTATGGATCATGATTTATTACTCTACATAGAATTGAAAATCAGACGCTTTGTTATTCTCAAATGTAAGAATATGTTACTGCAATAAAAAAATGTATTTTGGTAGTCCAGATTGATCTTATAGTTATAAATATCGTTTGATCGTATATGACTTGATGAATATTCACACCCACTATATAAATTGATCACAATAGTGGAAGAAATAACGACATGATAATAATTATTATTATAATTGAACTAAACATAATAATTCAATAATAGATAATTCAGAATTTTTACTTATTAACATATCAATCTCATCAACATGAAATCAATCAATTTGAGTCGTTTGATTTAAAATGTTGATGTATATATAATATATACCGTTATATATAAAACCATCAAAGAAATTGAATTAATATTAGCTAGGTAGGCCCATATTTCCGAAATCTTGATTAATTAGCTTGTTCTCAGCATTTCATTACCTTTATAACCTCAGGGACTAGTTTACCTTCTTTGATGATTTTGCAACAGTCTCTTCTAGAGAACTAGAGATACTTTCATGGTTTCTCATGTCATTAGGGATCCTATTAGAAATTATAATACCCTTCACGTATATACTGTTGTATAAGTCTTATAAGTACTTTTTAATAAGTAGGCCTATATATTTTAATAAGTAATAAGTAATATAGTAGTAGAATAGTTGACTAGTACAGCATAATAGTAGTATACTCGTGCAATATAATAAGTACTAGTATATAAGTACACAGAGTAGGCCTACTTTTATTTCAAATGAATCCGTTTTCTTTCTTTGCAGTTTAAGAAGTATGGTATGAAAGCATCATCAGCTACTCATATCGATCTGAGAGTAGGTTATGTATTCGCTGTGACTAGGTCACTACATTTACTGTCATTACAATCACTGGCCCAGCTTCTCAGATATAAATGATGTCAATCAATTCAATTGTTGTGTATAACTATGGCTAGAGCGATCGTTCGCCCCGCGGATTAGCCGGGACCACCGTGTTTTGTGACGACGCTTTGGCGTCCCGGGAATTTCAGCCGGCACGAACAGTTGTCCTGGTTTGATACAGAGTATATGCAATAGAAATAATCGAATGAGCAAAGCGAATACTGCATTTTACTTTACTTTGAAATAGTTTTCTTGTTTTTTGGTATTCCCTCCTTAGGTGAAACGAAAGCAAATACATAGGATGAACGTGGCATGCACATATGCCACCATCCAACTCATGAGTACTATATTCTCGAGGCACTATAATTTGAACCACTTTTGAGAGCACCATTTTGAAATGTTGCAAATTCCTAGGAAAATAACCCAGGGGACCGGGGGATTGGAAGAAAATCATCTTCGAACCGTAAATTTTCACGGAATTTTACGATTAAAAATTATGCAATTCAATCAAATGAACTGTTTTGAAGAAAAAAATTATAATGTAGTGCTTTTAGATTAATTAAATGTAAGAAGATCATATGGTAATAACAATCAGATCATGAAACGATTAAAAAACAAGCAGCAATTAGAACAGGAAGGCCGTGACTTGATAGTTTTAAAATCAAGGTGCTTTCCAATACGTTTCACACAAATGGCCTATATTGCCCTGGTCGACAGATTTAGTTTGACGGTTGACGGTTGAGGGTGCAGTGACAGTAACAAACACCTTGAATAGTGACTGGCTGATATTTACGTAGGCTTATTCTACGTTCATGTTGATGTGTTTTGTGAATAGGCAGTTTGAATTTCATGTTTTCATTATACGTTAGGCATTGTGTTACATGTGTGTTACATTGTGTTACATTATTGTGTTATAGTGTCATGTTGCATTGTGAATGGGCCCTAACTTTGCCGTAAATGTAGTCGCTAACTCCCTGTCGTTTTGTTCGCAGGAAAGTGTGTCGCAACTGCAAGTGCCCTCGCGAGGATCACAGTGGCGCGATGACCACCCTCCCTCCACCGGCTCTTCCCTCCTCCGGCCCTCCGCCCCTCGCCCTCCTGGACGCCACTGACAAGCTACTCGGGAAGGGAGTGGCGTACGGCCAGGTCTCCTCCGACCCCCACCGCCACTCGCAGTCGGACGACGACTCTGGATGTGCTCTCGAGGAGTACACGTGGGTGCCGCCAGGGCTCCGGCCGGACCAGGTAATTACAGTCGTCATTTGGCAGTAATTGTTGGTCGTTGACCATATTTGTTGACTGGGCCCAATATGGCGAAACAATATTTCCGGTAATATTGTTATAATTGCGCATCGCAATTGACCAATTTCAATTTTTTTAAAATTGTGTAGGCCTATGAAGTATTTTGGCCAAGGGTTATGAGGAGGTTTATTTTTTAACGACTCATTGAAAGTGACAATTTTACAATATTCTCAAGACAAATTGTGTTTATATTAACTCTATGATACATAAATATGGGATCAAAGTTAGCGCCAGGTTTTTAAAGCTGAGAAGCAAAAAAATAAACTTCAACATGATTCCGAAGATTGGCTTCGCGTATGAAATACGACGTCATATGGAGTAAAAATAGAGACCTTTCCTGCTTTGTATTTTCTTCCTTCATAGTATAAATGTAAAGTACTCTAGTTGAAAACACCTCTAGTTGTATCGAAAATGTTGAATTTCTGAAACCTTACCTGTTGATCGTAAATACCTCGTCTATTGAAAGATATCTCACCAGGTTTATTGCTGTTAGCTTAAATATATAACCAGACCAATAAGTTCACTATACATTCTTCTATCCTGCTCGGTGTCCTATTGTGTGTGCTCACAATCCTGTAATTGGTTTGAATTGAATTGAATATCGGGGTTTGAAGGCGCGTCAACGACGTAGCACAGACAGGGGCAGGGGTAATTTGTCACAGGGGGTTGACTATACTTGTATTCACGAAAGAAGAAGGTGTTCTCCAACATAACAAACACAAATCTCACCGTCATATTTGTATATCCGTTGCAGTCTTAAGGTACTAATATGATTTTTCAGGATGAGATTTACGTCACGTACGAAACTGCATCTTTCAAAAGCGTTAAATCTATACAATTGCAATGAGATTAATGAACGGAGGTTTTACAATTATTGATTTGGCAGACGACCTTCTTCTCTCATTACGACCACTGCAGTGTGTTCTGACTTGCAACCTGCATGATATGTAGGTTCGTGAACGATTGCCAACGCATAATTACTGCCTCCTATGTGATTATCAAGCAAGCTGATCGATTCATCTTTCTCAGCAATAATCATTCGATAGGCCGCTTATTAAATCGGTATACACACTACGTTTGAAAATACACTTCCGCGTGAGTCATACAAGATATACTAAGTACAGTAGTAAGTACATAATACATATAAATACAACATGAATATGAACATATGAAGAACATATGAAGAACATATAAATACAGTTGCGCAGTGGCATGCGTACCAGAAAATACACACGTTTTTATCAGTTTGTAATCTAGCGATTAGTCTGATTTTATCGTTATTCAAAATATAATTATTTGAACGATTTAACAAGGAAGTTAATTTTAAAAAATCACTCAATTTTATTTCAAAAAAAGGTATCCAAGATTTTACGTGTATGTAACCAATGTTGGTAACAGTGATAGTATATAAGATTTTATTTTCATTGTATATCATTATTAAATGTATTATACTCATTGCTATACTTTTGGGAATTTTAATTCCGAATTTTATTTAATTTATCTGGATCTCTGTGGTCAATTATCTCTGATACAAACAGAGATTGAAGATTTTCCCTCTGAGGTCATAAGAAGATGAATTGGCCAAATCCAGGTTCGCAGCGTAATTGTTGCAGCAGTCGAGTTTACCGATTAAAACTGGTCTAGCTTTCAGTAGACTTCATGGTATCCACGAGAGAAGAAGACGCGAAACATCCGCGCGCTTGTGCTGTGCAATAGGGTGGGACGGTCGCTCGTTATGTTCTTCTTTCGTACACGTATATAACCATCAAGAACAAGAAAAGTGGTCGTGTTGCGCAGATTCAATCTCATTTAAAAAATAAATTACTTCTGTAATAAAATTTGCTGCCGAAGAACTTCAACATTTGAGTATAAGCTGCTTTTGATTATGAAAATGTTAATATCTTGTTATACTTGTATCCACGTGAGGAGAAGTTTGTCTACCCACAAAACAAATACGAATACGTCACTGTTATATTCTTGAAGCGAACAGTTCAGAAGTGGAAGATATCAACATTCGTGTGTTTGGTTAATACCAATGCTGGTTCTGTCCAGATATATTACAGAAACGGTTTATACTTATAATATGCACCGGACTTTGGGAAACCGAAAAACTTTCATCTGCAGCGAAAATGTATGGTCACAGGCAGTGCAGTTCCGGTATCAAAGTTCATTGTTTTTAATTTAAAATAGTCCAGAGATAATCATTTGTATTGGTAACAAGACCGCCTCGAAGTCCAATATAAACTTGCATTTCGAGAATTGAAGATTTTCATTCCTTCAATTTCCGTGATATAGTTATTCGCTTAGAACCTCTATCTTGGAGCTATGAAAGTGAGACGCAGGGTCAATTTCCTCGATTCACAATATAATTGTATTTCCAGAATAAATAATTTGAAATTTTGCGTCTTATATATAAAAATATTCCCTGTACTGGTTTTCATACTTGAAGTCGACTCGGCGATTACTCGTTCATATTTCCTCGACTAACACGACGACCTGTACAACATTGTACTCTTATGTCTCATGTTTTGTACATTTTCTATGCGAAAACTGGCCACTTAAGTTTCCCTGAATTACCGTTTAATTGATAAGCTTTTACAGAAATTATGTTGTTCGAAGATTTTTATGATTGACTGCGAGATGTGTTTCCAAGATACAACTCGTATTATAATCGATTACAGAAGCAGACTTGATAGCGAATTCCAGTTTAGAACTCTAGAACAACTGCATCCACCTAACCTCGAGTGAGTTTAGCTTTAATAGCAGATAATTGGCCTATGATGATATGGCTGGGATCTACCCTTGGAATTATCATCGCCGTCTGAAAACAGACATCTTAAGCCAGAAGACATGGAATGTTTCGCAAAAGACAACATCACATCACCAGCAATGTGACTCGTGGAATCCGTGGAAACTTTTGAAAATACTGATGTGTAACCTACATTGCTACGTGCATCTTCTTTATAGTAATTTGATTTTATTCATTTCATTGCATTTTATATACATTATAAATTACATTTCATTGCAGTTATTGCAATTAGAAAGTGCTAAAGAGGACCAACGGTTAGGTAAACATGAACACTGATAGCTGAGAAATGGTTTAGTCAAAATGTGAAATGGTTCAAAAAGTTGACGTTTTTAAAAAGATACCCTGAATCATTTGAACAAAACAGTTTGTAAATCGAATTAAGTTACGTCTGCCATATTTGTTTATTCACACCGCCTTGTTGTTAGCCTAGAATTGCTGCACGGCCCTCCAAACAGTTTTGCTTGTTTATCACACATTTCAGATGTGATTCGACAGTGCCAAATCACTCCATTAGACTCTTATAGAACTCGACCATTTTTGCTGAGAAACTGAATGTTTATCATGAGGTTTGAACCGGACTTCGAACTGAGTCGATTCGACCCAACAGTTTCCCAGCTGTATGAGGAACCAAGTCAGACAGACATACATGGAACCTCTCCAACCCATCCATATAATCATAATATACCGTATTCCGTAGACCAATTTTAATTAGCAAGTTATTATAATTTACGACTACAACTGGTGTTGTCTCAAATTTGTCGTTTTTTAAACGCCACGACTTTCTCGTTCCGTAATCATTTTTTATTACTGCCATCGATTTGAATTGCGGGACAAAAATCCAAATGCCCTGTATGTCTATAATTGGAAGTTCGCGTTGTTGAATATTGTCGACGGACAACACAGGAGTACCGAGCTGATGACGTCATAGACGACCAGGGGTTTCTCTTCTCTGGCTAACCCAGGTCTTACAACGTTTTGATAGCTCATGGAGTCGATGACAATAAACCTGAGTCGAATACAATTTCAATTCATTTTTATGACAAAAAACTATCCGAACTGTAACCCATAGTCACACGCCTTTCTATAATATAGTTAAAAGAACTTACTTTCTCGCTAACTTCATATGCTTAGGAAGTCATACCCGCAGCGTCACGTTTTCAGTGATAGTGTAACATATGAGCAAGCCCAGTACATTTCTTTTTTAACATATTGTATAGTGAAACTACTTCATACCATTCAGAGAAGTATCTTCTAAAATATTGCGTCCATAATAAACATTATCCATACTTAAAAGATACCTCTCTTTAACGGTGAGGTAAAAATCGATAGCAAAGATATCGAGTGCTACTGTTACATACAAGTGATTTTTATTATTATACTATTTGAGTCATTAGCATTTTCAAAATATATTGTCTACATCTTATGATGTAGGCCTATTTGTTGAATTCGTATCTTGCATTGTTCAGGTTGTATGCTCATTTTTATAGTTAAATCACCTTGGCGGAAACTTCTCCCTATAGAGACTGGGGATGCCTTAAAACATCCACACACGTTGACAGCTATTGCGTGGTGCACTGACCTGAACATGGGTGCAAAATGACCTCGCCTTTGAACTTTAACATTTATTCATTCAAATAAAACGTACCAGGGGTGGGTATCGACCCCGTGCCCCCAGGCATGAGAAGCAGGCGTAGAATCCAATGCAACAGCAATGAATTCGATGGCGGGACTCCTAGCTACATGTTCATATTACTGATATCGCTTTACGGTATCAATAAATAACCACGCCCCTTAGCAAAACGTTGTAGCAACTAGGATACCCGGTCTCTCTCGTGTCGTCGGTAATAACAGAAAACACCACGAGCCATTTGCATTCCTTCTGTCTGTTATTGGCCACGCGAGACCAGCCGTGTATTTATTGTCGGGTCTATATGCCTGCTACATGTATTGGCAACGCTATAAGACGGCAAGGGAGTCGATTTAGCGAAATATCAGTTTTGTTAGTGATAATTCTTGAACGGTGCTAGGTTTCAAAATTCTAGTGCTAGGGGAACACAGATATTTTCAATATAATCTTATTGGTATCAGTAAAAAGTATTCAATGTAGTCTATATGTCATAATTGTCAATAATATAAATCTTTTTTTTTTTTTTTTAGCTGTCTACTTCTGACAATTATGCGATACGAGTTCAATAGTTATAAGTCATACCGTCTTGAAGATACACACCATCGTCTGTGTTTCCCCCTATAAAGGATTCTGATATCTCATACCATTCGAAAGTGATCACTAAAAAACTGTCGTCAAGTCGACTCCCATGCACTCTTAAGGTTGCCGGGGCGCACTTTACGGCAGTCTAGGGTCGTTGTTTTGTCACAGACGAATGTTCAATTCGAGACTTCGATAAAAAAATGTCTAGAAAATATTCAGAATAGAGAATAACCTACGGAAACGAGAAATATAATGTAGTATCGTTATTCAGGCTGTAACTTGTAACATAGAATAAAGAGTTAAGGGGTGGAACTTTATTGCCCTGGTTGAATAATCTTCGCTTGTCAGCCTTGCTCATCCGTATCATAATCAGCTAAGGCACCGCTTTGAAAATAAAAGTTACAAACGGAATTATTTAATAATATGAAACCATCAGTTTGTGATCTACTATTTCTTTCGTCGCTATATAAATGCATCCAGTCAACGGAAATCGCATTGTTCAAGAACAGGAATTATACGTTTCCACTTCGGTCTCTAAGAGTGCATGGGAGTCGATTCAGAGAAATATCAGTTTTTTGGTGATAACTTTTTAATGGTATGAGATGTAAACATTTTAATACGAGAGAATCACAGATGATTTTACTACCTACAAAATGATATGAAATAAGATAATTAACCTTGGATTCTAAAATTGTCACGTATGTATACCTGTGAAACCCATACGAGTTGAATAGTTTTTACCAGTTTTACCTTCACCATTTTGATATCTGTGTTTTCCCTGCGTTACGATTTTGATATCTTATACCTTTCAAAAGTTGTTATCAAAAAACTGATATTCCGCTGAATTGACTTGCATGCCTTCTTATGAGCGAAGCAACACGTACAAATGCTACCATTCTTGTTGAACCTACCAATCGCACACGTATACTTCTTCCTTCCTACACAGCATCCCGATCGCAGAGATTGACGCAAAATAATCCAGCTGTTTTTCAAGTTTTACTGCCCGTATATAAACCATATAGCCAATTACGTTCAGCTTTAAATCAAGATAGCCTTATCAGTTGAATCTAAATCTTAATGGCGTACCTGTAACGATGACGAGTGACAAACTGAGATGAAGCCCAGTCGCAATAGGCAACATGTGACGAGATAGTTTTACATTCTACAATAAAACAAAACGTCGATTCCATGGAACATACGTTATTTTTTGTCGATTACAACTTTCAAAAGGCGTTTCGACGTAAACTGGATCTAATAATCAACCTATCTGTACGTATAACTGGGTGTAGAGAGTGTAAGTGCTCGTAAAGTAAGTTTCACTGCATGATAATAATATCTATGAGAGAAGTGGATATAAGTTCGTCTCTACTCTCCGTTGCGATTAAGAGTACATGGGAGTCGATTTATAGCGATATGTTAGTTTTTCGGTGATTACTTTTGAACGGTTTGAGGTATAGAAATTCTGAGAAGAAACGTAGATATGTTTAATAGTTTCCAGATAGTATAAGTAATAACTTTTTATCTCATATCACACAATTGTCAAGCTTATGCGGTTAAAAATGTGTTTTAGCTGTAGGCGTAGCCTATACGTGTGACAATCAAAATCATGCGATATGAGAAAGAGAGTTATTACCTGTAAGTTATACCATTTTGAAGCTATTGGAAATATCTTTATTTCCTCTCAATTAGAATTTTGATCTCATACTGTTGAAAAGTTATCACCAAAAAACTAACATTCCGCTCAATCGTTGAACTTGCATCTGAAATTATGTGTATTTTAGAGAGTCACTAAAGGCCTATACGAACGAGAGTGCGTGGCCATGCAGTAACTTTTGGGGCAAAAACATGGTCGCTTCTTTTTCATGGTGTGTTCATGTGTTCTGCATTAGTAGGAAGTTTGCAGTGGAGTCTGCAGCATTAGGAATTAGCATGAGTTGCTTATCAGTATCGCTATAATCTATGCGAAGTGGCTATTCGTCGGACCGGAAGCAGGATTTAGATTGGTTTCACTTTAAATTATAATCAACTCGTGATGTTTGGTAAAGTCTTGAGTTAGTTAGTTTAGGTTAGTTTTGATAGGTTAGGTTCATGAAATTAGTAAGAATGGTAATTTTAGGTCATTTAGGTCATTTTAGGCTGCGTCCGCATGTGCTGACATACACCGATGGTCCGATGAATAGGGGCTGCCTGTCCGTATAGCTGTAATCCTATATGATCGTATGTGTAAGTGCACATATAGTTGGCTTGTAATCCTTCTGAGCATTAACGAGGGTTCATGGCAATTACCCATGGCGCATTGATAGCCGCAGCGCCTGAATACGCTATCTGGTGGCTAATTAAAAAGCTTAGTTTAGGTGATGCTGAAAGTTGACTATTCTCTAAATGAGCACCGAGATTAATAATTACCGACGTTTTTACATATGTACCCCTTACCGCGACTATCACTTGATAGTTGATATAACGTCCTAGGTTTAGCTCGAAAGTACTAGGACTTTGATTGGATAACGTTTAACTACGATAATACAAGATATTAACAAAGTCACGGTCTTTTAGATCGAAAAATCTTAGATCGCACTTCAAGACGTACTTCGTAGCCCACCTACAGGACTAGGATTTTGTGCTCAAGAAATACACAAGAACTGGAAATGTTATAACATGGTACTCAGCTTTTCTAGAAACATTTACCAATCACAGGCCTATAGTCTCTCGGAGATAGCTATAATCTAGGACTTATAAGGGTCCAGTATTGGTAGGTGACCTTATTCTTTCGCGGATGCAAGTATATAATATAGCGATCATTTTTCACAAGCTTAATTATTCCCCCGAAAGAAATGCATCTCTCTCCCTCCTCTCTCTCTCTCTCTCTCTCTCTCTCTCCACACATAAATGTTCACATACGCCAGGGTACAGTTACTATCAAGTGTTAACATGAAACACAATTTGTTAGACTATAGTTACAAGTACCTCTCGTTCCTTCTAGCAGCCTAATAATGATCATGAAGATAATAATTGGTGCACTCTATCGCCCGGCGTTTGAACCATCCCATGACCCCGCGAGTGTAGTAACCGCCGACAAGTGCTCCTTGGTAATACTACACACGACTACAATAGAGACTATCTTTAAGAGGGCACGGGAGTAGATTTAGAGAAAAATCAGTTATTTGGTGATGACTTTCGAACGGTATGAGATATCAAAATTATAATAAGGGAGAAACACAGATACCTTCAAGAGGGTATTTAAACTTTAAACTCGTATCGCATTGCCAAACGTATACAACTAAAGAAAACGTTTTTCAGCCGTATACATCTGACAGTATGTATACAATGTAAATTAATTTAATTTACTCATACAATCTTGAAGGTATTACAAATATGTGTGCTACTTCCATATTAAAATTTTGATATCTCATACCGTTCGAAAGTTATCACCAGAAAACTGATATTTCTCTAAAACAACTTCCGTGCTCTCTTAACATTATATAGAGCTGACTACATAACCGTACACCTTTTATAGTGTTATTACACATTAAGGAATCATAGCACTGAATGGCGTGCTAGTGAATAGGCCCACCTATGTTAATGAATAGCTTAATAAGGCTTTGTATCTATGCACTGCGATATTAGTGTAAAGTGTCCCATGGGGGTATGTTGTTAATTGAAGGTAAGCATAATGTAGCGTGTGTTAGAGAGAGAGAGAGACGGGTAGCCATAGGAACAGCAGCGACTTGCTATTATATTATACATAGAAGAGCGTCGAAGCTCATCATTAGAAGCAAACATAATTAAAATGAGCACAAAACTAGGGAAGCGTTTTCTATAATGACGTATGTATGTAGATTATATAAACCTTCATGTTATATAAACCGAATCTCCTGGTGCTTCAGGATAATGATCAGGAAACAACCTTATGATAATGATGAAGATAATAGAAAAGATCGATGAAATATGTAAGTTATAAGAATTGATAGAAATGAAAGAAATTATATAATTGGTATTGATTTACTATTTGATATTCATTTCGTAATTGCATTTATATGTATTTACTACATATTTTATTTTTTCTGTCTTGAAACTCTCATTGCTCGGGATAATAACAAGGAAAACCATCTGATAATGATAATAAAAATAATATAATAATAATAATAATAATAATAATAATAATAATAAAAGAAGAACAATGAATTATATATAAGATATGGTTGATTTTTGGATTAACGACGCACTGTAATGATAATTAAGATCTATTGGCGACGGATGTAGTTACGACTTATAAGTTAATAAATCGGACATAATTGGCATAATTGGTACAATAATTCATTATGTAATATAAAATGGTATAATGAAGTGATTATATAAATGGTCTCTTATATACCCTCGTATAAAGCATAGAATACAATATCGTGACATAGGCCTAAAACAAATTGCAGCCTGAAACTATGCATGAAAGTAGGCCTACCGTTCCCAAGAGTTAATTATTGCTCATTACTGCTAATTGTTATTGCATAGTTTTGTTTTTTAATAATACAACATGATATAATATCATTAAAAAGATAACTTCTTATATCTTCAAACATTTAATATCAGTTATTAATATTTCTGTAGGCCTAAGTTATCAACCAATGTCAGTCTCTCACTTAATTATAATAATAATGATAATAATAATAATAATAATGTTTTTATTTTTTCATCAGATTGTGACACACAATATTGAGCATCGTCAAATATATAGGCCTATTAGTGAACATTTCCAAAATGCAATTACACACACATAATTATAACCACATAGATAGATCTACATGAAAATTACATAAAAATTACATGAAAATCACATTAAGCGGATTAAGATGATATGTGATTATAATGATATATAATTCGGCTATAATGTTAAATAAAACTGATTAATAAATAAACATGCGGTAAGCTTGGTCAAAAATTATTAAATTATATGGGCCTGCTGTACTTGTTATATACGCTCAAAACACGTTGAGCTCTAGAGCGGTCTTGTCAACAAATATAAATAATTATGTATGGACTATAATAAATTAATAAGAGTGAACTTTGACACCAGAACTGCGCTGTGCATGTGTGACCACACTTCATCGCCGGAGATGAAAGTCTTTCATTTCCCAAAAAAGTCTGGAACACATTTTTACGTAATAACCGTTTTTTGTGATCTGGACCTTATCTACATAATCGAATAAACACATCGAATGTTGATATCTTCCACTTTGAACCAATTGGCTTAGACACAGTGCATGCACTTCCTAGTTCCTTCCTTCTTCTGTTCTCGTCATACTTTAGTGTTACGTGTTAGTGTCGTATTGCAGTGTAGCCTATGTGAGCCTGCATGCAAAGTGTATTCTTACACTCTGAATGAAAGAGTTCAGTGAATGATATTGTGCATTATCACACTATAATTAAATATTAATTAATATAACAACAAAATATTTTCTCATGGGTGTATAAAACTTTTAGAATTGTTCGTTCGTAATTCTCATAAGACGGTAAAGAGGACGTTAATAAATTAGACACACTTTTAGGAATGAGTGTGCATCTCTCATACATTCTCGGCAGTAGAGTCAGGTTTAGTGAGCAGACAAAATGTTGTAGTCATAAGACATAATTCGACTGCGTGGTAAAAATAGTTCAGAAAAACATTCATTAAAACACCCATCCGTGTACCTTTTCCTGGTATAATATGGTGCGTGTATCTTACAGTGGAATGCGTAAAGCGGTTTAAAATGGTATCCCATTTTGTTTGCCATTTCCTGAGGCTTTCGTGTAATCATCGTTATATTGTCGTGTATTTCTGTCGACTTTTTCATAGTTTATGTCATTTTATTTTCATGGCATAAGTTATTTGGAAGTTCGAAAACAAGTTAAGGAAGTTACTTTGTGTTTGTAGTTTATTATTTTCAGTCAAGTTGGTGAATATTTAGTTGGATTTGAGTTAAGAGAGTACCTAATCGATTTAGTGAAATGTCAGTGTTTTGGTGATAAATTTGAATGGTATAAGATAACATGAATTCTAGCACGGGGAAAACAGGTATTTTTAATACTTTCAAGATGGCATTATAGTTATAACTATTTAACTAATATCGCATAAGTTTCACAGATATAAAATGTAAAAAATAATTTTTAGCTTGTATACCTGCGAAAATGCTGGAATCTACAGTTGATCCAAGGTTGATAATGCACATCATTTTGAAGGTATTAAAGATATATGTGTGTCTCGTTATCAGAATTTTGATATCTCATCCGTTCAAAAGTGATCACTAGAAAAACTACTACGTCGTAAATCGACTCCCATTGCACTCATAAGTAGAAGGGAATGACATTGTCTTTCATGGATTAAGTTTTTTCTAATTGCTCATATTCGTTATATCCGTTACATTTGAAATTGGACAATTATTGTTTATGTTAATTTTTGTTAATTGGTTATATACTAACCCTCCTCTGTAAGTAGATCTACAAGAGTTTCTTGTCGGATTTGAATGAAGGTTTGACTCTATTTTTCTATCCGTATACCGCCATTTCAAAACTAAACAGTTTTAAAAACCGTTCATGAATAAATCAGAACATCAGCTTTCTTTTTCTTAAAATAAATTCCTGGTCGTCTGAAAGTACTCTAAAAGAGTTCACTACTCGAACGTCCATAAAACTTGACTTATAGTTTTATTTTCATTTTTTGTTCTAGAAAATATAAAAATGTAGTTGCGTGTCTATTATAGTGATTTCACTTTAAATATCGACAAACGTTACACTTTCACCATTTCTTATACCTCATAGCACCGTGCTATTAGCATACACACACAATATGTATTAATGGAAATGATGGGACATAAAATGGCGTGAAAAACCACATTATACCAATCCCGTACCTAATAATATAGCACAGCAATGGTAATATTATTTTATTAATTGGACTATTAAGGTTTTTACGATGAATGTTTCTCTTAATATCTCTATTATTGTCATCTTATAAAAGTGAACCATGCCAATTAAAACTCTCAACTTTCTTCGCGTGTAGAGCTGTAAAATACGTATACAGTACATTAATAAGTTCTACAAAATATGAAATACAGAATAGTGAATAATTTGGCTTTATCTAGCGATATGTCCTGCAGGCACCATGGAAACCACTCGTTGTACGTCATGATTAATAATTACTGTAAATGTAGAAAATATTAAATATCCTTCGGCTATTCAATTATTCAGATCAAAAAGAGAGTTTTTAACATATAGGCTCATACTTGTAAAACGTTCAGCTGTCAATCCAACTTGCTATAGGCCTATATATAGTGGAATTTCTACTTTCAAGAAATAATCATACACGTCTTCAATGAAATCTTTGTGTATATAATTATTTATTCAATATAAATAGTGTTAACTGTGAATTAAATAGTGTCTGTTAGCATGCTATTCCGCTGAGTCGGAACTCTTGGGGTGGTCAGCTTGTATGTCTGTGAACTACATGTACTTGTAATGCCTTTACCACACGCAGTCACATTGTCATGATGAGGGAATATCGGAGATCACAGCGGAGCGATGATCGCTAGCTGGTCGTTGGGGTCACCGGTTAACCGTCGATATAGTTCGATATTCATGTGATAATCGTCGTCTGTTCAAGTGTCGGAATAATCGATAAAGTTGATGATTTGAAATGTGTAAGAGAGTGTGGCAGGAAAATCTTTGTGCATGATTGGTCGATACTTCCACTTACGGAAATTTGAAAATACATACTTTTACTTATACTTGACTTATTATACTTGAATTTTCAAACTTTCACGAGTCGATTCCACTTTAAACTGAATTAAAATGGGATCTGAAAACATCGATTTATTAGATTTTCATTTATTCCAAGTCGATTATCGAATGATATCTGAAAAAATATCGATATTATCCACCGATATGAAGTCAGTGACTATCGGTCATAAATATCACATCTAACGACTACCCATAGTGGTTAATCTTGCAGTAACTAAAAATGACATCATCTTCGAACAGTGTCACTTGAGTTCACTAAAGTGTCACTAAGAGTTTTTATCGAATTGTTTGTAACATGTTGGTAAAGGTAAGGGAATCTGACGCTAATGTGCTCAACAATGTAAAGCGAAGGAGATGACAACTATAGCTTCACCTGATAAACTCCACCAACTGCATAGTCTGCACTACATGCTATAGCTGCACAAAACACGACAAAACCGCGCGTAAAAAAGTAAAAAATAAATATATGTAGGGCTACTGAGAAAATCATATATACTATCCACTTCTCCCTGCATTGTCGAATATACCGTACAATGAATGTATAGTATTGCATACGTGATTCCGTATGCATACGTATAAAGATCGTATAGATAGATGAGTTCCCCTTCTGACTTGTAAAGGCTATTAAATAATTATTTCGTTAGCAATTTCCTTGCAATTTATGTTATTTCTCAAGAAAATGTACGTTCTATTCACAACTGTAAATGATCGTTTCGAACGTCTGCATTACGATAATATCACTGATGTCGACGGGGAGGTGAGAGACCTCGGCAAGTAACTTTAGAAAAGCGCAACGTCATCGCAGCCTAAAACACCGCATTGCTGTGCCTAATTGTGTCGTCACTTACGACGTTTTATCAATTAAATCTCATTCGCAATCAGATCAAAAACTAGTACCGAACAAATCCAATCGGTGCTTTGTCATCATCATCATCATCTACCCCTAGGGGCATCTGGCATTCTGGTCGCAGGGCTCCTCTGCACATGGCTGGGGGAGGGGGGCACTATTAGGGGCACTTAGCGGCTGCAACCCACTAATAAAATATCTCCGAGTTTTATATCGCGCGCTAGTGGTGGCGGTGATGGCGATTGTGGGGTTTCGGTGGTCTGCTCTAAGCTGGGCGATGAAGGCAATAACCGCAGATAGATATAAACTGAGGGCTTAGTGCTGGGGGAAGACGTCAAGACGTACAAACATGCCATTACTTTTGCTGACCACGTACTGGGAGAGGATCTCGTTCGGCTCTACTGCTCTGGTAATGCACTAGGCTGTCTCAACGGCGTGTACCATATATATGTAGAGAGAGAAAATAGAATATCGTTGTTAGATTAGTTGGTATCTTTGGTTCGTCTCTGTATTTTCGTCTTGTTCGTCGGCTACGTGTAATAAGTGTCTAAAGGGTCCTTGGATCACAACTCTGTGCCCCCCTCTGCCCCCTCCTCCCAAGAGTGGCCTCTAGACACGCCCCCGAGTGTGCGAGTGCACTCAACATTAATACGTCAATTAAAAATGTTCCTCATCACGTTGCGCATCTCACATTAGTCGATCGCATGGACGATATATGGCGAATTATTGTAGAAGAAAACATCTGGGAAATTTGAAAAGTCTTTCGAGGTTTGAGGATTTAATTTCCTATGTATACGATTTTATCAGAAATAGAAATTACGCTATAGGCTTATTAAAGCTGACATTCATCGACTTTGTGTGTTGTGATGATATTAATTCAAATACTTCTTCAATATATATATTCCTCGTTTTCAAATTAAATACTTTGTCCACAAGAACTTTCTTCTAATATATGAATATTCCACATTTTTTTATTTTCAAAAATTCGTATACATTTATCTATATTGTAACTGTTACCTAGCTGTTGATTTGAGAACCGGATAATTACTTGATTCGTTCTTGGAAATTGTAACTTATCTCGTAGATACGTATACACTTGTTCATTTGATTTTCTATTATCAATTGAACGATTATAGGCCTATAATGATGCGCATAGTGAGGAATACATGCAGATGTAACACAGGGGTATCTCGATATATTCTCGTTATACCTGTAATACACTCGCTATTGGAAACAACAATGAACAAATGGATAAATAATATAATTCTACATTTAAAAACATGTGTGTAAGCCTACGAGGAAATCATGTATCAGAAAACTTACTTTTCCTGGGGCAATTTCAAAATTGTCCAATTTCAAATGTCGTTCTGAGAAAACTATAATTACAATAATACCCGAGTCTTCTCGTGTGTATTTATCTCCAGGGGATGGCCTCCAATGATTATGAGACGAGAGTAGAAAATATCACTCGCTAACTTTCAACTGTAGATACACATGTCTTATAATTGTATGTTATAAAATATGATGGGACTGCAATCATGGCTCACCATTCGGACATTCTACAGTCTCTACTTTGAAATGTTCGACTTCTGTTCGGCTGCACCCACTGAAGAATGTCGTCTACCATCATGACAAACACAACAATCTACATTACGTTTGTGTACTGTGGTAATTTTTGCAGCCTTTATTAATCGGACCATCGGTATATGTCACCATATATGAGGACGTTGTTGTTATTACGCGCCGCTTCAACTGATCTAAGTAACCCAATCTAACTAATGTAATGAATCTATCCAAATTGACCTTAGCTAACCAACATAATCAAATGAACA
Organism: Brachyptera putata; assembly: GCA_907164805.1. Lineage (NCBI taxonomy): Eukaryota > Metazoa > Arthropoda > Insecta > Plecoptera > Taeniopterygidae > Brachyptera > Brachyptera putata. The sequence continues at coordinate 8,932,229 of OU015462.1, read as the reverse complement.
TCCCAAACTGAATCAATTTGAACTGAAAGCAATCTCAAACCTACCTTTGCTCCGACGAATAGCCACACTTTGGGTAATTTTTTATATTTCAGGACGAGGTTTACAATACAACACAAAACTGCATGTTTCAAAACCGGTAAATTTTTAAATTTGACGAGATCATATAATGTAGATTAAGCAGGGTCATCACTCATCATTGATGTTGGTTGTGACTCTCAATTAGTGATCACCTGATTTAACTGTCATGAAATATCATACCCTTTTTATGAAGATTGGGATAGAGTAAAATGCATTCTCTATTATACAGTTAAATCAATTTTATTACATCTAAAAAACAATCACTTCATTTCTATAATCTCTGGAATTTTTATAAATAGGAAATTTAAGAAACGACAATCATAGGTCAAGTGATCATTGCATGATGACAGTCAAAATGAACTAGAATGAGGCTCCAGGACCCTTACCGCGACTGTAACTTGAAATAACGTCAACTGTAGCTCCAAGAGACTGTCTAGTACCGTACTTTCATTGATTATTATTCTCTGGAAAACTTGAATACCGTGGCAACGCAAGATGATAAAAAAAGTCACAGTCTCTTTGACTGGAATAATCTGGCATATTATGTAGCCCACCTCAGGAGCAGTGCTGGGATTCTGTTCTCACAACAATGGAAATACACATGCTGCCATAGAAGTTAGGTCTTATAGTTAACATGAACATATTAAAGTCCTTATAGTCCTCTAGAGCTAGCCAGACATGGGCATTTATTTCAGGTGATAGTCCAGAGCTTTTCCTGGTATTTAGTTGGTACACAACCGTCTTGTTTGGTGGCCACAGTGTCCAGAACAAAGGTTAACGCGTGGAATTGATCGCTGTAATTAACGGGTACGTCGGAGGTCTTGCGGTTAGTTCAACATCTGTGTGTTCATCAAATGCATATAGCATTGCGGCCCCCCGACGCTATCTACACGAATAAGTCTTGTTTTTCACGGCGGGTTAAAATGAGAGTGGGTTTGTGTTTCACTATTTAAAATAAGTTGAAAGGCGTGTTCATGAATATTAATCGAAATGTTTTAAATATCAAACTTAATAGATATCAGGGGAAATGATTACGATGATTTTGATGAATTGATGTCGTATTATATTGAGACCAGTGAACAGAAATAGAAAGAAGTATTCGGAATTTCTATTCTTGGTTACTTTTTGGAATATTTATATCGGATTAAAATATGCAATTTCCTTGTAACTATGATCTATTGGCGTCGGTGCATGATGAATAAGATGATGAGGAGATGAGGTTAAAGGTTGTTTCATTGGGTGTTTTTGGGTAGTGTGCAGGAGTCAGTCGTGATCTGTTGTTAAAGAACCATCCCAGTATGAACCTGAACGACAGAGGGAAACCACGTTGCAGCTCTGCCAGGATAGTCGACCATAGCGGGAAGCGAACCCCGGTCTCATGAGTGACTGTTCGGCGTGTTAGCCACTGGTCCATCCGTCTCGGTGATTCTTCATTACAAAGTCACGTATATACATATACACGTCAAGTCACGTACGAAATAAAGCTGCAACATATATTTAGAACAAACGGGATACAAAAATGATATACTAAATTCCCCTTTCGCGTTCATGCTTCATATATTCCATGCAGCGTATAAGCCATACCATATATATAACCCTGGGAAATTCTGTCTTCAATTTATGAAATCAGTTTTGATTTATATTGAATTCCCAAAATAGATTTGTTATTCTTCATATTTTTTTGATTTGAATTTGTATTGGACCATGAATATTTCATCAGATATTGTATATAGCTTGAGTTCCTCCCCTACTGACCATGCGGACCGCCTCCTTGATACTTATACCGGACCCCATATGGACATGCGATCCCCTGGGGAATCAGAAGCGATACCCTTATGCGTCTGCACTAGTGAATTCTGTTTAAAAAATCAATCTCGATCGGATTGTGCATCACGTCTGTGTTGTTAAGGTTTCTGGAAGTTCTTCCCCCCACGTTGAGCGCCAAAAGAGGCGAGGAGGCGAGATGCAAGCACGTAGCTATGGAGACAGACACTTCGATGATTGGCCAATTTCAGCCCTTTGCCTTCGTGCATGAGAAATGAATTCGGATAAACTGTTGCGAGGAAGGTTGTAATTTATATTTTTGAATAATAATAATTTTCTCTGATTAGTGGAAAACAAAAGCAGAACTCATTTTATAATGTAATATGAACTCATAACCTAAGTGATATATTAAGCCTTTTCAGGCAAGCCGATTTTTGTATTATTTTCCTCAATTATACGGCTTATTGCCTTATTTAGAAAACTCGATCTAAAATTCATTTTACGTTCATATCAAAAATCGATCCAATCATTTTTCATTACATGATAAAAATTATTTTTTCAAGATCGCATGATTTTGGAATTGACATCCCGTCTTCTTCCCCGAAGCCAAACTTGCTTCATATTTCATGTTTTATTATAATTCCATGCTCTCCATGAGCACACGTCTCTCAAGAACAAACTAGCCTTCGGGCCACAAGAATATTTTGTGGGTCCATAATTATACGTCAAGACAGAACTCGTACTGTGGGTTTAATGCTTCGAAATTCTATGAATTTTTAATGAGAAGTTGAAGCATTAATGCTCTATGTCTTTACAATCGTTAGTACATCTCGAATGGTCCAGTTAGCCTCCGGAGATGCTGTGATGATGAAGACCGCGTGTAACTGGTTCTCGGCTGACCACGGCGGAGCAGTACCTCGCCCCGCCACCGCGCGGCGCTAGTCGCGGTCCGGGAGATCAGATGCAGCGAGCACGTGTCCGGACGTTTAGGAATGTAGCCAATCAGATGTGGTCGACGTGCTATTACGACAACACCTCGATACATTATGACGTCGCGGAAAATTGGAAGGAAAAATAGACATTTTGAGGGCAAAAGTGAATAAGATGAAATTCAACCCTTTCAGTAGAAAAACTCTCATTCCTGTACATTGTGACTGTCGTAAATGAACACTCAACCTGATTGACGTATCTATAATTTCTATTCATAAACACATAGGGGAGTAAATTTTACGCGATTGGTTCTATTTTTGATAAAATACTCTACTAAAATACGATCACATACATTTTACTCTCCTGTATATCCTATTCATGAATAGAAGATTAAGGATATTACAATCTGATCAAGTCATCATTCACGGCAGTCACAACGTACAGGAATGAGAAAAACGTACAGGTTCCAATACACGTGGCCTCTATATCACTTTCACCAGTAGATTCGAGCCCTGGCTCCCTCACGCCGAAGGTAGGCGGTTTAACCACGAGGCCTCCGGTATGCTCCGTAAAATACTGCGTATAAGAATTTCCGGCAAATTCTAGTTGGTCATCAATTGGGTTAGTCTACGTCACTATGACGTCACTCTATAGCGGAACGTTGTCGTAAAATCACCACATTGTACATTCAAAAATGAGAAGTGAACATCCTTTTTCAATAAAATCCGAAGTGAATATTCGTCGGACCGGAATTAGGTTTCAGTTTGGATCTAGATTAAATTAGTAAAGGATGTTTGTTTGGTTGGGTTAATTGGTTTAGGTTAGTTTGGGTTAGGTCGTTGGTTGAGTTTGGGTTATTTAGGTTAGTTTAGACTGCGCGCAAGAACAACACCACAACAACAGCGGTTAGAAGGTGTGACATAGACCGATGGTCCAATAAATAGCAACTGCCCATAAAATCTCGAATTTTTTTCCTATAATTCCGATGTTGAAAATATATTTCTCAATTTATCTTCTTTCCGATATGGAACGCGATTCTATTGATACATTTTACACGCGATGCGATAGAAAGACTCTTTAAATATTGTATTCGTAAATAATAAAGACATCTGAAGATATTTTCCGGATGCATTTACGATGCGGTTTAGGATTCTTTTAAAGGAATTAACTTCTAATATGTAGTCATTTATTTCATGATACATGCACTCATAGTTGAACGAAAGTGCTGTGGCAAGACCTTGAACTAACTAATAAAACTTGGAATGAAGACAATAATAATGGAAATGAATAAACTCATTGTTTGACAAAACCTCTCGAATACCCTCTCTCAGCAACAATTCCCTCTGCACTACCACATTTTTTATTCTATACCCGTCACGTCCTCCTCCACAATCCGTTGTACACCAAAAACTAAAACTTTTGAAAGTCCTGAAATAACAAGAACCAAACCAAACCAAAGTATGAATTTAAAGTTAAAACAAAATTACAGTTCTAAAACTTATTTTTTGAAATGTACAAGAATTCAATTTCAATCTGTCTGTAACTAATAAGCCTGTATTAATTTAATCATGCTAATAGACCCAATTCAAAAAGTAAATTTCCTTTAAAAATATACACATATGTTTCAAATCTTATCCAATATGAATAATGATAGATAAACGTATAATAGGTATTCATGCACTCGGACGTGGACTTCAGTTGTTGGCTATCTCACAGCTGTCATGTTTTTTTCGGTGAATCATATCACGGGATATTTCTTTCTTCGTGAAACGGAATGCCGATCTGCTCTAGTGAACACTGATAGGTAAGAGCAAGTCGTCATCAAAATAGCATTACATATATGGTTGTTACTGGCAATGCACTTGAAATATTTTTACACTTTAGTGTTTAGTAAAAGCAAACTATTGTTTATTTTATTTCATTATTATTGTGTATAACGGTGTTTTACATTTTAACAAATAATTATCTTGAAACTATCGCTGTAAATCTTCCGTCAATGTAAGTGGTACATAAGCTTATACTCCAGCAAAAAGAGAGAATTCTTCTTTTCACCCCAGCATCTTATTTCACGCCTATGTTCACTCCGACACAAAGTTTCCTCGGGTTTTTCTCACCGTGTTGCCCACTTGTGGTGGTATTTGCGAGAGCCGAGGGAGAGATTCACCCCAACCAATATTTTTCCGTCGTTCCGCTTCGAAATGATTTGACTCCTGGGAGAGATTTCTTTGACCTGGTCGTAAACTAACGTGTTAGCTAAAGATTCAATATTACCTTCTGTTCTGGACGCGTCTAGAAATGTGTACTTTTGATATACGACGCATGTGTACGAAGAAAGAGGTCGGCACAACTAAATATATTTCATATCAACTTGACAAATCAGTTTCTTGCAACTATCGGAAAATTGCCATTGTAATAATACTACTTCTACTTTGTATTATCAAGCTGCAAATAAAAATAACTGTATACCAACTGTATATACCTCTACTATAAAAGGAATTGTCGACAACACTCATATCGGCTGAGACTGAGCGTTGGACGCTCCGATTGTCGTAGAAATCATTCTGAATCAAGTTTTTGTCGTCAAGAGGTATCAAATCCGCTACCCAAACCCATCACCCTGACATCGTCTTGACGAAACATCAAGTCAAAAATATAATGTGACATGAACATAATATATTCTCGCTTTATCGGCCCAGCCAATGAATATCGTCAACAACTCCTATAAAATGACTATAATCTGCTGAATTGTGGATTAATTGTGATTGGCTATCGGCCAACCCGTACCCGCGCCTGCAGTGGTCGGCGTATACACTACTAGCATAATGTAGATACAAGTGAGGGAAATGTCAGTTGCGTTCTGCCGTAGGGGATCTGTCTGTCCCGTCCTTATCTGGAGGAAGGGTAGTGCAATGAGGTCGATTCTATTGCTCTCTTCCCCACGAAGCGATCTCGTGAAGTGGTTGAAAGTGCGGGTAATGCCTGAAGTATCACAGGTCATGTGGGATGGAATATACATCACACCTACTTGTTGATACCTGCTACTGTGTGATGTACATGTCATATCCCTTGCTATAAAACTGACATGTGTATGCATCTGTGGGTTGATCGATACACTATTTATTTTAGCACATACGTACTATTTATGCAAGACAATAAATTGTATAAAGAGTCAATTTTTTATGTGATTTGATCGACCACTTCATGTGACTGCTAGTGTACGGTATACGTATACAAAAAATAAGTTCAAATAATATATATAACGAATAGTCGTGGACGGAGGACAATCATATGGGGGCCAGATAGGTAAAATTGCCATATAGCGGATCGCGACCAATTTTCCTATTTTGATACTGAAATTGATGTTTTCTAGTAGACCCTGATTACATCTATTGAATGAATTCACTGCACAATTGTTATTACTTAATATTATGAAACTCCTTTCAACATGATGGATTATGCATAAAGGTACCCATGAAGATCTGACGTGTTTGGTAAAGGTGCATGAAAACACTGTCAATGACTCGCAAAAAAAGGACACCCACAACCCTTAGGCAAAAACCCTTATAAATAATTCCATTTTTTTTTTCAATGAAATTGGTCGCGATGCGCTGTATGACAATATTACTTAAGTAGCCCTATTTTATAAGAGAGAAAATTGCTGACAACAAATTGTGAGTAGTTATATTTAACTCTATTAGATGACCTAGCATGTTATTAGCATAATAAACTGTTGGGATGGGCTTGGTAGTTCTTTATGTTCTATTTTACATTAAAAATTTCAAGAAACGCCTATAGATGTTACAAAGCGGCGTCTTTCTTAGTTTTAATGACACTCATCATATTTATAGTTTATTACTGTATGCTATAGGAAAACGCATCAAATGCAATGTATGATGAGCGAGAATGTATATGAAATGTAATGGAAAGCTATAGGCCTATATACACACACCTTGACGTGAATGTATTCAACTCACTGCATTCTGATTCACCTATTGATTATTTCAATCGTTTTATGATAGAATTGGTGTAACTTTTTGATGATCTCTTCAATAGTTTTCTTATAGCTTTGATTGATGTAAAGCAACTTAGGCCTACTAATTTGTATCTTTAATATGGCTGATCATGTTCCATCATCCCCGTCCCAGATACAAACTGTAAGATGAAATTCATATGTTTGTACCTGTACCTTTCTATCTATTACTTACTGAATATCACATGACTGTAGCTCCATGCATCTAATGTTATAGGGATGGTTAAGTATCTATACCCCCTAAGACATATCGGATGGTAGCGAGCCGGGGTGCCTGAAGAGCATATACCGGAAGAAAGTCGACCCGGTTGTGTGACATAGTTTTGGCAACCTTACCATGGACTCTATAACTGCAACAATTCTACAACCATCCATTGAAAAGTACCCCGAAGTCCATGTCAAACGACCGAATCGACTTTATCCCAGTATACGCTCTTCAGTGTCCTCATCGAGCCGGTCAGACTTTCACGATGCATTCCGCGTTTGGAAAATCACTTCGACCAACTATTACCATGTCCGATTTATTGAACATTTCCTAATACATACTCTAAATTTACTGTATCCATCACATGAAGTGTGGATTCAACAAACTCGGACAATTCTATTAACGAGCTTGTTCCTGTCCTCGCAGGTGCACGTGTACTTCTCCGCGCTGCCGGAAGACAAGGTGCCGTACGTGAACTCGGTGGGCGAGCGCTACAGAGTGCGCCAGCTGCTCCACCAGCTTCCGCCGCACGACAACGAGGTGCGCTACTGTCACAGCCTCTCGGACGAGGAGCGCAAGGAGTTGCGGCTCTTCTCGGCGCAGCGCAAAAGAGAGGCGCTGGGCAGAGGATCCGTCAGACAGCTGCCCTCGCCCATGTCATGCGATGCCGTAAGTCCAAGTGGCTATAGTTACTTTATTTGAATTGTTGCTGTTTGCTGAAGAAAGAACACACGTCCCGATAAGGGTCGGCAGGGAAGCACGATTGTCCCGTTTTTAATAAGACTACAAAACAATAATTAGAATAAAATTAGAATTAGCTCAAGTATAATAAATGTGCCCTGCTGGACTTGGAAGAACGCGGAATTCGCAAAGCGAATATTCTAGCCGCCATGCTGAAAAAACGACCAATTAGTGATGAGAACGGAGCGGTTTCTGAATGTTGACTTTACCGCTAAGCGAAAGTTAAAACGCCAATCGCATTTATGAAAAGACAGTTTAATACTATTATTCAAAGAAAATGCTGGTTCATTCTCTCCACCATTCTCACTTCATTCAAAAACTGTCTCAATCTCGGCTTGTATTAAAAAGAGATTTTGTATTACTATTAAAACAATTAAAAAAGGTGCTTTCAAAGCACAACATTTGAAAACTTCTCTGCGGAGCTGTAGTGGTGCAGACCTCCCTCCCCCTATTAGGTGTTGCTCTGCTTTCTTCTTTTATAATACCATATGAATCAACTGTCCTGGGTTTTCTTCTTCAATAGAAGGTCGCCCTACGCTTAAAGCGTATAGTAATCTATGAACCCCATTGGCAATTATTATCATTATTGAGCGGGATATTTTAATTTTAAAATGGACCCTTGAGGAAAATTACGCAAAAGAACTTTCTGCTCATTAAAAAACTTCCTGTATATAATTACTCTCAACTTGAGTATCAGAAGTTATTTTAAACAGTGATTCTGTGCGGATCATTAGTGAGCTACGGGTAAGGGGGAGAAAGATTCGCATTCAAATATGAACGTTACAGAAAGGATGTCTCGAATGAAAGATTCAAACGCGTTGCGTAATAATACGTCATTATGCGAACGAAAGTTGAAGTCGGAAAAAAGTTTCCGTTTTTCCGGATGCTTACACATATAAAGTAACTGATGCGTAGCGATCCACGCAAGTCTATCTTGTCTGTGGAAGTAAAACGTCGAAATGAAGGTAATCCTCCGGATTCCTTTATGATTCCCCTCAGTGAAGTAGTACTAACATTGCGAGAGAGATCAGAGATTCGAAGAATTCAAGTCTTAATTCCATGTCTTATAAATAAAGTTTTTCCTCAACTGATATTCCCGCCGTCTGAATCGACTCAGTTTTAGGAGGGAAAAGCTTAATTACTTTAGGAGCGTTCCATTTAAAAGCAATAAAGAAAACTGCCTCTTCATCCCCTTGTGGCTTCACAGCAAGGAGAGAGACGGAGAGTCGTGTGGCTTCAGAGCTAGGAGAGGGATGGAGAGACCAACAAAGTACATAATGTAATTTATGCAATAGCTTGTGTTGAGAGATATCAGCGAAAAGTGAAAAATAACCGAATAGTGTTTCAAAATGGAACTCGGTAAAATTAATATTGATCGACTGTGTCATACAGGGGATGTAGAATAAATGTGGGAAATATCCTGACAAGGGGGAGGAGGGGGATGGGGGTTAATAACGATGTGTTCGTAAAAATTAAGTTGACGTATACAAAGCAAGTGGCATAAAACGATCGTTGGGTACCCGGAATAATTGGATTGGAATGTATACAATACGGAAAGAGGGTGAAATAAATGAGATTATATTTTGTTTGTGTCGAAATAACCGAAACATTCTGTAAGCCAGTATAACAAAAAGGGTGCATCCAAAGCCGTGCCAGCTACGAGAGATTCTGTCCTCTTCTTCTCTTTAATGGAGGAAGGAAGTGAATTCTTTGTACAAACGGTTAAATGCGTAATCCTGACACGTAGAGCCCATGTCTGTTATAAACTGCGAACCAAGAAACACAGTTATAACTTGTAAGCGTGAAATCGAAAGAAACTTTTTGAGATTAAATAGATATACATTCAACAAATGTTGGCCCCAACAAGCTTAGTTATTAATTTTACATTCACATAATTGGATGAGCGGAAGTGAATACTTGATTTTACCGTACTCGGAAAAACGAAACGAACAGATTTTTCTTCACCACATGTCAAACTAATATTTAAATTGTGATGAAACTTGGCATGCACATGAATAATCATCGAACTTGAACTTGAGACTGTATTGTTTCGAGGCAAAATCCGATTCGACCCTTTCTGAGAAATACCATTACGAAATTCTGACAAACTTGTAATGGATACCGATCCGTGCAGGGGAGACAAATTCTGAAAAAATTGTCTTATAAAAAATGAAATGTTCACTGAATTCGAACACCAGAGTGATACACTCTATGTATACTATATTACCAAGGTTCACAATAATCGGATCAACCTTTTTTGAGGAGAAATAAATGATGAAATGTATTTTTCAGATCAATTAAAATTAGTGAATTCATTCGGAATGATCAACATGTACTATCAATAATTACATCTTCATGACTAAAGCAGTGAGACTAGACTTATTTTAAAAAACAATGTGTTTGGTTTTCAATTACATTTCATACTAATACGTAGCTTGACTTACAACATATATACACCTTCATTCTAGTGAATTAACTAACGTTTCTACCGCCCCTGTAAAACAACGAACTGTCGGGCGAAATCTTGTACACTTGGTAAAACTTTCCCGAGTGGAAAAAGGTGAAGCCCTCTAATTGCATTATTAGTCTTTCGTTATAATTAGCTTTTAGCCCGGTCTTGTCCCCGCGCGGTGTGGCTTACAACTAACTGGGAGACGTAACTTGATATTCACGGCAGCTTCACCAGGAGGACGTGTGTTCGAGAAGTTCCAAGGCTCATTCACAATGCAACACAATAACATTGTAGCAACAACGCCTGACGTATGACGAGAGCATGAAATCCAAACAACCATTCACAAAACACTTCCGTTTTATCTCGATATTATTTCAATGATCAATAATTTGCATTACATGAATGATTATTATCAGGTTGTTGTATCATTAAAAATAGTCATTTATATTATTATATGATAATATTATTCCATAAAGTATAGAATTATAAGTCAATAATGAAATCATTTTGACCGTTCTAGTTATAGTTTTTGCATATTGACTGCATATTGACTATATACATGACGTTTGTGTGACGTCAATTAGTGACATGAAAAGAACTGGTTTGGGAAAACACATCCACGATACCGTCCGTTATTTTGACAAACGTCACATGGAAACATCGTTATGGGAACTTCGATTTAGTGTTAATGTTACGCACTGATGTTAGCGTTGCATTGTGAATGGGCCTTCACTCACGTTCCGTGGATCATGTAGTGTATGTGCACATACATACGTGTGTTATCTCGTATGTGACAAGGAAGAGACGACAATAACTTCAGGAACAACTTATGGAGAGACATGAGGAAAGTAGTCGGCTATAAATCTCGAGCTAGCGTGAGAGTGAAATGTTCAACTTCGTTCTCTTGTGTTTGAAGCAATAGGTTGTCTAACTCTAGTACGTTCTGTTATCACATTGTTGTTGGTTGTATTACGCATATTGTATTCAAATATAGATTAGGTAATCGGTGTCAGTGAGAGGCAATCACTGCCGATATTTTATGAAAAAGTTGTTATTTTTCAATAAAAACAACGATCATTTGAAAATAACCCTTCTTCAATCAGTTTATTCAGACCGTAGGGAAATCTTACGATCATTGTCAATAATATATCCTCTTTACGTTTTCAAGACGATTTATAATTGATATCATTGCGACCAAATGAACAATTTCAGACCATAACTGCGGTTTCCATATACCTATAGGCCTATATATATATATATATATAGCTATTAACATGTGACGAGCGTAATGGTAAAGTAATGGTATGGGCCTATATACGACGAAGGATGAAGATAATAAAATTGTGTTCATATAGTATTTTAGTTAATCTTGGTGGGAAAAATGTTTCATGTACATATTCCCACGAACAAACATTTTCCCTGTAAACACGGTGGAGGTGCCGTACTCGGTGGAGGAGCCGTGTTTGTAACTGGACTATTAGCTGCTAAAACATAGTCGTGCGTATCAACACTTCCATACGGTGTGTTTTTCTTCACTCCTACACAATGGTGAATGAAACTACATTTCTTGTTTCCGTATGAATATCGGTGGAGGTGCCAAGCTGAAGGAAAACTCGATACAGAATCGTATTTTCCTAACGAAGCTAATAATAAGGGCGGCGTTTTTGGTTCACTTATTCAAAGATATCAAGTTATAGGCTCATCAATATATATAAGAAAAGAAAATGTACGTCATAGCTCTAAGAGATATTTTCTACTCCAAAGTAAAGACTGTTTCAAAGTTAGATCAGAAATGGTCAAGCAAATGAAAAAGTTGAAAATTCTTATTGTAGTTTATCATTTTTACCCTACTATTACTACCTAATGTTTTTATAATATTTAGTGCGTATCATCGTTATCAATGCTTACATAATCATCTTTACAGTAACTAAAGTGTTATAGGCCCACAGATAATTTTAGCAGCATGAATAACTAACTGTCAAGTCAATTTCATATTTTCTAATCGCATACATCATATTTGTCACTTTCAGAGATCACTTCGATTATTTAATTGTAGGCTTATTACCTTTATTATTACTTTCGGCAATGCAAAATGTATTCATTTCAACTTGAATTTTATAGCCATTTATCGTTAACCAATACATCCAAACGAGCCTACTTTTTATCCTTGGACCTAACTAGGAAACAATGATATTATGTCGTATTCTATATTCTAATAAAAATAATTATCAGAATGAACAGCTATCAATAATCTGATTGTCTCTTATAAGTGACAGACGCAGTGACGTTCAATAAAATGACGAAGCCCCATTAGCAGAAAGTTTGCCTCACACTTCTTCAGTAGAGACACGAAAACTTTTCCCGACACGTGAAACTGAGAACTACATGAAAAGTTGTGGCTTATTAGTTGTGTGTGACGTCCGTCCTTCTATTCTAGCAGCACCGTCGCTTACAACACCAATACGCACCGCGCTGTCAGAATGATTAACGGTCTTGGCTCTGTTTTAATAATTAACCTCCAGCTGGCTTCAACAATCTGTCAATATTTCGCTTCTTGTTGTCCCTCTTAACCCCCCCCCCCTCCTCCTCCCCGCCCGTACCACCCCTCTCGCCCCTCATCTCTGCGTGCCGTGAGATTCAATGGAGTAGTGAGATCAACCGAGTCGAAAAACAAGCAATTTCAATGCAAATTGAAGAAATGTAGTGGAATGTCATAGAGATGGATGAACACTATTCTTATTCAATACACTTCTTTCCTTCTTCGCTTCTGGAACCTGTTGGGTTTGTTTTTATTCATTTTTCTACCACTTTTTCAGAGGATTTTATGGAATTATGTTGCAAGTCTGGAGATCGACGGTTGTCATGCCAACGTTAAAGACTATAATTTCACAGTTTTAGTGCACATTTAATAAGAAGTTGGACCGGAAGTAAGGTGTAAATTAGTTTTACTTAGATTAAATTAGTTGGGTTTCAGGTTTTTAGTTCATATTAATTTAGTTCACCACACCAACTATGTCTATAAACCAACTGTGAATGACATGATTTCTTCTTATCAACATCGAAATCTTTATATGAGAACCACTGAATCCCAATTAAGGCTGAGGATGAGTTGGTATAAGACCATTTATAAGCGGCACCTCGTCGTTGTTCGAGGTGGTGTTGTCATCAGTATCAAAATTTTGTATCAAAAATATAAAAATAAATATAAATATCGTAATCAATATCTGAATGATACTTGGGGAAAATGAACTAGCTGTCAATGCGTCTCTGAAAACTAACAAATTAATGTAAACGATATTTCAGTACGTTTCTTGAAGTTGGATTGAAACTTCTGTAGAAAAACTACGACTTCTCACGACTTGCATGGCAACAATAACTCCTGTCGAGTACCACTCGATGTACCACTCGATGTATTCGTATGTGCACTTACCCTGTGCGATAAATCTACGCTGTGATTCCCCCCTCTTCTTCCCCCCCCCCCCCCCCCTCCGCCTACCCCCGCCGTCTAGGCAGGCGTCTCGATCAGACCGGGCCGGTCGCGAGGGTGGAAATCGCACCGTCCTAGCGGCGTGTCATCGCCATAAATCTTCGAGTGTTTCTTCTACTTAGCTCGCACCGTGATCAAGGAAATAGCTCGGCTAATGGACGTTTATTTTCAGCCCCTCGGGCGACCGATGGAAAATACTCTCTTCGGGCGAAAATGTCGTTATAAATAAACAATTTACAGAGAAAAGTAAATAATGTTGGCGTCTGTGTTTTGTGTGCCGTGTTGATTGCAGTGAGACGTGTGCTTATTGTACGAATCTTAACAAAGACAAATTTTGTTGATGTTGGTGTTTTTGTCATGTGTTTGTCATTGATAGGGAGTTAGAAGAACGTTCGTTTTCGTCGTGTAGCATTTTGTCTAGTGCAACAAAGTTGTATTGAAATATCTGTATAAACCAGTCCGATTCAATGTCAGCAAATTGTTAAGATAATCGATATAGACCCTTTTAATGAAAAATTCACATCATATATTTGTACTGTACATAAACCATACACAATTAATTATTATAATATGGTGAATTATCTTTTTTCATTATTCTCAAGTATCCATAATGTCGTTTCCATAATATCCAAACAAAAACCATTAACAATTTAATTTCAAGGGTCAAATCATTTTGTAATTTTTATGCATATGTAAATGGAAAAATGAACTTTTTTGTTGATTGATGTATGATCTGAACATACCATCAAGTTTTAGATTTCTCACTGATATCATCAGTTATGTGTCTAGCACACTAAACCATCATTCACGAGACGAGACCGTGGTTCGATTCCCACCTTGATCGACTATAACTGAAGTTTCTCCTGATTTTCCTCTATACGGTTCAGGTTGATAATGGGACGTTTCCTTCCTCAACAGGACATGACCGACTCCTTCCCACTACCCGAAACACATAATATAAAATCTTCCATCGCATCTCCCGTGAAGTTATAGCATCCCCACAACAGCACTAATTCTGAGAAGTTCATAATATTGCTCAATTAGTGTCCTCGATTGCCACCAGTGCCTATTACTGAGTCAATTTTCCGAAAACCCTTTGTGGATGCCACCTTCACCGTTCATCGGCGCGTATAAATCTTAGTCAGTGCGTCGTTAAAGCCAATATAGATAAAATAGATACGTTTTATCTTGTGGGTGCTAACTTCACCTTTCATCGACGTAAAATAGATCTTACATTCAAGCAAATATAAATAAAATGAATACGTTCTCGATATAAAGGCGGACTATTTGTTTGTACGCCTACCTACGGTCTGTTGTAACATTGCGTCCCCTCGACATGACTACACACATGTGACACTGTGTTATCCCACGGGACTGGCAATCATGGGATTTACTACGTCAGGGCAGCTGGGTGCGCGCATAGAACGCGGAGGGGGGGGGGGACGTCCCGATAAATCAGTCGGCACCAAGTGGCGCTGAGACACGGCCTACTAGGGTGCTGAATGCTGCGTGAGATCGATGGGGTTGAAACAAATGAGCGGCGACCCGTAAATTATCATGTCCCGTTAATAAACGGACTGACTGACGAAGAACCGAAAGACGGAAGAGATTGAAATGTATAAATAGTTCGGGAAGAGAAAGCACGCGGGGAGGAGTGGCTGATTCTCGCGAGCGGGTTGATGTCAAAATGAGTATTTGTCAAAACAAAACGATATTGTCAAAACAATATTTTTTTTCATCTACATCGAAACTTCATACAAAGTTTTTTGTTTCCCAATCAAAGCTAAGGATTAAATGTAGGATCGTTCGGATGGGGCACCATGAGGGCGATCTTACTACCCCATATTTACCATACACACAAATATTGACCATAGGCCCATAGTTACTTTCTTTGGTGGAAGGGCCAGGTTATTATTGCTGAAAAATCTTTTCTCTATATTGGGTTCAACGATGCACTGTAGTGATGACTAAAATCTATTAGCGTCGGTGAATGATGAATGAGAGGGTGATAACATGAAATGATATGTTATTTTTATTCAGGTGTTTTTGGATAGTGGGAAGGAGTCGGTCGTAGCCTGTTAAGGAACCATCCTAGTATCAACCTGAACGACAGAGGGAAACCACGATGCCTCTTTGTCATGATGATTGACCTTGACGGGAATCCAACCCTGGTCAACGGAATGGCAGTTCCGTGTGCTAGCCACTCGACCACCCGCCTCTTTTGAATTGAGACCTTTCTTACCCAATAATTATTGAGTGCCAACAACACATATACATTAATTTTCTCTTTTATCACATTCATATTTACCATTAGCACATTTTTTTTATCCAGAAGTAGATTCTTCGTCTTAGTTTCGGTGGAGGTGCCGGTCGCACGGGACTAGTAGTACTGGTGTTGAAATGCTCGTGACTCTAGCGCACTGAATAGGCAGACGCTATATGCATCAGACCATCGGTTTATGGCACCACATGCAGACGTTGTTGTTGTTGTTGTTGTTGTTACGGTAGCCTAAACCAACCTAAAGAACACAACCCATTCAATCTAACTAACCAAACTGACTAAGCTATACCAATCAAACTTCCTAAACTAATTTAATCTGAACAAAAACCAATCTAAAACTTACTTCCGATGAATAACGGCTGCCCACAGAATAGGCTGGGTATAGGCCTAATCAGTGCAGGCCTACATCGTGGTAGTGATTGTGAGTTAGTATAATCCTTCAGCATTTTCTAGTTATACATCGGACAGTATGTACATTTTGATCAAGTCGCCGCCTCTGATTGTATTTTTTTTTATCACCCGTCGAAATCTTGCTAGGCCCTATATAGGCTCTACAATTATTGTTTTCCTAATAAGGCTGAAGATGAATTAGTAAGGCCTTTTAGAAACTGGACCTATTGGTTCTTGAAAGACTTCGAGGCGGTCTTGTATTTTAATTTTATAAATACCAGAAAACTATATCTCTTTTTTCAGTTGGTAGTCCTATACGTATATTATTGGAAGAACGTACGCGAAGATCCTATTTTACACATACGTACACTTGCGGTCACATAAAACGTTTTTTTTCCGAAATTAAAATGTACATTCGAATAAACTGTACGCGCATTTGACAGCAAAATTTTCACAGACTATGCGTATATTTTGTATGCATACGTTGTCTTTTTTTACTGTGTATATAAAATCAGTATATTTTTCCAGGATGCATTTCAATGTGACTTGATGGACCGTACCTGAACCCCAAGTGGTCCAAATTCATAATACGTCTTTCACAAAAATGCGTTTTTTTATGCTAGAATTAAAATGGAAGTATTTTTAAAATCTTGAACACATTCATATATTATATCTATCTGACACAATTTAATTTCATATAGTTCAATGTATTGAACGGCTTTCAAAAACAGAATACATTTTTATGCTTATTTGTCTTCCTTGTATCACAACGATACTAATACTTTGTTTTACTTATTATGACCAAATCTATTCTCACCCTGAAGTCCTATATAGAGCTACAGGGTATATAAGGGCTACAGCCACGATTTGCAAATAGCATTAATTATCATCATTGGAACTCATGAATAACACCAACGGAACTCTTTTGTAATACCTTTTATAAACTCCTTACCATCTCACGAGTCCGCTTACGCGCCTGTGATTCTTGTTTGCAAGTTTTGACCGCCTGTCTGCATAGAGGAAACAGATACGTGTAATATACTATCTGTAATTTATAAGCTTTATATCATGAATGAGGGAAAGCTAGTCAAATCAACGCCGCCGTTTGTCTGTCTGAATGACGCCGTTGATCACACACGGGACTCTGAGATGAAGATGTTGTAGCTCCATTGTTGGCTCGTTAGAGGTACATTGTTATAGCGACGTGACTTGACCCAGCAACACTAATAAAACAGACCGAACAGGGATGTCCAACACGAGGCTTTGGGAGTGAAACGTGTAGAAGACTGCCGTAGTGCATTTGAACATAGATTAGAAGTAATGGAATGGACGCGTATAGACGCGGTATTTTATGTCACTGTATAAATAAAGTTCGTGCTACAAAACTAAAAGAAGTCGTCTTAATGTTGGTGGTTGAGCAAGTGATTTTTAGAAGGTGGTTAGTCAACTGTACCACAACTTCACTGTCCTGAAAACCGACCAAATGTATCAAAAACTGACCAACTGAACTAAAAACCAACTGTCCTAAATGTTCTCATATACGTGGAGTGCGTGTTCACATTGTGTGTTAGTTTTAGTGCGTATAATATCAATATATTTTCCTCAGGATACATTTTAATGTAGCTTCATTGACCGCGCTATGCATTGATGCTCTATGTGACCGCAACCGTACTCATCTCTAGGTTTTGCTCTGTATATCTATCGAATTGAATCGTGAAAAGTGTCAGTTTCACGTCGGGGTGTAGAGCGTCAGGTTGAATGTTTGTAAACCCTTTGGTCGGATAATTTAGTGCTTGTCCAGTAGGGCCAACTCACAGCGATATATCACTTACACTGCGATGAGAATCTACATTGTAAAGGCCGAGCGTTGTAACAATTAAAACCATGTTTTGTGCTGTCACGGCTCGTTGTAAAATAGAAGGAATAAAATCAAGCGAGCGTACCAATTTGCCAAAAAACCATCAACCGAAAATATGAGCCGACGTTACTCAAATCGGATATAATACTTGTAGCCACGAGAGAAGACACTCGTATACCAACACAACAAACACAAATATCACAAAATTTAAAGTTTTAAAGCTGAGACGAGGTGTCAAGTGGCCAGCACTCTGAATCGTCATTCAGGAGACCGGGCTTCGATTCCCGCCACGGTCGATCATCCTGACGAGGGGTTTTCGTGGTGCTCTTCTTTCGTTCAGGTTGACGCTGGGCTGGTTCCTTAACAACAAGCCATGACCAACTCCTGCAACTATCCAAAAACACCTCATTCTAAATTAAATTGGTTGTAATTTTTCTCAGGACGAGTTGTACGAAAACACCCTAGTATACGTTTTCAAAAGCATTAAATCCTCCTTGAAGTTGTGTAGATTAAGTAGAATTATATGAAATTTCAACATTGATTAGAAAGGTAGACGAACTCTTTCTCCCGTGGTTACAAGTATATTATAACTATACGTCTGCTTATAAAAACTAGTGTGTAGGTTATTTTATGGATGCTTATCTTTGTCATGTACGATCGATACATCATAAAAATCACTTGCTTTAATTTAGTGTCTTTTTTATTGTGATTGTGTGCAAGTTTTAATTAAGATTTGGGTTTATTCCGTTATTGGATTCGTGTTTTGTGGTTCGTATTTCGATTTGGACGTTTTCATGGCCCCGTATTTCAATGAAACGATAGAATTGACGTCAACGAACCCTTATGACAACTGATCTTCTTGACGTCTGATCGTATGCAAATCTTATCTGGGAAAAAACGTATCCTGCGGTCTACTGAACTTTCGTGAACCTGAACTTCTACTAAAATGTATTTGTCCACATTTCCTTATTTATCCATATTTAATATTCAACTTGACAAACATTTGTGATACCACTACTTTTAAGTTCCTAATATTTATATGGCTCCTACTTTTACATTCTTTTTTGGGGGAGGAGGGGAGGAGTGGGCCTACTGCATTTCAAGTTTTTGTATATATGAAACTTTTGAACGACTTTTAAACAATTGTTTGTATGCGCACAAAAAATGTCAACCTAATGAATAATTGTAAACATTTTTCGATTGCATAATCTCGCTGTAACTTTTGCTATTATTGAACTATTCTGAAAGAGGCATTTGCGTTTTTTGTCTTGAACCTCGTCCTGATAGAAATGAAACAGTGGGGGGTATAGTGAAGCGAGAGTTCCTGAAGCGAGCCGGTCATGTTTTCGTGATGCAAACCGCGTCTATAAAAATCACCACGATCAAGTTGTATGTCCGATTGACTTGACATTTTTTGTACATACCACTGTAATTGAATGCGTCTATCATTATGATGAGTGGGTTCAACAAACTCGGACGTTTCCTTGAATGTTTGTTTGGTTGTTTCAGTGCGACGAAGGACTGTCTAGCGGTGACATCGGCGTGTTCGCGTCTCGGTCGGGACCCAACACCTGCTGGCACCCAGCCTGTTTCACGTGCGGCGTCTGCAAGGAGTTGCTCGTCGACCTCATCTACTTCTTCAGGGACGGCAAGCTGTACTGCGGCCGACACCACGCCGAGACGCTCAAGCCACGCTGCTCGGCCTGCGACGAGGTGGGCATACATTCCCTTCACTATCCTCCTCTCATCTTCATTTCGAGAACATTCACTACACCTATTTTACCTGAACTTCGAGTATATTTACTATACGTCATTTACCTTCACTTCACGTGTACTTATCGACTTCTTTTATCTTCACTTCAAACATACTTATTATATTTCTTTTGCCTTCATGTTAAACAGACTTACCATACTTCTTTCACGTTCATTTCAAGTATACTTACACTTACAGTGTTTTCCCTAAACAGTATGTTTTTCAAGTGGAACTGTGAAATTATTTTACATTAATTATATGTGGAACATTACTACTCGAAACAGAAATTATTTAGAAAAAATGAATAATTTCTCTGAAAAATCCGTTGGGTAGAATCCCGGCACCTCCACCAAACCTCGATTGGAATTTTATTTCAGAATTGAGTTTTTAACCTTTAGAACACAGTTTACAGATTGTGCTTGAAATATCAAACAAATTTTCAAATCAGATACATTTTGAGTAAAAACAGAGATCAAATGTAATTAATTATTGAAAAAGTTCAGTCGTCCATTCGGGCCAGACAGTCAAGGTACTGCTTTGAAATTTGTAGGCATCCTTTCTCCTGTCAAAGCTCTATTGTTCTGTAATCACTTGCCTGCTCATTAATATCTCCATATCACCTAACTGTTAGTGGGGTTGTTATGCACTACGAAAAAACAATCAAAAAAGAAAAATTTAAATTTGGTAACTAATATCCCGGTCTGGTTTCAGATAATCTTAGCGGACGAGTGCACGGAGGCAGAAGGCCGCGCGTGGCACATGAAACACTTCGCCTGCTTTGAGTGCGACCGCCAGCTGGGCGGCCAGCGCTACATCATGCGCGACGGCCGACCCTACTGCCTGCACTGCTTCGACGCAATGTTTGCCGAGTACTGCGACTCGTGCGGCGAACCGATCGGAGTCGATCAGGGCCAGATGAGCCACGAGGGTCAGCACTGGCACGCAACCGAGACGTGCTTCTGCTGCCACACCTGCCGTTCTTCCCTCCTCGGCCGCCCCTTCCTGCCGCGCCGCGGCGCCATCTTCTGCTCGATAGCGTGCAGCAAGGGCGAGCCGCCCACGCCGTCGGACAGCTCCGGACCCGGGACCAGGTCGGCCCACAGGAGGCATCGCCCTAGGCCACCGTCGGAGGCCGGGTCGAGCACGCCGCCCACCTCGCCGGCAATGGTCAGGAGGGCGATCGGGCCGGCGGCGTCGCCCCTGTCGTCGGCCCCGTCGTCACCGCCCGGACAGCTGCAGTGCGGCAAATACTCGCGCAATTTCAGGTATTATTTTTTTGTGATAACATCGAAAGTAGTCAAGTTGACTGAAAATCAGTCATTGTATATTTAGTGAGGAATATCTTTTTTCTGTATATATTAACATCGAAACTTGATACAAAATCAGCGTTCCCCAATTAGGGCTATGGATTAAGTAGGATTGTTTGGATTTCAATTATTTTAAATAAAAAACAATTAACTTTGACAGCAGGACAGTGCTGTCTGAGAGATATGAGAATATGAGAGATAACTCATATTGTTTTATATAACTTATAGTATTGGTATTTGAAGCAATACACCCAACAAAGGTATAGTTATTTACTATATGCATTTATTTATAGCACACTAATAAAGTAGTTAGCTTACATTGAAGGTATTGATAAATATGTGATGTTCTTATAATTGATTTCTGACACCATTGAAGAGTTGTTACTAAAAACTGATTTTTCTTTCTGCTTCAAACTGTCCACTTTCCAACCTTTTATTTTCATATTAATCATTATGAATTAAGCAAACGTATACATAACCTACAAGAATAACTAAAGATTCATGAAAATAATTGTCTGCGACTCCTTTAACCTACTTCTGCCTCTAACAAGCACTCCGATTGTTTATTGATAGTATTGTTGGTTATTTTAATTATAAAATCACACATGTAATAAAATGATTGCATCTTTATGTTTCATATCTATTGGTTCATTATACTGAAAGTGAATAAATAAGTATCATGCTCTGTCAATGCATCTATAATAGGAATCATAATTTCTTCACTTGTATTCTTTGAAAAGAGAGTAACAAAACAGTAAAAAACATACATTGAAATGGAGTGATATATTTTATATAATTAAAAATTACAATTTGTATAACATTTAAAATATACTATTACAACACAATTTAATATACTTTTAATACAATTGCATCACAATAATTTGAAAGTTGAAGATGTATTTTGATAGTTGATTATAATGACAACAAATTTCTGTTCCAGTTTACCTCAGCAGTTGCAGGCATCGCCCCAATCCCTGACGCACGTGATGAGAAGCCCGCCCCCAGTTCGGTCCCCGAAGATGGGACGTCGAGCGTTACAACGAGGACCCTCCAAGCCCCCGCTACCCCCCACACCACCCCCACCACCACTCCCCACCACCGAGCCCCCAACGCTTAGCATCCTCGAGGAAGTTACGATGATCCAAACCGAAGAGTACGTTCTCCGCGGCGCCTCCTCGCTACCCGCCACAGCCCTGACGCAAACCGCGTCGTGTAGCAAAGGACTCGACAGAGTATTGCTCGAGAGAAATCTAGAAAGACTTTTATCCGAACACGGCGGAAGTGTCGCGATCGCCACGGAAATCCAAGCCGCGAGTCCAGAACTCGAACGATTACTTTCCTCCAGAGATCGAAGTCGAGAACCCCTCAATCTTGCCGACTTGAGTTTGAGTCTCGACACTTGGCAATCCACCTCCCATGCGAACAGTGCATTGAACAATTCCGATAGTTTAGTAGTGTACGGCCACGTGAACAATGCTTTAATCTGTCACGATAGTGATCCTTACGATAACGGAAACAACGCGCAATACGGGCACGCTTCGTCGATGCCGGAATTAGCTGCCCACCAAACCACCCCTCAACACCAAGCTTCCACCCCCTCTGCCCCGACGTCCCCGATGAAAAAGGGTAAAGGCAAAGGACAGTTGAGCGTGCGATTTCAAGGCACGGACGAAGACTTGGAAGATGGAACAGACGAAGCGTGCAGTCCTCAACGCCAACGCACGTTTCCACGCAGCCGCAGCTACAGCGGTCGGTCACACGACGAACGCCGGCGAGCCAGAACGCGGTCTCGGAATTCCGACCACCACGGCGCGTCGAGCAGTCGAGCCAGAGATGACCGCGACGATGACGCTGACAGCTACTGCTCGACGTGCTCAAGTAGCTCAAGTAGCGATGACTGCGCTTACGAGTTGCCGCCGAGAAGAGCATACGGAGGGGTGAGGATCTCATACGTGCCCAACGACACGCTCGCTTGTGCGAGACGTCAACAAGCTGCGGCCGGGCCCAAGTCGCCGACAAAGAAGAACCCAACGGGAAGCATCAACGGTGAAGACAAGGACAAAAACTGCATCATATCTTGATCCGTTCGTAGAGGAATCATAATAATATTACATCATTGGATTTTATACGTTGTTTTGTATTGGAAACGTTTTTACAAGTTGTGCAAATTTGTCACTAGAACTCACTATTTTGGTGCTGAAGTGCGCATTGGTGTCAGTTTAGCAAAATATCAGTCTTTTTATGATAAGTTTCCAATGGTGTGCGATATCACAATTTTTATACAGGGAAAACACAGCCATTTTGTGAAATTATTCAACTTATATCGCATAACTTTTACAGGTAGGTGTAGTATACAGTTAAAAATAACATAGTTTTAGCTACGATTGACAACCATGCGATATAAGTAGAATAGTTTTCACTTGTTCCATCTTGAAGGTATTAAAAAAAATTGTTTCCTCCATTTTAGAATCTTGACATCTCATACCGTTTAAAAGTTACCATCAAAAAAATTTACATTTCTGAATTTGCTAAATCGACTTCCAATCACTCTTGAAGAAGGAGTTGAAGTGTTTATTATACACTTAGAATGTCACATAATCGCTTCCGATTGAATCGTACAATTCCGGGAAGCAGAAAGCATGAACATTGAATTGTGTGCTCCTTGGAAACCATTGTTGCTCTCTGTACTTTTACCAATAATCGAGCTTAGCTGCCAGGTGAATACGATTTCTGGCGACATATTCCCCACCTCACGTAACATTATAGGTTCACGCAAGATTAGATTTTGGCATGAGCGTTCTTGCATTTCAAGACGACTACACGCGTGACATATTTGTTATTTGAATTTAATATATTGAGATAGAAGGCATTACTGATCAGTATTCTCCTCTAAATGTGCCATTTACGCTCGATATGCTCGGTAATACCTTGGTAATACGATGAATAATAATGAACCTCAGATTACAGTGTTGCTGAAAGTAATGAGAAAAATGGGCTTCCACGATTATACCTTGAGGATGGTAAATCACATAACTCGTCTCAAACTTCCAGCAACCAATCACAAATCTTGCTTGTTGTAATGTATATTGTTGCCTACCTATACCGTAGATGACAGATAGACTTCAAAACATGTTCCACAATATTGAAATAAAACTGATCTACACTATCATAATCTCCAAACCCTTCTAACCCCTCACAATTTAGTGCATTTGCCAATTGGAGAAACCGATACAAGAGTGATGGGGCCTAATTACTATACGTTTTGACTGTCGTAAGTGATCACTGAACCAAAAGAAAATCTTTAATTTCCTATTTATTACTATACAGGAGAGAAAAATATATGTTGTAGTGTTTAATAAAGGGATTTTATCTATTATAAAATACAATTACGTAGATTTAACTCTCCTATATATATCCATCCATAAATACAAAATCAGAGATACAACAGTCAGGTCAAGTGATCACTTAAGACAGTCACAACGTTCAGGAATGAAGCTCCGGGATTGTGCTGCTATCAGCCAGCCCGCCCGGAATTTGCACTGATTGCAGACGTAAGCGAGGGGACTAGAGGTATGCTGGTAAATTTTAAATTTGTTCTGCCATAAAAGTGGAGTGTCTTCTGTAGTATGTCTCTCGTCTACTTAAACATATACTTAAACCAAGCAGTCACTGTTGAACGAATCTTTCCGATTCAGAAGTATAATCCAGCCGTGGTGTGCTAATGTATGTTATCTACTCGAAATTATATTGATGGTGTCCATGGCCTTCAATGGTGCTTGAACATTTTGGTTTATATTGTGTGACTAGAACTGAAGTAACTTTAAGTTTATTATTTTTATTTTTAAATATATATTATAAAAGTTTTTTACCCGACTTATTTCATCAATTTGTCGACTATTTGGTTTTTCAAGTCGTTCTTATCAATGTGTGTTTCATTTTGAAGGGTGAAATCCAAATCTTTAGTTCTTAATTGAACAGTATATTTATGTAGATGTTATAAATTCTTATTTTTAAACTTGTCTGTAATGTTAAACAAAAATACATTTCAAATTCCATAGTGAAAAATTGTTATTGCCCAATCGTAGATGACATAAAAGTGTCAAAAGAAACACCAAACGCACAGAAAGGACTGCATAATGAACTGTATGAACAATACAAGCCACAGAAAAAAGTTTTTCTTCCAAAGATGATATTTTTAAACAATTTTTTCATGTATATAAAGTAAATATAATGTACATCTATTTCCAATCCTTCAATTGAGTTTGATTGTACAAATGTTGACTTGGGAGTCAAGGATGTGGGATTTTGTAATCAAAATGTACCAATAATATTGTAAAGAAATGATAATATGTAATTATTAAAAGATAAGTTGTCTAATAATAATCTAATTGAAGTTATTTTCCTAGATTTGAGCTCCTTATATAACCAATGTAAATAGACCGTAGGTAAACAAATTCATGAGAAGAAGGAAACGAAATTAACCCATGTCTTGCCGACTTGATTATTGTGTCGCTTTACAACCCCGCTTTCAAAATATCCTGGACTCCAAATATTTCAAAATCTCTGTTTTTATTACCAACTGGCACTGCCATCTTGACTTACGTAATCAGTTCACTTTACGTTCAGTTAAACCATATATATATATGGTTAAACTGCATGTACGTGCGTTGTAAAACTGTCGTCGGACGTCAACGAAAGTGGAGTCAAGCTAAGTAGACAAAAGAGGCCGTGGAATACGGCTTTCTTTGAGATAGTTTCCTTCTTATGATGCACATTGCTTCATTTTAAAATGCTGTGATTGAATTGCAATAATTGAGATGCATGCTAATGGTCAGTAAGTTGTGAGGGATGTGAGAATGACTGAATTACAGATAAATTCCATTTGAAAGATTATCTATCCATTTAAATATAATTTCGATAAACAGAGTTGTGACTAGATTAGCTAATGTTATTTTTATTTGGATAAGATAGAGAATTTTGGTTTTTAAGAGATAATAGATATAGCCCACAGATGACAGATATATTACTCAAGTTTGTTAATTGAGTTTGAGCCCGCACATTCAACCAACTGCACATCATTTTTACAGCTGCAACGTGATGTTTCTCAAATCCCAACAACACTGAATCCTTTGTGGGATTTTTTGAAAAAATTATCTTTCAAAATTGGAAAATAATATTTTAGATACATGAGTTATTGAATAACGAAACTATCATTTCGATACGACATAAGATATGAAATATGAATAAACTGATTAGACAATTGATTGAAAAATTATTTAGATAGTGCTGGATAATGTATAGTTTAGTAGATATTGTAGGCCATTTCAATTTTATAGAGATTATTCAATAGGCTCTGTCAGTACCGTACTGAATATAAATTCCAGAAAAGGGGAAGATTACTGTACTCGATGATTTAAATATCACCAGGAACTTGGAGCGGTTGGTAATTTGGTATATTTACAATATATAACCATATTTACAATTATTGTAATAAAAGAAGAATATTCATCTTTCTAAATTAAACTAAATTTAACTTGAACTAAATTAAATTAAATGGGTTTTCTCAGAAGGGATGGTGCAACCGGAAATTCATTCTTCGCTTCGCTCATCCAATTATGAGTTGAAAAAATGAAATTTCGTCGATTCGAATTCCAGTCGAATTGAATTCAAGTTGGTTTGCATTCAAATCGATTTGAATTCAAGTCTATTTGAATTCAAGTCGGTTTGATTCGAGCCGGGTGGAAATGTCTTGCTAACACATCGTCCTGATAATATATCGTCTCTCATGTAAGTTTAGTGTGTATGTGGTTCAAGTCTACGACATACGGTAACATGTTATTAATGAACAGAGATCCAGGCTACCTGTCATCAGTCACTGCCACTTGGTGTTTGGCTATCTGATTTCAAGCCAGTAGGCTCTGACATCCCTCTATCTGAGCTGGCAACCAATGCTGATGTTGCTATAAATATGACGAGTTGTTACGCTATACATGCCGATACAAGCCAAAACACCTCCGGTAGGCCTATGTGACAATTTTTCTGTGAGTCGGTACTTCTATTTGCTACTATAATATTATATACTAGCATGGGTCGGTAACTGAGTTATGACGTCACAAATCTCAACATTTCCATTGGTCACTTTTAATCCCATTTAAGAAGCGACTTGCAGAATACTACAGTACTTGCTTTCGGTATTTGCTTTAGAGAACCTACATCTATGAATGAGAACGGGGACGCTAGAGAGCGTGTACCGGAATGAAGTCGACTCGGTCGGTTGACATGGGCTTCGGGGTACTTTTCAGTTGATGGTTGTAAAATGTGGTCAAGGTTCTGGTCAGGTTGGACACCCAAACCCATGTCACACAACCGATTCGACTTTATTCCGGTATACTCTCTTCAGGCGCGCTAAGAGAACCGTCATGGGGGCTGTTGCGGCCATGTTTCTTTTCCTGTTTCTAGGTTATTATTATGCTATTAGCTCATTAGAAGTTCAAACATGTATAAATCGAAAATCCTTGTCATTTGCATGTGAATAACATACAACCACGGTCTGGGCTGGGTTGTGGATTGTGATTGACTATCGGTCAGCCCCGCGCCTGCAGTGCTCGGTAGAGGTACTATAGTTGAAGACATAGTCGAGATAGTGTGCGGTGAAAATTCAGTTTAGTTTTGTTATGAACTTGGAGTTTCTTGGAACTTGGTAGTAAATATTTGTTCGTCTTGGTTTCACGCGGGAGGGGGGGGGGGGCACAATGAACCATATTATATGATGTATGACTTCAATTGCTTTCATTAAAATATTTTCAATCGTGAAGTTTCATTTACTGATTGATGTTAACAATAATTAAATCTAAATAATATAATTATAATAAATGCATGTAATTAATTATTGTGAAGATGATGTGAAAAATTCTACATCCAATTCACTCCCCACACATCGCGCTGTTCGGTAGTTGCTTACTGTGTGGCAAATACGAAACAATATAGTGACGCCTATAGGAAGTAATATTGAATTTGAAGTTAGTGTTAATATGTTCCAAGTTACTTTGGTCGAATGTCTTACACTTTTGCTACGGTATTTTTCTCACGATTTATCTCTAATTTTATTTCATTTTATGATTGACTTTATGAATGTGTAGGCCCAAGTTTATAAGGACAATTAATTGATTTGGTGGAAGAGCGATCGCAAGACCGAACCTCGCCCCTCTGATTGTAAACCATACAAAGACAAATAAAGACATATCTATCTATAATGTGAAATGCGATACAAGGTGGTGATTGCCGAGTGGCCGCTGGTCGTCTAGGGTGGCTGCCGTGGTTGAGTCTCACACTGCCTATTCTTATACTGCCTACGCTACCTGGACACCTTTTTTGTCTCACACTGCCTACGATGTCGTTTCCCCAACTTCCCCCACTCTGCATCCTAGTTTGGTCATATTTTGTCTTGTACTGCCTACGCTACCTACCGACCCCCTATGGGAATAAAATTCCCGCTAGTGGTGGTAAATTTGAAAATTGAAATACTTGAATATCTCTCTTCTTTAAAATTACGTCGTTTTCTCAATGAGAAGAAAATAAGTCAGTGATAGCCTAATTCTACCCAAGTCCAAACTATTTATCAGATCTTCATTATTTAATTGTCACTTCGCATTGATTACAAAACTCCCTTTCTCAAATATTCTTGTAATCAATGTTCATCTGATTGATTGTGCAAGCATTAAAATATTATAGTTGTATTGTTGGATATCTATTCATCAAGTGATATACATGTAGGTATTCGATTCATTGCCGATTTAATTAATTCGATCAGTAGAACTAATATCATTTGATACAATTGATAGATATTCAATATTGACTAGTATTGGTTGAGGAAGAGGAAGAGGAGAGTGTTGGGTACTTATTCATCAAGTGATATAAATGCATATTTTATTTATTGCCGATAAAATTAATTTGACACGTGTCTCCAAGTGTAGGCCTTGTGGACACGTATCTTGATGTATGAGCTACATTTCCAAGATACGACTTTTTATTATTTTGATATTATTGGTTATTGATATCACTATTCCAGACT
The DNA here is from genome assembly GCA_907164805.1 of Brachyptera putata. NCBI lineage: Eukaryota > Metazoa > Arthropoda > Insecta > Plecoptera > Taeniopterygidae > Brachyptera > Brachyptera putata. The sequence goes on along the minus strand of OU015462.1, from coordinate 8,902,882 downwards.
TCATTTCACTTGAGACTAAGGGCCGGTATAAAAGCAAATGAATATACTGCTAGAGCCCCGAAATAATAATAGTATATAATAATTTCATTCATTGATTATTTATACAAGGGGGAAAGGTAAAGGTTAATTTCATCGAATTTCTTACAAAATCAAGGGATTTTATCGTCTCCGGACGGTGTACTCTGTTTCAAATAATCATAACTAATATTAGTCTACTCCTTTCCTTAAACATTATTTCTCAACAACTACTTTTACCTGTGATATTGCACCCCCTTCAATGTGACCTACATGATTTAAAAAAAAGCAATAAATTAAAATTATTTTACAACTAGGCAAACGCAAAATGTGTATTGTAAGATGAGCGAAACTCTATACACACCTTGATCATATAAAATGAACTTCATTCGATGCCAATGAATCTAGAGAGCCGTGAATCAAACAATGCGATATTTGCCGCTAATATTTCTATCTTCTCGATAAATAAATAAAAAACATTCATTATATTATTTTCTTCGAAACGGCTGGTCAGAGTTGCACGCAAATTTGTATTAATGTGTAGGCCTGATATTAATATTTACATTTGAGGAAAATTTGAATTATATTGGAGAGACTTTAATTTTCAATTTTTCGTGTCCAGCCTAATTTTATGGGGTTTTTAGAAACTTTGATATGATGTATCTCAAAAATGATCCAATCGATTTGACCCCAAAACTATACAGTTCTAAGTTCGATGAGTTTGCGTGTACAAAAAAAGTTTCATGACGACAAACCCTGCAACCTGTGCAGTGTTTACAAAAAGAAGAAAAAAAAAGCTCCGTAAGAGTAGGATGTAAATCTTTGCCAACGCTCATCTAACTAAAGTAAACGCAGAATGTGCGTTGTGTGATAAGCAAGATCTATCTAGAAAGTAAAATCTAAAACTCTATATACCTTGATCATATTAAATAAACTTCATTCGATACCAACGAATCTAGAGAGCCGTGAATAACCAATGCAACATTTTTCTGCAATTATTTCTAGTCATAGATTCGGTGAATAAAAAACATGTATTAGGCCTACATTATTTTCTTCGAAACGGCTGGTCCAAATTGCATACAAATTCCTAATTATGTGTGTAATTTCCATATTTACATTTGTGGAAAATTTGAATTATATTGGAGAGATTTTATTTCTCAATTTGTTCTGCCCGGCCTAATCTTATGGGATTTTTAGAGACTTCTAGATAATGTTTCTCAGAAATAATCCAACCGATTTGACCCAAAAACTATAGGGTTCTAATTTGGATAAGTTTCCGTATTACAAAAAAGTTTCATGTCGATCGGTCAAACCCTGCGACCTGTGCAGTGCATACAAAAAAAAAGACAGACAATGCTCCGTAAGCGTTGAGTGGAAATCTTCGCTAACGCTCATCTAATTATTGGATGTAGGCCCTAATTATTTTCTCAAAAACAAGATCAGATTTCGTGTAGAATAGTTTTCTGGTAGGGTAGTTGCAAATATTATTATCTATTGATATTGTATTTATTATTATTGAATGTATAATGTTTCTTTTATGGGTGGGTCAGTTTTTTGGAAGAGCAATTAACAATATCATTATTGAATCATATTATTTTTATTCTTGAATAATATCAAATTTCTTAATGGGTAGGTAGCCTTTCTGGTACACCTGTCGCATGTATCACAGTTTTATTACCTACTTACTTGACTCATTAATTATTAACAATAACGAAAACTCAAAAACTTATAGATTTATGGAATTCAAAGATTCACAGAGAAAATTGGAAGAACTGGGACCACGATACGACGCCTACTAGTCAGTAGGCGTCGTATCGAATTGATTATATCGACTATAAATAAAATATGCATTTATATCACTTGATGAATAGGTACCCAACATTCTCCTCTTCCTCTTCCTCAACCAATACTAGTCAATATTGAATATCTATCAATTGTATCTAATTATATAAGTTCTACTGATCGAATTACCGGTAACGAAGAAGTGAGATATTCAAGTAATTCAATTTTCAAATTTACCACCACTAGCGGGAATTTTATTCTCATTAGGTTTGTTCGATTTGCCTGCACCCGGGGCAGTTGGTGTAGGCTTGGTGTAGGCTCATTGCACTATGACAATGACGTCATGCCAGTTTGGTGTAGCACCGAGGGTAGCCGGCAAAAAGATCGCGGCAAAAAGAGCGCGGACATAAGACCGCGGACAATAATCTCGCGGCAATAATATCGAGTGGGTGAAATGATCGCGCGTACATATGATCGCGGACAAAAGATCGCGGCGACCATATGATCGCGGGCAATAAGATCGCGGCGACCATATGATCGCGGGCAAAAAGATCGCGGCGACCATATGATCGCGGACAAAAAGATCGCGGGCAAAAAGATCGCGGCGACCATATGATCGCGGACAAAAAGATCGCGGGCAAAAAGATCGTGGCGACCATTTGATCGCAGACAAAAAGATCGCGGGCAATAAGATCGCGGTGACCATATGATCGCGGACAAAAAGATCGCGGCCACCATATGATCGCGGACAAAAAGATCGCGGACAAAAAGATCGCGGACAAAAAGATCGCGGACAAAAAGATCGCGGCGACCATATGATCGATGGACAAAAAGATCGCGGCGACCATATGATCGATGGACAAAAAGATCGCGGCGACCATATGATCGCGGGCAATAAGATCGCGACGACCATATGATCGCGGGCAATAAGATCGCGGACAAAAAGATCGCGGGCATTAAGATCGCGGCGACCATATGATCGCGGACAAAAAGATCGCGGGCAAAAAGATCGCGGGCAAAAAGATCGCGGTGACCATATGATCGCGGACAAAAATGTCGCGGACAAAAAGATCGCGGCGACCATATGATCGCGGGCAGTGAAATCGCGACGAACATTATGATAGCGGGACAAAATGGATCTCGGACAAAAGATCGCGGACAAAAAGATCGCGGCGACTATATGATCGCGGACAAAACGGCGACCATATGATCGCGGGCAATAAGATCGCGGCGTACATATAATCGCGGGCAATAAGATCGCGGCGACCATATGATCGCGGGCAATAAGATCGCGGTCGCGGTGTACATATGATCACGGACGAAACGTACTGCCTTTGATAGTACCCAAATACGAATACTCGTTTCGTCGGTGTGCATCCACCGGTGCAACCCCCGTCTCGATCCGAATCGCCGTTCGCCGGCAATTGGCGGTGAAAGTATGCAAATCTCGGGTATAGGGAAAACACGGCTAGGCCAAAAAATGATATCTTGTCCGAGCCCCCATTTCCGAACGCCGCGACGGAACGCGGCCGCACGGGTAGTAAAAGATGCGGATCGTGCCCCTCTACACCCGTGTGGTTGAATCAGCCCGATCCAACCGACCGTTCTCCTGCAAAGTTCACCCGAGTGTCCCTTATGGGCACCGCCGTGGTAAACGATATACAGCGATGGTCGAATCGAATGGCGGTTCGAATCCCGGACGAACCCGGTACATGAATGCGTGTTTCGTCGGTGTGCATGCAACGTTGCCACCCTCGCGGCGATCCGACCGGCCGTTCACTGGCATTCGCCGCATGAATGGTGCATAATGCTCGGGCGACCACGGGTGAGAACGAGCGATCATAATTGGCCGCCGCGATCTTTTTGCCCGCGATCTTATTGCCCGCGATCTTATTGCCCGCGATCATTTGGTCGCCGCGATCTTATTGCCCGCGATCATATGGTCGTCGCGATCTTATTGCCCGCGATCATATGGTCGCCGCGATCTTATTGCCCGCGATCATATGGTCGCCGCGATCTTATTGCCCGCGATCATATGGTCGCCGCGCTCTTTTGTCCGCGATCATTTTGACCGCGGTCATTTTGTCCGCGGTTATTTGGCCTCCGCGATATTATGTACCCGCGATGTTATGTCTCTCGCGGTATTATTGCCGCGATCTTATTTTTTTTTTTTTTTTTTAATAACATCGAAACTTGATACAAAATCATTGTTCCCCTATTAAGGCTAAGGCTAAGGCGATCTTATTGCCGCGATATTTTGGTCGTCGACATTATTGAGTCGGTCATATTACCGTGAGCCGCACCGAGCTGCTATATTACACCACAAATCGAACATGTCCAAATTCGTTACGCGGCATTTCTTTGATTCAACTTTTTACTGTTGACATGATCGTAGATTTTCTATATTATTATGAACATAGGCTACAAATAACTCACCGTCAGAAGAAAAAGCATATAGTGCCCGTTCTGGACAACTGGATTGTTGTTGATAATTAATATTTTCATGATTTTCATAACCCTCCATATTACATATTTTATAAAAATGCGCCAAAACAACCTGCACTACACCAACACACCACCTCCCGAGCTGGTGCGCTAAAAAGCTGCCCCAAGTTACACCAGCGCCAAATCGAACGCGCACGGTGCTGCACTAGGGTCGGCAAAGTAGTCTGCACTAGACAAATCGAACACGTTGGTGTAGTGGTGTAGCTTGGTGTAGACAAATCGAACAAACCTATTATAGGGGGTCGGTAGGTAGCGTAGGCAGTACAAGACAAAATATGACCAAACTAGGATGCAGAGTGGGGGAAGTTGGGGAAACGACATCGTAGGAAGTGTGAGACACAAAAGGTATCCATTGCAGGTAGCGTAGGCAGTATAAGAATAGGCAGTGTGAGAATACACCGGCTGCCGTTGATTGGGTTCTGGATACCGCGGGGCTCGGAGATCATGTAATCGAGTACCTTTGAATCAAAACAGAAATAGAAATGAAGAAGAAGAAACTAAATAAATGAAATGAAATATAAATTGTTGATCTACGACAGAAGTGTATCTGTCCAGCTATATATATTGTATTATTACTTCTGTATATCTGAAAAATATATACTGGTAAGTATCAAATGATATCACAATAAAACAAAATATTGTTAATTGAATTGAACTAGAATTCTAATTGAATACTGTGACTTAAATTATGGAAAACTTGACATGAATAAAAACCAATATATGCCTCATTATGATTACTGATCTGTAATGATTATCTGAGGGAATCTTAATACTAGTTAATAAACAGTTTATAAATGTTTATAATAAACACATCATAAAAGTCGAACATTATCTTGAATATACAATTAAAATTGAAGAACAGTCAACAAAGAGAGAGAGAGAGAGAGAGAGAGAGAGAGAGAGAGAGAGAGAGAGAGAGAGAGAGAGAGAGATTGTATAGTGTAAACATATAGACTTTAGTCCATGGTGTGAATAAAACGAAATAAATTTGATTGAAATATGATACAAAATAAGTAGGCCTACACAGGCGATAAAGTGATTGCATCTATCCTTGCAATATGGAAATGAATCTGTTTTTATTCCGACTTGTAACATATTTGTCCTGATCCAAATCCATCCAAATCCATGACATCTGTCACAAATAACGCGTTTCTCAAGTGAGAGCTGAAGGCACGCATTCCTATCTGAGACAAAACTATTTAAACGTAACGCTCGATTTAATCTCGTTTAGTTGCCTTAAAACAACACAAACAGTTGGCTCATCTCGACTTTAGAAGACGTCGTTTCCTACTCAGTCAGCCACTCAGATAAAAACAGCGTAAAAACGCTTCTAACAACGAGATCGTGTTTTGCGGCATTGATGCGTTTTGGCGTTGATGTGCGACAACGCGTCAAACAGAAGGGTTGAGTATTCAATGAATGTACATGTCAGTTCATGAATACCTCGCTGAAAAACAACGGACGTACGTTTTAGACACGGTTCAATTTACTGGTACTGTATCATCCGCATACGTCGTCAAGTTGTAGAATAGTGTCAACGAAAGATGAAGATATGCTACCAACTGAATAACTCTTTAAAACTTTGGTAACTATATTATACATTATCTCGCTATTACTTTAAAAAATTTGAAAGATGATTATTAAAGTGATAAACCTATTATACAGATTTATGACGATCACTTTTTTCTTCGTATAATGATAAACTAAAAAATGAAAGAAGTGAACATTGCCCAAGAGACTTATTTCAAAGCGGAAGATATCAACATTCGTGTGTTTAGTTAAATTATCATCAATACCAATGCTGGTAATGTACGGATATATAACAAAGAAGGATTCAAACTTACAATGTTTTTCAAACTTTTGGTTGGAAACTGAAAGACTTTTACCTTCGGCGAAAAAGTATGGTCACAGACAGCGCAGTCCTGTTGTCAAAGTTCATTGTTTTTTATTTCAGATAGTTAAACCAGGGCAGTGAGATCGCCCTTGTGGTGCCCACTGCCCTGTCCAAACGACCCTACTTTCATTTACAGCCTTAATTGGCGAACAATGATTTTGTATCAAGTTTCGATATTATTAAAAAAAGAAGTAAATCAAAAGATGGAGTTGTTTTTCCATAAATGTCATCATGAAAATTCATAATATCAGTAACTACCTGCTCAGTATCATTAAAACCATATACGAAGATATATATTACCAAGGCACTCCTCGCTTATGGCAAAACGAAACAGAAATTTTCCTGTACACCTCCATTCCCCTCGCCTGAGTGTGCAATTCGTGCCTCTTCCGACCGCTAGAAATCGTGACGGTCTTGCTGATGACTATTCAGCACATCCTCTATCCTTGCTGCTGGCCGCGCTTTTTAGCGATCAGCATAACCACTACAAAGTGAGGGGTAGAAGGGGATGGAGTTAAAGTAAAGAAGAATCAGTTTTGGTTTAATATTGCGACACACGTCTTGAAGTAAATGATCTCTTGTATGATGGTTAAAATATAACGATTTGTGTTTGTTATTTTTGGTGGACGACTTCCTTGCGTTGAGGCAACTGTATATGTGTCCACGAAAGAAGGCGCGAACCACCCGTGCGTTAGTATTGATGGGTAGGGGGACCCTTCTCGAAACCTTTATCTCTCGCGTATCCAAGTATACAAATAATCAATTTTCTCTTTTTACGACGTGACTGCGTGGCATTATAGTAGGACAGTCAGGTTGAGTATCGTTTTTTGTGAAGAGATTGATCATTGTGCGATGACAGGTGACTCAAATGTCATCACTTGAGTCACTCAGAAAACGGTTGTAAATAATGAAGTAGTAAAAGATAACATCATAACGGAAGACAATAATATAATATACTTGACGCGTCGGCTTGTCGCGTTGATGAATGACGTGTGGAATTGTAGTTAAATATAATAGATTATCTCGTTTTTCACTCGTTTTTTACGTGTTTTACTCTTACATACAAATGATCTTTCCTGCACCTTTGTTCAAGTAACCTTTCCACCTTTGTTCTTATCAAATTAATGTGAGTCACTTTCGACAAATATTATCTGCGTCTTGTGGTGTATTTGTTGATTTTTTATCTTGCACGCCATACGGTTGCACCTTCATTCCCCTCGCCTATGTATGTAGTTGATACCTAGACCACTACAGACGCGCATCATAGCGTGGCTTTTCACAGTCCATCACGCTATAGTAGCTCTTTCTAGCGAGTCCCGCTTGCTGAGGAGTTAGAAGCGAGTGGATGTGAAGAAGAGGGGATTCAGTTGAATTTTAACATTGTCTGACGTCTGAAGTACCATCGTATTTGGTGCCTATAATTAAAAGATGGAGAGAACTACGATAAACACTTGCGGTCACATAAAGTGTTTAATCGAGCTACATTAAAATGCACACTGAATAAGATCTACTGATATTAAACGCACTTAAGTTACATAAGCACTCCACGCATAGCCTATGAAAACGAGCAATGAAATATGTGTATAGATTTTATCGGAATTTGAATTTCTAAAAAAATGTATGTGACCGCAAGTGTACTGTATACAGATGCACTATATACTGTCCATGACAAAATTAGCGGTAAAATATGTGCACATAGATCTGAGGCAAAGTTTAATTTCAATAGCTTAAAGAACCATTCCATGTGACCGCAAGTGTAGGCCTACCACGATTACGACCCCATGTTTTCATGTTCGAGTTATCAGTTCCAACAAAGCCATTTACAACAGCACTGATCGGACTTCGGTCTGGGACACTCGTCCTCAGCCATCACCTCCCCCAGGAACTGTGCCCACTGCTGCTCGTAGTCCAGGAAGAAGGGCGCCGCTCCAGACGCGTGCGCGGGGATGTACGTGACGGGAAACGGGTTGTGGATGTCGTCGGATGACGGCGCGTCGTCGTCTAGCAGGTTGATGCCGTGGTCAGACTCGGCCCGAGGCTCGGAGAGGTGGAGGACCTCGACAGGAGTTGGGTGGATTCTTGACGCGCGGTTCCGATGAGTCCGAGCGACAGGCCGATCTGGAATGAACGAATGTTAGATTTGAATGAATAATACCGCTATATTTTCCTCCAATTTTTGAGAAAAATATGTATCATCATCTCAATTTTAGAAATTATAATCAATTGATGTATTTGTTTTCCAGAGGCTCACGGTCCACTCACCTTCTTTTCTGAGTCATGTCGTATAGGCAATAACCGATTATTTACCGAAATATGAACAGAATCGGGTAGTGCGTACGTCACGTTTCAGAAAAGTGCATGGGCGGGTCCTGGAGGACAAAAATATCAAATAATTATAATTTATGAAATTTAGATGACGTGATTTTTAGAAACAATGATCGGTATCGAATTAAACATCGGAAATAACTCAAATAAGTGAGTGGAAAAAATAAGTGAAAAAGTGAATACCCAACCAAAAGCGAATAAAATAAATAATGGGGCCTTCGCGCAAACGGTTTCTTGTTGCTGCCAGCAATGGTGTAAATGTATGAGAAAATAAATCGACGTGCTCGTAATATGTTCTAATAACTATACCAGTATAAGATTGATTCAAGTTATAACTACCAGATTGTAAATTATTTTCTCCTTTGAGAAAGGAATAAAATGGCTTGCCTGGCCACTCTCTTTCATAATATAACGGATACGCTCTCTATAGAAACAAGTATCGTCCTGTAGGATGATGTTCTCACGTAAAGCTGGATTCCGCTGAGGAAGGTGGGAGAGTCTGGGAGAGCTGACGATCTGAAGCGAAGATCTGTTCCTCGATTGGAAGCTGTGGATTCTCGGTTCGATCAAGTTGCTGGGAGCAAAGATCGGTCGATCCCATAACGTAAGCGACGATTGACGTCCCGGATCCCCTGCGGCGAGATCCCGTTGAAATCTTTGGTCAAGCGACAGACGTACCAACGACAAATATTACGATCTTCTTATGATTGTTTTGATTATCTTTAAATTATTATCTGAATATAGAAATATTATTACTTTGTGTTATGGGCCTATACTACGTAAGCGTACCATTCAATCGCTTACTACGTAAGCGATTGCAACGTATAGGACAATTCCTTGATCATAAATGCGGTATTTAATTGCGTGATACATCACAATTATATTTTTATTGGAAAACAGTGTATTTTGCGTGTTTTTATTACCAAAAAGCATATTAGTGAGGACGGATATAAGCTGCCATGCTATAATTTAACCATGGCACGACTACACTAAAGAGGATATTTGGAAGATGAATAAAATATTATCACATGGAGTAAATTATGTATGGAATAGGATGAGAAAAGATGCAGATTGTAAATGAAAATACTGTTCTTACCGTCGGTGATATCCAAATAAATGATCAGTGTTCGTTTCATGCATTAGAATAATATGAAGACCAACAATCAGTAATTATTTGTTATTTGTAAACTGACCATTGTTAAAGATCGAATCAAATGTCTATAAGGCAGCGCCTTTATATGCGCGCGCTATATCAGATACATTGTTGAGGTTTTGTAATTATTTTTTATATTGTCCTGCGTTCGCTATCTTGTGCTACGTGCAACTTCTCGGGAGAAAATTTTATAAGATTTTGTATAACTGGAAAAGGTGAGTATTTTTAGGAGGTTTGTAGGATGATTTCATTTTCTCCACATTTCATTTTCTCCACATTTCATTTTCGAAATGATGATTGAGATGTAACTTTTCACTATAATTTAGTAAAATATTACGAAAATTAAACATTATACCTATAACCATTTCAAAGTTCAAACAAATGTTTTTTCGTGTGACGGACATAAAAAAGTGGTCAAAAGTATAGTTCCCAAGATCTACAGTTTTTTTAGAACATACATTATGTTACTAAACACAGAAATTATGGCACTAGTGCAACACAATGCCATTATTTACTCTTTGGCTTCTTAAACTTCATTTTTCATCAAATATAATACTCAGATATGATGAATAGGCTACAATACACAACATAGTAGAACACTTCGAATGGTTTTTATTAATTGGCATTTAATAAGTAACTGTATTAAATATAAAATACGTCAACCATGTAAATATCACTTTTATTTATATTCATAAACAGGGATTAAAGATAGTACAGTATAGAGTGAATTGATCACGTTATGCAACAGTCAAAACGTATACTAACGAACGGCAGATATCATTGGAACCTCGTTTATACATATAGGCCTATATTATATAAGTTTATTTCTTCTTATTATTATTATTATAATAATAAATATAATGAATATATAAATATAATAATATTATGTTATCATTATTATATTATATAATTAAATTATTATATAGACTTATTATAATATAGACCTATAATAAGCTATATAAAATTCTATATTATATATATATATATATATATATTTATAATTTACAATTATAAAGATAAGTGTATTTCAACTATTAAATAACATAAAAAAAAAACACTCTTAGCTATTTCTAGCACAACCCTCCGTGGCTCAGTCAGTTAAGACACTGCTATAAAAACTGATGTCAAGTCGGTGTGAGTTAGAGTCCGGAATAATAAGGCTTTTTTTCTATCCATCATTCCCTCATTCTTACCCCCCAAATAACCTATAGCTGTTAGTGGGGTATATGTCATACGTCATTAAGCAATCAATTACTGACAGCCATTATTCATCAGACCATCGGTCTGTAATGGACCGTCCTATTCGCATTTATTTAATTTCAATTTTCAATATAATATTCTAATTAATTCATATTGACAAACACATATATATTTTTGTGTTACTAAAACAGTCGTGCTATCTTCTTATCTTAATTACTGGACTGGAGCTATAACCATAAAAATGTTAATTTCAAGTTTGTTTGTTAAATATCAACTTCAATACCTTTCGCCTTTCACATAGATTTGCAATCTTGTATAATGCGTTGAATCATTGAATTTAATACGTCATAATGGGAAACCAGCCCAAACAGGACAACATCATTGTTCTCTGTTTGTGGTGGGGAGCCCCCAACTTATTGATATAAAAGAACTCCAAATTGTAAAAACATTACACTCGGACACTCGGACACTCGGATCGACACTACGATCTACAGTACAGTCTTATTATCTTCATTGGAAATATATTATATTAGTCAATATCTACAGTTATGGACTTTATACGGCTCTTTGGTAAGCTTAAAACATTCATATTACTTTTACACTTGTAAACTATTGTTGTAAAACTCATATCTTGCTTTTATATTTGACTACTGCTACAAATAAATATATATTCTCTACCTTCCTCACGTTTTGAAATATTACAATTAATAAAATGAATACTCCTAAATAACCCCTGATTTCACATAAGCTAGTTTCCTATATCCAACTACCACGAACTCACATAACTTCAAGCCTTCGATTACTTTAGGCAAAATAATTACTCTCTAATGGTGACAGCGCCTAACAAATAATTCAGTTATTGTCTTCAATAACTGAACTGTACTGCCATCCATTACAATGTTGACAGCGTTTGCGGATGTGCTAGAATACAGTATTTTGCTATCATATACTTAAATTACTACTTACATAATTACAAATTACCTACCTAATATTTACATACTTCTACTAATTGTATTCTAGTTGTTTCTTGGATCTTTGAAGTTAGTAAATGTGATATCTCTCTAAACCCTATATCTCTTCTTGTTTAAACTTGGATATCATAATTCAAATCATACACTCAATACAGAATTTAAATTAAAAGTAAATATTTCTGAAAAAATAAAAATAATGAACATAATTAATCGTGACAACTGTTTTCCCCTAAAACTACCAATACCACCATTATTACCACTAATCCAACTTATACTCAAATGGGTGCTATTCTACAACTGTTTTCCCCCCTATACCTTCAAATGCCTGCTCCAATAATTTAAAATAAACAGTTGTTTACCTCTAATTGATTCTTATAATGACCCTCCGCAAGATATTCACATTTGTCCAAATTTTATCAATAAAATCGGCGCTCTAGAAAACTGAAGTGATTTAATGAAAATAAATGTTTTTAAAGCTAAATTAAATATAATGCCGAAGGCGCAATTGATACCGATATTACTATCAAACTGCAATCAGTATTGCGTTTTCAATAAAAATATACTTCTTAGCTGATTTACACCAACTACTGATACTATACTGTTACCTCTTACTGTTTTGGCTAAATCAATTCATGTCAAATAACAAACAAATATTGAAGATCAGTCAACATGATAACGAATAATGACAACAATAATCACAAAAATAACTGCAACAATGACAATAATAATTCCTGTAATAAATTCCATAGGGAACTAATAATAATAAAAATATCTCGTGATGTTAAATCTAATACCAATTAATTGTGATTGTCTAATAATTGTACCTATAATTCATTTTTAGCATATTCTCCCAGTACCTTAGGAATTCAGTTCCTTGCGCGAAATGAGATACAACTATATTGACTCATGCTATGCTCTCATAAGTAATTACAAAATAAAATTTGTAGATACTAATGAATTGATACATCCCATAACACTGATTTGGTTGGAATTATAATGCATTTACGTAATGAGATAAGAACACAAAACCCGTTCTTAATGAGATGCTACTATTATTGAAAACAAAAGCCAAGTTTTTGGTAAAGTATCGAGAAGGAATTCGTGAATATAAAAATCCAGTCTGTGACTAATGAAAGTAAAATCGTAAAAATTCCACTAATTAATTTAACCACTGAGAGTGACATTTCTGATACCTAAAGTAAATGTACAATTATTGTGAATATATTTCTACTTTACCTAATACTACGTACTGTGCCAGTAGTCACATATACTACGATTGTTATCCCTTGTTTTTGCGAGATTTGCTTCCTTGCTAACAATTGAATCTTATACCTACGGTGTGGAGCTAATAAATTACGTCCCTAATTTTTATCTCCATTACCAATACCTGTATAACGTTAACGGAATGGTTCCTATCAGAGTGGTGAATAATTCCTTAACACCTACAAGTTTGTACTTAACTAACCCTTAGGGGATACACACATGCCTAGTGATTCGAACACTAATACACATGCATGATAATTCTACTGATCGATCTAATACCATGAATACTATATCTATTTCGACACCTCTGGACGCAGACTTTGTCATAAACTACCAGTACAGAGTAAATACCAATAACCCTAACAAAACTGTACTTAAATACCTATCGATCGATCTACTACCATACCTATTTCGATACTTCTGAAACCAGACTGTGTCTTGAATACCCAGTGCAGTTTATATACCTATACTAATTACCATACTGTACTTTAAATACCTTACTACGGGTTAGATCTGAACCAGTGATGTGAATGACGTATACCCAGGGGCGGATTGGCCAGTAGGGCAACCGGGCAATTGCCCGGTGGGCCGGTCGGTCTCGACGTAATTTGGGCCGCTTATAATTTCTTGAAAACTTGAAAATAATTTCAATTCCTAAAAATTACAAAAGCTTAAATACAACTGGCAGGCATAATATATAATAATTGTAGTTATTGATTTTTTCGCCGTCATTGATGGAATCATGATTTTTTTTAATACAGCTATAGGCACAAAGGCCGCTTAGTAGCCAGTAGGTTTAATTCAAATAGAGGAGGTTAGATGAATTATTCTTTGCATTTGGGCCGCATTATTCGTGGTATTTATCAGGCCGCCCGCCTGTTGTCTGTTGGTAGGCCGCCTTGTGCGGCGGCCTTTTTAACAGAATGATTTACTTGGGAAAAAGTGGCAAAATTGCAGATTTACAAAGTACGAAGGCACGTTGACAAAAATATTAATAACAAAATTACACAGAATCGTTGCTCCGAGTAGGGGTGGAGGATTCACAGCATGTTAGTCTCATTTTGAATTAGTTCGAGACAATAATTAGCCGTGGTCGGATGTTTCGTGATTTAAAATTCGTGTTGAATGATAGTAGCTAAATACTGCGTTCTAGTGTAGTGTAGTGAGTTGTGAGACATCTTGAAGCTTTTATGTTAATGGCCAGCGAAAATTAAATATCAACACATTTGGACAACGACAAAATTATCGGCAGGATCGCTGCGAAACGTAGTTTGTTAGGAAAAAATTTACTTTTATAACTGTGTATACGTAGGCTACAAACCAGACATAACTTATATTGCATCCTACCTGAAGGCGATTCGGTGAGTTACACTTTATTATGAAAATAATGTTCAGAAAGGAAATTTACTATAAAACCAAGGACTTATAACAGCAATTACTATTAAAAGTCCATGATAAAACGTTTCTAATTTTTGGGTCGAGGGGGCGTAATATCAACAAAATGGCCGATGCAATGTGGGCCGCTTTTGTGCATTTGCCCGGGCCGCTTTTTTTCCCCAATCCGCCCCTGCGTATACCCACTCCTCAAGACGGAGCGAGGGAACTCAATCTAATCCTAGTTTATCGATTAAACCAATACTATTAATAAATACCGTGATTTTCAGTAACCCGTCGAATATCACACCTGCTCAATATAGTTTAGACTCATTGAAGTAAAACTGTATTTGACCATACTAATAGTTCATTTTTGAACAAAATTAACATAAATAATGCGACATTTATTTTTCCTTAAGAGAAAATGACGATGTCACATATTATGATAATCCTGAGACGTGTATTTCAATATTCGTGATTCTACTAATGGTGAATCAAAAACAATAACAGAATACTTTCCTCTGAATAATGAATAAGATGACACTACGCTTGCCAAACTGATAACGAAATCTGATACCCCTCTTAATAACTATCATATCACATATTAATTAATTATTCTATGATCCAGAATATGAATTGATATATGTACGTGCTGATGTAACCTCTCGAGATCTGAAACCCGGACCTGGAATTGGACACCCAGAATCTACTATACCCGAAACTAATATTCCAGACCCTGCAAGGGAATCGCGATACAGACTTTGTAGTCGTGGACCTGTTCCGGACATACCGTGGGTGATATGAGGATCGAGAGTCTTAAATTTACATTAATATCTGATTTTCTATTGTGTTTCAGTTTAATTACTCTTACTCTACTATATATACTTTTAACTGCCTCGGGCAATAATGTTCCCACATCATTCTGTCAGGACTTAATTTTCTATCATAATCTAATGTTTCACTACTATCTAATCAATAAAATAACTGAATAAATGAATAAATAAATGAATAACTAAATGAAAACAAAATATATTATAAACAGATCTTCAAATTTCTTGAAATCTTTAAATTTTGAATTTGAATCTTGAAATATCTTATCTATATGAGAATACTAATAAATACTAAGATGAATAATAAGTTGACTGAATCAGTAACAAATATATACAAATAACGATCAAACCAGACTAACGTCATACGTAGAATAAAAATTGTTTTCTTCTCTGGAAAACTATAAAATATGAATTTATGACTCCTAATATTTGCAATTAAAATTATCACAGAAATTACCGACGCCACGAGACACATGAACCTGCTCATATACAATCTTCTGCAAAGACCGTCCAACCATCTAACTGAGATTTTCTCGGTTGAACTGAGGAAACTGCTGAGATCCCAAGTGCAACGGATGGAGGCAACTTACTCTTTTGAAAACCTGCCACCCTACCCTCTGCACTAACTCTGGATACTACCACATACCGTACCCCTTCTGCGCTGCCTTCAACATATCAAGAGTACCACTACAACGCAGATGGACGAGTCGTACGCCTACAATTTAATCTGGACAATCCGTTAAGTTGAAAAACGAACATTCTTACTGTACTTCTTACGAAAACCTAGATAACATTTCTGATATTGTATATTGTGTTTTTCTATATTCTCAGATTATTTGCATAATTCTACTTATATTCTCAATATTTCTATTATTGCATCATCTCTACTCAAATAACTCTATAATACTAACGTTATTACATCAGATCTACTCAATATATATCTTATAACTATGAATCATATCTAAAATCGGTAACTGGTAAAGACTTCATGTCTATAAACTTTAATTGATAAGCTTACCAAAAATAATATTCAGGGAAGTAAAACGACTGGTATCTAACTTGATTTCTTTCTATGATTTACGTGTTGATTAAAAACACGACCTTTTATTTTCATATATATTTACATAATCATAGTCTATTGACCACTAATGAATGAGGTGTAAACACTGCCAATGAACACTTTCGGTCAATAACACTCAGTATAACCATTAACAGACCTGTTTTTGTCTACAAATATATTCACACCGAGGGAGTCCTCACTTCTATATGACAGTCTTGGTTCACACCAGACGTCTACATGTTGACTACCAAAAGACCATGTGAGGCATTCCTATCACTCGGACTGTGATCATATGAAACCAGGTATTGATCTTTATCATATATCATCAGAGTGATTATGCCATTGCGATTGGAAGCTGGTTTACACTTTGCATTTATTATGTCATGAAATTCTTTCTATGTAAATACTATGAAAACGAATATGACCGTTCTGAACATAACTTTTTCATGTTAAGAGACACTAGGTTTTCAAAAATTTGGCGACCTAGTTATCTCTTGGACGGGGGTATGTAATGGACCGTCCTATTCGCATTTATTTAATTTCAATTTTCAATATAATATTCTAATTAATTCATATTGACAAACACATATATATTTTTGTGTTACTAAAACAGTCGTGCTATCTTCTTATCTTAATTACTGGACTGGAGCTATAACCATAAAAATGTTAATTTCAAGTTTGTTTGTTAAATATCAACTTCAATACCTTTCGCCTTTCACATAGATTTGCAATCTTGTATAATGCGTTGAATCATTGAATTTAATACGTCATAATGGGAAACCAGCCCAAACAGGACAACATCATTGTTCTCTGTTTGTGGTGGGGAGCCCCCAACTTATTGATATAAAAGAACTCCAAATTGTAAAAACATTACACTCGGACACTCGGACACTCGGATCGACACTACGATCTACAGTACAGTCTTATTATCTTCATTGGAAATATATTATATTAGTCAATATCTACAGTTATGGACTTTATACGGCTCTTTGGTAAGCTTAAAACATTCATATTACTTTTACACTTGTAAACTATTGTTGTAAAACTCATATCTTGCTTTTATATTTGACTACTGCTACAAATAAATATATATTCTCTACCTTCCTCACGTTTTGAAATATTACAATTAATAAAATGAATACTCCTAAATAACCCCTGATTTCACATAAGCTAGTTTCCTATATCCAACTACCACGAACTCACATAACTTCAAGCCTTCGATTACTTTAGGCAAAATAATTACTCTCTAATGGTGACAGCGCCTAACAAATAATTCAGTTATTGTCTTCAATAACTGAACTGTACTGCCATCCATTACAGGTCTTTGTCACCATGCACATGCGGACGTAATTGTTGTTGTTGTTGTTGTTGTTGCGTCGCGCAGCCTAAATTAACCTAAATAACCCAAAATAACTAATTTTAATTAACCTAACCTATCCAAACAGACCTAAACAACTAACCAAACAAACATCCATCCTAAACTGATTTAATGTAAACTAAAACCAATCTGAAACCTACTTCTGGTCCGACGAATAGCTACTTCGTCAATACAGCATTGACCACAAATCTAATTTTAGACTCATTTCGGACAAATGTCCGAAAACGGTCTTCTTGATTCTAATGCGTCATTAAAATGAACATTATGAATTTAAGAAATCAATGTGACTCTTGTTGTGACGTCACCAAGTAGGCCTATAGATATAATCATTGTGGTTTATACTTATTCGTTAACTTTTGCAACACTTTACTACATAGAGTGTATAAATTGTAGACAAGGAAAAATATATTCAGACTCCGCCCACCAATTTGAACATCCAATCATGTCTTCGAGCACAACACCCAATAGAAGCAAGTCCGCCGTGTCGTGCACAAGTCAGTCGCGTCGACCTAGTGGTCATGAGCGAGTCGAAACGGGACGTGCCGGCGACGCTACCGACGTCTTCGGCTCGGGGACGTCGTCTCCTGAGGACGCCGAAGTGCGCGAGGTGTAGGAACCACGGAGTGATATCGTGCCTGAAGGGCCACAAGAGGCTGTGTCGGTGGCGGGAATGTAAGTGTCCCAATTGTCAACTCGTCGTGGAAAGGCAGAGGGTGATGGCAGCTCAGGTGGCGCTACGCAGGTAAGAGTTTAGTACTTCAGGATACAGTCAGGGGCGGACTGGCTATACTTATTATTTATTTATTTAGATTCATCTTGTTTTGTGGTCCCCAAAATATATAGGCCTAGCTATTGGGAAATGAAACTGGACCGATTGGTCATAGGCCCTACATAAGCCTATATATGATCATTAGGCCTATATTTTAATTATTTACGAAATATAAATTACAACTTGTTCAGTTTTAGCGATTGTAATATTATAGAGTCCACTGAAATTATTATTATTAATAAATACCAAGCTACATAGCGATTATTACTATATAATTACCTATATCAGACGTGCAGTGTTTTCAAAATCATTTGTTATTTCAATTTCTATCCCTCCGGGCCTCTATATATTTTGTAATCTCCTCCAGGACCATTACCCCCCCCCCCCCCCCCAGTCTACCCCTGGCTACAGTAGGTTAAAATATTTCAAAAAAACGCAGCTTGTTTGCGTATTTGTTGTATCAGCTGAAACAGGTGGACCATATAAGCACTGCATTTGAACCGTCATTCAGGTTATCGAAGCTAGATTCCCATCATGGTCAAACCATTCTGGCAGGATGGACTCAATGCTACTGTAAAATCTAGTTCAAAATCTAAAAATACATTAATTCAGCATTAAAAATAAACTAATGGTGAATATACAGTGTAATCATCTGCATGTAGAGTGATCGAGAGGAGGGCAAATATGAAAATGATTAGGTGACATATTGTATAAAACTGGGTGTATATAAGCAAAAAATAAAATATTACTTTTTTCTGGTACCAGGTATACTATCTACTCACTTATTAAACCCATGAACATAAATCAGAATCATGAAATGTGAAATAAAATGCGTTATTTTGACTGTGTGGGAATTATTCTTCAATTAGTACGCAACTTTTCACTTTGCCACTCTATATGAGCCCAAAGTAAAACTTTTTCACTAAATCAGAACGAAGTCAAGTCTCAATGTATCCTAATCAAATTTAGAAAAAGATTTGTAAGCTCCACAATCAATTGCAATATTAACAATCTTAATATTAAAAATACAAACGTCCCATAACTTTGTTTGGTATAAAGAAGATAGATCTCTATATCTTTCGTACTGGGGATTTGATCGTAAACAAAATTTTGTCTTCAAGAATTATTATCATGACAACCCGGCATCTTAGCCATGAAACAATATCATCAACCACAAGTCTATTTTAAGACACATTTCGGACAAAAAAATGTCCGAAAACGATCATCCTGATTATGATGTGTTATTCAAATGTACACTATACATTTAAAATTAAAGGTGGCTCTGGTATGTGACATCACCATAGTGTCGAATAATTGTTGGAGGAGGAGGGCTTTCTTTATGTGAAATTCTATATAGGCCCACAGCAGCCCACAGTATAGACACAAGTAGTTTCCTGCGGGACGCCTGATGCGCGAATACCGGAATAAAGAAGTTGACTCAGTTGTTTGACATGGGTTTGGGTATCTTTGGGTTTGCGCGTCCAACCGTACCTGCACCCTAACCACATTCCATTGAATAGTACCCCGAAGCCCATGTCACACGACCGAAAAGTTTTATTTCGGTATGCGCTCTTCAGCGCCCCCTTTCCTGCGATATCTACATATAGTTATCAATACAACATAGTTAATATAGTTTAGTTATAATATAGTTTGGGGGCGAATCAAAATATGCAGCAAGCGTCCACTGTGATATCTAGTGATATCTGAGATCACTTCTTGGCACAATGCCCTACGCTGGGGATGGGTCGACCAAGTTTGAGCCAGGTCAAGCTGACTTGGTCAGTTAGATTGGGTTATTAAGATTAGTTTAGGCTGCGCTATACAACAACAACAACAACAATGTCCGCATATGGTGATATATAACGGTGGTCCGATGAATACCGGCTGCTATTTTAGTTATACAGTGCGTCTTCAATCCAGAATAAGTAGATGAATACATTCCTGTACAGGCAACAGTCCACGGAGAGCGAGCACGACGCGTCGTCTCGAGTCCAGTCCACTGAGGCGCTGTTGGCCCAGAAGAGGCTCTACCAGAAACACCTGCGCAGCTTGCAGCAAACCACGCTAGCCAAAGACATTTTACAAGGTAAGCGTGCTGTTGTAGCTAAAGACATTTGACAAGGTAAGCGTGCTGTTGTAGCTAAAGACATTTGGCAAGGTAAGCGTGCTGTTGTAGCTAAAGACATTTGACAAGGTAAGCGCGCGTTGTAGCTGAGGACATTTTGGAAGGTAAGCGTGCTGAATTGTGATTCACTAGACAAATACTTTTTACAAGGTATGGGGGCTGTTGTTAGATGAGCGGAACGATGACTTCCATTTCACTTACTGAAAAAAATCGGTGCTAGTTTTGTTTCTTTTTATTTTTTGGGTTTATTTTTGTAATTTTGTACTCGGCATAACAGGTCAGGAAAAGTAACCAATCGACCTGAAACTTTTTAGGTTGAGATGGTTTTTCAGGAAAATCGGTTAGACGATTTTCTCGGTAAAAATCGGAACGTTTGGAACCATAAGAATAGCCCGGAAGGAAAATATTTGAAAACAAAAATTCTTCACAAGCTCTGAAATTCCCAATGATTATAAAAGCAACATATAGGATAGGCCTACGTACATTTTCAGTAATTTGCACAATAATAGGATAAAAAAAAACGGCGTTAACTACTACGCTACATGTAGCGTAGACCCTATAGTAGTTAACGCGCTCGCTTCGTGTTATCGCGGGAGACGAGGGGAATTTCGAACCCGGTTCGATCCCCACCGCCGTCCATTTTTACAGGGGTTTTTCGTGGTTTCCCTCTGTAGTCTAGGCTAATGCCGGAATGGTTCCCACAATATAGCCCACAGCCGCTTCCTTCCCACCGTCCTTCACATAACCAAGAAACCTTCATCTCATCATCCCATCATCTCATTAATCATAAATAGATCTGCGCTATCATTACAGTGCGTCGTTAAACCCAATATAAAATAGGAAAAAAATAATAGCATAGGCCTATAGACCTACAAATTATTGCTCGAAATTATTTGCTCAAAATATTTTGGGGCACTCAAATTATCACACTCAGCAACAGTATAGCAACAAGTATGCCTATATAGGCCAAAGTAGGGTTTTTAAACTTCTGTAGTAGGCCTAAACCAAATGTATGTAGATGGGGGGGTTAGCGCGGGAAAGATTTGGCAGTCGGATAACTGACATTTGTTTCGGGACTTGTGATTTTTTCGACTGAAACCAAAAAGTGACATTTGTTTTGGTAAAGTCCGACCGCGCGAGAGTAGGGCCTACCTATACTTGTAGAGTTAGGCATCCAGCTGATGCAGATTATATTTCATCTTACTCTTAGATTACATACTTCTGAGCTCATTTTACAACGTATGCTGAGTTTTCCTAGTAGGCCTATACGTATAGATCTACATGTATTATGTAATAATAATATCGGTAATACTAGAAATTATCTCTGAAAAGTCGTTAATTAAGGGGGTGCATGCACGGTGCTCATAAAAATTGGGAAATTCATCTTTACTATTGTTTTCTACATTTTCTGAAAAGTATATCAACCACAAGAAAATGGTATGCTCTTTAATTATTGTGGCATTCTATTTTTGTGAATTCAATCAATTTTAAGAACGTCAACGAATTACATACCATTCTTGTGCAAGAAACCCTCAAATATACCCTGGCTGTCGATGGAAAATAGATTAGGAGCAGAGATAAATAATGCCACTTTTCAGTACATATATAGACCTACATTCGTGCATTAAAACGATCATGACGCTTCTATAAAATTATAATTTCGATTTATCTAATCGATAAGAAAAGTTTTCTGCAAAAAAACGACTCCTCCGTGATTCTGTCCACACCATTCTTAATCAATTAACCACTTGACCACAGCATGATCTGATCAAACTAACATCTACTTCTAAATATCCTAACGAAAGGGAAAGACTTTTTTATGTGAATCCGATGAAAGAAATGTATATAATCATCTATTAACGTACTGGTATCAAGTTGCCCTTATTCTCGAGCCGCGTGCTAAAAGTCGTTCAGAGTATTGTGACAGACGAGTCTCGTTTATTTTCTCGCGGGTGGATGATGCTCCATCAACTTCCTCTCTTCCTCGGACGGCTGCGAACAGCTGGTGCCCCCCCCCCCCCCCCCCCCCCCCTCCCCCACCGCATGCTATACCCTCTCTTGGATCTCGGCTCGACACCCAAGACAAACATTGTGAACATTAAAATAAAGAGCTATTACGTTCTGGACCCGCAGGAGTCAAAATATAAACTGCGCTGTTTGAATGGGAAAGAAGTTGCTTAGGGCCACCCAAATAGATACATTTATAGCACTTATCTTATGCCACTCAAAGAGTCAATATATTAACACACTTTTTAGACGTGTTATTGTTCACCAGAACAGAAATACAAAATTAGTTGATTTCTATAATAATAGGAAAACGCAACATTTGCGTTGTAAGATGAGTCATGCATATATTTATAAGAAATGTAATTTAAAGCTATCCACACAACTTGATTTCAAAACTATTATGCCTTCGTGCTTGTTTTACCTTGACTTATTTTAATCGATTCACGCACGATTGAATTTCGTTGAACAAAACCGGTAGATAGTAGGCCTAAGCATGAAGATGACAATTAATTGATATGCCTACATTGGTTGGGTAAACCTTCCATGTATCAGATAAACTAAATTTAATCAGCATACCCATACCGTTTTGAATTTTGATACAAATAAATAGTTTCTGTTACCTTGATTTACAACAAAAAATTGCATGGGTTTCTCTGGTCTTGTGTCAAGCGTGTACGGTTGAACTGTTTATTTTTAGTTCAGCCCAAAGTCGGTTGTTTTACGAACACATCGATACCGTACACGAGACAATGTCTCAAGAAACAATCAAATTATAACTATATGTGAAGCGAGATTTAAGTTTTGTGTCACACAGCTTAACATTTTCAGTGTTAGCGTAAAGCATAAACGATCGTAGTGGCTTTCCGGATGAACGTATTGTTGTAAAACTACTTCACGCCATACAGAGAATTATCTTTTGAAATCTAGGACTGTAGACCCAGCTGTATCAAGTGATGAGTGGATTGGGCAATAATTATAGCGAATCAACATTTTATCACCCTTGGTTACGTATGTTATTTTTGTACCCTAGTCAATAACTAGGAAAACGCCTTATATGCGTTGTGAGATGAGCTTAGAAGTATGGACATGTAGAATTAAGAACATTTGATTGTTCCATAAATCGCTTAAAATATGTATGATAGTTTTTTCCACATTCAGTAAAAATTTGAGAGCTTTTGGAAAATTTTGGTTTTCCAAGTATTTCTTCCCCGGCCTATTCAAATGGCGAGTTTCCATACTTCCCAAATCTTTTCAGGAAAAACCGTTCGACCAATTTTTCTGAAAAACAATCCCAACCTATTCTGGTATAATACCAATTCGAAAAAAAAAGTTTCGAGTTGATCGAAACTTTTTCCTGACCTGTATGGCGCGTACAAAATTACACACACAAAAAAATATGAAAACCAAGCCCAAAATTTTTCGGTATATGGAATGAAAATCTTCGCTACGCTCATCTAATTAGCTGATTAATGCTCGATTTTCGTTTTGTAAAACTGGCTCTTCTAGAACACTTACAATTTTGAATTTGCGCCTGTTTATTTTAGACAATTTCTAGAATAAATAAATAAATATGATATTCTCGGAGTTGAGCTCGCTCGTATTACAATACAAACACTCTCTCTGGGTTCAGAACATTCTTCTTCATTGGCATCTTCACCAGACTGCGTGGCACCACATGAGCTGGGATCATTAGTGACACTACATTTCCTGCGTCTTCCTCATCTCCCGAGGGCAGGTCATCCCCGCATGTGTATCCCATGTGTGGGAAAACCCCGGCGAAATTGGAAACGAGAAATATCTCACAGCATCGTCGCAGTGAGAGGTGAAAGATCGGCGGGGAATTCACCGTGATGGACCAGAAAGTATATGACAACGATAAGGCTACCGGAAGCGTTTGGTTTTAGGTCTACGTTGTTTGAGACCCATCACAGATGATCGATCAAGTGTTCCATAAAAACCGGCTAATGTTCCACAAATAACTTCATACTTCGGAACAAATTCGCAAGCGAAGTACGATATGCCTATATATATATTCATTTATTTATTCATTCATTCAATCATTCATTTATTTATTCATTCATTCAATCATTCATTCATTCAATCATTCATTTATTTATTCATTCACATTCATTACAATTACATCTCTATTTAATGTATTCATTTATCTATTTCTGCAAAACACATATTGCATAGCGCTCTAAAAGTTCGTATACATAAACATAGTTTTGTGCTGCTGCTTGTTCCTTGGTATACGATAAGAAACACAACTGCATCTTTCAAAAACTCATCAATGAGATTTTGTAATTAGGCTATGCCTACTAAAGTGTTCACAATTATTTAGTTGGGGAACGACCTTCTTTCTTGTAGGGTCTATATATGAGCACATCGAGTTTTCCTTACCAATCTTACATCATGTGTTGTTGTATTCCAGGATATCGACAGAAGTTATCCCGATGTCCTGGCACCGGTGGCAATCTCCTCCCCCACCTCCTCAGCGAGCGCATGCGCAAGAGACGCGCGTTTGCTGACCGCGAACTGGACACTACTGCCCTACTGCTACCTCACAACAGTGAACGGCCAGTGTTGCCAACACCTTTCTTCTCGTTACCGCCGACACTGCTGTGGCCGCCATCTTGTGCGACGTATCTCAACTTGGCAACAGAGCACTCGGCTTTTACAGCAGTAGGCCTACACCCCACTGAAGACAGGCAACGAGTTGTCTGCGCGAAACCAAAAATATCGTTTTCAGTAGAATCTATCATTGGAGCCAAGTGAATTCACACGGTGCGTTGAAATGCTAATCACATACATGGCTGAATCTTCTATCGCCATTGTTGGTCCTTCAGACACAGAATGGCATGCAGTGTTGAAAAGTCAAATATTTGTATTTATTAATTTCATCAAATTGCTGTTATCTGTAATCATATATGCCCTATATGTTCAATTCCCCATTTTCACGTGAGACATAGCAATAACTTCGCAAATTGTTCACGAAGTTTTTGTATGCCGTCGTAGAAGTAGTAGGCAGCCATGTTTATCGCCATAGTGCTCTCCTATTGGTCAATCATGCAGCATGCAGGATTCACTATGATTGAATTACAAAACCCCTGTCCATCCGAAATCCTACGTGATTGAGGCATGCAGTGTTCACCTTGATGAGTGATGACACGCGGGGGTTTTCACGGGTCAACAATGTAGGATTGGCACTGCAGTGCCATCGTCTAAACAGGCCATTGGGCTGTGTGGGTAGGCCTACGGAATCTGCAACTCTCATTAGATTGAAATTTATTGTTAACAGTGTGGTGATTATCAAAGACAGAATTAGCCAGATAATTATCTACATTTTCATTGATCGTTTATCTCCTATCCATATTATTATTTGTTTTATCTTCACTCCATCTAGATAATAATTCCTTATGGTTTTAGTAGAATTTGTCTTGATAGTATTTTTCAATTTCAACAGAATTTTTTCAGTAAATTCTCCCGAAACTGGAAATTATCAAGTGATATTTTTGAGAATATACTCAGACTATATATTCTAATTATAGGGCCTATTCTTAGGAATATACTTCGACTATAGTACCACAACTATCAACGTGATTTTTTAAATTATAACATTGAAAACGTGATAGGCCTATATAAAGTCCTTATTGGGAGCCCGTAGACTGGACCCTGATATTGTGGCCCACAAAACTGTATCCAAATGTCGTGTGGATATAGTGGACCACAAAGTTGATATACTGTAGTGTACCCCAAAGCTGGTTAGACATTTTGAACCCCGATATTGTGGCCCCCAATATAGTGGTCCAGTAAACTAGAACACCGGGGTCCAGAATATCTTTTCCAAATACTGAAAAGGTATTATGGACCCTAGTAAAGTGATACACAAAGATTTGTCATTGTTAACCTCGATAAACTGAACCCCGATATAGTGGACCACAAAACTATATCCAAATGGAGTGTGGATATAGTGGACCATAAAGTTGATATACTGTACCCCAAGGCTAGTTAGACATTGTGAACCCCGATATTGTGGCCCCCAATATAGTGACTCAGAAAACTAGAACACCGGGGTCCAGAATATCTTTTCCAACAACTGAATTGATATTGTGGACCCCAGTAAAGTGATCCACAAAGACATGGGCGTTGTAAAACTGAAAACTGTACCCCGATATAGTGGACCACAGAAAACATAAACTGGCCCCCAACCCGAGCTATGGTGGTGCGCCACGAGTACACAATATTCGCACTCGAATATAAATACTAGCATAGCTCGGGTTGGGGGCCAGTATATCTTTCCTGTGGTCCACTATATCGGGGTACAGTTTTCAGTTTGACAATGCCCATGTCTTTGTGGATCACTTTACTGGGGTCCACAATATCAATTCAGTTGTTGGAAAAGATATTCTGGACCCCGGTGTTCTAGTTTTCTGGGTCACTATATTGGGGGCCACAATATCGGGGTTCACAATGTCTAACTAGCCTCGGGGTACAGAATATCAACTTTGTGGTCCACTATATCCACACGCCATTTGGAAACAGCTTTGTGGTCCACTATATCGGGGTTCAGTTTATCGAGGTTAACAATGACAAATCTTTGTGTATCACTTTACTAGGGTCCACAATACCTTTTCAGTTGTTGGAAAAGATATTCTGGACCCCGGTGTTCTAGTTTACTGGACCACTATATTGGGGGCCACAAAACCAAAGTATTTGCACAATTTTAGGATTTAATCGTGTGGGCCACAATACTGGGGTCCACTTTATCTTCTTCTTGTGGTGCAGAATATTGGGGCTCACTATACTGTGGTCCACAAGAGCGGTACCCTCCTTATTGGACGAGGGGGCACCACAAGGGTGATCTTACCACCCCAAACTGAATAATTAATTCTAATGTAACTAATTCATTAAACAATTTGTTCAGTCATAAAATGTATAATATTTAAGAATGTATAAATGTTTAAATACAATTGTAAATGACCATTACAATAAACTCCATCCCTTGCGTTCGGTGTAAATTGTGTAATTTAGTGGAAATTAGCATGATCAAAGGTCAGACGATTATGTTACCTATAATACAACGACTTGTGTAACTTTCCATTTCAAGAGACTCAGTCAAATACATCATCAGTAAGCAGTAGCGAAGCGTCGGGGTAAACATTGAGACAATGTCTACCCAACGAATAAAAGGGAAAGGAAAAAATTGTATACCTCTATTTTCATTTCTAAATTGATTTCAAGTTTCTCCAGGAGACGATATTTTGCCACGCTGTGTGCGGTGCGTGTGCATGTTTCCGTGCCCTGGCTGACTCCTATGCTTTCGCTGTTACGCTTGTGAGACGCTGTGGACAGTCGTCTCTTCCCGAGCCCCTGTTATACGTGTAATCGAGTTGTCAGCATGCTCGGATTTCAGGCCACATATGACAATTGAACCGCGCGCTTGAGACACGTCTCTCACACGTGTTTTCTGAGCGGGCTTTCATTTATTACGTCAAGTCGCAGATGAAATATTGGTCCAAATGAACCCTTCGCCTATTGTATATCTATTTCTCTATGTATCGTTATTTTATTTATTGTCCTAACATGTATATTGGGTAGTTTATTTTCATTTCGAGAAGGTTGGAAGATCGGAAACACAATTCGTCAGTTTAAAAATGTCCATCATTCAAGTCAAAAGGTACATAAAGTTTGCATCCAGCTCTTGAATTTCTAAACTACCCAAATCCTCCGGTCATTTTTTTATGACTGTTATTATTTTTGAAGTGTTTTTAAATTAGCTTTACAGTTATTCCTGCACTTTTCGCTTTTTTCTTTATTGTACTGATCCTATAACCAATCAATATCCTGGAAAATGAGCCGATATCCAAATCAAGAGTCTGAAAAATTGGTGATATATACATTTTGACTCCATGTAGGCTACAATAGCTGGCTTCACTGAAGCTTAAACTAATCTTAAGGCTTATCTAGATTTACTAATACACTCTTTCGTGTCTCCCCTGTCGGATTTTCACGCTTCGCCACTGTCAGTAAGTAAAACTTCTAAAAGATCAGATGAATCGTAATTAAGTTATACAAGATATGTATACTAAGTAGAAAAATAAACATAGGTAGGCCTATGTCCCATGTGAGGAATGGAAAAAAACTTTTTTTGAGTCTTCCGGACATTAAAGTAAACATGCTTCCCTTCCCATAAAAATAATTCTACTACACCTAGGTTTAACGCAAATTCAATATAGGGCCTAAGCCAAACTTCACAATATCGCCAGAGCCGATAAAGCAGTTAGCAGTTAATGCTACTCTATCGACACTGGTATTCACCGTCAGCGCAAGGCTGCCAACAAAATACGAAAAGGTACCAATTTTACAGATTTCCTGTGACCGATCAGATAGTTTATGATCGTAGATCAGCTGGTGACATAATGGCGATATTTCCTCTTGGTATTAAAGTGATGAAGTGATTTATTTACCTCGTATATTTACCACTGCTTCAGCTTGAATATAGCAGGCTGACTCATTGCCCAGATAATAAAGTAAGTGAAATCCAATGTCTAGCCTATTAAAGGTAGGCCTATCTGCCGAAGTTAGCCTTAGGCCTAACCTTGCCTCTAGGAGACTGGCATTAGAGGTTTCAGTGGGCCTAGGACCTCTCCTATGTAATGTAATAGCATTGTTAGGAGTCTGGCTAGGCCCTATCAGACTAGAACCATCTAGAACCATAGATTGAAAGAATACAGTAAATATCGTAAGCTGTGCCATAATGTTTTAGGGTTATGTTGCGTAGGCCTACATTTTATCTGCGATATATGTTTTACCTTCATTAAAATCATTCGGGTAGTAATGCTTGCAGCCAAATATGACCGTGCACGTCAAAGTCATTCTTTCTATACATCGTTGATGCATGGAACTAGGCCTAGGCCACTACATATAGTTTCCGCGCGCATCTGGTGTTGCTTCTAGCAACCGATGCATGATTGGTGATAATAACACGATATGGAGCGTAGACGCCACAGCCGCAAAAGCACTGTTGTCGACTCATGTCATTGTAGTTGAAGCGCACGGACTGGGTCCTTAGATATAGTCTACCTTGGATGATCAAAACGTATTTCATTACTGCAGTAAGTCGAACTATTGCGTATGTATAGGAGTGTATAGGAGTGTATAGGAGTGGCACTGGGTTCTCTCTATAGGCCCTTCTGTGGTGATAGGTGAGTTTAGATGGTTTAGGTCTAGCCTTAGTCACTACGGTGCGTCGTTAAACATAATTAAATGAATAAATGCAAATGAATATTTGCATGATAATGTTAAGGGTGGGTGCCCCAGATTTTGGGACCAATTTGTACTTACTTCCTGGAGATGTGCAAAACAAATTGGCGGTATAGAATATTTGTTCAAGTTCCCGCTCAATTCTGGCTCACTTCCATAAAAAATAATCTTCAGTAGTATTGGACTAATAAGTACGGTATTATCATAATTTTTTTCAGCTACACAGAGAAAAAGAAATTGGCTCATTACAAAACTAACTTTGCTGGAAGCACTGCATTGAAAAGTGAAATGAATAAGGTTAAACAGGAATCAATGGGCGCACTGAATGGCAACGAGTACGAGTCGTCCATTGGTTTGGGCGCAAGCGACGAAGACTCATTCGTCGTTCTGGAACGCACGCCCTCGCACGACGTTAATGGCGGTTTTCTCGCCGGCGATTCTCTGACTTCGCGGACAATTTGCAAATCTTGTCCGACGGAAGAAGGCCTTTTTCCTATCAACACGCCGTCGCTCTTCAAAGGGCAACCGCTGCCGAGTTATTCAACGGGATTGTTGTCTATGGATATGAGCCCAGAGGAAATCCAAGTGAAACTCAATGATGTGCTCCGTGAGAATTTAGAACTGAAAGGTATGGCTACTGACTGAGGCGATGTGTATGGCTTTCTATTCTATTTTTTATTGAACCATTTAGGTACCGTACTGGTTCGTATATGATACACATATGGATGCCGTCATTTTTACTTAGAGCTGGTTATACCAACTAATAATTAAGTATTAATTAGTTGGTTATTACCCGGTAGTCAGGGTACAAAATTGTTATAACCAAGGGTGACTGATAACAAGTTGATTCACCAATTTTTGCTTATTTACATGAATTTTGCCTAATGAGCCTAATGAGTGTGATATGTTGATTCATCAAGTTTCATGTTTCATGCTCTTTCTAGCTGAAAATTGATACAATTTCACATAGTATCTAATAAGTAATAACTATCTATTTTTTATCCAAGTGCGACATAATTATGGACAACACATCCTAACTGAATAAGACTGATAGATAAATGAACTAGGCCCTACATATGACTAAATGACTGACAGTTTTAACATTTTTCATTCCAGTTGGTAGGCCTACATACCGGAGGTAGTTTATCATTTTCACTGATTTCTGTATGGAAAATAATTAATCCTAATCCTCGTGTTCCACACACATTTCGGTATAAATATTAAATAATAGCACCTCTCCTTCCATACTCATGCTGATCATTATTCCTTACACAGTAGGCATATTATATATGTTCATTGATACATGTATCTATAAAGTATAAATTATAAAGGTATGTTTACTCTTGCCGCCCCCGTGGCTCAGTAAATTATCGCTAGCAGTAGAAACTTAAGTCCGGTCGGGCGTGGGTTTATTCATCTCCCTTTCACCTTTCAAGAGTAAACATACCTGTAAGGCAATTGTGTACAACAATCAATCACATGCTCAACACTTTGTTATGCTTTTTTCTTATTTCAGAAACACTTCATCAGAACAACCTGGCCATGAAGCAACAGTTGAACACCCTTCGAACGTGGCAAGAGGCCGTGCACAAGTCTCATCACAACCACAAAGAAAAGTTTGCCGAAACCAAAGATCTCATCATCAAGGTAGGCTTGCCTATGCTACATGTAGAATTGGGACGTTTAATGCTGATGTATAGACTGAGCTGCCACTGTAGGCACAAGGATTCAGGGAGGCTATTAACCTCTTGATTCAAAGATACAGGGTCTACATTTCGCAACCTCTCAAAGTTTCTACGTGCCTCACATCTGAGCCTACACAAAGTCAGTAGGCCCTATGTGTTTTCAACTGGATTCAACTATAATTCGTCCTTCAAATTAGTCAGTACCGGTATTCTTTTTTCAACTTGAAATTCAACCTGAAAAACATTTTATTACGTTTTGTAGTATACCCCTACACATTTCATATTTGTTTAGGGCTTAAAACTGAAAGTAAAGGTCTATTTTTGTTAGTTTGCTGCCTTTTGAATCTAATTCAATATCACAGGTTGACTGGTTATACCGTGTAGAGAAGATACTTTACTTCTCGTTGAAACTGTACCTGCCTTTTAGTTTATCCAACACAAAGTTGAGAAGCCAGAATAGCATTACCGCAACGTGTGAAAGAAATGTTTACCGTTTCGTGTTGTTGGTAGCATCAATGCTCTACTAGAAACATGTCAACTGTGTAGCCTAATGAGTGTGATATGTTGATTCATCAAGTTTCATGCTTCATCTTCCTAGTCAAGTGCTGTAATTTATAGTCTTGTTGCCACAACAGTTGACTGCTATCTGGAGTCTTGTTAAAGCAGCTGGGTAAACATGCAAGCAGTTTGAAGTTTTCCCAGCTCTCAGTTTATAATATATCATTAACCATCTAGAGGAGATTCAGTATTTTCGCTAATAATAGATTCCTAATAATGTTACGAAATTAAAATGCAGTAACTATAGTCAGCCAAATTTAGAATCCATATTTATAAAAATGACTCACTTTTTATATAGAGATATACAGATAGATATAGGCTACCAGTATCTCTATATTTTTTTTTTTATAATGTTGCTTAACGACCCCACCAAAAGCTGGTTATACAGGGGTACAAATGAGCAACGAAGTGCGATAATGAAACAACGAAGTGATGATTGGTGAAATTATGTTTACAAAAACCCATGCCTTATGCGGGACTCGAACCCACGCCATACGGGAACTTCAGTTTCTATAGCTTTCTACCGCTTCGATAGTTGACTTAGCCACTGGGGCGGCTGTATAAATATATATATATATATATATATATATTATATATATTATCTGACTTGATTGGCTAAGGGCTCAAGTTTCTGGCACGCAATGTGAACTTCCCGCCAGCAGTGTATTACGTAAGTGATTCACAATTTTTCGTATCTACTCACTAGTGATGCCTTCGGGTAGCAAATTAGGAACCGGGTACCCGCCAAAATTACCCGGGTATTACCCGGGTAATTTACAAAAAAAAAATATATATACACTTAATGTCTCGCAACACGTCTTGACTGGACTTTATATTAGACAAAAACTAAAGATTGGAAAACTTATAAAATATATTCACAAATCAATGGTTTAATAATACGGTACCGGTATCGATAAAAAAAATCGCTCAATTTGATATTTATAACACTAAACACACGTTGCTATGCTCACTCCAACAATAACACCACTCAAGTCCATACAAACTGCAAAACAAGCAAATATACTAGGATCTATTCAAGCTGAAAAACAACAGCGAAGTGAGAAGAAATACTTGACAAAACCCTCAAATTGTAGAGGTAGGTAATGGGTTGACTATATATGCTTCTCAGTTCTCGGTAAAGAATAGTATTTGGCATGGCAATTGAGAGAGCGGTTGACAGGAGAGGGATTCAGTACACTACACGTGTGACCACAGATAACGGTAGATGGTACGACTAGATTTGACGAGCGCATTATGACAAGTTGAGGGAGGTCTGGGAAGGTAGGTGAAAAAACTTATGTAGAATGCGAAGTTGAATTTCTCTCGGTAGCTTGAGTGATTTATAAGTTATTTTCTATATTATAGGTACTGGTTAGCACAATTACCCGGAACCTAGACGGTACCCAGGTAACAGAATATTACCCGGATAATGCATTACCTGTACCCGACCCGGGTACCCGAAGGCATCACTACTACTCACGTTTCACAACAATTTTATGATTATAGATGAGCGTCTCATTAGCGTAGCATAGCGTACCACGTTCACCACTCCTTTTCTGACTTGCCTTGCACTTTCTTCTAGCTAGAGTGGTAAGATAGCCCTTGTGTTGCCCCATTGAAATGATCCCAACTTGTCATCGTTGGCCTTCATCGGGAAACAGTGCCTATGTCAAGTTTTCGATGATGAAAATAAATGAAAAATGAACTTTCTTCCAGCTGCGTGCTGAAAACGAAGAGCTGAAGGGTTGCCTGAAGGCCACGCAAGAGAGCAAAAATGAGCCCAGCAGCTCAGAAGTCTCTTTGCAAGCCGCTAACGCCGCCCTGACGACTCAGGTGAACTCGCTCCAAAATCAAGTGGCCGCGTTGAGCGCAAGAAACAGCCAAGTGATGAGGAACGCGGCCAGCGGCAAGAAGGAACAAGAGTTGATTGCGCTCACCGAGCAACTGAACCGTCAGCTCGAAATAGCCGAACGATCCAGACGTCAGATGAGCATGGACGTGGAAAAGTTGCAAGCGCAAAAGGGACGGCTCGAGCGGGATATTGTCATCGTCAACGTTGATTTGGAGTCGCAGAAACAGAGGGCGGAAGCTGCGGAAAAGAAGATCAGGGCTGTGAGTACAAATGAAATAATGGTATTAGTAGAAACTGTTCAACTTCTATCGCATAATTTTCACAGGTAGGCCTATACAGCT
Organism: Brachyptera putata; assembly: GCA_907164805.1. Lineage (NCBI taxonomy): Eukaryota > Metazoa > Arthropoda > Insecta > Plecoptera > Taeniopterygidae > Brachyptera > Brachyptera putata. Next base: position 8,868,532 of record OU015462.1, on the reverse strand, counting down.
GAAAAAACTTTTTTTATCTGTATACCTCTGAAAATTGAGGATTGCTGTATTCTTACCACCAATATAACTCTCTATCTTACAATCCACAAAAGTCATGTCAAATAGTGCAGCTCGTAGTGCCATAGTTAAGCTACTATATCTAATAAATGCCGTTCAAGGGTGCATGTGAGTCGATTTAGCAAAATATCAGTTTTTTGGGGATAACTTTCGAACAGTATGAAATATCGAAATTCGACTACAAGGGAAACACAGATATATTTAGTGCCGATGGTAGGCCCTATAAGTGAAAACTTTTCAACTTACATTGCATAATTGTCAAATATATAGGCCTACAGCTAAATAATGTGTTTTTTTCAGCTGTATAGGTTTGACAATTATGCAATATGAATTAAATACGGTACCTATAAATTGAACCATTCGTAGATATCTGCCTTTCCCTCTTATCAGAATTTTAATATGTCGTACCATTCGAAACGTATCACCAAAAACCTGGTATTTCGCTAAATCGACTCCCATGGGCTCTTAACAACTAAATTACCGGTACCAACAATGTCTTTATTTTCACAATGTGCTTGTTGTAATTGAACTGTCACAACTTCCAGCAAGAACTGAAGCCTGCCACAAGCCATTCACGCGACGGAGAACTGGAGGCGTTGAGGGCGCAGCTGAAAGAACACCAGGATGTCATCGAGAAGATGACCAACATCCAGATGGACCACGTGGCTGCCGTCGTTGACCTCTCCGCCTATGAGAACAAGCAAGGAGATTTCAGTTGCAATCATCTGAAACAGATTGACAGGTTATATTTTTTTTCAACATACTACTAGATCATGATTCTTGGATTTTGTGCAGTGGTTCGAATGGAAACTTTGTTTGGGGAATAGAAATTTTCCATAGTGTTAATTGTCTTTGCCACTTTAACGAGTGTTTAACGATTAGGATTGTTATTGTTATTACAGATATCCCAGCCTAGACAGTTGGATGAACGTGACGCCTGAGATCATTAATCAGGACAAGATGGAAGCTGGCGAGTCGGAACGTGTAAAGAGATTACAGCAGGAGCTCGATGACGTTAAGAAGTTGTTGGCAGATGAGCAACGCAAAGGACAAGAAACGGAGTAAGTTACGCGTCAACATAGTCCCCTAGTGGAGACAACCTTCCCATCATTGTTACATCATTATTCACAACAATAGCCTCGTGACAGGCACATGCAGCTCAGTTGCTAACATGCTCGCTCCATGTAATCTGGGAGGTGAGAGGCCTATATCGGACATATCGGGCCTTGGTTCAATCACCACCACCGTCCATCTTTCCAGGGGTTTTTCGTGGTTTTACTCTGTCGTAATGGTGCCTACAATATAGACCACGACCGCTTCCTTCCCACTGTCCTCCCAATAACGCAAGAATCAATCATCTCGTCATCCCCACCAACTCTCATCATCTCATTAATCATTCATTCGATGCCAATAGATCTTTGGTATCATTACAGTGTGTCATTAAACTCAATTTAGAAAAGTTGCTTTTTGTATGGTAATGATATAACTTGAAATCGCTCAAGTGATTCATGCAAGTCATTTGGATATTTCACGCAGCTTCACATACAATTATTTTCAATTTAATCCGTTTTAGAATCAATTTTGCTTCAATCATTTGAGTAAAATAGTATGATGAGAGGATCCTCTGTACATGTCTTTAATATTATATCATGTATTGATATTGTTTGGGGTGGTAAGATCGCCCTGGTGGTGCCCCGTCCAAACGATCGGGCCTTTCATCCTTGCCCTTAATTGGGGAAATATGATTTTATATCCAGCTTCGATCTTGATGAAAAAATTAATGAAAAATTAATTGTTTCAGAAAAATGCGTTGCGAAGCACAACAACATTTCCAAAACCTGTTTTCCGACTACCAATCAGTCCTCCAAGACTTGGAGGACTTGAACCGGAAGCCCAACCAGAGCCCAACGGAGCGCCAGAGTCTGTCGTACCACGAGGCGCAGGTGAAGGGCTTCACGGAGAAGGTGGACAGGATGACGGCGCAGATCATAGACCTGGAGGACTCGCTTACTCAGCGGACCCAGTGCCTGGCCGAGATGAAAGAGAGGAACAAGCAGCTGGAGGCTGACAACGAGTCGATCCCGGTCCTGCAGATTCAGGTATGGGCGTAGGCTCATGTAAATATAGCTGCCATATGTTCTTTTCATCACATTTAGAATTTGGCTACATGGCTGCATCTATTATTTCTAAATGTCATGTTTTGTAACGCAATAACACTCGTAGATTAACAACAGTATAGGCCTAGTAGGCCTATTGTGTGCAGTTTGGTTGAAGCGACGCTGTGATTTATTCCCTCCAACTTTCCCCTCGCCCATACTAGGCATTCTCATTCACAGCCATGTGTTTAGCTTGGAGTGAAGTGTTTCTCAACAGTAACCACAACAAAAAATCGGATGAATACTACATACTGTCATGTCACTCATTAGGAAATACTTATCACAGTATTGAATAGTCAAAATAGCGAACAAACTTGAGGATTAAGAAGTAAAAACCAATGTAGAGACATGACAAGGCAATAAATTTAATGTTAGGGCCTGGAATAGAATGAACAAATTATTCTTCCTGCATTCACTAACTGGCTTATTTATTCACAGTTTATTAACTTCTTAATTAGTCTATCCGCACCGCGCCGTCTTGCTTCCGCATGCAGGAGCAAATTTTCATGAAAATTGTTGATGTAAGGTCAGCTTAAACCTAATATAAATATAAATAAATTATACATACAGTCACGCTGATCTGTGTGTCCTGCAGTTACGCTGGTGCGCGCGCACACGAAAGGTTCGAGAACTTTCTGGGAACTGAGACGGACGTCGCGCTGGGGAATTTCCGCGCAATTGGGTTAGTGCGTAGTGAGGTCGCGGGGTCAAGGTCCCGGAGAACAGCGGAGTTGAGCAGTAATACGTAATCGGATGTATTGGCCCAAAGTATACGCACTATAGTAGCAAAAGTAAGAGTAGTGAGAGGTAAAGTAATAAATAGTGATGACATTCGGGAACGGTTATGTTGACCCGTGGGCCGTGTTTGAAACACGGGAGGTTGGGCTAGTAGGTTAATGAACAAACGAATAAAGTTTTATCGTTGTTATCTTGTTGCAGATGCAAGTGTACCAGGCGGACTTCAACGCTGAGCGCGAGGCCCGCGAGAGCTTGGCGGGGGAGAAGGAGCGACTGGCGGAAGATCTGCGTCTCCTGCAGCGCCGCAACCAGCAGCTGCTCAACGAGCTGAAGCTCTACCAGCAGAACTACGCGGACCACACGCAACACAACAAGTACGTTTGCAATCGACCTCCCACCAACGGCTAGTTCGTACGGGGGCGTTAGTGAGCAGGCGATAGCAAAAGGTTGTTATCTAGCTGTGTCGATTGAGAGAGCGAGGGTTTCGGGTGTGGGTAGGATTGCTATGCGTCCTGATTTTGGCGGAACATCCTGGCTTAAACTTCGAATTACCGCCAAGGCATCGAGCAGAACAGGTCGTGTAATTTATAAAGTATTCATAATTTTGCGCCTCATGCTTGTCAAATATTTAGCGCTATTGAAATATTCTAACAGGCTATGCTCTTAAAAGTATCATTACTTCCAAATGATTCATAAATGGTTCTAAATTTATAATTTTTGTATGTTTCATCACACATAATAATATTATGTAAGCTGTTTACATGATCGTTCTTGAATTATGTTGAAACGCAAGGCTGTGAATTGTCTTTCGTTCCTTTAATCTTAATTGAATATCGCAATATTTTTATTTGATTCTTCTTTTATTATTTAGTAGCCTACCTTTATTCCATTTCTGAGCATTGGAAATGTTCCGCTCCAAAAGGGCCGCTGCGCGGGCTTATTATTTTGTACTGTCAATAAACAAGATGTCCCGCTCAAAATAATTATATTATAACTAGCAAACCTAAATAATGGAGGGCCCACTCTTTTGTAAATTTGGTCCTTTCAAATTAATTCCTCTCTTGACTGATCTCCTCTTTACTCTGCAGCGCTGGTTGGAATACGATATCTAGTCCGGGACGGAACCACGCGAGGGAGAACACCCCGCCTTCTCCAGGGCCACATGACCTCTAAGGGGCCACACGACCGCTGAAGAGGCTCGGAGGTCGTCTTGTTGATCTGCTGTTCCAAGCACACCCAACGGCTTGTATTGAATACTAACCTATATTGTACGGAACACAGAACTATCGCATACTTCATTCAACTAGACGTTGATATTTTTTAAATTTGGTGACTTATTCTAACGCTAATATAGCTAATATAATATAAACGCCTAATATAGCTGTAGTTACTTATTGGTGATATATTTTTTTAAAGATGGAATTTCATTTTTAGATACCGGTACTCAATGTTCTACACAGATGGCAGGTGCTAGGTAGATCTCTTGGTTGTAAAGTAGAATAAATGGAAAGCCATTTCGTCATAAACCAGGTTGAATGAAGTACACGATAACTTGCTGTTTTAATTATTAGAGATGACATCAGGCAATAAATTTAGAAACCGAATTAATTATCCCAAAAAAATGGAATCATGTCAAGGAATTGCCTGTAGCGATTTTCGAAAATTGTTGTTTTGCTCATCTGTTGTGCGGCGAGAAGTCAAGTATATAAACATGTCAATATCTCTATAGGCTTCATCGGACTCATATACTGTAGAATTTTCTTCAAATTTCACTCAAATTATGTCAGTCTTGGAACGGTCAGGTGTCAACAGTAGAGGGCTACGCTGACGGTGAGCTGAGAGCACGCGACGATGTACGATCGTTGAGGCAACGACATTCAAGATACACTCGTGACGTAGCTTTCTCTCGCGCACAATACGAAATATTTGGCGTATTATTTAATTCATTAAGGGCGCATTAGAGTTGATTTACCGAAATATCAGTTTTTTAGTGATAGCTTTTGAATGGAATGAGATATTGACATTCTAATACAACGTAAACACAGATATTTTTAATATCTTCAAGACGGTATAAATAAAATGTATTCAACTTATGTCGCATAATTTTCACCAGTATATACCGGTAGGTGAAAAACACATTTTTAGCTGTAGGGCCTAGGTCTATATCTGTGACAATGTTAGATTCCAAAGTCAATCATTTTATTTCACATCATTTTGAAGGTACAGTAATATACGGTAATTATCTGTGTTTCTCCCATATTGGAACTTCGATATCTCATTCTGTACAAAAGTTATCAGTTCATCACCAAGAACTGATATTTCGCAATCATCTCCCATGCCCTTATGCAGTAGGCTACAGACTTCGAGATGTGCAAAAATCGGGTTTTGATAATTAGACATGGGTTTATCTTTAAAAACCCGAGTGCCTTAAATCAGTTGCCTGATGTCATCTGACCTCATTCCTAATAATTATCAAGTGAAACCTCCATCTCTCTTTCTTCAAGGGACTAGGAAAAAATGCATCCATGCAGGAAAATTCAATAACATCATTATGTGGGAGTAGGGTGGGGCAAAATAACGTAACTAGTTTAACTACTACTTAGACGCCCAACTAGGCAAGCAGCCGCGTACCCCATACTTACTGTCAGCCGTGGATAGGGCAATGTCATTTGAGTCATTAACTAAAAAATTTCAGTCGCAGAAGGTCGGGTTAACTACTCGAAGATCGAGAACACTGTGAAGATTGGAGAGACTAAAGCAGGGTTTCTAGTTCCGATTATTTCTTGTCATCTAACACTATTAGGAAATACTGACCAATCACAAGTCACTGAAGTCAGTATTCACGTCAACATGGCGGATCTCGACACCGTTTTGGTGTCATAATTATTGACGATTTTATCGGAAGCTATGTTTTTACACTCTTTGAGTTCAAGTTTCCTGCACTCGTGCTTCCGTTTGTTTTTGTAAAAGTGCGCTAACTTGCGACTTGACAGTTGAATTCCTCAACTTCACAAAAGCCTTGGCATTTAAAGGTAATAAAGGCTATATGGCATCATGGAAACATTACTGTACAGCAAGATGGAAACAGACCTGCCATAAATCATACTGATATCGTGTCAGACAACATTGAAAAATCAGAACTGGAAACCCTGCTTAAGCGCTTAGCTTGTTGATAGTTTGAAAGCACGACAGAACGTTTTGACCACAATTTGGTAACCGAGTACAAGTCGACATACACGTCCGACTAAAGAATGTATTGAGATTTTTGATTTACCGTAATTAAAATTCTAATTACCGGTACCATAGTTCTATTAAAATATGCCATTTTCCATTATCGTCCGATTAAAAAATATTCTTTCCAACTGCAGCGGCAAATTTGAGTACTGTGGACCTTAAGTAGAAGTAAAGAGAAGGCTGTGACTTTATCTATCGACTATCGTCTTTGGTTTTGAACAAATTGATATCTCCGACAGTCAGACAGCTGATTCCATAATGGCATCAGTGGTAGTTGCTAAGTTGGTACAGTGCTAATTTAAAGATGGTCGACATTTATAGGCACTCTGGCAGTCGTTGTTAATGGGAAATTCACGGTTCTACGAGGTACGTAGTGCTGCTGTAGCTGGTATAAGAGGTTGGGCGTCTAGGTGATAGTTCAATATCAAAGGGTGGGGTTAAATGAACAATAGAAGCGGGAAAACGATGGTTGAGGTTTCACTGTGTATATATAGTGTTATGGTAGCCGTTGCTGAACACTCTTATTTTATAAGTATTGCGAGTTGTGATTATTATACATTGTAAGATATTCTTTTGAAACTTTTTATAGGAATAAGTCATATATCAGGTAAAAAGTATTCAACTAAACATCCTTTTTGTATTACCGGTGGCGGTGCATACGTTTATAGCAGACTATCTGATGTTTGAGCATTCATTTGTGATCATTTCTGTTTGTTCGTGTTGGTAATTGATGAACGTGCGTTTGCCGCGTTTCGAGCGTCTGCCGTAGCATCATTGACCGTATTCACGTGTACTGTATACAGTCAATCCTCCTGGACCAACGAGAGAGCGAAATAAATAGAGTAGGCCCACTATTTTCGTGAAAATGTGGAAAGAATTGAAGACAGTTGTGATACGATGTAAGCTCAGAAGTCTGGCCGCTACTGCCACTTAGAATAACCTGTTAGACCTAGATAGCTTGAAATGACTAGGACTTTATTCAATTAATCTTTACTAAATCAGTTCATTCTACGGCAACATGTGTAGTCCTTACGTATTTCCATTATTGACACAAAATCCTAGCACTGCATATGAGGTGAGCTCAGTGGTGTGTCAAGCTTCTGCAGTCCAAGATATAGTGACTTTGTCATTAATCTCTTAATTATCTTGTGTTGCCATAGTGAGTTATAGTAGCTCTTTTAGTAAACATCAACAAATCAAAATCAGTCTCTTGGAGCTAGCAAGATCTGTCCCATTATTTCAAGTGGCAGTAGCGTTAAGGGCCCCGACTCCTGAACTTACGAGAATAGAAGAGGCCGTGTTAACTAATATCGGGCCTACTATTAATTTGTCTCTCACATTGACTTTGGCAGTAACATGGACTACACATTTTATTTGTTGACATCAAATCTCTTCGGTTACCGTAGTGCCTGCTAAAAGTGGTTTTAGACAAGGAAACTGACAACGTCCTATCAAGTAGCAACATAACGACAGAATACCGTAAATGTGCTAGCTCACTTTATTATGTTTTTTTTTTTTTTTAATTGCTACTTGAACAATTCATAAATATATTTTATAATTTATATTAAATTATATAAAAATATGTACAATGCCTGAATAAGTAAATTCACACAAGAAACAGGCCGATGAAAAACTCGACTGGAATATTTCAGTGAAAAGAAAAAACTGAAAAGTAAGAACTAATATTCCCTGCAATTTGCCTTGTATTAAGTCCTATTCATCACAAATTTGTATCTACAAAACTGAATTGATCAACAGTTATGTAGGCCTTCTTTCAATCTTTAACCTTGTTATTACTTTAGTGTGTGGGTTCTAATTCTCTTTGAATTAGGCCCAAACATTAAGAGTTTTGCACATTTTAATCGGGCCATGCTCGCCACTATGTATAACAAATTGTATTATTAATTAATCTAACCATATGTATTTAGTTATTCACTAACCAGTAACCTTGGTTTGTTACTGCTGTACATGGTAACAAAGTGGACCCGTTGAATTGTTTCATCAAGTGTTGCCCGCTTATCCTGTCGGTCATTCGCGTCCGCTGTCTTATCCCGCGGACGTAGTTCAACCATTGCACACAACATGCGCCACATGGACGCACGTTTACAAGTGTGGGCAAAAGTGGTCAAAATAATTCAATGTTCCATTCTTCAAAGATCGATTTTGAAATAAAAGAATGGTTATCAAATGCCACATTCTAAAAATTAAATGGGTTGAAAGTTTCAAGAGCACGTTGGAAGCTGGAATAATTTCATCAGTAAAGGGACAAGAATTAATATTATTTCTTTCAGTACCAAAGACCTTGTATCACATTACTTCTTAGTTCTTATATTTGGTTATTTATTCAAAAATACTTACCGTATTTTCAAGATTTCCGGTTGACCACATTTTAACCCACAATATTTTCTAATCGTGAATCTTCTGTACAATTTAAACTACGCAAGCATTGGAGCTTATTCAAGTGATGTGACGCAGTAAAGGAAATATTTATATACTTTATATAATAGTAATACATATCTTGAAATGTTTTTGTAATCATGTTTTGTTTAATGCTGTACCGGTAACACATAGCAGAATACCAGTGTGTCCATACATGGGTGACTAGAATATCTATGAAAGAAGGTCATGTACCAACGAAATAAACGTGAAAATGTTGGTAATTAGTAATTAGATCTATGTTCATTGAAACATCATGGATATTTCACCTTTGAAAGACGTAATTGTGTCTCCTGATTGTAAATCTCATTCTAAAATGCAATGACCATGAAAATACCACAGCTATACAAATATAACGGTGATATATGAGTTTGTTATGTTGGTACACGACCTTCTTGTTTCCTGGATACACGTATATTGTAACACGACCACTACGATATTATTTTTTCATTACCTGTATAAGCGTACTTTATTTGCGTATATATACTTGCCGTAAGCTAAATGGGCGGATCAACACACCCAACCGATCGCCCGGGTAACATAGCTGACGGCAAGTACCTTATGATTTAACATTTAATTATAAACTATATTTAATCAATATCTAGATTGTTATCTGACTAACGAGTGCCAAAGTGTGAGAATTAAAAGCAAATGTGTTTGCTGAATATTATTCTGTTATGTAAAATATATATAATGCCCAAACAGTACTGACTGAACAAGTAGGCCTATGTAAATGAGAATTGCACATTTAAAATAGTAAAAGATTTCATGTACCTAAGAACTTTCTGAACTGATTGATATGTATTGTTGCGATGATAGTGTTTCATCCCGGTCGAAACGTGCTGAGGTATTCTGCCCTTCAGGCATTTAGCCTTTACCATTAGGGATGAGACAAATAATTACTTTAGTCTGTATTGCAACGTCATGGAGATATGACCCATTGTAAGTTTTTCAATAAATATTTTGTGTACCAATTAAATGACTGTTTGGTTTATAATTACGTTGTGTGAGTTTCGCTCCAATGAAAAGTTGGCTTCATCCAATTCTTTTCTTAATGCCATCAGTTGTTCTTCCATTTCGAGAATTGAGAAAATATCACGAAAGCTTGTTCAACGCAAATAATTACAAATGTCCAACACTAACAAAAGATCTCGAACCATGCTCTGCTACCATTGGAGCGAAACTCACACAACGTACCGTAATTATAAACCAAACAGTCATTTAATTGGTACACAAAATATTTATTGAAAAACTTATAATGGGTCATATCTCCATGACGTTGCGATACAGACTAAAGTAATTATTTGTCTCATCCCTAATGGTAAAGGCTAAATGCCTGAAGGGCAGAATACCTCAGCACAGCTGATAAGAGTTCAGGGTCGAAACTCGACCGGGATGAAACACTATCATCGCAACAGTATGAATAACCAATTATTACGCTAGGCACCTCGATAGATATTTTATTCACGTAGATTTGTATCGGTTTGAGCTGTTTCAGAATGCAGACCTTTTTCTAAAATAGTTTAATAAAAATAGAAAGTTAAAATATGGTCTGAAATAGCCCATACCAGTAGCTATATTCTTCAATAGCAATACTTCAAAATAGTTCAAATATAATTCAAGTAGTCTAAAATGCAGCAGCAGCTTTGATAGCAATACAGTACCCCTTCTCTAAAATAGTTCAAATTAAATTAAAACGTTTAAAATATATTCTAAGATACGGTACCAGTACCTATATTCTTTGCTAGCAATACTGTGCTGATTATTATCTTATAAATAATGCATAATGTTTTTAATACAGTAATACATCAGGGTCTTGTATTTGCCCCTTCTACTTGGGTTTGGTACTGATATAACTCTATAAATGCCAACAAATTCGCAATTGGCCTTACTAGCTAGACCTCTACGTGCACATTTAAAAATGGTAAAACTTTCAGTAAAAATGAAATGAAATTAACGGTGTGGAAAATTTTCTCATGTTTACATCTGTAGGTTTAACGATAGAACTGATGACTCAACCGTTCACGAGCTGGCGTAAGATGTACGTTCGTTTTGCTTTGCTCCTTCCCTCACGCTATCTTCGATCCATTTCTCATTCACGACGTAAAACTTGGTGATGTGCTGTCTGTTGATTTCTTTAATTTCATTCAGTCTCTCATGTGACCTGCAAGAAAGTTTGTAGCTTAAAAATAGACCCAAGCATGATCTAATATTAATTTTTGGATTCATTAGACGTAGGTTCATGTAAAATATTATTTTTCCGTTTATTAAAAGGATTTCAAAATTGAGCAAAAACTGATTTTTCTCAAATGGAGGCTAAAACCTATTCAAGCAGGACTTCCACTTCTGCAGCTAGGTACGGGACCATCATTGCCACTTGTTTATTCCAAGACTACTAATATATGTGAACTAAGATACCTCAAGCTAGAATAAATATCTTTCTTACCCAGAGTGTAAAATGACGTGAGTGGTTCTTTCATCAATTGTGTCAGTTCGTATCCCTCCGTAGAACCTGAACTCCAACGCAGCAAGTTCAAATGACTTGGCCACATTTTCTAGCAGCCCTGTTTTATCAAAGTACGCATAACACAGTCTAAATATCCCATACGGACTTGGCCCTGAAAATAATTCAATGTCCAAATCTGCTACGTCTTTCTGATCAATACTCGAATCACTCCTTGTTTTCTTCACTTGCGACAACACATAACCAATTGTTTCTTGCGTCGCATCTTCAGTATAACTATCTCCGAACTGATCAAAACGCTTCCTCAGCTTCTTGGCTGTTGCTGGAGACGCGGACATCAAATCGGGCAGCGACCAATCAGGCACGATTCCTCGAGCGAGAACTCCGAGCATCCAATCTATTTGAGCGACATCGTAAAGCCCGCACTTGATTACGTTCCTCACGCGGAGCGTCTCATCGCTGGCTAGGGCGCAAAATGTCGACGGACTCATGTTTTGTACGACGCTACCGCCGTGCTCAACTATCTTGGTTTCTATTTGCTGTTTTGTCAGTTCTTTTGAGCCCGTTAAAACGCAGAACTCTTTGTTTTCGAGGAGTTTCGATGTAGATATGATTTCCGAGACGTCTGCGCTACGAAACTGTTCTCCTAAAGAAGGAATTATTCGGTTTGTCTGTCGAGCTTTCTTAGTAAGAGGTTCGGACAGCGTCGTATCCATAGTGGCATGTCGAGACGATAGCTTTCCGCTAGCTTCGAGTCGCAACTGTTCAAACTCGGTAGTAGTCATACACTCGTACCAACACTTGTCGTCGCGTATTTTCTCCACACGAGGAAATCGCAACGTGAAACCCGTCTTGAACATATTGCTCGCGCATATCTCCGAAGCTTTGATTTCGAGGATGTAAGAATTCTGCGGTGAGATCCACACGTCTGGTTTTTCTCTCGTCCACTCGAGACCAGAAGGACATTCTCCAACCTTGACGGGTTTCCAGTACGGCGAAAGCTTCTTGAGCAGCTCTTCTAGTTCTGACATGGAGTAACCGGAACCCACGCGGCCGATCGAGTGAAACACGGTCGGTTTGCTTGATCCGTCAGTTGGCGGGACTGCGACTGCCACCAGAAAGTGACTGACGACTCCGCTTCTTCGTCCCTGACCAAAGTAGCCGCCAATTATTATAACGTCCAAGTGATCCATGAGGCCATCCGTATACTGAAATGTGAGAGAGAATTTATTGAATTTTGTTAAAACACCCGTTATTTTTATTGTATTGTATTCAGTGGCGAGGCGTCAGGGCATGCAAGGCATTCACCAAACCATTGGTCCATATGCGGACTTTTTTATTGTCGTTTTTGTCAACAGCCTAAACCAAACTAAATCAACCCAATCCAACTTGACCTAACCCAAACTAAGCAAACAAAAATCTTAAACTTATATAATCTAAACTAGGTAAATGTAGCATGCATTGTAAGATTATATATGTATTATATAATTATTTAATTATATATTTATATTTATTTACTCAATTATAAATAAGCTCCATACCTCTGGTTTTATTTTGAACCAGCCTCCTTTCCTTGTATTTGGTTTGTACACTGAGGACGGGTCTTTGAGCATAATACCTTCTAGCCTACTGTCTATGGCCAAGTTGAGTTCCTCAATGATCTCTTCTTTTTTCGTCACTTTCCTCCGTTCCGTTAGAGCAAGAATCCCTTCAGATGGTTTGAACAAATCATCAAGATATTTATATCTGTCTTCGAGACGTTTATTAGACAGGACTTGATCGTTCAACATCAAAATATCGAAAACACAAAAACAAGGTCGATGCATATCACCGGGTTTCAAACTTTTAACGTCAAAATGTAAACCTTTCGATCTGTAACATCCAAGCTGCGAGTTCCACGCCATCATTTCTCCGTCTAATATACAGCTGTGCACATCCGATCGGAACAGCCTGGCAAGATGCGGAGTCAGAACTCCTTCCATCGCGGAACCACCGTACGTATTCGTGTACTCAAAACCATTTTTCGAGAAATATTTATACTCTCCTTTGCTCATATGAAGCTGAAATCTTTCGCCATCATGTTTCGTCTCCACGTAATAGAAGTGTCCTCTTTTCATGGAGTTTTCTACGACGCTAACATCACACTTCTCCGACAGCATTGCTCGGAAAGGAGAAAATAATGAGACTTCAATCTCGTTGAGGCGAACCGACGGGTCTTTCAACTGCTCGCAGACTTTGACGAGGTTATTGGTCACGTCGTAGAGTTCTTGAGCGTCGCTATGGAAAGAGGTCAGGATTTTACTTTGGCCGAGTCCCAGCTTCATGTCTTTCAGTAATATTCTGATGAGCCATTTCTGCTCTTCGGCCGACATGGTTCGCAGCATCAACATCAGCTCGGTGTCAACGCCTCCTAGAACATTACACGTTAGAACTGAAATGCAGAGCTGAAATAGGCTTAATTTGATTGAACTCGGCAAACACAAGATATGCGTTGTAAGATAAGCAAGAAATGTATATGAAATATACTCGAAAGCTAGATAGTAGACACACCTTGCCTTGTATGAAATATAATCGAGAACGAAAACTCTACATACCTTGGCTGTAAAACTATCAAGTCTAGAAAGCTGTGAATCACGGTGCTACGGTTCTGGATAGCTACATTTCTAGCTACCAGTATTTGATGATGAATGAAGATTTATTAAATTATTCTCTTCAAAACTGTTAGTCCGAACTCAATACAAATTGAATCTGAAATTTTTGATAGTAAGGAATCTTTTTTGTGCATTTACATTCAATAAAAAATGAATATTTTTCAAGACATTTTGTTTCCGAATTTTCCCCCTACCCAATTTTATGGTGTTTTTCAAAATTTCGTGATAGTTTTTCTCAAAAGTGGTCCAACTGACTCTGCCCAAAAACTATACAGTTCAAGTTGGCAAAGTCTACGTGTCCAGAAAAAGTTTCGAGTTGATGAGTCAAACCGTGTGACCTATGCAGGACTCACATGGAATATGTAGTTTAAAAAATAGGCTTTCTATATGGAGAATATAAGTTATCACCTACTTGGGTCATTAGCACCATTCTTCGACGCTATGTTATCCAGATGCACGTTTACGTCTTCGATCGTCAGCGTCCCTCCCTCGGAGCAGCGGTTCCTCAGCACCCAGAACGCGACCTCGGCAAAGTCCCCCGCCTGACTGCCCGTGCTGCGGGGGGCCTTGTAGTTCATCAGCTTGGACGCATCCTGCCCCTCTTTAGGCAAGCAGAGGATGCGAATATAGACCTTAGCCAGCGTGTGCTCCTTGATGCCGTACGGCCCACGCTCCCGGTCCAGTTGCGGGAGAATTAGACGGAGAATCGGGTAAAAACTAACGTCCTTGAAGAAAACACAATGACTTTACAGATGATTAAATCACCTGTGGATTCATAATGTTCTTCATACAAAAAATACCAAAAATGTGTGTTGGTGTGGACATAGATAGGCCTAATGATTTTAAATTTAGCCTAAAGGTAAAACAACATGAAAAATTCAGAATACACTCTCTCAACATCTAGTTCAAAAGGCAATCAGCTAAACCACGACAGGCAAATGGGACCGTTAGCTCTGATTTGACCGCAAGAAATCACAGATGCTGCCATGTTATTGGTATGGGAGTTTGTATACCTTCCTTATATTATGATAAGGTCTGTTGGTGTCACTACATCATGTTCAGTGTATGCCCTGGCTACCCCCCACCTTCCCTCGGCTCCTCTTCTTTAGGCCTGGCTAGCAACCGCGTCGTTTATCTCAAATGCCTATCTGCTTGTAAAAATTGGACATTTCACCGTCTGTGTTCGTACTTACGACTGATGGATCCGTAAGCGCGTGCTTGTTCGCAAATTCCCGGAACCAGTTAACGTACGCGTTGAAATATTCTACTTTCTTCTCGCGAGCGATTGTACTTATTTTCTCGCACCTCCGACACAGATCTTTAAATGGTATCTTGGAGGCAATACTACCAGATGAGGTGCTTGTCATTGTTGATGCCTGGAGACCTGTTAACCGGTGTCAAACGATACCTTAAGCTACGGAATGACCCACTTTCCAGCCTAAAACAAAAATAAACTCCTAAAATAGTGCTTTTACACAATTGCTAGAAGGCATAGGCAAATATTCATGCGTAACATGCATGAATATCCATGCATGGATATTATATGGATGAATGGATGAATATCCATGCGACTCACTTTCGGCCAGAAGGCGGCGCACATACACACTCATACAGGTTAACCTACCAATGGTCAACTCATACACCAAATCAGAATAATTTGTTAATACTTCCAGTTGTATTTTAACCTATGATGTAACTTCGTGTTTCATTCTTTTAATACGATTTTATTTGATTTAAAAACAAAAACTGAACTCCCAAAAACTCCCAGGGCTCTTGCGCCCCTAGGCTTCAGCCTTACCAGCCTGTACCTAAATCCGGCCCTGCATTGGGCGACACACAAGCACTCTCGCTCTCTCTCCCCCTCTTTCTTTCTCTCTCTAGATATCTCTCCTCTATCTCGTTTGTCAGTGATGAAAATACAGCCATATCTCGTACATAAAAATACCGTATTTTGCAGTACTAATACAACAAAAATGTTCTACAATTTGATATAGCACACAAAACTTGTATCGCTATGTCCCGACAAAAATATTGAAAAGCTTCGCAAGTCGTTATAAACTGCGATGCCGATGATTTGTTCCCTGGTTTATGGAACATGTTTACACATTGAATATAACTGTAGGAAATTCCTGTACGGTAGCACAGGACTGTACTGGTAGCAGTCTTGTAGGGATGTAGGGGTCGTTAATGTCAAACTCAATTATTTACATACCGGTACTGTACATTAGAATTTTATTATGAACAAATTTTACAAAAATAAAACAATGTCACTCACTTTCTTTTCTTTTCTATACAATTACATACCATCGTTTTCATATAGTCCTACTATATATTCATTTTCACGTCACCATCCAACCTATTTAATGAAGTTTTATGTTCATGAATGAATGTATTTAACAATAGGTCCTACTGGTAAGGGAAATAACTGATTTGTTGCACTGATACTGATAGTAATAGTTTGATAAATAAATCTGAGCCTAACACAAGCATCATTATAATATCGGTAGTCAAGTCAACAGAAGCTTACACACTGATGTATTTATTGGTATAATACCGAGCTAAATCAAGATTATCAGACTGTAAATAAATGAGATGTAAGTTGAACGCCGCCTCTCGCTTCAAGTCGAGGATGTTCGAGTAACGAGCATTCAAGTCGGACTCGTACGCCAGCGCCTTCTCGTAGTGATATATAGCCGCAGGTAGAAGCCCCAGTTGATGGAAGGCTCGTCCCAAGTTGTAACTGACTTCTTGCTGGCCTTCCGCTCCGCGCAGCTGTTGATAATGCCCGAAGAAAGCCAATGCTTGGATGACTAGAGAATTTTTTCTAGCCGAGAACTTTTGACAAGCCAATTGAAACAGGGTGATGCCGATGAGAAGAGCAACCATCGGATTCGGATTCACTCGAAACGCACTCATGTAATCGGTGAGAGCATATTTATACGTTCCCGCAACCAGGCAACTGTTTGCATGGAGTATTAACAACCCTTCGTGGTCCAAGTGACGCATCATCAACCGAATAAAGAACCGATTGTGCCGCGTGTGATCAGCACGCTGAACGATCTGGTTGAACAAGTTCCACACCCGACGGCTCTCTCGACGTAGAACCAGTTCTCGCACCAGGTTGTAACCGGAAAAAGTGTCGTTGTTGTGTAAACATGCAAGCAAGGCGAGGAACTCCGTTTCAGCAAGTCGCGACACGTCGGAGCCGAACCTCTGCGAGCCGAGGGCGGAGAATGCAAGCCGTTGAAACATGCTGTATCGTCCGGTTCTGCGACAGGTTCTGCAAAGGTCATAGAGAAGCTGCCACTCTTCTTCCACCGACGGCGCGTTCCTCCCGTCCTCAAAGTGCGGGGCACACGTGTCCATCTCAGATTCGCCTCTTGCCTTTCGTACTTCGCACAAAGCCGTCTTCTTCTTGTCTATCCGACGTAATCGGCTCAGGACGGAGAGCTCATCGCGGTTACGTATGTTGACGCAATGCCGCGACAGCAGGAGATGTCCGACGGCTATATACTCTTCCGTTTGAGTTGGATCGTCTTTCAGAAGCATGCAGCGTTCGTAGAGGAGTCCGGGATCCAACACTTCGTTGCGCGGATCTTGCGTGAGTACAGCCAAGGCCTTATCAACGCGACCCAGCTGAGTGAAGAGACCCGATAACGTGACGCGGGCTGCTAAATGCTGTGGAGCCTGTTCCACCAAGACTTCGTAAGCAGCCGCAGCTTCTTCATACCGTCTGCACGCTTTCAAACTCTCCGCATGTCTCAACCACACAGCTGGCAAACTGTATTTATTACCTTTGACAAGAGGGCTCGTTAGCTCCAACGCTTGTTCATGTTTGTTCTCGGAAATTAGTGCCTCGGCAACATCTAGGTAAAGATCGCCGGCTTCTTCGGGGCTAGCCTTGTTCATTAGAAGATTAATCAACTCATCAATCAAATGAAAAGCCTTCAAGTGGACCATTACTACAGTCAATTTCGCCTGCAAGTCAATCGCAATTGAATCTGGTATCGAGCATGTTAGAACTTTCAATTCCTCGTCCATATTAGAAGAACTGCTCGCTTCTAATTCCACCTCGAGCTGACAATGTTGGGCTAGAATTTCCAAGCACCGACTGAAATCTTTCAAGCTCAGCAATAATTCCAGCATCATGTTAACCTCTTCGGACGTGATGAGCTCGGGACATTTGCGGAACGCAAACTCCATCGCCTCCCTGGCTTTGCTCAACTCCTTGTCCTCATGGTATCGCATAGCCACTGTCTTAGCTATTTGCACGATGATAGGTCCTTGCTCGGGAGTCAGAATACTGAGCAATCTCATGTACGCCCGGAGAGCAGCTTTCTTGTCTCCGATATCGTCTAAAAGTCGTGCACGTTTCATGTGGATATCGATGTTCTTGACATCCGCTTTTATAGCTCTAGTGTAGCAAGTCACTGCTTGCCTTCCGTTACCATGTTCTTCTGATATTGCTGCAAGTCGGACCCACTGGTCTGCATTACATGGATTCAAATGGGCGGCTATCAATGCAAACTGGAGCGATTTGTCCGGCGAGCCGAGTTCTTCGTAAAGAACAGCGAGCGTCTCAAAAGGTTCCGGAGCGGTCGGCACTTGTCTGATGATCTCGAGACACATTTTAACGGCAAGCTCTCGTTCACCACGAGCAAATCTCAGATTGGCTTCTCCCATCAATCCTTGTAAAACTGGCGGGAGCGTTCTACGAGGTTTACGTTTCCCCGCTCCACTTCCAGAAGGATCTTTCTTTCTTTTCATTCGAGACGCAGCTTGCAAGTCATTTTCAAACTCGAATGATTCGCTAGTTTGATTAACTTGAGGATCCACGGTGTTTTCGTCGACTTCATCGCCTTCCATTATTGCAGCATATTCACTGAATGAAAGTTCTCCATTCAGAAATTTATTTGTTAAATCTTTTTCTTGTTCTCTAGTGATACCTCCAAATTCCGTGTAAGTATTATGCTCTGAGCTGTCGGAATCTGATTGCAAGTCATCTTCGTCTGCCGGTGCATATTGTATTACCTGTACCATGTCACCCGGGGGTGACTGCATTGGTGCGAGTTCAACGACTTCTAGCATCTCCTCAACTTGCTGTCTACCTGTATCTTTATTATCTGCCATCTTAGCCTACCAGCTTACCGCGCTTAGATTTTCTACAGAAGTCTGCACAGGTACCTCAAAACATCTGAATATCTGGAAATAAAGTTCAAATTTAAATAATGAATGTGAAATTACAGCCATATTGAAGTAGGAGAGGTGAATAGAATTGGACCTGATATTCATCTAGAGCGTTACGGTATGTCTCACAGGTGAATGTAACACAGTGTGACAAAATTGAAAAAGTTAACAAATACGATTAGTACGGGCGGGAAGCGCCAGTTTCGTGCTGACCAGTCAATTTCACATTCGTACACAAAATCATGGCTCTATGACACTATCTTTAGAACTTACAAACTCAATGCCTATGCCATTCCTAGGCCTACGCCTACCAAACTTAACCCTCAAAAAGGCCTAGGCCAGGCAAGAACCATGCAATTTTACCAAAGCCTTGTATCTCATCCGTTTGAATGGATAGGTCTCGGTCATTAAGTTTCTTAATACATAGGCCTAGCCTTAGACGTAAAACAAAGAAGGGCCTAAACCATGCAAACTCAATGCCCAAACCATTGAATTTGTACAAATTCAATGCCCAAACCATTAAGGATATAGTGTTTAACACTATATACTTAATGCCCAAACACAACCAGCATAACCTCAAATTCCGGTCGCTTACGCTACGCCGTTACGCTTAGGGCTATCTTTGCCAATTGGTGTATGAGTTTTTGATGTTTTCTGGTAGATCTTGCTTATACCTATCAGAAATAGTTTCGGGACGGTAAGAATTGTTGGTTTTTATAGTTTCAAACTCACTTGAATCTGATGGGTTCTGAATCGACGTCTGTATTTTGACAGCAGCTGTTGATCAAGTTTTCAGTCCTACCAACCAGGCAACCAACTAACTCATATTACTATCTTTGCTACCAACTGTACAGTTATTTGAATGTGTAGCGCACGTGGTTTTATGGGGGTGGGGTAAAATATTGGTCGGTATGTGGGGAAAATGTTGGTGCGAATCGTGTGTTTTGACTGTGTGGGGATTTTTTTCGATTGGGATGTATCAATTCAAGTAAGTTGCTAAAATAGAGTGGCTCCGTGAGCAAGTGTAATTAGAAGGGAGGTCATTTGCCCTAAATGTAAGAGTATAGTTTGTTTTTTTGTGGGAAAGCAGTGGCATTGAGCAGTGGTGATGAGAAAGACATGATGTCAATTTGCTGTTTCTGCGAGAAAGAATAGCCTATAGAACCAAGTGTACTTGGTTCAGTAATTCGCGGCTCTCCTTGCAGACAATGCCGATTTAGGTGTTACTGGTTGTGCCACAGACAAAAATTAAGCTTTTTTGTCTGTGGTTGTGCGTGAAGCCTCCTTCCAAAACCATGATCGGCAAGGTATATGATCCGTATGCGAGCGAGGGTGGGGTGGTTGTTGATGATGGGTTGCATGGTAGGTTTTGGGTTAGTTGAGGACATTGATGTCGTTGTTCACCTAACAATGTTAGGTGTGGGGGGAGGTGCTGGAAGGGGTAATATGTCGGTTAGGTTAGGGGGGTTGATGTCGTTGTTGAGGAGGGGTGGGAAGTTGATATAGTGACGAGTGAGTTTCATTAATTTTGTGTATATTTGGATGAGCAATAGCAAAGACTTCCATCCCATCCCACTCATATGGAGCTGTGTCTTTGTTCTTTTTTGTTTGCTAGTAGCCTACGCACTGCACAGGTCGCATGGTTTGACTTTTCTTGCCTGTGTTATGAGCCTACTCAATGTAAATTTCTCGCTAAGACTTCCATTTCCATTTTAATAGCTAAGACTTCCATTTCACTTGACACTTAAAAACGATTTGTGTACGCGGGTACGTACAGGACAGGTCAGACAAAGTAAACAATCACTTTGAAATTTAGTTGTGTTTACAATGAAATGGAAAACTACCTCAATTAGTTTAGGAAAATTCGATTGTTTAAAACTTGAATATATTTGTAACATGTTAAATGCCCCGGCCTGCATTGTCGAAAAGAGTCAACTCTTTTTTATTCACATTGGGTTTCAACGGCGCACTATTATGATGAGTAAGATCTATTGGTGTCGGATAATGATAGATGATGGGATAATGAGATGAAAATGGCACAAGGTATAATGGGAAGGACATTGGGAGAAAAGCGGCCGTGGCCTATGTTGTAGGAATCATCCCGGTATTTGTCTATGCTGCACAGAGGGAAACCAATAAAAATCTCTGTATATAAAGATGGATGGTGACAGGGATCAATTACCAAGGCCCGATCTGTATAGTCTCACCGCCGGCTTACCTAAAGCATAGATTAAGGAGGGTAAAAACTTCATTACTCTATGCCTAAAGTACCAAGTGTAGTGATGTGAATTATTATGAAAATTGGTTTCGTTGAAAATTTTCATAAGAATTGTCAAGAGCTTGCAAATTTTTATTTTTATTCATTTTTTTTTGTGTGACATGATTGTTACAGATGAAACTAAAGTTTGAATTGACTCGTAGCAATACTAAAACGATTTGCTGAACCACCACATTATAATACACCTTGCAATGAAAGTAGAAATGATGAGTGTGTAAAATAATAACTGGGCTTAGTAGGCTATAAGTTTTTGAACATTTACATATAAGTTTATTCACTAAATGTGTAGTCTTCTCAGCAATTAACTACATAGCCTACATACTCCTTTGTACTGTCCTATTTGAAAAGTCATTTGAAAAATGTCCTATTTGAAAAGTAAATGAGAAAAGATATTGGAAATTTTCATTGAATATTTCAATAAATTTGCATTGATAATTTTCAATCAATTGAATGAAACCCGTCAAAATTTTTTCTGAAAATCATTGAGATAAATTATGTGAATTCCATTAGATTCACAGAAAATTTTCAATGATTTGAACATTTCTGAAAATTGTTATTGAAAATTTCAATAAATTTGCATTAAAAATTTTCAATGAATTGAAAATTTACCACGTTCCATCACTAACCAATTACTATACCGCTGTGCTACCACAGTGCCGGTTTATATAACAATTGTACAGTGTTTAGCTGTTCGGTAATCTAATTTTACAATACTTCGTTTTGATCTTATCATAAATACGTCTCAAGTAGCATGTGTGTAAATTATTAACATATAGGCCTACATATACAACATAAACATATACATGACAAAACGTAGGTCAAATGTCACGGACTCACGGTGTATTATATATATCATACAGGAACTTTGCACACTTGCGGTCACATAAAGTGGTCGATCCAGCTACATCGAAATGTATCCTGAAGAAAATGGACTGATATTATACGCACTAAAACTAGAAGTCAATGGATGCATACGCCCATGGACATACTTTGCACATATAGATGTGTGTAGATTTTATTGGAGTTAAAATTTTAATTTCTGGTCAACAATTTCATGTGACCACAAGTGTACACGGAAAACACCGACACATCCTATTTGCATGTTTATATGTAATATTAGAACGGGAACTAAAATGTTCGTCAACAGGAATCGTACAATACTTGTAATAAATTCATGACCAGATATGATCGGATTTGACTTGTTGGTTCCTTGAGGAAGTTAACGTCAGGGTGGGGGGCATTCGTGTACGATTTAAGGGGGACCTACCCATCACGGACCGTGGCTTTCCGTTTGAACAGAAAAGTATGTTAACTAATTACAGTCGACCAAGAATGAAGTTTCACAGTAGGCTATACATTGTAGTTGGATTGGTTAGGTCCTTATGGGAGAGAGGGATCGATAATGTAGAAATAGTTACTTCTGACACATTTAATTCTGTAAGGCAGCGTATATTCGTCGAAAGTTATACAGGCAACATGCGACTCATACACTAGTCCATAGCCAAGACCGTACTCCCTCTCCCTGCTCTCTTCCTATCCTCTTCACTCTCCAGCCAACCTTGCACACAGTCTTCCGCTTGTATCTCCCCTAGCGGTGGTAAGGGTGAAACTACCTAGGGTAGCTCCCGGGATGCCATCCCGGACACAGGCATCCTACACGTTACAACATGTTATTTGTATGTAACGTACGCTGTGAGTAAAAATATATGGGAAAAATATCGAGTGTTCCTGTTAGAATAGCTGATCATTCCACCTTTGTTATTAAGAAATTTGATATGAGTCTTTAGCATTTTCACCAAATATTGTCTACATCTTCTGATATATTTGTTAATTTTGATTGTTGAACTGTTGAAGTTGTATGATCATTAATATTTATAAAATCACCCTTGTGGGAACTTTCTGCCCTGTGGAAACTGGGCGGCAGTCGTTTCAGAGAAATATTGATTTATTTATTTATTAGTGTTTCTATACAGTGTAGTACACTGTATATATACAGGTGGTGAGAATAGAGCAGGAGCCCCGTGACAACATGTGCCTCACTACCTGCATAATAATATAAATTATACAATTATGAATCACGAATTAGATCATTAAAAAAATTAATAAATATCAGGTTGTTGATGATAACTTTCGAACGGTATATGAGATATCAAAATTCTAATGCTGGGAAAACGCAGACATTTTTAATGCCAATTCAAGGTGGTTCGAGTAAATGCTATTATACATTTAAAATTTTAAATCCCATAATTTTCAGGTATAGGCCCTACAAACGCCTTGACGGTGGATCCGCACAACGCCCGCCAGAGCGTAACGCCCGCTCTAGTTTTAGCCCGCTAATGGTACGTCATTGACTTCAAGGCAATGTTAAACGACAAGGTACATTTTCAAGAGTAACTACTGTTTCATAACACGGCCGGTAATGTAGACTTGTAGTATCAATATTTCATAATACTAGGAAAAGGTTGTAAAATGAGTTATAGTGCAGGCGATAAAGTAGCATTGCTTAGATTTGACGAATATTCGTAAATAACAGTAGCAAAACGTGATATTTTCGTTGAGGTAGGCCTAATAGAAGTATCAAGTTGCCTTGCTTTATGAAATAAATATTTAAAAAATCTGTAATAAAAAACAAATCTGTAATAACACTATACCAGATTAACTAATAAGTAGGCCTATATCTCAAGTATGGGCCTACAGGGAAATAGGATAGGAAGATAAAATAAAAGTGTAATTAAAATTACCCACATGCAGCATATTTATGCACAAAAATACATTACTAACATAAAAGAGTATGTACACAATTTTTCGCACATGGTTTTTCCCTTGCTATGGTGAACGCAGATTTCTTAAGTTTTGGGGGAAAACTCCATGCACTTCCTGTCCCACGATAATCCGATATCCGATAATCTATCCGATAAAACCCGACATTAATGTAAGATCAAATGAATCATATTAGATGTTTAATAATTAGGTTCCACAGTCTGGAGAAGTAAAGACGTATGACGGATGTACTGGAAGCAGTAGTTTCTTATTTGGGAATATTCCCAAACAAGAATAGAAATTTCCACGAATTGAAAAAAAAACAATGATCAAATTAACTCAAATTTATTGTATAAATACAACTAGGAAAACGCCTTATATACGTTGTGAGATGAGCCTAAAGTATGGAAATGTAGAATTGGCAACATTTGGTCAGCTCAATGTACATGTACAGGCCATGGATCACTTCAAAAGTTTAAAAACCGCAGCTGTCTGTTGGTATATATAGACCATGGTTTCCCAACAATGGTACCAGTGCCTTCTTGATATCCATCACAGATTTTAATCGTTTTAATTTATTGGTGACACTTGTTGCTCACATTTAATAGTTCCTCAATTGCTTTCTTAATTGCTTTTATTGATGTATAAAAAAATTATTGGATGAGCGAAGCGAAGACTCAATTTCACTTGACCCGAAAAAAATGTACATTTTTTTTCTCGCTCTACAGGTCAGACGAAAATTCAAATTCGATTGAAACTTGGCATGCCCATGTGTCATCTGGATTGAATCTCATTAGTTTTTATACGCAATCGGTTGTACAACTTCTGAGAAAACTAATTTTCCATTTTCCAAATTACCCATAAGAATAAGCCAGACCAGCACATTTAGCGCAGTGGTTAGCACGCTCGCTTCTTGTGATCTGGTAGGCGACGGGAACTTCGGACCCAGTTCGATCCCCGCCGCCGACCATCTTTACAGGGGTTTTTCGTGGTTTCCCTCTGTAGTCTAGGCTAATGCCGGGATGGCTCCTACATTACGTCGGCCACGACCGCTTCCTTCCCACTATCCTTCTCATTAACCAGGAAACCTTCATCTCATCATCCCATCACCCCATTAATCATCCATCCGACGCCAATAGACCTTCGCTGTCATTACAGTGTGTCGCTAAACCCAATATAAAAAAAAGAATAAGCCAGAGAAGAATTTTCGTGAAAAAAATGTCCTTCGAAAAATTTAAATTTTCACAAAATTTCAATATAATAATAATACACATTATTCCGAACATTCACTGAAATCCAATCAGTCGTTTTGATATAAAAAATTATATAATGACAAAAAAAGCAAAAGAAGAATTTTCGTACAAAAAAGTCTTTCGAAAAATATCAAATTTTCACCAAATCTCAATATAATGATGATACATATTATTGCAAACTTTTACTGAAATCCAATCAGTCGTTTAGATATAAAAATTATTTAATGACTTTTTTACACATCGTTTTAAAGCTATTAAGAAAACCAATTAAATCCAAGCAACAAGTGTCACCAATTAATGGAGAACGATTAAAACAAGGCCCTCTTTATTATCGAAGAAATTATTGGGAATGAGTAGTGAATATAAAAGGACGGTCTCAAGGTGTATATATGTATACAGCTGTCATCACGTTTCATATAGTAGTCTAATATTACAATATATAATATTAAATTGCATCTAATATTTCCTTCATGAGAATAGTCTACGAAACAAACCAACCAAATGGAAAGATTGATTTTTAATTTGAATGCCGTCAAAACATCAACTTGATATAACTTTTTGAAAGAATTCAATGTCATTCTTATTAGCTCATCCATCAACGCGGAAACACATAACGCGTTTTCCTAGTTACTGTATATGAAAATTACTAACATACACATTTTCAGTATTTCTTACAATAGTCGGATGAGAAATAACGAAAAAAAAATGGGTACATAAGTAGTAAGCTTGGTGCGAAAGTAGCAACAAGTAGCAAGTATATAGAAATATAGGTTATAATTATAGGGTTTCAAAACTTTCAGAATAATCAAAGGCCCTCAGATGTAGAGTGATAAAACATATTATCTTTCATTTCATCGATTTCCATTCTTCTACGCTCATCTCACTTCTCAAATGCTGCGTTTTCCTGACGATATTAAGACATCAATTCAATTCAGAAGTAAATAAAATTCATCTCCGGAGTGACTCATCTTATTGGGAAAGAAAACACAATTTATATTCACATTTTCTTCGATTCGTTCAAAGTAATTACCACTCTTGCTACCTTATAGTTTCATATCCTGTTACATTTGAGATGTAGCCACTTTCGAACATCCAGGAAGCCAATTACCGAGACCGACATTGCTTTCATTTCTCCTTCTCCTGCCATCGCTATCGACAGGCTGACGTGACTTGGGATTTATAAGTGTTCATAAATAAGTATTCCGAATCAAATCTTACTCTCAGATTATTCAGTCAGTGCGACTTGCACTGGGAAAAAGGTTCATTACCTTACTGCCTATTCCCCTACTGCCTGAAAGGGTAAAGTATACCTGTTTTACCTTTTTTTCCCGTACTGCCTACGATTTTTCCCGTACTGCCTAACTGACCATTTTGTTCCCGTAGGCTACTGCCTGCAAACATATTCTTTGCTTCCAAACGGTGTTTCTATTATTGACACCCTGTATTGTGGTCAGGCGCGTGATTTGAAATCCAATAATTTTTATTACTTTTTTACTACAAAAATGATATTAAGGATGGGAGAGTGCTAACATCAACAAATGTAAGCAAAAGGAGTGAATTTAACATTGCGTTAAAGTAATGCGGAATATTTGAAAGTAAAATGTATGTCAGATATTGAAAATGTAATGTAATAAGGAACGGATGAACATTGAGAAGGAAAACGACCTATAAAGTCCCTATAAAAATCAACCAAAAGTTGTAATTGGTTATCTAATATTATGATTAATTTACTTAGGCCTACATTGGGCAACGACGCAATTTACTGATAGTGATAAATAAGATATATTGGCGTTCATTGAATGATTAATGTAGTGATGGGATGTTGAAATGGAGATTTCTTTAAATGAATGAGATGGGATGATTGAAGCCTCAAGTTTTTTGGTAATTGGAAGGGCAGTGGCAAGGAAGCGGTCGTGGTCTACATTGTACATTGTAAACCACGAAAAACTCCTCAGTTATTTTTTATACTTTTGAAATGGAAAATATTAAATATTCCATCATTCTTAATAACTTGTAGGCCTACTTTCCATGAAATATGTACTCTATTTTTCTCATAATTTCACTTTCACGTAAACCTATGTATTTGCTGAAATATTTATTCACAAATATGTAAAAATATTAAATTGAAATATGTATTGGCCTCTGTATTTCCATAAATTCATTTCTTATTCGGTTATTGTTTATATACTCATTGAGTATAGTCTTGGAGCTGAAATTTCAACTACGAAAACATAATATATGCACTATAATATTATAATGCGAATTGTGTGTTACTGCGCGAATAATTGCATTTTAGTTTGCCGTTATTATAGTCGAGTCAATCGAGAACTCATCATTTAGTTTTTACTACGATTATTCGTTGATGTCATCAAGGGAGTAAGGAGTTAGGTATTGACATAAATTAAATTTTATTTTTAAAGCAAGCAATTGATAGAAGATATTAATTGTATTTCTCATCCATCTTGTTATTTGTAGGCCTATATCTTTATTTTCAAAATGTTGTTCCATCAACTTGATTTTTTTATTATAGTATTTGTATTTTTGAATTTTGATGAGAGATGAAAGGAATTTCAACTTCATTATTGTCATTCATTTTCCATCAATACATGTGAATCATACAGCTTGAATAACCACATATTTGTATATCAGTGTTGTAGTTTGCACATATCGTTTCGTTATTTCTATTATTTCTATTATTTATTGCTTGAAGTTTCCTCCCTCTTGGATAGTTTATACTGGTCAATTTATTTTCCTCCTTTCCCACGTATAGAGGCTTCAGCTAATGTGGGTCTTGTTTTAATTTATTTTATAATAACTGTATGTCTGTAACTAATTATTGTGTATTACGCATAAAATAGAAAAAATGTATGGATTAAAACAAAATCTTGAATGCATGCATGTTGCCTTTCAGTAAACTGAAATACTTCATTTCAATAAGTATATTTTATGAATTGAGGAGGGGGGGGGGATTAGTACAAATTCATTGAATTATAATACAGACAAAATTTCTAAGGGTGTGTGCGAGTCTAACTAATTTCGAGTCCAAGTCTCCGCCAGAATCGGACTCGTTGAAGTTATTTTGGATTCGATTTCCGAGTCCATTCGAGTCTTTGAATCTGCCGTCGATTCCAAAATTTTAACTCTCGAAATTTGAAATACTCGCATATTCAATTACCACATTCAAGTAGGGCCTAGTTTCAACATTTAGGTACCGTGGGAACAACTTCAATTACGTAAATTCAACATAAAGTAAATTCATGAATATAAAAATGAATATGAATATGCTCATTCATTATTTTTTTCATTTATTCCTTTCCTTCATTGATGATCAACTATTAACTAGCGCATTATAATTATTCGAAGTTGAAGTATTGTACCGATAGTGCCTGAAATCGTATAAAATGATTATTTATGTATGAAAAGAGACTCGGCTTGGACTCTATAATTTTATCAAGAATCGGACTCGACTCGGACTTGAGTTTTGAAACCTGGACTCGCACACCCCTAAAAATGTCCCTGGTATATAAAAATCCATCTGATATGAAATAATTCATACTGTTGTAAAATGCAATTTTGGGGAGGATTAGGACTTTTTAAATACATATCTGAATCTGCTTCAAAATTGTAGTAAAGTGATGTAACATCTACTAGTGAAGGATGTAATTGGACTAATGGACTGTGAATATAATATCAAATGGATATAACACTGTAGATTTATAAAGTGAATATAAAATCACAATATTGTTGACTGATTTGAATAAAAATGTACTTATTTCCAGTACTCGTGGTTGTTTAGTAATTTACACTGCACCTTGGTTCAGGTTATCAATATTGTTGCAGCAGTATATACGTTAAAATTACGATGGATCGAGTCTAACATAATTATAATCCTGTGTAAAGGTCTTCTCTCAATATTCACTTTATTGTCGTCGAATGACTTGTACCGATATATATTATTAGATCACTGATTTCCTAACCCGTTATCAAGTTTAGAAGAATGATACACTTCCAATTTGGTTGAATTTGATAAAGGTTTGGTGTATTATACAAATAACTAGAAAATGTTGTGATATTTGAACCCTTCTTAACCTGAAAATCAATTAAATGTCAAAATTATTAATTAATGTTCACAAAAACACCTGCGTGTGTAGCTAAACAGTTTAGCTATACGGCTTTTTAAGATAAATTTCGATTTTAATTTGTAGATTGTATGTATTTTAAATCACGCGCCTGACTGCAATACAGGGTGTCAATAATAAAAACACCGTTTTAAAAGCAAAGAATATTTCATTAGGCAGTACGGTCCAGTTCTTAGGCAGTAGGGGAACACGCGGTCAGTTCAACCTTTTTAGGCAGTACGGGCCAGATCGTAGGCAGTAGGGGAATGAAAAGGTGTTAGGCATTAGGGGAATAGGCAGTAAGGGA
This sequence comes from Brachyptera putata, assembly GCA_907164805.1. Lineage (NCBI taxonomy): Eukaryota > Metazoa > Arthropoda > Insecta > Plecoptera > Taeniopterygidae > Brachyptera > Brachyptera putata. The sequence continues at coordinate 8,838,893 of OU015462.1, read as the reverse complement.
ATACACCGGGAAAAAGGATCTTCCAGGTAAAATGTAATTGAAACAATGTATCCCTCTTGGAGTTATCCAGTTCTGGTCTGTTTTTATTTATTCGGCTGTTGGGATAGGTTTTATGACACAATTTTCTAGCTTCATTTTGAAATTATTAATTTCTCAATCTTTCAAAAGTTGGAATTTGCCCTTTTCACTTTTGAGTTTGAATAGAAGCAGAGTATAACTAACCCTTTTTTATTTTTATTCATTGGATGAGCAAAGCGAATACTCAATTTCACTTGACCCGAAAAAATGTACATTTTTTATTCGTTTTTTTTTTTTTATGCGCTCCACAGGTCAAACGAAAATTCAAATTCCATTGAAACTTGGCATGCCCAAGTGTGTCATCATCTGGATTGAATCTCATTGTTTTTTATGCGCAATCGGTTGCACCACATCTGAGAAAACTAATTTTCCATTTTCCAAATTACCCATAAGAATAAGCCAGAGTAATTTTGTACGCGGCATACAGGTCAGGAAAGAGTTTCAATCAATTCGAAACTTTTTTTACAAATTGATGTTATACCAGAATAGGTTGGGATTGTTTTTCAGAAAAATCGGTCGGACGGTTTTTCCAGAAAAAAATTGGAAAGTATGGAAATTCCCCATAAGAATAGGCCAGGGGAGAAATACTTGGATTTTTTTTTCAAAAGCTCTCAAATTTATACTGAATGTGGAAAGATCTATCATACCTATATTAAGCGATTTATGGAACAATCGGATGTGAAATAACGAAGAAAACGCATTTTTAATGTACTTTTTTACACATCAATAAAAGCAATTAAAAAGCAATTAAGAAACTATTAAATGTGAGCAACAAGTGTCACCAATAAATTAAAACGTTTAAAATCTGTGATGGATATGAAGAAGGCACTGGTTTGGAAACCAAGGTTTATATACCAACAGACAGCCGCGGTTCTTAAACCTTTGAAGTGATCCATGGCCTGTATACGTACATTGAGCTGACCAAATGTTCTTAATTCTTCATTCCCATACTTCTAAGCTCATCTCACAACGCATAGAAGGCGTTTTCCTAGAATATTTAAATGAAACATAATTATTTTCTTCAGTAAATCCTATCTAAAAAACAAATTAGATCATGTCAAAAGTCTAATTGTTTTAAAAGTGAGGATATGTGTGTGTCTCGTTTTTATGTTTTCTTTTTTTGTTTTACTTTTTCTTGTCGGTTCTTCTCAGACCAACGTAAGATGCGATCAACTTGAATTTTTTTTCTACATGCATAAGGTAGCATCTAACTTAAATCTGTGTACTTCTTGAGCAATATCGTCTGATAACTTTTTGCTAATGAATTATGGACATATAAAAACCTATAGGAATAACACAACGGGAAGAAATTGTATTTCTATAGACAAAAATAGACAGAATATGTAAAACGTACAATTTATCGTTTTGGATGTGTTAAATTTTTTCAAGTCAGTCAATTTGGAGAAAAAAAATGTGTTTGATGTTTAGACACTTTTATCACAATTTAGACCTATAACTATACTACACTCGTCTTACAACGCACGTATAGCGTTCCCCTAGTTAATTTTAAGGTTGCAAAAACATTTTTTCTCTAATTTTTTGTCAGTTAACTGGAGTATTTGACCAGTCAAATAACACGGCGCATCCCTACTTTTCCACTGAGAAAATAGAATGTTTAATTATGACAAAAGAAGGTTTGAAAAATGATGCTATCGTACAAAATATATTTTAGAAAAGTTATGTTATTTGTTTAATGTGACAAATTAAAAAGAACACATATTAAAAAGCTGATCTCGCAACGTGTATATGGCGTTTCCCTAGTTCTACTTATAACTAGGCCTATGCCAAATAGTTAAATAAACAAAACAATATATTTTGAATATGACGACTTACCGCGCCACTAAATTCAAGTACTACTTCATCGACATCAATGCATCGTGTACCATTTCCTTTCCCTCAACCTGAAACCGGGTGGTACAACGATATATTTCAGGTAAAAAATAAAGCGGGCGTTACGCTGGCGGGCGTTACGCCGATGCGCCGAATTGACACATGTTTCAGCTGTAGACTAATACTTGTGAAAATGTTAGAAATCAAGGCTAATAATTTTAATTCGCATAATTCCAAAGGTATTAAAAATACTATCACCAAATAACTGATATTTCGACAAATCGGCTTCATGTTTTGGTGATATTTGCATACGCGGTACAAAGATTATGCGTATATTTAACCTCACTTAAATCAGGTTCAGCACAGGTGTAGATCTAAGTTAGCCTGGGCGTATTATAGGCCCACAGGTACATATATATAGGTAATGTCACGTATCGCGTTTGTATAGATACTATGAAAACAGGAAAACTTGGCATATGCGAATTGTTACCGCTCAGAAAGCGATATATGTCAAAGGCCTAGGCCTTGAGAAAAATATATAGACCTATAGCGGGCCTTACATGACGCGGATTGTGTGCGGATCCGCAACCGCGAGCGGACGCGGATCGGCCATATTGTAATATTAGCCAATCTGAATGGCTGATATTCCAATATGGCCGATCCGCGTCATGTAAGGCCCGCTTTAAATGGAACGCATTGAATTTAAAAACCTTCAAGCCACGACTGTTCTAATAGTTGCTTATTTTTTTAAATCGTTCGACGATTCAATTAGTTTTAGATTTTCAATAGATCTGAAGAAACTACGTTATAATTGTTTTTTTCAAACAGTTGATCTGACTTAAGAGTCCATGGGAGTCATAGAAATCATTTATAGAAATCATCAATAGAAATTATTCATCTATTTTTATAGGGCTAGGATGTTTATCCACTGAAAAAACCTTCAATTTTGCATGCATTTGTGCACTTGAAAATGCAAAAATATGCGCTTAAAATGCATTAATATGCACTTAAAATTGAATAATATCTAGTGCTTATTTAACAAATACGCATTTAATCACAGGTTCAAAACTAGGGTGAAAATGTCAATAGTAAATATATGTAGGCCTATAGACCCTAGGCCTAGAATGGAATTGGGATCATTAAAAATAAACAGCTAATTTCGTCTTGAAAAAGTTGCTTTTAATAAAATTAATGATGCATAGTGTCTATAAGAGTATGTAGGTCTACAACGCCTCAACAAAAAATGAAAATAAAATTGGTAGCAATATAGGTGAAACTAAACAAAAGCATCTAAAATACAAGTCTTATTAAGAGCAAAAATATTTAACAATTAGTGTTTTTCCACTAGAGAATGTACTTTGTAATATTGTATAGAAAATAATAAAAAATACCAAGTAAAACAATTGAAAATGATTAAATATGCACATAAAAAGCATAAATGTGCGTAAATATGCATTTATAGCAAAAATGTTCCCAAATATGCAGTTTCATTCAAAATAAAAGTTGCATTTTCAGAATCAGGGACGCCTAAATCATATATATCCATTAATGAGCATATGATAAAGGGTAAAACAAAAAATATGATATTGCATAAACATCCTAGCCTTAAAAATCAATAATATAGGTCCACGGTATGACAATATTATAACGGAAACGAGATGGATAGCTACTGAGCATGCTCGTCTGCGCAGCGGCTTCGATGCTTCAGTTCGATCCCCGCCGACGACCGTCTTTACAGGGCCGGGTTTGTCATGGTTTCCCTCTGTAGTCTAGGCTAATGCCGGGATGGATCCTACAATAAGTCGGCCATGATCGCTTCCTTCACACTATCCTTCCCATTACCCAATAACCTTCATCTCATCATCCCATCACCTCATTAATCATCCTTCCGACGCCATTAGATATGCGCTATCATAACAGTGCGTCGTTAAACCCAATATAAAAAACAATGGAAAAAATATGGAAGTGGGGATGAAGCAGAAGGGGTAAGAGTGGGGCACAGTTCACAGACGTCATGAGAAACCCAGGAATAATATTATTTTATTTTATTTTTTTATTTCTAAATACATTTCTAACAAAGTTGGGTAAATTCATTTTACAAGGGCACAACATATCAACTTGATTTTGCCAGTCCCAAGCCCTCTTCCTCCTACGTCTCCTCTGCCTGATTCTGCTCTTCCTCCTCCACTTCCATCTCAACTCTTTTCACCACCTCCCTCCATTTCTTTCTATGAAGGTAGAAACGAATATGCCATCGGTACTAACGGGTACTAACGAAGTACAAACGATTCCTGTTGGAATTTTTCCGATCGGAAATATGTAAGGGGTCAACTTCACGGATGTCTATTCTTCCACCATTTACCGCTCTCAACTTCAATCCATACCTCTCCTCTCTCTTCAGCAGCTCTTCTCACACCCATCTTCCATCTCTCTCTCTCGGTCTCCCCACTCTTCTTTCATCTCCACACATTTCCGACATCTCGTATTCTGCTCTGGGTATTCTATTCCTCTCCATTCTTCTCATATGTCCGAACCAACTCAGTCTCTCCCTACCTAGCTTAAACAATAACCGTTCCACATTAATATTTCATATCATTAATATTAAAACGTTAATATTGTAATGAATTATATACGAATGTGTTTGAAAAGGCAATTTGCTTTTTGAAATTAACAACAGCTTATGACAGCCGTCGACAGTTTGGAAATACACACGTTTTGATTTTGCATCAAGAAGGAATTAATTATGTTGAATTTTAGGTCTCTTTATGATCTAGATACGTCTACTTTCGTGTATAGAAGTGTATACGGTAACTATAGAGCTGCATACACATTATGTATAGTATTGAAGGAGAGCAAGATACGAAGAAGTAAACGCATCAAATTGAATAGATATTAGAATTGAAGATTCATTTTATGTGCATGTTTAGACAACTTGAAGCGGGCTGTAATTCAAGTTGCAGACATTTCGTATATCAACGAATTGTGCGTTATTTATTTGTGTTGTTCCTTATGCTCGTTGTTGAGGAACAATAACCACGGACACTGTAACATGTAATGGATAAATTAGAAGTATAGACTTGACATTCGAATAAAAATGCGAATGCCCTCCGACTCCGACTGTTATCATTCAGACATTCTTAGCTCAGCGCTACGGCTTCTGATTACTACGCTTGGACCCTGGGTTCGAATTCCATAAATGCTTTTGGCTAAAGGTTATGGGATTGTATATTTTTTTTCATTCACCGATATTGGAACTGTTCTGTATTACGAGTCGCATAAGCCAACTAAAACACGGCTGTTAGCCTGTTGCACCGGCACATGGGCAGAGGTTATGAAGAGCACGTTTCATTTGACACGGGAGGTGAGGGGCATATCGAACCCTGTTCGATCCTCGCCGCTCTCCATCTTTACAGGGTTTTTTCGTGGTTTCCCTCTGTAGTCCAGGCTGTGATGCCGGGATGGTTCCCACAATAGAGGCCACGACCGCTTCCTTACCATTACCCAAGAAACCATCATCTCATTATTCATCCATCCGACGCCAATAGATATTTATCATTACCCTACAATGCGTCGTTAAACCCAATACAAAATAAACACGACTGTACCCGGTTCCTTCCTGAAGTGAACCACTTGTTCTATCGTACCTCATTGGTATGGACGTCATAAAAGTAAAACGAAATAAATCGAACACATCCAATGGAAATCGAGAGTTGATATGCACGCGCATGCACGTCATTGTCGCGCCTCGCTCAAGCTGTACCTACCACAACGGTCACCTGCGACCCGCACTTTGTTGCCGGCACTCACGACTAGTAACATTACGGCATCGAGGTTGTGTTTTGAAGAATCAGTGGAATCGAGAGAAAAATAGTATAATTTGTAACAATAATACTTGTATGTTCGCGGTCACGTACAATTTTTTCCAAAATGTAAATGTATAAGTACAACTAACACTTTTTTTACCGATAACATATTTGATGATTAGTGCTTAACATCAACAACTAGGTTGAGTGTTGTTGGGGTCGTTAAGCAAACAATGATCATGAAAAATGGGACTGGTAAATTGTGTGTGAATTGTATCGGAGTTTAAATTTTTTTAAAAAATAGACTGCACGTGCAGTTGCAGTTTACAATATAGTTGCAGTGCGTATAATGTCAATCAATGTACCTCAGAATACATTTTAATATGGCTTTGGTCGTCTACTTTATGTACCCGCAAGTGTAGGCCTACATATTTTCTATTCCGTGTTCGGTGATGTTTTTATATAGAACAATGATTGGACACTTCATTCATTTGTGTTTCTAAAAAATACATATAATTTTCAATTGTATATGTGCGGCCATGCTATTTATAATTTGAAGTAATCTTGTGTGTATAAATGTCGTCGGTGACGATTGCGATATTTGTTCTGAAGACAGGGCTGTACTCTGCCCTACTCTTATTGACAGCAGAGGCACGTGGTGGTTCGGCAGAGGCACGTGGAATCGGCTCGGTTCTGAACCTCCTATGCACATCGACATGCTTCAATCGAACTGTGAGTCTTTTACGCATTCATGCATTTATTTATTTTTTAAAAATTATGAATCTATTAATTTATTGACGTCCTATGCACATCTACGTGCTTTTTTTAAAATCATGAATGTATTAATTTATTCACGTCCTATATGCACATCTACATGCTTCAATCGAAATGTGAGTCTTTTAGGCATTTATGCATTTATTTATTTTTTTGAAATTATGAATCTATTAATGTATGCGTTATCTTTTATGCATATTTTTAGCATGAATCTATTTATTTATTCATTTACTTATTTATGTTGGGTTTAACGACGCACTGTAATGCTGACTGAAATCTACTGGCGTCGGCGAACGATGAATGAGAAGAAGGGATGAGATGAAAGGTTACCTTATATGTTTTTGATATTGGGAAGGAGTCGGTCGTGGCCTGTTCTTAAGGATAAACCATTATAAACCTAATCGACAGAAGGAAACAACAAAAATCCTCTTGTCAGGATGGTCGACTATGGCGGGAATCGAACACCCGTCTCCTGAATGACGGTTAAGCGTGCATTCCACTCGTCCACTCGTGTCTTTTATAAAAGTAGAATAACGATTTTTAATACGCGTTAGTTGTGTGTATATGTTGTGTGTAAACGTGTGTATCTTGTCAGAAAACATTTAAGATCGAGTCCCTTGATTCCCTAGTTACTCCATGGCACTATACTGAATGTAATAAAAAAAAAAATGTCAAGACCAAATAACAAAATACATAGTGCCTGAAGGTACAATAATTTTCAAAAATTTGCGGAAAGATGATTCATTTTCTTCTACTTGGAAATTCCTTAAGCTTGGAAACATATAATTTACCTCAGTGTTTTCATAGACTGTATAAGTGACGTGCGGATTCACGTTGTCTTCTAGTTTAGTGATAGTGTCAGTATATTTTCTTCGGGATGCATTTTAATTTAGTCAAGCGACCACTTTACTTGTCCGCACGTGTACAAGGCCCTGTACAGATTTTGCAGTCGTATATGAATTCATCGAGTTGCATTTGATTTGCAGGAATAACGTGAGATCTGAATTATCTCAAGGTGTTACAGTGTGTTATGTCGATCACCACTGGTAGCCACAACAATCTCGAATATTTTAATAGGTTAGGTGCATGTTTATATGTAGGTATAAAGGCTTTAAATAATCAATCCGAAGCGTTTTTGAATGATAATTTTTCATGATGTGATTTACGTTGATCAAGTTTATTTATATGTAGTTTCACGACGCACTGTATACTGACGAGTGATGAACAAGATCTATTTGCGTCGGTGAACGATGAATTCCATGATCCATCCCTTCAAAACTGCGACCAATTACTGTATTTGCCAACAGAGATCGCCAGTGTCAGCGGACTTGTCCACGAGCCGAGCTGTTTGTCGCTCATGTTTTAAACATCAGGAATATCAGAAGGGCATTAACACCTGATTGTGATAGGCAATAAATCAATAGTATTAGGCCAACTAATACATTATGTAATAGACGAGCATATGCAGAGATACGGACTAGAGTCTAAAAATACTGAAGATGATCAACAATCAATAGACTATACTTTTCCCCACGAAAGAAGCTCTTCTACAAGATGAACAAAAATATTGTTGCTATATCTGATGCTGATAATTGTTTGCTTAGAAGACATCACAACCCTAAATTAGATTTTAACGAGGGAAATGATATTTATTTTCCCAATTTGAGATAAAACTAGAGATCATCATCTCAATTTCCGAAATTTGTCCCGTAAGACCCGGCCCTTGTGAGTCGTGACGTATGGACACTACTCGATTCTGATGTTTCTATACAGAATCGGTGATGCCAACGTCATGACTCATAGTCTCTTGAGGACAAAAAGATTAATTATAATCTCTGGAATTGAGGTGATGGTTTCTAGTTTTTTCTGAAATTAAGGAAATAAAAATCGGATCCCGCCGTTGGCTTGGTTATTTGAGTGTACGAATGAACTGATGATAAATGTGTGTAAGAACATGAAGTGATGATAAGTGAAAGGACCAATACAAAAATCCATGCTTTTGCGCGACTCGAACACACGCCCAACAGTGACGTGAGTTTATGAAGTTATAGTTTACTGTGTGCAACGGAGGGTGGCTTTGTTATATCTGTACTAGGAAAACGCCTTATATGCGTTGTGAGATGAGCTAGAAGTATGGAAATGTAGAATTAGGAACATTTGGTCAGCTCAATGTACATATACAGGCCATGGATCACTTCAAAAGTTTAAAAACCGCGGCTGTCTGTTGGTATATGGACCTTGGTTTCCCAACAATTATACCAGTGCCTTCTTCATATCCATCACAGATTTTAAACGTTTTAATTTATTGGTGACACTTGTTGCTCACATTTAATAGTTTCTTAATTGCTTTTTAATTGCTTTTATTGATGTGTAAAAAAGTACATTAAAAATGCGTTTTCTTCGTTATTTCACATCCGATTGTTCCATAAATCGCTTAAAATAGGTATGATAGATCTTTCCACATTCAGTATAAATTTGAGAGCTTTTGAAAAAAAAAATCCAAGTATTTCTCCCCTGGCCTATTCTTATGGGGAATTTCCATACTTTCCAATTTTTTTCCGGAAAAACCGTCGGAAAGATTTTTCTGAAAAACAATCCCACCTATTCTGGTATAACACCAATTTGTAAAAAAAGTTTCGAGTTGATTGAAACTTTTTCCTGACCTGTATGCCGCGTACAAAATTACACACAAAAAAACAAAAAAAAAACATAAAAACCAAGCCCAAAATTTTTCGGTACCGTATATGGAATGAAAATCTTCGCTACGCTCATCTAACAACCGGGGTATTTTATGGGGTATTGTAATTTTTCAGTACGAGGTTGTAACGTGTCAGTTTTTCGACACAAATTTCGATGTTGATAATTTCCATTTTTCGGGTAATTTTCATTATTTCTTTCATTCATTTTTTTGTTCTGTTTTAGTTCCATTATTTCCTTTCAACTAGTTTTATTTATTTATTATCAGCTCTTTTTATATCTTATAGACTTGGAAAAAGAATGTACCGTCTGTGTCGTGTCGTGTAAACTGTGACAAATGCAAAAAATACTTCTTTCTTTTGTTATGCATTTTAGCGTCATCAATATTGGTCATAGGAGTAATCCTAATTCAAATAGAGTTCAATATTATTGTACTGAATGGAAGAACAAATTTGATTCAGTGGCCGGTTATTCAATGGTACATAAATAATGACGGTGAACAATGAGTATTTCGGTTTAAAAAAGAATCCTAAAACCAATTTCACTTTTGCTTTATACATTCTATATGTCATTGACCGAATTCACATTTCAACACATTTTGTTCTTTGTTCACTTTTGTTCTTTACAGTTTTCACACTTCCACGTGTAACCGAGCAGTTGTTTTGCCTCATATCGATCATCTCGTAACACAAAGCGTACGGTTCGATAGATTGTTTTCAATAATAAGTTATACGTTTTATTCCCAAGAATTGAGGAGTAAATTTAGATATTAAGTAGATCCAGAAAAGAGAAAAGTCGTCTCTAAATACTCTTATATGCACATTCAGTCATTCAGTCATAACACATGAAAGATACACATTATTACGAATTTGTTTGCAATTTGGACTAGCTGTTTTGAAGAAAATAATTTAATAAATGTTTTCTATGCATCAAATAGATAGAAATAATAGCAGAATTATGTTGGCAAGATTCAAGCCTTCTAGAATCGATATTTACCGAATTAAGTATATTTTATGAGTCAAAGCGTGTAGAGTTTTCGATTGTAGGCCTACTTTATCGCTCATCGTACAAGGCATATGTTGCGTTTTCCTAGAGAGAATAACAATTTTATTGTCAGCTGTTCACTCAAATGTGATTGACCACAAGGATCCAGCTTGATAATCTATACAAAATTACAATTGAATTACAAAAAATACTTATTTAAAATTATTAACTTATATCTAGGTATAGAAGTCTATAATATAGAGAAGAAAATTTGAAAAAACATTTATTAGATGAGCGTTTGCGAAGTTTTTCATCCTACTCTTACAAAGCTTTGTCTTTTTTTGTAAACACTGCACAGGTCGCAGGGTTTGACTGATCGACATGATTTTTTTTTTGTATATGCAAACTCATCCAACTTGAAACTCTATAGTTTTGGGGTCAAATCTTTTGGATCATTATTGAAATACATTATCTCAAAGTTTCTAAAAACCCCATAAGATTAGGCTGGACATGAAAAATTGAAAAATGAAATCTCTCCAATAGGATTCAAATTTTCCTCAAATGTAAACAGAAATAATGCTCATTAATGAAAATTTGCGTGTAATTCGGACCAACCGTTTCTAAGAAAATAATTTAATAAATGTTTTTTTATTTATCGAAAAGATAGAAATATTAGCGGAAAAATATTGCATTGTTAAATTCACGGCTTCCTAGATCCATTGGCATCGGATAAAGTTCATTTTATATGATCAAGTTGTGTAGAGTTCATCTTACAACGCACATTCTGCGTTTGCCTAGTTTTACACAAATATGCATATAGGCCAGCCCTACCGCTCATCTAACACCGTATATGCTGCGTTTTCCTCATGCCCCCCCCCCCCCCCCCCCTCCCCCCGCGCCGCGTTTTTTTAGCGTATCAGAGTATGCTATGTTATGTTATGTAAGTCTTTATTTGTTCAATTTTTGTATGATATAATAACATTATGATATAAAATATAATATAATAAAGGATATATACAATAATTGTGCAAAGTAGGCGGGGTTCACTTTTTATAGTGGTCTTCCACCCAAACCTTAAAATATATTGACTAATAGATATTGCAAAAATAATATTGACTAAGAGAGTAGTAGGAATACGATAATGTTAGAATTTATAAGTCTAGAGCTATAGTGAGCTAAATTATTAAAAAATAGAAGTAAAATATTAGAGTACAATATTCAAATTTCAGATATTAAAGTTACACGCTTGATTGTAGACATTCGTTAACTGAATATGGACATATTTGAATAAGAAAGTTTATGACAGCTGCTTTGAATGATTCATTTGTTTTGTTATGTTGAAGTTTACTCTTGATGTTTGGTGGTAGATGATTGTACATACATGACTAGACTAGAGTGGGCAGGGTTGTTTTTAAACAAACTTAATTTATGAGCCGTGATGTGGAAATTGTTTCTTTTTCTTGTGCCGTGATTATGTATGTCACAATTAGCTGGATGATGTTTGTTGTTATTTATTGCGTAAATGATTAGGTGGTAGATGTATAGAGCTGGGACAGTTAGGAGATTTAGTGATATGAAGATGGGCCTACATGATGTCCGAGTTGAGGCACCTGCAATCGCTCTTTACCACTCTTTTCTGTAATATTAAAATTCTGGTAGCATCTGGAGAGCAGCCCCAAAAGATGATGCCGTATGATATTTTTGATGAGACAAGTCCGAAATATGCTGTCAGTATTGTTTTTTGGCTGACCATTTTGCGTAGATTGCGAAGAATGTATGGAGCAGCAGATATTTGTTTACACAGTTCTTGTATATGAGAGGACCAGCTTAGTGTTGCACTAATGGTAATGCCTGGAAATGTTATCTCCTGCACTTCCATTAGGCTTCTTTTCTGTAGTCTTATCAGTGGACTATACATAACGTTTTGCACTACTACTACATCACTGCTGCCTGCTTCTACGTCTACATTGAAATAGTGTCTAAGGATTCTCATTAAGATCGTATAAAAGGATCTCAGTGGCAGTGACATGTGTTGGAAACAGACATTTCAACATTGTCTATTTCAGATTGCCTGTCTCATTATTGCGCTTCTATAAATATTCTCATCAATTTCTCAGAAATAAATAAGATGATAAACTTCGTAGAATATTGATAGCTGAAAATTATAAACTGTATTAATTATTGAAGTTGTACAAATTGTATGGTCGTAATGAGATTTAATTTATTGGAGACTTCAGTGCATTTTTTATTTTTATTTGTTCATTCATTATTATTATTCTCAATTCAATATAAATCAAGCACATCATAGTAATGAAAATGAATATTAATAATGAAGAATGAGTTTCTTAAGTGGTTTTCAAATGAGAGGTAAATAATTTGATATGTAGGCTAGGTACACATAGTGATTTAGTGATGTAATTATTGGAGTTTGAAAAGCAAATAATATTGAAAATAATATTACTAAAAAAAGCCAAATGGCTTATTTGGGGGAAAAAAGCCCTTGGGAAAATACATCTATTATTACAAGATGGAGTAGGCCTAACTAATAATAAATAATAGTACAATGTAACAATCATATAAATAATACATATTATTTGATCATTCTTCAAGTTCAACTAAATAATAGGTAATAATATAACAAAAAAAATAACTTTTGTAATGTGTGATCCAAAGTTCATTCATCGACTTGAGTAACAACAGCATCCTTGTTTCAGGCTGAAAACGAGGGTTGTGTCGAAGATTGCGCCAAAGAATTCAAAGACTTCTTAAAACTACATACAAACAATGAAGGTAAGAAACAAGAACAAATCCACGTACATACCTCCATTTCTCTCGCCTGCGTGACGTTTCAATCAGTACCTATACTTTCCACTGAAGAAATTGCCCTGGTGACTGTTCATCAGCAGCACAATCGAGCATAATGTGATATCTTTTCGGAATGCCGTACCTTCGATCAGCGTTCTCATTGGCTGGAAGCCAATACCGGGCGACACCAACCTGACCTACTTAACCCTAACATTGATCACCTTTCCGCCCTAGAATGTGATGATGTGCTCGATACCGGGTCGGTATACCGGGCGACACCAACCTGACCTACCTAACCCTAACCTTGATCACCTTTCCGCCCGTGAATGTCCCATCGAGCGCTGTAGTAAAGTACGGCATTCCGAATCTATGCCACTCTCAATCGAGCATGCCTGTAGCGCTTTCTAACGGTCTGTATAGGTACTACAGGTGTCATAGATGAGGGTACAAGAGAGTGGTGATAAAGTAGTGGGGGTCAGTTTTATTGTCATCCACATTGCATGACATGTCTTGGTAGTATATCTTTCGTCTATCTTAAATGTGTCTGTAATGCAGTGTTTTCAGGTATCGACAAGTCCACCGTGGCCATCAGCGGACCCAGTCGGCCTGGCTTACTCTGCCGGGAAGAAACGGTACTGGTTCTCAAGTGGACCCAAGAACCTATTCCAGGGACACTGATCATGTTCCTGTTGGAACTGTGGTCACCCGAAGATAAGAGATGGAACTATCTGAATGTGGTTTGTCTTCAACATATATATTTTCAGTTCAATGGCAGTGTAGCTATAACATGTGAGAGGAGAGATTTCAAGTAGCTTGTCGTGCCTTGCCTTCTGATGATCTTTAAGGGACATAGCAGAAAATCGCAAAACAAATTATAAAAGAAAAGAAGACACTGATTTCTCTATCTATTTCCTACATATCAGTACAAGTCCTATAGCAATATGACGTAATGCTGTCAAGATATTAAATGCAACTTGCGGAAAATGTACGAAAGCACATATGAGTCCTCAACATCCAAGTGGTTAAAGGCATTGCAATTACATAGATATATGCTGCATGTGGGAAGAAAATATTTTTTCCATATATATATATATATATATATATATATATATATATATATAAAGGGCGAGCCGTCCAGGGTATACAAACTAGTCACTGCCTAGCCAGTAAATAATATATAAATACATTTTTTAAACAGTTTCCAATATCTATTTCTGAGCATTTCTGCCTGAATAATAATTCGTATTTGCATCTGTTTTGCGCTGTTTTTGCTGATCGTAACTCTCCGCACCATCTACCGTCCAAGTGGGTGTACCGCGAGCTGGCCGTACGGCTGTGTTGTCTATCTTGAGTATGTAATTTCGTGTGTGACTAACAAGCATAGACTTGAAGTTACGTTGGGCACTACGCGTGCAGTGAGTGGCCCTTGGTACTGCATATAACAGGGCTATAGCTAGTCACTGATTTCAATACCATAACTCATGCGCACTGCACGCTTCCTTCACTGCTCATAGTTTGGCAATCAGAAGTTAAGTTACCCTAGCCACGTGCATGGATTTGATGGATGAAAGTTGATTGTGTTTAATAACGAGTAAATAATTGAGTTGTGGATGGGCTGCTGTGGATTATTGTGTTGGGTTCAATACCTGTAACAATGTGACTTATCTTATTGTCAATAATTGTGATCGTTCTATTAAAATACTGAAATAGTGACGATCGTGTGATGGTAGGCCGAGACCCATGTTTAGCATGAGCCCAGGTGAGAAGTAGGCCTAGTCCTCATATGTTGTTAGTTGTATTAGTGTACTATTGTAGAATCAAAAAGTAATGAAATAATAATGGCATAAACTAGAAAAACGCCTTATTTGCGTTGTGAGATGAGTTTGGAAGTATGGAAATGTAGAATTAAGAACATTTGGTCAGCTCAATGTACATAGGGCATACAGGCCATGGATCACTTTAAATGTTTAAAAACCGCAGCTGTCTGTTGGTATCGCATATTGACCTTGGTTTCCCAACAATGCTACCAGTGGCTTCTTCATATCCATCACAGATTTCAATCGTTCTAATTTATTGGTGACACTTGTTGCTCACATTTAAAAGAATTTCTTCATTGCTTTAATTGCTTTCAATGATGTGGAAAAGCCTACTTTGAAAATGCGTTTTCTTCGTTATTACACATTCGGTTGTTCTATAAATCGCTGAAAATGTGTACGATGGTTGTTACTGTACATTCAGTAGAAATGGTAGAGCTTTTGGAATTTTTTGTTCTTCAAGTATTTTGCCTCCGGCTTATTCTTGTGGGGATTTTCTATACTTTGCAATTTTTTTCCGGAAAACCGTTGAACGGATTTTTCTGAAAAGCAATCCCAACCTATTCTGGTATAACACCAATTTGAAAAAAAAGTTTCGAGTTGATTGATCCTTTTTCCTGACCTGTATCATGCCACGTATAAAATTACACACACACAAAAAAAAACATAAAAACGAAGCCCAAATTTGTTCAGTATATGAAATGAAAATCTTCGCTACGCTCATCTAATAAAATGGTGTAAATAAGTATGACATCCAACGTCCGAGCTAGTGGAGAGTGTTATTCGTTCGTTGCTTGACAATCCGTTTCACAGGTTGACTTTCGAGCGTAAAAGGCAATTAATTGAGAACGGGCGGCAAATAAATATTGGTATATTAGGATATTAACTATTCATATGTAAAGTAAATGACAATGTGACACTTGGAATAATGATTGATTTCATAAACTGAACTTGCGCACAGTTCAACAAAACTTCATATGACATATTTGAAAACTATCAATTTTTTCCCCCGCGTGGCTTTACTGTGGGGGGCTTCAGTTTCCTGATCCCCCTCCCCCCTCCTATAGAGGTTGTCCCTATTGACCAGGCCAGTGTCTACCCAAGCTCATAATGTACCGCACGCCGCTGATATATATATATATATATATATATATATATATATATATATATATATATATATATATATATATATATATATATATATATATATATATATATATACTTATATATACTTATATATACTTGATATATAAATATATATACTATACTTTACTATACTACTATACTTTACTATACTTTAAACTAGCCTATACTATAGGGTGACCATCCGTCCCGGAAAACCGGGATTGTCCCGGATTTCCATCTTTTGTCCCTGTGTCCCGAAAAGTTATTTCGGGACACGTATTTGTCCCGGTTTCAGTTCCCGGTTTCGAAAGAACAGACTTCCCAATCGTTGGGTGAATTATTATCTCTGATTTTCAAAAACGGAAGAAATATAAATAGGCCTAACTGTGTATTTTTCATTTCGGTAAAACTCATCTAGTCATAATTTATTTTCGTTTTAAATTAAAAAACCTGTGATATTTGTTGAATCAATTTTTAAATTGCAGATCAAGTTCAAATACCTTTCTTTCTATCATTAACATGTGTCTGCTACATCCTCAGAGTATAAAGTTGTATGCAATTACAATAGAAAAAAATATATTCTTGATTTTATATGACTAGAAAATACATCCAGAAAATGACTAGAAGACTACAAATTCCCAAAAATTCCCCTGCAGGGCTGTTGAGCCCTCGACCCCTCTCCCCCCTAATAAAATTTGGAACAAATGATTTTGACTATACCCATGTCTTGGCGTTGTCCCGGATTTTCCTTTTTTGAATATGGTCACCCTACTATACTATACTTTACTATATACTTTTTTCCCATTTACCGTATATACATATTTTGTAAAATATTTTTGGGGCTGATGTAATTTACAAAATATAATAATATATTTTGTCTGATTCAATTCAGACTGATCAAACATTCACGATCATCTCAAGTTTACGTTCGGGTAGTACGTATGAGTTTCGCTTGAGATCTTTCACCGCTGATGGGAAGATCAGTGCTGCGTCTACAAGTGGCGAGATCTCCACGCTCGAAGGTAAACAATCATTTATACTCGCCCAGATAAAATGAGGATTTATCAGCTAGACTGTGATAATTGAATATTCTATATTCTGTAACAATGGTGTGAACAGTTTGTTCAGATGCAGTTAAAAATGATTATTAGATTTTAAAATAGATTTTATAGAATTTCACAGAAAGCCTGGGATACCTTTATTGAAAAGTGTACAGTTTGAATTACGGTAGTACAATAAGTTCCTTCGCTTGAAAACTAATTGGGAATATAAGCCTACATTTTTTCGTGAAAATTGAAATGGTGTTAAATACTTACTGAATCTGTCACAATTCAATTGAAGAAGATCATATTTAAATATGATATGAAACAATTGCTGTTAGATGAGCGGTAGTAGCAGAGACTTCCGATCATTTGCGTATCGTCTGTGTTTTTCTTCCATTTGTTTGCAAGCACCGCACAGGTTGCACGGTTTTATCGACATGAAACGTTTTCTGGACACGTGGACTCATCCAACTTGGAATTGTGTAGTTTTGGGGTAAAATTTGTTTGATCACTTCTGAGAAACACTATCCCAATGTTTCTAGAAACCACATTAGACTGAAAAAGACAGAGAAAATTTGAACAATAAAATCTCCAAAACGAATTAAAATCACATTGTGAATAATTTTATCTTTGTTTCAATGTGAACACATAAAAGATACACATCACCTCATTACAAATTTGCACCTATTTATCAGACCAGCTGTTTTGAAGAAAGCAATCCCAGAAATTAAATAATGAATGTTAACTTGCCGTGAAAGAAAAAAGAAGTCTTCGTAAGAAAAATTCTTCTTGATTGATTGATTGATTGATTGTTGATTAATATATTTCAGACGGTTTCATTCCTGCCGTTATTGAGAACGTAACAATAAAGCAGGAATACGAGGATGGTGATCTAAAAGCTCACATTTTATGGGAACCGGCTCCAGGTAAATATCAAAGATTGTGCAATAGACAGTCTCTATTCATCAGGCCATCGGTCTGTGTTTGCAAATGGTGTTGTTGTTGTGGTTTTGCTCACCCTAAATTGAATTATATCAACCTTATCTAACAGACTTGATGAACCTAACCTATCCAAACTGATCTAAGCCAAACTCCTAAAACTGAGCCTAAACTGATTTTATCTGAATTGAATTCAAAATAAAACCTACTTCTCGTTCCGATGAATACCCATTTCGTATGCAGTAGACGAAAGATAATACTACCAAAAACTCTACCATCTCATGAGTGAAGAAAACTAAATCACCATTCCCCTTGCCTAAATCTGCAGTTATCACTTATGCTTGCCAGTGAAGGAGCCACCCTGCTGCCTGCTCAGTAGCAGCATAATCCAGCACGCTTGCAGTCTGCGTAGATACTACATAGTTGGGGGTTCGAAGAAAGTGGCGATAAAATAGATGGGATAACAGTGTGGCAAGTCGAACCCGGTCTCCAGAATGACGGTAGTAGTTCTGTTCTAAGTGATGATAAGTTTCGTGTCAACTTGCAAGTCTTGAAATGCTTTCATTAGGGCGCTGTGATTACAGCTGAGGGCGCCGCCTTGCGATGATAGATCGAAAAAAATCACAATTTCCCGCATATATGACAAAATAACACAAACACCAGCTGCAAATCTGTATCATTACTGAATATACTGAACTCTAAGAAAATTCTTCCGCGATATACCGATAAATATATCGGAAAATAATACTTATGAATGACATTTCAATTTTCATTATTATAGTCACATATACAAATATATGACAATTTCACCAGTGAAATGTGTATTATAACAAAATTATCTAAGAAGGCGCCAAACACACAATAAAGTGCACCGGGGGGGCATGTGCCCCCCTGGCCCCTCCCTGGCTATGCTACTGTTCCTACTCCTATTTGCCAAAAACTACAATTTTGGCGCCCCGACTGATCAGGCGGGCCTGGGCCAGTCCGCCCATGAGTATGCTATATATTCTCTGTTCTTGCAGACCGGACGTGCTACTACGACGTGGATCTGATGGAATCATTCCCGCAGGAGGGACAGCCGTTCAGCTATCGATCAGACTACACTTTTGAAGTGAGCTTGCAACTCTTACTTGCTGCTTAGGTATCAAGCAATTTAATATTAATCTATTATATATATTTTTTTTTAATTATTCGAAAGCAAAACAAATTGATTCCTTCGGAATGAAGAAGCTTTTGGGATCGATTTTCGAGTCGTTTTCAAGATCAATCAAGTTTGAAGATAGTTGATTTTTAGTACAGTTGACCAATCACCCTCTCCACTCTGGAAGCTCAACGAGAAGTAATTCCCATTGGGGATATATATTTAATAAAAATGTGGATTAAAAACCTAATTTTTCATAAATACATTTACTTTCAAATTTAATTACTAGAAAGCTGTGCCTAATTTTGCCTACACCCCTAATAGCAAGGACGCCAATAACGTACATAATCATAAATCTTAACGGGGAAGGCTTCCATTTCCCCCTGCGTGGATATTTTTATCATTGAAAGGATTTTAGAATTGATTTTACAGGTTTCCAAGATGTAAGATATGTTGGTCTGTTACAATTGTTAGAGATTTTTTAGGATAATATATTTAGTGTACTCTATCTTATGATGCATTAGGTACGTCTGAGCGTCTTTGCGTACCCTATGCATATGCCTATGGCATAAACTGAAAATTGTTGTAGCCGAAGAGCATGTTCCACATGGTGTACGACCAGCTTGTCTATGAAACGAACTACACGCTGATCATCCGAGGAAGAACAGGCAACAGAAACAGAAATGTCGAGGGGGGGGAGTATAACGCAACATTTGTGACGCTGTCCTGTCTAGAAGCAAATAACTTCAACACCAGCATTTGTCGTAAGTAGAGATGTTGCGTGCTGCCTCCCTGCCTGGCATTTGAACGTTCTTGGCCATGCCTGGCCAGACTTCGTTCGTCCTAGTTCCAAGGAGCTCAAGTAGACACAAAAGTTCAGTCAACTATACTCACAGCATGGTCTTAAGAGTGGTTTGGGTTCGATTACCATTACACGCTACCTTTTTTTCTTTTTTTTTATTATTAAAAACGGTTTCAAATGTGAGTTATGCATTTAATTTTTTTATTGTAAATCATTGGAGTTGCTCTTCAATTCAACTGCAAACAAGTGCGAATTACATCACATTGATTATGTCAATTCAAATAGAAATTTAAGCACACGAATGAGACACAGTTTTCATATTTATTTTCATTTTTGTGGGGTCTGATACCCAATCTATTCTATTCTAAGATGGCATAATGGTTGGCTTCACTTGCTTGGCGATATATTGCTAGCACACGCTATCCACTAGTATATAGATCTGTGGTATGAACTTACGATCTTCTGTGAAATCTGTTACCTTCAGGTCCGAGTGCTCCCAAAGATCTTAGTGTATACAGCGTGCGATTGAACGACAGTTTATTCAACTTGACCGTAAGTTGGACAGCTCCTGCAACCAAACCGTCTTTCTATGACGTCACGCTGAAAGTCTTTCAATATGCCAACACCTTTTCGATGATCCCCTCTTGGATATACAGCATGAACGTTTCTGGGGTAGGTAGCATGTATATTATATATATACTAGGAAAACGCGTTATGTGTTTCCGCGTTGATGGATGAGCTAATGAATGACATTGAATTCTTTCAAAAATTGTTATATCAAGTTGCTGTTTTGACGGCATTCAAGCTAAAAATCAATCTTTCCATTTGGTTGGTTTGTTTCGTAAACTATTCTCATGAAGGAAATAGTAGATGCAATTTAATATTATATTATATTGTAATATTAGACTACTATATGAAACGTGATGACAGCTGTATACATATATACACCTTGAGAACCACCTTTTATATTCATTACTCATTCTCAATAATTTCTTCTATATAAAGAAGGCCTTGTTTTAATCGTTTTCCATTAATTGGTGACACTTGTTGCTTGGATTTAATAGGTTTTCTTAATAGCTTCAAAACGATGTGTAAAAATGTCATTATATAATTTTTTATATCCAAACGACTGATTGGATTTTATTGAAAGTTCGAAATGATCTGTATCATCATTATATTGAGATTTGGTGAAAATTTGAATTTTTTACTATACATTATACATATTATAGAATGATAATAAGGTCTGTAGTTTCGGTACATGAATTTTCAGTTGAGCATTAGCAAAGACTTCCATTCCAACACTTAACTTTGTCTGTGTGTTTTCTGTTTTGTGTGTTTGTACACACAAAACACTGCACAGGTCACACGGTTTTTTGGGAGCCAAATCCGTACTACTGTACAGTTTTGAGGCGCAATCGGTTTAACCACTTTTGAGAAACACTATTTTGACATTTTTCATAAAATAACAAGAGAGAATTTGTCAAAAATATTTCCTTCAAATATATTCAGAGTATTATGGAGTGTATACACAATTGTTATTAAAATTAATAGATAGGCTATGCAAAAAATTCTAGAATGAGAAAATGAAATATTTTTCATGATCCAGAATGCCACCGAGCTGGTATTTCTGTCCGTTAATTTAAGCTCTTCGTACGAAGTGGAGGTGAAAAGTTACTCGCCTGCAGGGTACGGAGAGAAGGCATCTGTGTACAAGACGCTAGTAAACACGGCCACGGCTACAACCTTCATTCCCGCCACGTTGTCGACTCCAGGTGAGCAGTTAACAAGCTGTCCTTTACATCCATTAGTGTTATAGAGAGGATAAACAGGCAATATCAAACAGGGGAGAAGAGGCATAGGCTCTTTTAACCCCATAAATAAAAAAAGCATTATGAATGTCGATAAATGAGTAAAAAGATGTAGAAAATGGAGATATTGACTGACAAGATTGATTATTCAAGCTATATTTATTTATTTATTTATATTGGGTTTAACGACTCACTGTTATGATAACTGAGATCTAATGGCATCGGATGGATGATTAATGAGATGTTGGGATGATGAGATGAAGGTTCTTGGGTAATGGGAAGGATAGTGGGAAGGAAGCGGTCATGGCCGACTTATTGCAGGAACCATCCCGGCATTAGCTCAGACTACAGAGGGGAACCATGAAAAACCCCTGTAAAGATGGTCGGCGGCGGGGATCGAACTGGGTTCGGAATTCCCCTCGCCTCCCGAATCACATGAAGTGAGCGCGTTAACCACTGCGCTGCATGTGCCGGTTTCAAGCTATAATTGTTAAGAGTGCATGAGAGTCGATTTAGCGTAATATCAGTCTTTTGAATAACTTTTGAACGGTATGAGGTATCGAAATTCTATTACGAAGGACGCACAGATATATTTAATATTTTCAAAATGATGCAAGTAAAAACTATTTGACTCATATCGCATGATTGTCACAGGTATGCCTCTAGAAAAAAAACTTTTTTAGATGTGTTGTAACTCGACAAATCATCCAGAGACGGATTTGGATTGGTTGGATGAATCGAACTGGCTATTTTTTGGAACACAAGTAGGCTTTAGATTGGTTTTAGTTTATATTAAATCAGTTCAGGATATTTGTTTGGTCAAGTTAGTTTGGATAGGTTAGGTTCATTGAATCAGTTGGAGTGGGTTATTTAGGTTAGTTTAGGATGCGCGCAACAACAACAACGTCCGCATATGGTGAAGTAGACTCTATCGTTCGATGAATAGCGGCTGCGCCAACGAAAAGCCACTTCGAATTACGAGGGCAGCTGCTAGCCAAACGGCATGTCTATAAATGGTGAACGATTATTTCAGATTCATATTCGAATGTAGTATTCGTGATCGTGATCACGATATTGTTGGTCAGCGTGACTCTCGGGACTTTGCTGCTTCTCTATCATCATCACAGAAAGCGTCAGAGATATGACCAGCGCTGCCAATACTTCAAGGTAATTCCACCCGCAACCGTGTAAAGTTCACTTGAATGTACATTCCGACCGAGCCCACGGTATAGGGAGAGATTATTGTTGTCACCGCTGGAGGTCGCACGTACTGGTCTTTCGCGAGAGATCGAGTGACGTCACGACTCTTGCGGGTCGACTTGATTTGTTCTTGTCACTGGGTTCGGCCTCTCTCATCCGATCCTCGGTCGGGAACGGTTCGATCTCTTGTGCGCGTGGTTATCATATTTGGTAAGGTTTATTCACCTGATTGGTTTTCTTGTACTAGCCGTATGTAACTCTAACAGAGGGCTCAGAAAGGTCGACCATTACTGTTTGCTCTGTTGTTTGTACAATCATCTAGGTTCGCATTAAAATCCATGGATATTATCGTTTGAGGTATTAGTCCAGATTCTTTCCTCATCAAGTACTGAATTAGGGATCGCAAACATTTATAGGATACTTTAAGTCTGTAGGGTGCATGTTGCTTTACTTTAAGAGACTACAGGTCCACAGTATACCTAGCCTGAAAGGACTCAAGTGAATAAGCGTAGCAAGCAAGACTTGAACCGTGATCGACCGAAGACGCGATGAGATGGCCGTGGCTTTTGCCATGTAAACTAGAGGTATGATACCGTACATAAGTTTAGGCAATATATTATATTAGATATTAACAGTGGTCGCTCCCTGTGAATATCATTGTTTGCTGTTAAAAGCATGGTCCCAAAGTATTCTTTATCTAGTGTTAATTTCAGTCTTGTCCAGACCACGAGGTTGGTTAAATATAGATATTCATGTATAGTTTCAGTTTGACAACTAATAGGGCAATGCTCATGACGAGTGCTGTACACGTCACACATTCTATGAACTACAGTTGTGTACGAGGGGTTTACAACTCGAAAATTTGGTGTACACCTGATTTCAGATTTCAAGATTTCAGGGGATTTCAGGTGATTTCAGGGATTTCAAGTGATTTCAGGTGATTTCAAGTGATTTCAGATGATTTCAGGTGATTTCAGGGATTTCAAGTGATTTCAGAGATTTCAAGTGATTTCAGGTGATTTCAGAGATTTCAGGTGATTTCAGGTGATTTCAGGGATTTCAAGTGATTTCAGGGATTTCAGGTGATTT
This sequence comes from Brachyptera putata, assembly GCA_907164805.1. NCBI lineage: Eukaryota > Metazoa > Arthropoda > Insecta > Plecoptera > Taeniopterygidae > Brachyptera > Brachyptera putata. The sequence goes on along the minus strand of OU015462.1, from coordinate 8,814,961 downwards.
CAGGGATTTCAGGGATTTCAAGTGATTTCAGGTGATTTCAGGTGATTTCAAGTGATTTCAGGTGATTTCAGGGATTTCAGGGATTTCAAGTGATTTCAGGTGATTTCAGGTGATTTCAGGGATTTCAAGTGATTTCAGGGATTTCAGGTGATTTCAAGTGATTTCAGGTGATTTCAGGGATTTCAGGTGATTTCAGGGATTTCAATGGGATTTCAGGTGATTTCAGGGATTTCAATGGGATTTCAGGTGATTTCAGGGCAAGTGTACACCTGATTTCAGGAGTTGTTAACCCCTCGGTTGTGTATCATGAATGATGTGTCATGGTTAGTTTCAAATAAGTAGAAATCACCTTGTTATTTCTATGTATTATTTAACCCTGTCTATAGGACTGAGGAATTTCTTTAGTTTTGGTGTTTGCAAGGACCATGTTCAACAGCCTATTGTATGTATTACCTTAAATGTTGTATTACGACTTCGGTCATTTCTACCGCGACCCCAGCTGGCCGGTATATATTTAACTGTGAGCAATCCAAGTAGATTGACATTAGTTTATATGATATGTAGTCTATGTTTCACCTAAGGAAACAAGCTAACATTCTCAATGCGTGTAACGTTTGCCATTTGAGGCACATTATGTTGGTTCGGAACATTTATTGAGTTACTGAATTAATCTGGCGCCGACAAATGTTTGTTGTAATGTTGGTTCGGAACATATTGCCTTACTGACTGATTACTTGACTGAGATGGATCACTAGGATCTAATGGCATTATTATATTGTATTTTGATTTGAGGCTTGGTGGTGTCCTCCTCTAATAAACTTGTTGTTTTTGAGTAAACTGTCCTTCTCTACAAATATAGCACACCTTACTCCCCCATCTCCACTGAACTAGTCCGGGCACCTTTGTGGCTAGAAGTTAACGTCATAACCGGATGATATTTACTATTTTTCACTTTGAAAAACTGTTCAAATTCATGTTCTAATGATAGTGTTGTATTTTTTAATGTTTGGCTAGCTAAGCTTCTGCTAGTTGGCTAATTATCAAGTCTTTTGTTATCCTATATTTTACACAAATCATTTTGATGTGAAGAAGATAAAATTTCGACTCAATTTTTGTGGATATTATTAATATCTTTCAATTTTTAAATTTCAAAAACATTTCAATACAAAATTAAGTTAAAATATGATTGCAGTTTATCCACGGAAGATATACCTAGACACTCCATGCTTGTGGCAAAACAGCTCCATTCCCCTCTTCCAAGTCTGCATTTAGTACCTCTTCCGATCACTGAATATGCGGGTTACAAACTGGCCGATAACCAGTCATGCTTTCTAGCGGTCGCCAGATGCACTACAGGTCGAGGAGTTGGAAGGGAGTGGAAATAAAATAGTGGTGAACCAGTTTTATTTTAACATTACATTACATAATCTTCAAGTATACCTTTCTATTGTCTCTGACAGTAGCCGTTTGTCTTATTCCTTGTTGACGCAGAGTTTGGACAAAAAGCTGCCTATTGCCGTGAACCTGTATGGAACCAAGGCGGCCGAGAGTAACGTTGCCGATGATTGGGAAGTCTCCGTCGAACGCCTGCTGTTGGGCGAGGTGTTGGGCGAGGGGGCATTTGGCGTGGTGAGGCAGGGTTTGCTGCAGCCCAGTCACGAAGACCAGGACCTGGTAGAGGTGGCTGTGAAGATGTTGAGAGGTAAGCTTGATGGCAATTTTATAGTGCCTGCTTCATTGAGATCCTAGTTTATCAATAGTTTATATATATAGTTCAACCATAGAATAAAGAAGGCTCTGAGAGACAATATTTGTCATGGGAGTCGAATGAGCGAAATATCAGTTTTTTGGTGATCACTTTTGAATGGTAATCGTATAAGATATCAAAATTATTACACTGAAGAAACACATGTGATTTCAACCTTCAAAGTCATGGAAATGAAATTATTAACTTTGGATTTTGATTTCTAACATTGCCATAAGTACCGTACGTGTGTGTAATTGTACATGTGTTTACTGTGATACCTAATAAATATTTTTTTGACACTTTTAGGATTAGTCCTACTGTTCAATGTTGTTGTAGTTTTTTAATATGTTCTCTTTTATGAATTGAAAATTTTTCATAACTTGAAATATATTGTTTGATTATTAGGTCTATAAGTAACCCTTTGTGTGTTCCACAGTTCTATAACATATGTAGGCCTACTAGAATTTTGGGCTATGAAAATAAATACAATACAATGGTCAGGAATGGAATCAAACCCGGTTCTCCTGAACAACATTGCAGCATGCTATCCACTCGACCACCAGTCTCAATCAAATCACTTTTCACTTTTGACTCGTAGGACACAATTTGTTAAATTTGTGCAGACGATCCAAGTTTGGATGAAATCCGTCAGTTCCATCGCGAGATTGAGATGATGAAAACGGTTGGCCAGCATGCCCACATTGTGTCGATCCTCGGATGCTGTACGCACACAGATATGGAGCTGAGCATCTGCGTGCGTCTCATGCTCATCACCGAGTACTGCGCTCTGGGAGACTTGCAACGCTTTCTCAGAAAAGTGAGACTTGTAAAACTTTATAAAAACATGGATTTAGTCAACATGCATGCATTTTAGATTAATTTTTATAATGGGCAGCTCTTAACGGCGCGGAATATACACCATTTTGTAAAATAAGTCATTCATGAGCCAATCATTTAGAGAGCTAGGAATGAGTGAGACTAGCATAACAATTACAATTAGAAAAGAAAAAAAAACGTACCGTAGTATGCGGTTCTTGCAAAACCGAGCCATGTCCATGTTCAAATCATAGAGTATGTCTTTCGTAATTTCTTGAGCAATTTGTTTTCATTGAAAATTTAAAAACAAAAATGGATACACTGATTTTTAGTTGCTAACCATATGAAATAATGAAATACCTATTTCATGCGGATTTCCTTTATTCACTACTAATAGACCTACTTACCTACTGCTTCTCATAATCAGTCTACTCTTGCTAGGTTGAACACATTTCAAGACTTAGAAGTACACCCTACTGCAAATTGTCAAAATATTAACTAATTAATAAGTAATAATCTTTTCTAGGAATGGGATAAATTGTCGAAACTCAATTCGAAGCTGATCCTACGCGAGGTGAGTCAGCTCACTGAAACCACTCAGCCAATCAACTATGCACAGCTTCTTTTGTCCACAGACGGTAAGTTTACATTATTCGGAGATGGGGCCTCATTCCTGCATGTTATGATATCGTAAGTGATCCCTTAAGAATGGGAATTGATTTAGCTACATACATTTGTGTTTGGGGGATAACTTTCGAACGGTATGATATATCAAAATTCGGTTATGAGAGAAACATGGATAATTTTAATACCGGTACCTTCGAAGTGGTATAAGTTATATCAATTTGACTCTTGTCGCATAATTGTCTATAACTGAAAAAAAAACATTTTTTAGCTGCATACCTGTGACAATTATGCAGCAGTCTTGAATCCACTTTTTTTACCTTCAAGAAGATCCGTCCGTCAATGAATCCAATCGTCCAAATCCAGATCCAAAGTCAATGAATTCAGAATTGTCTACAATTTTATTAATGGATTAATATTAGTTGTGTATGACGCAGGTAGTACCAGCCATTTCTTACCTCCGACAAGCAATGCCAACCTCGTAGTAAATCAACTGTACGATATTCAGGCTGGTAAGAAGCTTATTAGTTATTACTTTAGAGCTAGAAATCGTTCAATTTAGTTTATTGCAGATTTTTGGACCTGTACATTATAGACATATAGGTTTATATATAATGAAATACAAACAAAAACAATTAATTCTCTTTTTTTATTAACATTGCAATTGCTACATAGTATATAATCATTGTTTCCCAATTAAGGCTAAGGATGAGTTAGTATAAGACTGTTTTAAAGTGGCGCACCTCTCTACTGTTTTAAAACTTCGAAGTGGTCTTGTCACCAAATATAAATAACTATGTATGATGTTTGCACTAGACCGAAATCTAACAGAAAAGGCAGTGGACTGTATTTTGAAAGAAGTTGATAGAAAAATAATGAAAAGAGTGACTTACAAGTTGAAGCGCTGCGGTGTCACCCAAACGAAGTGAAGATAATAAATCGAGAATATACGAAAGGAAGAACGGAGAGCTGAGGTGTAGATAGAGAAGGATAAGGTAGGAAAATTGAAGGAATACTCAAGAAGAGAAAAGAACAGACGAACGTCCGTCCGAACGAGCTAAATGCCTAGACGCACAAATCTAGATATTAACGAAGCGAAACTTGACCGATGCGTACTGAACGAAGGAATACCTGTAACTAACTAACTTATCATTGCGACATGCAATGGGGAAGGGGGTGAAAACCAGTTAGGCTGGTCGTACACAAACTAAACAGAAGGGGAAACACATAGTTGAAACCACGAACGTGAATTGCGTCGGGAGAAAAGAAATAAAGCAATAATGGCGCAAACATATGACTAATTTAATTTAAAAACATAAAAACTTTGACACCATGGAATGCACTGTCTACAAACCATACTGTTTTGCCACAAATAAAAGTCTTTCAGTTTCCAAAAGTCCAGAACACACCATAAGCACTGCCCGTTTTTTAGATATATCCGAACATTGCTTGTGCTTCCAATAGTGAAGTGAGCATATAGGATAACAATGACATTACACCTCACCGTGTATATTTTGCATTAATAGTCAATACATAGCTTTGCTAAAACTGTGTGTTCATTTTTCCATAATGGTCCTTACCCATACCAGTTGAAAGGTCCTATGCACGCCTATGAATATCATCTATACCTAGCATGAAGTCCGTGTTCGTCAAAGATTACAAATCATAAATAAATAATAATTGTTAATAATACCCTTTCTGTTTCTGGGAGGGGGAAGGAGCGGGGGAGAGAAAATTGGAACAGAAGAGCGGCTACTGACTTCCAATGAGCTCATCTCGTTTGCTCGACAAGTTACCATGGGAATGGTGAGATATTTGATATATATTTCACGTTACACAGTAGTGGTCAATAGAGAATATTATAATATATTGATAAATTGATTTCCAATTACATCTTCATCAGCAGGTACGTTCAGGTACTTGTGAGTATGCAGGTAATGTATACCCTTTGAGCTATTGTCATACCCCCTCCCCCGGCAGAAGGTTTATTACAGTAAGGTTCAATTTTTTTCTAATACATTTTTTACGTTCTTTCTTTATATCTGTTTGATGGATTTCGATAGCCAGAAGTTTGGCTTCTAGAGGTGTCCAACCTTTGGTGATATTTTTAAACAAAGCATGATAGGCCTAAAAGATTAGCATGTTGATTATTTCAAGTATAAAACATGCTGGTTGTTTGTATTTTGGATGATGAACATAATTCAGCAAATAAAATTAAAAATTGACTTCCATTTTGAAACAACCTCACAAAATATGATATTGACGATAAGTTGATTTTCACCCAATATTGCCTCCCCTCTAATCAGGGCAGAGGTTTTAAAAGTATATTCTTGAAGAATTTGTATGTTCTTACGATTCGTGCTTGTTGGACTGCCACATATGTATGTGTTTGGCTTCCAGGGGAGTCCAAACAGTGATTGATTTTTTTATTATTCAAAATACAAACAAGATATCAATAGTACAGAGTTAGTGATTTTTTCATTTCATCATCCATTGCTTTTATATATTTGAAGGTCAGCAAAAATGAAGAAAAATGGCGACTATTTTGAAAATACGTTACAAGTTGAGAATTTAACGAAAAATTGATTTTGAGCCAAAATTGCCATCCCTCCTCTCGAGGTGGAAGTTTTGAAAGCGTATTTCTATTCAGTTCTATATACCATCTTGATTTATGCTTGTTAACTTGTCAAATTCTGAAGAGTTCACTTTCCAGGGGTGTCCAAACTCTTGTCCAACATCAATTATTTATATATTTTCTTTTACAGGAAGCATGTGAAAATATTAGATATTAACCGTTAAAAAGGTCATTGTTATTCCATTTTTGATCAGTGAATATATTCACTTGAAAATAATATATTGCCACCATTTAGCAAAAATTGAAACAGGGAAAAAATTTGAGGAAAAATGGACTTGATGGCGATACGAGCCGTGACCTTTACGAACAGAACATTTAATGTCAATGTGTCCCCCTCAGGAGTACCTGGCCCTGAATCGTGTGGTGCATCGAGACTTGGCAGCGAGAAACGTGCTGGTCTGTTCGAATCGCACAATCAAGATTTCCGACTTCGGACTCAGTCGCGACGTGTACGAACAGAACGTTTACCGTAAACAAGGAATGGGCAAGTTGCCAATTAAGTGGATGGCTATCGAATCGTTGTCTCATCAGATTTATACGACTCAAAGTGATGTGTAAGTAACTCACATCGAGTTGGTAAATAATGCATGAATCAAAGTAGGTTTGTCAAGTTCTGAGTGTATAAGTTTATAGGTAGGAGAAGGTATCAATTGTACAAAAAAATCCATATAAACTTGACTGTCCTAAAAACAAACTGTCGTACAAATCAACTGTACTAAAAATGAACTGACTCAAACTTCTTCTTGAGCAACCTATACCGAACTCGAAGTGGTAGTTTTGGCTCCCCCCTTTCAAAAATCTCATTTGACACAAACCTTGCACATCTAACCGTAACTATCACTAAAAATCTATAAAGCGTATAATGGATAGTAACTTAATGGATAGTGGATATAATGGATAGACATAGTTCCCTGACTATGACAAAAAGGGAGGAGTCAACCTCCCTTTCTGATATCTGTACATGTTTTTCACAGTGCGTTATGAAAAAACCTAATACGAAAAAAAAAGTCTGTGAATCAAATCTTGTTACAGGTAACCTTTTTTTAAAAAATTGTTTTGTGTGTATAAAAATGTTGTTTATGGTCAATGGTTATTGGGATAGGTTATGTTCCTTTTCACAAATCATAAACCTAAAGCAATCGCAAACATGTATGGTAATTTCACATGACCCAAATAACACTCTCAAGTGTATGACACTGCCCATTGAGAAGTGCCACAACTATCTAGATGGCAGTGAACCATGAGGTTTGATTGATCATAAGAACCGTAGTTTATAATATAATACGGTCTTTGATCATAAGCTTGGTGATCATGAAAAAACCACCAATAGCCAACTTTCCATATCAACCAAACTAAGCTTTTTGAGCTAAATTTAACTAAGCTAAATTTCTTTGATTAAAAGCTCTCATTGTTTGTGGCCCTCCGTAGCTCAGTCAACTAAGGCACCGCTTCAGAAAACAAGTCACCGTTGGGCATGAGTTCGAGTCCCGCATAAGGCATGGATTTTTGTGAACATCCCCTCAGATATCACTTCAACGTTTCATTGTCACCTGCTCATTTCTACCCTTGTTAAACCTAGCTGTTGGTGGCATCATTAAATAAATAATAATAATTATCATAGAGGGTCTCAATAAATTACATTGTGTAGTATGTTTGGACATACTGTGTTTCAGAAAGTGAATGAGGAACTTGTTCTGGTTGTGTGTTTACAGCTGGTCGTTCGGAGTCTTGTTGTGGGAGATCGTGACGTTGGGAGGTAATCCGTATCCCAGTACTCAGACTAACAGCGTGTTCAAACTCCTTCGATCAGGATATAGGATGGAATGCCCTGCCAACTGTAGCGCAGAATTGTAAGAAATAAATTTTTTTTTTTACATTTTGAAATTTTATCAAAATTTGTATACAAAATCTTCGTTTCTTGATGAATGTAGAATTCTTAGGATGTGGCACAACAAGCCCAAATAATAATGATTATTAATATAACTCATTCAACAAACAACAAATCTGGAAATGATAATTTCAGTGAAAGTGAACAAGTTAAACATTCAAATTGGGGAAAAAAGAATGTTGAATCTTCTCATTATCTTGATCTTCTTTTTCTTCTTATTCTTGAATTATGCTTTTTTCGTCCTTCTTTTTGTATGTTGAGCCGTTTTTACTAACTGATACTTAAGTCTTCACTTAATTATTAATTAAGGTACGAAAATAACATATGTATCCAAGGGTGATATGCTGATTCGCTAATTATTGCTTATTTAAATAATCGTCAGTTGATAACCAACTCATATTAATTATGACTGGTTATTTTGGTTCCATTTTTTCAAACGCCTGTTATAACTAATTTATTAAACAATTAAGAACTGATAAGAACTTACCATGCAGTCAATTTAACCAAAATAGATCTGCTAAAGAGCTGCATCATTTTTTTTATCAATTCATAATTCAATTTTAGTTTCGACAAAATTTCAAATTTCTGGTTTTAGCATACATGGAAACAACTACTAAAATTAATGACGATGATAACTGAATCCATAGGTAGCCTTCAGCATGTTGAATTTGAAGATAAGTAGGCAAATGATTTTAAGAAAAAAAAATCCTATACTTTCTAATGATTATATCATGTAGGCCTACATAAAATATACTTTTCATTTTACATATAGGGCCTACTTGGCATAGATAGTTTGAAACTGGACCATTATTTTAGGCATGTATTTTTTGTTATTCATTCTGATGATATGTTGACAAGTGTGTTTAATTTTCTTCTACAGGTATGAGATCATGACTGATTGCTGGGAAGATCGGCCAAAAGATCGGCCAACATTTGCCCAACTTCATCGAACGTTCGATGAGTTACTAAAAGGATGTATGCATGATCAATATTTGAATCTCAACCTGATGGTCAATAATGAATGACTGGCCACAGTTGACAATAGTTCAGTTGAGTTTGGCTGAAGTATTAGAAATGGCTTAAGAAGGCTCCATCGAGTGAAACAAGTTGGTCCAATTACCGTATCTTTATAAAATGAATTCTCAAAATGGTTTATATTAGGGATGTGTGAGTACTCTGAATTTTCGAGTTTGAATTCAAATTTAGATGAACTCGAAAAAAAAAATTCTAGTTATTTGTAGGCCTACCTGTAGGGCTATTGTTCCAAATATAAAACGTGATTTTTCCCAAATTTTAGGGTCGATAAGATAGGCTCACTGATATGCGAATCTCGGCCAAGCATCGGTCAAAAACTGTTTATTCATTTTTGAAATGTATACATTTTTGATGTGTATACTAAACGTACGGTGAGCTGAAAATGGTTACTCTATAGTAATTTGTACTTCACTCAAAACCAATTGAAGACTCAATACTTAATACGGCTATACTTTTGATTTTTTTTCCAATTTGAACTCGAACTCAAAACTTGCGATTTTCTCTCGAACTCGACTCGAACTTGAATTCTCAAACTTGCACACCCCTAGTTTACATTCAAGCAATTTCAGAATACTGTCTGAAACGTCTGACTTTGTCACAAAAAAGTAAATCTGTATCTTTTAGATGCATTAAATGGAAAGGTGATAAAACAACACATTGCTCATTCAACCAAGTTACTTTTTGATCAGAACGACGTAAAAAGTGCATGATTATGTTAACAAGTAATAACTAGAAATTGAAAATGGGCTATGCATTTCTAAGTGACTGAAAATAAAATTGGCATTCAATACTTTGAACAAATTGTGATGCATAAACTGCTTTAAAACCTCAATTTAAATTGGAAAAGAGTAAGTTTTATCATTGACTACAGATATACAAAGAGAGTTCACACAACATTAAATTAATATTCATCCCCACTCCTTTGCCTCCACCCTTCCCGCACCCCTTACCATGTAGTACCGTCGTTCACAGCTAAGAGTGCTGAAAATCGTTTCAGCCTTTGTTCTTCAGTCGTCGGTGTTTTACGAATTAACTGTGTTCAACAGAAACGGAATGTCTAGGAGATATTTTGAATTTGCTCTTTTCGTCTGGAAACTCCACAATGGCACGAATTCACGGGCCCGAGCGACCGTCTGTGTACACATGTCCTGACCCAGCCAGCATAGACCAAGCAGTAAACATCAAAAGTACAACAACGCTTTTATTTTGAGAATTGTAATAATAATTTGCTTTCAAATAAAATGAATATGTAAGTATAGAACATCAAACTAATTCTTCTTTGTCGCTCACTTTGTCCCAAACATTACACTGAAATGAGAATTACGCTAGAAGACAGTACAGCTTCGAACAAGTTGCATGCATTTTTTGTGCTCCTTTTGATTTTTTACTCCTTTTGTTATTGAATCCATATGGTTTTATTATGTTGAAAATAACTCATCATAAATATAATTACGAAGGAGGCATTTTAAAAACTGTAAAAGTACGCCATTCTTCACTCAATTTTGCTAGCTTAGTTTATCCGAAAGTGGAAAATGAGTATGTAGAACTGTCATCTGCCCATTAGTTACAGCACCCAGGGGAATGATTTAGAGAAAAAACACTCCTCAAAAAGATTTCTTTGCAAATGTGGCAAATAAAATTAATCTTAAACCCTTGACTAAAGATTTGGTCTATCCTTGTAAACTAGCCTGTATGAAACAAGTTGGTGTCAATTATTGTCCAACTACCCTGTAGAGAATTGTTGGAGGAAAAATATGGAAAATTAAAAAAAAAAGAGGGGGGATGATGGTCAACTCGTGAAAACTTTGGGCATGGTGAAACATTTGTAGTCAGCATAAAATGATGTGGTTTATCGTAAAATTATGCTGTTCTCATGATATTTTGAATGTACCAATAAATTACCAACAAATTTGTATTTGTTCCTTAGTTGTTCTAGTTGTTAGTTGTGAGGAATAATTGTTCCTTAGTTGTACAGTGACTATATAGTATGCTGTCATTTAATTAGCGATGAAGAATAATATTGCGGCATTCACTGTGCAATTGTTTTTTACAATATTATGACGTGAACTTTAACTTTGAATGTTCTTTCCCTTTTTAGGCCTACATCATCTTTACCGGCACTATGTATTTTTGGCTCATGTAGTTGTATTATCTTACGTGTAAGGGATGCTGCAAGTTTACCGATTCAATGAAAATAATTTTCGCCTCTGAAAAAAATTTCGAGGGAAAACGTCAATTTTGTGATTGCCAAATCATTTAAAGTTCGTGTTGAAACGCAAATTTTTAGAACCAAGATTTGCCTAAAATAACAGTCAAAAGTTTAATTTAATAAAATCCAAGCAAATTCCTCAACGATTGTATAAAATAGCATAGTTCTGCTGAACTGCTGAACGCTTGCTTGATATGCCAGGCTTTCCACATTTTCAATATTTCATGGTTAAACTTTTTGTAGCACTTCTGTCAGTGTTTAAATTGCAAGGAGTTGACTTCCTCTTTTTACAAGTACAGGTATTAGTTTTTAGCGGGGATTACGGATACGAATGGGAACACATTTTCGGAACTTCATTCGCAATTATCATCTGATAATATAATCTGATATACTACCTAGCTTCTCAGTTAAACTCAATTATCACGTGCAAAGTATTGTTACAAAAAATTCAACATTTATCTATTGATCTCATAAAACTGAAAAACCATCAAAGGTACATACTTGTGAATTTGCAGAAGTTATAATGTTTTAGTACGTCATCAATTCAAATTTGAAAAATAGAAAGCAAGAATATGAATGAGATATGGTTCATTGAAAAAGCATAGTTATGAAAAATTACGACAAACACTCGACAAGTAACACGTGTGAAATAGGTAAGTATAGTTCCATTGGTACTGGTAGTCACAACTTACAAAAAATTATTCATTATTTATGTTTTGACAATAATTCTACAGTGGCCGTAATTAAACAATCAGAAATTATGAGAAAGGAACCGTCAAACCTAGCTTGTTCAGCTGTAGTTTTGGGGAGAGGGGGGTGTACAGTAAGAGCTTTCAGCTTTATTATTGGTCAATTTGAAATCGAGGACAGTCTTATAATGACGAGAGATCAAACTTGTCACGCCGAACCAAAATTGACGTAATTTAACATAGACCTGCTCTCTTCAATACCCTGCGCCTATAGTGAGCCACTATTTGGCGGTGGTGGGGGTGGAAATCCGGGAATTTTTTAAAAATCATCGGTTGGTCATGAAATGTCCTCAGAATGTTGATATTGTTCCAATACATTTTCCTGCTGAGTTTGAAGAAATTTGATTTATTATTTTTTCATAAAACGAATGATCAGGCCTACAGAGCCAAACTGACCAATAGTGAGATTTAAGGTTTCTCAATGAAAATCTACAGGTTGAAAGGCTATGAGTTATGAGAATTAAATTACATAAATGAAAGAATGAATAAGTAAGTTTTCAATAAGAGTCAATAAAGAGGTCAATGTCAGTCGATTAGTAATTTTCCGGTACCGACAAGATAATTGATTTTTCCACAAAATACAATATTTTCACAATATATTTATAACATGTAACAAGAAAAAAAATGTTTTCACTTAACCACTCCACCAATAAAAATTACTGAAGAAATGCTCACCTCCCAATTACCACCCCTGCCACAATGCCACCCCCAAACAATTGCGAAATTCGCCGTCCTCCGTAGCCTATTTTGTTATGCTATATCTCCTGAGCATATGGTAAAATGTATATGTGTCTAACTGTCCATCACCAAACCCTATAGAGTGAGAGGTCAAAGGTCAATCAACTGGTCATTTGCCGGTCCAATAATATTTCTTTAACAAGATTTTTTTTAAAAATACATTTATAGTATAATCCAGGAAAATTTTTAAACTTGTTGAGTTACTATGCCAATCAAAAAATATATGGCCCACCCCCAGATGGTTTCTAAATTCGCCATCCTCCGTAGCCTATTTTGTTGAGCTATTTTTTCTGAACAAGTGGTAGAATTTATACAAATTTATTTATTTATTTCATTTATACAATTATACAATTCTATCACTAAACCCCTAATTGTTTCACTAAAACTACTTAACTATCCTGGAGACGACTGTGAAAGTTTAAAAACTGTTGAAGACTGTTTATGAAAGTTTCCTGAATAGTTTAAAACATTGGGCCAAAGCACGTTCAAAGCTGCAGTGAGGAGACTACACAATGATTCTTAGAATTCAGAAGAATAGAGAAGATTGGCAACAGTAGATTAGATTATATCAATAATTTCAGTATATATATTTTATATTATTCCATACTATCTCGTTTGTAGCTTATTAGCCCTATATTTGTATTATTATTATTACCATTATCATTTCATTATATTATTCGTTTATCATTGCTCATAATTTAAAATAGTACTAGTTATATGGAAGAGAGCAGAACATTTTTAAACGTATATATCAATAGGCTGAAAATCTGAATATCACAATTTTTTTGTATTTGTAACAAAAAATAAAAACAATTGAATTGGGGAAAAAAAATGAATGACCTTATTCATGAGCTTTCAGTTAGCTTTTCAGTTAGCTATATTCTAGACCGTGGTCCGGGCAACTTGGCTTTAACAGTGGCATTGAGGACAGTGGTAATGATGGCATAGAAGCCACTTGCTTGAAAGCATTTCTCGGTCCAGAACTACCGGTATTTTCAGAAATATTTTTGATTCCACGTGATCCCTTCCTCGAATACTGTCGATGGTACGGTACAAATAGGGTGACCATCCGTCCCAGAAAACCGGTATTGTCCCGGATTTCCATCTCTTGCCCCGGTGTCCCGAAAATGTATTTCGGGACACACATTTGTTCCGGTTTCGGCAAAAGAACGAAATTCCCAATCATTGAGTTAATAATTCTCGTAAAATAGGGAATTTTTGTTCTTGAGCCACAAATAAATGTATTTGCCATAGCTGTACGAATATGATACCGAGAAAAGTTTTCAACGCTGTTTCATTCCCTCTATAACTTACCGCGCGAGCGCGGCAGGCTTTACGACTGTCAGAAAAATCATAACCACCCACGTAACTTTTTTTTTTTTTTTTTGGTTATGTTTGAAGATATTTATTTTAGCAATTAGCATCTGCTACTTAAATTACACATTTCCTTGATTTAATACAAATGTACTTATCTTAAATCCTTAAAATTACTCAGTTTATCCGAATTCTTAATATTAATAGGAAGTGCATTATATAATCTAATACCTTTATAAAATAAACTATTTTTTAACCTAGCTGTATTGCAGACTTCCAAGTATATATTATTCGAGTTCCTTGTAATATGTGTCTGACTATCATTAACTACAATATAATTATTTAAATATTCTGGTAAATAGCCTTTACTAATTTTAAATATAAAAGTATACATGGATATTAATGTCATGTTTTCTACACTAATCCAGTTAAGCTCTTTCAGCAAACTCTCTTTTGAGGCGTCGGTATTTTTATACAATATGAATCTCATCACTTTATTTTGTAACTTCTGTATAGAGACTACCCCCCTCGTAGGTGACATGTCTGGACCTGTGGGTCTAGGACACACTACATTCACTGTGTACAGGAATCAACACATTTAAAACACCTTATTATAAAAAATCCCTGCGTGGTATATTGAGGGGGGCCATTCTCTCCTAATTTTTTTTTGTCCCTGATTTTTTTTTCCTACTTATGGTCACCCTAGGTACAAATGACCAAATGTACTTTGAACGTGTATAGTCAAGACTGAAGTATATATTACAGTTACCTGCTAAACAGATTCCGTTACGCCCGAAAGTTATCACACCGACACAAAACTTCTTTAAAATAATATTATTTGATTTTCGACGTAACTCGTATGTCCTGTACTTTTGACGCCATAATACCCAGCATGCATTGTATCTATGATTGTATGACGTTCTGATAGTATGCATCCACAATGGCGTACGAGTAAGACTGAAACAACAGATCGAAGGTAATTTCATTAATCCAAATATAGTCCTTCCCATTTACCGTGATTCATTGCTCAATTTACTTGTACAATTGAATTCTACATCAGTACTTATTTTCTAAAGAGGTAGGCACATTAAAATGGGCAAATTCAACCTCTTGCTTAAGGTCGTTCACAACGGACATACCGGTACATAAATCTAGGCCTAGGCCTATCTTGACCACGTTTGGCCGGTAGTTATTTCTTCATTTAATTTGAATTATGTAACTGGATTGAGTTCGATACTCATTCTAATCATGAATAGTTATTCAGAACGCCAAATAACATCTGCTTAGTTTGTTCACTATAAGAATATTAACTTGGGCCATAGGCCTACTTTGAGTAGGCCTAGGGCCTAAGCTTAGGCCTAGCACCTTCAAAGCGTATGCCTACAGGTTGTGCCTCGGAACAGTGGGCATTGCGTTATTATGGGCCGCAGTGGGTAATCAGGACATTCAATCAAATTCTGTAGTCTAGCTTTGATTCTACAACGTTGACATTTTTTTTCAGGTAGATGTTGCCTTCGGTCACACCAGGAATAGAACTTTAAGAGAAAGTGATGACTGACAAGGAAGCTGCAGGCACCCCCACCCCTTGCAGGGAACAACCAAGACTCATAACATCTACGTCTGAAGAAGTAATACAAGCAGAGCTGTTTTTACAGATATACCGGTAAATATATCACTCATCAGCCTACCTCAAGTAAGTTCACAAATAGAGTTTGGTAATGTAGTGAAGTCACCATTTCTCTCTCTTTCTCTCTCTCTCCCTCTCCCTATCTCCCCCTCTTCACCTCGGTAATTTTAGTGTGACACTGAGCCTCGCCAATTGGTGCTTCATTTTTTATTTTCTGGTGTTTTCTTGAAGATCTTTTTTATATCTATCAGAAAAAATTGCGGGAGGTTAAGAATTGTTGGTTTTTCAAGTTTTTGAACTCACTTGAATCTGATGGTTTTTGTATGTTGTTTGGGAGGGGGGTGCAGGAGGGGGTGATTTTTGTTGGTTAGGTTAGTGGGGGGTAGGTTGACGCTGTTGTTGGGGAGGAGGGCTGTTGCAGGGTGTTACATGTCGGTTAGGTTGGTGGGGGAGGTTGGTCAAAAACACAAATGGGCATGCTCATTGTCTCGGTAATTCTACCGGATTCAACAACGCACTGTACCATGATTAAGATGCTGGCATCTGTTGAATTAATCTGTAAAGATGTATCCATACTGAAGAATAAGTCATAATAGAGATACCAGTAAGAGCTAAGAATAAAAGGTAAAATTACAGAGACACTGAGCACGCCCATTTGTGTTTTTGACCAACCTCCCCCACCAACCTAACCGACATATAACACCCTGCAACAGCCCCCCTCCCCAACAACGGTGTCAACCTATATATATATATATATATATATATATAACCTACCGAACATATTACACCCTCCAGAAGCCCCCCTCCCCAACCACGGCATCAACCTACCCCCTAACCTAACCAACAAAAATCACCCCTTCCAGCACCACCCCTATCAAACAACATGCAAAAACCATCAGATTCAAGTGAGTTTAAAAACTATAAAAACCAACATTTCTCAACCTTCTGCAACTTTTTCTGAATGACATAAACAAGATCTTTAAGAAAACACCAGAAAATCAAAAATCAAACACCAATTGGCAATGCTCAGTGTCACAGTAGGCCTAAAATTACCGAATAAAATGTATGCACGCTGAACCGTCATTCAGTACACCAGAGCTCGATTCCCGTCATGTTCAACAGAGGTTTTTCGTAGTTTCCCTTCGTCGTTTAATTTCATACTGGGAAAGTGGCCATGGCCGACCCCTTCCCACTGTCTAAAAAAACACCTAATGAAATGACCTTTCATCTCATCTTCCCACTAACTCGATCATCACTCACCAATGTCAATAGATCTTAGTTACCAGTTATTGAACTCACTATGAATGAGTGAAATGAGATCCACATATGAGGGTAAGGCCCCTTTCAAAAGTCTCACTTGGATAGCCCTGTGTAGGTAGTGATCAGCTACGTCACAGGGCACTACAAAGGTGATCTTACCAATAATGAATTTCGATATGGATGAGTCTGGTGCCACTTGAGTGTCAACAGGTTTTCATGTTTGTGGACCTTGATCGTACTTTCATACTTGGCCTTATTAGGGGAACAATGATTTTGTATCGAGTTTCGATGTTATTAGATGAGCGTAGCGAAGATTTTCACTCAAGTCTTACGGAGCTTTGTCTGTTGGGTTTTGCTTTTTTTTTTTTTGTTTGTTTGTTTGTTTGTAAACACTGCACAGGTCGCAGGGTTTGACCGATCGACATGAAACCTTTTTTTATATATGCAAACTTATCCAACTTAGAACTGTATAGTTTTGAGGTCTAATCGGTTGGACCATTTTTGAGAAACATCATTTAGAAGTTTCTAAAAACCCCATAAGATTTGGCTGAGCGGAAAAAAATGAAAAATAAAATCTCTTCAATATGATTCAAATTTCCCACAAATGTGAACACAAGAATAATATACACGAATAAAAATTTGGTTTGATATTCGGACCAGCCGTTTTGGAGAAAATAATATAATAAATGTATTTTATTCATCGAAAAGATAGAAATATTGGTTGAAAAATGTTGCATTGTCGAAGTCGCGGCTTTCTAGATTCATTGACATCGGATGAAGTTCATTTCAAATGATCAAGGTGTGTAGAGTTTTAGATTATACTTTATATAGACATCTCGCTCATCGTACAACGCACATCCTGCGTTTGCCTAGTTACAAAAAAAATGATTGCTTTCATTGATGAGATAATTCAATAAGTTATTTGCAGTGATATCATCAGAATATAATTTACCAAGAAATTTCATTATTACTTCATCTACCATTTTCTTTCTACTTTTACCCACTAGGCCTATATTGTCAATGGTCTGCCAAGTAGGCCTACTTTTAAAGCCATTTCTTGATTTAATTATTTTCTCTTCAAAATAAACATTCTTTGCTTTGATTATTTTTACATTTACTGAATTTCTGCACTTTTTGAACTCATCACGATATACAGTTTTGAGAGAATTATTACAATTTTTCCATTATTTAAATAATGCATAACGCTCTTTCAAAAGTAGCTTCAAATTGCCAGTGATCCAATCTCTCTGAACTCTCTTTTTGGGTGTTTCACTTACGTGCCTTTTGAACTAAATTAGTTGAGGATATTTGTTTGGTTAGGTCAGTTAGTTTAGGTTAGTTTGGATACCTATAAGTAGCAAGATCATAACATTCTTTGAGTTGAGAAATTGAAACTTCGTAAATCGCATTGCAATTTTCTAATAATAGCACTGAGTCCCACCTAATGAGTTTAAGTTTGTTTGCAAGAACATATTCATTTGAACTGTTTTTGTAAACACCGGTTTCCTCTTTTTGATTTTCAATAATTTTTTCAAAGTTGATGTCTGCAGCTATCATATAATGATCTGTAATTTTTGTTGTATAGATAACTGATGTTATTTCATTAGCTGATCCTCTTGTAAATATGTGGTCTATATACGTACCAGATACACTGTCAAGTCTGACTTCTTCTCTTGTTATTCCAAATATTCCTTTGTAAAACCCATTATGTAGCGAACATATTTTCATAAGAGTGAATTATAATATCAATATTACCAATTACAATCAGGGACTGAGACCGTAACCGTAACCGCAACCGTTAAAAACCCGTATTTTTCGGGCAACCGCAACCGTAACCGCAACCTTTATTATTAGTGTGGTACAACCACAACCGTTATTATTTTCGGGGCACAACCGCAACCGATAACCTTTATGTTGAGGTGATGACAACCACAACCAGCAACCTTTATTATATCGGTTATTCGGGTCTCAAAAAGGGCCCAAAAAGGGCTTGAAACGGTTGTCTCATCACATACACTTAGTCTGAAGAAAAGGAAATACAACTTGTTTTGCAACTTCTAGCCCCTCAAACACAAACTCTTTTATTTCAAGGTTGTTGAGGCCGAACCTTCGATGAGTACTGAAAGGGGGGGGGGGGGGGGGGGGGTAGTCAAGAGACAGTATCCTCTCAAGATTTTAGTGTCGGATTAGTGCGAGTCAAAGTCATGCCGACGACATATTTGTGGGAATTCCCAAGTCCAAAACCACTTCCCTGAGAAGAATAATATAATAATTGTATTGACACGAGAGATGTATCCACGAACCCTCCGTTCGCTAGTGATGCGGAATAGGAAAGACGGTCGATCGGGACCTTCATCTCTAGTGTGTATATGTTTCAACAAATATGAAAAATGTGAGAAAAACATCTCCTTGGCATCTTTTTGTCACTCACCCCCGACACGCATTCGGTGTACGCGCGTCTCTGGTGAATGACTTGTGCTAAAAGTTAAAACGTGTGTGAAGGTGATAGGGGTTAGGGCTGAAGCTAACATTTTTTATTTCATACTTTTACTTTCATACTTTTATATTATACTATTATATCTATTCGTATTTAATTGAATTTCGTGTGTGATCACAAAGTATTATTATAATTGATTATTATCATTGAAAAATACAATTAAATATTAAGTAGCTTTAGAGTTTAGAATGGGTAAAAAAAAGAGTAACCCGATTCGGAAATACTTTAACTACGACCGTATTGTGGACGAGTCGTTTTGCTCAGTGGGAGAATGTGACGCAAAACTCAAGGTAAGCAGCCGGGATTTGTATAAACTTTCCTTCGTAACAGTAATCGGGACCTTTATAAGGTTTGCTACATAACCATAACCGGGACCTTTAAAAAATTTGCACCATCACCTGGACCGGGACCGTAAATAATTTCACTTGAGAGATCTTTACCGAAACCAGGACCTTTATAAAATTTGCTTCGTAACCGGGACCGTAACCAGGACCTTTATGGAATTCAGTTCATAACCGTAACCGTAACCGAGACCTTTATAAAATATGCATCATAATCATAACCGGGACCGAGACCGTTATTAATTTCACTTCGAGACCTTAACCGAAACCAGGACCTTTATAAAATTTGCTTCGTAACCGGGACCTTTATAAAATTCAGTTCACAACCGTGACCGCAACCGGGACCTTTATACATAAAGGTCTCAGTCCCTGATTACAATTGCATTTGAATGTCCAATAATTTTAATACACTGCTTCAATATAAAACCTACTTGTCCAGAGGCCTGTAAATAGCTATTAAAGAAATACTTTTATTATTGTAGATGAGCGAACCACTAATGGATTCAAAGTAATTATTATTTGCAATACTCTGAACGAAACATGAGCTAGATTCAACAAATGAAAGCAAACCTCCGCCACCTTTTTGTGCACGAGTTTTATGAAATGTAACCATCCAATGTCCAGATATATCACCGAAAAGTTTTTACTTATAATGTTTTCCGGGCTTTTCGGTACCGGAAGACTTTTATCTGTGGTGGGAGATTACGGTCATAGACGGTGCAGTCCTGGTATTGAAATTAATTGGTTTTAAATGAAAATGGGGTGGTAAGATCGCCCTTGTGGTGCCCCGTCCAGACGATCCTACCTTTCATCCATAGCCTCAATTGGGCAACAGTGATTTTGTATAAAGTTTTGACGGTATTAAGTAATATATAATTAGATGAGCGCAGCAAAGATTTTCATTCCATATACCGACAAATTTTGGGCTTGGTTTTTGTGTTTTTTTTTTTTTTTTTTGTAATTTTGTACGTGGCATACAGGTCAGGAAAAAGTTTCAATCACCTCGAAACTTTTTTTACAAATTGGTGTTATACCAGAATAGGTTGGGATTGTTTTTCAGAAAAATCGGTCGGACGGTTTTTCAGGAAAAAAATTGGAAAGTATGGAAATTCCCCATAAGAATCGGCCAGGGGAGAAATACTTGGGATTTTTTTTTTTCAAAAGCTCTCAAATTTATACTGAATGTGGAAAGATCTATCATACATATTTTGAGCGATTTATGGAACAATCGGATGTAAAATAACGAAGAAAACGCATTGTTAATGTACTTTTTTACACATCAATAAAAGCAATTAAGAAAGCAATTAAGAAACTATTAAATGTGAGCAACAAGTGTCACCAATAAATTGAAACGTTTAAAATCTGTGATGGATATGAAGAAGACACTGGTATAATTGTTTGGAAACCAAGGTTTATATACCAACAGACAGCCGCAGTTCTTAAACCTTTGCAGTAATCCATGGCCTGTATATTTACATTGAGCTGACCAAATGTTCCTAATTCTACATTTCCATACTTCTAAGCTCATCTCACAACGCATATAAGGCGTTTTCCTAGTTATAATTATACAGTGGGCCTATATTTAAAAAATCTACATCAACATGTGCAGGTTTTACTGTTGCATTTGCTGGCGAGCGTGGCAGACCTTGAGGAAGGCCGTCAATGTCATTGTACAACGCTATTACTGGTGATGTCCTTGAAGTGCCAATTTTTGGATATTCTCGTAAGAATATCGTATGATCTCGTATACTCTAGGACCTTCTACCACCCCTATCGAATGTGCGTGAGGAATTTCACGGCACTCGGTTGAGCCGTTTGGAGGAGTTCATCCTCTAACATGTGACACAAGCGTTTTATATAAAAGATATATAGGCCTGTGTATATATATATATATATATATATATATATATATATATATATACACGCCGATAGAGCTTCACTATCATTACAGTGCGTCGTTAAACCGAATATAAAAAATATATAGTAGATGTATATCATGATATTCATGAAAAATGTCGATAAATCAGTAGTTCCGTTTGATAACCAGTTGAATGGTATCAAACATTGATCGAAATCAATCAATCTCTCAGGTCTTGATCATTTTTCTCATTCAACTATCCAAATAATGACATACATTATCGATAATTTAGTCAACCCCGTGTAATAAGTAATGAATGAAAATGTGTTTTCTATTGTTGCAGCAGTTGGAAGGACCACCCATGGCTTGGGTTCCTCGTTGGTTTGAGCGAGAAGTGTCACCGGTGCCAACTTCAGGTAGCGTCGAGCTTCAGCTCTCCGAGAATGCGTGCCGTATGCTGACGAGTCCAACCAACTCTACCGTTCGCACTTGGGAAAAATCCCACATGGATACAATGTTCAGGTATGAAAGTGAAATATACTTCAATTTCAATTCTCAATCGTTTAGCTACAATAAATGGGACCGACAAGAGATTGGTCAACTGTATTTCAAAATCAAGTGACCTAAAAAAAAGACCAACTGTGCTAAATACCAACTTGACTCAAACCCAACTGTACTGAAACCCAACTGACCCAAACTTGGATTTCTTGAGGTAAAACTGAACTGAAGTAAAATCGAGGGGTGTGACTTTCCCCTTAACAAATTTTACTGGATGAATATATGTCTGCCATTGATTCATAGTATCAACTTCTATTAATGTGTAGTTGGCTTAGTCAGTTATATGAATCCCCACTTCTCTCCTAATGAATGATTATACCATTATGCTGTAATTAGGCCTGTTACAAGAACTGATCCAAACTGTGAAATACACTTCATATTTAAAAATGGCTTTGTGATTCCTGCACTAGGCCTGCTGAATCCTGAGATGCGTTTTACTGGCTGTTATGTTGGTAGTCGATCTATTCCACAGCTGGAACAGAGTTTGAGGCAGTTGACATTTAATCTAAAAAAAAATATTGTGGAATATGGTAGGCCTAGCGTTGCTTGACATCATCCATAAGGAACGAAACTGCGAGTACGGCAGTAGGCCCCATGTTATTTAATTGATTGATGATGAATAATTCTTTGGCTTATCAAAATACCTCATAGTAGTTCGTCAATTTAAAATAATTTTTCAAGTTGGGGGTTCATTCCAAAAGTCGGTAAAATCATATTGAAAAACCCTAAAACCTAGATTACCACTGCGGAGCTAAGGCTGGGAATTAATAATTTTTCTGGTCCTTATTTCCGTGTCTACGATGTTTTTTAGCCTGTGTATCTATTTTCTCCTCTTCACCCCCATCACCAACCCATCAGAACTGCATGTCATGCGATGCGTCCTTAACATCTCAGTTCACCAAGTTGCTTTGTAACATACACACGGGCAATCCACACAATGGCTTTAGCAACCAAGCAATGTTGTCCAGATGTGCTAGTGTGGCATTACTCTAAATGTGCTTTCAACATTTGTTTGTTTCCCTGTCATTCTTGAAATCACATTTGACTTGGTCCATCACAATTACTTGTCGTCACTATAAAGGAAGGCACTCTCGCACATGTCTTTAAATGCCTCCCCTTACCCAAACATCATCAGCTGTTACTGGCTGCGCCAGTGTGTCCGTGCGACTGCAACCTTCTTGTCCTTTTGAGATTAGAGGTCCTGTCACTTCATAGAGTGATAATTGGATTGAAGAAAATGGAGTATATTTTTGTAAATGTAGGGCAGGGCATTTATGATTTTGTTTCATGAGAGGAACTCTGGTAGGAGTCTGGTGATGAAAATACGTATCCGGGTAGGAAAAGCCGTACCTGCCGACATTGGGGAAACATAGTTAATGAAGCGTATTCTAAATGGGCCTATTGCCTGAAAGAAACTCATGTTTGATTACCACTTGTGTGATGTAACGTCATTTTTATGCTCTCCACAACCCCACCAACAGCCAGGTTTAACGAGCGTGTAGTGTGATTTGTGTCAGTGAACACGGCAGTACAAACAGAAAGTTAGGAACTGCATCTGCTTCGTGAATCAGTCAAATTAATCAGGGAGAAGTCAGAAAAACATAGTTTCATCAATATTGGGGTCACATTATATTTTGGAGTTGTAGAAATAGAGCAGGGGTCGGCAACCTTTGAATGCCCGGGTGCCAAATAAAAAATTTGATCAATTCTCAAAAGCATTGCGTGCCACTCCCCTCCCTCGACACTATATATTTCTGTGTTCTATCATTTTAATATTTCAGCATTAATATTCTGGATTCAAGGTAGTGGTGAAGAATGAACAGATACATTTTTTCAGTATTCTAGTTGTTTGCAAGAAACTTTTCAATTATAATTATTTTGTGAACAATGATTATTGACTGCGTATCACAAAATAACGCGTGTTCCCGGTTAGTGGCTTCCCTGGTCTTGCTTACGCTCACTAAATTTCTTGATGTCAGGGATGTAGCTAGTGACCTTCAGCTTTACACAGTTCTACGAATTATTCACTGTGAGTCGCCTGCGAACTGGTCCAAGAATATTCTTCATGTGAGAAAACACTTGCTCACATGTGTAGCTCGATCCAAATGCCGATAACAGTGCAAACGCCACCTTCTTCATCGAAGAGAACTTTGGAGGCAATGAGGCCCAGCATGCAGCGATCTTATCCGCATCCCTCTTACCATCTTACAATTCGATCGTAGTACCTTGAATTTATCAGTCCAAATGTCTGACGATTGAAAGTCAATAAGTTTCATCTCGAGATTATCTATTTGTAACCACTCAAAGTATTTGAGCTCCAGGTCACTCTCAGTGGATTCTTCGGGCTTAACGATGAATTTGAACATTGGCCCGTGCTGTTGTAAATCTTGGAAACGTGTGTGGAATTCGTCACTCAGCTTTTGAATGTAGCCGACTATAATTGCGGAATCAAATGCATCATCACCTTCCGCCTCATAAATTGTTTTCAAGTTTGGAAAGTATTGGAATTTCTTTGTCTTGATGTCCTTCTGGTGAATGTCCAACTTTTTACAAAATGATTTCCACTCTTCAAACGCACACAAAACAGTCAGCTTTCTTCCTTGTAGGCTCTTTTTGAGATCATTCAAGTGAGCCGTAATATCTGTCACACTTTACTTGGATTTAGCGGTTGGCCTGAGAACTATTGCCCGTGCACAACTCCACGAGGGTTCAGGGTGTGAACGGCACATGCACCTCACTACAAATCACTATCAGGGCTTCAGCCTACGCTAAAGGGTGGACAAGAATATACAAGTGTCTTGTTGGTAGTAGCGTACAAATGAATGATAAGGGAATCCATTTAGATACTGTAAGTGTAAACTTTAATTTCGACTTCATTCTATCATGCTCAATGTTAGTAATATATTTCATGAAGATGAATGGAAATGTGAAATTTTTGAATTGTTTCTGCGAATCCCGCATGCTAGACAAAAATCCTCCGCGTGCCACAGAGTGGCACGCGTGCCTAGGGTTGCCGACCACTGAAATAGAGCATTCATTTTTAGTGTTGGTAGCCTATATTCATGTGAAACGTTGCTTTTTGTAGCAAACTACTGAAAACAGCTGCTGCAAGCTCGAGATCAGTGCTGCACTACGTTTTTACCAGAAGGGCCATTTTATCCATTCTGTACTTGTATATTTATATATATGTTGAATGAATCAACATACAGTGAAACCTCTATGCATCGTTCCCGGATCCATCGTTTTCCTGCTTGTATCATTCATTTTTTCTTACCCCACTTCCATATAATCAATGTTGAATTTTTCTGGATGGATCGTTTTCCTTCATGGATGATTTTATTATCATGGTCCCTTGAAAAACGATGGATAGAGGTTTCACTGTACCATGAAATGTAAAGAAAACTAAAGATGTGAAATATCTGGATTTGATAGTCTTTCATTAATACTATTTCCTACATCTCTAGTTAAAACACACTTTTACATTCCACGTTATCCATGTTTATGCTCATTTTTGAACTTTGAATTTGAAATATAAAATTTGAAATATACAAACTGTACATAAATTGAGAACTGAACTGAGCAACCAGCAATGTGTTGACTGGTACTTGTCAGATTTCTTCATTGTGGAATTATTTTCCAAAGTACTTTCTGACTGCCAACTATCAATGTGAAGATATTAATATCAATATATTTCCTACTATTCCAGGTTGTCTCGGCTGTTCAACACGTGTACGCACTCGTTGTAGCCTGCAGTACAAGACTTCATGCCATGGCCGACTGCATGATCATGTTGGGGTTCAGTCTGTCCATTCAAGAATCAAAGCTGTGTCTTCAGCTACTCAAGCAAGCATCTGATGTGAACATACTAAAAGATGACTACTGTGTTTTGATTGGTTTGAATATGGAATGCTAGACTTCCTGCATTGGTACAATAGCATAGACAGGAAGGATAATAATGTGTAAACAAATGTTGTGATAACATGATTTATTTTAATAACTTGTGCAGAATAATTTATAATAAATTGATAATGTGTTACAATAACATGATGTATTCTCACTTGTGAATATCCCAGAACTCCTAGTATCCCCAGTGCAGCCCGCAAGGGAGGGGGTCAGAGGTTGGTGAAGACTGGGGGGCTTGACCTTAAACCCTTGCGTGCAAGAGCGGCTCATGTAGCTTCCGAGGAAGCTACGCAAGTCTCTCTTGAACGTTCGAATACAAGGTCTCCACCACACTCTCCAGCAAATCTTACATGGTGGTTGGCCGCATGACGATGCACCCTTGAATGCAAGAAAGGCTCATACGAGTCTACCTCACACGCAAGAGTAGAATGTCTCGCCCAATAGCTATGCAGATCCAACCCCTGACCCCCTGTGAACCCTTTACCCACGGCTCAGGTGCAGGCACTTTATCCACAGCCTACGTGGGGTCGGGCCCTTTAGCCACGGCCCAGGTGAGAACAGGCACCAGTGCTCATGGTTATCAGGTTTCTTTTAGCTCAGGGCAACAAGATCCCTACTCGGAGCAGTAGTTTATTTACTATGACATTGCTTGGTCACTTGCCAGTTGTTGGACTCTAGGCCGGAAACTCCACCATTCTGAGCTTGATCGAGTTGGTATAAGACACTGGGCTGATCAAACCACACTGGTCTAGCCTACCCGGCTTGGGGATCAGTTTCACAATAGGCTGAATCATACCTGCGTGCGGGCTGCACTGAGGTCAGTTTACCCACATAACGGTGCATCTAACTACTATTTACCACTATTTACCTACTATATCTTGATTGCAACGATAATCCAAGGACTGAGTCTTCATGGTGAGCTGCAACCAGAAAAGTGCTCTGATTAACTTAATTGATTAAAGAAGTAATTACAAAGATTCAACATTCACTACAGGCCCTACCATGGTGAATACACAAAGTTGATTTTTGCTCTAAAATCTTTAAATTAAACTCGATTTTGAAACGGAGACCGGATTTGTGTTCGAATTTGATAACCATATGAATAAATAACAACAGAACTGAGAAATTCAACAATGAATTTCAGAGGACAAAAATTTTTGACCGAAATGTACAGGGTTAACTAAGGTACTTTTGGACCTTTTGCAATTAATTTCTATGAACTGGTGAGAGCTATGTTGTTCTAGTATTTTTTTATGAGTATAACTTGATGGTCCCTAAATCCTCAGCAAATTTGGCTATACTCGCATCAGCCATTTCCAAGAAAAAGGTATCTGAATTACCCAAAAACTGCAATTTCCAGCCACTTTTCAGAGTCATCAAAAATAATCATTTTTGATTCGGCTAAAATTTTGTAGGAAGACGAGAGGACATTTCAAAGGAGTTATTCCGTTGAAATTTTACTAATAATGCTAATGGAAAAGTAATTAGAAGGATTCCAGAATTCTATATAGGACCCTACCATGGTGAGTACACTAAGTTGATTTTTGCTCTAAAATCTTTAAATTAAACTCGATTTTGAAACGGAGACCGGATTTGTGTTCGAATTTGATAACCATATGAATAAATAACAACAGAACTGAGAAATTCAACAATGAATTTCAGAGGACAAAATTTTTGACCGAAATGTACAGGGTTAACTAAGGTACTTTTGGACCTTTCGCAATTAATTTCTATGAACTGGTGAGAGCTATGTTGTTCTAGTATTTTTTTATGAGTATAACTTGATGGTCCCTAAATCCTCAGCAAATTTGGCTATACTCGCATCAGCCATTTCCAAGAAAAAGGTGTCTGAATTACCCAAAAACTGCAATTTCCAGCCACTTTTCAGAGTCATCAAAAATAATCATTTTTGATTCGGCTAAAATTTTGTAGGAAGACGAGAGGACATTTCAAAGGAGTTATTCCGTTGAAATTTTACTAATAATGCTAATGGAAAAGTAATTAGAAGGATTCCAGAATTCTATATAGGACCCTACCATGGTGAGTACACTAAGTTGATTTTTGCTCTAAAATCTTTAAATTAAACTCGATTTTGAAACGGAGACCGGATTTGTGTTCGAATTTGATAACCATATGAATAAATAACAACAGAACTGAGAAATTCAACAATGAATTTCAGAGGACAAAAATTTTTGACCGAAATGTACAGGGTTAACTAAGGTACTTTTGGACCTTTCGCAATTAATTTCTATGAACTGGTGAGAGCTATGTTGTTCTAGTATTTTTTTATGAGTATAACTTGATGGTCCCTAAATCCTCAGCAAATTTGGCTATACTCGCATCAGCCATTTCCAAGAAAAAGGTGTCTGAATTACCCAAAAACTGCAATTTCCAGCCACTTTTCAGAGTCATCAAAAATAATCATTTTTGATTCGGCTAAAATTTTGTAGGAAGACGAGAGGACATTTCAAAGGAGTTATTCCGTTGAAATTTTACTAATAATGCTAATGGAAAAGTAATTAGAAGGATTCCAGAATTCTATATAGGACCCTACCATGGTGAGTACACTAAGTTGATTTTTGCTCTAAAATCTTTAAATTAAACTCGATTTTGAAACGGAGACCGGATTTGTGTTCGAATTTGATAACCATATGAATAAATAACAACAGAACTGAGAAATTCAACAATGAATTTCAGAGGACAAAATTTTTTGACCGAAATGTACAGGGTTAACTAAGGTACTTTGGACCTTTTGCAATTAATTTCTATGAACTGGTGAGAGCTATGTTGTTCTAGTATTTTTTTATGAGTATAACTTGATGGTCCCTAAATCCTCAGCAAATTTGGCTATACTCGCATCAGCCATTTCCAAGAAAAAGGTGTCTGAATTACCCAAAAACTGCAATTTCCAGCCACTTTTCAGAGTCATCAAAAATAATCATTTTTGATTCGGCTAAAATTTTGTAGGAAGACGAGAGGACATTTCAGAAGAGTTATTCCGTTGAAATTTTACTAATAATGCTAATGGAAAAGTAATTAGAAGGATTCCAGAATTCTATATAGGACCCTACCATGGTGAGTACACCAAGTTGATTTTTGCTCTAAAATCTTTAAATTAAACTCGATTTTGAAACGGAGACCGGATTTGTGTTCGAATTTGATAACCATATGAATAAATAACAACAGAACTGAGAAATTCAACAATGAATTTCAGAGGACAAAAATTTTTGACCGAAATGTACAGGGTTAACTAAGGTACTTTTGGACCTTTTGCAATTAATTTCTATGAACTGGTGAGAGCTATGTTGTTCTAGTATTTTTTTATGAGTATAACTTGATGGTCCCTAAATCCTCAGCAAATTTGGCTATACTCGCATCAGCCATTTCCAAGAAAAAGGTGTCTGAATTACCCAAAAACTGCAATTTCCAGCCACTTTTCAGAGTCATCAAAAATAATCATTTTTGATTCGGCTAAAATTTTGTAGGAAGACGAGAGGACATTTCAAAGGAGTTATTCCGTTGAAATTTTACTAATAATGCTAATGGAAAAGTAATTAGAAGGATTCCAGAATTCTATATAGGACCCTACCATGGTGAGTACACTAAGTTGATTTTTGCTCTAAAATCTTTAAATTAAACTCGATTTTGAAACGGAGACCGGATTTGTGTTCGAATTTGATAACCATATGAATAAATAACAACAGAACTGAGAAATTCAACAATGAATTTCAGAGGACAAAAAATGTTTGACCGAAATGTACAGGGTTAACTAAGGTACTTTTGGACCTTTCGCAATTAATTTCTATGAACTGGTGAGAGCTATGTTGTTCTAGTATTTTTTTATGAGTATAACTTGATGGTCCCTAAATCCTCAGCAAATTTGGCTATACTCGCATCAGCCATTTCCAAGAAAAAGGTGTCTGAATTACCCAAAAACTGCAATTTCCAGCCACTTTTCAGAGTCATCAAAAATAATCATTTTTGATTCGGCTAAAATTTTGTAGGAAGACGAGAGGACATTTCAAAGGAGTTATTCCGTTGAAATTTTACTAATAATGCTAATGGAAAAGTAATTAGAAGGATTCCAGAATTCTATATAGGACCCTACCATGGTGAGTACACTAAGTTGATTTTTGCTCTAAAATCTTTAAATTAAACTCGATTTTGAAACGGAGACCGGATTTGTGTTCGAATTTGATAACCATATGAATAAATAACAACAGAACTGAGAAATTCAACAATGAATTTCAGAGGACAAAATTTTTGACCGAAATGTACAGGGTTAACTAAGGTACTTTTGGACCTTTTGCAATTAATTTCTATGAACTGGTGAGAGCTATGTTGTTCTAGTATTTTTTTATGAGTATAACTTGATGGTCCCTAAATCCTCAGCAAATTTGGCTATACTCGCATCAGCCATTTCCAAGAAAAAGGTGTCTGAATTACCCAAAAACTGCAATTTCCAGCCACTTTTCAGAGTCATCAAAAATAATCATTTTTGATTCGGCTAAAATTTTGTAGGAAGACGAGAGGACATTTCAAAAGAGTTATTCCGTTGAAATTTTACTAATAATGCTAATGGAAAAGTAATTAGAAGGATTCCAGAATTCTATATAGGACCCTACCATGGTGAGTACCCTAAGTTGATTTTTGCTCTAAAATCTTTAAATTAAACTCGATTTTGAAACGGAGACCGGATTTGTGTTCGAATTTGATAACCATATGAATAAATAACAACAGAACTGAGAAATTCAACAATGAATTTCAGAGGACAAAAATTTTTGACCGAAATGTACAGGGTTAACTAAGGTACTTTTGGACCTTTTGCAATTAATTTCTATGAACTGGTGAGAGCTATGTTGTTCTAGTATTTTTTTATGAGTATAACTTGATGGTCCCTAAATCCTCAGCAAATTTGGCTATACTCGCATCAGCCATTTCCAAGAAAAAGGTGTCTGAATTACCCAAAAACTGCAATTTCCAGCCACTTTTCAGAGTCATCAAAATAATCATTTTTGATTCGGCTAAAATTTTGTAGGAAGACGAGAGGACATTTCAAAGGAGTTATTCCGTTGAAATTTTACTAATAATGCTAATGGAAAAGTAATTAGAAGGATTCCAGAATTCTATATAGGACCCTACCATGGTGAGTACACCAAGTTGATTTTTGCTCTAAAATCTTTAAATTAAACTCGATTTTGAAACGGAGACCGGATTTGTGTTCGAATTTGATAACCATATGAATAAATAACAACAGAACTGAGAAATTCAACAATGAATTTCAGAGGACAAAATTTTTGACCGAAATGTACAGGGTTAACTAAGGTACTTTTGGACCTTTCGCAATTAATTTCTATGAACTGGTGAGAGCTATGATGTTCTAGTATTTTTTTATGAGTATAACTTGATGGTCCCTAAATCCTCAGCAAATTTGGCTATACTCGCATCAGCCATTTCCAAGAAAAAGGTGTCTGAATTACCCAAAAACTGCAATTTCCAGCCACTTTTCAGAGTCATCAAAAATAATCATTTTTGATTCGGCTAAAATTTTGTAGGAAGACGAGAGGACATTTCAAAAGAGTTATTCCGTTGAAATTTTACTAATAATGCTAATGGAAAAGTAATTAGAAGGATTCCAGAATTCTATATAGGACCCTACCATGGTGAGTACACCAAGTTGATTTTTGCTCTAAAATCTTTAAATTAAACTCGATTTTGAAACGGAGACCGGATTTGTGTTCGAATTTGATAACCATATGAATAAATAACAACAGAACTGAGAAATTCAACAATGAATTTCAGAGGACAAAATTTTTGACCGAAATGTACAGGGTTAACTAAGGTACTTTTGGACCTTTCGCAATTAATTTCTATGAACTGGTGAGAGCTATGATGTTCTAGTATTTTTTTATGAGTATAACTTGATGGTCCCTAAATCCTCAGCAAATTTGGCTATACTCGCATCAGCCATTTCCAAGAAAAAGGTGTCTGAATTACCCAAAAACTGCAATTTCCAGCCACTTTTCAGAGTCATCAAAAATAATCATTTTTGATTCGGCTAAAATTTTGTAGGAAGACGAGAGGACATTTCAGAAGAGTTATTCCGTTGAAATTTTACTAATAATGCTAATGGAAAAGTAATTAGAAGGATTCCAGAATTCTATATAGGCCCCTACCATGGTGAGTACACCAAGTTGATTTTTGCTCTAAAATCTTTAAATTAAACTCGATTTTGAAACGGAGACCGGATTTGTGTTCGAATTTGATAACCATATGAATAAATAACAACAGAACTGAGAAATTCAACAATGAATTTCAGAGGACAAAATTTTTGACCGAAATGTACAGGGTTAACTAAGGTACTTTTGGACCTTTCGCAATTAATTTCTATGAACTGGTGAGAGCTATGTTGTTCTAGTATTTTTTTATGAGTATAACTTGATGGTCCCTAAATCCTCAGCAAATTTGGCTATACTCGCATCAGCCATTTCCAAGAAAAAGGTGTCTGAATTACCCAAAAACTGCAATTTCCAGCCACTTTTCAGAGTCATCAAAAATAATCATTTTTGATTCGGCTAAAATTTTGTAGGAAGACGAGAGGACATTTCAAAGGAGTTATTCCGTTGAAATTTTACTAATAATGCTAATGGAAAAGTAATTAGAAGGATTCCAGAATTCTATAGGACCCTACCATGGTGAGTACACTAAGTTGATTTTTGCTCTAAAATCTTTAAATTAAACTCGATTTTGAAACGGAGACCGGATTTGTGTTCGAATTTGATAACCATATGAATAAATAACAACAGAACTGAGAAATTCAACAATGAATTTCAGAGGACAAAATTTTTGACCGAAATGTACAGGGTTAACTAAGGTACTTTTGGACCTTTTGCAATTAATTTCTATGAACTGGTGAGAGCTATGTTGTTCTAGTATTTTTTTATGAGTATAACTTGATGGTCCCTAAATCCTCAGCAAATTTGGCTATACTCGCATCAGCCATTTCCAAGAAAAAGGTGTCTGAATTACCCAAAAACTGCAATTTCCAGCCACTTTTCAGAGTCATCAAAAATAATCATTTTTGATTCGGCTAAAATTTTGTAGGAAGACGAGAGGACATTTCAAAGGAGTTATTCCGTTGAAATTTTGCTAATAATGCTAATGGAAAAGTAATTAGAAGGATTCCAGAATTCTATATAGGACCCTACCATGGTGAGTACACCAAGTTGATTTTTGCTCTAAAATCTTTAAATTAAACTCGATTTTGAAACGGAGACCGGATTTGTGTTCGAATTTGATAACCATATGAATAAATAACAACAGAACTGAGAAATTCAACAATGAATTTCAGAGGACAAAATTTTTTTGACCGAAATGTACAGGGTTAACTAAGGTACTTTTGGACCTTTTTGCAATTAATTTCTATGAACTGGTGAGAGCTATGTTGTTCTAGTATTTTTTTATGAGTATAACTTGATGGTCCCTAAATCCTCAGCAAATTTGGCTATACTCGCATCAGCCATTTCCAAGAAAAAGGTGTCTGAATTACCCAAAAACTGCAATTTCCAGCCACTTTTCAGAGTCATCAAAAATAATCATTTTTGATTCGGCTAAAATTTTGTAGGAAGACGAGAGGACATTTCAAAAGAGTTATTCCGTTGAAATTTTACTAATAATGCTAATGGAAAAGTAATTAGAAGGATTCCAGAATTCTATATAGGACCCTACCATGGTGAGTACACCTAAGTTGATTTTTGCTCTAAAATCTTTAAATTAAACTCGATTTTGAAACGGAGACCGGATTTGTGTTCGAATTTGATAACCATATGAATAAATAACAACAGAACTGAGAAATTCAACAATGAATTTCAGAGGACAAAATGTTTGACCGAAATGTACAGGGTTAACTAAGGTACTTTTGGACCTTTCGCAATTAATTTCTATGAACTGGTGAGAGCTATGTTGTTCTAGTATTTTTTTATGAGTATAACTTGATGGTCCCTAAATCCTCAGCAAATTTGGCTATACTCGCATCAGCCATTTCCAAGAAAAAGGTGTCTGAATTACCCAAAAACTGCAATTTCCAGCCACTTTTCAGAGTCATCAAAAATAATCATTTTTGATTCGGCTAAAATTTTGTAGGAAGACGAGAGGACATTTCAAAAGAGTTATTCCGTTGAAATTTTACTAATAATGCTAATGGAAAAGTAATTAGAAGGATTCCAGAATTCTATATAGGACCCTACCATGGTGAGTACACCAAGTTGATTTTTGCTCTAAAATCTTTAAATTAAACTCGATTTTGAAACGGAGACCGGATTTGTGTTCGAATTTGATAACCATATGAATAAATAACAACAGAACTGAGAAATTCAACAATGAATTTCAGAGGACAAAATTTTTTGACCGAAATGTACAGGGTTAACTAAGGTACTTTTGGACCTTTCGCAATTAATTTCTATGAACTGGTGAGAGCTATGATGTTCTAGTATTTTTTTATGAGTATAACTTGATGGTCCCTAAATCCTCAGCAAATTTGGCTATACTCGCATCAGCCATTTCCAAGAAAAAGGTGTCTGAATTACCCAAAAACTGCAATTTCCAGCCACTTTTCAGAGTCATCAAAATAATCATTTTTGATTCGGCTAAAATTTTGTAGGAAGACGAGAGGACATTTCAAAGGAGTTATTCCGTTGAAATTTTACTAATAATGCTAATGGAAAAGTAATTAGAAGGATTCCAGAATTCTATATAGGACCCTACCATGGTGAGTACACTAAGTTGATTTTTGCTCTAAAATCTTTAAATTAAACTCGATTTTGAAACGGAGACCGGATTTGTGTTCGAATTTGATAACCATATGAATAAATAACAACAGAACTGAGAAATTCAACAATGAATTTCAGAGGACAAAATTTTTGACCGAAATGTACAGGGTTAACTAAGGTACTTTTGGACCTTTCGCAATTAATTTCTATGAACTGGTGAGAGCTATGTTGTTCTAGTATTTTTTTATGAGTATAACTTGATGGTCCCTAAATCCTCAGCAAATTTGGCTATACTCGCATCAGCCATTTCCAAGAAAAAGGTGTCTGAATTACCCAAAAACTGCAATTTCCAGCCACTTTTCAGAGTCATCAAAAATGATCATTTTTGATTCGGCTAAAATTTTGTAGGAAGACGAGAGGACATTTCAAAGAGTTATTCCGTTGAAATTTTACTAATAATGCTAATGGAAAAGTAATTAGAAGGATTCCAGAATTCTATATAGGACCCTACCATGGTGAGTACACCAAGTTGATTTTTGCTCTAAAATCTTTAAATTAAACTCGATTTTGAAACGGAGACCGGATTTGTGTTCGAATTTGATAACCATATGAATAAATAACAACAGAACTGAGAAATTCAACAATGAATTTCAGAGGACAAAATTTTTTGACCGAAATGTACAGGGTTAACTAAGGTACTTTTGGACCTTTCGCAATTAATTTCTATGAACTGGTGAGAGCTATGATGTTCTAGTATTTTTTTATGAGTATAACTTGATGGTCCCTAAATCCTCAGCAAATTTGGCTATACTCGCATCAGCCATTTCCAAGAAAAAGGTGTCTGAATTACCCAAAAACTGCAATTTCCAGCCACTTTTCAGAGTCATCAAAAATAATCATTTTTGATTCGGCTAAAATTTTGTAGGAAGACGAGAGGACATTTCAAAGGAGTTATTCCGTTGAAATTTTACTAATAATGCTAATGGAAAAGTAATTAGAAGGATTCCAGAATTCTATATAGGACCCTACCATGGTGAGTACACCAAGTTGATTTTTGCTCTAAAATCTTTAAATTAAACTCGATTTTGAAACGGAGACCGGATTTGTGTTCGAATTTGATAACCATATGAATAAATAACAACAGAACTGAGAAATTCAACAATGAATTTCAGAGGACAAAATTTTTTGACCGAAATGTACAGGGTTAACTAAGGTACTTTTGGACCTTTTGCAATTAATTTCTATGAACTGGTGAGAGCTATGTTGTTCTAGTATTTTTTTATGAGTATAACTTGATGGTCCCTAAATCCTCAGCAAATTTGGCTATACTCGCATCAGCCATTTCCAAGAAAAAGGTGTCTGAATTACCCAAAAACTGCAATTTCCAGCCACTTTTCAGAGTCATCAAAAATAATCATTTTTGATTCGGCTAAAATTTTGTAGGAAGACGAGAGGACATTTCAAAGAGTTATTCCGTTGAAATTTTACTAATAATGCTAATGGAAAAGTAATTAGAAGGATTCCAGAATTCTATATAGGACCCTACCATGGTGAGTACACTAAGTTGATTTTTGCTCTAAAATCTTTAAATTAAACTCGATTTTGAAACGGAGACCGGATTTGTGTTCGAATTTGATAACCATATGAATAAATAACAACAGAACTGAGAAATTCAACAATGAATTTCAGAGGACAAAATTTTTTGACCGAAATGTACAGGGTTAACTAAGGTACTTTTGGACCTTTCGCAATTAATTTCTATGAACTGGTGAGAGCTATGTTGTTCTAGTATTTTTTTATGAGTATAACTTGATGGTCCCTAAATCCTCAGCAAATTTGGCTATACTCGCATCAGCCATTTCCAAGAAAAAGGTGTCTGAATTACCCAAAAACTGCAATTTCCAGCCACTTTTCAGAGTCATCAAAAATAATCATTTTTGATTCGGCTAAAATTTTGTAGGAAGACGAGAGGACATTTCAAAGGAGTTATTCCGTTGAAATTTTACTAATAATGCTAATGGAAAAGTAATTAGAAGGATTCCAGAATTCTATATAGGACCCTACCATGGTGAGTACACTAAGTTGATTTTTGCTCTAAAATCTTTAAATTAAACTCGATTTTGAAACGGAGACCGGATTTGTGTTCGAATTTGATAACCATATGAATAAATAACAACAGAACTGAGAAATTCAACAATGAATTTCAGAGGACAAAATTTTTGACCGAAATGTACAGGGTTAACTAAGGTACTTTTGGACCTTTCGCAATTAATTTCTATGAACTGGTGAGAGCTATGTTGTTCTAGTATTTTTTTATGAGTATAACTTGATGGTCCCTAAATCCTCAGCAAATTTGGCTATACTCGCATCAGCCATTTCCAAGAAAAAGGTGTCTGAATTACCCAAAAACTGCAATTTCCAGCCACTTTTCAGAGTCATCAAAAATAATCATTTTTGATTCGGCTAAAATTTTGTAGGAAGACGAGAGGACATTTCAAAAGAGTTATTCCGTTGAAATTTTACTAATAATGCTAATGGAAAAGTAATTAGAAGGATTCCAGAATTCTATATAGGACCCTACCATGGTGAGTACACCAAGTTGATTTTTGCTCTAAAATCTTTAAATTAAACTCGATTTTGAAACGGAGACCGGATTTGTGTTCGAATTTGATAACCATATGAATAAATAACAACAGAACTGAGAAATTCAACAATGAATTTCAGAGGACAAAATTTTTTGACCGAAATGTACAGGGTTAACTAAGGTACTTTTGGACCTTTTGCAATTAATTTCTATGAACTGGTGAGAGCTATGTTGTTCTAGTATTTTTTTATGAGTATAACTTGATGGTCCCTAAATCCTCAGCAAATTTGGCTATACTCGCATCAGCCATTTCCAAGAAAAAGGTGTCTGAATTACCCAAAAACTGCAATTTCCAGCCACTTTTCAGAGTCATCAAAAATAATCATTTTTGATTCGGCTAAAATTTTGTAGGAAGACGAGAGGACATTTCAAAGGAGTTATTCCGTTGAAATTTTACTAATAATGCTAATGGAAAAGTAATTAGAAGGATTCCAGAATTCTATATAGGACCCTACCATGGTGAGTACACCAAGTTGATTTTTGCTCTAAAATCTTTAAATTAAACTCGATTTTGAAACGGAGACCGGATTTGTGTTCGAATTTGATAACCATATGAATAAATAACAACAGAACTGAGAAATTCAACAATGAATTTCAGAGGACAAAATTTTTTGACCGAAATGTACAGGGTTAACTAAGGTACTTTTGGACCTTTTGCAATTAATTTCTATGAACTGGTGAGAGCTATGTTGTTCTAGTATTTTTTTATGAGTATAACTTGATGGTCCCTAAATCCTCAGCAAATTTGGCTATACTCGCATCAGCCATTTCCAAGAAAAAGGTGTCTGAATTACCCAAAAACTGCAATTTCCAGCCACTTTTCAGAGTCATCAAAAATAATCATTTTTGATTCGGCTAAAATTTTGTAGGAAGACGAGAGGACATTTCAAAGGAGTTATTCCGTTGAAATTTTACTAATAATGCTAATGGAAAAGTAATTAGAAGGATTCCAGAATTCTATATAGGACCCTACCATGGTGAGTACACTAAGTTGATTTTTGCTCTAAAATCTTTAAATTAAACTCGATTTTGAAACGGAGACCGGATTTGTGTTCGAATTTGATAACCATATGAATAAATAACAACAGAACTGAGAAATTCAACAATGAATTTCAGAGGACAAAAATTTTTGACCGAAATGTACAGGGTTAACTAAGGTACTTTTGGACCTTTCGCAATTAATTTCTATGAACTGGTGAGAGCTATGTTGTTCTAGTATTTTTTTATGAGTATAACTTGATGGTCCCTAAATCCTCAGCAAATTTGGCTATACTCGCATCAGCCATTTCCAAGAAAAAGGTGTCTGAATTACCCAAAAACTGCAATTTCCAGCCACTTTTCAGAGTCATCAAAAATAATCATTTTTGATTCGGCTAAAATTTTGTAGGAAGACGAGAGGACATTTCAAAAGAGTTATTCCGTTGAAATTTTACTAATAATGCTAATGGAAAAGTAATTAGAAGGATTCCAGAATTCTATATAGGACCCTACCATGGTGAGTACACCAAGTTGATTTTTGCTCTAAAATCTTTAAATTAAACTCGATTTTGAAACGGAGACCGGATTTGTGTTCGAATTTGATAACCATATGAATAAATAACAACAGAACTGAGAAATTCAACAATGAATTTCAGAGGACAAAATTTTTTGACCGAAATGTACAGGGTTAACTAAGGTACTTTTGGACCTTTTGCAATTAATTTCTATGAACTGGTCAGAGCTATGTTGTTCTAGTATTTTTTTATGAGTATAACTTGATGATCCCTAAATCCTCAGCAAATTTGGCTATACTCGCATCAGCCATTTCCAAGAAAAAGGTGTCTGAATTACCCAAAAACTGCAATTTCCAGCCACTTTTCAGAGTGACTTTTGGAAAAACGACAATTGTCCAAGTATGTTTGGATATTCTTCAAGCAGAATTGATTCTAATTGAGAAAATATAATTCTGGGAATTTTAAAATCAAAATTGACGTCGGAAATCAAATTTGAGAAACGTGAAAAATGCTAAAATCATCATTTTTGATTCGGCTGAAATTTTGTAGGAAGACGAGAGGACATTTCAAAAGAGTTATTCCGTTGAAATTTTGCCCCTACTGTACCCCTCCTTTTCCTCTGCCGCCATATTACGGTGGTAAGAAAAGTGTAAACATCATAGCGCGTGCACGCAATATACCATCCAGCATTGCTTTTCAACACATTGTTATAAGTTATTTATTTTTATGGTGTGTAATTGCGAAGCATTTGGATGTACAAACTAAAGATCCAAGAGGGATGGAAATAATAATGTCACATTCTAGTACTGTTATTCTAAGTACTGCATTCTAGTAGTAGGTCATTCTAGTACTGGCTTTCAGAGAGGTAAGACGTGTGTCAGGTAGCTCCAGACCAATTCTTGAGTGCAATGATTGAAGTGAGTGTGTGGCGGGCAAGGATTGCCACGTGGGCCGGTAAAACCCACAAGACCGGCGCGGGTAGTGTTGTGTGTTACTCGATTCAATGAATCTCTTCCAATAACAATATTTTGTGCCGCAGTGATAAGTGTTATGTTGGTTATCGGTGGTGTGGAAACTAATCCTGGCCCTACCACAGACGAGAAGCTGGACAGTATCATGGCTAAACTAGAAAAAATTGATCTATTAGACTCTGTACAAGAAAATGTGATCGGAATTAAGAATCAACTAGAGGGAATGGAACAGAAAGTGACGATACTACAAACAAAGGTTGAGACCATGGGTGAGATCATTCAAACTCTCGAAGACAATAAGCTAATTTAAATGACCGCATTAAAAAACTGGAGAAAAAACGGACTATTTGGAAAACCAAAGTCGAAGAAACAACCTCGTGTTC
Source organism: Brachyptera putata (assembly GCA_907164805.1). Lineage (NCBI taxonomy): Eukaryota > Metazoa > Arthropoda > Insecta > Plecoptera > Taeniopterygidae > Brachyptera > Brachyptera putata. Next base: position 8,774,903 of record OU015462.1, on the reverse strand, counting down.
CGTGGTCTCCCTGAAAGAAACGGCGTAGAATCCTGGGATGAGTGTGAGAACCTAATTATATACTTGGTTAATCGCAAACTAGGTGTAGATTTGAGGGCGTACGATATAGAAAGAGCCCAACGTATTTCGGGACGTAATAGCCCTCGCGCCATTGTTGTTAAACTCAATTCTTTCAAAAAACGCGATGAGATTTTCCGAGCCAAAAAAAAACCCATGAACACCAACATTGTCATTCTTGAAGATTTCTCCCAGCGAGTTATAAATCAGCGCCGCATCCTGATTGCAATCATGATGCCGTGGTAGTGTTCGACGAACTCAAAGTGAATGGCAAGCTGTATTGTTGTGTAGACGAAGCGACCGGCTGGATTGTACCGTTGTACATTAAACGTCAACCGACGACAGAACTCCCACCTCCACCAATGACGACGCTGTCGATTCATCATCGTCTTGATCAAGATAACATTCAGCCGCAACAACTTCAACATCCTCGAATTAATCCAAAAAGAGTAGCTGATCAACAACAACAAGATCAACATCAACCGGATCGACATGGCCAACAGCAAAAGCATCCCCTCCCCCAACACAGCATCCCACAAGCCAGCCAGACTTGTGCGACGTTATCTTCTGGCGTGAACAATGGCACAAGCGGATATGGTCGTGGACAGCATACAGGTGCAGCAGTGACCCCCTACCTGCCCAGACAAAGTGCGAGACTTCACAGCCGGCCGACAGGAAGCCAACCCCCCAACATAGGAAACCATAAGCAGTGATACACCTGAGGTATGGAGTGAGAGTCGTGCAGAACATGTCTATAATTGGTCAGATAATATTAATCATTTCAATGTAAATACTATAATTCAGGGGTGCCGTTTCCACGGATTTTATCCGTTCTTACGGATTTTCAGGCTCTTACAAGGACCACTGGATTTTTATCTTCATTTACGGATTTTTTGCTTTTTCGGTATTTCAGTATATACGCAGTCGAGTTTGAACTTTTTAAAAATAAACCGCGCCATTACAGATAGTATGACGCGTCACGACTCACGATGTGCGCTCACGATGTGCGCATGGCACAAGTTTGGCAACACCGCGCATCTCAGTAGTTGTTTACCAAACGAGTCGCAACACGCATGTCGACGGCTAGTGCATCTTTGGTCTAGTGCGACGTTACTCGTGTTTACACCTCAAGATGAATAAGCGGAAGCGATCTCCTACAAGATCCCAATTTGTACAAAAATATCGAAGCGAGTGGGAGAAAGAGTTAAAATGGTTGAAAAAAGGAAAATCTGAAACGAGTGCCTTGTGTATCTCTTGTAGTGCCGATCTGCAAATTGGTATGGGTGGATTGAAAGATTTACGGCGTCATGCATCCTCGGAATACCACAGAAAAAATGAACGAGCTAAAGTGACCAGTTCTTCCATGGATAATTTCATAATCCAAGAAAATCACGCAAGTGTTGACGCGAATTTACTGTGGGCAAACTTTGTAACAGAAAATAACCTGTCCATCAATTTGAGTGAAAAATTCTCAAAACTCGTCCCTAAAATGTTCCCAGACAGTGCTATTGCCTCCAAGTTCCATTGCGGGCGCACCAAAACAGGCCAAATCATTGAGCAAGCGTTGGGAGAAATCTTGAAAGAAGAGATTGTAGACAAAATGAAGAATTCGTTCTTCACGTTGTTGTTGGATGAATCAACAGACAAAGCCACCCTACGCCAACTGGTTATAATGTGTCGGGTGTTGGGTGATATGAAAGTGGATACTTACTTGTATGAAGTGGTTGCATTTGAAGGTTCAGCCACAGGCGAGAACTTGTTCAACATAGTGGACAATGCGTTTAAGGCTGACAATATTTCTTGGAACAAGTGTATTAGTATGTCGTCAGACGGGGCCAGAGCGATGGTGGGAGAATTTAATTCGGTGCTCTCTCGCGTTAAGAAGCAGCAAGGCAGTGTGTGGTTTTTACATTGCACATGCCATGTGGCCCATTTGGCAGCTTCACATGCTTGCAATCAACTTCCCGATGTATGTGAACAATTTACACGAGATGTTTATTCATTCTTCAAAACGTCTGGCAAACGGCAGAGTGACTTTCGAGAGATACAGGAAAGTTTACACTTGGGTACTCTTAAACTGCTTCGACCCTGTTTCACTAGATGGCTCGCTATGTGGGAGTGTGTCACCAGAATTCTCAAGCAGTGGCCTGCGCTGAAGGTTTATTTTGAGCAAAAAATAGACGAGAAGGAAGCTAAACTTGAATCAGTGCAACGAATCAGAGAGACTCTCAACTCGAACTACAGCAGACTTTACTTCTTGTTTTTGGAGGCAATTTTGCCACGATTCACAAAGTTCAATACAATGTTTCAACATGAGAGACCATTCATTCATAAACTACACAAGGAGATAGGTACACTGCTGCGCCTATTTCTGGCAAGCTTTGTGAAGTTTTCTGTTCTACAGCAAAGTGACTTTCTCAATGATGAAATTGACTTTTCCAAGAAGAATCAACTGTCTGATGCAGGCCTTTTCATTGGGCAAAAAGCTAGAAACCTTTTGGAAGAGGACAGTGCGAGTGCCGAGCCTACCATCACTGATGCAAATATGAAGGAATTCTTTGCCAATATTCGTGACTTCTTTGAGATGGGTACCAAGGAGATGTACAGACTACTGCCATTCAAGGATGATGTCTTGAAGAATGTAACCATATTCGACCCTGCACAAAAGTCATCAGGTGACTGGGAAAAAATAGAAGGTAAGCTTAAATGCCACATTTTGTTAGGGCCTACTATAAAATAATGAAAAATATAAACAAACTATTATATTCTTTTCTGCTTATTGATTCTAGGATTGGTGAGGAGGTTTCCTAACATCATTTCTGACGAAGAAATAGATGCACTGAACACTGAGTTCATTGCATTTTCGCTGTGTGACCTTCCTGAAGGGGTCAGTGCGTCGGACGACATTGATGTCTATTGGAACAAAGTGTCAACAAAATGCCCTGAATTCCCTACGTTATGTAAACTTGCTAAAGCGATGCTGATCCTACCCCATAGCAATGCACAGGTAGAAAGAGTGTTTAGCAGCCTAACTCTCATTAAAACTTCTCATCGTACCTCACTCTCCGCTCCTATGTTAAATGCCCTTATGCTGTGCTCAAACAGGAAAAGGATTTGTGAATTCAAACCTACGAACAGGATGCGAACAATAGCGAAACACCTGAAGAAGAAATCTACTGATCCACCGGAAAACGATGCCTAAATCAAGCTTGCTTCTTGTGTAAATGTGTAAAGACTGTTCAAGTTGACTATTAACAATATTGACTTATGTTTCAAATTGAAATCATGGATAAAAACTTGTGTTCGAGCAAAAAACCGCTTTTTAATTTGTGTCAAGGATTTTCAAGGATTTTTGAGGTGCTGGGACAGGAATTGAAATTCAAGTTGGTGGCACCCCTGCTATAATTTATTCAGAAACTCTGTCATGTAAAAAATATTTTCCAAACACTGGTACTAGCATTCTGCATTTGAATATAAGAAGCATAATTAAAAACTTTGATGATCTACTTGTTCTATAAGAAGACATGAAACTAGACTTTGCTGTCATTGTATTAACCGAGGCGCATATAGGAAACAGAGAAGTTACTCAGTCTATACCTAATTATAAAACCATTTCTAGCAATAGTAGCAATAATCCGACAAAAAACGACGGAATTGTTTCACTTGTACACACTTCTTTCTCCATAGAATTAATTAATCTTTCAACAACCAAATCTAATAGCTTGATAATCAAATTGTCCAGTAATGTCAATCATGAAAAATTGTACTAGTTTCTGTATATCGTTCTCCTTCCTTTAAAGATCCATCAGTATTTATACGCAGTCTAGATAATATATTAAGCCATTTGAGGAATGATTTGGAATTGAATAAACTGAGAACAATAATTATAGGCGATCTCAATATGAATATTTTAGATGATAATGACAAACATGCTGAAGATTATGTGAATGCACTCAGTCAGTATGGTTTTATGTCATGTATTAATGATTATACAAGAGTAACTGAGACCTCTAGAAGTTGTCTAGATCATATCTTTATACGTCATCCCCCTAGTTCACATAATAACTTAGCCACAGCTGCTATTCTCCAATCAACCATTACAGATCACTATCCAATTATGATGAATATGCAACATACGAAAAATAACACATCTAAAAATAATAGTAACAACCCTAAATCGATCAAAAAATTCACTATAAACTACCCCCTACTAAACTTAATATTAGAGTATGAAGATTGGTCAACAGTGATAAACAGCAATGATGCTAACGTAGCTTCAACTAATTTTGTCTCAATTCTTAAACATCATATAAATTCTGCAACCCAATCTAAATCAATGAAAGTAAACTGTAAAAACCAAAAAATTAAACCGTGGATTACTCACGGACTAATTATTGCCATAAGGCAAAGAGACAGACTATGGAAAAAAGTGAAAAACTCAGTCGACCTGGCATCTTAACGTAAACTGACAAATAAATATGTGAAATATAGAAATAATGTGAATAGGCTGTTGAAAAAAACCATAAACGAATTCTACAAACAAAAATTGAATATTGCAAATAACAATCCCAAGAAAGTTTGGGAAATTATCAATGAAATAACTAAAGGAAAGTGTGACAGCTGTGAAATAAATAAAATAGAATTAGATAACGAGATAATTATAACTACAGAAAATCCCAAACTGGTTGTAAATTCTTTCAACAATTTTTTTGCGGACATTGGAAAAAATTAAGCTGATAAGATATATAATAGAATTAGCACACTTGATCATTAAAACATAAATCTACCATCACGTCGAACAAATACGTCAATATACTTCATCGCTACCAATAATGCAGAAGTCTCTAAATTTATACTCGAGCTCAAAAATAGGTCAGCGCCTGGGAATGATGAAATTAACAATGTCACTCTCAAGGAAATCAGGGCAAGTATCATAAATCCTCTTGTACATATTTTTAATCTATGTCTAAATACGGGTATTTTTCCTAACATATTAAAGGACTCTGTTATTAAACCAATTTTCAAAAGTGGATCTAAGACTGAAATAACGAATTATCGACCTATATCTCTCACAAGCAGTTGCGCTAAACTTATTGAAAAATGTATCAAATTTAGATTAATTAAATATTTAGAACAAAGATATAATATCCGCTAACCAATTTGGTTTCAGAGAGGGAATGGGAACGCATTCAGCCATATACGAACTTACTTCTGAAATCTATCAATCACTAGATAATAACGAAAAAGTTCTCACAATTTTTTTAGACCTAGCTATAATGCTTTCGATACTGTTTCCCATAAAATACTTTTCGTCAAATTGGAGGCTGCAGGTATAAGAGGTATTGCACTTGATCTCATTAAAAGCTACCTTGAAAATAGAAAGCAATTCACAAAAATATCTAACCATCTTAGCAATGCCAGAACTGTTGAATATGGAGTGCCACAAGGCACGGTTTTAGGGCCGATATTATTTTTACTATACATTAACGATTTGTGTAATATTGATCTTAATGGTAAAGTAATTTCTTTTGCTGATGACACAGCCTTAATATTTAGAAGTCACTCGTGGGAAACCGTATTTCAAAAAGCTAATGAAGGTTTTGAAATAGCTAGTAACTGGCTAGATAAAAACCTACTTACACTTAACGTGAAAAAAAAACAAATTTATACATTTTAATATCCGTAAACCTCATAATCTAGAACAATACTTCCATCTACTTAATAAAATAGAACCTGTCAGCTCTATTAAATACCTAGGAGTCACTATTGACCAAAATCTAAAATGGGATGAACATATAAAAGATAGTGCAAATAAAATCAGAAGAAGTATTTATAAATTTGTTCAATTACGTAATATAATAGATTTCATCACAATAAAAAAAGTGTACTATGCTCTAGTTCAATCTATAATTCAATTTGGCATTATAGGATGGGGTGGTGTTTATCAAACTAGTTTAGATCCCATAGTGAGAGCTCAAAGACTAATTATGAAAATCTGCTTGAAAAAATGGAAAGATTACCCCACTGACAAACTTTTTGAGGAATTCCAAGCCCTAGATGTTCGTCAAATATATATGCAAAACAAGTCCTACTTTACATGACTCACGATTCCCCATTCGAATGCATCGACCACAGGCACAACACTCGACTAAGAGCATCAGGTGGTACACGTACCCTAAGAAAGACCAAGAGATTTGGACAAAATCATGCTACATATATAGGTCCTAAATTATACAATAGCTTACCAACCAAAATTCGAAGAATAAAATCAGCAAATAAATTAAAACTCGAACTAACTAAATGGATCAAAATTAAAGGACGCAATTACATTGATGACATAATTAGTATCCCATATTTTAATAATCGTCAATAGTGAATACTATTCACTATACTGAATACTCTTACAAAATATAATTATCTTCTGAATTCATCCAATAAATTTTTTTGAAATAGCTACGATACAGGAAGTTATTAATATTATTACTTTATTCAATTAATATAAACATGCTAAACAATTATGCCATGGCACCTTGTTCAACCATTTCTGTATTCTGTAACCATTGATATACATTAGATTGGACCATCAGAATTATTAATTTGTTATATCATTATCTGTTATGTGTTATTGTGAAATCTCATTAATTTCACTCGTCCATCAATTCTCCAAGCTATTATTAGTTAATATTGTGGCATACTAGTCTCTGGACCAATTCATTATATATAGAATAAAGACTTATTATTATTTCAATCCCTATTTAATCTAAGTGCAAACACAAGATTCTTTCTTTCTTGCACTTAGTAACATATTTTCCTTTCAAATCATACGTAATTGTTCTTACTTTAATTATTGATATATTCCTACACTCCTTGATATTATAATATATTCATTCACTTTCTGATACCAATTTCAATATCATCAATATTACTATTATTACTATCTCTATTACTATCATTATTATTATATCTTCATTTCTTTTATTATTATTATTATCATTTCTCACATAATATTTTGTCATTATGCAATTTTTATCATCGATTATGTATGTAATTTATGTGTATTGTAATATGTTATTTATAAGACAGAGAAAATAAATGAATAAATAAAACATTTCACAAGTGAGAATTGAGCAAATAATTCATTGAACTTATTGATAATAATGATGATGATAATGAGAAAAAGTGACTTCACTTCTGAGTGTAAGCCTATAGGCTTAAATAGAACTAATTACAATAAAGGCTATTGGTTCAGTTGTAAAACAGGCTTCAATATATTGTAATTAAATTAAAATGTAGGCCTATATCATTTGTTTTCTTAACATCCATGCTACTCACTGCTAACTAGAGTAGGCCTAACTCCATGCTAACTAGGGCCTACAAACTGTTCTGTCCAAGACATTAGCAACTAACAAATATGTAAATATGTATTGTAGATTCCTCAAAGAACCCCAAAAGAAGAAATGGGAATTGGCCATATAATTGGATGAGCGAAGCGAAGACTCAATTACACTTGACCCGAAAAAAATGTACATGTTTTTTTTTTTTTTTTTTTTTTGTTCGCGCTCTACAGGTCAAACGAAAATTCAAATTCAATTGAAACTTGGCAAGCCCAAGTGTCATCATCTGGATTGAATCTCATTGATTTTTATGCGCAATCGATTGCACCACTTCTGAGAAAACTAATTTTCCATTTTCCAAATTACCCATAAGAATAAGCCGGAGAAAAATTTTCGTACAAAAAATGTCCTTCAAAAAAATTAAAATTTTCACCGAATTTCAATATAATAATGATACACATGATTCCAAACTTTCACTGGAATCCAATCAGTCGTTTAGATATAAAAAATTATATAATGACATTTTTGTGCATCATTCAAAGCTATTAAGAAAACCATTTAAATCCAAGCAACAAGTGTCACCAATTATTGAAGAACTATTAAAACAAAGCCTTCTTTATTATCAAAGATATTATTTAGAATGAGTAATGAATATAATTGGATCTCAAGGTGTATATATTGTATCTTAGATTGCATCTAATATTTCCTTCATGATGAGAATAGTCTACGAAATAAATCAACCGAATGAAAACATTAATTTTTAATTTGAATGCCGTCAAAACATCAACTTGATTTAACTTTTTGAAATAATTCAGTTTCATTCTTATTAGCTCATCCATCAACGTGGAAACACATAACGCGTTTTCCTAGTAGTTCCTATAATAGCTAGACTTGGTCATTTACTTCAATCATAGGTTGTTATAAATAATAATTGTTATTTAAATAATATCACTGTATTTTATTCAATATTTTTTTATTACATTTCAATTAATATTATTATTATTGATATATTATTAGGAATTTTATTATTATTGATACCGGTAGGCCTACATGTCATTTATAATTTTAGGTCCTATTGATTGGTGGTTATTTTTCAAGTAATATACAAGGCTGAGTGCATGTTTATTGGTTCTTAATTTGTGCATATTTGTTGAAATAAGACTGAATTTTGTAATATTATGTAGCTCTAGGCTTACTATTGATAGTATTTTATATTAAATTATTATGGATGGCACAAGTATTGGCAACAACTTTTCCTAAATGTTCTCAGACTGAGGCCTATACTTGATGAGTTTGAGTCTGAAAACATTCAGGAATTCTTGGGCAAATCACAGAAATATTATAATACTAACTCTGTAATTAATTTTGTCCAAGTTTCATGAAAGTACCGGACAAGAAGCAAAGACATGATACTAGCTAGCTGCCATTTTCATAAAATATTTTAATCCATTAAAATAGCAAACAACAATAACACAACTTCTCTTGTCATCTTCCATGCCTACAAATTCCTTCTCTATTTGTGTTTAGTTAGTAGTTGAATAATATTTATAATTTCAATTATTGTAGGCTTGGTATAACTATTTTACCATATTAACAAGAATAATCATGATGATATCTTATATTATTACTGACGTCTGAAGCATCTAGTCCCATTTTAATAATTAATAAATATATTATAGAATGACAGATATTGGTATGTTTTCAATGCTAGTCGTGGTTTCTTGCCCTCCTCAATATGGCTGCCGTGAGAGAGAGAGAGAAGATGTGAGGAGTGGGGGTGGCTTCATACCGCTGCATGCTCGGTACCGTGCCATAGCCTCTCCAGATAACTTATATTAAATCCTCCTAGGTTGTAGTAGAGTAGTTCTAGTAAGAGTATTAGGAATTGCCTGGTAATGAAAGATTATTGTTCCCGTAACAAATCATCGACCCCACTGACAGCTGACATTTGGTAGCATTAAACAAGTGATAAGCGCCTAGGGAAACATATAGAACAGAATTATATCAAATATATATAGCATAGATAGGGAAGCAGGTTACGCGTAGGCGTAATGGAACTATAATGTGATGATAAAGATGATGGCCACAACAGATGGCTGTTCAAATTAATTCCTCGACTGCCTTCTTCAGTTGCCAGGGCTCTCTGTGTGGAATCTAATGAACTACGTGAACACACGCTTGGTGTGTCCGTTCTGGCGATTAGACATGGCCGTGTTGCGCGGCTATTCGCAAGACCCACACAACCCGGTTGTGGGAATAGAGATTGGGGGTCTTACTGGCACGAACGGTTCTTGGGAATAGCAGTTCAGGTTGCTGAGGCACAACCCGCACAAACGTTCGTGGGAATAGGGTCCGCCCAAAAAATATCAAGTGAAAAAATAAATTTGAGCCGAATGTACAAGGCTAACCTATTTTCTGACCTTCTGCAACCAATTTCTATGAACTGGTAATAGACCTATGATGATCTATTATATTTTTATGATCATAACTTTGGAATCTTCAAATCATTAGTATATTACGTACTTGAAATTACTTAATAAAAGTGTCTGAATGACCAAATACTGCAATTATTAGTGAATTTTCAGAACGAATTTTTGAAATAACGACAATTGTCCAATTATCTTCTGATATTCACCTAGAAGAATTGATACAAAGGAAGAAAATGTACTTTTGAGAGATTTTAAAACCAAAATTCAAATCAGAAGTCATAATTCAAAAACGTTGTTATGGCTCGTAACAATACCAGAATCAAATAACCATATTAGAACATATTGACGCTTTGAAATACTATATTTACTTATTTACTCACTCAGTACATTTTCTTTATCTCTAACTTTCATGAACAGAAAACAAAAACTCTTCTGTTTTTCTCAACAATCAATCATTTCTACTCAGCCGGACATGCCAAGTAGAAGATGGCGGTGGTTTTTGCACTCTCTTGCACAGTCACTGCCCTCTGGCTACATCCATCTAATTAGGTGAGGCCTAACAACGTAAAAGTTGACAAAGAATCATGATTTTTCATTCGGCCAAAATTTGATGGACGTTGAAAGAATATTTCGAAAACACACTTCCGTTGAAATTTTCACAATTTTTTGTTTCTAGGAATTACACAAATTCTATATAGGCCCCTGTAGGCCTCCAACATATAGGCCTATAACAAGTTGATTTTTGTTATGTAAACAACTTCAGAATCCTTAAATCATTAGCAAATTTGTCTACGCTCGCTCAAGCCGTTACCAAAATAAACGTGTCTGAATTACCAAAAAAATGCAATTTCAAGTGAATTTTCAGGAAGGACTACTGAAATAATGACAATTGTCCCATTATCTTTTGATATTCAGCTATAACACATGATTCTGAGGAAGAAAATAGTATTCATGGAATTTCAAAACCAAAATAACAGTCAAGAATCAAATTTTAAAATAATGGCAAAAAATATGGTTTTCATTCGGCTACAATTTTTTTAGGACGAAAAGAAGACACTTAAAAACCCAATTCCGTTGAAATTTCTCCAAATTTAATATTCTTCAAGTAATTACAAGGATTAAAATTTCTATATATGCCCCTCTATGACATAATTATGTACCAAGTTGATTTTTACTATGGTTGCCAATTGATCAAGAAAACTTAAACTACACCGAAATGTGCTATATCGAAAATCGATCGGAAATATCGAAATAGTAAGAATTCCATTCGATATCGAATTGAAATGATGATATCGGATATCGATCAAAATATTTCAAGTGTTGAATCATGTTCATTTAGTCGTCTGTTATCTCTTTGCGAGGAAAAGTGATAATCTGCCTTTGTGTTGTGTCGATACTCACACTTCCACCATCGACAAATGACTGGCAACACCAACACCCATACAGAATGGGCACAATTAGACAGAGACTGTTGGTTGTCAGTGTCAAACACGCGATTGTTCCACCAAAGTTTTCTTAACATGGTGCTTATAATACTTGATAAATGACTCTTTGTTGGGGTATCATATCACTTTACGGGTATCAGTCCACTTGATTAGTCACATAGTCCTCCCACCTGTTTATTTACTCGATATCGAAGTAATCGAAAATCCAATGAATTGATTCGATATCAAATCGAAATGATGATATCGAAAATCGATCGAAATATTTGATATCGATTGGCAACCCTAATTTTTACTCTAAAACCATTAGACGAGCTTTAGCGACGATTCGATTTGACATAGGCCTACTGAAAAAAACTGTTGTTCGTTTTTATGTTGTTTTTTTTCATGTTTTTTTGTCGGTTCTCCACAGGTCAAACGGCTACAGCTATCAACTTCAAACTTTTTTTCAATATGGTTCCTCATCTAACTTGGATCTGTATAGTTTCGTGGCATTATCGGAGGGTAACTTTTTTTTAGATTAATTTTCAAATTTCAAAAATACCCATTAGAATAACATGACAGAAAAAATATATATATATATTTTCCAAAAAAATGAAATTTCACGTGAAGTTGAATTACATTTTGATACACGTTTCTAAAAAATTTCAGCTTGATCGGGTCAGCCATTTTGAAGAAAAAACATAAAATGTGCTAAATTGGTACCACTCGAGGCAGTTTTTACTAGGGATGTTGGCGGAAACCCGGGTACGACCAATTTTCAATGAAACCCGGGTTCGAACAATTACCCGTCGGGTCCGAAATGTCTTTTTTCTGGTCTTTATTCTCCTGTGTACGATGTTTTTGGTCCGGTGTATAAGTGTAGGCGCGCACTTCTCTCTCTCTACCCCGCCCCCTCACGAACCAATCACTACTGCAGCAGCATGCATGTGACCTTGACTGCTCACTTTACTGCTGTGCCTTGTGTTACACACACACACACGCGTTGCCCATAGCAACCAAGTGACGCTGTCCAGATGTGCTAGTGTCACATTACTTTAAATGAGCTTTTGACATTTGTTTGTTTCCCTGTTGCTGTTAGAGAGGAAATATTATTTAAATCCCATCTGAATTCTAACAATGAAAAGTGATCATTATTGCCTTTTTAAAATACTTCCATCATGGATTTTATTTGTCGCCATAAAGCAAGGCGCTCATACACAACGTCTTGCCTAGCCCCCCCTAAGGGGCCTCCCACCCATGATCAGCTGTTACTGATGTCCCTGCTATTGCAACATTCTGATCAGTGACTCAGTGTGCTTCCAAGCCCTGAGACTAGAGGTCAGAGGTCATGCTAACCTATAGAGTGATGATTGGATTAAAGAAAATGACGTTTCTTTTTATGAATAAAGGTGATTTAGGGATTTATTTTTGTAGAAAAACCCGGGTAGCAGTCGGGTGATGAAGACGGGTACCCGGGTAGGAAAAATCCTACCTGCCGACATCCCTAGTTTCTACCCATTTTTAGCCATACTATTACTATTCGCTCGTCTAACAACGCATATATGGCGTTTTCCTAGTTTAATGAAACTCAATTTTGAAACCGAGACTGCATTTGTATTACAATTCGATAAATTTACACATACACAACAATAGAACTGAGAAATTCCATGAGAAACTTCACTCTTCATCATCACCTGCTCATTCCTACCCCTCAAATAACCAAGCTGTTGATGGGGTTGGAAAGCAAACAATAATCAAAATCAGAGTTTCAATCATAGTACCCACCGGTCATGATGTTCCGCTGGTGCCTTTCTCTTCTTCCTCTCTTCTCCCCTCTCTTTCTTCCCTCTATTTCTTTTCAACGTACGCTTTTCCATGGACTGGATTGTAAATACCACCGACTGTAAAGAGGAAAATAATTGGTATATTATATAAACAAAGTTACGTTAAAATCAATGAATAAAACATTGATGAGTTGTTTGAGGCTTTCGGGCTCGAATATGAGGTATTAGATATTGGGTTTTTCCGTCGCGTCGTTTGAGTTCAATTCTTACTCGACGTTTCGGTCTCCATGTTGAGACCTTTCTCAAGAGTTAGTCTGGTTCAGAAGAATAGACGGGGTATTCTTCTGAACCAGACTAACTCTTGAGAAAGGTCTCAACATGGAGACCGAAACATCGAGTAAAAATTCAACTCAAACGACGCGACGGAAAAAACCAATATCTAATACCTCAAATAAAACATTCTTCACAGTATACAAAATTTCACTTGTTTAGGCCTAGATGTTCTTAGATAGTTTTTTGGATCCTCGTGGTGCCCCTGTGAACGATCCTACCTTTCATCCTTAACCTTTATCGAGGAACAATGATTTTGTAACAGGTTTCGATGCTAATTAAAGTTGGTTTCAAATTAGCGAATGGCATTAAAATAGACAAGATAGTGTCGTGTGATAAGGTTCGTTCAATTAATTTTCTATTTGATATTCACCACAGAAATAATTGGTACAGCACTGTTTATGCAAATTTAACGTGTTTTATTGATTACAAGGTATTTGTAGCTCGAATAAATAATATGACGATAGTCTATGAAATTATTGTCCATCACGAACATCCCACCGTTGTGAACTAACATCAAGAGGGTTATTAGATGAGCATAGTGAAGACTTCCGTTCAATATACAGAAACCAAATAGGGCTTCGTTTTCATGTTTTTTTATCGTTTGTAAGTTTGTGCTCGGCATACAGGTCAGGAAAAGAGGCCAATCAACTTGAAACTGTTTCTGCAGTTGGTCTCACACAGTTGGGATGTTTTTCAGAACGTTTCTTCCAAAAAAAATTGCATAGTTTGGAAAATTCCCATAAGGATAACTCGGAGGAAAAATACTTGATGAACAAAAATTCTTCATACGTTCTAAACATTTTACTGAATACGCAAAGAACTATCCTACAGATTTTCAGTGATTTTTGCAGAGATTCCACTATAAATATCAACATGTGGCAGTTGGGGCTTTCAAACGTTCGAAGTACCGGTAATCCAGAGTCTGTAAATGTAAATTGAGCTGACAGAATATTTTTAATTCTAGATTTCCATACTTCTAAGCTTACCTCACAACACATATACTGCGTTTTCTCAGAGATAATCTACCACAGAAGTGAAGGTATACTGCCTGGGCAACTTGTGTTGCGTTCATGTGTTTATGAGATCTATTGTGACATTTCACGTAATTTTCTGTTGATTTAAACTTTGTCAATTTTAGAACATATTCATTTGTATGTCATATTATTATTTGTATGTATATTAAGGCTGATTTCATTTTAATTTATAGCATACTCAAGTTTATTCAATCTTACACAGTCAACCTAAAAAGGAAACCGTTACATTGTGAATCGCTTTGTGTATCAAATGACACTTTCTGCTGTAGTAGCCTCATGAGTAGCATCTTGATACCTGATTTATCTTTCCATTTGGTAGCCGGCAAAAAGATCGCATACAAAAGACCGCGGACAATAATATCGAGTGGGGTGAAATGATCGTGCGTACATAAGGTGGCGAAGGCAAAAATATCGCGAGCAAAATGAGCGCGGGAAAAAAGATTGTGGCGACCATATGTTCGTAGACAAATGATCGCGACGACCATATGATCGCGGCCAATGAGATCGCGGCGACCATATGATCGCGGACAAAAAGATAACAGACAATAAGATCGCGGAAACCATATGATCGCGGCGACCATGTAATCGCGTACAAAAAAATCACGGTGACCATATGATCGCGGGCAATAAGATTGCGACGAACATATGACCGTGGAGAAAATTGTTCAAACTGCAAAAATTATAAAATGGATAGAAAAATTTATATGAGTATATATTTTTTCATCAATTCCTTTGTGATGAATATAACGAATAAGCATGGAATTGAAAGCCCACAATCTCATTGAAAAAGGTTTGCCCGTATATATAATTTTAGATCATCAGTTTCAAATGACATAATACTTATGATTATTTGGACTCCGCGATAGTATGTACCCGCGAAGTTGTCTTTCGCGTTATTATTGCCGTGACCTCATTGCCGCGATATTTTGGTCGTCGACATTATTGAGTCGGTCATATTACCATGAGCCTTCCATTTCAGTACACATTTATCACACAACTAGAACTGAGAAATTACAAAAAATCCGACATTTGAAAATGTAAAAAAAAAGGTTTCTGACCTTTTGCAATTAATGTCTACAAACTAATGAGATATAGGCCTAGGTTGTTATAGTATTTGTTTAATGGCAATAAGTTCACAAATTCAGGTGGGCCCTATTTAGGCCAATAGCTATCTACGATGGATACGCAAGTTGGACTTCTCCCATGGTCTCCCAGCTGACAATCATCTCCAGTGCTAAGAAACTTTTTGACGCCACCTAGATTGCACACATGAGCAAGCTAGAGGATCTACAGGGCTCTGATGGCCTCAGTAGTTGATGTAAAATTGAAACATTGTCGTCTAGATTGCCTACAAATTGACTGAATGCCCGAGTATTCGATCTTGGTGGCTTATGTAATTGGTTTCATAGATCCACAACAATGTTGAGTACAGTTGTGTAAGCATCGTAGATGGCTATTGTCCTAGGTAATATGAATGACAATTAATGCCAGGATTTGAATGTGGATATAAACAAAGAAGAAATTGTGTTTCTTTTTCTAGTCGTACAATATTACCGCACGGCTTCGTAACATTCAATTTCATGTTTTTTATATGTGGCTAAACACTCCCCATTATAGGCCTACAAGTCACCGGCCGCCAGTTGAAAGTAGTCTTATTAGAAGTACACATACTGATCAGTGTTGTTCTACAGCTGCCGCTCCCTGATGCTCAAGTCTTCTCGAACTCTCCGCTAACTCGACGAGTCTGTACCTTCTTTCTCTCGTTCTTCTTCTTCCGTCCTTCCTTCTATACGCCTGACATGTGGCTGTAGAAACCTACCTGTATAAGAGAGAAACCAAATAGGCCTACTAGAGTATTATTTCCAAGTATAAAGTATATTTGATCTCGTATCTATCAGGTATAGATCACCGAGACGGGAGGACACGTGGCTAGGAGACTAGGGCTCGATTCCCGCAATGGTCGACCATTCTAACTGTGGTGCATCGTTTTTTTCCTCTGTCGTTAAGGTGAATACTAGGATTGTTCCTCAACAATGGGACACGACTGCTTCTTTCAATACACCCAATAAAATTGCCTTTTATCTCACCTTACTATTACCTCTTTTATTATTCACTGACACAAATCGATCTTGAACATCAGTTCAGTGCATTGATCAACTCAATATAAGTGAATGAAAAAAGTGAACAGATGAATTTTAAAAAAAGTAATAAAAAAAGTAGAACTTGCAATCAATCAGGTATATTTTTACTCATTTCTACATGTGTACATAGGCCCAGGCCTATATCAATGTCAAAATAGACCTCCTTATTGATCAAATGAATAAACTTCATTATTGAGTAGATGAGAGTAGCGATGACTTCAATTTTACTTATACAGAAAAATTTTGAGGTTAGTGTTTGTTTGTTTGTTCTTTGTTATTTTTGTACGCTGAGACATTTATACAGGCCAAGACAAAGTAACTAATCGACTTGAAACGTTTTCTGGATATTGCTGTCATACTAGAATAAATCCCATTGTTTCTGAGCAAAATTCATTGAAAAAGCTTTTTTGTAAAATACGTAAAATCGAACTTTTGAAAATCCAGAAGGTAGGCAGAACGTTATTGTTATTCCATCAGATGTTTCTAACAAGTATACAGAAATTTTCTTGGGTCATTTAGAAAAAAACTATTGTTTCATAAATTAGAGAATATGAAATATTGAGTTTCAAGTTTGGTAGAGATAATCAATGGCGTGCAGGCTATGTATATGATGGAGCACACTGCTCCACCTTGAAAGTGGGTGGGTACACCCACCTCTTGCTGGGAGCAAGGGGTGGGTGTACAAATTAAAAAGCTTCAAAACAAAAGGCCTGACAAGTGTGTAGATTCATGACACATAATCATCTTTGTGATCTATCGCTCTACAATGATAGAAGAGAGGCTGGGATACTTGATGATCTTGTCATGCGAGCAAGATGTACTTGTTGACATGAATGTAGCTGTTGATCGGTTCGCGTCATCTTCCAGCGTTTATAAAAAGCATTTACTCTATCATTAGATCATTAGCACACCCCTGCTCACTGGCGTCGGAACCGGGGGCAGGGGGGCATTGCTCCCCCCCCTAACTTTTCACTAAGGGGGGCAAGGGGGGGTAAGAAAAGGTCTTGCAAGACACAATTTGAAATGAAGAGAAATAGAAAAGACGAAAAAAAGAAGGAAGAGAGAAGGAAAGGAAGAAAAAAAAATAAAGAGAGGGAAGGAAAGATGTATATAGGCACATTTGTGAGATCCTATTGATAATAATATCCCATAAATCACACTTATGCTGGTTATTGAGTAGAGTAAATGTTATTATTCAAACAGCATTGTGATCTGATTGAATGATAGATTAATTACCGTTTTATTTTCTTGGAACAACCATTCTGCAAAACTGACTTCCTTATTCTTACTCTTACCACATTAGAGAATTCATGAATTCCAGAAATTTCGTCTAGTTCCCAAACCCGTAGAATTGTATTTAAAATAGGACATTTTCGAAAATTTACCTGCGGGGCTCGATTCCTCCCTCACTTGTATTCACTTTCACTATGCGCATTTATTTTGGGGGGCAGGAAACATGCAGGAAATTGAGTCCTTGCCCGTGGCGCTAAAATGACCCAGAACGACCATGCAGTTACAATAACTAAACTTATTGACAAATATCAGTTGGGCACCTTCAGTTGTTTGGGACAATTGATTTTGTCATCTAAATCTCATCTGAAACTCGTTAAATCGCGTTGAAAAAAGGGGAATTTAAAAAAATTCCCTGCGGGGCAGAAGGGCCTTCCGCCCTTGCCCCCCGCCGGCTGCGCTTCAACTCGCCGTTGCACAACTATTCTTATATGGCATTTTCTTTTGCAAGCTGAGATCGCCCCCCCCCCCCCATGAATATGACCTGGATCCGCCCCTGTATGGGGTGGACCACCCCCTGTCCAGTGGTGTCTGCTCCACTCTAATTTGGCCCTCTGCACGCCACTGGAGATAATCAACAAGATGGTGTGTATAACACAGGCAGTGACCTATTGACTGGGATTGTTAGTTTCAAACTATGGTCTGTGTATAGCTTTTGAGTACATTTCAAATGAATATCTCGCTCATCTTACAACGCGTACATACTGTTTTTTTTCCAGTCAGTAAAATATGAATGATTATGTAATAAAATTAATACACAAATGATTAGGGCTAAGGAAAATGTCTGCCAAAACTTAGTTGAAACCTCAAGAAGTAATTCAAAAGAAACGTGGCCAAAAATTGCTACTAGTAGGCCTACTCACCAGTCTCGATGTACTGCTGATGCGTATCGGACTTCTTCTTCACTCATCTTTCCTCTTGTCACTGGACTTACTCTCTCTTCCTTCATGCTGTCACCCCTTTGTTCCTCTCCATCTTCAATCTTATCTTCATGCATTGGAAGTATCAACTGTAAAATATGACAACGAATTAGTATGCCTATATGTTACCACCATAGTCACTCTGCAATCACAAAATTAGATTGAGTTCTCCTCCATTAAAAATGCTCAGTTTTAAGATGTAGTTTTCACAAATTTAAAGTTGGCAGCTCACAGTTTTGAAACTAGAAAATTGCGTGAAAATAAAAAAAGTATTGTTGGGTGTGGAAGATTGTTTGATCAATTGTGTAGGTCTATTATTATTTTTAAAAGTTCATTGATATACAGTAAATTCTCGTTACCATCTAAATTCGGATAATCCGAAATTCAAAGTATTTCGAACTTGAAATCGGTCCCCCGGCTGGCGGTAGGCCTATATGCCTAGGCATTTCAATGTCAATTAATATGGTTGATCCGAATTCCAGCTGAACCGTGATTTGAACTGATATTTCGTCCCTTCAATTGCTTCAACACTGATTTCGGATTAGTTAATCTGAAATGGTTCGAGTAAATTCCTTGAATTTATCAATATTTTCACAATTTCCATCGTTTTCATTTGACGCGTAGCAGTGAGTCGAAGCACGCTCAGCTGTTCCATGCTACACGTGTGCCATGCTTTATGTGTGCCATCCAACCAAATGCGAACCGCATTCGTCCGAATGCAGTCGACCTTGACGATGTCTGAGCTCGGAATACTCATTCGGAATACGGAATACTTATTCGTCTGACTCGGGACGGTCGAACGCCAATAGAAACGGACAATATGAAGATCGCGCGCGGTCGGAGCTAGCCGAGTACACGATCAGTGAGGCCTCTAGCAACGGATCTATTACCTAGTCTCAGCCGGTGACATAGCTTCCTCTAGAGCGCAATATGAAATTGACTATATTCTAAGCGGGAAAAATTACTTTTTGGTTCATCCAAATTTTTATAAATCGAAATCATCTTTTTAGGTCCCTTTCATTTCGGATTAACGAAGGTTCACTGTAGGCCTACTGGTAACACACCAGCAAATTTAAAGACTTTCATTTGTTGAATTCTATCAACTGAACACAAATAAGCTCATAGAACTATGAAATTATCGGCTAATGATATTAAAGAGGCCTATCTATTACAAACACCATAGCCTACAATGTTGAAGATATAAAAAAGAAATAGGATTGTATAATCCTTATAGAAACGAAAATTATATAGGGCCCTTCTATGATAATTTAGCTTCTCTTCTAATATTTTACTGACAAAATTGACATTCGAAGTGTTTCATGTTATTCAACTATTTATACGGTACCATACTGATATCATTGCTAGCTGATATTGAGTTTTGACAAAAGGAATAATCAATATCCTGTGTTATGGCAGAGTTGAGTTCCATCCATTTTACTAAATTACTTCCCAATATTCTAGTACAAGAGGTGTTTTGTAGGGATAATTAAAAAGGGACAATTCCACATAGGCCTAGTAGGGCCTACTCACCGGTCACGATGTATCGTTGATGCGTCCAGGGCTTCCTCTTTTTCTTCTTTCTTCGCTTTGTCACTAAACATGCTCTCTCTTCCTTCATCCTGTCTCCCCAATGTTTCTCTCCCAACTTCCTTCAAATTTTCATGCATTGGATTGAAAATACCATCAACTGTAAAATATGACAACAAATTAGTATGTCTTCAACAAATTAGGCACGGTACCGGCATTGAATTTGTAAAGCCGGGTCCCGTAAGCTAGCCAAGGCCCTAGTGTTTCCCCCTTTCGTGTACCAGTCTACCACAGAGACTTATAGGCCTAGGTTTAGGCCTATGTTGATAGTTACTAAAGAGTGACAATGTGTGGTTCATTCAAAAGCTAGCAAAATGTGATCAAAACAAAGATGATCTAGGCCTATCATTAGGTCGATGTAGGCTTGGCCATTTATTAGGCTAGGCTAGGCCTACAAATGCTACACGCTTCTACCACTTCACTGATGGAGCTTGGTGATTTTCTAAGCAATACAATTTAGTATGCCTAAGTTCCAATAACAGTTGAGGCCAGACACATTCAGTCACAAGAATACTTACATTATTATTGTCATCTGAATCCACACCGCTGACATTAACTGCTGAGTAGGCTTAGGTTTTCTTAGAACTGAACAATGCACTCAATCACTACGAAGTAATATATATATATATATATAGATAAAGGTCTTTGCATTCAATAATAAGAAAAATGGTCTTGACAACAGCTAGGCCTAGGCTAGATTAACTCTCGAACAACAGCAGCTAGGCCATTGTACAAATTCAAGGCTAGGCCTACCAAATAATATATATATAGGCTCTCTACCAAATACCACTGACAACCTCAAAGCCTGATTAATTCATTTATGTGCTTAAAATATTCAATTTGAATCTGTCATTGCAAATGTACTTAATCTTTGTCGTAGGTTATATAATAAAGGTCTTTGATCTTAATGCACTTTTCACAACCTCTATCTTGACGGGCCATGCTGTTACGCAATGATGGCCATGTGTTTCGGACACAGCCATCTTCATTGGAAGAGAATGATCTGAATAAAGAAGGCTGTGGTTTTGGATCATATGATTACCATCGAAAATCTTACATCGTGGTCACATCCTCTTTGGTCACATAAGAGAAGTACGATCAATGGTTCTATCTGTTCTATCGAGGGTTTTATCCAACCGTAGGTTATATAACTAGGAAAACGCGTTATGTGTTTCCGCGTTGATGGATGAGCTAATAAGAATGACATTGAATTATTTAAAAAAGTTATGTCAAGTTGATGTTTTGACGGCATTCAAGTTAAAAATCAATCTTTCCATTTGGTTGGTTTATTTCATAGACTATTCTCATGAAGGAAATATTAGATGCAATTTAATATTATATTATATTGTAAGAACCTCAAATATTTCAATTTTTATCATTAGTATTATATTTTATCACTAGGAAAACGCCTTATATGCGTTGTGAGATGAGCTTAGAAGTATGGAAATGTAGAATTAGGAACATTTGGTCAGCTCAATGTACATATACAGGCCATGGATCACTTCAAAGGTTTAAAAACCACGGCTGTCTGTTGGTATATAAACCTTGGTTTCCAAACAATTATACCAGTGCCTTCTTCATATCCATCACAGATTTTAAACGTTTTAATTTATTGGTGACACTTGTTGCTCACATTTAATAGTTTCTTAATTGCTTTCTTAATTGCTTTTATTGATGTGTAAAAAAGTACATTAAAAATGCGTTTTCTTCGTTATTTCACATTCGATTGTTCCATAAATCGCTTAAAATATGTATGATAGTTCTTCCCACATTCAGTATAAATTTGAGAGCTTTTGAAAAAAAAAATCCAAGTATTTCTCCCCTGGCCTATTCTCATGGGGAATTTCCCATACTTTCCAATTTTTTTCCGGAAAAACCGTTTGACCGATTTTTCTGAAAAACAATCCCAACCTATTCTGGTATAACACCAATTTGTAAAAAAAGTTTCGAGTTGATTGAAACTTTTTCCTGACCTGTATGCCGCGTACAAAATTACACACAGAAAAAAAAAAAAAAAAAAAAAAAAAATTAGAAACCAAGCCCAAATTTTTTCGGTATATGAAATGAAAATCTTCGCTACGCTCATCTAATTAGTATTATTTTTTTAAGCATACTGTTATTATTATTCATTTGAATTTTCAATTTCAATTTCTCACTTATTCAACTATATTTCATATTTAAAAAAATTGTATTTTATATTGATTATTATCCTGTAAACTTTTTGATAAGCCAGGGACCAATAAAGGTTTTTTATATATAGACTACTATATGAAACGTGATGACAGCTGTATACATATATACACCTTGAGACCCTCCTTTTATATGCATTACTCATTCTCAAAAATTTCTTCGATAATAAAGAAGGCCTTGTTTTAATCCTTCTCCATTAATTGGTGACACTTGTTGCTTGGATTAAATTGGTTTTCTTATAGCTTTTAAACGATGTGTAAAAATGTCATTAAATAATTTGTTATATCTAAACGACTGATTGGATTTCAGTGAAAGATTGAAATAATCTGTATCATTATTATATTGAGATTTGGTGAAAATTTGAATTTTTTCGAAG
Source organism: Brachyptera putata (assembly GCA_907164805.1). Classification (NCBI taxonomy): domain Eukaryota; kingdom Metazoa; phylum Arthropoda; class Insecta; order Plecoptera; family Taeniopterygidae; genus Brachyptera; species Brachyptera putata. Next base: position 8,752,004 of record OU015462.1, on the reverse strand, counting down.
GACATTTTTTTTCGAAAATTCTTCTCTTGCTTATTCTTATGGGTAATTTAGAAAATGGAAAATTAGTTTTCTCAGAAGTGGTGCAACCGATTGCGTATAAAAACTAATGAGATTCAATCCAGATGATGACACATGGGCATGCCAAGTTTCAATCGAATTTGAATTTCCGTCTGACCTGTAGAGCGCAGAAAAAAAAAAAAAAAAACTTTTTTTCGGGTCAAGTGGAATTGAGTTTTTGCTTCGCTCATCCAATAAGGTGTTTGGTTTCATCATATCAACTAGGCCTATGCTAATAGAAGTTTGAACTTTGTCTGCATGTTCATATTTTGGAACGTAAAGTCAGGATCATTTTTTTTAAATACCTTTTTAAAATTGTGTAGAAACGAGAAAGTGATTATTATATGAGGCCTATCCGAAATAAAGATGGTATTTGATGCCGGATTTTATCAAACTCTCAAGTCACAGAAAGAGTTTAAAAATGCACTCGTAAAATATATAATGCTAGAAAGTTGGTATCATACAATATGATACTAGGTTGCCATTGCTTTCTACACTGACAGGATGTTACCATTTTTTTTTTTGCTTTTTTTGTCATGAAGTAGCAAGTAGCACAAAGTAGGAATCATAACAGTAATCGTTGGATTCAGCCACACCCGTAGATTGCAGTGGTGACCGTGAAACAACCAGCTTCACAAAATATTATTTCAAATCAATATTCACTGTTAAAATACTGTACATGTAGCAACCGTGATATACTTTCAAGGCTCGGAAAAAGTTCCCTGCAATTTAGTTGGAGGTGGTAGAGCGTGATGATATTTCACTTGCGTTACGGTACTCTACGTTTTTGTTTCCCATATTGAGTAATTCATCACTATGATAATATTCTGAAACATTAACACACATATTTATAACATTTACGTGAAACTTTTTGCAAAGGATATTTTCAGATTAGAATAATTGAATAAAGACAATATTATTATTATTATTAATTAAAGTTTCTATTTACGTACATGAAACCTGCCAATTCAAATATATTAGGGTTGCTCGGCAACGTAAAAACATACATCGATATTTTTTCTCCAACTGGAAAATCGTAATGAGTTTCCTAATACCGTATTTGAATTTTCAATGTATGGTTTGGTTGATGTCCAGTAGAATACTTTTTTCACGCTTACAATAATGATTGAAGTATAATCATATAGAAAGGGGTGGAGTTTTGAAATGACTGAAAGATAGTTCCGATAATCGTTATTAATCATATCAACTATCATCTATATATAAATCAACTATCGTATCGTTCGTAAACGATTATTGTTCACAACCCAAAAAATATACTGAATATCTACCAACCCCCAGTTGTTTTGTGCATTGATATTTTTCTGACAACAATTCTTGTATAGAGGCCTAATATATTGCTTTTATTACTCATTTTCATAAAACTACGAAAACGCCTTATATGCGTTGTGAGATGAGCTTAGAAGTATGGAAATGTAGAATTATAAGAACATTTGGTCAGCTCAATGTACATATTGTACAGGCCATGGATCACTTCAGAGGTTTAAAAACCGCGGCTGTCTGTTAGTATGGACCTTGGTTTCCCAACAATGGTACCAGTGCCTTCTTGACATCCATCACAGATTTTAAGTGTTTTAATTTATTGGTGACACTTGTTGCTCACATTTAATAGTTTCTTCAATTGCTTTTTTATTGCTTTTATTGATGTGTAAAAAAGTACAATAAAAATGTGTTTTCTTCGTTATTTCACATCTGATTGTTCCATAAGTCGCTTAAAATATGTATGATAGTTCTTTTCACATTCAGTATAAATTTGAGAGCTTTTGGAAAATTTATGTGTTCCAAGTATTCCTCCCCGGCTTATTCTTATGGGGATTTTCTATACTTTCCAAATTTTTTCCGGAAAAACCATTTGACCGATTTTTCTGAAAAACAATCCCAACCTATTCTGGTGTGATACCAATTTGAAAAAAAAGTTTCGAGTTGGTTGATTCTTTTTCCTGACCTGTATGCCGCGTACAAAATTACACAAAAAAAAAAAAAAAAAATCGGTATATGGAATGAAAATCTTTGCTACGCTCATCTAAAAATTGTGTGTACAATACACCAAGATATCCTGGAGAAGTGCTTGGAATTGAAACGCAATTCTATTTTACTTTACAATATGACATGTATACATCTGTGATTACATGGTAGGACTGAAGTACTTATGCATACACAAGACCAAACTTTACTTACTCAAAGTAAACAAATGTAAATTATGGAGTATAACATAGTTCAATAATTCTTATTTATAAGAAAATATTGTAAAATAAAATTAGCTACCGATATTCAATTCACAAGGTATCTCAAAGGTAACTTTGAACATAAAATAATTATAATATACAGTGTAAACTTCATTTTTTTTTTAAAGGAACCAGAAAAAATAAATCATCTATATAGGAGAACAATCAATCCAGGAAAACTCAACACTGGTCGTATGAAAGTAGGGTGGGACAGAATGAATAACAGAAGCACGAAAACGATCCGGCAATTCAATGTCTCGAGGTTTCACTGTATATGGCATATGGTAACAAAGTCATGTTCAGGCTGCAATAATATATATGTATATTTAAATATCTGCTACGTAACATAATTTTTTCTATCAACACCGAAATCTTGGTAACCAATCATCGTTTCCCGATTAAGGCTACAGGGATAAATTAGATAAGACCGTTTAGATGAGGCACTCCTTGGTTGTTTTAAGACTGAGAGACGGTTCAAATAAATAATCATGTTACATCATTTAATTATGTTTATATTTTATCAGTATTTTCTATTTTTCATCATTCAATCATTAGAAATGTAATATCATTACGAGATTTACACCCATTAACTATTATCAAGTAGTAATTGGTTGCCGTTTTAAAGCGAAATTTTCGTTCACTGCAACATTTACCATTTCAATTTGATATTGTAAAGAAATATTCAATACTCGATACATATGATATCGAAACATCGATCAGCATATATATATATATATATATATGTCCCGACAAGGCGGTATTTTTCAGTGATAATAAATAATAATATCCATCCTACCAACATCACATGCTATACGATTCAACAGAAAGCCATGTACTCATATATATATATATATATATATATATATATATATATATATATATATATATATATATATATATATATATATATATATACTAGTGATGCCTTCGGGTACCCGGGTCGGGTACGGGTAATGCATTACCCGGGTAATATTCTGTTACCCGGGTACCCGTCTAGGTTCCGGGTAATTGTGCTAACCAGTACCTATAATATAGAAAATAACTTTTATAAATCACTCAAGCTACCGAGAGAAATTCAACTTTGCATTCTACATAAGTTTTTTCACCTACCCTCCCAGACCTCCCTCAACTTGTCATAATGCGCTCGTCAAATCTAGTCGCACCACCTACCGTTATCTGTGGTCACACATGCAGTGTACTGAATCCCTCTCCTGTCAACCGCTCTCTAGTTGCCATGCCAAATACTATTCTTTACCAAGAACTGAGAAGATTATGAAACGTTAGAACCACGGAACTAGACAAGGGAAGGCGTAAATCGTTTTTTTTTAATTACCCGGGTAATACCCGGGTAATTTTGGCGGGTACCCTGTTCCTAATTTGTTACCCGAACTCATCACTAATATATACACAGCCTATTATACAGATATATATATATATATATATTGAATATGATATCAAAATGGAATATTCAATACTCGATACATCTGATAACGAAACATCGATTGACATTCATGAAATAAATATTACTCAAACACGAGTTATGAGCTACAGGCAGAAAGTTGTGAGTGAGAAACTTGGCCGCTCAGTGGGATGAAAGACACGGAGCAGTGAACGTCCCTTTGTTTGCTTGCCCGACACCACTCGCTTTTCTAACAACCAGAATTTTTTTCTCAATTCTATATTATCGTTTCGATTGAAAATTTAGATGGGGGATCATTTTGCAATTTTCCATCAAACAGCAACACTCATTATTAGAAATATACATATGTACGGTACGCTTTGGTAGGAAATAGAAACTATGACTGTACTAGCAAGTACACAACATCAAGAAGACAGTAAACTGCACTTGAAATATAAAGCAAACTTGATTCATCTTGAGTTCCATAATTCACTGCTTTCATCCATTATCACCTAGTTTTCTACACAAAAAAATGATATTGAAACAATATGAACATACTTCATATCATGCATTGATATCTTTCACGCACTACCTTGCCATTCCTACTTCCTACATTTATTCACCACCCACACTACCAGAGTGTACCAACTGTCCTAGAACTCCACTGCTGTATGAACCAAATGTACTGAAAACTGACCCAGACTTATAAAAAATATATATTCAATGGGTGGTACCGGTAACAATTTGTGAAGGGAAAGAGCCAAACTCCCTACTTTTACTTTCAAGAAATAGAAGATTAGGTCAGTCGGGTGTTAGTACGGTCAGTTGATTTTTAGGTCAACCGAGTTTTAGAATATAGTAGTAGATTTTTAGTACGGTTGGCCAATCTCCCTACAGTACCTCTTCATTTAAACCATCTCAAAGACAAACCAACGCTCAGAACTAACAGAACATACGGTAATAACAACAAAAGGAATAGGCCTGTAGAAGATAATTGGTTTTAATTATTGTACGCTTCGTAATGATTCGACATTGTCATCATTAGAAAATATAGTACTACGTGAACAATAATACCTTCTACTTACCTAGAAAACAAATTAATTACAAATACGAAATAAATAATCAAATTTACAAAAGTCTTGGTGTGTAGGCCTATATGAAAATAGCCTGAGGCTTGATATAAAAATTGGGTAAAAAAAAATGGAAACAAAGAACAGAAGCTTACTGAGGTTAATAAGTTAATAAGTAGAAATACTCATTGAGATCCCAGTGATAAATAACAAATAAGTGAACAGAATTACGAGATTTTTCATATTATGGCTATGTTGCCTTGGTTCATCTTTAACTTCATTACTACCACTCTATTCTACAGTGATCAAGGTAATAGCCAAAACGTCAGAAATCTCGTGTGTTTTTGTACTTACCGGTATTTGTTTTACATCAATGGGCTCTCCTCAACTAGTACCTCTACTTTTAACTTTGGTAAGCTTCTGTTCTTTCTTTCCCTTTAACCCAATTTGAATTTACAAAAGAAAAGTCAAGAGAAACACTAAACTACCATAATCAGAACTTTATGCAGACATATACCAGTTGACATGAAAGTCCATCCTAGCAACACATTGAGGTACAGGTGAAAAAATCATATTTAGTCCTAATCACAAAAACGTTACATCCCCACGATAGTCTCGTGTTCTTGACTTTCAGAACCGGTATGAGCTTCATCCGTGTTGCTTGACGGTCGTGGTTCGCTTACAATACCATGGGACACAGCTGCCATCATCTCCTGGGTGATCGCAACAGGAATGTGTGACAGTTGGCCTTCCGACCCACCATTCCCTTTTGGACCCACCATGAACAACTGGAAAGAGCTCTCTCCCGGAGTGGACACTATCACCAGCGAGCCGGGCTCCACGTTACTCAGATCCGGAACACAGAACTGGGTACCACCCAGAAGACCCGGCAAAACCGATGTGTCGGTAACGGCATCCGGATGCGTTTCGTTCTTAACGTTTGCGATTTGATCTCCGATCTCTTTGTATTCGTCTTCCGATTCCGACTCTTCACTGGATAATATTCTCCGCTGCGGAATTCGGCCGTATCGAGTTTGTTGGGTGGTTTTGAGAAAAACCTCCTCGTCGTCACTGCTACTCATGTCTACGTGACCGACTGTTGCCACGGTGAACTTCTGCGATCCAGACACAGACTCCGTCGCAGGTTCTACGGCCGGAACAACCTCCTCCATGCTCACCGTGCTCGTACATTCCTCAATAGCGGCATGATCGTCTGAATAAACAACAGATTCATTATCAGATGAAGACATAGAATCCTCGTGTTCTATTTTGGATTTTTTTGTTAATCGTTTTTTCGGTTTCTTTCTCGTTTCAACGATATTTGAAGGTGATTTGTTTGCAGCTGTTGCTTTGCGCTTTCGTTTACCACGGATGATATCTTTTATGGCTTCACCGTCGACGTGTTGATCTGCGTCAGGCTCGATAGCCACATCATCGTGTTGTTTTGCTTTATTCCTGATCACACGATCCTTGCCGGAATCCTCTGCTTCCAGCGACTTGCCAAGGAAGCCTACAACAGACGACTCTTATAAGCAGAGGTAAGCATATGGGGTTTTAAAGATGAACGCATTTTTTTTTCATGATGCTCAACGACCCCACCAACAGCTAGGTTATACGGGGGCTAGAATGAGCGGATGATAATGAAACAATGATGTAGGTGAAAGGAAGTTTACAAAAACCCATGCCTCATGCGGGACTCGAATCCACGCCCGACGGTGACTTCAGTTTCTACCGCTAGCGATAGGTGACTTCTACCGCTAGCGATAATTCACTTTATCATTTCACTATATTTTCAAACGATATTTCACTAACGATAGTTGACTTAGCCGCTGGGGCAGTGCGAATTCTTTTTAGTGTTTTTTTTTCTCCAATGTGTTTACATTTCAGGTCTTCCCTGGTTCAAAAAACCTGTTGTTATTTTGCGAAAATCATGTTTTCCCCGATTTCCTGCGCTCATGTCTTTTTAGTCACAAATATTGCAAAAATGCAATTTTTTTCAGTTGAATCAAGAATTCAGTTTGTCTTTCAATGAATAATTAAAAATAACAGTAGGGCATAATGATAATTATTTACCATTAAATCCCATCCACAAGGAAAAAATATAAATTTCCGTAAAACAAAATCAGTGATAATTCACCAAAAAGGTGAAAAAAACTCTGCAAATGCTATTTCACCACTAAAAATGATATTTGTGAAAATAATCAACACCAATTCATCCCTTTTAGAAATTTAAAATCATTAAAATCAGTATCATTACTAGATTACTCACGATCAGTTGGTTCATACTTCATAGGTTTACACAATAAATTGGTAGGCCTACATATTTTCAATATAGTTGGGATAGGCAATTAAGCCTCCAAAACAGATCGGTAAACCAACGCAACCCTCAATACATCTTTCTATCACCTTCCAAGGAACAATAAGAAACATCCGTGCCAGAGTAGGTGGGATCAAATGAATGCTAGAAGCGGGAAAGAGACGAATCCGCCGGAACGATGCATCGAGAATTTTGAGAGGAATACTATTCATTTCATTGTTTGTACATGCAAGCTTGTTCTTCGCCCGCTCACTCTCTGAACAACACAACACACTTTCACTCGTCTGTCTGCCTGATACTTTCATATCGAGATACTTACTGTTTAAACCTTTCTGCGTCTTTCGTTCCTTTAACTTCTTTTTGCGTTCGCTTGCTGTTTCCTTCAACATTATTTCGTTTTGCCTCTTCTTTTCATTTTCTTTTTCTTCTTGTTCTAAAACACAAGACAGTAATTCTGTGAAACATAGTAGGGCCTGATTCAACAAATGTTTCAAATTTAATAAAATGACTTGGGTAAAACGGAAAGAGAGAACAGCAGCTTACCGAAGTTCACAAGTAGTTAGGCCTACTTATGGTGGTGGACAGTCGTTGATAGACCACAGAGATGAAAAACACACGATCTCTCTTTTCCTTTTACCCAATTCATATATTAAGCCTCAGGCTATTTTCCTATACACACCAAGTTGATAAGCTAAGTGTTATCAAAGACTCAACTTCAAGAACTAGGAAAATAGATATTTGTTTGTAGGCCCTAGTATTTTTTGCAGGCCATGCGGGATGAAATCGATCAACAACACTTTTCCTGAACTTCAATCTCACAAGTAACAATATACTGAAGTGTCTAGTTTCTTTTCTTGGATTATAGTCATCATACCGATGGATAGGCAACAGCATTCCAGCTCTCTGTGCAACCAGCCATATCAAAAATAATAAATGTGCTGTTAAAGTGGTAAAAATTTCCCTACTTTCTCATATTATATTGCACTACGCTTCTAACGTTTGGTTTCAATTATATACCAGTACTTTATAATCTTTTCATGCACAAAAACAATGTAAAAATTACGTTTTTACACAAGTAAACGTCAAAGATCACAATAATCAAATTCACAAAATAAAAATTGAGCTCAAATGACCATGCTAAACTGCAAGATCCAACAATCAAATTACCACGCTAAACTAAAAGATCCATCAATTCACCCTCAAGTTTCTCAACTTTGGAGAGAGTCTGCATTAGGAATTAGAATGAGTAACATACATGCACATCAGTATGATAGCTAGAATCCAAGTTTTTATGCAGAAGTTGGTTCTCCATTATGTATCAAGAATAAAGTATGCCTATTAAACTTTGAAATAAAAGCTATATACAGGCCTAAGAATGAACCAGTTTTGAATTCCTTTCAAAAATTCAATTCTTTTACTGAAATTATGGAAATTATGCCGCATATAGTGAAATCTCTATCTATTGAATATTTCAATGAGCCACGGAAACGAAACCACGTAGGCTCGGCCTATCATGGAAAATTCAACATTGGTTGACTATGGGCCTAGGCCTAGGGTTGGACAAAATTAACAATAGAATTGGGGCACTATACATCCAGGAACGATGCATAGAGGTTTCACTGTCTTAGTCAGTAATTCTTAAACATGTAGGCTATGGATTACAAACCTAAATCCTTTTCCATTTGGCTCAAATTAAACTCCAGTGGATGTCGTAATGCCTTATCAACAAGATCCCTGTTCATACGATCTTCTTTCTTGAATTTCATCTTCAGATCCTTACGCGTGCGTTTCGGAAAGATCGACTGCATGAGCAAGAAATCAGTGCCGACCGAGTGAAGCGCTCGATAGAACTTGAGCGTTTCTTCCTTCGTCCACTCTTTACTCTTCACCTTGTTCGAGAAACTGTTATATGTCGTGTTTCCCAACCCGTACTCCGTGACGACGGCAGAGTTGGCCAGCTCGTCCTTCCTCTTCTGCGATCCGGTCGTCTCAATGACTAGACTCTTCTCGTCGATGATCAGTGAGCCGTCTGGACCGACCTTGACCTGAGGTGCCGGCATCGCTGCATTTTCCTCGTCGTCGCTCTCCACTCCATTCACATCGTCGACGTTCTCCTCGGCGAGACGATCCAAGTTGGCTTTACAGGAATTTGGAATCACGCTTTTATTATCTTCGACAATTTCTGTAATTTTCATGGGATTTGTAGCTGGATTGTAGAAAATAAGATCAAACATTGTTAATTGCTTTTTATCCGGAGCTTTATTTCCGTATTTCGTCTGAAAATCACGACGAGCTTTCGTCAGCAATTCAACGACGCCGTTTTTACGTAAGCGACGGTGAGTGGTTCGCTTTTCGGTTTTGGAATTCGGCGCTACATCAGTTTCCTGCATATCTTCGCTGAAGCCCGTTGCGTGGACTGAACCGGTCTGGATTGAAGATGCCGTACTCGGGCTAGAAACTTCGACGTTCCCTAAATTCGTTTTTGATGGTCGACGGATAATAGGACATACATCTTCGCGCTCGCTTTCTGGCTCGTTGCCAATACTCGACATCAAGACCGGTTGTTTATCCGCATCTTCAGGTTCCGTGGAACTGACGGTACGCCGTACGGTGGCATCCACCAGGCGTGGACTTGGCTTATGTTTCACCGATTTTGTCTTGAAGTTCTTTGCAGAATTACTTGAATTAAAGTTTGTAGGAATAATTTCTTCTGAAACTGGGTCGATACTTGCTGCGGTTTCACTAAACGGAGGACTGTCACTGTTCGATATTGTCGCCGTGCCGGTAAGTTCTTCTTCTGTTGTCTGGATGACCGCTTCTGGCAATTTGCCTGGCAATTTGGTGATACCTAAGCCACTTAAAATAACACCGGTACTCACATTCTTGCTAGATGGTTTAGTAACATTTTCTCCACGTTCAGGCTTATCAGACAAGCCGTCTCGAGATTTTCTCGTCACCGAAAAATTAACAGTTGGATTCAATCTCTTCCTAAGCGTCTTGGCAATTTGCGTCGGACTCTTAGTAGGAACACCGGTGTCTAAAACACGATTTCGGTCCAAATCTTTCTCGGCCGTTTCAGTATCGAGAACACTATCGACATTATTCGTCACGGAGACCACACTAGAATTAACATTGCATACATTGCTTTCGTTGAGAGTTTCTGATTTTGTTGGATCGATACTGGCGTCTTTGAATTCAGTGTTGGACAACAATGAAATTTTTGGTTTGCTGGGAGCAGTGACCGCAGCTGGCTCGTTTTCTCGTCCACGACGGATGGGGAGATTAATGACTGCCTTCAGTCGAAGACGTCTACTCGCCATTTCCAGACTATTCTTCGAACCTACGAAAAAATACAGGTTAGAACATTGGAACTTAGTGCCGCCATTAGCCTAGACTACTGAGTGGAACCACGAAAAAACCTGGGTAAAGATGGAACCGAGGTCGGGTTACCTCCAAGATTACTTGAAACAAGCGCGTTAGCAACTGAGGATCTCTATACTAGTGGATAGCGTAGTAAATCGGCCTAGATAGGCCTAGTAAATCTACCCGCAAGTGAGTGAAGCCAACGTCAGCAATCTTAAGTGTTCATATATATCACTTGATTATTCTTCATCATAGAATCATTTCTACATCAATAAATTCACTTTGTCAATGATTCAAACACAAATTAAATTGATAATTTCAAAGCAATTTTTGAGATGAACAGTGAATAGACTTGAAAACTGATAGTCAGGTAAGCATACTACATCAGGGCACTGGTTACTGGTGTGCCTACTACCACTGAGTTAGTTACAGAACTGGCATTGAGTTTGCAGGTAGTAACACAGTGGTAATTTTATACTACCAGTGGTACTACCATACTAGTATTGTTTTACTAGATGTGTCATTTCATAATTGAAACACCCACGCTTCAGAATGATATAACAACTGCAAAAATCCAAATTTTGAGTTGGCATCTAGCTATTTGGCGCCCAACGTTAATTTACAAAAGACCAATCTTTATCTATCACTTTCAATAGGTGACCACCTTCAATAGGTCTCAACTAGCGCATACATAGACTTTGTAATAATATGGTAGTAATAGGCCTAGTAATTGGTCTGTTGTAGATCTTCAAGACATATTTCGTTTTCGATAATTTTGTGTTACTCGGTACCGAATGGTTTGGGGTTAGTGGTCAAGGTTGGTGCCCTAACCTCCAAAGATGGCTGACTGTGATCAATGTCCGTGTAATTTCATACTTCATTTCAACATTTTAGACTCATGCTATTTCAATGTCGTCTCAAGTGGGACAATTCTAACTAGCACCATTCTCATCTCGCAACATTTTAGGTCCAAGCTTTTTCAACGACGTCTCAACTGGTACCATTCTTAGCTCGCACGATTCTCATCTCGCCACATTGTATAGGCCCTAGGCTTATGCTATTTCAACGTCGTCTCAACTGGTACGATTCTCAATTCACACGATTCTTAACTCGCACCATTCTCAACTCGCAACATTCAAGGCTATATATGCTTTTAAATGAATGTTGCGAGTTGAGAATCGTACCACTTGAGACGTAGCCCACATCCATCCGAAAGTCGCGGGACGTTAAGAATTGTTGGTTTTTGTAGTTTTAAAACTCACTAGAATCTGATGGTTTTTGCAATTTTGTTTGGGAGGGAGGGGTGCTGGAAGGGGTGATATGTCAGTTAGGTTAGTGGGGGGAGGTTGATGTTGTCGTCTTTGGGAGGGGGTTTGGTCATGTTGGTTAGGTTACTTGGGGGGTTGGGAAAAAAATATGCGTGCTCAGTGTCTCAGTAATTTTGCCAAATTCACCCTAGGTGGCCAAGACTGGAATCTTGATGGCTAGGCCCCTATGTCTACTTTGTCGGGAGGCCTGCGACCCTAATCTGTCTCGACTAGGCCTGCCTACGCCCACCATACACACAAGAATTGTTACTAATGTGTGTTGTAATTAATGTCTAAGACCGCATAATAACCAACTTATTAATTTGACTCAGAGAGCATTTGCAAACGTCCAGGCTGTTACGCCCAGCCCTAACCGCATTCATATCGTCAAAGCGTGCTGAACAGCTGTTTGGCAAGGAGATAGCAAGGAGCACTCTGCACTCGAACGTTTTAATTTTTCCGGGCCTGGACGATGGTCAAGCCATTTGAAAAAATGAAAATGAACAACCCACATCACTCACTTTCACGTTATAGTTGACTAATTAATATCTTCGCATAATTTCAAACAAACTAATAGAAACGCTTCTTCACTATATGCTCAGTTCCAACTACTTGTTCAGCGCCGTCATTGTTCGTAACAAAATACTTTTGCTGGTGCGTGATGTAGTGATACCAACATACTCATATGCAGTTTAAGCTAGCACGCATTTTGAAAAATGAATCAAGCGGTCAAGCCTAATCAGAGTTAATCCAAGTATTATGTAAAGCAGATATCTAATGTAGTTAGATAATAATGTCTTTGGTCTAATCTACCATTAGTAAATGTTAAATTACTACCCTGAAGCACCAACTTGTTCAAGTTATAAAAATCAAATGTTTAAAAACATTCTTATTGGATACTCAATTTTACCATACTCGAAAAATACGAATATTTTTTTGTCTGTATTTTTTCTGCATAGGTGTTATGTTATAGGTAGGGTTGCATAGGTACATATGTGTTGTTACTTATTCGTGTTTTTTTGGATGTACTTCTTGTTGAGAGTTTACTTTTTAATTCTACAACCACATAAAAGTCTAGCATTGAAACACTCAATTTAATGGGATCTAGTGGCTAAAGATAAGTGCGTGGGGTTAACGACTAAACAAATCAGGTGTACACTCGATTTTTTTTTTTTAATCACAGAAAATTAGCAAAATCAGAGAAAAAATCGACATTTTTTTTAAACTACGAAATAAAAAAATGACAAAACATCAAGAAATCACGAAAAACAAAAAAATAAAAATCACGAATAATAAGAGAAAAAGATTACGGAAAATCAGAAAAATCACAAAAAATCGAAAAAATAAAAGACAACAAAAAGAATTGAAAAAAAATATCACAAACAATAAAAAAGGATCATCAGCTAACCTGATTACGAAGTTAGTTCATATGATTTACATGTTGGCAAGATCAATCTAATGAAAGCATTGTCTGTACAACAGTAATAATCAAGATAATTGGACATCAATCTAGAAATAACAGTCTCATATACTAGTAGTACATATAGGAGTATAGAAGTACATAAATATCCTTACAGGATCCTAGTGGCATAGCCCTGGTCTTGTGGTACTTTTACAACTGGTAATCCTGCTAGCAGCAAGCTGATCATCAACTTGGTGATCATAGGCACCGTCATCGGTCGTTGCCTATCTAGAGACTACTTTATCTGTGGTACAACTACTTATGATGTCTCTGGGACTGGCAAGGTAACCACACTCAAAGATGATATTTTAGTTTTAAAATATTAATTATAAAAAAGTTCTAATACAATTTGAATAAAAAAGAAAGATCTTTCAGTTTCAAGATCTGTACAAGGGGTAATTGATCTTTAATCAATCGTCAATAGAATATTATAAGTTTAGCATTAATCAATGTTTTCCATAATATGAAAATCAGTGACTATAAAATGAATGAGGATCCCGAACCTGGCGGCAACGCGTGCGGCTACTCGAGCATGTGACATGAAACCAGTGCGCAACCGATTCTAACTCGCCTAAAGAGAATGTTTATTGTCTATATCAAAATTTTCAGCATTTTAGATGCCAAACTTATAAGTTATAAGTTATATTTACAGCTTTTATTCAAAGTTTTATTGCAAATTGTGACTCACGCAGCTATTTAGTAGTCTTTTACTTCTTGACACACATAATGAATGCTTTGCCACTACATAGTTGGTGTGCAAGAGCTTGTTATATTCCAATAGTCACGTAAAAGTTGAGAGTATTATGGTCCCAAACACTTTTGTGATACACCTAGTAATAAAATAAAATATAATAGTGACATTCATAAATACATAGTACATGTACTAGAAATGAAAATAATGTAAATCATATTATGAATGAGTTTAATATCAAATTCAAAGAAAAGTTCCATTAACATCAAGAAAACGCAAATTTCCAATAGAGTTCCTGCAAAAATTGAAGATCCAAATTACAAAGACAATTGCATAAATTAGAAAAGTAATAAAATAAGAAATAAGCAATTTGTTCTCTACAATAAACATAGAACCAAAATTGAATTAATGGGGTATTCTGGAAGTGTATAAATAATTACTATTAAATAATAAATAGTGATCTGATAACTATGCAGGCCTATACAATATTCAATAAATGTATTGTGTAAGAAAATTATAGCTTAATTCTGAATAAGAATACAGTACAATGTTTGGTAGACTGCTTGAATTACCAATAATAATGTACGCCTGAGATGATATATCACAACTGCAAGACATGTGTGGATCACAAGATAAAAATAATGATTGGCAAAAGAAGAAACAAAACAATGACACTCATGAAACTTGTCAAATTATAGATTACCTATTTGAACTTTCTCTGAACCATGATTTTTCATTTGATAAAAGTGCCATAATTAAAGTGTAAACTTTAAACATGCCACTGAATATTTGTCATAGAATAGAATATAAAATATATACGCCAGGGGTCGGCAATCCTAGGCACACGTGCCACAGAATGGCACACAGGATTTGTAGAAATGATTTTAAAATTTCACATTTCAATTCATCTTTATGAAATATATGAAATAAAATGAAGTCAAGATTTATTGTGTTATTAATTAAATGTTTACAGTATCTAAATGGATTCCCTTATCATTCACTTGTATGCTACTACCAACAAGACCCTTGACATTACCAAACTGAGTGAACGTAAGCAAGACCACGGAAGCCACTAGTACTAGTAAAACCAGGAATACGCATTATTTTGTGGTACGCAAAGATAATCAAAAATCTTTGTTCACAAATAATTATAATGAAAAAGTTCATCGCAAACCACTAGAATACTGAAAAAATGTATCTGTTCATTCCTCACTACTACCTTGAATCCAAAATCTCAACGCTTATACATGATAGAACAAATGATAGAACACAAAAATATAGTGTTTGGGTGTTGAGGGTAGCACACAATGCTTTGAGAATTGATTAAATTTGCAAATTGACACCCAGGCATTCAAAGGTTGCCGACCCCTGATATATGCCATAGAATAAAGAGTATGGGAAGAATATAACACATTCTCTTCGCTGTTTTTTTCAAGGTTACTGTAGTGACATAGTTCAACATCTATCTCTGTACCGCTAGTCGCAACACATCCGAATCCTTTCGCCAACAAGTTTTTGCGCGAACAACTCAAATTAGCAAATTGCTCAAAGTGACTTATTTACAGTCAACAGACAATAGTGAGTGAAATAAAAATCAAATTCGTGTACAGGAGCGCTGTGTACACATTGTTGCACTACAGTTTATCCGGAGACGCCGCTCATCTAATTTGCGCAGCAGTTGGCCCATAGGTTATTAAGTTCTTTCCAAACTCTTCATTCTATGTTAGCATCTAGTTTGCTTCCTGGATAGTACAAGCATCATAAACAAAATTTAAAAAATAATAATTTCGCCACCTACATAATTCTAGAAGTATTTTGCAACATCAACGCATGATAAAAATTCATATTGAACATATAACATATTGAACGAATGAACCCAGTTCAGTAAAAACGACAGACTAAACGTGAGTATTAACTAATAACATACTAAATCCAAACTTGAATATTAATGATTATCAACATACTAAATCTAGGTATCAACTATTTCGGGTGCACTCGGGTGCACTACGTACGGTTGCCGTCACATGGAATGAGCGATCAAGCTACACTAAAATGCATCCTATAGAAAATATACTGTTGTGTACACAAGTCACAAACGCACTAAAACTACAAGAAAATGTGTATTCGCACACCGCACAGTCTATGAGAGAATTAACACAAAAATGTGCCTAGGCCTAATTTTATTAGAATTTCGATTTTGGACGAAAACATTTCATGTGACCGCAAGGAAACATTTGCGGTTGCAGTCGCATGTAATATGAATTCCAAATTGTTGATTAATTAATTTAAACGAAATCCATTTAAAATTTACTGGTAACTTTTACGAAGACTAATTTGCCAACTTTTTTCGTGGCCTACGTAATTATGTAGGCCCTATGTAAATGTGATTATCTGCTAGTTTAGTGCCTTTAATGTCAGTAAATTGTTTTCAGGCTGCAATTTAATATGGTTTGACCAACCACTCCATGTGACCACAAAGTACTATACAGGCCAAATATAAATCAACATGTTTGAAATTCACTCTCAATACTGTAATTGTAACTATCACACGATTCTCAGTCATTGTCAGCGTGACTTGCTGTACAATATTTCCATTCCAACTTGAACTGGCAATAAATACTTTAATGACCCATTTTATACCGTGAAACCATTATTTCAACGACGATGAATCAACGGCGAATGTTTAAGCTCGGCACAAAATCACTGCATTATCCAAAAAGACCATTAGAAAACTGCTAAACGAATATTAGCCTGGACGTTAGCTACTCATCTTTGTTCTTGACAAGTCAAAACTATATAAAAAAAGACTCGTTTGGCATTTAAAGTTTTTAGTCAATAACCAAACAGTGAGATTTGATGCTGAAGGTGGAAAGAACATTTTTTCAATTATTGCTTTTGATCAAAATGGCATATCGACCATAGCACTGGCAGAGTTTTGACTTGTCGGATGGTTGATTGCGCCAGATCCTAATGAACCAGAATTCATATCAGAAAGTAGGCCAACACGTATTTCCTTGGATTATAGCTAAAGTACCGATGGATTGGCAACAGCGTTCCAGAGCTGTGCAACCAGCAACCTACTAGAAACCAAAAACGTGCTATTACCGCAATACATATTACACTAATTTCTTCTACATTGCACTCGGGTGTGCAACGTTCAGTTGCCATTATACACATCATCAATCTTCACGCATAAAAAAATAGAATAGAAAAGCAAACATATTTGTTCGTATTTTTTTTGCAGAGCTCTTTTTCTGTCTACATTGCATTCTTCTTTGTAGACCATATCTCGCACACATCGGAAAAGTAGTACATTAGGCAAACAAGAAACCACCGAGGATTAAAATCATCCAATTCACAATATGTATACTTTGAACATCAATCACCACCCCAAAAAAAAGAAAGATCCGACAATTCAACCTCGTGTTTCTTGGCTCTGGAGAGACTACATTAGTAATAATATCGGTAGGCATATCCATCGGCAAAATAGCTACAATCCAAGGTATTTCTGAACATGATACAGAAAAATGTGTTGCCCTCTGTTCTATACATTTGGGCCATCTATTGGATTGAAATTATAATCTAGAGACTAAGTAAACACACCAGTCTTCAATTCTGAATGTACATTCAATAACTAGGATTATTACTAAAACTTTGAATTATGGAAAACCATTATTAGAATAAGCCTACATTTGTGATACTGTATTTAAGTAAGCCTAGGCACATACCGTATTTACACGCATATAAGACGCACTTTTTTTCCATTAATTTCAAGTCATCAAAAAGTCACATGCGTCTTATAAAGGTAAGTGACCAAAAAAACTGTCACATTTTGCGATATATTTACGCCCCCGCTCGCTGAAAACTGTTTTTCTCTGATGTAAAAACATCGCAAAAACAGTTCCCGTGAAACACTGCCGGTTGTCCAGTGTTAAAGCATAGGGCGAACCCACAATCGTCGTCAGATTGTATGCACGGATGGTCGTCGATATTAAAGCATATGGCAGACCCCCAATCGTCAATTGTCAGGATATAATATTGTCGTAAATGTGTCAACAAATGATAACAAACATACTCATAAAATATCCTTATGCCCTTTTCCTCCATTAGAGGTCAGGAGGTCAGACTCTGGATCATGTTACACTGAATACCAAGACAAACACTTTGACACATCTGTTTATCATCAATCAACAATACTTGCCTCCAAGTGGGCTATAAGGGTGATAACTGAGTCTATAGAGCGCTACTCTTTCAACACTATAGGATGGATAAAAATGAATCTAAACTTGGAAGATTTATTATCAATATTGTTTATTGTCTAATAGAGTGGCTCTCGTATAGGGTAAAGGGACTGGAACCTTCTTTTGTGGTTACAATTGGTCTCCTGAATCATGTTTATGACACCAAATATTGGGAATATGATACTGCGTCTTATATGAGTAAACAAAAAGGTTTCCAAAAATGGAACCTGAAAAGTAGGGGTGCGTCTTATAAGCCGGTGCGTCTTATATGCGTGTAAATACGGTATATCAACACTAAATTTAACAGTCATTTGAAATAAAATAAAATGTAGGCAACTTGACCACTTTCAATACATGACAGCAAGGCATCATGAACAATTCACTCTAGGAGGCTATCTGCTGTGGCCTATACACGCACAAAGTGTGGACAGTTATAGGTAAATCACAGGATACTGTAAGCCTACTCAGAATAAATGAGCTTCTGGTAGGGCCGACCTGATTTAAGAAGTTACCGAAGAAATCCGTTTAGCGAGCTGGTAGTTCTGATACGTTGAGGTCTGAAAGTTGTTGATAGGAATTGTTGGATTACATGGACAACATCGTAGCTTGTATCATTTCACTTGCATGCTATCAATCCATTAAGAGCGCATAGGCAGTCAGTTGTCCGTCACCTTAACATCAGTCTAGTCTAGCAGGTGGCCTATTTGCTTCCGCAACTTGTCTAGGCACTCTAGCAGCTGCTCTAGCTGCCAACCTCGCCAAGTTTGCCTGCCACAACTCGTTTCTACGCCGCCACTCGTTCATACGCCGCAATTCGTTAATACGCCGCAATTCGTTAATACGCCGCAACTCGGTTGCCCGTCGTTGAGCCACTGGATTGAAGCCCAACCCGTTAAGGGCATGAGCGAGCGGTCGAGCATTGGCTCCGTCGTTGGCGAGGTACACGCGAGGGGCGTGGCCAACAGCGGGGGGTCTGGCTCTGTGAGGGGCATGGCCGACAGCGTGGACCCGAGGCCCGTGAGGGGCGTAGCCAACAGCGGGGACGTGACGGTTGTGGCCGACAGCGGGGGCTTTAGCAACTGGCAACATCTTCGTCGGGTCGTGAGTCAGTGTCACAGACGGGTTCTGGTCCACCATCTCTTGCTTGGCTTTCATCGCCTCGGCAGTGACGGCGTTTACGTGAACCAAGTCGTTGTTGGTGTATAAAGCACACCTGTAAGAAATCAAAAAGTAAAATTGAAATCCCACCAAAATACTATAAACAGGGCCGGGCATGTATCTTTTCCAATAAATGGAATTGCTAAGTCTTGTATAATGTGGTGTATCCATAAATGTGAAATCGCTTTTTCAAAGTGGACTTCATGCCGCTTCGTAAGACATTGTGAAATTTCGACCAATAGGTGAAGAGTGCAAAACGCGCAACGAAAGTTGAACAAAACACGAAATGTTGCGAAAGTAGTTTGTAATTTGCTCAAATCAATTCCAAACTATTCTGGTGTGACATCAATCAATCTGCAGAAAAAGTTTCAAGTTGATTGGTTCATTTCCCTGACCTGTATGCTGCATAAAAAAAGCGATTTTTTTTTGGTATGTGAAATAGAAGTCATTGCTATGCTCATCTAAAAGCATCTATTACAGCACTTTTAAATTCCATTGCTTTAATAGCAATTGCTAGTATTTTTACATGTCTCTAGCAATAATCCAAGAGAAAATGTATGCATGTTGCCCATTGTTTTCGTGCACATATTGAAGGGGTGGCCCTACTTTTGGAGGTCGCTTCCACCCTGGCCGTTGAAATGGGAGTAGTCCTTGACGGGCTGGCGGCACAGGTAGCACATGAGAGCGCCGCATGTGCACGTCATCTTGTTGCAGCCGTCCTCCTTGATAAACTTCTTGCCGCACTTCCAGCAAGTCCTGAAAACACCACCTCTTCCATTACATACTAGTCCACCGTGCCAACGACAAGTTGAAAGAGTGAATTTATTAATTATTCAATTAAAATATATTCTCGACTTACGTTTAGGAATGCAACAAGTGCTATTACAGTGAAACCTCTATGCATTGTTACCGGATCCATCGTTTTCCTGGTTGTATCATTCATTTTTTCTCACCCCACTCCCATGTAATCATGTTAAATTTTCCTGGATGGATGGTTTTTCTGCATGGATGGTTTTAATTTCCTGGTCCCTTGATAAACGATGGATAGAGGTTTCACTGTACAGTGAAACCTGGATGCATTTCCCGGGACAATCGTCTTTCCGAATCTATAATTCATTTTGTCCCACCCTACTCACATATAACCAATGTTGAACTTTCCTGGATGGATCATTTTCCTTCATGTATGGTTTATTTTTCCCAAGCTCTTGAGAAACGATACAGACGTTTCACTAAATTACACAGGCCTTGAAGGCTGTGCCTTGAACAGGCCTTGAACTGTCAAAGGTATAAAGTCGGAAAATGTTATATAGGTTTGACAACAATTATGCAATATAGTCATATGAGTTGAATAGTTTTATACATTTTTCACGTATTACTTGTAGGCTTTATACGTTTTTGACGTATTGTTTGTAGATTTTATGTGTCCATCGTATAATTAAGGTTTACTCACCCCTGTTGCCACGTAGGGTAAGGGTGGTAGGAAACACGGAAATATAGGTTCGCCCATCCACAATACAATAACGTACCTGACTAGGGCCTCGGTCATTCGGTCCTCGATGTAGGTTCTCATCTTGACCTCGGTCGAACGCTCTACCTCGTCGCAACGGAGAGGTATGTGATCGGGTTCTTTACACGATCTGTACGCACATAATACCAGCAAATAAAGCAAAACAGGCCTGGCTTTGGTTACTTTACCTGAAGTAGTTTTACAGTAGTAATAATATGAAATATTAAATAGTAAGAAATAGAAGAGATACAACACAGGAAACAGATAGGACAGAGGACTAGTATTACCGTATATACACTCCAAAACTGTATTCATAATATTTCAGACAATTTGCAAGTTGGTTAGTATTTCACCTGCAATTTTATATTAAAATTTGAATGTTCCAAGTTTAAGCACAAGGCTAGGTGGAGGAGCGGCTGCAAGACCAAACAGCAATTTTTATTGTAAGTTACGTTACAAGACAAATAGAGATATATAATCCATATAGGCCTACCGTATATCTATTCATAATGGGCATATTTACGCTGGATTTAACGATGTATTCAACAAAAAAGCATATGTTTTATTCATTTTAATTTATATAATAAGAGATAAGGATAATAGGCCTATCAATTTGTTCAAGTTTGTAGATAAAAATATTTCCTTTTGACATTGCAATGCCAATGTTTGTTGTCTATTACTGAACAACCCAACACTGGCATTGAAAGATTCTACACTGCAGGATTGGCACTGCAATAATCTGTGTGAACAGGTCATAACACCGATATGGAGCTCTATTCGAACAGTTCTATTTTCAATCCTAGAGTTGAATCTCACTCCTCGAAATCTACTATGGGCCTACAAGTCACAAAGTTCTTTGACAAAATGATTGCAACTTAAAACCAGACACACACTATTTCATTGTACAAAGTTGACAAATATCAATAGGCACACATATGGATAATATATGCAAAAAAATACCATTTTCAGCTTCCCACTAAAAAATAAAAATAGTAGGCCCTACAGATCACGAGTTATTCCACTGGCAAGTGGTACAACATTATGTTATTACTTACATAGAACTGCACAAATTCATAGAATTTCGAACCATAACTTTCGAACTCGATAATATTAGATTCAGATTCATTAAAAAAGTTTAAAATTTGAAGACAAAACTCAAAGTTTAAAAACTTGACCAACTTATTTCAATTTATCAGGGCTGGCACACCATCAGACTGCAAAAGGGTTGAGGTAATTTGTACACTTCAACTTGTGGTAATGACAATAAAACGAGGCCGAACCTGCAGGATATCTTCATGCAGTCCGGATTTAGGCACGTGAAGATCTTGTCGTCCGGCAACGGGATTGTACCGAAGTCGCAGAAAGGGCAGCTCTCCAAGTCCTCAATACCGGCGGCTTTCACTTCCTCTAGCTGCTTCCGCTGAACCATTCTCGTGAACACGGAAGGTTTCAGCACCGACTATAGAAACACAACGGTACACTAGTTGTTAGTCTTCAACGTGAATAATGTACATGATGTAAATATATATATATGGCCTTGCTTTGAACGAACGTTACAATGCAAAGGATGTTGCTCTTTGCGAAGACGGTGGATTTGAATCTCAGTTAAGCTCTAACTGCATTCACAGAACGAAGTTAGGGCTTGATGTCAGTTAGTGCTAACTGCGTTCCATTCACATTACGTTGGTAACTGCAGTTAGGGGCTTAACTGCAGTAAGTGATCAACTGATCAGTGTGAACGGGGTATAAACGAAATCTGGGGCCCTGATTTACTTTCCGCGGGAGGTCTATGTGCCTGCAGTCCGACACTGCTGTAAAACCACTATGTTGTGCTTAAATCATATTCTACATATTGAAAATAATAATAATAGGGGGTGTGCGAGTTTGAGAATTTAAGTGTAAGTCGAATTTGCTTTTGAGAGAAAATCGCAAGTTTCGAGTTTGAATTTGAAAAAAACAAGAACAAAAGGTAGGGCCTATTAATTTTTCTATTGGTTTTGAATTTTGAGTGGAGTAAAAATTATTATAGAGCGACCATTTTCAACATGTCGTACGTATAGCATACACCGTCCAGTTATAAAAATAAAAAACGTGTTTTTGACCGATGCTAGGCGGAGATTCGCATATCAGTAGTGACCCTAAAATTTGGGAAAAATCACGTTTTATATTCGGAACAATGCCGGTACAACAAAACTAAAAAAACAAAAAAATCAAAATTTTCTAGTTCTAAAACGAAATTTGAGCTTGAACTCGAAAATTTGAGTGCTTGCACACTCCTGTTGAATAATGAATGAATAAATTGAAAATTAAAAAGCACACCAACCTCTAGCGTGCTCATGCTAATCTGCTGGCCGCAGTCGATCAGGCATGGGAAGTCTGACTTTCCGTTACCGATTTGGACCTCTGCTCCTCTGTTAACAAACAAATCATGACCAATATTGAAGCTCCTGTATAACCGCACAACAATACACGTCACAACGAATTACTGTAGATCAATGGCCTGAAATTATGAAATTCATCATAGGTAGAAAACCAAATTCACCCGATTAGCCACTAGTCTATGGTATCGCTTTACGATGTGTCAACGCCACTTGCAACCTATTATCACTTCAAAATAACAGGGACACGAGATATCTCAAAATATCTGTTTTTATTCTGTCTTGTCTCCCACTTTCTAGTTGAACTGTACATACTTGTGATGTCAAACTGTTGTTGGACGTCAACTAAATCTAGCACTAATGAAGTTATGTACCATAGTTGGACTGGGGATGCGGCAGAATACGACTTTCTTCAAGTTAGTTTCCTTCTTATGATTAAGATCACTTTAGAGTAGACGTAACCAACTCAAACAAGAAATGATAGGCCTAAACAGAAATCATTCTGAGATCTAAATCTACACCTTTTGAACACAATTCAATTCAAAGTATTTTTTCTTATTATTGAATGGTGTATCAATTTTGCTTGTGCTCGTTTTTTTCGGTGTTCGTTCTTTGAGGTGCTCCGAGATTTTCGGTGTTCGTTTTTTCTGTGTTTTTTTTTTTTCAGAGCAATCCCATAACGAATAAGCCTCCATCACATCGAAAAAAACGTACGCCGAAAAAAACGAACACCGAAAAATACGAACACCAAAAGAACGAACACCGAAAAGAACGATTTTTTCATAAATGATAGTACCGGTATATTATTTTGGCTTTTAAAACAATATCGTAACTCCACCCTGAATCGTCCTTCTACTTGGGTCTTGCCTGTTAGTACAGTCACACTGAGAAATAACATTTTTGGTGTTCGTTGTTTTCGGTGTTCGTTTTTTTCGGTGTTCGTTTTTTCGGTGTTTGTTTTTTCGGTATAATGGAGGCTATTCGCTTTGGAAGTAGAGACACGTTTCCAGTCTAAAACATTACAGTATATTAATTATTCGATCGTAACTTCACAATAAGGAATTTCGACTGACAACTCTGACAGAATTGACGTTAAACTGTGTTATCTTCTTCATAGCCTTAATAGCCTGGACTATCACACGTTACGCTTATGTATATAAGCTTATGTAATAGCCTGGACTATCATACGTTACGCTACTTACTTTCGCACGCAATCCTTACAGAACAGGTGGCCATCGCTACACGCAGCCATGTCCTCGGCAAGACACTCGTCGTCATAGCAACAGCCACAAGTCAGCAATTCTCCTTTCTCCTTCGCCTGCAGCATGGCAAAATCAATTGATTAATTTACCCTACTATTGTTTGCTTTACGACCCCACCAACAGATAGGATATTTGGGAATACAAAAGAGCAGGTGATAATGAAATTATAAAACGGTGATATGTGAACGAACGTCTACAAATACCAATGCCATGTGGAAAACGTAAACCCACGCCCAACAGTGACTTCAGTTTCTAAAGAGGTGCCTAAATTGACTGAGCTACATAGGGCGGCAGAAAAATGAATATGCACGGTAAATAGCGCCGCATTTCTAGGCTTTTTCATATAAACATCGGGTAATTTCTTATTTTAAAGGAGGACTTGAAGAGATAGATCAATGTTATTCCTAAAGTTGTGTTCCGTTTTCCCGAATAGACAATAATATGGAGTCAGGCCTGCTGTACAAAAACAAATTGGCAAATAAGGCTAATCATACAAAAAAAAAAACTGCTCGTCAATTGCAACTTATATTCCGTACAGATATTCATTGTGTATCTGTTACGCTTGTTTGAGAACATTCTGGTATTGGTATAACAGGCTTAATTTACTTCAATGATAAGTTGATGACCAAGATCCATTATCTAGGCCAGACAAACAGTTATTTCTCAACAGTTATTTTTGTATCCGTCTGTGGCCTGTTTTCAAGTACGGTACCGTAATCACTTTAACCACAGAGGGAAACTGTTCGAAAAAATCATGTTAATAATAATTAATATTGTATTTTGAATTTTGATACTTTCGGTTCGCTTGATGTTGTTACCATCAAAAAGTTAGGTTCAATAATAATTTTGTCGTACAAATTTAACTAATCAACCAGTTTTTTCGAACAGTTGATGGCATCCCAGGAAAACCAGGTGAAACTAGTCGAGATGATCCACCATGACGGGAACTGAACCCCGGGGCTCCTGAATGATGGGTCAGTGCGCTAGCGACTGATCTATCGATCTTAGTAGGAAATAATTAGTCTAGTCCGTTCATGACGGTAAGCTTGCGGTACACGGTGACCAAGTGGGGGGGAAAATACAGAAAAGTGAAAGAAAAGGAAATCGTATCTAATAATGAAGGAAAGGTATTTTCAAGCATTTTACTTGTGACAGAACATTTCAGGTCAGTCCATCATCAGGTCAGTTTATTCTACATGTATTTACATTACCTTCAAAAATGTGGCCATCTTTTTCTTCTCCTTTTTGGCAATGTAATCTCGAATTTCAAATTCATGCTTGATATAAGCTATCTGAAACATGAGATAAAAAAGGATTTCAGTCGATGCATAGAGCACGATGTATCAAAAGTTAGCATGGAGGTTCGACTAGCATGGCAAAACTGTTCCATTCCATGAGTGCTGTCCTTGAACCCACGGATCGCTGCTTGCCCTTGTGTATACTATGAAACTATGGGTCACGCAGTGACGTAACTAGGAATTATAGACCCCAGGACAAAGAACTCATAAGGGCCTCACTAAAAGAACATTAAAGGGGCCAAAAGGGCCGAGATACGTCGATCTATGTTTGTGGGAGTGATTTTTATTCATCTGCTCGAATTCAACATACCTCGGCCGCATATGAGTGAGTTGTTTCCAATAATTTAAAAGTAAATTGCTTGGATTTTCATTTCCATTGCACATCTTCAGAATATAATTAATCTTAATTCTTCAACGGCAATTTTAATTTATTTCTATAATGGTCATTCAACTTCTATTGTTCCTTCCAGCGCAGGTAATAGACCCTTTTGGCCACGATCCCGTCGAGAGCTTTGGACCTCTCACCCAATGGAGTCAGTAGTGGGGGTAATGTAGCGGGCAAAAAGCTCCGAGGTCAGACTCAACTCCTCCTGACATGGACTTTGGGTGTATCTGTTTTTCATATAAAAAATTTAGGATATTCAATACATATCAATATTCAATATATTCAATATTCAATGCAGTAAAACCCTGTTATATACTCGTTTATTATGTTGACCTGTGGTGAAAATTCATTTTATCGTTGTCTAGACCTATGTTGATACTATACATTCGTACGTGTACTAAAATCATGACAATGTAGCAAGCAAGATAATTTTGTTCTTTGATCCTTATGGGTACTCTCCTAAATCATATATTTGGCCAATTAAAATAACAATGTGTTCAAATAGGCCTATATTTTTAAAATATAAAAAGTAAAATCGAATTACTCCCTCTTTATTGTGAACAATGTCATGATGAATATGAATAAGCCTACCATAGGCCTACCGGTACTCATTTGTTACAATGAATAATTAAAATAATTTTAAACTAGCTGAAAATGAGCAAAAATACTGAGAACAATTAAATTTTGTACAAAATGCAAATTGGAATTTCAATTATACTAGAACAATCAAGGGGGACCAGCATAACATTTCCAGTGTCAATGTAACTTATAGGTATAAGCGATCGTAGTGGCTTTCCGTTTGAGCATATTGTACGGTACCGTAGTGAAACTGCTTCACACTGGTCATTCAAAGACGTAGGCCTATAGTATAAAATAGCCTACCGGGTACCGTCGATCTATTAGGCCTAGGCCTATACACATTCACATTAGGTTAAATGTTATTTACCCTATATGTAACAGTACGGGCCCACGCGATGAGGAAAAATCAATGACAAAAATGTTGAGTGTTCCTGTTAGGCATGACACACTTGGAAGTGATTTTTCCACCTTTGTTATTAGAGCATTTGAGACATTAGCACATATTGTCTGCATCGTTAGATTCACGATAGGGACTACTGTAAAATTTGTTAATTTTGTACCTTGAAATGTTCATTTTATGATCATTTATGAACTATGAAATTACCTGGAGAGAACTTTTCACTTATAGGCCTACTGGGGATGCCTTCAGATGAACAGTGGACTGGAAAACTCTCAATCCTTCATGTTATAGAAAGGAAGTTATCATGGAAACAAAACTGTCAAAATTAACAAAGATGGTTGTACCCCAGTATCTACTCCACGTTTGTTTTATTGATGTTTCTGAAGATTTTAAATCTAGCTACCATACCCTCTCAGTGATTGGAAATTAGGTACATTTAATGCAAGCCCTTTAGAATATTTTGAGCGCAGTAACAATTAACAGAGATACAGAGGGATGTTGAGGACCATTTGTCTGATTATGAAAGTAGGGTGACCTATGTTAAGCGCTTATGTACTTGCCGGCATGATTTATTTTGATCTGAGAAGACCGCTGGTGCTGAAATAATATGACCGCTAACGGTTTTAACTATTTAAGTAATATATAGTCGGAATATTTTAGGCTCAGGCCTATAGCCTACTGTAGGCCTACCGATAGTACAACTCAACTTTGAATCATGCGGTATTTACCTCTTGAAGCACCTCAATGGTACAATTGTTCGTGAAAAAGGAGTTGGTACCAGTACATCTTTTTGATTGTAGAAAAGGTCCTTGAAAGTTAGCCAACTCTCTGCAAATTGGTACGAGCTTGTTCTGATGTTTCTTCCTTATTCGATCAATGTCGCTGCACAAGACGCGAGGATAGTGCATCTTTAAAAATTCCTTGCACTCGGAATTGGAGACGGTGGCATGATTCTCCGAGAAATACTTCACGGGATCCGGAAAAGTCTCCAAAAATGTGGCAATACTGAAGTCGTTCGTGAACCGTTTCTGCAGCTTCAACGTCTCTTGTCTCTTTGTGAAATCTCTCATAGTAGGATAGGTTCTCTTTTCCAGGGCGTCGGCTACGAACGCCTTTATCCCGTCCTGGTTGTCGCCAAAATCGTCGTACTTCTTACGCATGTATTCTGGGTCAGCATCGGGAAGTATGTCCAGCAGGGCCCGGAAAGCTTCCTCCTTCTGTTCTTCCGTCGCGCCAATCAGATCGTCTTTCAGTTCCATGCTCCGTTTGAGCGGGAGATCCGTGGCGTCCAGGAGTGCTGTCACGATATTGTCGAGAGTGTCCGAACGATTGTGGCAAACTTTATTCAAATAGTCGATCTCGACGTGGGGAAACACATCTTTCAAAGCGCGGAGGTGATGGTGGGGCGGTAAATCGACTTTGGGTGCAGGCACTGGATTGGATGCGGATGAGCTGTTGGTAACGTAGACGGGAGTCGCCGAGGGTGTAATGGGTAAGTTTTCTTCCTTCTCAACTTGGACTCCAAGTTCATTTGAGCTTAGGTTGACTAAATCACTTTGTGCTTTCCCTTCAGCAGTGGCAGGTAGCTGCACCTGCCGGAGCTCGACAGCGATAGGAAACAACGCTCTTGGCAGTCTCATTTCACCATCTTCTGTGTTATTGGTCCACCATTTCACATTGTTCACAGCACTGTATTGAGCAGTGCATTCCTTCAATTTGTTTTGGGCAGGAACGGTTATTCCCGAAGAATGCAGACAATCAAGTGCTCCGTTATATACTTTCAGGTCTGCCAAATTTGCCGCATACTCACGGGAAAGTCCAAGATTTTCTTGAACAATATCACGTTTGACTAGTGAAAGGTCTCTTTCTTTTTGGCAAGTCAATGGATTTGGTGGAAAAAGAGAGGTCTTATGTCCATTATTTTCTATTGGAACAATTGGAACAATTGAGTCAGTCCTAGTCCAAAATGGCCCTGAAGCTGATATTGTCGTTACACTTGCGACTGGACGAACACAATCTATATCTGACGCTGATGTTATGGTTGCACTTGCGACAGGACGAACACTATCTAGATCTGACAATGATGTTATGGTTGCACTTGCAACAGGAGGAACACAATGTAGATCTGACAATGATGCACTTGCGACAGGACGAACACGATCTATATCTGACGCTGATGTTATGGTTGCACTTGCGACAGGACGAACACTATCTAGATCTGACAATGATGTTATGGTTGCACTTGCAACAGGACGAACACGATCTAAAGCTGAAGATGATGTAATTGTTGCACTTGCAATTGGACGAACACGATTTAGAGCTGACGCTGATGTTACCATTGCACTTGCGATTGGATGAACATGATTTAGAGCTGACGCTGATGTCATTGCTGCACTTTCGACAGGACAAACACGATCTAGAGCTGACGCTGATGTTATTGTTGCACTTGCAACGCGACGACCTAGAGCTGAAGATGATGTTACTGTTGCACTTGCAATTGAACAAACAGGATTTAGAGCTGACGCTGATGTTACCGTTGCACTTGCGATTGGATGGACATGATTTAGAGCTGACGCTGATATAATCGTTGCACTTGCGACAGGACGAACAAGATCTAGAGCTGTCGCTGATGTTATAGTGGCTCTTGCGATAGAAGAACCACGATATGGAGAGTAAGCAGATGTTATCAAAGCACCGGCAAAAGGATGGGCATGAGCTAGAGCTGACGCAGATGAGTTTGAGGAACTTGCACCAAGACAGTAACGATTAAAATCAAATAGAGGTGTAATTTCAGGAATAGATTCGGAATGATCACCACCTACAGGCAGGGTTGACGTGCTACTTGAACGTATTGTCTCAGAAAGCACATTACCAAACGATGGTGCCAACACGATCGAAGCTCTCTGTACAATACCAGTGGTTCCTGTTCCCATAACTACAGGAGTAGTTATTTCACTTTGGCTTTCATGTACATTTAGTTTCTGTCTTTTTGAAGGAGGAGCACACTGTTCATCAATGATGGTCTCATCATCAGAATCCTCATGACAGGTCATCGTGTCACTGCCACTGTCATAATGGTCTCCACGGTGACGATAGCCACCACGACGACGGTCGCCTCCACGACGATAATATTCCCGTTCAAACCCGTCGCCTAGCTCATATGAGTACACAGTCGATATCTCCCGAGATAAGTCTTCAGATTTATTGATGGTATTTACAATTTTCTTCACCACCAGATTGACTCTGTCCGAATGCTGGGAGAGATCTTCCAGCATCGCATATATGCGATTGGCATCGTACTCCAGGATGTTCGACAGCACCAACTGTTCCTCCACTAGACCGACGTCGCCAAACAGGGAAGACATAGCCTGAAACGAGAGCAATTAAATCTATTATTGATTTGAAATCAAATCAAATAACTAATCTAGGCCTATCAAGTACTAATTTAATAGGCCTACTAATTTGTTGGTAGGTCTAGGCCTACTAATTAAAAAGTTCAGGCCCACACTTAACTGTTTTCAATGAGTAGGCCCTAGCTCATTGAAAAAAGTCAAGTGTAGGCCTAGGCATTGGCTTGGTCGTACAGCCTGGTAATGGCCTGGTCTAGAGATCAGGGCCCTTATTATATAACAGTAAACGAAATGGATGCGTGACGAAAGTATCAGAGCCCATATGATACACCATGTTAAAGTATAGGAAATAGTTGGGACAAATCGAAGATGGCCTGATTTCGTTTCGTTTCAGAGTTATAGAATAACCCTCCAGACGCCTCCAGAAGTGCCAAGCTATTCAGACTCATGCTCGCAGGTGGTTGGGAGAGAATTTGAAAGTTATTGTTCGGAGAGCATGGTTTGGTACCGACATTTAATTTCTAATTCAATGGTAACGGTACCGGGTATGACAAATTTACCCTGTCGTGATCCGCTCCTAGGCTAACAAAACAAACAGTTAATGAGTTCCTGGAGAGTCCAATAAATGAGTCCAGTAAATGAGTAATCTATTGTTTTATATTTATTGTTGTATTGTTCTATTTTATGTAAATAGCTTAAAACTGCTAATAAAGTTTATACTACTAGGGTTAGGGCCTACTAGGCCTAGACCTACTACTGGGCCTACTACCTAACCTACAATTTACACATGGGCATGGATTCAAAGCTAGGCCTATTGCCAAAGATTGGCTATTGCTATCTTCGTTCAATATCGGCTATTTATTACTTTCAAGCATTTTAATGACAAAATGTCTATGATCATTTACCATCAGTCATTAAGAAGGTCTACTAATAGGAACACTAGGAGCCGTCGTTAAAGTTTCTAAAAGACTGAAAAATAAAAAGGAAAAAGTATGAGAGAAGTAACCAAATTCCAAATCTTTTCTGGCGGCAAATTAAATGTCTCCTGACTGACGGTATGTAGATACCGAGTAGAAGCAAAGACCTTATTATCTAACTACGAGAGGTCTTTGCTACGAGGATCTTTGGTAGGTAGGATCTTTGGAAACCACAGTGGCGCCACCATTGGCAAAAGTAGCAGTTCAAAAATAATTTTCCATAAACTACCAACTCAATGCCCATACAATAGAATACAATTTTCTTACCTGTAGTTGAGGATTTTTGTTAGTTTACGTTCTACATAGAGTATACCGTCAATAACAACACATAAAATATGATCAATTTCTACACTTTTGAATCAATGCATCTAAATATTTAGACATGATTACGTAAAAGTGAGTTTAATCTATGTTACAAGGTCCCAGTATTTATTTTAATTGAAATAAACTGACAAAACGCATCATTTGTGTCATTGGATGAGCGGATGATATGTGATGGAAATTACACAGTCATGCACTGAGTTCAAAACAATCATATCACTTCCTTCCTGTTTTATTCACTAGTCACTACTCTTTGGAATTGTTTTGCAATATAATTGATTATACCTGAGATTATAGGTTCTTGACCAACCCCAAAATATTAAATTTTATGTATATGTATGTATGTTTACAACTCTTGCAAATATGCTAATTGCACAGTGGATGTACGTTTTACCCTCATGGGAAAGACATTGTTATTCAATAATCATTGATTTGAATTTATTGATTTGAATCTAATTAGGCCTATATTACCAAAAAATTGTTAACTTCTGTTTTATTTCTTATTTCATCACGCATTTGGCACTTGTTGATTTCCTACATCGAGATAACAAATTCTACTTTCATTTATACTGCCATTTTTTTTCTTACCATTAGGCCTACCTATTATACTATTCTACCTCATTAATATTTCATTGTTGCTATGATTACCGTATCACTGTTTATCAATTATGATTGATTACTAGTCTATTATTATAATATTAGTCAATATTATTTATGAATTATGCATAGGGAGTAAAATGAGGTTGTTTGGAAGATCAAAGTAATTCACAAGCAGTGAGTACCACCTTTTTGTCTCATCTTTTCAGATGATTTGTATGCTTATTCAATGAGTGACAAATGAAGAAAAATTGAATTGAATGATCTGTCATATATTGTGGATTACCCTGATTTTTGTATTTTTATGTCAGTCAGAAATGTATCAATCTATTTCTAAGAATAAATTAATTAATGAAATAACAGAGGCTCAAAAATGTGGATTTTAGGGATTTTGAAGTGATTTTATTGGGTTTTGGGATGATCTCTCAACTTGATGAAATAACAAAAAACTAAAAATTATAAGAATTATTCCCTAATAATCAATTAAATAATACGGATGTAACAGATTTCAGTGGAGTGTGAAAACCTATTCATAAATTCACATTATTCACAAAGTTGATTGATGATATAAAAAATTAAGGAAATTAAAAAATCCCAATATAGGCCTGAAGGAAATGAAAAGAAAGTAGACAGAAAATAGAAAGTTAATACAACAATATGAATGAACAACAATAAGTACCAATGCAATAAGCAAACAACAATATAAAAATATATGAACTTCAACCCCAAAAATATTAGTGCACAGTGGCAGCCAGTAGAGACCGAATATCCCAGTAGACATGATTGCATTAGGAAGTGGAATGCAGAGGGCGAAAGCTCCCAAACCGAATTTACCCAAAGTTGTTATGGCTCCGTTCGTGTACTAACCTACCCAGGTAAATACGTGGTTATTTCCTCTGCTCGTCCTTCGTACCGTCTTATAGACTTTGCCTATGCAGCGCTGTGCTACGTATAAGTAGTATGCCATGCAGCTGTCACAGGCATAAAGCAACGCATTCGCTCGCTCTTACGGCCACAAACACAACCACAAAAAATATCTTAATTAAATTTTGAAAAATATTCATTTTTAATTCAAGAGAAAATTAAGTGGTTGTAAATTTGATGATACTTATTTATATAGATTTATTCGACTACTATGTAGAAGGATTTGAACACTTCGGTCAGCAGCGCAATGCTAGCCCCATAATAAATGCCACTACATTTTACAATGGTCTTCCTGGAAGACATTTTTCCATGTTCCCATTTCAGCAGGTCAGTCAAAAAAGGTATTGTCAAAACTTGGCATGTACATATTTCATTAGTCAACTTTCTACTATATAGTTTTGGGGCAGAGAATTATTGTTTTGACCACTTTTGAGAGCACCAATTTGAAAATTTTGAAAAAGGGTGTAAAAACAATAAAGAGAGGAAGAATTGCCCAAAATATTTTTTCACAAAGTCTCTATTTAAACACAATTGAATGACACACCGTTATTTGCACATAGATCGAGTCAGCAGTTGTAAAAAAAAAATCTAGATCAAACGTCGATGGATCATGGATGTATACAAGCCATTAGAGATACAAAACAAAAAACAGTGATAGTGACTATATACACTTGATAGTTTCAAAAGTAACATTTTCGAGTGATCTAACCTTACTACACGTATGCTGTATTTGCCGAGTATTGTCAAATGTATTGAGTGAAGGTAACATAACAGAAATTGTGTGTATCTTTATTGTGTGACAATGATTTCCAGAACCGAATTAGATGTTACAATGCCTCAAGGTCACTCTAATGAAAAAGATTGTTAGAATAAGATATTCAACTTGAAAACATACACCAAATAAGGAGCATAACGCATTCATTATTTATTGAAATACTATGTACAAAATATACAAAAAAAATATCAACAAACAAACCACCATTGACCTAGTCCATAGGTCAAATAAATATTATCACATCAGTCATCACTCATGGGAATACACACTCAAGTATATATGTTAACACATTCAATTTATATTAGTATGTTAAGATAATTACTTTAATCCTGATACGTAGGCCTACATACGATAATTCAATAAAAGTTTACTGTTGGACTTTTTCCTGTTACTTGTCGAAGATTAAAATAGAAACATTTTGACATGAATATTTTAGCAATGTTTCTCTTGCACTCTTCAGGTAACAACTGATAACCAGAGTCGGTAACAGGACAGCTGATAATTATCCCGTGAAAAAAATGGCGCTCAGGTGGAAAGAAGTAATACGTGAAAACCACCTTTTACAGCTGGAACTGTAGGGGACTCATAACTGGTGACTCCTCCTTCAGTAGTCTTGTAGGGAAATCCAGTGTGGAAATCACTCAGGGGAAATCCGTTGGAGGAGTTAGAGAAGGGAATTCTGTAAGGGACTCCCCTTTATCCGGTGCCAGTATATATATATATATATATATATATATATATATATATATATATATATATATATATATATATAACCTAGGGTGACCATCCGTCCCGGTGTCCCGAAAAGTTATTTCGGGACACGTATTTATCCCGGTTTCAGTTCCCGGTTTCAAAAGAACAGACTTCCCAATCGTTGGGTAATTATCCCTGATTTTCAAAAACGGAAGAAATATAAATAGGTCTAACTGTGTATTTTTCATTTCGGTAAAACTCATCTAGTCATAATTTATTTTCGTTTTAAATTTAAAAAACTGTGATATTTGTTGAATCAATTTTTAAATTGCAGATCAAATTCAAATACCTTTCTTTCTATCATTAACATGTGTCTGCTACATCCTCAGAGTATGAAGTTGTATGCAATTACAATAGAAAAAAATATATTCTTGATTTTATATGACTAGAAAATACATCCAGAAAATGACTAGAAGACTACAAATTCCCAAAAATTCCCCTGCGGGGCTGCTGAGCCCTCGACCCCTCTCCCCCCTAATAAAATTTGGAACAAATGATTTTGACTATACCCATGTCTTGGCGTTGTCCCGGATTTTCCTTTTTTGAATATGGTCACCCTAATATAACCTATAGTCCAGTTGCCAGTCATCATGTAAGCATTATATTTCATTGGATGATGTCGGACAGTCAGATGTCTCTATCCACATTCATGTATTTTAATAATCAGTGTAAATAAATATCCAGTTATATTAATTATACAGTGCTACTTTTTAGTATCAGCAACAACCTAACCTTGCACCTCATCACCAAACCCCACAGAACTATTGTCACCGAGTATCAGTTGGTACCTGATGAAGATAAGAGAAACATTGCCAAAATATTGTTTCTGTTTTAATCTTTTACAAGTAGGCCTACTGGGCTACTGTCCAACAGTATGTATTTGTTAAACTATTTGTGGTACAATATTCTTCTCTTTTCAACTACAATAATCTTATTGAGAAGTTGAATTAGTACCAACACGCTTCAGGCTATTGATCAAATCTTCCATTTTAGTAACATTTGTGAGAAAATAAATCCAAAACAACTGTTGATCTTTTAACGAAGCTTTTTTACCAAGAGATTGTTGAAACGCCGTAATTTCGGCAAACAGTTTTCGAAGTAGATCTCTGCACTTCAATGAGTTTGTACCGAGTACGTGGAGTCGAGACGAAATTTCTACATTTGAAATCATCGGCTTTCTCGTACCCCCAGACATCACGCATCTCTCCATCGACGCCATATTCTTCTTGCTGAAACCAACACAACGCAATTGGTTATATTTGTCTGTTAACATAGCAGTAATGTATAAACCAGGAAAGAGAGAAAATAGCATCATAAGGTGAAAAAATGTAAGATAGTAGGAGGGTGAATTAATAAGGCGATATTAAATTAAAATCTTATTATCCTGTTTCAAGACAGGATAAAAATTAAAAATATAGGCTTAATGTAACATAGCATAGCAAAGGCAGTCACACTTTAGTCCACAGGATAAGTTAAGAGCTTATTTTCCAGATTTACAAAAATGAGATTTTCATGACAATTTTTGAACAGTAATAGGCCTATCAAAATTCCAATATGAGAGAAACATGATATTTTCAACATTTATTCGAATTATGACAAGTACAACAGAAAGGCCGTGCATTAATGGTTCTAAAATCAAGGTGATATCATCATAGCTTTTCATTACATGTGCTGCATTTTCACAGTTTACTAATTATATTATAGTTGTCCATGAGTGCACCTAATTACGATTATCACGATTATCAGTACAACAATTACTAGTACAAGTACAAATATCACTGTCTCATATACACAAATAGTGTTATATAAATTCTTTGAATCATTTTCTTTTTCATATTTTTGTTCAATTGTAACATTTAAATTCCCAACATTGCTCTAATCATTATGAAGTCTGCATTGTTTTGTTGCTACTATAAACGCAATGACACACAAACTTTAATACGTATTTCTATTTCGAACACTATATCCTTCAACAAATGTATGTATTCATGTATTGCACGTAAAATGTATGTCCATAAATTCATCTATGCAGGCCTAATTCTTTAATAAGATTGAAAGTATTTTACAACAACGTACTTTGGTAAACAGATATATACGAATGAATAGATATAATTATTATTATTAAATATCTCACTCATCTTACAACACTCATGCTGTGTCTTCCCAATAATTAAAACAGTAGTCAACTAAGCATAGCAATACTGTCGGCAGCGATCTTCACAGTTAGAGTTGGGCAGCCGCCTTATAGCGCAGCTAGTGAAATTAATTGGCAGTGCAGAAGGTAATCGACAAAAAGGCCAAGTAGGCCTACATAACAAAACCAAATCACCTTTGGGTCAAGATTTGTGTTGAAGTCTGCAATAAGCCATCAACCACGACACGTTCATTGACCTTGACACGGCTTGCAAGATCATTTAGAGCGGTAAACAAATCGTCAAACGAACGTGCACAAGAAACGTTGACCAACTTGAGAATCTTACGGAGGGGATCGGGTACGTCTTGTTCATTAGCGGCGTTCTCAGATTCAATATTCTGCATAATTTTCTGTAATCAATGTAATACAACGTTATTATTAGTTACATTCCATGACTGATTGATACATTTTAACCTCTTTGTATAGTAAGTAAACCGTTACAAAGAAACCTCCCTGTAACCCGCCTCGGCTGTGTATTGCATGTGCCACACTCTTCAATCGATTTGACCTTGGATTATAGCCATTGTACTGTTGTATAAGCAACAGCATACCTTAATCATGTCAACCTTATTTCAGGCAATACCAGAATGTGGTTACGTTCGTTAATAAGTGCGGTTATTATTTTTGTTCCAGCAGAAGCTTACGAGCGGGAAGGCATTCAAAGCAATTTCACTGTTTGCTAGCTAGACCTAAAGAAGGAGGACCTTCGAGGGGGAGACGGAAAGTGTGTGCTACATATAGACTAGCCAACAAGATCCTCAACTAATACATTTGTACTAGTCCCAGCTAGCTCCAGAAGACTAGAACTTTATTGGTTAATTTCTACAAGAGCTACCTGTCATGGCAACAAATCTCTGTGTACCGTACTTCCATTGAAGTTAGCAAAAAATCCTAGCCAATGTCAAGAGTGGGCTACAAAATGTGATGTCTTATTGCATTCTAAGTGAGTGTGTCTTTGTTATTATACTATGTTGTCATGGTAGGTAGGGAGATCTTGTAGTAAACACCAACTAATCACAGCCCTAGCCACTTGGAGCTAGTTAGCCATAATGCATTATTTCGAGTGGTTCAATAGCTAAGGGTCCTGAATTCTCATTTCAGCATTAATGCTGTCAATTCTCTACCTCTCACTTTTTGAGACTTTTCATAACAGTTTGAAATATTTATTCAGGTTCATGCCAACACGGTTACCTTGTATTTTATACTTGAAGAGCATGTAGAAGTTTTTATTTTTGAAATCAAAATTCTGTATTGCCATAGGGCTGGACCTCCCTTCTTTATTTGAATTACAGTGAAACCTCTATGCATCGTTTCTCAAGGGACCAGGAAAATAAAACCATCCATGCAGGAAAATTTAACATTGATTGTATGGGAGTGGGGTGAGAAAAAATGAATGATACAAATACAAGCAGGAAAACGATGGGATCCGGGAACGATGCATAGAGGTTTCACTGTATCATCAAACTGGTATGAAATCAATTGTTGATAGCAAGAAGATACCAACTGTCCCAAAACTCGACTTGTCAAAAAATCATCGGTCATGAAAATCACCGTACTAAAAACCAAGTGACACAAAATTCTACTCTTGAGCAACCTGTACAGAAGTTTGGCTTTGCTTCTTCCCTTCACAAATTTCATTCGACCCAAACCCAAGACATATTTGAGGTACATGTTGAGCCCTAGGACAAGAAGTGATCCGTAGTGTCCAGGAAAGTACTCATGAAATAGTACATGTTTGAGATCCGAGTGAAACCACCATATAGACTCGATACTTTGTACTACAATCAAACTTCTAATCCAAGGAATATACATTAATATGACGTACTTACCCTTTGTTCAGTTATGCCCAATATGTTAGCACTCAATGGTTCACAATATTCTTGTAGAATGCACGTATTATCGTTCAGTTTTCTCTGCTCGTTCGTCAGCAACAGCCAGAGAATATTGTCGAGAATGACTTGCCTCTCCACGATATCGTCCAACGTCTTCACGCGAATGAGATCGCGACAAAGTTTCTGCTCGATCGATCTGCTTTTATTCACCAGGACGAGCTGGAAAGGACCTTCCGCCGCTTCCTGGACGGTCTCCAGAAGACGGCCGAATGACTCCTGAACGAGGGCTTCGTAAGTCGAACGCTTGTCTTCGTTTTCTCTTGACGAGTATTTGAGCTGTGTCAATGAAAGTTCAGGTTTTCTATCTTCAACGGCACGCAAGCAAGTCAGCATGTAATCTGTAGACTCTGACACAACCTGCACTTCTACAGATTCAGCTAACGATTCTAAAGTGGTTGCTATGAACAAGTCTTTAAAATCAATTGCAGCCTGTACGAATTGTGATATGCTCTGCGTAGTGTTCGTGGTGGTATCTCTGCTTTGAAAATACTTCAGCTTGTGCAAAACTTCTTCATGCTCTTCTTCTAAATATAACACTTTCTGAAAATATGTAAATTAAATTGTCAATATTACTTGTACCAACCTACATAGGAACTATAATATGGTATACCAGTTAAATATGATGAAATAAATTTGAATACAATTTCAGATCATTTTCATTAGTAATTAATTAGATCTTTACTAAGAAGGCTAATATTCCCATTGCTTTCCACAGAAAAGGAAACTGTACTATATTATTCGATTCAGCACACTTGAAGCATTTATTCCTAACATAGTTATAGATGAAAGATATACTACCCAGACATTTCATGCAATATAACTGACTGTAACTAAATGTAATTGTCCAATCAGTGGCTATCGAGAAAGAGATGGTTCTTACGTACCCGGTTAGATTGTTTCATCAACCTTGTAGCTACTTGGCTGCATTCATCCCACCGCTTCGTCACATCTTCTCGATGCATTTGTGCAATCAACCGAGGATCTCCATCCTGTGACACATGAGCTCAATAGGAATCAAAGAATTAAGCTAAAGCATTACGTCTGCTTCGTTGGTACACAGTTGCACGGTTTCTTCCGTCTTGGCAAGTTGGATTAACCATATAAATCAACATTGAAATGTCTGTACCTTCAGCCAGAGACCGACTTCTAGTTTGAGATATATCAAATTTTGGATTAAATTTTGGACTCAAGGGTGTTTGCTGTAATT
Organism: Brachyptera putata; assembly: GCA_907164805.1. Classification (NCBI taxonomy): domain Eukaryota; kingdom Metazoa; phylum Arthropoda; class Insecta; order Plecoptera; family Taeniopterygidae; genus Brachyptera; species Brachyptera putata. The sequence goes on along the minus strand of OU015462.1, from coordinate 8,711,897 downwards.
GCTGGATTAAACGATAAAGTTGATCAACGTTCATCACCTTTGGTTAGGTACGTGAATTCAATACCTTGACTAATGGTTTTACTAATTAATATTTGACTTGGTGTATGTAAAATGGCTTAACAGTTAACATAGAGCATATTTCAAGTTAGTCAAACTTAACGAGGGTAAATAGCCAGTTATAAATTCTGGCCATTATTTCCAACCAATTTTTATTCACGGGCTACTTGAATAAGCTACAGGCTGCCATGAAAAAGTGCGCTAACCTCAGCATTCAAATGCTAATTTTGAGCCCTGTATATATTTTTCAATACATCTGTAGCGTAGCTAGCGGCAGTTCTTATTGCTTGACAATGAACATTAACAACACCCGACTCTTGGCTATAATTTTCAATCTGCCACAATTGTAATGTATTGTACTGTCGGCATATTTATAATATATCAATGATCGTATTCATCTATGATATGTTGTTTCTGAAAAAATGGCCTGAAGTTATAGGTATGACCTGGTTAAAAATGACAAGAATGAACTGCAACTCATCAAAACTAATGAGTTGAGAAACTCATCGTGAAGAGCCTGTTGAAAGAAGACATCAATTTATGTACAAAATCACACGATATTGCCATGGTTAATATAACACTATTGTCACTACATTAGCCAGAGCGTCAAAAATATTGTGTTTTATCTACAAATCTATGTTTACTGTCAACAGGCTCTCCACGGTGAGTTTTTCGACTCAATAACTTCGGTGGGCTGTAGTTGATTCTTTCCCTTTTAACCCAGTTCATACACTATTAAACCATAATAATAGTCATGTGCGACAACCGCTTGATTGTAATACCATTTAAAAAAATGAAAATAATAAGTAATAACAGTTTAAGATTTGCAGAACGTACCGTAGCGTTGAAGATAGCTGGTCCAAAACTCGCGAACTTTTCTATCAGTCTGGAATGAGTCGAATCAAACTCTGTGACGAGTTTGCCGAACTCGAGTTCAGCGTTCTGAAGTTGACGACGGGATGCCTGGACTTCCTCCTCGAACCGGTCGAAACTATCAGCGGCGACCTTGGCTTCGGATCTAGGAATTCAGATGAAATTAGTCACCGGCAATGGTGTAGTAGAGCCAGGGTGCAGGTGTGCCTCGGTACTATTCAAGAAGCCGGGGCGGGTGCCCTGGATCCTTGAATACTTACAAGCTACCGGTATATATTATAATTTTAATTTACAATATAAACTTGTTGAAACCTCAAAATTTACTGATGAGAATAATGAAACAATTTCTAACAATTTATCTAACAATTTGAATGTGCCCAGTATATAAAAATATAAAATAAGATGTACACTTGCTGTTATATACACATTTTTTTTCCGAAATCATAATATCGATTCAGATAAAATCTACGTACATTTTATCGCTAATTTTTCATAGCTTGGGTGTAGTGTGTATGATCACCGTCTTCTATTTAAGTGCGCATGAAACTAGTATACTTTCTTCAGAATGCATTTTAATGTAACATGAATCTGCTGGATCAACCTTCCTTCCTTCCTTTTTTTATGTGACCACAAACTCTCAAATTGTGAGTGTTTTTGTTAGGCTCATAATAGTTAAATATAAGATATTGGAAAAAATTTAGCACTAAAATATAATATAATTCACACACTTGTTATAGGCTCAAAATGAATGCTACACAATTAAATTGAACAACAAATTGTTCGTATTGAATGTCCCTTTAGAGTAGGACTACTACAATGTCAATAAATACAACATAAATAACACTGTACTATTTCTACAAATTCCATGTAAATCCTTTTGTATTAACGAAATATCAAGCGCCCTGGTACTTCTTTTTCTAGGAATACATGCCTGGGCACTAATAGTCAACAGCCACACAAACCAGGGGGAGAATGGTGAAACCTCAATCAATTGTCCATCAAGACATCTGCAAAAACCATCCATGCAGGGAAATTTAACATTGGTGAAATGGAAGTAGGATGAAACAAAATAAATGAAAGTTGAGCAGGAAAAGGATGGATCCGAGAAAAAATCACCGAGGATTCACAGTATAGACCTAGACCAACGCAGTATTAACCAACGCACTATACTGAGATCTGTTGGTGTCGGTGAATAATGAACGAGATGACAGGAAGGCGAAAAGTTCTTTTATTATGTGTTTTCATTTCATTATATTGCATTCAGAAGCGCATTCTGTTGCTACTTTCGCGAACCTGAAATCACTGCTGTATATTAATAATAATAAAAGATCTTTATTAATCCGGCGAAGTGAAACCAATGGCTTCTCTTACACTCATACCTCAATTTCAGTTTGCGTTCGGCAAGACAATTAATCAGCGTGTCGGCTACTTGAATCTCTTCACGCAAGTCCTCGATACTCTCGGTAATGTCTTGCGCATCATCCTCTTGGCAGCGGCTGTCGGCAACGTCCCCGTTGTCAGGCATGTTGTTGGCTTCCCACTGATTGTACCTACAAAGTCAACACAACTGTTTAATGCTGACGCTCGGTACAAGTTTTCATACAACGGAACCTCATTAGTACGTTCATCAGGGAACCAGACTGGAAAGATTTACCAATGTGATAAAATTACTAAAGAAAGTATTTAATATGGGGGCATATGAGTGAAATACAGAAATAAAACTCAATAATGTAGTAAATATATAAACAAGAAACTAATTAATGAGGTTCTACTGTATTACTACTTACTTTATGGGGAGGGGAGGAGGGGGGGAGAGGGGGGGGGGGGATTGGATTTCTAAAGAAAATATGTTGACATTTGACAATATAAAAATACGGACAGGGTTACTTTTCTTCTTACTTTTTAGTTTATAGTCGGTAAAAACTTATTATAGGCCTACATTGCCCCATTTATCTATACGGAGGATTTGATCGACTGTCCGCCATATTGATTAGTCTTAACGGTTGTATGTCTCCACTCCCTAAAAATCCCGTAAATCCCCTTTCATAAGGTATACGACAGTTCTCTGTAAAGGATACAGTTCACAACTATTCAGTTAGAGTATTTGGCATGAAAAATAATGAACGGACAAAGGGAGGGAAATTCTCTACGAATTCATATTCTTTCAGTTGAGAAAAACGTACGAATAGCAATAATGCTTGTCGTAACAGCTCTCGTTTGCGCAATTCCACATATTGCGGGTACTCGGGTAACAGAATAATACCCGGGAAATGTATTATCCGTACCTGGCCCGGGTAGCTGAAGGCTACCAATGCATGGAGGTTTCATTTTACTATGTATTAATCCCCTGCAAATTTGACCAAGACCCGTTCCAGTAGTCTGCTTCTGGCAGTCATCTTCTTAACAAGGGTATGGTAGGAACAGAGCGCTATACATGGTACGGGATGTGGGGCGTGGTTCATAGAGGGCGATGTAGCTCCCACGTTCACAATAATTAATTATGAATAAATTGATACGTATATAGTATATACTATGCTACTGCTGGGATATTGAACACATACTCTTCTACTTCTTCCGCTGTTAAAACATTTTGTGGACCGACATTGTTACAAATCCAGTTCAAACAATCTTCAGTATTCTCCAAGCCAAACATGGGCCTCATAAGATCATCTACGTTTTCACCATCATAGCCACATGATCGGAGAATGTTTTGGAATGACATGTCATTGCTGGAAGAAAGAAATTAGTCAAGATTAGATTCAAGAAGATTGCATCCTACAGACCTAGGCCTACTTGTTACAGGCGTTTGCACAGGGACCTACAATAATTACAAAATACTGATTGACCCAGAAAGTAACAGCATGGAGTTTGTAGCAATACAAACTTAATGGTAAAAGTAAAATAACCAAACAAAATTGTAGGGTCTGGAGTAGGCCTAAGAATTCAATGGCCTAAGCCAGACAATATTTCCGTTGAACAGTCAACACATAGGCCTATGGGGTCTATAATTTGGTATATGACTACATTGAAATATAGAAAAATATAAGCTCAGTACTTACATGCACATTACCTGCTTTATAGGCCAATCTATGCTTAGATAATCTAGTAATTAGTACTCAATAGATTCGTACAAAACGGCTATCTCAATGAGCAGACTGAAATTTACAGGCATCTGACAAACAGGTGGACACTGACAGGCGACTGCGAGGCGCTTAAATGCGCGCGAAATTAAATGAAACTACAAATCTTGACTGAATGGAAGGCTGTGGGTTGAAGACGTACCAAAATCCACCAATCCCAGAAAAGGAAGCGATTCTCCAAGCTTACAATTGGCTACATTTGTGATTACCAGTGAAATGAGAGCCCGCTGATATTATGACGGAAACTTTAACGCAATAATAAATGAATTATGTACACAGTACACACACTTATTAATTTCAAACTCTCGCTCTTGTAAATTGTAAAATGACCATCCGGGGATCTGATATATATATATATATATATATATATTTTTTTTTCCTTGTAGGCCCCTACCCAATTACCTTTCCAACATCAATGTAATGATCAATCTGGATAAAGAAACATATTATTGTTACTACCACTATGATTATTAAAATGACATATAATTATTCATAAATATAAATTTATTTAATATACATATAATATATTAAAATATTTATGGGATTGGCCAACTGTACTGAAAATCGACTGTAGACCTACTAAAAACCAAATGACCTGAAAACTAACCGTATACCAAAAACCAACCGACCTAAACTTCTACTTCATGAACAACCTGTGAGAGGTTTGGCTCACAAATTGTTACCACCCATCAAATGTTCTATAGGTTCTTTATGGTTAAGGTTGGGTGGGTAAGGTTTGTGTCCAATGAAATTTCCAGGGACCCGAACCGGAACCCGAAAAACCCGTATTTTTGGGGAACCGGAACCAGAACCGGAACCTTTATTATTGATTTTCAAGAACCGGAACCGGAACCACTAAGAATCTTGGGTTTTTTTCGGTTCCATAAAGGTTCTCAATACCTGATCCAGATTCATTATTTACTCATTTTGTTTATAACTTTGTGCCCCAGTGTGAGGGGAAAGATCAGTTCTGTCCCCGGCAGATGGACAAACAAAACAAAGTGTCGAAAACCACCAAAAGTAGAACCACTACAAGCAAGGAAAAAAAACTTATGAAACTATTTAGCACGTGGAACCGGAACCGGAACCAGAACCTTTTTGAACGTAGAACCGGAACCAGAACCGGAACCTTCATTTGAGAAAATTACGAACCGGAACCGGAACCGGAACCTTTATTAATTTCGGTTCGGGTCCCTGGAAATTTCTGAAGGGAGGATTCAAACATCCTACTTTTACTTTTGTATAGGAGCTCAAGAAGTAGAAGTTTAGGTCGTTTGGTTTTTAGTATAGCTGTTTTTTAGGTCAGTTCATTTTGAGTACAGTTGATTTTTAGGACAGCTGGTTTGTAATCAAATTATATATGTAACGCGAGATACATGTTTTGTGACCAATAGCGTAACATTGTCAGAATCAACACAAGGCATAAAAGATCGTAGTTGCTTTCCGGATAAACGTAATTTTGTTAAACTGCTTCACACAGTGCACAGCTGATATATTGTCGATTCATATAATAAACATTGACATTATGTTGCGTGTTGTATGCATGTGTGATGGTACGCTGTGAGGTGAAATCGATGGCAAAACGGCCAAAACCTATGGCAAAACTATCGCAGATGTTACTGTTACATACAAGTGATCTTTCCACCTTTGTTATAATAGGTTTAACCCTTCTCTATGGTTTAACATTTTACTCATCAGCATTTTCGACAAATATTGTCTGCATCAGATGATGTATTTGTTAACTTCGTATCTTGCACAGTCAAGTTGTATGATCATTTATATCTGTGAAAGCACCCTGACGGAACTTTTTTATTCTTTTCGGTGTATTTTCTTATAAAAGACAAGAACTGTGGATAACGAATTAGACATTTTTGGATGAGCATATAAAGCGACGGCTTCCTTTCTGTTCAAATCAGGTCTTTGTTTGTTTGTTTGTTTGTTTCTTAACTTTTTCAGCTTTTGTATCAATTTAAATTACTTTCAAAGGTAACAAAACAAATTCATCAAATTCATGTACAAAGCTGTACGGTACGTAATAAACGACAATAGATGATGACTGTTGGATGTAGTCACCTCACGAAGTCAGTTCTTGTATAAAATGAATGCTCATCAACCGGAATCCGCTCGCAGGCCGGATCATGCTCAACACATACAGGCAGGTAAGGTGAATGTGAAATCACCTGAATACTCGGTATTAGCGGGCTGGTATCTGGTATGCGAACCCGCAATCATCACAAGCGTTCCCCTTCCAATGCTTGGCTTTCACGTTAATGACGCAAGTCAAGGATTGTCACTCCGCCAGTTCACGGTCCTCTTGAGTTTCCACTGTGTGGTGTACGTTTTAACAGCAGTCGATTGTAAAGTTTAGAGGTGGCGATAGCAACAATGCCTTATTCTGATAATGGCGTGTATACCATATCATATCCTGGATATTATGTGAGTATATTATTATCATAAATTATAAATATATAATAAAACAGCTTGCAAAATCTTATATGTAGGTCTCAATTGTTATTCAAAAATTGTTTAGCATTAGAAGGATAGGTTTCTAAACGAATGATTATTCGAATTTCGAATGAGTTGGTTACGAGATGTTGGGCTGTCAATTGTTGGACCAAACACAAGCACTCACAGCATGTAATTAACTACAGTGCAGATTCTGACTACGATTAGCGGAGCTAGTTTGGAGTGTACATAATTCAGTAAATGTCAGATTGACTTGGAAATGAAAGGATATTCTTTTAGGAACAAACACGTTCAGCTCTCTCGTATTTTTTGAACTTGAAAGATGATTGGTGAAATAAAAAACGTGTGCCGGACTGTCAAACTAGTTTTTAGGTTATCGTCGGGTTTTTGTGTAAATCGCTAGATGTTGTTATGGTTTATACTTTATACATAGTCGATAAAAACGTGCATACTTTGTATAGGCATATTTGAATTTAATTGCTATACATGCTTATTTGACACACTTAGTTTTTTATGATACTTTTGCAGATGACTAGTTTCCTTGTAGTACTTATACATGTATATTATAATAGGTTCTACTATTAAGAAGAACACGATTTTATATTATTTGTTGTTTTGCAACTTCACCATGCAATTATGTCCCAAGTCAGACTAATATTTCTTGGAATATGTTTCTAATATTCTCCAATATTTCTAAACAGTTTTTAGATACACTCATTATTACACTGCGATTAATAAAAATGTAAACTTATATCATCTAATGATTTTATTATCCACTTGGCTAGTCATAAATATAGTTAGGCCACCACTGTATAAGCATTTAATCTATAGCCTATAGACGACAATAACATCAGTCATAGTATAAAAAATGTACTAAAAATATGGAAGTCGTTTCACAATTAAATTATATACGGTACTGTGCATTTTCAACATAGTATATTTTGCTATATTTATTTTACATGACGTTTGTGTAGGAACCGTGGTCTTGTGTTTGGGTCGCATGATTTAAAACGAACGATGCAAGAATGAACTACCGGTATACTAAAAGTAAAATTGATTAAAGATAAGTGAACATTCCTACGTCTTATTCTTGCACTTTCATAATATCATAGGGCTTTTGTAATATCAATGAGGCCTATATTCAAAATGATAATTATTTTATTCATTTATTTATATTGGGCTTATCGACGCATTGTACTGTGAGGTTGTTTTATTAGTTTTCTTTTTGGATATTGGGAAGGAGTCGGTCGTGCTATGTTGCTAAGGAACCACCCCGGTATCAACTTAGTGTGCTATAGCCACTAAACAACCCGTCTCAGTTTTAAAATACCATGTAGCTTGTACATTCCTCCACGAAAGAAGGCTCCGATTGACCGTCCCCTCCATCCCACACCAATAGCACACGGGTGATTCGAGCCTTCTGACGTGGGTACACGTATAGTTATCTCATCGAAGAATACAATTAATCGCACAATAATTGTTTCAGAATTGTTCATTATGAAAGAGCGAGCGATGTGAACCGTGCAATACGGCCTACGCCAAAATGCAAAATATATTGTATTTATTTTTCAATACATAACATTTATCTTTGGGAGTAAAAACGAAACTAAAGATATGATGAGAACTTTAATTTGTGTCAAGAGGGCTGTGGGGGGCGGCGCGTGTTCAGAACGAAATATCATATTTTGGTGATGACTTCTGACCGGCATCAAAATTCCCATTCGGAGGAAAGGGATTTTATTACCTGTAAGACGGTATACATGAAAACATATCAACTTATATCGTATAAGTTTTACAGGTGTACAGCTAGAAAAAACACATTTGTTAGCCGTGTAGGCCTACTTGAGAAAATGTTTGAATCCAAGAATAACTATTATATTTCACATCATTCTGAGTTATTAAGGATATCTGTGTTTTTTCCGTAGACCCCTATAATTATTTTCATATCTCATACCGTTCGAAAGTTATCACCAGAAAATGATATTTCGCTAAGGTCCCGTTTTACGAATAATAAATTTGTTGATTAAGCGATAATTAGTGGATTAACTTGTTATTACCCTTGGTTACCAATGCTATTTTTGTACCCCAATTGATAATCAGCTTAATTAACACATTTTTGCTATTGGTAATATGGGCCCTAAACAGACTCCCGCGCGCTCTTAAATATTAAATAAAGTATTATATATTTATAAAATGATAAGTTCATCATTTGAGTTCATCAGTAGATAGTGTAGTACACAGCTGCTAGAAAAGTTTTTCCGCTGTTCCCTTAGTGAAAATATCTGCGTCCCGACCTGAAATCTGATTTCGCTAAATCGACTCCCATGGGGCAGAAGGTTTTCGCCACAGTGATTTCAGAGACGTAAATGATCAATGATCTTAAAACTTCAATATTGCAATAAAAAAATTACGAAATAGGCCTACATCACAATATGCAGACAATATTTGTCTAAAATTCTGATGACTCAAATTTTATAATATGTTCATACGGAAATTCACTGCGATTGTTTGTATGGTACGTTGACACTAGTAATATTACGCTGTGGATATGATCCCCTCAAACCCAATACAAATAACGAATAACAATTTCCAAATAAAAAAATTCTGACATATATAAGACGACGATGATGATTATTATTGCTTTCTTAACGACCGCATCAACAGCTTGTTATACGGTGGTACGAATGAGCAGGTGATAATGAAATTATGAAGCAAGGACCTACAAGTGAAAGGACGTTTACAAAACCCCATGCAGTGAAAGGACGTTTACAAAACCCCATGCCTTATGCGGGACTCGAACCCCGATGTATTGTCTAAAGCAGTGCCTTGGCTGACTGAACCACGGAGGGTATGGCTACAATCAGGCATACAGTGCGAGTGTTGAAGTGAGGTTGTGACGGCGACCAATGAACGGGGACGACGGGGGCTCAGAGGGAAACCTCAGCCGTCAGCTAGCTCGGTGCGCGCTGCGCTGCATGTCAGTCGACCAGAGACCATAACTCGACGACGGTGTGATATCTGATCCGTAGGAGAGACCAGGGCAACAGCAGAGTGTCTCCTCCGAGGAGTCTCCGGCCGTGCAGGAAGAGGAAGTGGTTATGGACTCGCGCAGGTGTAGGTGGCTGATCGACGTGCTGCTAGGAGCTTCAGGTACAACAACAGAAACAATTATTATTATTATATTAATGTAATTGGGTTCACACTGCTGAATATAACTTGCCTATAAATATATATATATATATATATATATATATATATTTATATTTATGATAGGATATATATTATTGTCACTGAAAAATTGAAAAACTGTTGAGTGGTATTTTTAAGTGATACTTATAGGGCTATCCATCCAATCAGTATCGCGTGCTGTACGTTTCAACTGAAAGTCAAGTAGGCCTACTCACACACACACACACACACATACATATATTTATATATGTATGTGTATTTTCACCCTTAACCTTAATTGGGGATCAATGATTTTGTATCAAATTTCGGTTTCAATAAAACTAAACAACTTGTTATATGTAGGCCTATATGTGTGTATAATGTAATCACTCACCAAATGACAATTGGTTCTTTAGGATAGTATTGGCAAATCTTCTCATACCCTCCATAACCATCTCTTCAACGCTCTCTGAAGCAACTTCAAATCTCATTCTAATTTATTTTACTCATTCGTCATCACCACTTTTAAAATTACCATTCAAATTTCTTATTTATTACCATAATTGTATTACTCTGTTCAACTTTCGGCAATTATAATCCCAATAATTTATATGCCCAACCTGGACCTTCCTGTTCATATCGTCAAGATGAACATCCATCCTGAATGAACAATTTCTCTCCACGTTTTATTTCAATTCAGTCGAAGCTCATAAAATGTATATAAATAAATTGATCGAGTTCGATATTGCAGTAGGCCTACCCTATAATTATTATTATTATTTTATTAACATCGAAACTTGTCACTTGACAAATAATCGTTGTTGCCAATTATAAGGCCAAGGATGAAAAAGTTGGATCGTTGAGATGGTGCACCACAAGGGCGATCTTACCTCCATAAAATAACTCATTCAACAATCAACAAGTATTTCAGCGATAGTGAACAATTTAATATTTTGAATTGGGGAGAAAAAAGAATAAACTTCACATCAATCGTCTTGTTATCTTTATCTACTTTTTCTTAATTCTTCGATTTTCTTTTCAATTCTTTTTTGTTCTTTATTCATTTTAATATTGGCAATTTTTGGTTTCAACTTTCATTATTTTATTTTACCAATTCAATACTCATCTAATCAGACTTCGTGACATGGCATAGTCCAATAATATGCTTACCAAGAATATGATTAGACTATGGTGACATGGTATATTCGTCATTGCATTGGTCTAGTCAATAAACTTGTTATACTATACTTGTGTAGGTTGATTTGATTTAATTGTCGAAGCTAGTCAAACGAGGGAATGGACTTAATTGGAATGCATTCCTTATTCTAATTATACCACTAGTAAGTATACAGCAGCAAATAGAAGAGTTGAAGCAAACAAACTGATACCATACTGAAGTTGTGATTGGAGAACACAATTTGATGAGATTGCTGACCGCTTATTAAAACAATGTGTGACGTCATTTTAAAGAAGTCCTTAAAATTATGTTCTGTTGGAAAGGCTGCATTATTATTTAAGGGCCCATGGAAGTAGATTCTTGGACGTTCATTTTTGTTAGCCTAATGTAGGACCCTACTACTTTTTCCGATTCATGCGAGATCTCTTCTATCAAACAAGACTTCAATGTAGACAGAAAAATGCCGATCGAAAAAATTACGTGACTACATATTTTTGCTTTTTTATGCATGAAAATATTAAAATTTATTAAGTATCCAATTGAAATCATATGTTGAATGCATAGACAGTACAAAACAGACAGTAGTAACAGACAGTACAAGACAGTAGTGTAATAATTTGTAACGAGGTATAACAGCTCATTTTTTGTTTTTGATATAGGCCTATGGTTGGTTGCACAGCTCTGGAACGTTGTTGGCTATATCTACGGGTACGATAACTATATAATCCAAAGCTTCTTGTTTAATCTTGACCTTCCATTACATGTACAGAATCTGCTCGCTTCTTTCTTCTAAAACCATTATTGTTATCGTTGATACGAATTATTTTTTACAATTATTGTTCTTGGACATTAAAACAAAATGCTCGTTTAATGACTATATGAAATCACACAATGGAATATATTTCAAGCCGTCAATACTATACTTCTTTTGAAACACATGTTTTCTTGTAACTTTTACAACACAAAAACCAAAAATACCGAGAACCAACATAATCCATATAATAAAATAGCAGCCGACCATCTACTATAATAAACTATAGGCCTGTAACTGGTACAAATCTCTCTCTCTCTCTCTCTCTCTAAAATGTCCTTTTACGAGTGCATGGGAGGCGACTTAGTGAATTTCAGAGTTTTAAACTTTCGGTTAGGGTATGATCGAGATATAAAAATTCTAATATGTAGGAAACATATTTGTAATACCTTCAAAATGGTACCAATACAAACTATTGGACTAATATCGCATGGTCAAAACGTAGGCCTACATACAGCTAAAAAATGTTTTCATTTTACGCTTCACAATTATGAGATATGAGTTGAATAGTTATAAAACTTGACCACCTTGAAAGTATTGAAAATATTCATGTGTCTCTCATTGAAATTTTGATATCTCATATATTTTTTTTTGCTTAACGACCCCACCAACAGCTAGGTTATACGGGGGTGCGAATGAGCGGATGATAATGAAACGATGAAGAGATGATAGATGAAAGGACGTTTACAAAAACCCATGCCTTATGCGGGACTCGAACCCTCGCCCAACGGTGACTTCAGTTACTACCGCTAGCGATATCTTATATCGTTCGGAAGTTGAATCCGCGGTTGAATCACCAAGAAACTGATACCTCGCTAAATCTACTTCCGTGATTGATAGATTATCTACACTAATCTAATCTACAATATAATTTGCGAAATTGCGCTTCAATCACCACGCATCGCAAGACTGAAAGAACTAACAATTCAGTCTCATGTTTCCTAGCTCTGTGTGCATTAGGAATAAGCACATTTTAGGTATAAGCATGTTTTGTTAGGCAGTTTTATGATCATTTGTGTGTCTGAAATCAACGCGGGGGAACTTTTTGCCCGGTGGAGACTGGGGGACGCCTTTATTTTATTATATATAGGGCCTATATACAACGAAGGCGTCCCCAGTCTCCAGGCAAAAACTTCCCGCCAGGGTGATTTCACAGATATACATGACCATAAAACTCAAACAGTGTAAACATGGAGTAATGAAGTTTTCAATCTATTCACTTATATCTATTTAATCTAATAAGAAAAGAACCTCTTTAATCTATGGTGTACGTGTAAGATACAAAACAAAATTACCAAATACATCACAAGATGCAGACAATATTGGTCCAAAATGCTGATGACTTAAATTTCTTATTCACAAAGGTAAATGATCACTTGTACGTAACAGTAACACTCAATATTTTTGCCATCGACTTTTACCTCACCGCGTACCGTCACATACACGTAATAACATGTAACCTTGTGAATGCTTATTATGGATCGACAGAATTGTATAAGTTACCTCTCTGAATGGTCTGAAGCAGTTCCACTCCAATATGCTCAAACGGAAAGTCACTACGATAGTTCATTGTATGTTGACACTGAAATTGTGAAGCTGCATGGGTACGTTCCCCTTAACATTTACATGATACCGCGCTGTAATCAATCCATCCCTGGCCACACATACCAAGCCAGGCCTGTATCATTAATTCTCGATATTATTCTCATTTAGTGTTATTGTGGTACGTTCCATTGCGTAGCTATTATTAAATATAAGTGTATCCACGAAAGAATGTTATGAACGACCGTCTCCCTTATGACACACCACTAGCGAATGGGTGGCTCGCGCCTTCATCTCTCGTGTGTAACGTGTATCCACGAATGAAGTTTCCGAGCGACCGTCCCTCCCATCGCAAACCACTGCGCACGGCTGGCTCGAGCTTTCATCTTTAGTGCATACGAGTTTAATGGCCATCTAGACGTATTACAGTATCACGCTTTACGTTAATAACAATTCAACTATAATAACAGTAATAACAATAATAACAATAATAATAACACTGAATTAAAAGACGCTTTACCAGTCCTATTTGTGGATGTTATTGGGAAAATCAATGTTGTAATGACTGAACTTATATTTCCAATCTAGTACAAAAAATGTAATCAATTCAAATGATAATAATATCAATAATAACAATAATAATGACACTGAATTAAAAGAAGCTTTACCAACCCTCTTTGAGGATGTTATCGGGAAAATCACTGTGGTAATGAGTGACTGAATTTGTGTTTCAATCTATAGTACAAAAAATGTAATTCCAACTTCCGAGTGTTATCGAGTTATAGTTTTAGTAATCTTCCGATTTCGTTCTTTCTCCTGCGTTATCGCACAGATATCTAGGTCGGCCACATAATTACCGCAGTCCGCAAGAGGATATCGAATACAGTATCCACACTCTGACGATAACGAATAACCCCGGATAGAACATAATAATGGAAAAATCAATGCCAAAAATTGCATCCTCAAGCAATTTAAAATAACATTTTAAAATGAAATCTTCTTGATATGGTACATGAATGAGTATCGTAATGATTAATGCACATAATATTGTACCCACTAAAACTAAACATTAAAAAAAAAAAAAATGCCTACGTTGATATATTTAGTCTTGATATTAAAAGGCCGGGTGGGGCCCCGCGATCCAGTCCGCCCCTTAGTTTGAGAACAAAAGTGGTCGGATTTATCTTTGGTAATCAATTCAGTTGTATTGTAACATTGCGTGACATGTCTATATCGTCGTTGTCAGCTATTGTCTTGTCTTCATCCTCATGCAAGCAGAGGCGTAAGAAGGCGACTTCGTAGGAAAGGGGCAGACATAGAAAGAGGCATGAGTAGGCCTATCATAGGGGGAACGGAGGCCTATTTTTGATATCTAGAACTTTGCACTGCTGAAAACATCGCTAAAAATTAATTTCAATTGCATTTTCAACCCCACCTAACGCAGTCATTGTTGAGCTTAATCTTGAGTCATACCTTATTATTGTCGACAAATTAAGTCAAGTATGTTGTTATTTTTCTCAGGACCAATAAGCAAACTGTTGAACACAGATATGTTTATTCTTTTCTGTCAGTTTGATACACAATCGCACATTTGAGTCTCGTTCGACATAGTGTAGGGTCTCAGAGTGATAAGGACTAGAAATAATTCAATATTGAGATGTTATTATTGAGTGACAATAAATATCGTATTTGCAGGTGTTGTATTGTCTTTGTCCTCATGCAGGGGTTTGTTTATGGTCTTGTCTGGGAAGTGATCACACGATGATGAATGTAAATGAAAGCTGTGAACGCCTTCGTGTTTCGTGTTGGGCTGGGTTAATAACAGAGCGGTTAGCGTGGGTCAACGCGACGAATGCACTTTTTTGGGCTCCGAACACGGCTACCAAGTTACCAGTTCCAGTTGAACGCCCAAAGCTGCTGCAATTCCGTTGCAATTCGCACAAACTGTGAACTCGCGTCTGGGCGATGATGAGTAGGCGATACGCTGGTAACCGGATCAGATCGGCCCACTTCGAGCACTTAGTTGCACTAATTGATCACGTAAGATCAAATATACATGGCAGATTACATGGGACCGAATGTCAGACAATATGGGAGGTTGGTTCGGAAAACATTTATTCAGACGAAAAGGTGCGAGAGAGAGTCGAGGATGAGGGTAGAACTCCCACCTTTTAGCAATAACTTATTTTACTTGTATAGCCTTAAGAGGGCATTGGATTGATTTAGCGAAATATCATCTTTTTGGTGATAACTTTTGAACGATATAATCACAGACATTTTTAATACCTTCAAGATGGTAGGCCTATAATCAGAAAAACTCCAATTCATATCGCACAATTGTCATAGGGTACAGCTAAAAAGCGATTTTTGTTTGTTTTAGGCCTACACATGTAAAAATTATATGATATAAGTTGAATAATTTTATTTATATCATATTAAAGGTATTAAAAACCGGCACATGTAACTCGTTTCCTATAACGCGCTCGCTTCGTCTGATCCGGGAGATGAGGGGCATATCGGACCTATAGTTCGATCCTCGCCACCATCCTTCTTTACAGGGGTTTCTCGTGGTTTCCCTCTGTAGTCCAGGATAATTTGCCCGGATGGTTGCTACAATATAGGTCACGACCGCTTCCTCCTAACTATCATTCTTATTATGTAGAAGAAACCCTCATCTCAACATCCCATCATTTCATTAATAATTCATCCGATGCCAATAAATCTTGGTTGTTATCATTACAGTGCGTCGTACGATCCAATATAAATAAATATAAGGTATTAAAAATATCTTTATTATGCCTTAATTAAAAGTTTAATATTGTATATCGTTCAAAACACCAATATATCGCCAGATTGACTCTCATGCGCCCTTAACGTGAGAAAATGGAAAAAAATACGTAAACTAGGATTTCTCTATGACTGTAAAATACCTGACCCTCATTCAATTTGGGCTTAGATTTTGGACAAATAAAGTACCGTATGACAATAAAATGTGCAGTTTAAAAAAATAAGCTCTGAAATCGTAGTAGGGCCTACTAACTTATATAATATAATTCGACCCCTTGGTTTGTTGGAGTTTACAAAAAAGGTGAACCTTGAGCGGCCTGAGTCCTATATAATAGCGAGTGAGATATTACTTCTGACATGTAGGATGGGGTCTATTAAATTAATTTGTTTCATGCCTTGAAATAACACACAATATGCCTTTTATGTTCAGTTTTTACCGTGACGAAAATATGATGTAAAAGTTATGAATTTGAATTCCGAATTGTAGTTGATTATGGCGGGCCTCTTTGTTAGATGAGCATAGCGAAGATTTTTATTCCATATACCGAAAAATTTTGGGCTTGGTTTTTATGTTTTTTTTTTTCAATTTTGTACGCGGCATACAGGTCAGGAAAAAGTTTCAATCAACTCGAAACTTTTTTACAAATTGGTGTTATACCAGAATAGGTTGGGATTGTTTTTCAGAAAAATCGGTCGGACGGTTTTTCAGGAAAAAAATTGGAAAGTATGGAAATTCCCCATAAGAATAGGCCAGGGGAGAAATACTTGGAATTTTTTTTTTCAAAAGCTCTCAAATTTATACTGAATGTGGAAAGATCTATCATACCTATTTTAATTAAACGATTGATGGAACAATCGGATGTGAAATAACGAAGAAAACGCATTTTTAATGTACTTTTTTACACATCAATAAAAGCAATTAAGAAAGCAATTAAGAAACTATTAAATGTGAGCAACGAGTGTCACCCAAAGGTGTCACCAATAAATTAAAACGTTTAAAATCTGTGATGGATATGAAGAAGGCACTGGTATAATTGTTTGGAAACCAAGGTTTATATACCAACAGACAGCCGCGGTTCTTAAACCTTTGAAGTGACCCATGGCCTGTATATGTACATTAAGCTGACAAAATGTTCTTAATTCTACATTTCCATACTTCCAAGCTCATCTCACAACGCATAGAAGGCGTTTTCCTAGTAATATACCATGTACCGGTAGCACATATGACACAAAATCATTGTTTCCCTAACTAAGGCTGAGGATGAAATGTAGGATCGTTTGAACGAAGCACGCACGATACTGAACATACCACCCCAATAATTAAATGAAGAATAAATAAATGTAATACAGAAATAATATATATATATATATATATATATCAGAAAAAAAATATAGAGGCCATAACAATTGCTATGATGAACTATTTTTTTAATATGACAAAATTAACTTCACTGAGACGGGTGATCAAGTGCCTAGTACACTGAACCGTCATTCATGTATACCGGGGTTCGATTCCTGCCATGGTCGACCATCCAGATCGTGATTTCCCTCTGACGTTTAAGTTGATGATGGGATGGCCTTAACAACAGACCACAAACGACTCCATCCTATACTATCCAAAAACACAAAATCACATTTCATCTCATCATCCTATCATCATTCATTCTCTTTCATCATTCACCGACGCCAAAAGATCTCAGTGCTCAGTACAGTGTGTCGTTAAAAAAACAATATAAAAAAAACACCTTCAACTTCCATTTCACAACATAGTAGGTAAACAATGGAATTCTTCTTTATTTTAGTTAAGTGCAGATAAAGATAAGGTTCGCAGGTTAAGGTACACGTACTAAAATAACGAAGACTTTACATAATGAAAACATAATTCATTAAGAAAGAAACAGCTAGTCTGAAATGAATAACGTAGCGGTATATGACGTTAAAACGTGCCATGGTCTATACCTGATAGTAAACATAAACTTTATTATCTTGGATATCCACTAAGGAGACGTCGTGTACCAACACAACAAACATGAATATATCCTTTATATTTTTATAGTTGTGGTATTCTGAGAGTAGATAATTTTTTCAAGACGAGATCTTAAAACACAACTGCATCTTTCAAAAGCATTGAATCTTCAAAGTTACAGCGAGGTTATGTATAATTATACTGGTTTTTACTATTATTTAGTTGGTAGACTACTTTCTCCTTTCGTGTCACAAGTATGTATGGACTGTTCAATGTCTGAAACTATCAAGTATAGGGCCTACCGCTACATTAGATTAATGAACAAGTCATACAAGTACAAGTTCTGTCCTAACTAAAATACGTGACTATATTAACAATGTTCGAAGACGTTCGACCATTACTAAATTAATAGCCCTGTATACCTATAATTAACATTTTTTTACAAATTTTAACTGGGCTAGCCACTTATATTAGCTTTAGAATAGGTCGACATGTCAAGTGGTAAATCAGCCTATAGATATTAGTATCTCTTCACCACTTTATTATTCATCAAAGTATTGAGGCAAGCATTGAGGCATGGAGTTGATTTAGCGAAATATCAGTTTTTGGCTATTACTTTTGAAAGGTGTGAGATATTAAAATTCTAATACGGAGGAAAGGCAGTAGGCAGATATTTGTAATATCCTCAAGATGGTCTGATTGAAAAATATTCACCTTATATATTTTTTTTTGCTGTGAATCGGTGAAAATTATACGATATAAGATGAATAGTATTCACTTGGGCCTATTCATCACCTTTCAGAAGCTAACACCAAACACTGATATTTCGCTAAATCGACCCCCATGCAAAGATAAGGGCGACTGGGCGAGCACGACAAGGCTAAATAGTTAGGGCAAGCAGCGCTTACCACCCTAAAATAATAACAATTTTTAATATTGTGTTATTACATTACATACCGGTATATCTATAAAATGATGATATATCTATAACAACTCGGAGGGAAAACACATCTTCTCCGAATAAATTCAAATTTCTATGGAATCTAAGCACACAAATGATACACATTATACAGTACCAAAGTTTCACAATTAAATCGGGTGAGCTGTTTTGAAGATAAAATGTACTGTTATTTTTTATTGAATAGAACTATTGATTAACATGTGAAACCATGTAGATCGTAAAACGATTGAAATTATCAATAGCTGAATCATGATGGCAGTGAGTTAATGGGGAGGGGGGGGGAGCATTTATGTACGATTTAATCCGATTTTAGTGAAGATGATACCAAAAAGAAAAGAAAGACGGTATTCAACAGCTCATACACCCTGGGTTTATCTTGCACAGGAATGCAACCTCAGTGAAGATTAAAAATTAATGTGCGTGTGTGTATTCCAGTAGCTTTCCAGTACATTTAATATAAAATGTCGCTCATTCTAAAACGTATATGCTGCGTTTTCCTAGTTGTAGACACTATAACTGGTGGGAAGTTTGCATGGGAGGCGTCAGGTCCCAATTGTTAGTCTGAAGTTATAGCGCTGTCTTAGGCTCGTTACTACTAACTCATGAATGTTAACACCTACACCCAGTTATAATTGCATACAGATACATTCGTGTATGCCATTATTTTTATAACTAGTCAAGCGCAGTATATGGGTTGTGAGATGAGCCTAGAAGTATGAAAATTTAGAATGAAATATATTCTGTCCGCTCACTCTAAACCTACATACATATAAAGAAAAAAAAATACAACGAAATAATAATCTTATCTCATGTCACTCATCTCATCTCATGATTTCATAATCTAAGGAATAAGGCTCCAAATTTCCATACTTCTACGCTCATCTCACAGCGCACATTCCTAGTACGATAAGAAACGCGAATGCGAGTGCGAATGCATCTTTCAAGGGCGTTGAATAATAGAAGTTGATGCGATATTATTAGATAAGCTCAGTGAAAATTCCATTCCATTTACCAAAAAAAAGGTCTTCTTTTTTTCTTTTCTTTTATTTTCTTTTGTAATTTTGTAGGCCTACGTGGCATACAGGTCAGGAAAAGAGACCAATCGACTTCGAACTTTTCATGAATATTGGTATCGCACCATTATAGGTTGGGATTGTTTGTCAGAAAAATCGGTTGAACTGTTTTTCCGGAAAAATTTGAAAAGTTTGGAAAATCTCTATAAGAATAACCCAGTGGGAGAATACTTGAAAAGCGAAAATTCTTCATGAGCTCTCAAATTCAGGCTAATCAAAAACGCGAGTAACCAAGGGTGATAACAAGTTAATCCGCTAACTATCACTTAATTCACTAATCATTAGTTGGTAGGCCTAAAGCGGCTTCTATAAGTAGTAGGCCTATATTAGTTTATTCATATTTTGATTTATATATTCTACAAATATAAGTTAACTCATAGCTACAATTAGATAAAGAAAACTACGATGAAATATGTTGTACATTCATTATTCGATGCGTACGATTTTAAATCAGAAATGAAGGTTCCGATCGACCGTTTCCTCTATCCCACACCATTATAGCGCGGGTGGTTCTCTCGCCTGGCTAGTGATATATGGATCAGTGTGGGTGCTTGTAGGCGGTTTCTCATCTGTTCCATTATTTTAATAGTTAACATTTGTGACCCTGAAGCGACATTGACATTCATTCATGCCGCTGCCTTCTATAAACTGGATTGTGTTAGGCCCCTACACAATGTACACTTGCGTCAAATGGTTTATTGCGAAATTTAAATGTATATAAAAACAATATTTATTTATATAGGCCTATACAATACAAATACAGTACAACATTTGTCAAGAATACTAATGATTCAAGTTTCATAATAAGAGAGGGGGAAAGGTCAGTAACTTTTATATGTAATAGTCGACATTTTGGACATCCATTTTCACTTCACCGCGGACCTTAAATACAAATAACCTATAACCTAATTTGTATGTTTGTTATGGATCGGCAGTATTTTATGAGATACTTCTTTTTGAATGATGTGAAGTAGTTTCACTACAACATGTTTAAACGGAAAGTCATTGCGATCGTTTATATGTTATGTTAACACTGAAAATATTACGCTGTGCGTGTGTCCCCCTTAAGGATAAAGCGCTTTTTAGCTTCGAGAAATTTAAAGATATTTAAAGTGATATGACGTATTTGTAAGAATTGAGTTTGTGCGAGAAAGTCATTCTGTGATATTGACCGTCAGATAATTTAGGATAAAATATTGAGAGTATCCTTCATTGTGATGCTTTATAACCTGGGCCGCCTCTGTGTACCCTGTCGCACGCTTGGCTCGTTGCATCTTTGAGGATGTAACGCTCTTGAAAAATGCAGTTGCGTGCATGCAATTTTGTACTTAGACGGCGTCCAAGGTAGGCCGGGATCTTTGCAATCCACCCTAAAGGTCTAAACTCTAAACTAAACTTTACGCTGACGACTCACCTCCGTACCACGGTGAACTACGGGAACTGAACATTAGAAGCGATATAGATTGTTGTAGAGGCGTGGCTAAATCTCTGTTGACCTGCTCTGCAACAATATCCGCGAATCTGCTAACTCTGTTCAACAATGCCCGCTGATCTGCTAACTCTATTCTAACAAATCCGTTTCACTGGACAGCTAATGAAATGTATGCTAGTCAGCAGGATAATCGAAGTGTAATTCGTCGGACCGGAACTGAGTTTTAGATTTGGACTAGTTTAGATTAAATTAGTTTAGGATGTTTGTATGTTCAGGTTAGTTTGGATAGGTTAGATTAGTTAGACTGGGTTATTTATATTAGTTTGTGCTGAGCGCAAGGTCTACGCCACAACAATAACAAGTAGCTACAATTCAACTTCCGCATGTGATGACGTAGACCGATGGTCTGATGAATAGTGACTGCATGATAATAATTATCTTCATCTGCTCAAACGGCCTAGTCATTGGTATTGCATACGAAATATACACACTAGATACATAGAACCGATACAATTGTTTTCTCGGTTGCTCCCACACTATTTTACTTGTTTTTCCCCTGAAAACAATGAACTAAATTTGTTTTCGGTGATAATGAAGACAGATTAAGATACATATTTATTTATAAATATATTGAAAAATAATAAATAAATAAATATATGCATATATTTTTCAACTCAATTCCCCTGATTCGTTGCTAGTTACATTATTAGTTATGAGTGAAAATGCATAACAATGACAAATGACAATCTGGAATCGCGATTATATTTTTATAAAATATGTGATGCAATGTAATGTAATGTAATAAATGTAATGTAATAAAATGTAATGTAATGCACCTGTATGCACGAAAGAAGAACGTCGTCTATGGTCTACCAACGTAAGTCACAACAAAAACCAATGTCACAGTTACGTTTCTATATCTGTGGTATTTTAAGGAGCAATGATTTTTCAGGGCGAGATTTACGATTAGAAACCCAACCATAATTTTAAAAGTTTCAACTTGATGTAATATTGAACTGCAGCGAGACTAAAAGTTGTCGGAATTATTCAATTGGTAAAGGACACCTTTGTGGATATAAGTTTAGTAGTATTTACTTTCTTAAGATATGTTTGTTTCGTTCAAGATGAAGATGATCTTAATACCCTTAGTGTTGGCGGTTGAGCTCTAGGTGACTAGGTCATTAAAAACAATGAGTTAATATCGTATTATGTATATTCTACTTTCGTTCTAATTTTACAATTCAGTCAAGTTGTGATTTTTTATTATTATTTTTTCATCACGTGCCAAACACGAGTGGTGATTAGATCATCAGATTAACGGACGTTGTGACGTAAGACATAACAAGGTCATGCCGTTCTATTCACGTCCCTGACTTGTCGAAACTTCCTAGCGTTCGTGGTGAGAGACGGGCTACTGTGAGAGCCGATCCGTCGTGCAAGTGGCAAGCAATATCGCGGTTTATTCTATCCTGTCAGTTGCAAGCGAGTCGTTCCTACCGCTCTTTGGTTTCTATTTCTTCTCGCTAGAAACGGGATCGAATGTAAATGTGACTGTGAATCAAGAGATGAAGGCAAGAGAGAGATCAGGAATACGTGAGTGACTTTTATGATCGTGCGTTTAGAGAGAGACAGAGAGAGAGAGAGAGAGTCTATTAAGGACAATTAATTTGGAGTGGGAGCAATGACCTATTGATAGAGCACAGACCAGTATAGAGCATTTTTATTGTTGCCGGCGTTCTGTTGACTGTCGAGTTGACAGTTGGTAGGAAAATGTTGCTTGGGCACTGCCACTGGGATATGACGTTTCCCACGCTGGCTGGCTGATTGAATATTCAAGCTAGATTGCATCTCAAAAAGCACCTCTTTAGAAACTGAACGTCACATTGGGTGTGGGTTCGAGTCCCACATAAGGCATGAGCTTTGTGTAAAGGTCATATCACATATCCACGTCATAGTTTCATTCATTGTTACCTTAGCATTCATAGGTCTACCCCGATTAAATAATTGTAAATAATCAATGGTCAATAAATGAATAACATGAAATTAATCTAGCTGTTTGTGGGGTCATTGAGAAAACAATTATGTAACTCACAATCCAGTCCCTTTATTTGGTCAAATTCAAATTCAAAATATGTATACCATTTTTAGATGAGCGTTAGCGAAGATTTCCATCCTCTTACGGAGCATTTGTGCATGTTTTTTTTTTTTTTTTTTGGAAGCACTGCATAGCAGTGGTTATATTAGTGAAAATTTAGAACTGCGCATATTAAATCAATTATATAAAGAGGTAGTCTCCGTGCGGATACGAGGAGGGGGGGGGGGGGGGAAGGCGCATCACAGCCCTGCAGGGATTTTGTTTGAAAAACTTCACTTTTTTAAGTATCTTTGTTACTATATGGGAATATGTAGGCCTAGGCTATAGTGCATTATTTGCGCCAAGTATACGCGTATTTATTAATGGGAGAAGAATATTTAGGGAAGAATCATTCAAATTATTGAGCATGAACATGAAATAATGTGGTTTGAAGACTATCGATTTATTCACTGTTCAATTCTTCTTTGATAATGTTCATTATTCAAGAATATTCGTTATTTCACAACTGCGCAAATTGAAATTGAGAGCTGCATTTTTGAAACTGCGCATATTAGGGTCAACTGCGCACTAATATAACCCCTGCTGCATAGATCGCAGGGTTTGACCGATCGACACGAAAATTTTTCTGTACACGCAAACTTATCCAACTTATTTTTGAGAAACATCATCTCAAAGTTTCTAAAAACCCCATAGGCTAACATAAGCCTGAGCAGAAAAAATTGGAAAATAAAATCTCACCAATATAATTCAAAACTTTCTTAAATGTAAACACGAAAATAATACACATTAATACAAATTTGCGTGCAATTCGGACCAGCCGTTTCGAAGAAAATAATATACGGTAATAAATGTTTTTTATTTATCGAAAAGATAGAAATATTAGTGGAAAAATGTTGCATTGTTAGATTCACGGCTCCCTAGATTCATTGGCATCGGATGAAGTTTATTTTATATGATCAAGGTGTGTAGAGTTTTTGATTATACTTTATAGAGACATCTCGCTCATCTTACAATGCACATTAGGCGTTTGCCTAGTTTAATTGGATGAAGGAAGTGTAGATAGACTCTATCTCACTCTTACACAATGTGCCTCTGTGTGTTTGCTATGTCACAGGTTGGATGAATGGACTTGTCATTATGAGTTTGTATCAATTCGGGACAACCAAAGATAATACAATATTTTATAACAACATATTGAAAAATACATACCAGTGGTACATATATATTTTTTTGTGGCCACATTAAACAATTAGTTTCATGTTATTTGTACATCAAGTAGGCATTTTTTGAGAGAAAAATTTTGATTTTTTCAATCATTTTCACCAGCCAGTAAAAAGTTGACAGGTAGGTATACTTGTATTCACGTAAGGAGGCCGTGTACCAACAGAATAATTTTAAAAACTTTGGTTCCGGCCAAGGTCGGGTACTGGTAATTACCAGTACATTGTACATTGGTACATTACCAGTAATATAACCTCTCAACATCTTTGAACACTTGTGAGAGATGCAGTTGCATTTATTATAGTGAATTTCATGCTGAAAATTCACAATACGCCAAAATACTACGTACAGCTGTACAATGATGTGTTTGTTATGTTGGCAAACGACTTTCTTTCTTTGTGGATACAAGTATATATATGCTGATAGTTGTATGCATTTCTCTATATTCAGAGAAACATGAAAAGTAAACAAGAGCACATATTGCATTTATTAAAAATGTCCCCTTTCTTGGAAGTTTTTAATACCACTTTTTGGTGGCATTTAGGAGTATAGGCCTATTCTGTTTTTACATTCACTCTCCTCTTTTGAGATATAAGATTGACCTTGTAAGCATAGATTCCAAAGTATAGTTTTAACCGATTAGTTTTCTAGGTCTGATATCAAGTTCATAATGACCTTCTACATACACCAGGTACAAAACCA
Organism: Brachyptera putata; assembly: GCA_907164805.1. Taxonomy (NCBI): domain Eukaryota; kingdom Metazoa; phylum Arthropoda; class Insecta; order Plecoptera; family Taeniopterygidae; genus Brachyptera; species Brachyptera putata. The sequence continues at coordinate 8,686,426 of OU015462.1, read as the reverse complement.
AACACAGAAAATGAAGTTACAATATTGTTATAGCTATCAACTATCAACATGGTGATTGAAATTTAAAAATTCACGCAAAAGTTTTGATCATACTATTTAGATGTTGTCTGTAGATTATCATTTCTCTAGATGCCTGAACATGTATGTTTTTTCAATTTTGTAAAATGATTTGAATTCAAAATTATATTTTTGTATTATAAATTGAACCACTGCTAATGGAAGGACACTGTTAGGTTGTATGTATGCATGCCATCACCTAAGTTAATGGATCGCATTACCTTGCCAATAGTGCTAAGTTATTGAGAGGTATCTTTCAGAATCAGATTGGCCAACTTGATGAACTGACACTAATACGTCAGGTCACACCAAACATCTGTAAAGGTCGGTCGGTCATAATTAGAGAATGTAAACATAGCTCAACTATGTTTTCAACACTACAAGTCATTCAGATTTTGAAAAGTAGCACTTTAGGGCATCTTTTATTTTGAAATATTGTTTTTTATAGCGCAACAACATTCTGTAGCGTAGCAACAGGATGGTAGCGGTAAAACCGTTACCATTATGTGTTATGTGTTTTCTATGTCATTTTTATCTTTTAATTATATATTATATTGTGGGTATTAAATGTATTGTGGGTAGTTATAAGTAAACGCTACAAGATGTGTGTGGGGAGGGGTTGGGTTATCCCGTTATATAATTTGGTATATTTCTCATATTGTAAGAATATTTGTTAATTTCCATTGAAATATGTAAATATTGTAAACGATGTTCGTGTTTCAGTGGTGGCGTTCCTGGCCGTGGTTGAGTATGGACTGATTCCTAATATCCCCAGCGGGTTCTACTGCGGAGATCCCAGCATCTCGCACAAATTCACTGGTGACACGATCTCAATCGGAACGCTTCTTCTAGTCACCGTCACCATTCCTCTCATTTCTGTACGTACCGACTGCACATGTTTGTTTACACTACATAAATAGACGTACAAACATAAATAACGTACAAACATAATTTTAACACTAGGCTGTATAACTACCACTCGACAAAGTGACCACGGCAGTAGCCATAACGTAAAAAATCTCGTGTTTTTGTGTACTTATTTGTTTTCTATCAATGGGCTCTCCTCAACGAGTACGGTATCTCTACTTATTAACTGCAGTGAGTTGCAGTTCTTTCTTTCCTTTCCTTTCCACACATACATTTATCATCATTGTTATTATTATTAGACTAGAAACACTGACAAACTGGCAAGACTCGGAGCTAAGAAATATAAGAAGTCGGATATAAGAAGTTGCCCCTCTGAGAAGAAAATGGTGGAAACACTCCCTGGCTCAATTAATTTAGTTATCTGGGTTAGAGATGTATCGGGTCTATATATATTAGGGATAACTTCAGTCAACCGAAAACCGGTTCTGAACCGGTTCCAGGTTCGATCGGTTCTGAAATAGAGAAATGATTCCTTCTGTGATAATTTTTTTATTTATTTATCATGTTGATTTGAGTTATTATGTATAATTAATAGATGAATTCAAGTGTGTTGTCGCAATATAAATTATACAGATATAATATACTAGTTCACGCATGCATTATTTATTTGCCTTTTCTTCTCTATGCACATTAAAACCCAAAATATGAAGGAGGTAGACATGCGCATAAGTTTCGGATACACGAAGTTTGCCGAAGATGACCGAATGATATGATGACGCCTAAAAACAAGAAATAAACTCGCGCCAATGTAAGAGGGCGTCTAGATGAAAGTTTACTCTCATTTTCGACCAAAACATGTCGGAGAATCGGTTCTAAACCGGTTTTGAGTTTTTGGCACCGAAGTTTTCCCTAATATATATATATATATATATATATATATATATATATATATATTTATATATATATATATATATATATATATTTATATATATATATTATTAATGTTATTTTATCAGTATTATTATCAACGTATGACCGTGTGACTGTGTGTGCAGCTGTGGGTGGTGGAGGCGTGTAACGTGGCCCATGACGGGTATAGCGTGTGCAGCTCGTTGAGGCAGCGCAGCGCGTCCGGAGGCAGACTCATGTGGTATTGGTATAAGGAGTATTTGGTCGGACTGTTGGCCGTCCTGTTCATAACGGACGCCGCTAAGCTGCTGGTCGGCGAGCCGCGGCCTCACTTCCTCGACACGTGCAAGCCGGACCTGGCGAGGAACTGCACGTCAGGGTGAGTTAGGCACGGCGGGCCGAAAATTGATTATTTGATTGGCAAAAATAAAAAAATATATAGGCCTAATCGATGGTGTCTGGGAAGAAGGGCCTAACCCACAAAAAGTAAATTGTTCAGGAGGCATAAAAACTGTCTACAACATGTACTTTTGGCTCAAAATAATTTTGTCGACGACGTACATTGAACGAAATTTTTTATCTTATTTATCATATGTATAATGGTATTTTATTGATATGTGGCTAAGAATGTGGCTTAGGCCCAATTGCCCATCTGTGATTCAATTTCCATTTTCTACTTTTGTTGGTTAGAAGTGAATTATGGGTTAGGCCCAATTGCCTGTCTGGTTTTATGCAGCTTGTTCTAAATTCTGTTGATTAGGTAACACATGAGGTGACATGGCAATTGAGGCTCAGGCCTTTTTGTCTGTATATGGAAGTGAAATTAAATAATAAAGTTGAAGGTTATAACCCCTCATATTGTGGCATAGGCCCTTTCGCGATAGTGCAATCTATCGGAATATATCAAAACCTCGATTTCAAAATATGTGGGTTAGGCCCTTTTACCAAACAATTTTACATAAAAAAGAATTTCAAATTGAAGCTTGGATTATAAGTATATTACCGATGGATACTCAACTAATGCAGACTCTCTCCAGAGCTAGAAAATATGAGGGTGAATTGTTGGATCTTTCAATTTTGCGTGGTGATTGAAGTCCGAAATTATATTGTGAATCAGATTATTGTGATTCTCAACGTTTACTTGTTTGCCTAATGTAGGCCTACTACTTTTTGCGATTTGTGTGAGGTATCTTCTACAAAGAAGATTTCAATGTCGACAGAAAAAATTATCGATTGAATAATATTTGTTTTGTAATCAATTTTAAATGATTATTGGCGGACACTGATTGATAATGTGATCGACTGTCTGATGTATAATGGATCAATATATGTTATCATTCAAATACATAATTTAGCTAGCAGTGCTGGCAGGTAGATCGGCCAAGAGCACGTGTCAGTCCCATGAAACTACCAACATACAAACACATGGTTCTCCACAATTGCTTATTTCTTCTGATCTGTAGTCGATTGTACTGCACCATTCAACTGACTCTTATTTTCAGGATGTACATACAAGACTTCACTTGCACTGGCAAAGATCACAGCGAACACCTGATCAAAGATTCAACCAAGTCTTTCCCGTCTGGACATGCATCGATCTCTGTCTACACAGCCATCTTCATGGTTGTAAGTGACAATATTTCCATTACAAAACTTGGAATCTAGTATTTATTTAATTTTAATTGGATTCAACTGTTTAATTGCCGAGTTCTTTTTCTGAATCATGCAGATAATTTGTTATCTTTGGTAAACACATTATTATTATTGTTATCATCATATTAAAATCCTGTGAAAATTTGAATTTATTTAAAAAAGAAACCTGAAGTTTCTACGGGTTCTTACGGGGTTTTTTACAACTTCGAACTGACTTTTCTCAAAAGTGGTGCAACCGATTGCACCTCAAAACTATACACTATCGAGTTGGACGATGACACATGTGCATGCCAAGTCTCAACTAAATTTGTACTTTTGTTTGACCTGTGGAATGCAGAAAGAAAAAAAATGGAGTATGGTGTCTCTCTTCACATTCAAAAATCCTAGCTGGGGAACGGTGCCATTATTTCAAGATTCACCTGTTGATAAAACGAATGAACGAATGTACGAAAAATCTAAAATTTGACTAAAGTCGTTTCTAACTTATTTACAACTCTCTCATTTTCTAGTGGTTCACGCAACGAAGGGTGTCTAAGGGTATCTCGTACCTGCTGGTGCCGTGGCTGCAGTGCTTGTGCCTGATCTGGGCTATGAGCTGCTCGTTCTCCCGCATCACGGACCACCGCCACCACTGGTGGGACGTGCTGGCCGGCAGTGTGTTGGGCGTCATCGGCGCCTACTTCACGGTGAGTACCTCACGGACGACATCGGCTAGTACTTGTGGCATACCGGCACATGCAGCTCAGTTGCTAACGCGCTCGCTTCGTGTGATCTTTGGTTGCCGTCATTATTCTCACAAAGCGAACGCTATTCACACGTGCTGCCAACCTCTAAAACTAAGTAGCAAATACATGACACCAATAAATTGCATTCAGTAAGATAGCAATGCATGAAATGAAATGGCGCAGTAGTCTAGAATGATTTGTATGCTACTGGGAGGAGTATTATTGTGTCTTAATAATGGTCTAATTTTTTCCACAGGTATTGACATTTTGTGCAGGATTCTGCCCCGTGACTATGGTCAACTCCCAATTCCCGGCCCGAGCTGCCAATACTACCGACACGACAAAAGAAAATGGCCACGTTGCTAACGGGAACCGCCACCAGTCTGTGCGGCGGCTTCTATCGTCCACGTCGAGCTACAACGGCTCCATCTCTCTGGAGGATAAGGAACCAAGTGAAGTGCCCATGGCTTAACAACGGACACATCGTTATCTGTGCAATGTATTTTTTTACTGACACGATCTTGACTTGCAATGAAGCAGTACAAAATCACATGTTTGAAATGTGAAAACGTAAAGTAATGATTTACGAACTGAAGGAGGGACAAAAACGCTAGAATTTCAAGTAGGGTCCACCTAGTACTTTCTGTAACACTTGACTTGATAACCAAGTCACCAAGTGGATGATTGACACTTGACATTGGTTACTAGTAAGTAGGAACTGGATGTAAGTAGCTCAATTGTTGACAGACTTGGTAATTTATATCACGAAAACGATGGTGGAAAATGTTGTGCTTTACATTATCCGGGTTTTTCTAACTTTATTTCTTGATCTTATGTTGGACAATTAATATTCATACTTTTTTCGAATATTATCACAGTGAATTGAAGTAGAATAGCCGGGCTTGACAGGTCTTGTGAGTGTTATGTGTACGCAGTGAATCCTTCAGGGTGATATACTGTCCTAGTATTGGCCTCAGTCCCCTTAGTGATAAAACTAGTGTCATGATTCATTAAGAAAGCCAAGATTCTTCATATTATTCTTGTCTTTTTGATGTTTGCAATTGGAGAATTTCAAAAGTTGGGACTCCTGAGTATAGCTGGTCGTTTATATTCACCTATACATTATTCACACTGAACTTGATTGTTATTAATCCCTGTCGCACCTCGCAGGATTATATTGCGTTTTCATCTATTGCATCAGCAGAGAAACCAACGATGAACCGCTCATTAAATCTCGTCCCGTAAACGCAATCGAGGTTGTGTCATCTCGTCATAATCGATATTCGAGTGCGTTCACAATGAAGAGTTGATCTCTTTGAATGCGCTATTTTCATGATTAACGTACAGAGGGTGAACGAGGTATTACCACAACATAACAATCTTATACGTAGATAAACCGATGTGACAATGTGGTACATAATGTGAAATACGCTACGTATGTTGACTAAAGTGGAAAGTGCGGGTATTTTATAGTGAGCAACCACAGGCATACTTGTATCCGCAGACGAAGACGGTCGTCTACCAACAGAACAAACACAAATTTCACCGTTCTATTCGTATAGCCGTAATATTTTTGGGTATTATACTTTTTCATGGCGAGATTTACGATAAGAAATGAAAAACATATTTCCAAAGCAATGAAAACTTCAAGTTGCAGCGAGTTTATGTAATAACTGGAAATTTCACAATTATTTTGTTGGTAGACAACATTCTTCTCTCGTGGATGAAAGTAACTCGTATGCATGGATGCAACAGCTCGTGACTGTCGATGTCACACGACAACAGTCAGGCACATTACAATTTGCTGATAATTACATTTAAAAAATAAGTAGATCAATGAATATGAGTTGCAAATTTCCAAGACCTGGTATTACCAAATCCAGTTCACCTTATTCTGTTGATGAAAACAATTGGCATTATGAACTACGATGATAACAACATATAGCTGCCAATTTTAGCTATTACCAAGTTGGTAAATCCAGAAATCTAGTTAATCTAGTTATATAGCCAAAAAAGTGATTACGTTGAAATGGTTCACCTAGATGTAATGATCACAAAAAATTTGAACATGAAGAATTGATTGCACAAAATGTTTCCAAGAAAAATTTTGAGCCTCGTAATGAAAGTACCTAAAACAATATTGTATCAGTATTACTGCATTACACTGACCATAAACCATGCGTGTTTTTTGGCATTCGCATAATGTATTCACCATAGTTTCAACCTGGGTATCCTACTTTATACTGTACAGGTACATAGAATATTTGATGAAAGTATATGGAAAATATTTTGTAATATTCTATTTTTTTGTAAAACACCCTGCAGGAGTAGGAAGTTATCCTACATGTGCCCTACAAGATTGGTATTGTTATGTTGTAGTAATCTAGTTGAAAGTAGATTCTTGTCTGTATAATCATCTTCTACTTCCATTGTATCAGTAGACAAAACAGAAGGGAGAGATATTTATTCTCAAGAACTAAGACTGAAATGTTGTTTGATGTGTTCATCAATTTTATTTCTGGTGGTAATTGTTATTTTGAATAAAAAATTAGTTATGGATGAATGCCAAGTTATGGGTTGTATTACAGGCTATGTTCAGATGAGAGTTGGATGTGAATTATTGAAAACTTTTGCAATAGAAGTACAGTATGTACCACTTGTCTGTATTATTTCAAACCGTGTAGAAGCATTGTTTCCAGAATATGGATCAGGAAAACTAATGTTGAGCTTACCGACATCAAAACGATATATCTTTCAAAATGTATTTTATTATTTCTTTTTCGAATGTGTTTTTTGACAATTTTTTTTCAAAGTATACTGCTGTTTTCATAAGCTTCAACCATTGATTCCACCTTGAACATCTTAGCCTGTTTTGCACAAGTTGTTGTCAGTATTATCAATGGTATTATATTTGAATTGTGTTATGTCAATATTGCATACCAAATAGGGAATATTAGATGGTATTACAAGTAATTTATGAACCTAAACTTACTATAAAACCAATAAAATATGGAATTATTTATATTTTAGTATGTCTATGATTTTCATTTTCTCTAAAATTTTTGACATTTGAAAACACAACATAGGCCTATCACATTGCCCACATTTTATTGCAGATGTTACGTGATCTGTCATTGATGAAGTGAATATAGAGTGCTGGGAAGTACAGTACCTTAGAATGAGCCGTGACCGCTTCCTTATCTCTGTCCCACATTTCCAGCCAAAAGATCCTAGTCATCATTACAATGTGTCGTTAGATGCAATATAAAATATAAATACAATTGGAATTCTTGCCAAGCACTTGGCCCATATGGCCCAAACTTGGCCTAAACATGTTGAGCAAAAAAAAAAAATTACAATAAAAATGTAAGATGAAAAATAGTAGTTCTATAATATACTATACTATACTTTGCACATAATATACTTTGTTACGCACAAGGCATTATCTACCATATTTACCAGCGCAGAAGTATCCTCCGATATCGGGTGATTTTGAATAATTCAAGATATTACAGCATATTGATTCAAGGGTTTCATAAACTGGGTAGAAATAAAACTAAAAGTATGATCTATGGGATGATGTACTACTGGTAGACCTACATACATTTAGCATTGTCTACAGTATTCTTGTGGTCTATTAGGTTGGGTAATCATCATTATCATCATTGTCTGCCACATTTATAGCTTCTATTTTTTCTTCATCTAATTTAGTTTCAGTAACTACTTGGGACACAGTTTCACTCAAGGATTCCTCTTCCACTATTGTTTCAAGTTCATCTAATATATCCGTTATAGTCTCCGAATGTACTGTAAGCTGACTATCCACCCAGAATGGTATACGCAAGTCTTTCCATTTAAGAAGCTTGATAATATTCCTGGAATTCCCTTGACAATTCATTACCAATTGTGCATAGTTTGGAATGAGTTCTTGTCCAGCTGCAATACAGGCTATTGCTCGTACTTGCTCTATCTCATCCAGCATACCTAACTTAATGTACAATGAGAACGAAATGTTGAGGTGCGGAGTCGCCAATTTCGGGGAACCAAGATTCAAGTGAAACTCTCCTAGATATCGATGAGCTTCGGCTTGTCGTTCTGTGAGTTGTTCAGTTTCTGCAATCTCTTTAAATTTATGAAGATTTATAAGAGTTTCATTAGCATTGCCCATATTCTTGTAACAAATAGCTATCTCCATGTACGCATTACATATGCCTTCATTATCTTCCAGTTCTTCACATAGATTGAGATATTCTTTAAACGTTTCCAATGCAGATTCAGGATTATCATCTTGTTGATAACTAAGACCTAATTCAAACAAAGATTCAGTCTTGGCTTTTGGTTTTTCGGAAGCTATTGCTCGCTTGAGGCCCTCAATGCACAATTTAATAGACGTTTTTGGATCATCTACACGACATCGAATGCCGAGTAATAATAAAGCTTTGTACAGCAATGTACATGTTTCTATGAAAACAGATTCCTGTGAACGATTCAATTCATTTTCTGCTGTCCACGTCTTACCTTCGGAGTATTGTCGTGCTAGTTGAAGTTGCATTTCAGCTTCATCCACATCAAGTAGTTGATTTAACAGAAATAGGCCATATATATAACGAGCTATAGCTTCTCGCTTACTTCCGTCCCCTTTATACCCATCAATCACGACTATGCAGCTTGTAAATATATGTTCAGCTAGCCACCACCAACTTTCATCATCATGCATGAAGAATATGGCAAGTTCTAATAAAGCATCATATTCGGCAGCTAAATTACTGGCTTGCTGTGCTCTCTCCGCTTCACTCAATCCTTTGCGCAGTTTGTCAAGAAATAAGTGATTGTCTTTCAACTTTTGTCGCCGCCATATAATAGTGTCAGGCCCTGCAGCTGCTCTCATATCACTGTTGAATTGTATCACTTTTTTTATATAAATTGCAGATTCAGGAAGTCCTTCTTCTTCAAGTTCGTAACACATAGACACGTAATATGGTAACCGGTGTCTTCGTATATCGTTGTATGTCAGTATAGGTAAAGTCGAACGTAATTGTTCATGATAAGCCTTTAGTTGTTTTGCTGACATATGAGCTAAGCCAATACCACTACCACAGTTGTACTTCACCGGCTGTGGTTCCGTTTCGGCAGTTTCTACTTGCATATCGACTTCGGGTTCAGGTTGAGATTGGGATCTCTTAAACGAAAATGTGGATCTCATTTTCAGATGTTAGCAGTTTTTACAGTAATTACTAATCGAGTGTGAATGCCCTATCTTATTTTGGTGCATTCAAGATTGAGATGATTAGTTTTTATTTAGTTTTAACATTTTGTTGTTTATAAAAAAACATAATTGCATACCTGTTTACGCTGTGTTTACTATCCAATGTAGAGACATTGAAGATCATGAATTGTGCAATTTGGCATTCTATCGGCTTGGGCACGATTTACAGGACAACAATGAATCGTTAAGTGACAGCCTTCTAGAATTGAAGTAATCATTACTAAGGTCTTTGATGCACGAAACCATGGACCCCATATGGCTTGCACCATCCAACCTTTACAAATAGTTTCAACACAACAAACTGATTCCACAACTTTGTGATGACAGACGATGGTCCACCAAAAACGCGTAAAAATATTAGTAATTACAGAACATCATTTTTAACCATCAAATGATTTTGAAAGAAACTTTTGCGACCGACATAAATATTAGTTTAAATTCACCATGTCTACAATACATTCATTATTTCCCCTTTACATGATCAAGATTATCTTCCTGGGTATTTGCAATATATCTTGCCCATAAATCTTGATTGTGTAAAGGGGCTATAATTAACATATAAATGCACCATTTGAAGTGCGTGTGTATGATGCCCAATTATTTTTACCTTGCTTCAGAAAAAAATAGTGTAATTTTAATAGTGTAATGCAATGTTTTTAAAAAATTGCTATTTCCATACAAATAGCGCGCGTATTTCGGGTGCATGTTGAATTATCGTCGTCAAAGTCATATATCGCTTTAGAATAGCAAAAAAGAACTTGGCTTTAAATGGTTTTGACCAAGGTGCATCGAGGTTTGCGTTGGTTTTTACAATGAAAAAACATGAAGATAACAAAAAATAATGGCTTCAGATAACTTGATTATATCGCGCTTATAGCCTATGCAAAAATCTCATGCCTCTATCCATAGCACGGGTATCCAGTTTTTCCATTAAAAAAAGGAATTATCAATAAAGCAAATAAACCACATACATAATGAAAAGCAGAGGTTTTATTTTGACCATTAAACTACAATATAAAAAAATCTTCAGGTAAAATGGATTACAGGTCAACAAATTATATGTACATACTACAACTAGATATAATTGTTATTACATCAAATTATCTATTGATAAATTGTATAATTATCTACTGTCAGGCAGATAGTTGCAAAAAATGAGAATCCCAAATACTGTGACCCCTGCTTAACAATCAAAATAACAATCTCAAGGTGTCACAAAAATATGCTCAAGTAAAAATGTAGGCTACAGCCTCTAATTGAATACACAAGTTTTAAAATAATAATAATAGTAATGAATCGCTGCTAAATTATACCGGTGCTCGCTGTATTATAGGACGACAGATATAATCGAGCACAATGCAGGCGTTTAATGCACCGATAGAATAATTAGATCTGCCTTCTCTCGTTCAGGTCAATGTATGATGTAGCGAATAGCCTAGTCAAGTTATTTGTATATAGACCTATACTTGTAGCCACGAAAGAGGAAGGTCATCTACCAACAAAAGAATTGTAAAAACTTCAGTTATTACATCAACTCACTTCAACCAACGCTTTTCAAAGATGTAGTTTTGTTCATCACCGTATACTTGGTCCTGAAAATCATAAAACCCTCGAGTATTATGGCTGTATACAAATATAAGTGATATTTATGTTTGTTCTGTTGGTAAATGACCTTTTTCTTCCATGGATATGTTTAAAACAATTATTAAATCAACATATTATGGTCATTCTGCACGTTTTCTAGTTTACGTCCAAATGGTTGCGTTCGTAGTCTCGATACGACCTTGAATGGTTCACAAGTGATCAATCTGTGAGTATTATTGATCTCTTGAATATTATAACAGTTCTTCATCTTTATATGTAATTATGTACTTTGCAGAATGTCAGCAAAGCTTCATGTTTAGATATTAATTATTATTTATTATTTATATAACAAAATTTAGCGTACACATCAAGAACTCATCGTTCAGAGCAGAAACTCCTGAAGGACACGTAATATAATAATCTTTCAACTACCAATCTACAATTCTAAATTACAACACTGTACATCAAATAGAAGTGCTATATTGCCTAGCCAGGAAGAGCTACATTGTTGCATCACCTCCCGTTGCCTAGCTACGTGACAAGGGCGATGAACGGCGTCGATCTCTGGTTCGATCAAGGCAAAGAGACTGACTGCAACGTTCGAAACACTACGCACGTGCACACTCGGTGGATATAGATATACTCGTGGTGCTTTAAGAATACCCATTTTCACATTTACATAAGTACCGTACCTGGTATGCGAAATTGTTTAAATCAACGGGGAATCTGTTCGTAGCTGGCTAATACGTGAAACGAAAATACAGTTTGGTAACTTATTATTTTAAATATGTAAACAGTCTTGTTAGATTTTTACTACGTAACCAAGAGACATTCAGATCTCGTGGAGCTCGGACCAGAACGGACAGCACTACACTCTATGGCAGTAATATAATACAGATATATAGATTATTTTGTTTGTTGACAAAATGTGGACTTTGAAATGACCAGAATACCAGCTTTGTATTCCCCAGCTTCTTTCCAGTCCTTGCACTGATAACACTGATCTCCATATTTACATAAAAACACTGGAAATGCTGACCAAGTATTTCCCATGATATGGTCTACGTGTACAACATGAACAGACTGATCGTACAAGTTATAGCACGTTGCGCAACAGCCACAAAATTAATTAAATTAGGCCCTAGCTTATTATTTGAATATACCAGTATATTGTCGTAGAGTGAACAATTAGTTGAATCAGCTCGATGTAATTAACTGGACAAGTAGCCCGAGTACTCGGTTCTTATCCTGGTCTTCACTCAAAACATCGACTGCGGAACTAGACTCGACCACTCGATGAACGAGCGACTTATTATTACTCGTATCCACGAAAGAAGGGCTTACTTAAACAGAGATGATAATGTAGGGCAGCTGATGTATGTTGATGGAATAGTAAAATGTACATAGGGGTATTTCCAAAATGGCAATGGCTGTCATCAGCTCAAGTAAATCACCAAAAACATGACACTTGAAGCACACTTTTGTGTAAGAATATTATTCGAGTTGAGAGAGAGACCAGCAGCGGTAGTACCTCGAGCAACTCATCACGAACGGAAGGACGCGACGGAAGGACCGTCCGATCAAGTACACGTACTATTCATATGAACACAAAAGACATACAGAGACAGTGTCGGACTGGCGGCACAGAGGCCTCCCGGGGAAAATAAATCAGGGCCCCAGATCGAGTTTGATGATATACCACCAAATTGAATAATAAACATCAAATTATTTGTACCTTCATGTGATTGTGTAAACTGTTGAAAGTATTGACATAACTGGCATTTTCCCTGGCAACGTCCCTTCTGTCCAGGGACGTCGTTATTATTTATCTATTTATGAGGGTTATTTAGATAAAATGACTGCCCAGCTGGATGTCAGTCCCCTAGCCTCCAGTAGAGCCACGCAGGGAATTTTTGAAAATATATTCATTTTTCAAGTGAGTTTTGCGATTTACATGCAGTTTAATAAGTCCGATAATTGAACAATTATGTACAGTACGTACATTTTCGAAGTTATCTTCAATAATTGAATCATATAGACATTTTTTTTCGAAGTTATTTTTACGATTTCTCTCAGCAAAGCCCCGCAGGGAATTTTGTGAAACATGGTCATTTTTCAAGAGATTTCTGCGATTTACAAGCAGTTGTGGAGTCCGTTAATTGAACCGTTATGGACATTCTCGAAGTTATTTTTAATAATTGAATCATCATGGACATTTATGGTATCATAATTGAAATCATATTTACATGAATATAATTTGAATAAGGGATCAGAGGCCTCCAAAACGATCGAGGCCTCGCGGGGGATTTCCCGGTATCCCGGTGGGCCAGTCCGAGCCTGTACAGAGATGACAGGGATTGTCAACTGTACAAAAAATCAACTGTTCTGAAACTCAACTGACCTAAATACCTTTTGAACTAAAAACAAACCGTCCTAAACTTCTATTTTTTGAGAAACATGTACATAAGTAAAAGTATGTATGTGTGTGTATGGGGGGGGGGGGGGGGGGTGTGTCTCTTTACAAATTGTTATCTCCCATTAAATGTCATGGGTTTTTTAGTGATGATTAGGTACGTGGGTAATGTTTGTGTCAATTGAAATTTCTGAAGGTAGGAGCTATCTTTTGCAGATTGCTCAAGAGTATAAGTTCAGTTCAGTTGATTTTTAGTACAGTAAGTTTTTAGGACAGTTGGTTTTAAATAAAGTCAAAGTTTTAGGACAGTTGGTTTTTAGAATAGTTAATCCTTCTTGGAAATGAAGTTTCGGTCTTGGTCAGTTAACACAAAGTAGCAGAAACGCAAATTCGATATAGTACCAATTTTTTGGTACAAATATGTGTTCTATCAAAGGGCTCTCCATGATGAGTTGCTGGACTCATCTCTCAAGGTAAGCTGCTGGTATCTCTTCTTTTTCAATATATATGACATATCTAGCCTCAGGTAATTTTTATATAGACATAATTTACTAGTACAGTAATTTTATGTAAACAGTTTACTACAATAAAGCCTGGTATTACCAAGTCCAGCTGGCCTCTATCCGAGTGTTGGTGAAAACAGAGAGCATGGGTAACGATGGTGATATCAACTTTGAACTGCAAGCTAGAGCTACTCCCATGGTGGTTCATCAAACATGAATTTAAAGTTGTTGGTCAGCTTTGATACCAATGCTCTTCCTTTCACTAATCCTAGGGTGAACGATATTCCTTATATTACAAAGTTAGCAGAACTGGCACCTCTCTCCCACATCACGTCTTGTACCGTTCAAGTCGGGGGTACATCACTAGATGGTCACAGTGGCTACAGTCCTGCCATCTCACAAAGAACTCTAATCGATGTATACCCCTGATTACGTCAACACTCTGACCGCAGTTCGATTGGTTGAACACGACGTACAAGTGTTGGCACCTCGACCTCCTTCTTTCCTGGATACGACTACATTATGACATTTAATGCTTTGGAAATGCTACAGGTACATTATAATATTTGTATGCAAGTGAATACCCAACAACAATAGGCAAAATTCATTAATTGTTTGTATTATTTCAACTGATAGTAAGCAACTAGAAACCAACGAACCCAATGAAATTTTCAATTTTTGATGACAACTGATGGTTATAGAATGATGAAAGAAATGATGAAAGAAATACCCTATTTCAACAGGGACACAGCTCGGTAGTGCATAAAATCGCACGCTACGTCTTGATGCGTCATAAGGCAGGAGCGTCTCCCGGCTTAATCTTATGGATCATGACAAGTCGTTATCAATCATGATGGAGCCTCTTTTAGAAGCAAGTGTTTCAATCTAATCAACAGGATTTGAATTATTTACCCATTTTAAAACTTTGTAGGTTGCTGTATTATTGAATCTGTTGAAAATACCGTTGGTTTTATGTTGATTCATACTCAATCTACAACGAACGCATGTTGCCTATTGCGGTATTATAAAAACGAAATACAATCAGGCACCAGTAGGGATAAACGAACGTTTGGACCATGCTTTCATTTCTCTCTAGACTTCAATATTGACAAACGATAATACTCGCCATTTCTATCGGAATAGTGGATATTGCTCTGACCTAAACATAGTTATTGTATTTGTGCACGCTATCCAGCGACAGCCTCACCAAAGCACGGTCCAACTTCAACACGGGCTTCGTAGACACCGTTCGACATCGCACTATTGTACGGTAATAGTGTTTGTCGCCCAACAACAAGCAACAACAAGAAGTCACTGAAACTAGCAGCCACTTCTAATACGTGCATGTGTTGCACCTTGGATTATAGCTATAGTACCGATTGATAGACAACAGCGTTCCAGAGCTGTGCAACCAAATATATATTAGCAACGAAAAATGTGCTGTTACCGCGGAACAAGTAACACTGCTTTCTTATATATTGCACTACGCATTAGATGTTTAGTTTCAATCATAGTGTACTTTATAACCTCCCACGTACAAAAACAGAATTTAAGCAAATACGTACACGTGTAATTTTTTCTAGCAGCATTTCTCCTGTCTAGATTAGAGTCTTCTGTGTAGAAGAAGTCGCGTATACATCACAAAAACAGTACACTACTCGATCAAGTAAGCGTCGAGAATCACACCAATACAATTCACAATACAATTTGAGCTTTATTCACCAATTAGAACTGGAAAAACCAACAGTTTGCCCTCTCATTTCTTAGCTCTGGAGAGAGTCTGTATCAGAAATCAGCATGAGTTGCGTATCCATATAGCTATAATCCAAGGTTATACAGAAAATATAAATACACATATATAATTATATATTTATATTATTTATAAATAACACGTAAATAAACCACCACAAAGCCACGGCCGTAGCACACGTTGTCGACATATCGTGCGTGCCTACGAGACTAGATCTTTCAAAAACACACAAATCAGAAATCACTGAAGTGTTCCTAAATTAAATTCCACGTGTGTATTCATGAAGGTCTTACTCTTACTACCATAACTCCGTGCACTCTCACCTGATTTGGTCTGTCATCTATGCGTAAATACCGACCTTAGATAATCCAGAATCTCGCTATATATGTAGTGTGAACTTGGAACGTACGTGATTGTAATATATTGTACCGCTCGCTTATGTGCACTAAAAAGTTATTATAAACAATCAAAACATGTATATTATTAAAACATATTCTTCTAGCAAAACTATTGCTAATATATACTGCAGAAATAACAGAACTACCTATCACAGAGAGTAGAAGTAATATATGATCGGGCTATCTCTAGC
This sequence comes from Brachyptera putata, assembly GCA_907164805.1. Lineage (NCBI taxonomy): Eukaryota > Metazoa > Arthropoda > Insecta > Plecoptera > Taeniopterygidae > Brachyptera > Brachyptera putata. The sequence continues at coordinate 8,670,110 of OU015462.1, read as the reverse complement.
GGATACGCAGTACTGCTTGAACTTAAAGCTCCACACTTAACATTCATTATTGACGTTCAACACTAAGTTAACCTGGAAATTACTTCACTAATAATATTTACTGTATGTACATGACTTGGGGAAGAAATTTACACAGTTCAGACAATATATTTATTTATACGTAGTATTATGTATAGGCCTACGCATATGTAGGCTAATAGAAAAAAGGTCTGACGATTCATTTGCTAGCATCATCAATTTAAATGGTCACTTCAACATCTCTTACTCCGTCATAACTTTATAATCAATAATTTAACAATTAACAATTAGGTGATTATTGAAAGGTGAATACTGTCCTTATAACGTCGGGTCTCCAAGAAACGCGCAGCACGTCGGAGACGGTTGAATCGGAGCGCTTACGAGGAACCGTTGCGCGTATTTGCCGGGTGCGGGGGCGCAAGACATTTTACCACACGCGACTCCACGAAACGACTCTCGCAAATCGTTCACTTTGTTCATTCAAGTTAGGCAAGTTGTCAGCAATGAGAGGTGCGTCACATGGTCGGGTGTTGAATCGTTGACTCACAAATGAAATAATAGTCTAATGAAAAAGGTATTTTATGAGAAATTATTAATATTTTATAATCAAACATTTATAGTAGGTCAGCATAGGCTCTACCTCAGTTCAAGTTCGGTGTTTTGTTAGGAAAGTATTCCTGCAAATTTGTTTTAGTACAAATACAACTTACATTGAGAGTGCATGGGAATTGATTCAGCTAAATACCAGTTTATTGGTGATAACTTTTGAACAGCAAAAGATATCAAAATTCTCATAGAGGGGAGCACAGATATTTTCAGTACCTTGAAGACATTGTAAGCTATCCCTATAACTACCGGTATTCAACTTCTATTGCATAATTATTACTTGTATACAACTGAAAAAACACGCTTTTTAGCTGTATACGTTTGACCAATATACAATATAAGTTGAATAATAGTTACTTATACCATTTTGAAGGTATTAAAAATATCCGTGTTTCCCCACATACTAGAATTTTGATACCTCATGCAGTCATGCTGTTCCTAAAATGATTGACGCCTTGAACTATTGGCCCAGGAAATCAACAACTTGCTGAGAACTAGATTTACTGACTCTGAATAAGCGAGAGGTCGTATCTGATGGTCTTCAGGAATTGTACCGTGCAAGTCAACACTTGTGGCAAGTTGCCAGCTTTGACGAGAAGTCGTAGGAGAGGGCGATAATGTGGCAACCCATATTGTAAAAAAAAAAAAAAATTGTGCAAGAAAGAAGAACTGGCCTTTGAGCAGATGTAATACTGAATAAACAAGACATAACAAGAGAAGAGAGCATTGGACTAATGAATAGGTATTAGGTAATAACTCAGTAATACTAAAGAAACAAGAAATTACACATTCTTCCATTCTGGATAAATGTGTCTCAACTCAGTACAGAATAAAGAAATGAGATAACTTGTAAACAAAAAAAAAATAGCCGGTTAAACATCTAGAACTCGTATGAAGACAATAGGTGCTTAACTAAAACTAAAAGAATGGTCAGCATAATAAATAACGGTCAGTCAACTTTCCTTCACATGTGCGTATATTCATCCCACACCCAGCAAATAACGCCGCAGCACTCCGCACCTAGCAAATACCTACGCCGCACTCCGCACCTAGCAAACACCTACGCCGCACTCCAACATCCTACTCTCACCGTTCCACGGCCAGTACCCACTTGAAATGTATTAATAAAGTATGGCATTATCATCTAATTCAAACTATTAATTATACATATTGTTCTAAGTTACCTCACAATCCTTTCTTAGTAGCTTTTACCTTCTTCTTGTCGGCTCTACTGAGAGCTAGCGCGAACTCCAGGTCCGCCTGCTCCTGCTTCAGTCTCCTCCGTCTGTCCTCTTCCAGCTGGATGCTCTCGGCCGCGGCCCACGCCAGCTGTTGGTCCTCCGCAGATACCTTCGCGCTGTTCACTTTACCCCCGACACACTCACTTTTAACGTCCACGTCTCTCGCAAGTCCAAACGGGTCCAGATTGTCCCCGCTACCAACTGTCGACTTATCGTTATTGTTTCTCTCGTCGTCGTCGAACGGATCGGATATATTGAACGGGTCTTCGTAGCGGTAGTTTCTGAAGGGATCTTCGGTGAACTCCATGCCCGCGTAACGGTGCTGGCCGGTCGATGGAGCGGGCTTTGGGCCCGTTGGTTTCGATACGTTCGCGGTAGTCTGGTCTAAAACTTCGACTTTTGTGTTGGTGAACTGAAGAGGGGAAGAGCAGAATTTTAAGGCTGAAAGATAGTTAAGAAGAACAGACAACGGGAAAACCCCGGTTATTTCCATGGATATCGGCCGAATCTGAAAAGTAATAGAAACTTCAAGCATAGTTTGTTTACCGCTTACTGGTGGCGACTACATGCAAACGACCAAGCACACTAGTGGAGCACGAACAACCTTGAATAAATCAAACAAACAAAATAAACAAAATGTAAAGTAAACAGTATTTACTAATAACCAGGGGCCTCATTATTGTACGCTGTGACTGGTAATGATCACTCAAGTCAACTATCATATCTCTATTTCCAATTTATGAATATTTATTCAATTTTGTGATTGTACTTTATGTCCAACAGAATTACTCTATCAAATACTACATTATAAATATTACTTTCCTATATACTTTCCTAACCTCATTTGTAAGTTTCTTGTTTATACATTCATCAATTAATGTTTCATTTTTCATCTCACCTATATGCTCCCCATGTAAATAGCGCCATTGGTAAATTTTTAATACTTTTTTCAGTACTATTTTCAGTCTGGTCCCCTAAAAAACGTACTAATGAGGTTCCACTGTATTCATATTTCATAAACGGAAAATTGAAGCTACGATAGTTCGGTCAAGTGATTGATTACTTACGATAGTCATAACAAAAAGAAATCAGGCCCCTGAATGTAAAAAAATTAAGAAAGTAAGAGTAAGTAAAATACTAGAAAGTGAAATAAACAGTATTTATAACAACTAGGGTAATATACAAAGTAATAAATAATATAATGCAAGCTACTGTTGCAAATCGGTGTCGGTCTATAAAGAACAATATTTCTAGCACAACCAATGTCAGTTTTTAAAAAAATGTTTCAGGTCAAACAGAGTTTAAATTGATTGTTTTTATGCCTATAGTTGAATTGTTTTTGTTTATTTAACCAATTAGGCTGAATCTGTTTCTAGGGCACCCGTAATAAGAAAATTGTGAACCATTTCTTCGTAAAGGACCTTGCAAGTTGAAGGGCTTTGCATGGTCCAAGTCCAAACATCAAAATGTAGTCTGTTACTTTCCTGAACTATATTCGATGCACTTGAATATTGACAGCTAGATGATTTCCCGGACAAATGCACAAACAAAAGTCAGAATTGTTCTTCAGAACGTTGATTTATTAAAGCGGGACAACTTATCACCAGGACGCTAGAATACAGCTCGAGCAACGGGACTGTCCCGGACAAATGGAAGTTTTACCTATTTTGATCCTGTTTTTACCCATTTTTATTCTGATTAGGAGAAGTGAGTCGCAGAATGGCAAACAATTGATAACAACTATGCATGATTTTGCTGGGTTTAGAGACAAGTACAAATCTTGTCTACCAATAAATTTATCATATAATTTCTTCAAAATAGATGCATTAAAGACATACTAATTATAATACGCTAGTTGTTTTTGTGCTATTAGTTGCCAGGACTATTTCATTACTATAAGCGAAACAGACTTTAGGGTACAATTATAGAACACAACTGGTAATATTATAAATCATAATAACGAGAAACTAGACATTAACAACATGTAACATTGCATGCCATACGACTACTGTGATGGCAAAAGGGCTTAGTGCTGTTTTTCCATGACCACGAAGTTGCTTTTACACCGCAAATTTCTTGCCGCTGAGTGAATAATTCTTTATTAATAGTATGTCAGAAATTTGACGGCAGAACGTTTGAGACGGTAGCTTGCCAAATGTACAACGTGAACCCATCATTTTCATCTAAACCATTTCCGCCGTAGTCGTAAAGGCAGAAAACGTAGGCTTTGTTGAACTTTTGTCGCCCACGACACTCGCTTCACCGATTGGCTGAATACTCTTGATTCAATCTTGTCAAGAATTTTCAATTTTCAAGATTTTTAACGAATAAACGTGTTTGGGATTTGAGGTGCGTCGAAATCTGAATCATGATGCTTGAAAATCATTTCCAAAATCGGACATGTGGAAGCAATTTCTTAGTCATGTAACACAGTATAAGAACTAATACAGCACAAGAAAACACATCTATGGCGATTACGATTCAAATTGTGCAACACTTCTTATAAGTGCCTTTCTACTGTCACGTCCATTCAGGGTCAACTGGGTAAGCGGATAAAATGGGTGAACGTTCTTACGTGGGGCCAAGCAACTTTCGATGCTCGACTAAGGAAGAAATCGGACCACGAGGATTCGGGACGACTGCGAAGAGGAGAGGTTCTGTTTCGGGGATCGGGTAAACCGGACACTTGCAGGCACTGAATCACGTACACAACACCACGAAAATCATGTTCAACGTGCACTAAATAACTTCATTCGTTTCTGAGAACGTATATGAAATATATCCAAAATTACGATTACATCTGCGTTGAATATTTCATTCGTTTCTGAGAACGTATATGAAATATATCCAAAGTTACGATTACATCTGCGTTGAATATTGATTCAAGAATACATTTAACCGGAAGAGGCCTTCACGTTGAAACCATAGCCATCTGTTGTACAGTCAACACTCGTTCATTCGAACTTGGTTGATTCGAAATTAGTCCTTTTTATTTGAATTTTTTAGATTTTACGAAGTGATAAAACTACTGACGACATCGATTTTACCGCACAACACAACGAAAAGTTAGTTTTCAGACACATTCTCAAAAATATCAAGAAGAAATACAACAAATTATATTAATGAGCTATAATCCTAGTAAATCTGTTCGAAGTTCCAGCATGAGTCTGATCCTAGTTATGAATGAAAGACATTCCAATTACTCGTGAGAATCATTCTGGCTGGACGCCAGTAACCAACATTTCAAGCAGGTCTAAAGTACAAGAATTGCCAGAAATAGCAGAAATTCCACAAGAATTGCCAGAATAAATTGAATATAGGCCTACCCTACAATTAAACTGATTATTTAATCAGATCAAAAATCCACAAAACTACATCAAATGAAAGACGTCACCTCACCTTTGTATCGAAGTCGGCAAAATCCGCGAATCCGTTGGACCCGCCGCCGAACGGATCGCCGTGCGCCGCGACGTTGCCGTTGGTGAACGGGTCGCCGTGTCTGCTGGGGTCGGGGCTGGGAGCGGGGGGCAGAGGGGCGGCTCGCATGGTGGGCTGCTGCGCGGGGCGAGGGGGGGCAGGGCGGGGGGGCGGCTGCTTGCTCTTCTTGGGAGGAAGCGCGGGGCTGGGGCTCTCGGGGCGGGGGGGCGGTCCTCCGCTGGTGGGAGCGTGGAGGGCGGCAAACGGGTCGCAACCAAACGGATCCTTCCCGGGCTGCTCCTGGTGAGAGAATGGAGACATTGTTATAGGTGAGTACAGAATAAGCAAACATGAACAGCAAATCTTTCTACTTTGGTTAAATGAGGCGAGACATTGAAAATTAAAAAAGAACACAACGTGGAATTATTCAAGGCTATAGAGTACATGTAGAGGTTGGGAAGACTCACGAGATGGTGAATCGTTGGGAATAGCATTGGAGTGGCCATTGGATTGGATGGAATTGGGCAAACAAGCATCAAACGGAATATTTTGAATATAAACTATTTGACAAGATTATGTTTATGTTAGCGGTATCAGGTTCCATTTGATTAGTAACACAGTACCCCTCAGTCCTGAATCTTCCTATTCACTGAATGAAGACTTCCAAAGCAAGATATTAGTGTCAAAGTGTTGATGGAAAACAGATGCCTGTAAGTCACCAGAAACTAGAAACTCCTGATCACCATAACTCCTACCACTAATGTTGGGGGCAATGTCTATTGATAATGAATTAATTCATTGGTGTAATAGTCCCCAGTCAGCTATTTTCTCTCATTATTTAGATGTTTTAAAGAGAAAGAGAACAAAATCAAAAATAATCTGCCCATGCCATCTTCTGAATTGAATAAACATACCTCAATTTATAGTGGGCACCTGTAGCATAGTAGGCCAATTTTAATTTAAAATTGTGTTTTAGACTGATTGTAAGCCAAGATTTCCATATAAGCCCATGGTGACTTTTGAATTCTACATTACAGCAAAAACTCTTGGCTTATATTTGGGACAATACAGTAGAATCACATCAATTTCATTCTTCAATATTTTCATAAATAAGAAATTGAGGACACGACCAGTAGGGAAGTGATCCCTTCTGACAGTCATGAGGAAGGTACAAGAATCAGGCCTCAGTATAGTAAGATTGATAACCAAATACCAAGTCAGTACCAGAAGTTAACCGAAAGCTGTAAACGCGTAGATTTCAATCTCCCAGAACAAGCAAAGTGTAATAACGTAACGTACGTCTGTCGGTGACTTGGCCCCAGCTCGAAGCTTTCCGTCGCCAAACGGGTCGAACGGATCATTCTTAGCCGGGCCTCCGAACGAGTTGAACGGATCGGAACCAAAGCCATCCTGCGAAAAGAAGCCACACGCCGTTACGACATCTCCAAACAACCGTCACACAGCCAAATTATACGGTCACCATTCCACCAAATACTGATACTCAGGTATGAAACACTGACATAGAATATCGATGGAATATATCGAAATGGAACGTTAACCGTAGCGAATACAGAGTCTACTCACCGAACGCTGAGGTGGGAACGAGGCATTGAACGGGTCGGCAGAGCTGAACGGGTCGGCAGGCTTTGCGCTTGTGAAGGGATCTGTGAATCACGTAAGACACACACTGTGAAAGCTGCACTGTTATAACCCACACAACGATAACAAAATACGAGTTAATGCAGTGTAGTAGCGACCAAGTCCAAATTTTTAAAACCAAGTTCACACATTTTGAATAAGGTTTACTTTTCACCCACATTAGAATTTTTCATTCTCAGAAAATCTTGGAATTCTATGTACACGTAACAATCATGCAATTGAACATAACTTTTCATGCTGCTCAGAGCAACCAACTTGGAAAATACTATATATCGAACGGATCATAGAAACGACGTCGCTGTTATTGCAACATAGTTATTACGGTAAGTATGAGCAGAAGAAGAGGGTTGTCTACCAACATAACACACGCAAATCACCGTAGATTTGTAAAGCTGTAATGTTTTCATGGTACAGTGAAACCTTAGTTTTTCAAGAAACCAGGAAAAAATGCAACCATCGATGCAGGAAAACGATCAATTCAGGAAAATGTAACATCGATGTTACTGTGGTGGGGCGGAACAAAATAAATGATAGAAGCGTTGATGGATCGAGGTTTCACTGCACTACGATTTTTTAGAACACGGTTCACAATAAGAAACACAACTACGTCTTTTGAAAGCGTTAGTCCCTACATTTACAGTACGATTATGAAATGAACCGAGTTTTCAGTTGGTTGGTAGACGACCTTCTTCTTTTGTGGATATGAGTACAGAAGTTAAAACTAGGCTTACCGTTCTGAAAGAGGTCTTCTTTCCCGAAGGCTGGGGTATTGCTGTTGGCGGTGCCGTTCATGCTGCTGAACGGATCTTTGTTATTACTTGTGACGTGGCTCTGGAAGAAACAATCAGGTATGACCGTATGAGCATTTGAGCATATGACATGTATTGCTATATGATGCAACATATACGATATGATGGTATGACTATGACACGTATACGATGGTATTGCTAGTATGCAATACCTCATCCGATGCATCGAGACAATTATTAAATTTTATAGGGGTGTGCGAATCCATGTTTTTCATTTCGAATCGAATCCGTACTGAATCTTCATCAAAATTACCGAATCCAAACCCGAATCCAAATCTTTTTAACATGCATTGTGAAGCGTAATAATGGGACAAACGACACTTCTGATCAAGTTGCACTTGATCCAGGAAGTGAAAATCTCATCTCAGCATTCTCATAATTACCCCTGCATAAAACATTTTATGTAGCATTAGTCTAACCATTATAGCAATTGTTCTTGAAACTTGAAAATATCCAAGATACAAAATTTTCGATCTTTTATGTTGGACTGAATCTGAATCTGGAAGTGGATTCGGATTCAATTCAAAAACATGGATTTCCACACCCCTAAAAATGTATCAAATTATTAACACATTCTCTTTCACTGAGTGTGTGTTGGTGATCAACAAATGATGCAAATATTATGTTCACCTGATCTGATCAAGAAGATTTAGTTCAAATGATTTATAATGTTGATCAGATCATCAGACATCAACAGAGAAATGAGACTTGAATAGACATCATGTACAACTACTTTACGGTATGAGACTTGCAAGGCCACCACAATCGAAGATAATATTTCAGTTCAAAAAAGATGTAATATGAAAAAAATTGTAATGAACCTGAAATTAAAAATAAATATAAAAGATCGATCTTTTAATTTCAGAATTGATTCAGGGATGATTCAATCTTTAAACAATCCTCATTTAATCAATGTTATCCCTAATATAGACTCATGAATGGGAAATTTAAAAGTGCGACAGTTAGGTTAAATGATCACTTGCGACAGTCACAACGTACAGGTAAGAGGTCCCTGAATGGGAACAAAATTATATATTTCTACAAGTAAAACGGGTGAGAAAAACAGAAAAAACTGAGGAAATATAGAAGAACTGCAATAATTTGTATATCAATGGTTCATAACTTCTTTGCATTTTCATAACTACAGTGATACTTTCTAGGGGCTATTATGAGTAATAATAATTACCATTCACAATGGGTCAGTTGTTAAGTTATACGGGAAACAAAACACTGAATTTCATGACATATTATCTGTTCAACGTTCTAGGTTGCCTACAAATGCGAGTAACTTTGCACTTGGCGGTAGCCTGCACCACAATAATTTTTTTTTCATGTAAAAATAATTAAAATACACTTTTGAAATTCAAGTAGAGCAAAAATAAAAGTATGACCAAACGTGAAAAAAAAATGAAAAAATGAAATATCACTTTTCAGTGTTTCATTCCCCTTGATAATTAGAACGTATCAAATAAAAGACCCGAGCGTCAACTCACGTTGTCCGCCACCGGGCTGCCCCCGTTGACGGCGGCCAGCCTCGAGTACTCGGGGTCCCTGAACTCGGGCGCGATGTCGAGGGCAGCGTCGCCTATGGCCGCCACGTCCCCCGCCGCCAGCGCGCCGTCGCACGCGGCAATCGCGTCAGTCATGCGGCGCGACTGCTCCTGCAGCTGCGTCACCTTGGCCTTGGCCTGGCTGATTCGCAGCTGCGTGTCCTGCAGGTCACGCGACAGACCGTCCAGCTGGCCGTGCGAGTCGCGCTGCCGCAGCTCTAGCTCCGCCTCCTCCTGTTTCAGGCTCTCCAGCTCTTTCTTCTTCGTGGTCAGCTCATCTTCCTGAGTTTTCAGCGATGCCTCCTGCTCGTCTGCCTGCCGACGCAGGTTGTCCACCTGCGAATATGGATATTCGTCAACCACTTCGCTCCACTGGGCAATTGGCAACACTTGAAATGCTCACCCATTCAATACAAATCTTAATGGCAGCCACATCACAAATAATAATTATTAATTTATTTTACAAATAAATGTGTTCCTTATTCATCAATAATAAAATACTTCTATATGCGATGTAGACAGTGTAGTCCTGGTGTCAAGGCTCACTGTTATTAGATGGACTATCTGTAGATATTTACAAATTTTGGTGCCAAAACTATCATGAGGTCTTAAACAACCAAGAGGTGCTGCTTTTTAATGGTCTTACTTATTCATCCTTTGTTTTTGGAAAAGAGAGATTGTACAGGTTTGATATTAATGAAAAATAAATAAATACAAGTCAAATGTAAAATGTATTACTGGTAATTGTTGTTTCTTCTTGTCCAAGTTTCAAATCTGATTCTTTACAGCACAGGATACCAACTACAGTACCAGTGTAATACAATTAAACATTTTACATACAAACCTGTATCAAACACCAATTAAAACTATCAACATAACGTTACGGCTTATATGTGAATGGAGTAAGTAGATAATATTAGAGACCATCACCAACGACATATTAGAAAAAAGTATGAAGCTAGCAGCCAATAGCAGTTAATTTGGCAAACGCATAAGCCCTACACCACACTACTAGTACATCTTTACTTGGTCTGGTTCATTAACCTTCTATGAATTTGTTGTTTGGGATGAAATGAAATGAAGAAATCTCTCCTTAATCGTTTTACAATACAGGCTACATTACAATTCAGACGTAAGGGACAGTGAGAATTACTCTTCACTAGCAATTTGTCAAAGTTGTCTGACTGTGCATCTAGACACATTCAATGTAAATAACTTGATACTACGGTATATATAATCATTATATATATATACCGGTAAATAATTATATATACTAGGCATATATATATATACATCCTATGCCCTATAAATATTCCATCATACATGTACTAGCTGCATATGTAATAGAATTATGTTTAAGGCTTTCTTAGGTCCTAAAAAATTATTCATTCACATTTTAATGCAATAATTTTCCTCAATATTACCCAAGTCTACCAAATAATGCAACAAGTCTAGGCCTATGGAGGTGCCAAACAAAAATGGAAAATGAACAAAATACTACTAACTAAAACAAGCAATTACCTGAGATTGTTCCTCTTCTATCTCCTTCTCGATGTCACAAAGCTCTTTGTCTACAGACGACTTCTACGCAAATTAAAAATCACAGCCAACATAACATTATGTACATGGATTATACGTGCTTGTGCCAAGCAACTGGCAGTATGTACTGTGCACGTTTACGAATTGCCTTCAGGCCTAGGCCTACACGCTTACGTGTTAATCAACAGGCTTGTAATTGAAAGAGAAGAATGCTGACCACGAATAGTTGCGCGTACCGTTGAACTTTCACCCGATACTCGTCAAAGGTTAGAATAGAAACACCATTTTAGCGAGGTTTCTCATGCCCGATCAGATAACAACGGAGTCACAGTTGTTACCTTGTCACGTCGATAAGTCGTTCACTAGAAGTTGACCCTCTTCTCCCCCTTCCTCTCGTTACAAGTCTCATACCGACGAGGGGAGATACGATAAACCACACGGAGATAGTTAAAGAACATGAGTATAGTTTAGTTTGAGGAATGCGTGTGTATGGACCCAGAATACAGAGTTTTATGTTGATGTGGAAGTGAATATTGACAGCTTGAATGTTTAGTGTGGTTATTTGTGAGAGAATGGTTTCCAGTATGTGGATTCTCGTCGTTTTATCCACGGGCTTATTTACTTTCGACTATTTAATTTTTGGGGGATTAAACTACGTGTCGCCCTTACCGGTTTTGCTGTAAATTTGGTGCCACTTAATTTTCAGTCCTTGAACTGACCCACCCACCCTACCGAGGAGTCTATGAAAAGGCTCAACAGCACGACTTCCGATCGAAAAGTTCCAACTATTGCAAGAGCAATATTTTCAAAATATTGTTTCCATTTTAATCTTGAACAAGTACTGGTACCAGGAAAAAATCCAACAGTACGCTTCTGCTCAACAAACAGGCTTGTGCAGTAAATAAAGTTTGGTGCCGAGACATGCCTACATTAAAATAACGCACAAAAACAAAAATATCATGTAGTACAATTATTGGTCACTTCTAAACATGTCATGCACACAAATGCAATGCAATGCATGTTCATAAAACAAGAACTCTTATCCTCTCAAAACATTAACCATTACTGACAAACCAGTACGCCACCACATAACGTGTTTATATATACTTTTTATCCAAAATTGAATTAGATTTTTTGAAATTATTATTTTCATTTATATTGAGTATAGCGACCCACTGTAATGATAACTAAGATCTATTAGAGTCTGATGAATAATTAATTAGATGATGAGATTTAAGATTCTTATGTAATAGGACGGAAGTGGTCGTGGCCTATATTGTAAGAACCATCCCGACATTAGCCTAGACTACAGAGGGAAACCTGAGAAAAAACCTGTAGAGATGTACGGTGGAGTGCGCTACCAACTGAACTAAATGTTTTGTAGGCCCCCTACACTATTGCTAAATTTTAAAAATATTTGTCAAGTAGTTTTTGGAAATACAAGAAAACATGTGAAAATACATTCACTTCCTCCAGAACATTAAGAAAATTACACTTTTAGCAAAATTAAGTGAAATAGAATTTGATGTTAAACAAATTGAAATGGGCCTACCATAGAACATAAACAAGAATAAAATAAAGTTCTTGAATATTTTGATTCTTTGCAATCTTTTGCTGATGCTAAATAGTAAATTCCCAAATCTCACACCAATTGCCAGACGCGGCTAGCTCGTCATCTGGTATTTCCCCGATACCATAGTGAATAACTTCCACATAACGTAGGCCTGCGTTGATAACCTGTCGCTAGTGGGCAGATGGGGATAAGAAGTACAAGCAAAGCCAAGCCAAGCATTATTTGCTATTGTAAAATGCATTGAGAGCTCACAGATGTATACCCTGAGAAAATGCATGCAACGTTACCTGTCCTTTGAGATCGTTTAAACGCTTTTGTGCCTCTCCTTTTTGATTCTCGAGCTGTTTGAGGGTGGCGGCTAATGTATCCAATTCACTCTGGAAACAAAATACGGAATACAATGACACATGAATTAGAAAACTTTCTGAGCAAAAAACATCATTAGGCTCAACATCACTGATCAATTAAATTAATTATTAGGCCCATTTCATACTCCTCAGAAGTAACTAGTATTACACAGTATATTTTAGAAAAAATATGTAGTACCTAGAGTAGCAAAATCTGTGCTCATGTACTAAAATGCTACCCAAATTATATCCAAAGAAAATTTATAGACAAACTTTCACAAGGTTTTTAGAAGGTCTATTTTCGATTGCAAGCGAAGGCTCAGATACAACAGGTTGCTAGTGAAGTGAAAATGATATACTGTAGTATGTAAGCTAGAAGCTTCTGTGAATGAATTATGCAATATATTTTTGAATCTTGATTATTTCTCATTTTATCATCCATGTTTTATATATTAAATATAAATGGGACAAAAGCGTCGCGGGACCTTGCAAGTGTGCCCACGACCCACAGATTAGGAGCCTCTAGGTTAGACCATTGACTAAAGAGATACTCAAGACGTCCCATGTAAGTCACTTTGTGAGATTCAAAACCCTTTCAACATTACCTGAAGTTACTTCAACCATCGCTACACATTCCTAGAGTGCTACTAGCAGTCAAGTTGAAGACTTGGCAGACAAGCCTGGCAAGCATCCATTCAACTGTCGACTGAGATACATTCGCCGAAACGATTCTGAGCACTCTTAGCGGTGACTGCCGGTACTTCAGGGTCAGGGGTGTGGGGAGGGTAGAGACAAAGGAGTGGGGATAAGAGTGGAGATGAATCTTAATTTAACACATTAGTTGAACTGTCTCATTATTGTATTAATGCTGCTCAACGACCCCACCAACAGCTAGGTTATATGGGGGTACGAATGAGCGGGTGATAATGAAACGATGAAGTGATGATAGGTGAAGGACGTTTACAAAAACCCATGCCTTATGCGGGATTCGAACCAACGCTAACGGTGACCACAGTTACTACCGCTAGCGATAATTGACTTAGCCACCGGGGCAGCTTTGAACTCTCTTTGTATCTCTTTAGCCTATGGTTAGACTGAATGTATGTTTGGGTGCAATGTCTCACCTGTAGGCTTTTAATTTCTCCGCTCTTGATGTTGATGTCGGCTTCCTTCTGGGCTATGTCAGTCTCTAGTGCGTGTTTCTCTCGAGCGAGTTCTTCAATGTCTTTGGTGATCATGTCTAGTTCGGGGTTCGAGTACGGCGCATTGTTGTTCTCCTGGAAGCAAACAAACGAACGGTTATTACACCTCGTTCACATTACTACCATCGTATAACAGCATAGCAACTAGTCAACAGTGATGCTAACTGTTATTGCATTTGGACTGACATTTCTAGGTTCTAAGATTCCAACATTTTAATTCCTAGATTGGTAAGATTTTTTTTTCCCTGCAAAAGCATCATATTTTAAATAGAGGCTTTTAATCAGCAACCAAGTACACTTCGTGAGGGTTTGAGAACACTGTGGGACCTATATTTCTTGGTTACCGACATACTTTCACTAGTAGGCCTACTACCACTTCAGAAACTTACTATCCATCATAAGTCAGTATCTTTTGTTACTAGCGCAGTAACTTATTAATTAGCTACAGTTGCTAATATTTTGAACATTAATCTGTGGCTTCGGGCAACTCTTTCGTAAAAGAGCAGAGATCCTTCTGTGAAACTGTGTCACTGCGGTATGTAGCTCTATAGTTTTATAATAGCTTTAAAGGATCTTTTACAAACTGCGGTGATTAAAATGTGCAGTATCAGCTGGCGTGGACTGAGTAGGGCTCACACTGCTGAAATATAATATTTATTTTACGATTTTAGGATTTTAGGAACAATTTGAAGACATTTTGGAACACTTGAGCACATAATTTTTATACAGCAAACTGTTAATTGATCACTTTCCAAAATGTCGATGCATCAAAAATGATAGTTTTCAATCTGTCTTGAATAAAATGTCCCAATGGAGACTCAATATAAGTACAGTATACACAAAATTGGTTCTGGTCTATTATTGTAACGCTTGACTTTCAAAATTGAATTATACAAGATACAAAAGATCAGTTGTTGTAACGTCTCAACATGATATTTATCAATTGCACACTTTTCAACGCTCATAATTTCAACGCGTCACAACATGACGCAAAATTCGAATTTTACGTCTATTTCTATTTACTTTGATCTCAAATTTAAACTAGAAGAATAAAGCAGGGTTTCCAGTCCGGATTTTTTTTTTGTCGCACGACACGATTTTTCCAACTGCCCAATCACAAGCCAGTACTCACCTAAAAACATGGCGGTTCATGACACCATTTTGGTACCGATTCGGTGTCGTGATTATTGACTCAACTCCAACTTTTGTCGGCCGAAATCACGGCTTTATCGAAGTTACACTGCGATTGCGATTCATCTGCTTCCGGTTGTTAGGATTTATATCGAAAGATCGAAAAAAAAGAATCGGCTCCCGAAAATATCGATCCATCTATCCATAAAAAGTGCAAATTTAAATATAATTCCGAACATTCCAAGAAGCCTGTGCATATAGAGGTAATGGAGGCTATGACTGTGACGTCACGAAAACGTTACGGTTAAGGCAAAGTGGAAAGACGCCTGTAAAAAATCGTACCGATATCGAGTTGGACGACAAAAAAAAATCGGAACTGGAAACCCTGCTTAAATCAAAATTGGAAGTGGAAAAGTGCAAAAATTTGCATCGTACGAGGATTTCTGTTTACTTTGATCTCAAAAAAAAAATTAGAGGACCAAATCCAAAGTTGGAAGTGAGAAATTATAAAACTACAATTTTAGAATATGTCTATGATTTCATGACATTTTATGACATTTCTGTACCTTGTCAATACTTTTGGGAATTTTGTATGGTTTTAGAGCTTTTTATAATCTTGTCGACTAAAGGAATTGTCTACGAAATAGATTTTTCGGCAGGTTGGATTGCTGTGCTCGATCTGGCCAGATCAAGTCAAGACAAAGCACTGTTAACAGGATTTTCAAGTGATATCAGTATCACATATTGTTGTGATAAGTGGACAACAATGTCGAACAAATTGTTTTCTCCAATCACAGCTTCAGGATTAGTTTTGTTGCCTCCAACGTTTTTTGACTCTAAGTTCACGGTATCGTGATGAACTTCAATCTCTTGCATAGCAGCCTCTCTTGAGGGCGAGAATCGTTCCTTCGAAGACTCGACACACTCTAACAATCGCTTCACAGATATAAATTCTATTTTATGGTTTAAAAAAAACACTCCAAAAGCCTTTCATGACCTAACACAATTATTAGACAATCAAATTCTATTTTGAATAAAGTAGCCTGCAAGACAATTATTGTATCTGTTGCTTTCAACAAATGCAATATTTAAATAGTCAAGGCATGTGCATTGAATATTTTATTTTTATAGTTTATAATAGGCCTACACAATATCATTCAAATCTTTATTCATTATGATACCATATGGAAGGTTATGAATATTTATTTGTTTTCATTACAGAATATGAATGAAACAGTAGAAGATCTAGAAAATACCTAGCTCAAACTGTAATTGAATATATTGAACACAATCAAGCTTATCTGTAAATGATGACAGTAGGCCAACAGAATCCCCATGGACGATCATTAAACCCCTACATTGCCAACAAGGATAACTGATGCACATTAACATTTCCACGATGCATAAAAGACCATTATTCCTCGTCTTCCGGCATGTCAGACGCGTCCGTCTCATCCCCTTGCGTGGCGGACGTGTCTCCCGCGTCGTGACTTGTCTCTTCCGTCGTAGGCTCGATTGTTGACGCCTCGGGGCTGCTCGCCTCTCCGTCCGTTTCGCTCGCTCCGTTCTCTGCAGGTGCCGGGCCGCCGCTCCCAGCGACACTCACTCTGGAAACGTGGGCCTCATCTGGCGCTACCTCGTAGTCGTCGACGTCATCAACCTGCAGAGCGTACAGCCTCCTCTCACGGTGCCTGCGATAGCACCGCTGGATGCAGATCGCCGCTCTCGTTGCCTTGTCCAAGTCGACGCCAAGCGTAGCGAGGTACTCCAGGAAAACAGCATCGATCGGCTCCGGGTGGAATTGAGAGCCCGCTACGTGGTGCGAACCGCCGACCGAATAATCAAACACAGTCCTCATCAGCTTGCGAGTGTTGTAACCACGATACCACGCTTGTATTTTGGTCGCATATCGATTGGCGTCGTCCCAATCCAAGCCGAGCATCTCGAGGTGACGGTAGATGTCAAACTCTTCAGGTGGCGGTTTGTTGTCGCGGATGAATTTCCTGACAACGAATCCTCTGAACGCGGCCTGTATCAACGTCGCCGCCCAGTTGGCCACGGCCAGGCTTATGCCTCGGCGTGCGAGCATGGCCTCATACGTCAGGTCGTGAGTGAGAATGTCGTGAACAATGATGGCTGCCTCTCGAGCCTTCTCTCGGGTCAGTAATATAGCGTTGATGTAATCAGCGATGAAGTGGTAGATGTTTGTTGGTTGGCATCTCAGAACTTCTCGTGTGATATCAGACGATAATTCCTTTAGTCCGTCCGGCATCGGGTAAACCCGTTTTGCATCATGTTCTTGCAATGTTATATCCATCGCAACGTTATGTTTACCGCTGATTTAGATAGAGTAACACAAATGCCTTACAAGACGTATTCTTTGAAGTACAGAAGTAATCCCAAAATAGCCTAAATAATTAAATTATGAATCAATACAAAATTACAGAAGGCTCTGTAGATTTATTCTTTAAAATCACTGCCACTTTGACGTGCAGTAAATTGAACCAGGGATTCTATAATTTCCCCCAATTTACCTGTAGAATGACATAACTATAGGCCTATAGATATTATCAATTCTAGTTCATTTGTGACGATGAAAAGTGAAAAGTGCCAATGAAATGACAAGAAAAAATAAGTATTGGAAAATAATTAAATGCGTACAATTTACCCAAATACTTTTCCAGAAATGATCATTGCTATTGATATCTTTTGGGCTTATCTTTTTTGGGAGCCATGGTTTACTTGTGATACAAATTGAAAGCAACATTAGTTCATTCATTATCACAAGTACGTCACTTTTTCTTATCACCACATAACGGATTGTTTGGTGCTCATGTATGAAGGCCTTGGCCCAAGCCTTCTCATTTGTCTTGGTTTGTCATTCAAAAACAAAACATAAGCAACAACAAACAAGAATTCGAGTTCTGATTGATGCACAAAACATTCTACTGTTGCACTGTACGTGAAGTTATTGCTACCTTTTGGTTTCAAGTAGTTGATATCACATTAAAGCTCGACTTTCGATAAGTTTAATGCTTTCAGAAATGCTATTTTCAAATGCACAATTCAATCAAGCCTTTCTGCTGATTTTATTGAGTTGCTTCGGTGAAAACAAATACACCGACAAAATTAAGAATAAACTAAACAACCTAAAAATAAAGTACCAAAAAAAGGCGGATGTGGCATTCGACGACAGGATAGGTTTGGAATACCCGAGCGACGATGAGAAACTGCTCGTTGAAATACGTAAACAGTGGGACAAATACTATGCGTGCCTCAATGAACAGAACCTACACCTGGGATTACACAGAACCGTCACTCCTGAAGCCATCATGATCTTCGAGGGCAAGTCAGTCAGGTACATACGTTGCAGTAATTCATCATGATTAAGTTTTTTTTTTCTATGTTGGATTTTAACGACGCACTGTTATGATGACGCAGATCTAATGAAGTCGGATGGATGATTATTGAGATGATGGGATGAAAATTGAAGGTTCTTGGATAATGGGAACTAAGAATAGTGGGAAGGAAGCGGTCGTCACACAGCTGAGAAACGGTTTAGTTGAAGTGATTTAGCTTCAAACGATTTTAATATTTTACGTTATCACGAAACCAGGAATCGTTTTAGTCAATTGAAAAGTGCCGGCCATATTTGCTTCTTCGCACCGCCTTGTTGTTCGCTTAAGAGTTAGTTGCGGGCGCACCCGTCCAAACTGTATTTGCCTGTTCATTACAATTTCAGATGACATTTGACAGCTAATTTGCATTTTGAAGCGCGCTGGTATTGGATCTTTTAGACCCAAAATCCAAGTATCAGCACGTTTTTAACCGTTTCAGGCTGAAACGATTCAAAAAAGTACAACCAATACTCACACTAAACTAGAAATTACTAAATATCAGTGTGAACGTAATAGTAGATACTAGATAGTAGATACCGTCACTATTGACTAAAACCTCGACTATCGTGGGAGGGTAGAAATGTTAGCAAGGTCAGTGTTTTGATAAAAATCCATTCCATTCTATTGCGTGACGTGCCAGGCTGGATTGCAAGATGTGCCTGTCGCCAGCCGACGCCGGTGATGAAGACACGGTGACGTGGTTCTACGACTCGCTACCCCCGACCGGCATGCAACCCGTCGAGTACGGTGAGCACGTGCTGATGTCGCCTGAAGACAAGTCTCTGCTCATGTACAACCTCAAGCGAGAGGACGCTGGCCAGTATCTCTGCCGGGTTGGCAACACAGTGACGGGGCCGTATTTCTTGGAGGTTGCGGACACAAAAGAACCTGTTCTCGAAGTAAGGGAATCGAGATACAAATTTTACTTATGGGAGAGAAGATGGGAAACTTTTCCTCATCACAACTTTTGTATTGTTCTTCAAGCCTCGACTTATCACTATAATTTTTACAATTTGTCAAATGAGCTATATCACATTAAACTTTTCTTTGTGATGGTAAGATCGCTTTTGTAGTGCCCTGTTTAAACGATCCCGAATTTTCATGCTCTGTCTTAGTTGGGAAACAATGACTTCATGTCTAGTTTCTGACGTTAATTATGAGTTTTTCTTTGAAAATTCAACTGACTCTTTTGTTTCCCTGCTTCTTTGACGTCGCAAATCATGACATCCAATCAAGTGGGCTGTTTAAACTGCCGTAAATCAGATATCCAATCAGGATTTCTCTCTACGACAACAAATAATATAGGCCTAGATAGCTGACTGATAAGACACGCTCACCTCTAGTCATCAATTAGTTGCAGTACAAGCGGAGGCGATGGACATACTCGAAGACACGGCACGTAATGCTTACATAAAACTCACTCCCACTCGTACACCCTATACTATATCACCACTCCCTTCTTAACTCTCACTACGTAGTACCAACGCAGACCGCTAACAAGCGCTACAAGCATACTGGATTGTGCTGCTATCCAGGGCAGTTCATTTAGTGGTCAGCATCTAGGTAAAAATTGTAGATGCGAGCAAAAAAAAAAAGGTGCGCTGTATTATTTTTCTTTCAATCAAAAGAGAATATCATCTTGGGAGAATATCAATCATTTATGATCTTAGTTGATCCACTATTCATTTTTTCTGAAACGTATTACAACCCACTAAGTGGCTGGGCAAGCAGAGTTTTATTCAAATCCGAGTGAGTTCGAGCAGGATTAATATTTTAATGAGATTGAGCTAGTTCAAGATTGTGCACGATCAAGAGTGTTTTCTATTCAATACAATTTTCAAAAATGAAGGTTAAATTTTGAAATGAAAATAGAATACCAAAATATGTTTGTAAATCACGATTTTGTAAATCACATGCCTGTACATCACAACAGGTTAAGCCCCTCACGGCCCCCAAAGCTCTGCACAGCCAGCCCGACGTCATTGTACAAGGTCGATTCAAGGTGTCGACATCCTGGGAGCCATGGTCCCCATGCAACAAGTGCGACAAAGTCGGGAAGCGAGTGCGGTTCGGAATGTGCACCGTCGTCTTGCACGACGCCGGCACGCAACGCGAGTCTACGACGGGAATATCCGAAACCGAGAGCGTTTTGCATCTGTTCAAGAAGGGGATTCCGTGCCGGTCGATCCTGCTGCCGGGGGAGTTTCGCAACCTGTCGGAAATTGGAGAGCGTCCAAGCGAGCTGATGGCAGGATTCTGTAAAGTGCCGTGTCCGCGGTCGACCGTGTTCGAGGTCCTCGACGCCAACGGCAACGTGATCGAAACCGCAAACAACACGGCGGGGATCTATTCGACGCTCCAAGGCATCCCGCCGGTGCCGCCACCCATCGAGAGGAGAACCATGTTCGAAGGCACCGACAAGTTCAAAATAGTTTTGAAATGTCCCGGGTGAGTGCGAAACGATACGAGTTTGTGAAACCGCAGTAGGAAGGCTTTCAGGCAGATCAGACGCCAATATCAGACATAGAGGGCCTACGAGTAGTTGGTTACGCAGTTGTTTTGCTTGGTTGAAGCTTAAAACTTGAACAAACATTTCTGTTCACAACTCATCAGTTTTAAAATCGTTATAGGAACTGATGTCAATTAAAACAGGTTGCACCAACTGACAATCAAATATTAATGAGCTTATTAAAAGGGGAGGTATGAAAATAACATATGTAACCAAGGGTGATAACAAGTAAATTTGCTTATCTCTGCTCAATTTACAAATTATCTGTTGATACAATTGGCTAGTAATTCACTAATATTAGTGAATCAACTTGTTTTCGCCCTTAGTTGCGTATATGATTTTTGTTCCTTAACAACCACCGTAGCTAATTAATACTGAATTAGGAGTTGGATTTGGCCGTACAGTAAACCCTCGTTAATCCAAACTCGGTTAATCCGAAATTTGACATATTTCGAACTTGCCAGCGGTCCCCGGCCGAAAGTATAGGCATTTCAATGTTAATTAATATGGTTAATCCGAATTTCGGTTAAACCGGTTAATTCGAACTAATATTTCGTCCCTTCAATAGCTTCAACACTGATTTCGGATTGGATAATTCGAAATAATCCGAGTGAATTCCGTGAAGTTATCACTGTTTTCCCAATTTCCATCCTTTTTATTTGACGCGTAAGAATGAGTGGAAGCATGCTCAGCTGTTCCACTTCCATGCTTTGTGTACCGAATGCAGTCGACCTTGACGAAGTCTGAGCTCGGAACACTCGTCCCTCCGACTCGGGACGGCCGAGCGCCAATAGAAACGGGCCATATGAGGATCACGCGTCACGGAGATAGCCGAGTACACACGATCAGCGAGGGCCTTAGCAACGGATCTATCACGTAGTCTCAGCCGGTGACAGAGCTTCCTCTAGCGCGCAATACGAAATTAACTATATTCTGAGCGGGAAAAATGAATTTTTGGTTAATCCGAATTTTTATAAACCGAAATCATTTTATTTAGGTCCCTTCGATTTCGGATTAACGAGGGTTTACTGTATTACACTACCACACGCTCATGAATAGCAAGAGATTCCCTTCACACAGGAGCCTGAACAAAGACACTCCCGTCCTGTGGCAAATCGGGTCGTTCAACGTTAACCCTCAGCTGATCCGAACAGAGTCTCGCGGAAGGATCTACCTCGACATGAAAGAGCACTTGAACATCAAGAAGCCTCGGCTGGCAGACTCCAACGTTTACAGGTAGGCGGGGCGTACAGCTAAAACGTTAAAAAACTCTTTTATCCGTACACTTGTGAGAATTTGGCATGTAATATGAGTTGAATATTTTCACTTACACTATCTAGAGGACATTGGAAATATCTGTGTTCCTCCCGCATTAGAATTTTGATATCTCAAAACGTTCGAATGCTATCATCAAAAAACTGATATTACGCTAGATCGATTCCCATCCGCTCTTTAATCCATCAAGTTGCAGCAAGATTACGTAATCACCAAAGTTTTTACAATCATTCATTTGGCAGACAACCTTTTTCTCTCTTAGGTACAAGACTGTACACGCAATGAAAGCTCCGAGAATTAAAGTTTTCTGAGATGGACTATCACAGTGACAAGCGTTGGAAGTTGCCCAAGTGTAGTTGTACGATTCCAGTGGTGTGGGGGCGTCCGTGGTCCGGTGATCATCTGCAGTGAGAGTCCAGACCAACTTTGGACCGTCTCGGTCGTCTGGAAGCCTTTTGGTGCCTAGAGTATGTAGACAGTACCGAGTGCTACATTTTTCTTCTCACGTCTCTCTCCATCCATCGTCTCATTTTTTCACGTCATCTCATACATTTCTCTTTCTTGCCCACTCCCTCCACACGCTTAACACATTCACTAACATTGTGAACCACGGCAAAGGACACGAACATGCGAAATGAAGTTGCTGTGGACGCGCCTCTAAACCCTAACATTCATTCATGAATTCATGTGATTTCAGCTGCTGGCAGGGTAGCGAGCTCGCCGGGACGATACGGCTGGTCGTATTTAAGAAGGTCCGCTTGAGCTTCAATCACCACATCATGCTGTTCGGCATGGTGCTCATCATGGGGTCCTTTTTTCTCGTCTTCTACCGTGCATTCAAAGGACGCAAGAGACATCTCGCACGTTGATAGCTAGAGATGACTCGCATGTTGACAGCTAGGCGACTCATACGTTGACAGCGTTGACGGCTAGACAGGGCTTTCACGTTCACAGCTAGACGACTTGCACGTCGATGGCTAGAGACGACTCGTTTGTTGACAGCTAGACGCTCACACGTTGACGGGAAGAGACAACTTGCAAGGTGACAGCTAGACAACTTGCACGCTAGACGACTGCTAGGTGACACATACGTTGACAGCTAGGTAACTCGCACGTTGATAGCTAGAGACGGCTCATTCATTGACAGCTAAAGATGACTCGCATATTGTAAACTACACACCCTCTCAATTTCTCTATGAACATAGTCCTCTATTCAATGTTCATTTTGAGCAATTCCAAACTTTTCAAAGAGAGTGCCAAGTTGTTTACGACGTTTAAATGTTAAATCAATCAGTGATGCTTTTAGTGTTATTTGTGAGGCTTCCACTCAAGACTGTTATTGTTGGGTTTTTCAACTTTTAGACCAATAAGAGCAGCCGTATTATAATGAAACAAGATGGCTACCATTTTTTGAGCATGGCTCGATTTTGATAACTTCAATTACAACTCTGCCATTGTTTCAACCTAATCTAACTTACTGTATAGGCCTAAATATACGTTTTTTGTAACTAATTATATGTAATTAGGCTTATTTCTAAAGAATCAGAATCGGTCATATATTTGTCTAGAATCGATATCGGTATCGAAATAGCGAAAGTTCATGGCGGCGTACAATGAAGGAAGCAAGGTAGACTTACGACAACACCGTCAGCCGTCGGCTTGGCAGCCCGGAAGCTGGGAGGAATCATCTCTGGCGTGAGCGACGGCGGCAGCTCGTGGTTCAGCAGCTTCTGGTTGATGAGCCACATCGACAGGGCAAACTGTTCTCCGTTGAGCTTGCCACTCTGCTTGATGTCGCACAGAGACCTGCACAAGACGGAACGCACGACTAAACCAACCACCGTTTCCCACACAACTGGGAAAGTCATGCTATTAACTGTTCAAAAAGTGTTGAAAAATTGAACGTTTTTTCATTGTTTTTCCAAAAATCGGTTGAACGGTTTTTCGGAACAATTCGGTAGGTTTGGAAAATTCCCATGAGAATAACCCAGGGGGAAAATATTCGAAGAATTCAAAAGCTCTCAAATTCATACGGAATATAAAAACAACTGTCAAACACATTTTTAGTGATTTTTTCTACAAATGGAAGAGTAGTAACGGAGAAAACGTAATAAAAATATACATTTCATCGAATATTAGGATAACAGGTTTTGCAAAATGTTAATGTGATAGGGGACATTATTTAAACACCAACAAGTTGCAAGTGCCGAGTGTGCCCGCTGCCTGCTTACCATATGTGGGCTAGGACGGGCTGTGGGACGCCCGACCGGAGGAAGACGTCTTTAATCTCGAGGCCGGATACGAAGCCGTCCTTGTCAACGTCCGTCTGGTGGAACAGTGCGTCGTACTTGCCCCGCTCCTCGGCAGTGACCACCCACGGCGCCACGGGCTGGGGCGGGATTACAGGCTGCAAGAGTACACACTTCTATTACAGATTCACAAACAAATAGTTATTAGGAGGAAAAGCAAAATGTATTGACGGCTGTCCGTATAGACCTATCTACTTCCACTGTTCAACTCAACGATCTTAAAAGATCAACACTGTCACTCTGAGACAGGTTGTTACTTGTCAACTACACACACCACGGGCAGTGATAATTGCCATTTCGTTGGGGCATTCTCCAGCTATACTCTTTCCTCGGATACATTTGCAAGGTGTTTAAAATATTTATAGCAATTGAAAATGAGTATCAATTATATTGATTATTTTGATTAATTGATACTATAATTATAATTGATCATCAAATTGAAGATATCATTGAAGTTACCTCTCTAACTATAGGCCTACTAACAATTTGAAGATATCTCCTTGAAATTCCAAAATTTTAAAGAATTTGAAGATTTGTACATTGAAGATATCTCTCTATCTATGCTGACAATGTGATATAAACAATTTGACAATTTGAATCATCAACCCTCAACCCTATGAGTAGTACTCAAAATTATAATGTAATAATAATGTCATACTAATAATAGTGAAAATACTAGCACAATGAATCCTCTATCCATCGTTTGTCTGGAGTTACAATAAAACCGTCCACGCAAGAAAACTCAATTCTGGTTCTACGGCATAAAATAAATAGTGTCAGTACCTTGGTAACTTCAGCGGGCACGACGTTACGTGGGGGAGCGGCGGCCGGGACTGGGGGCGGGGCCGCTACTATCGGGATCGACGACGGAAACGAGGCAAATTGTTCCGACTCTTTCCTCTTCGACGGAGCGACCAGCTCCAAGGGAAGCGCGCTCGGAATGGGGCACTTGCCCAGCGCCTTGTAGACGAGGTGCATGGCCACCATGAACTCGTGACGGTCCAGCATGCCGTCCTTGTCCATGTCGGCCAGGTCCCAGATCTTGCCCAGCGTGTCCATCGGGAGCTTCGACTCCATCAGAACACCCCTCACCTAGGGACAAGACAACAAATTGCATTGAACTCAAATCTAGTTTTTGACACATTTTGGAGAAGAAATGTCCGTAAATAGTCTTCTTGATGAATGAATGAAGGGTTAAAAGGCGCGTCGACAGCGAGCAGGTCAGGACATTTTGCGCGCATAGGTCTGAAAATCATTGGCCCCTTCCCGCTTCTACCATTCATTTGGTCCCACCATACTCCCACATAACCTTGGATCATACAAATTACACTACTTTCTTATAAATTGCAGTACAAATTCAAAGTATGCCCTATAGTTGAAATTATATACTTTATAAGTTTTCATACATAGAAACAGAAAGGCATGTATATGTGTTCACGTAATTTTTGGCTCAAGAAAACATCAATCAAGTAAATCAAGTACGTATCGTATCAAGTAAACATCGAGGATCACAATAATCCGATTAACAATATAATTTGAACTTTAAATTCATCATGCAAAATTGAAAAGCTTCCAACAGTTCAACAAAAGTATAAGAGTCAAATTTAGATCTCACCTTGTTTCCAGCTATCATTCCATTCTGGGGCTGCAAAGATTCGAACAACTGGTCGTACTTTGTTTTCTCTGCTGGCTTTACAGCCCAGTCACTTGATACCATGGAATTGTTGATGATCGGGGCAGGCACAACACTTTTAACTGGCAGCTTGGGCAGATCTCCCTGTCATGAAGAAATGTTGAATAAACGTTCATTCGGATTGAAAGGGAAGAAAAGGCAAACACTAGTTTCGTACATGAAATTGTATAGCGAAGTGAACAATCTACAGTAAAACCTTATTGTTTGCTTAACGACCCCACCAACAGCTAGGTTATACGGGGGGACAGTAAAACCTCGATGCATCGTTCCTGGATTCACCGTTTTCCTGCTTATACCGGTATTCATTTTGTTCCACCCTTCTCCTGTCCCTTTAACTAGGGGCTCAGATTTTATGGTTTTATAAATCCTAAAATTTTGTTTATCAATCTAAATTTTGGTGAGTCTGATAAATTGAAGATTTCTCTGTAAAGTACGGTAGTGATATTAGATAAGTTCTGTTAACACAATGTCAAATTACACTGATTTCCCTGGTCCCTTGAAAAACAATAAACAGAGGTTTTACTTTCTTATGACTTGTTTATAATAAAACCAAGAAAGATACACACATCTACTGGCAAACATGATTAGCATACATAGTCCACATATTGGCTAGCCTATTACTGATCAATTACTAGCTTGCAACTGGAAAGGTTCATTATTTTAATGCTCAAAATATTTTCTCCATTTCATATGATGGCCAGCAACTACAAATCAAAGGATTCATTTTCTTTTTCATTTATTTTAAATGAAACCGAATTCTCGAGAAATACTAAAGGGATAACCTTCTCTCAAAAGCACGTGATTCAATTAATCCACGGGTTCTGAATGATTTACGTATTTTTATTGCCATTTTGCCCATTCTCAATCTAGGCCTATTTTTTAACTTTTTTGTCTCCCACACTTGTTGAAAATAAAATTCATTTTACATACCAGTTGATTGAAACTAAATCTGGAATGTGTAGCTTTTTTGCATCGTAATTATAATTACCGTTGATGTTTGTGAGGTGATGCATGAGAACGCACTCTTCAAAGTATGAATTTTTCTGTTTAATGTAGGGGTTGAGTACCAGTATTACACCAAGATATGATTATGAAATATTCACACCCCCAAACTCCTGATGTGAAATTATTTATTTATAATTTCATGCAACAGAATTGCTTTGAACAAATACAACAAGAATCATTGAGCACTTACCATTTTAGGAGGTGGCGAGTCGGCAATTATATTAACCATGCTTAAATCTCTCCCAGCTTGCGCCAAGGAACATAGTTTCAAGGCCACAAAGAAGCCGTTTTTGTTTAGATAACCTTTTCTTCCGTTGTCGGAGAGATCCCATACCCTGCTCAGTATCACGTCGGAGAGACACGACTTCTTGAGAAACTTGGCCGCTTCGACTGCTTCGATCTTGCCGAGGCCATTCGGATCGATCTGATAAACCAAACAAATGCCACATGAACAAGGGAAAATGAGAATTTCTATTGGATACTATTGTTACTTGCACCATAACAACTCAAACAACAGAAATAAAAAATTGGTAAATTTAGAGAAACCTGCGACCATTGGTTTTAGGGTTATGTTAAGTGATGGTTAGGGTAAAGCCAGTATACACGGTGAATGGTTGCAAATGATGCAATAATCTCATTCCTCAAGATCACTCTACACCAACTATATACAAAATTAACATCGGTCTGTAGGAATTAGTTAGGAATTTACGTAGGAATCATATAGGTAACAGCTGGCGGTTAAGCACTCACAAAATAAGCTTGCTACCCGACTTGAAAATTGCGACTAGGTACACTCGCTGTCGCATGAACTGATCTTTTCCGAAATAAGGATTCAAGTAAAATTTACGGTACTCATACTTTACCGGTAGGCCTACCTATATTTTATTTCACACTTGATGCTTAGAATGAATGTACATTGTCTGCTAGTTTTAGTGTGTAGGCCTTACTAATAACGTAACATAACTTGGGCCTACTGTAACAGTCTTAGTCGTTCATCCTTAGCCTTCATTAGGAAAGAATGATTGTAGGCCTACAGGCATCGAGTTGAATGCTTTTTGGTAAGGATGAAGGAATTTAGCAATAATGAAATTTCAAACGTAGATATTTCATAAGGGTATACAGGCCTACTTTCGGTTTGCTTCATGTTCATGATATTTTGATTCATTTAACATTTCATTCTATTTCACTATAAATACATTTTTCAAAGCACTTGCCTAAATCTAGCTCTATTTCGTCAAAAAATGCACGGATTTGAATACAATGAGCTGTATTGTATGGAAAAGTAAGTGGTAAGTAAGTGGATTCGGACCGCTTCCTTCCTCAGACCGCTACGTCCGTAAAAATGTGGAATTTCCATTGATAATCCCTTAGTAAGTTGATCTAAAATTTTAGCTCCTGTTTTTTCAGTAGTTCGCTACAAAATGCTACATTTCACATAAAAATAGACTAGGACTACCCAAACTGAATGTGAATGCTATATTTCTACAACTGCCTATAGGCCTATCAAGATTTGGATGTTATTAAAAAAGAAAGATATGAAGAAGTATGTAGGGCTAAAATGTGTGTAAGTTTCTTCAGGATGCATTTCAATTTTCACTGTGGCTCAATCGACCACTAATGTGACCGCGAGTGTACACCAATGATGTTAACAATAACGATTTTAATGAAATAATATTTTACTTGGGCCCTAATTAAAACTGAACTTGGGCTTTACACAACTCTCATGCTATCAAAATATAATTCATCTCAACTTGAAAATTGAAATGTCTAAATAATGTAGCTTTAGCTGTCACCAATAACGGCAGTTATTTTAATGAAAAATGAAAACCCCCATTCTTGTTTGGCCCACCTAGTTATGAAAAGTAGGTAAGAATTAATAGGCCTAGCCTAAACCACTGTCAATTGCAATCTACTTGTAATGTACAATGAAGCTAATTATTAGGGATGTGCAACTTGCACTTGTCTCCAATCGAGATCGAGACTCAATTGATAAAATAGGCCTATTTTCGTCGATCGCAATTCCGAGTCTCGAAATAGGGCTACTTATGTTTATTGCATTTTAAAAACAGCACAAATACCGGTAAGTATAAATTGTAGCTTTCTCTAATGCACAATAATTTCCTTACTTCCGCATTACGATAGTTCATTAAAGAGATATATTTGGCTCCCAGCAATTTGGGAAGCCATGCTTCTATCAATACTCAGTGCCTAGGCCTGAGTCTATATTCTAATACTATACCATTACTATACTAGACTGACATACCTGTTGATAATATGCTTCATATACTGCGTTATGGCTCCCAGCCACCTGAAATTGAAGGCACACGTTAGGCCTACATGTTAAATATGAGTAAATAATCTACAAAAGACTCTATTACCGGTAGCTAAGAATAGCTCAACTAGTAGTAATAACGAAAATAGGTAGTATTATGAAAATGTACATGCCATCTCAAGACCTTGAGTGCTACCCTCTTAAGCCATTGGTCTAGGTCTCAAAACCAAGCCAACTCGAACAGAAGGGCCTATACTTTGGTATACCAGTAAATTTTTATATTGTTCCCAATTTGTTTTAAATATACGGTTCAACAAGCCACAGTACCAAAGGTTAATGGCATCGTTGAATGATGAGGTGACGGGAATATGAGACGAAAGATTATTTTATTAGGCCTCACATGTTTTGGATAGTGGGAAAAAAATAGTCATGGCCTGTTATTAAGGAATCATTTCAGTATTCACCTAAACGGCGGAAAAACTACAAGAAACCTCTGTCAGAATGATCAACACAGTGGGAATCAAACCTGTCTCCTGGATGACAGTTTAGCAGAAAGCGACCAAAATTGCATGCCTCTTAGTTTGAAATTTGTAGTTTCCACACAGTCCATATTAATCTTTTGATAGAAATGTCAGACCGAAATTTTCAAGTCGTAGGCCTCTAGTGTCGAATTGTCAGTGGACCAAATCAGGCATTGGCCTGGCTATTGACACTTACATTATTATTATAGGTCTATATGACTTTGGCTAGGTCAATCATGATTCTAGGCCTAGGCTAAGTCTTGGGCTAAATTACGCCGATATAATAGGCCTAGTCACTTATAGTCTAGGTCAAACAGAACCTAGTATAGACCTAGACAGTAAGCTGAGTTGGGCCAGTCACTAGGCCTAGTCAAACTCAATGGCCTCATATCCCTAAGCCTTTGCTTCAAGACCTAGGCCTTGTCTGCACTTGGGCTGGTGCTCAGCATAAAGGCTCAATATAAAATAAATCCTAAAAGCCGCATACAGTCTAGGCCTCCAAGTAGAAGAAAACGGAGGACATGAGCCTACTCGAAGCCTACATGTCATTATGACACAAATTCTGGGTAGGCCCCCTAACACCGCCCATCACATGAAAGATAGGCCAGTAGTAGCATTAACGACTCCAACTTAGATCACATTAAAAGATACGGTAAGTGAAGAGATGGGAGGAAATATTAATGAATATTTAAGCACAGATTTATCAGTGTTCACAGGCCACTAATTATTTGCACATAATGAGGGTCTTACTCAATATATTCACAATTTTTATCTAGAAATACCTGGGTCGGCGATGGTAGTGGTAATGCAGCCATTTTCTGGAACTATCCCATTGGCCTCCCTGTCGAAATGTCTTGACCAATGAGAGATGCAATCAATAAAACGTCACGTTACAACCACGGTCCTCTAGATCTCACACTCTGTAATTCTATACAACATAGTCGCGAACAACTTGCCTTGAAAATGATCGAGCTGCTACAAAATTATTTGTTTTTTTGGTTTGTATAAAACAAAAAATAACCTATTTTAATAACCTGGTTGATCAACACTATTTTTATGAAAAAAAATGTAAATGTATACATTTTTTATTTTTCTACATTATTTTGCATGCATTTTTACAAGTAGCAAAAATAATAATAATAATATATAGCAGCAATCTCGCATGTGTTCGCTGTAAATCTTGGAAGATTTATTTTATTTTAAATTTCACTTCTCCTTGAAAACTTTTTTTTTATCCCTAGAGATAGCAAAACAACATTTATTTCTAAAGATGTATATTCTTTATGAACATCGAAACGTGATACAAAAATCATTTGTATTTTTATTTTTATTTACATGTTTTTTTATAGGGACACATATAATATGTTTAAACCAGGTCAAGTACCCCAAGTACGACAAGTACTTTGTTATCCAATTAAGGCTGAGGATGAAAGGTATGGGATTGTTCGGACAAGGCACGGCAAGATTAGAAATACCACCCCAAATAATAATAAATGATGAATATTATAACTTATTTAGCAAACAATAAAATATAATCTTGAAGTAATAATTTCAGGTATAGTGAAAGTAATAAGGGGGCATTGGGAAGAAAAAAAAACTTCTATCTTATTACTATCTTGATCTTCATTTACTTTTTTCCTCAATTCACCTTTTAAATGAAAAAATATTTTTTCTTGTATTTATTATGCCTAATGACGGCAATTTTCTTATTGATTTTCTCCATAATTTTATTTTGTTTATTACTTTCATTATTTATTCAATTTTCTACCAAATTTTTAAACTTTTCATTTTGGACTAATATAGAACTTGACACACCTGTCTGAAGTGAGCTATAAGTGTGATAACCACGGTCTAGGGTCACAACCAAGGAATTAATCCAGACTAGAAAGTGAATTGTTCTGCATTATAAGCTCGCCGTGATGTTTCCAGAGTGGTGCTCGGGAAACAATCACTAGCTCTGAAAAAAATTGAATTTACCAAACTTGAAAAGGAATTTATATTTTATTCATCGTTATTAGTTCTAAAAGGATCTATTTCCATATTTTGGTAGCATCATTGTTATCAAATCCCTTATTGTGAAATAACACGGCCAAAATACAGCCTAAACAAGGACAAATGAGTTTTAAGGGATACAAGACGAACAATTCACAGACGTCCACAGATAGACAAACAGCATGTATAGAACGGTGCAGCTGTATAGTGCTAAAATACCAAGTCACAACCAAAACACAAACGAAAACTGAATTATGATATTGAACGGCTAAAATAGGGTTACTTAGAGGTTTTTCTGACAATGTATGAACTTTTTACTAATAATATGGCTCTAGAGACTTTTTATGGATATAGGGGTGAGACTACTTCTAAAAAGTCCGTGGCTTGTATGGACAAAACGGAAAATTGATCGGCTTTTTACGGACAAAATAGATACGGGTACCCATCCTTGCCTCCTTTATAGTACTTCATTTATCTTTCATTATCATTGTTCTATTTATATTATTCACTTCACTAATAATGTATTTTTTCAATTTTTTTAAATTTTATTCAATTTTTAGAAACCATTTATATAATTTGAATTAATTCAGTGTGTAGCCATTTTTTTCTCATATCATGTGCATTTTCTTATTTTTTACTATTCTTTTTCTAAATAATTAATTAATCAACTACAAAATATTTTTTTTTCTAGAATTTAGCTCAATATTATTATTATTTTTCTGTACCATTCACTAATTTGTTATATTCGTTATTTTTTTCTATTCTGTGTCTATAGGCAACCATCTTCACAAGGCAGAGTCTTTGTTTTAAATGAATAAAGAATTTATATATCAAATATTGTTCCATTGCTTTGATACAATTTTCAAATATTTTCAATCGAGTCCTTGAATTTGATTGATTAATTATTAATTCGTATTATTAGTTTATTATGTTTAGAATTTAAAATAAGTTATTTTTATATTTCATAGTGTAGGCCTGCCCTATGGTACGTTTTCTTTAAATTTTTGCTGAATATCAATTTTTGTCGAGATGACGAATTTAAGGATGAAAAATATATTTTACAATATCAAATACTTTTCATGAAATGTTTCACGAAAAGTTTCAAAAAAATAGATTTCAAGAAAGAAGTAGGCCTATACACAGCGAAACTCACTGAACTAATAACGTCAATGTTAATTCTCACTGACAGAACGTGTCAAGGCAAATTGTTTCCGACCCACTCCTTGTGTCTCTAACAACTAGAAACAAGTTGCTGCGTTCGCATATTATAAATAAATAAATCCAAAATCCATAAAAGAAGATGTGTGAGTGCTAAATCATTATTCATAGTATATACTATTGAGATCCTTCAAATTTGGAAGTAATTGAAGACCCGCGTCAAGACCTTGATGAGTTATCGTAATGTTGTTGCATTCGAGTAGCGCGTGCCCAACCGTCTTTGAGCGTGTGACGTTTAAACACTGGGTCTCAGTTTGACTTTGACAGTTCAGTTTGAGTTTCACACTTTGTTTTTGTGTTTGAGCGAAAATGCAATAATGATTTCGTTTGACTACTTTGATTAAAAATAAAAAAATTAAAAGCATAGCTGTTATTATATCTGTGTCTAATGAAGGTAAACCTAATACAGAGAATATGAAATGAAAGTTATAAGCCTTGCTTATCTGATTTAGGGTTATCTTAGCCCTAGTTTTAAACTCAATGCTTGTAGGCCCTACCATAGAATAGAGAAATACATAAATTTCTTTATTCTATACATGGGTCTATGCATCTTTTTTATGTAGGCTTGGACTTAGGTGGGTTTTTAAGTGATGGTCAAAAGGTTCGGTAGGGTAGTGCCTATTGTGCTATGTGTCTAGTTGACGAGACAGAATGTACGATTCAAGCCTTATACCCTATCCCTAGTACAAAATCAATGGCCTAGCCTATGGCTAGTCTTACGTAACGATCAATGAGCGGGTTACCTGAGTAAATGCTCATTTTCATACTTGTAGAGAAATTATCCACGAAATAAGATTGGGTTATTTTACTGTGACACCAATCTTGGCCAATTGGTAGGCTATTTGATTTCCGAGTTTTTGATGTTTTATGAAAGATCTTGTTTATATCAATCAGAAAAAGTTGCGGCACATTTAGAATTGTTGGTTTTGGTAAAATTACAGAGACACTGAGAACGCCCTTTTTTTTCCCCCAACCTCCCATACTAACCTAACTGCCATATCACCCCCCCCAGCAGCCCCCCCCCCCCCCAATGATGGCATTAACCTCCCCCACTAAACTAGCCAGCATAAATCACCCCCTCCAGCACCCCCTCCCAAACAACATGCAAAAACCATCAGATTCAAGTGAGTTTGAAAACTATAAAAACCAACAATTCTCAACCTCACGTGCCTTCTTCTGAAAGATATAAACAGGATCTTTCAGAAAACACCAAAAATCAAACACTAATTGGCAATGCTCAGTGTCACAGTAAATTTACTATAAGTTAGTTTTGACAATTCTTCTACTATAGGGGTGTAATCGACTAGTCAATTTTCGATATATTATTCTTCAAGCTTCAAATAATCGATTATCATGAAAAATAGTATTTATTGATGACATGAATAAATTATATTTGTAGACATACAAAAGGTTTTTATTCTTATATATTTCTTATTTGATTTGTTTTGTTTGGCACGCCTGATCAGGGAGCTAGGCAGTGGACATCTTTTCCTGCAAGTACTCTTCACCACGTCTCACGAGGAAGTCTCATCACTTGCAGTACACCGAATAAGAGTAAAAACCGCCTGGAAAAGACCAAAGACCTTCAGTGGTCATCATCACCAGTGAAGAAGAGTGAAAGGTTACACATCAGTATCATACAATTATCAATTTATATATTTAATATAATAATTATATTAGAATAATATTATAAATTATAAGTAAATTAGTCTATATTTGTAGTATTATATAGTATCATAATACAAAGAATAGTATTGTGTACCCTACGTATGTTTGTTATCTTGGTAGATGATCTTCATCTTTCTTGGATAAATACGCAGATTACTGAGACATGTGGTAGAGTGGCTGGCATACCGAACCCTCATAGAGGAGATACGGGTTCGATTCCTGCCGTAGTACTACCAGACCATATCGTCATTTTTGCTTGCGCGAGCAAGGATGTGCAAACCCTTCAGAATAGCCTTGGTGAAAGGGCAGTATAAGAAGAGACTGTCTTATCCAATAAAGGAGGCTGTGGCGTGCAATGAGCAACATAAGTTCATTGAGCAACATAAGTTTTTTTTTCAGAATGATGGTGTTATCTGATGTCGATGCGCTCCATAGTGAGGTACCAACAGAAGCGAGCGCTCGGAACGCAAGTGTTGGCAAGCACCAGCAGTCCTATCGGAAAGTTATTGACTTCGGTAATAATCAAAATTTTATTTGTTATGGATGCTCTTTGAGAAAAGATAAGATTAATCTTTACTGTCATAGGCCTAGGATCGATACAGTAAAGTAAAGGATTCACTGACATGTATACATCTTCTTGTGCCTTTACCACGTATTAGCAATGCTGGAATTTTTTTAATAGTACTATGCCAGTGAAATCCTGATAGTAATAATAACAAAAGTGAAAGAGCTATGTAAAGTATTGATTTCAATAATCATGATAGGATTAAGAATAGCAAGAAAAAGAAGATGTCTTCATAGAATAAGTACATTTTCATAATAGTGATGGTAATAATATTAGTACGGTAATAATCATCTAAAGAAACCATAAATCTTGATTCACAATAGTATTGTTGGCTGTTTTTTGACAAACTCCTAAACGACTTGTATAATAGTTTTAAAGAATATTAATTTGCAATTGATGATGAGAGATGAATGATAGAAAATACCGGTAGTACAGAGTAAAATAAACTAGTAATGTGAGAAAAATGAGTTGGGTAGAGGTTGGAGGTAACATATGGATAGGGTACAAAATGGACTGGACAGTGAGAGTACTCGGAGGTAGGTTCCACAAGAATCAATAAACTCAAATTTCCCACTACCTTTCCCATACCTCCAGCCACCAGGAGAAAATCACAGAAACATTAGTAATAGACTAAAACTCACAACATATTTTGATCTTATCAGTTATTGATTGGATCTCTTCAGGCAAGTGTATATTCTACCTATTCAAAACACTTCATCCACTCGAAGAAATAAAAAGCAAACTGCTTCCTGTGTTGGTTTGCCTGGGCTAGCCACCAGAATGCACTGATTGCTTGCAGAAAACTCTAGGCCTAGGTCTATAGGAATCAAGTACAGAATTGAATAAATTTCTATGTTATTTCCTTCAAGTTTATGATGTTCTCCTAGTGGTTAAAAACTTGAAATGGGGACAATCAGAGACAGAAAAAAAGGATAGGAACAAAATCTCTAGTCATCTCTTACAATTGAACCAAGACCCACAGTACCATGAATCGAAGAAAATTGCCATTCACTATCTACCGGAAGCTGTAGGGACAGCAAATAACCATGCTTTATCAAGGACTCGAACCTTGGCCTCTAGCTGGAAAGGTAGAATGGATTTTCCCCCTGTAACTATACAGACCGGGCAGTGGGTAAAAGGTGGGTGGGTGGGCAGAGGCCGAAGCCGGTGATAAAACATGAAAGCAGCTTACTGTATATGCTGTATGTAATCTCATAGGTGTATTCTATCAACGATCTAAGCTGCGTGACTTATCTTTCAAGGTAAGCTGCTGGTCTTTCTTTCCCTTTCACCCAATTCGTCTACCTGGCCTCGGCCTATTTTTCCAAAGAACAGATTTAATTTAATATTGTCTTACCCAGATATGGAGTCTTCTGACGAAATAATGCAGCCCACAAGCGCAAGGAAGAGAAAAGTTCCAGCTTGTTTGCAGACAACCGAGACGAAAAAAACGACAAGAGAAGTTGTAGATGTTTATAAAAAACAGGAAAATATTATTAACAAACAAAATACTAGTTTTACCAAGAAAGATGTCGATACCTTCCGTACAATTCTTGTAGAAGATACATGCAACAGTTATTTTGGTAAAGAACCATCCTTACTACCTTACTAATTTTGTTTTTCTTTATTTAATACGATCGTAGAGTCAGACAATAAATAGCGTATATACTTCAGTTGTATCCGCGAACGAAGAAGGCTGTCAACCTACTAATTGGAAGAGCGATAGCAATGACTTCCATCCTATTCTTATGGAGCTTTGTCGTGTATTTATTTAGTTTTTTATTCAAGTTTTTCTGTTTCTAAGCACTTCACAGGTCGCAGGGTTTGACTGATCAACATGAAACTTTTTCTAGATCTGCAGACTTATTTAACTGTACGGTATAGTTTTTGTTGTCAAAATGGTTGGACCATTTTTGATGAACACCATCACAAAGTTACTCAAAATCCCATAAGATTTGGCTGGGCGTGAAAATTGAAAAAATGAATATTCAAAATTTCACTGAATGTAAATACATGAAAGATACACATCCTTACAAATTTGTATTTCAATCGGACCAGCCGTTTTAGTTTTCTATTTATCAAATAGATAAAAATAATAGCAGTAGGGCTACCATGTTGCCGAGATTCACGACTTTCTAGACTCGATAGTTGCCGAATGGAGTATATTTTACACAAGTCGAGATGTATAAAGTTCTCGATTATACTTCATATAAACATCTCTGTAATCTTACAATGCATAGGCTGTGTTTGCTTAGTAACTGGAAGAACTTGTTTTTTAATGCTGTAGTTGTGTTTCTCGTCATAAATCGTCTCCTGAAAATTCATTGACGCTCAAAATGCCACGTTTTCACAGACAAATATAATGGTGATATTAATGTCTCTGATGTTTGTAAACCTTCTTGATGATGATTATTGTTTGCGTAACGACCCCACCGACAGCTAGGTTATTTGGGAGTGCGAACGAGCAGCTGATTATGAAACTATGAATGGGATGATAAGTGATAGGAAGTTTCGATACTTATGAAAAAAGTTCGTTAATACGTTTCGTTAATATTTTGGAAATATTTTTTTAAACATGAGATTGTAAAGCATATTTCATTATGTATTACTCTCACGTTTTAGAGCTTGAATCTTCTGATGAAGAGTTTATCAAGAAAAATATAAGAAGACCACAAACACCCAAAACATCGGGCAAACTAAACCATTCCAAAGCCACTTGGAAAGAAAAGTCTAAGCTGAAAGCGCTCAGCATCAAACATGTTGGTGACAGTACCCCGGAAAAAAAAAAAAAAAAATGTGAGTACTGGCAGTCACACAGAATAGTCACTGTGAACACTTGTTGGGTGATGGCAAGGGAGGGACCTTAATATCAAACATTCAAATTACTATGAATATCTTCGACGCTTACTTGGTAGGCCTGCTACTTGTCATTTATGAAGTACAGTTCTGCTATTCTGTATATATCTTTATTTAAGACACTGCCATTCACAAACAATGACTGCCATAAATAAACCCAGAATAATTGATCAATAGATAGAATAATTGAAAGAATGATTAATAGATTAAGAAAAAAATGTAATAAATTATCAAATAACTAACGACATAAAATAACTCACACTATGTGGAAGTAAAATAGAAACGTGTTATGAACTATGATATTATACATGAAAAATGAATTTTGTATCTTTTAAGAAAGTTTTCAACATATCTTCTGTGTTGTTCATTAGCAGCACAATCAAACATTTCACAGCTGACATTCACAAAAACATGCCGGGAGAAGCACACCAAAGAACCTGGCAATCAGCATGAAAGTCTACCATCGCGCTCGATTCGTAGAATGGGCAAGCAGAATCTGGACCCAACATCACCTAGAAGATTGACAGTAAATCCAAAGAGAATTTCTTTTGCGCTCACCAAGGAGCAAGAGGCTACGCGTAACTCGGAGGCTCCAGAAAGCAAGGTTCACACAGGTACATCAAACGTTATCAGGGGCCACGTTTCTACTCCTTCCCTGTCGCACTATGTCATGTTAGCATAAGACCACCCCCAACATTACATTACATTCTAAACCCCTCCTTCTCACTCACGAGTTTCTTTCGATTCAAGTGCAATGTAGCAAACTTTTTTTTTTAAATTAAAAGAAATTGATGAGGTTTAATAAAGTTGAATGTTCAGGTTTACAATTTTTTTTACTTTTCATTAAGCGATAATTATCTCATTAACTTATTATTACTAGGGATGGAAAAAAAAGTGACTTAATTATCGATAATCTTTCAAAAATTCCCGTTATCTCATTGGTAATATAAAAATTATCGTTTTGTAGTACATCGGTGTAATTTTTCATCTGACATCACTGCAAACTGAACAGTAGCAAGTGTGGAGTTCTGTTGGTAATAGAGGTTGTTACGGTCGGTAATAGAAGTGGTTTCTGTTGGTAAAAGAAGTCGTTTTTATTAGTAATAGAAGTGGCTATGGTCGGTAATAAAAGTGGTTTCGGTCGTTAATAGAAGTTGTTTCTGTCAGTAATAGAAGTCGTTTCATTCTCTAATAGAAGTTGTTTCGTTCGGTTATAGAAGTTGTTTCGGTTGGTAATAAAAGTTTCCAACGTATCAAATTACTTTATATACCGGTAAGGCGGTAAGTAAAAATAATATCGATAATGGGAGCAATAATCATTATTGTAATTAATTTGCATATCGATCATCGAATCTATATTGTCTATAATCTGGCCCATCCCTAGCTCTTAAACTTGGTTACCAATTATATTTTTGAACCTTGATTCATTTCAGCTTATTAAAAAAAAAAAAAATGATGAAGCAAAATAGTAAAATGCAGTCCGTTTACAGTTCACCTGTCCCAATTAGGTAATTGCCTAGTTGGCTACTAAAATTATAATTGACAAATCCAGTCCAAAGAGCTCATTTTAATTTAAATGATGATTTGTGATGGAAATTGAATTGTGTTTTCACGGAATAATTTTTGAACCAGCATAAGCAATGACTCAATTTTCTTGTACTTGAATTTTTTTCTTATTTGCGCTCAACAGGTCAAACAAAAACACTGATTGTGATGAAACAATCTGGCATGCACATAATTATATCATGTTATCTAACTCAATACTGTATAGTTTTGGGGCGCAATCGGTTGAATTACTTCTGAGAAAATCCATAGAGAAATTTTGAAAACCCATAAGAATGAATAACGTAGGGCCCTTATTCTGTAGCTGCAAACAGACAGACAGCGCAACGAAAGTGTTAAGAGCCAATATGATACATCATATTACAGTATTAGGGAATCGTCGGAACGTATAACTAGATCGGCTGCTTTCACGTTTTAGATTTATAGAAGAGGGGAAATGTTGGAGAAAATATTTTTCCTAAAAATACCCAAAGCTTTATGTAATTTATTTTTGAACAAGGATGATACACATTAATCTGAAGTTTTACATAATTTGGATTGACCGTTGCG
This sequence comes from Brachyptera putata, assembly GCA_907164805.1. NCBI lineage: Eukaryota > Metazoa > Arthropoda > Insecta > Plecoptera > Taeniopterygidae > Brachyptera > Brachyptera putata. The sequence continues at coordinate 8,629,625 of OU015462.1, read as the reverse complement.
AAGGAAATATGAAAACGTAATTTTTCCAGATCAATTAAATATTTTAAAATGATGAATAGATTCAATATGAATCAATCAGTGCTGCAAAACAAAGGTAATGAGTGACTAGAGTAAATAGTTTCAATATCAAGGTGTGTGTATTTACCTTTCGAGTACATTTCACACAAATGTCTCGCTGGTCTACCAACGCATGTGTTGCGTTCCATAGTACCACCATATAATAAAGAGTTAGGGAAGATTTGTATAGGTTATGGGCCAACCGCTTCTGCGAATTTGACGACCGGCATCTCCAGATAAGCTGCAGTTCAACATCTAATATGTATGGAGCGCTACTGTACAAGAATCTGATTTCTATTGCCCTCTCCCTCACTCTCGTCTGTGACTGTAAATATGTAACTGAGACCAATTCACAAATTTGAATTGTTTGCGGAAGAGCCATTGGCAAAAGGATTGGGATATGTGGCAACTTGAGCGATACATACCTATATTAGAATTTAACTTGGGCTATAATCCATCAGGGCCTACCACTATTTTTCAGGAATGAGAAGATCGAGTCGACCTCGAGCCGCCACTACAGCGTTTTGGTTGGGAGAGAAGGCTTCTTATAATGCCAACAACAGTACCCTTACTACTGCGACCGATCATGGCTACCAACTTTTGAGTAATAATCTTCCCAAATCTGAAAGAGATCCTCTGAAAAAACGTAAGTAGCTCAACATAAAGTTGACTACGTCTAATAATGAGATTACTGGTATTTAATAGTAAATGATTGCAAATCAGTAACTTAAGATAAGTTTATTATTTCATATTGGGTTTAATGACGTACTGTATTAATGATCGAGATTTATTGGTATAGGTGAACTGAATGATAAATGAGATGAAAGGATATTATTTTATTATGTGTTTCTGGATAGTGGGGAGGAAACTTTTGTAACCCATTCTCAAGGAACCATCCCATTATCAACCTGAACGAAGGAGGGAAAACACGATTGTGCATCTCAGTCAGGATGGTCGACCATGGCGGGAATCAAACCTCGGTCTTCTGAATAACAGTTCATTGTGCTAGCCACTGGTTTACCTGTCTCGGTCAGGATGGGTCCACCGTGGGGGGAGTGAAACCCCGGTCTCCTGAATTACAGTTCAGCGTGCTAGCTACTGATCTACGTGCCTCAGACCATGGTCAGCCATGGTCGACATGAAACCCCGTTTTTTTTAGTGAAATGTCAGCGTGCTAGCCACTGATCTACCCGTCTCAAGTCAGTATGGTCTTGGCCATGGCTGGAATGAAACTCCGTTCTCCTGAATGACAGTTCAGCTTGCTAGCCTCTGGCTAGATGTCTCGATGATTAGTTGACGTAACCTTGAAATGCTCAGTATAATCAATACAGCAATTAGCAAATAACTTGTACAATTGAAAACTACAGTATATTATGATATACTCAGTCTTCATGTTTTTCTTGTGTAGCCTGTTGCTTCAAGTTTGAATTATACTTAAACTCACTGAATCTGGCTTTAGGTGCGCAACCAGCTAAAGATGTCAAGAGTCGCCAAGGTTATCGCGCAACAGGAAGCCCTAATAAGAAACCAGTTTCATCTATGAAGAAAAAGAAGGGTCCTTATGTGACAGAAAGAGGTACAGTACCCACGTAGGTGAAAGTACTTTTTCAAAGAATTTTGTTGTGAATATAATTTGCCATCAAAATTATTTAATAAATTCCACAGTCAGGACTATTAGGGGCAGCTGACCAGAGTGGCAAATAGCCTCACCCTGTTCAGCTCTGTGTGGGGCATTGTTACCGGTATTTAGCTATTAGGAGGTATTCAATTATAATTTAATATTTAAAAAATGTAATACAATTTTTTTTGTATCATCAATTGCAACATTACGTAAACATTTTTGAAATGTTATTCTTGCGCAGCCATAAAATATTTGCAAAAATTAGTTGTTTTAATTTCTCTCTCCAGGCTCCTATTTTTCATCCCCCCCTGGGCCTTTTTCTCTCAATCCGCCCATAATGACTACAGACATCATCAAAATATAACTACATATTTTGAAAAATTATTTATATTCAATTCATTCATTTATATTTTTATTCCATTATTTTTATATCGGTAGACTTACTCTTGGAAGGTTTTTTGTAGTTCAGAAATTATTCATTATTGTAGTGCAGTACCTTATAGCTCCAAGTACTGGTTTGAGAAAGCATATAAATGTTGTTTACCAGTTCATCTTTCATTAATATCCATTGTTTTTATTGTTCAGTGTCACTTGTAGCAGCCAGATAATCGGCTGGCTGATCGGAATAAAGATGATAAGCTACACAGGAGAAAGAGCATGTTGCCATTGACCATAGCCATTTACCAAAAATTCATTCCGACGTCTGCTTTCAGTGTGTGTGTTAGGAGTAGGACTGGAAGACGTAGAGTTTTGCTTAGCTGAAGACGACGACCCCAACGGTGCGCTGTATGCAACGAGTGTGAACACGTACAACATGGAGGCAGGATACATCAAGCTGCCTGCCGGCACGAGGACAGGCAACTTGATTTCCGCGGAACATAACAAGGTTGTTATTGTTTTTATTGACGTTTCGTGTAGAGGAAATACGTGGTACAATTAAGCCCACAAAGCTTATTTGGGACAAAGGCATACCCAGTCTCCTTAGGGTGAAAAGTTCCCACCAGAGTGATTGATCTTAAAACTCGTACCCTGCAAGATACAAAATTATCAAATACATCATCTGATGCAGACAATATTTGTCGAAAATGATGATCAGTAAAATGCCCTTTGTAATTCTCACAGAATGTAAGATATTTCTCGATTGAAAGTTACGAGACTTTTGTTCTATCGTATAACTAGGCCTATATAAGAAGTGGTTTTACTCTAACAATTATAATAATTCAATTCAATTTTCATCTTTTAGTTATATACTGTGTTGGAGAATGCTGTATCGTTGAATATTGACGGAGTTCTTAAAGAAATTTGTCCCTTTGGGCAGTTCCACGTTGATAAAGGTACTTTCATTCATGTTACTTCATTAGAAATTGTATGACTGCTTTTGAAAATATTCAGACTTGGTCTTAGTGACTAGACAAGGAATTAGTTGGATATGTAACGTAACGTCGGGAATGGAGCAAGTGCTCAAAGTGTCAGAATCAGAGACAGCTCATATGTCCCAATATGCTTTTGAAGAATTCTTCAAATGTATTTTCAGAAGTATTTCTCTGGTAACGTACTTCCATACGTTAATATTTACACCCAACAGAATTAATTCTAACACGTAAATTAGTCACACGGTTTTGGAGAGCAAAAATGTAGATGATTCTAAAAAAGTAATTGAGGGACTATAATTAAAATTTGTCAATTAGTTTAAGCCAGCTTCTGTTTGCTTCTTCATCATTGTCTATTTAAACTATTATACACTTACTATGTACTCTTTTTATTTTCAGGAGTTGTTCACGAAATAATTAACGAAAGTAATTCTTCGGCCAGTTTGCTGCAATATGTTGTAATTTACTATTGAACCTGTAGGTACAAATACAATACAGTATGTGTTTTAGATTTCGGCGTAATACTAGATCGGTATACTGTAGTTATTCATTCAAGAATACGGGAATGGCTTAGTGCAGGCCTGCCGTTTTCACGGATTTTTTCCGTTTTCACGGATTTTTTGGGTTTAATAAGTGTACAGGATTTTTGAGCAAATTTGCTTATTTTCACGGATATCTGTGACTTCACGAAAATTTGAACATAAACAGCGGTAAATCGGTAGAGTTACCGTATTTACATGCATATAAGACGCAAAACTGTCATATTCTGCGATATATTTATGCGCGCTTGCTGAAAACAGTTTTTTTCTGATGTAAAAACATCGCAAAAACAGTTCCCGTGAAACACTGCCAGTCGTCCAGTGTTAAAGCATAGGGCGAACCCACAATCGTCTTCCGATTGTATGCACGACGGTCGTCCATATTAAAGCATAAGGCAGACCCCCAATCGTCAATTGTGGGGATGTAATATTGTCGTAAATGTGTCAACAAATGACAACAAACATACTCATAAAATATCCTTATGCATTTTTCTCCATTAGAGGTCAGGAGGTCAGACTCTGGATCATGTTACACTGAATACCAAGACAAATAGTGCATATAGGAAAATAGCCTGAGGCTAAATACATGATTTGGGTAGAAGTGGGAGAAAGACCAGCAGCTTACCTTGAGCGATGAGCCGAGCAACTCGTCAATAGAGAGGCCGTTGACAGAACAACATATATTTATACATTTACATTTATACGTTTAGTTTAACCAAATATTTCAGTTGTGTGTTTTGTGTGTTCAGTAAATGTGCTCTGAAAACGTTCTCTCCACTATAAGTTTATTACTTACCTCTCAAGGTAAGCTGCTGCTCTTTCTTTCCCTTTTTCTCAGATCTTGTATTTTATTTATTGAATTTATCATGTTGCAATATATAATCTAAGCTTAGTGTTGAAATGATCAGACTTTGCCGTCTTCCAGTCGTTAGGCAGTCGAGTAGGCTCGACTTTGTGGGCCTATTTTATGATGTTCCATCATTTTGCTTGAAGAGTTTCTCTGGGCCCTTACTGCTTTTTAAAATAACGTCCTAGGCCTGGCTAGCTCCAAGAGACTAGCACTTTGATTGGTGAATATTTACTAGAAGAGCCAAGTACCATGGCAAAATGTCCAGTTGTGTATTCCCATTGTCACGTACTCGCACAAAATCCTACCACTGCTCATGAGATGGGCAACGAAATATGTCAAGTTTATGCAGTCTAAGAGACTGATTTTGTTATTGTCTTGTATATTTTGCTCTGCTAGTAAATTTTACTCACTAAAAAAAATAGTCTCTTAGAGCTAGCTAGACCTAGGACGTTATTTTAAGCGGCAGTCGCGGTAAGGGTCTAGGACAGTGGTCTAGTGGTCGATATATCTACCTAGACAGTACCGCCCATGCCTGGTATATTTGTTATAATATAACAGTATTAAATTAAGTACAATGCATACTAGTTCCAATTTTTATATTCCCATACGTGTAAGTAAGAAATATGAAATCTATTTTCTGTATTTTGAGGCTCAATTACCGTACTCAACTAGGTTAATACCATACAGAGTCGTAAATAGTACAATATCCTGTGCATTGGAACTGTCTTGTGCAAATACAATCTCGTATACTCTTTCTGTAAAACTGTTTGATCTGATCTTTCTTTTTCTATTATTATTTTCAATTTTGTACAGAGATTATGCAATTATAGGGTACTCGAATTCTTTGGTTTACTTGAGAGAAACTGGAATCAGCCGCAGCGTTGAAAAATGATTATTGTTTTCGGTCTGGCTGCAACGTATCAACCAGCACCATGTAAGGTGCTAGTAATACGGGTAGTAGCTGAATAAAAGACTGAAATTTTGTATAATTATCAATTATATTGATATAATATTTTAATAATACATTTATTGGAAAACAAGTATTTTATATTATGTCATTTACTTAGTTAACATAATTCATGTGCCTACACTTGCGGTCACATTAAGTGGTTGATCGAGCCGCACTAAAATGCATCATCACATGTTATATGCACTAAAACGAGCAGACCGTGTGCATATGCACCCACGTACAGTCCAAGGAAAAATAACGACATTTATTTAAGAACGATATTCATCTGTAGATTCTATTCAAAAGTCACAATCGTATTTCTGTTTTATGTGATTGCAAGTGTACTTTCACAAATTCTCAATACAATTAATACTTCATAATAATAGATCCTTCATCCAATCTTCAGTTCCTACTCAATGAAATTATATACACTATACATTTTTTTAAATCTCATCTACCATATATGCCCTCTCATGTTAAAAAGTATCTTTGATAAGTAGGCCTGTCTTTAGTCCAGTGCCCTGAAAAACATACTACTGTAATGAGGTTCCATTGTATAGTTGACATACACAACACAAAATAAGAGTAGACTAGGGTAAATGTTGAATTTTTGGTTTATTCAAAGTAGATTGTATATATACATTAGGCACCTACAGTAATGTTCAACATACCGTATTGTCCCGAATATAAGCCGACCCCCAAACATTAAGATAAACAATTGGAAAAAGGTTTTATCTCCTTTTCCACTTCAATCATCACTCTTCCGAGTTGGAATTTAGTCAATTTCGTATTGCGCGCGCGAGGAAACTATGCCAACTGCGTGTGAGAAAACGTTGAAAGGGGCCTCACGATCTGCGTACTCAGCTAGTGCCAATGACGCACGATCGTCATATGGCCCGCCTACTCGTCAAGGTCTGACAAGACAATGCATCTAGCAGCTCAATGTGCGTTTTTTTATTACTGCGCATCAAATGAAAGTGATGGATATTGGGAAAATGATGCTTCTTCATGATAAAACATTTATTAAATTTGTTTTTAGTGCAATATTTTGCAGTTTCAAGTCGATCCCGTTGTTAAAAGTAGGCATGGGTAGCCCTATCATATTTAGTGAAAAACGTGTTTTTGACCGATTTTAGGCCGAGATCCGCACATAAGCCGAGGGTGACTTTTGGACTCATAATTTCGAGAAAAACCCTCGGCTTATATTTGGGACAATACGGTAATTATAATTATAAGTTTGCATCCACAGTAAGTTTGTAGGTTCAGTAATTACGTTAAAACTTTGACATGGGCTTTACAGCAAATTGCTCAAGTGTACACACATACAGAGATAGCTCATATTGAATTATGTATATATTCATCCAACACTGAGCTTATACGTCGAAAGTCAAAACTCTGTAGGGATGCCGACCGAGGCCTGATAGAATTTGAAAGGTCAGAGTTAACCCAAGGTGACAAATAGTGACAAGGGAGTGGGGGGGGGGGGGGGGGGTAGAAAAGCGGCCTAAAAGTGTGATGTATATCAAGTACGACCCCTGAGTAAAGGGTTTTTATGAATTTTAAGAGTAGATTGGTGTCGGTGTCTCACTCGACCACTAATGCCCGGGTGAAGAACGTCTAGCAGCCGTTTTGTTTTGGGACACACATTTTAGCAGCCATGAAATATCATTGGCTATCAGAACTGGAAGTTTTACAGTGTAACTGAAAGTTTCTGCCTGGTAGTTTGAAGTTAAACATGTTATTATAAAACCATCACCATAACCATGCATTCAAAAGCCAAGTCCTCAAAAATCATAAGTATTCTCAAATTAAAATAATATATTCAGAAGTACCAGTAACAAAAGTCTAATAAAAAATGTGACTTAGAAATCAAATCAAACAGAAATTATGATTGTATCGGACCAGGATTTTAAAATCCATGGATTTTATTTTCCCATAGAATAGAGTCTCTATTAAAGTATTAATCAATGATACGCTGACAGTAACAACAAGTAGACCTTAGGCCTAGTCAGTAGATCTTGGTTAAAGTTAATACCTTCATGCTGTATAGCAATATGGACTATAATCATGAAAAATAGTACGGTAATTAATTAATCTTAATCAGTCTAATTGTAATACACTCATTATGATTGTAACAAATGTCAAAGCTAACAGATCTACCATACATGTATCAACGAAAGATGAAGGTTCCGAGCAACCGTCCCCCATATCCCACACTACTAGCGCACGGGAGTTTCGAGCCTTCATCTTTCGTGCATACATGTACACACAATTATTTATAAGATATACCGGTAACATGAAACAATTCCACTGAAATGTACGTTTGCTAAAACCATGTGTAGGCCTAACTGTAAGTCGCCTAGGAGGATACTTAATTGGCCCAAATACATCCTGACTATAGTAATAAAGTACTATAGTAATAATAATATTAATTAGATAATGTTTCCTAATCCTAATAATTAATAATTAGAAGAGTTTTGCTCACATTCCGCCGACTATTTGATAAATTTAGATATAAAACAATTACGGTATATGTTCATCATTCATTACAGTGCAACAGCATAATTATTAATTAAGAAATTATAAGTCTAGTTCCCGAATAAGTTAACATAATGCAATATATTGATCAAACGTGATGTGCCTACACATCTATTCATTTTGTCCCAAATATTACTGTACTTGCTGCTACCAACTAGGCCAGTCTTCATGTTCTATAACTCAACATTGCAAGTTACAATGGTGTTTTACATCGTATAGGCGTATTGCTAGTAATTATTAAGTTGAAAAAATATAAAAATTTGTATCTCGATATACTGTAATGAAGTTGGATCAGACCTATTGTTATTTGAAATTAATCAAATTATAGTAAATACCGGTAACTAAATATTAAATAACAGTCAACACTCGTTATCTGTTCACGGATATTCGTTTAATTTGAATACAGTATTCTTAGAAGAATGTAAATCTGGATATGAAGTTGATTGAAGACATTATATTATATAAGCAAATACAATTCCATGAGCTACCCTGGTTATTAGGGCTGTGCGAGCAGAGCTTTTTGAGTTCGAGCAAGATTGACTTATTTCGAGCGAAACTTGAAAAAAAATATTTAGTTCGAGCAAGTTTGAGTTCGAGCAGTCTCGAACTCGCCAGAAAATTTCGAGACTCGCACAGCCCTACTTATAACTTGGTTTGATTTCACATACACAGGGTGTCTACAAGACTGGAAAACCTGGAAAAGTCAGGGAATTTAATAAATCTGGAACAGTCAGCGAATTTTCTTCTATGTTGTTTAACGACCCCACCAACAGCTAGGTTATACGGGGTAATTTTCTTCTTTTCTGGAATTTTACTCAGAATGTAAAAAAAACAAAATTTCATCAATTAAATACCATTTTTGGTTGCTGCAAATACAATTTCACAATTTTCAAAAATTATTCTTCAATTGTTTTGCCTTGCCTTATTTTTTAAATTCCCACCTATACCTGACAGGGTTCGAAAATTCAATTTGTCGAAACCGGAATTGAATTTGTGAACCATTTTTCCTATATTATAATCGACGGGAAAGCCAAATTTGCAGACTGGAAAAATATAATTTTCCATCTGGAAAACCTGGAAAAGTTAGGGAATTTTGTAATAGAAAATTTGTAGACACCCTGGTAGTTTCACAATAATAAATGTCTAAATAATAAATCAATCTTCAAACATAAATTCTACATAGAAATTGACATACTTCTACTCATCTACTGCATCAATTAATTAAACACTTTGGAATACGTACATTAGTACATATACGGTAGTACATTAAAACATTTGAGTGCAACATAATATGTGCCAGTGGGACGAAATATCACCGCATACCTTGATGCGCTGAAGTAGCTACACTCTTTGGTGACGTGGATGGAGTACACCAATAACCATTTAAGCCAATCAGTAACTTGTTACTGTTAAAGTTAGGCTAAATAATATTATTTATATAATATTAATAACAGGAATATAACACACCCCACGCATTTCAAATTTTAATAATCAAAATTATATAGTACAGTGGGACCTCTTCATTATGTTTTCAGGAAACTAGACCAAAAAAAAATGTTGGAAGTGAAAAACTTACTAAAGAAACAACTGACCATGAGGGAGCGTATGAATGGGATTGAAAAATAAAACTTACCAAAGTAACAAATGTACTAAAGAGCAACTTACTCAAGAGGTTCAACTGTACAATACTCTTTCAAAGCTATTATAAAATGCAAGTGATATTCTATGGCTACAGTAAGTAACTAAATATCTATAAGGCAAGTTCCGACGCCCGTAATTACATAATTCCAAAAGTGGATAGAGTTCACTGACTGAGAATGCTGTGCTAATAGTAGATACATGAGAATCATATCTCTAGTGGCAAGTCTACAACTCCACAGCCATATCACACCAAGGCTAGAAACGATAATTGCCCACCAACAGGGTTGTTCAATTGCACACACAGATGGATGGCAGAGCAATTGGAAAACACCGCTGCCTCATGTACTTGTATTGTACTGTATTTATTTGCTGTTGTGTTACACATTACATTGTACCAATATTTTCAAAAAGTACAATAAAATATAATTAACTAATTCAAGAACCAGAGTACAGTTGAGGTGCTGTGAAATAACTATGGCTGTGCGAGCCTCAAAATTTTCGATCGACACAGTATTTTCATGCTGTTGAACATAACCTGCAATATCTGAAACAGGCTGTCACTAGTCTCTGTCAATTGTTTAATTCACGCCCGGAGATGGGAAATAAGAGTTCAGTCCAGCTCAATCAACGACTGGTGATAGGTGTGGTTATGAGTCACCCACCAAGACTGATGCAACTTGAGGTACCCTGACTGGAGACATCGAAAAGTCCCCCTAACAAACAGCCCGTTTGATTGGATGTTATATTTTTTTATTTGAGGAGGCAAGAAAACGATACCCAGCCGATCGGGCGAGACGCACTCACCAAGGATCCGACCGCGACCAATCCAAGTGTGTTACGGCTTTACAGCTCAGTTCACGGTGAATACATTGGTTACAAAATTAGAACTACAACTGCCAGACATAGGCAGGAAGTCAGTCACTTTTCCAAACTATCCCATACCATTACTCCATACTTGCAAAAAATATAAAATATTATGTTACTACTCATTACATAAATATTGTATACAATATTCAATATAAATAAATATTGTGCAATAATTATATGTACGTAGTGCTGGATTTGTTGTCAAAGCCCTCGGGGAAAGAATATTAAGGATAAGAAATACAGTAGATGTGAAAAGTTGGAAATGTTAAAAAGTATTCATGTTTCTTGTAGTCGTGATCTAAACTTTGTACTACCAAGTGACCCAATCTACCGAAATCCAAGTGAATCCTACAAACAAATCCCGACAGCCAGACTTTTGGGCAGCGTAATAAAAACACTTCGTATTGAACACACTGAATAAAACCGAATAAAGACACGTCAAGTTTTTCTCCTTGATTGTTTCGCTTACACGTATGTACCCGTGAGCACCTATCGACTGTTTCCACGCCAACGAGAGTAACGCTCGAGACCTTTGTCGCACCAGTCTGGTCTCTCGCCTCACAGGAGATCCGTGTCGATGTCGAAGTCGTTGGTGGGTTCGGGCGTCGCAGGCAGCTTCCACTCGTCGTCTCCTCCCAGCATGTCGTTCAGATCCATGTTGGACGTGTACGCCATCAGCTCGCTGCCTGGAAACAAGTAATGTTACTATTATGCTCCATCCAACATCGTTTCACGCTTCTTTTCATTTCAGCAAATTTAGGTAGGCTCGAGGGGTTTACAACTCGAAAATTTGGTGTACACCTGATTTCAGATTTCAAGATTTCAGGTGATTTCAGGGATTTCAAGTGATTTCAAGTGATTTCAGGGATTTCTAGTGATTTCAGGTGATTTCAGGGACTTCAGGTGATTTCAGGTGATTACAGGTGATTTCACCTGATTTCAGGGATTTCAAGTGATTTCAGGGATTTTAGATGATTTCAGGGATTTCAAGTGATTTCAGGTGATTTCAAGGGGATTTCACGGGATTTCATGGCAAGTGTACACCTGATTTCAGGAGTTGCTAACCCCTCGGGTAGGCTATATTTCGCGTATTTTTGCGACTTGGAAATTATATTGATCAATTGAGCTTATATTGTCGTTTCATCATACATAACACTTCGCTATTTTGCGGAAAATGAACATCTCTAGGCCTACTGCTTGTGCAACAGGAGCAGCATGTTTACTGAATTCTATGAATTTCCTAACCGATGCCCAATCCCTAAAACAACAATATCATATAACTAAACATTTCGGATATTTTTCTGATTCGTAAATGTGGCGTATATGCCACCCGCACTGTTTGAACCAATGGAACAGTTCAACATGACCACACAGTGCAGGGTCAGACTTATCTTACTAAACAGAGAAGAGAGCTGGCTTACCAGATGCTTTGCTAGACGGTTCAGCTTCAGTCTCCATAGGCATTGGCAGCTCGTAGGCATAAGGGTCTTCACTGAACAGCTGTTAAAGGAGAACAACTCATTAGACATGAAATACAAAAATAATGAAATAAAAACTAAAAAGTAAAAAAAAAATATGAGGTTAGACTGGCAAAAAAATTGGATAAAAAATGATTCCAAAATTGATTGCTGAGAACCAAAACCATAACCCTTGGCCATAAGCCTGAATATATATATTTAAAAACACGCGAAAGCTTAAAAACCCAAACAAATGGATCCACAGTCCACTGACATACACTTGCAGTCACATAAAATGGTTTCATCAGGAATAAAAATTCTATTTCCTACATTTTTATTTTCCATTTTCAACTGCACTGATTAAACCGTTAATTATTCCACAGACTATGTCTTCCAGTTTCAGTGGGTACAATATCGGTTTATTTTCTTCAAATCCATTTTAGTCAACCTTGATTGACCACTCTATGTGACCGAAAACGTACCTCCAGGCCGTAGGTGCCAACTGTAGGTATGAATTGAAAACACACAATAGAAACAAGATTTATAGCTATATTGCTATTCACATGCTTCCAACGAAATGTAACCTATCGTGTTGAAACAGCACTTCATTTGTATTCCAAACATACCCCGAATAAGGTGTTGGCGTCGAGACTGTAGCCTTCTCCCTTGAGCAGTTCCTTTAGGCTGTCCAACTCTGAGTCCATCGAGTCCAGGTGCAGGTCTAGGTCTTCCCTGCAACACAACAAGCACACCAACGGGAGTAATTACAGTTGTAGGGATGTTGCATTCACACTCAGTTTTGAACGACCATTTTTATATGAAACATTGGATTTTGTAGCAAACCAGTGAAAAAAACAGGAGCTGAAACCACTAGGCCAACAACTAAGGGGGGGTTATCAACGGATTTTACACATTCTTTCGGACTTTACTGTCCGAGGCAGTAAGCTTTCGGAATGTTGATAATCTTTCCTCTTTAGAGGAAAAAGATAACAATTCTTTTCAACTTGATCATTGGTTTCTATACAGTTAATTTTATATTTACACATACTTTTCGATTTTTTTAAAATACAGTCCAGCTCACGGTCTTGAAAACTGTGCATATTTTCACAAAATACTTGAACGTAGCTAAATGCTCTGAAGAAGACATTTATGGTGAAAATAGTGAAATAGAATAATATGCTGTTAAATTAATCAAGATACCAACTTGAGACCGTAAATCCAAGGGTTTCAACTGAATACTGGCTGATGAAAATTGATTACTTTTAAACACCGAAACCCTGCCCAGAAGTGGAAACCGAAAATGAATACACTCAAATACGCTACCGTGAAATTACCTCACTTGAATAAATAAATCAAAGGAAACTATAAAGCCAAGCTTCACATCTCAACTCACGTCAACCCACACCTGCTGATATCTGAGGAGTCGGTACGCGCAAGCGCCATATTGGGAGTCGGGGTGGCGGCGCTGGTGCCAGCAGAGCACGGCGCGTCATCGCCCTTGCCCTTCTCCGCATCCTTGGCTCCGTCGCCAGTCAGTCTCATTTCGAGCCCGTCTTGAGCATCGTCGTTCATCACCGACGGTAGGACCATGTCCAGTACCGCATCGTCACTAAAACAACAAACACTCAATGGTACCTTAGGCAAGAGGAAAAAACGAAAAACTCAACGGAGTATTTGATAGGCCTATCGGGTGAGTTGGTCGGGTCCTACGAGACGAAGGAATCGTTTACGCTTTAGCCTTCGTGTCGAAACCTTATTTAAGAAAGTCAGTCAATGTCGGAAGGAAGAACCGTCTCCGAAGAAAGAGACAAACCAGACAGATCCTTTTGAAAAAAAAACGTCGCAACATGGAGGCCGAAACGTCGAGTATTTCTTGATCTCGGACATATTCATGTCGTGAAATCTCAAAGGACCCCAGCCATGGCCCAACATTCTCAGTGTCAACATAACATATAAACGATCGTAGTGACTTTTCGAATGAACATAATGCAGTGAAACTGCTTCACACCATTCAGAGAAGTAACTTCTCTGAAAAGTGTTGATCCACAATAAACACTCACGATATGTTACGTGTTATTTCCATGTAACGGTCTGAGATAAAAATCGATGGTAAAAATATCAAGTGCTACTGTTACAAACAAGTTATTTAAATTGAACATCTAATTTTAAAAACCTGTTTCCAAGTAGCTGAAGTGAGTTTATTAAAGCACTTGGTTAATGCCCAATAAAGCCCACTGGGATGCGAATATGCGTCCATGCGCGGTCGCTCTGTCAGGCCGTTGACGCATGTCAAGGCAAAGTGTAAGGACCCATGTGTCCTTACACTTTCCAATATGCTGCATTCAATATCTCAACAGCATATTAAGCATCTTAACAGTCCTACTGACATAGGACTTCTACAGACATCTAGGAGATAGATTGAGAAACTGTTGATTTTTTTTTGACGATAGAATATGCTTAGGGCCTAGGTATTAGAAAATAATATATTACAGCCACCTGTTATTTCAGACCTTGCTCTATGCTTTGGTTTTAGGTTTCTCTCCTTACGTTTGTCATCGCGGAGATAAAGAACACCGCATTTATTTTGAATGTGTTGGAAAAAACATTTCGAATTAAACAATGATTTTACAGTGATAAATTGTTGATTGGGAGACAAGAAAAGTTAGAAATACGAATCATCCAAATTTCTAATTATCGAAATACTCAATATTGTATTCCCTATACCTCGGTTCGGGAACCGAGTTTGTTTCGAATGATGACGAATTTCAAATGTACCAAGTTTGAATTAACGAGGGATTACTATACTTGCCAACCCTGTTTAATCATGATACAGTGAACATTCGTTCATCCAAACTCAATTAATCTTAAAATTGACTAATTTCCAACTTGAAATCGGTCCCCGGCTGAAGTTATAGCCATTTCAATGTTAATTAATATGGGGAATCCGAATTCCAGCTAAACCGTAATTCGAACTAATATTTCGTCCCTTCAATTGACTTGACACTGATTTCCTTAAACTTATCATTGTTTTTCCAATTTCTATATTTTTTATTTGAGAGTGAGAGTAACAAGAGTAAGAGTTGAGAATAAGAATGAGTGAAAGCACGCTCAGCTGTTCCATAGCTTTGTGTACCGAATGCAGTCGACCTTGACGAAGTTTGAGCTCGGAATACTCGTTCGACTGACTCAGGACGACCGAGCGCCAATAGAAACGGGCCATATGAGGATTGCGAGTCACAGAGATAGCAGAGTACCGGTACACACAATCAGCAGGCCCTTAGCAACGGATCTATTACGTAGTCTCAGCCGGTTACACGGCTTCCTCTAGCGCGTAACATGAAATATATACATATATAAATTACCTGATCAGCTCAGGGTCACGCACAGCCTCAGCCTCAACTTCACCCTTAGCTTGAACCTCAGCCTCGGGCACGGTCAATTTAGATTGTTTATTCGGAGTTGTTTTCTTCGCTTTCTTCTTTGTCTTGTGCTTTGTGTGTTTCTGCTTCGCGCTGCGGATACCCTCGGAGAATGGACTGAGGGAACATTCCTCGGCTAGTTCGAACAACATCTCTGGGCTGGAGGTGTTGACGGCTGTCACCAAATCGTTCATCGAGCCCGTCGACGGCGCCGGGCTCGGCACGTCTGCAGTGTCCGCTTCCACGTCCAACCTGAAACCAAACGGCCACGTTAGTGTTTGATACAATCTCGGATTATAAATATCGTACGTACCGATGGATACGCAACTCATGCCAATTCTGATGCAGATTCTCTCCAGAGCTAACAAAACATGACGGTGGACAGTTGGATCTTTTAATTTTGCGTAGTGGTTGAAGTACAAATTATATTGTGAATCGGATTATTCTGATCCTCAACGTTTACAAAATGTACCGGTTTTTGAATTAGTGTGAGATATGCTCTACAAAGAAGGCTTCAATGTAGACGGAAGAAATGACGCAAGAAAAAAATTATGTGAACAAAGTATTTTACTTTTCTTTGTTTATGCGTTATGTGTTAGTTTTATACGGTAATTACAACTACATGTTGACGTGTAGTATAATATAGAGGAAACTAGAGTCATTTGTAAGGGTGTGCTAGTCCGCATTTTTAGTTCCGAGTCTGAATAAGGTTCACGAGTTCGAGTCTTTCCAGAATAACAAATTTGGGCGCTGATAACCCAGCTGTTGAGCGCCCTTAAAAGCCACCAATCAATCAGAATAACAAATGTAATACACAAAAGAATGGAACATTCAGACATGAGTTTTAGATATAAGGACATAAGTTTTATTTTCAGGAAAAGATCAATTAATTCCACCGCTGGATTATCACAATATAACTAAAATAACATACCAAGTTACCGACCAGTATTTTTATTTTGTAAATTTGACCGAGTCCAGTTACAATCAGTTTAAATGATGAATAAATCAGAATAATTGTTAAAATTATGAAAAAAGTTCAAATTTTGAAGTTTTAAAACAAAGGCATCTTGGCCTTTCATGTGACAAGTGAAAAAAAAGTCAAACAAAATAGGTCAAAATAGAGAATAGCATCACTTTTAGATTAAAAACTACCACATCTTTTAGAATTGTTACAGTTTTTTCAACCAATTTTTTGGAATTGTTATCCAAGTCACAAAGTGGCTGCCATTTTGATTTCCCAAAGAGCTTTTCAGCCAATGAGGTCACTAATTGAGAAGCAACCAATAAAAAGAAAGCATTCAAATTTTGAAATAGGCAGCAGATTTGAAGACTCGACTTTGACTCGCAAATCGAGTCTAAAATATTTTCAATGAGTCCAAGCCTGACTCTGGCAGAGACTTGGACTCGAAATTACGTAGAATCGCACATCCCTAGTAAATTGTACTGCGGTACAAGCACACTAATGTTTTTCAGTACATAGCTGGTAGCACAGCTAGTGAACGCTGTTGCCTATCCATTGGTACGTTAGCTATAATCCGAGGTTTTAAATCGCTCTATGATTATTCGGGCAGTACGAGTGTCAAAACTTCCCGAGGTCTCACTCAATTCGGCCCCGGACTCTTCGTTCGAAATTTCGAGGCTCATCTTGAACGAAGTGTGTATTTCCGCGTCGTAGGCCTATTTACTTATCAAGTTATTTTGCAATGTTTTCCTTTCAAGATCTAAACACACTACCGGTACTACCTTGTCGTAGTACCAAACTAACAAAAACAAAACAAACTGCTGTAATGGTCTCTAACCACAGCTAGCTGTATTGCAAATTACTTGTGAGCTGACTATATAGGTCTGTGATTCAGAAACAATTTTGAATAGAATAAGGTTCTCTGGCAGTTTACTGATAAGTAGCCTACTGACCATTGCGCTTATTCAATTGCTGTCTTTTTCTGTTCCTGTTCTAGGAATATACTTAATGAACCTTCAAATAATCCACACACAACTGATGCAGATGTGGAAATGACTTGTAACAAGACTCAAAGACGTCTACGTTTAGTCTACGTCTTTGCTGACTTGAGCCAGAGACGACTTCACAAATACCGGTAAATCAAGAAAGTGACACTAGCATCGATATCACAATAAAAAGTAAAAACAAATTGAAAGTAAAACATTAAACGTTTCCAATTTTGTGGATGGCCTGACTGTCCATGTATACTGAGCCGTAATGTATACTTGCGGTGACACAAAATTGTTTAACCCAAAATTAAAAGTACCTACATACCTCTCACCGCCATCATAAATGATTCATTCTCATCAGGAATCTTTCCACATAAGCTTAAGCAAGCTTTAATCATTCCAATTCACAAAAAAGGCATCAAGACCAATATCAATAACTACAGACCCATCTCCCTCCTCTCATCTTTCTCCAAATTGATAGAAAAAGTAATGCTTCTCCGTTTAACTTCTTTTCTTGATTCAAATAATACAATTGCTGACTGTCAACATGGATTTCAAAAACATAAATCTACATTCACAGCAATTTTCAACTTCCTTTCCACTCTCTATGCCGCCCTTGATAAGGGTGACCATGCCATAGGTATTTTCTATGATCTTAGTAAAGCTTTTGATACAATAGACCACAATCTTCTCCTTCATAAATTCAATTATCTAGGAATTCGTGGCTGTGCCAATAAATGGATAGCATCTTTCCTATCGCATAGAACCCAAGTCGTCCGTATCAATTCTCCCAACTCTGCACCCTCCATTTCGAACCCACAATCTGTCAGGCAAGGTGTACCACAAGGCTCTGTCTTATCCCCTCTCCTATTTTTGCTTTATGTGAACGACCTCCCTCAATTATTACATGTTGGGCATCTCTTTCAATTTGCTGATGATACGAATCACCTTTTAACTACACCAAGAATCAACTCCCTCATTTCCCTCATCCAAACTGCCAACTGTCAAACCTCACTTATATCATCATATTGCTTGAATAATAAACTTGCACTGCAACCAGCTAAATCTATTTTCATGAATTTTCATAACAAGTCCAACCCACCCATCGTTTCCCCACTTATACGAATCGATGGCAAAATCATCCCCAGAGCTTCATCTACAACATTTCTTGGAATTCATTTAACGCCCAATCTAGACTGGTCGTTACACATTGAAAAGACAGCAGTCAAGATTAAAAGTGCCTCTTTTCTACTTCGTCGCCTCAAAAAAATTGTCAACCCTCATACCCTTTCACTTGTCTACCATGCCCATTTCCACTCTCATATCTCTTTTGGGCTTCTCTTCTGGGGTTCTTCCTCAGCAGCTAAACGTATATTCATCATACAAAAACGAGCAATACGAATTATTGCCGGCATTTCACGCCGTTCATCATGTAAGCCACATTTCATAAATCTTAAAATCCTCACCCTCACTTGTACTCTCATCCAAATTGCCAGTTTATATGTTCACTCCAACACCAGCCTCTTCCCTAAAAATTCCTCTATCCATAACTACCCTACTAGTCAAAGCAACTCAATCCGCTCCCTTACACACTCCCACTCTTTTTTCATACACAGCCCTCGCCATCTTTGCACAACCATTTATAATAAACTACCTGCCCATATAACTAGCATCACCAAACTTTCATCCTTCAAATACAACCTGAAATCTTTTCTTCTCCAGAACCCCTTCTATGACCTCAATGAATTTCTCCTTTCCAAGCCACAATAGTTAAATCATTTAATCATTCAATCATCGTACATGTATCATCTGTATTTTCTTAATTACCTTTTTTTCTTTCATCTCTAAATACTGTTCTCTTATTCATTCATTTTTTTCTAGTCTTAAGTTTTTATATATTCCTATATTTGTGCCATGTACAAATCTCTGGAAATGAAATAAATAAATAAAAATAAATAAATGAATTTAAATAAAAACTATGCATGTTTAACCATCGTTTTCTTCGAAGACTATGCGTGAAGTGTGTTCTAGTTTTAGTACGTACAGTATAATTATATTGTCTTCAGGATGAATTTTAATGTAGCCTGATCGACCACTTTATGTGACCGCAACTGTATTAATATACGTCTTATCTGGTCAATTGATGTGTCCTCGGCAATGAGTACCGTAGGCCTACCATGTCGTTTCAGAATCTTCCCGATGAACAAATTTTATGCATCGCCTTCTGCAACATGTCGTAGAATCATTCGTTGGACAAATGGGAGATGTAAGCTTGAACCACCCGTGCGCAAGTGATGTGGGATAGGGGCTTCATCTCTCATGGATAGAAGTTACAAACGAGAGCTGAAAACTCGAACCACTTGTGCGCTAGTGGTATGTTGTAGGGGGGACGGTCTAGTGGACACAAGGGACACACTAGAGGCAAAGGCTTGAACCACCCTTGCGTTAGTGGTGTGGAAAAGGAGGGATGGTCGCTCAGAACCTTCACCTCTTGTGGACACTAGTATTGTGTACAATTAATATGCCTACCAAACATCTTACACAAGCACATGTAATAAGAATATGCAGTATAGTATGGCCACCTAATCTAGCGTTGATCCATTATATGATTCATTCCATTAGCATAGTTCCAACATAAATACGATGATCCACATCCTATATCCTTGGATCGTATATAGATGCTCTAAGCCTATATCCTTGGATTATGGCTATCAAATCGACGGCTATAATCCAAACCTATAATACAATTTTAATTCAACGGTGACATTTTTACGCGTTACTTGTGTACAACAAGATTGCCTCAAAGTCTTAGTGCCGCTTCAAAACGGTCCAACTAATTCATCCTCAGAAGCAATTGGGAAACAATTATGGTAGCCTTGTAGTCCTATATCAAGATTTCGATGTTCAATTTTAAAATAAAATGTCGGTAGGTAACCGTCAAGTAAGGTCAAGTTAGTACAAGGGGAAAAATTCTTCAAGATGAATTGTCGAGTATGAAATGACTTACTCGGAGGCTAGGTATTCCTGCTCGTTGTGGACAACCTCTTCCGAGGACGGGGTACAATCTTCCAGGAAGTCTGTCGCGTCCAGTTCGTGGATAACGGGACCGCCAGGAGAGAGATTCTGAAATAGAGCAGGAGATTCTTAGTAAATAACATGGAAATCTTGATAAACAATCACTTTTTCCCAATTATGGCTAAGGATGAAACAGTAAGGTCGTTTAGAAGCCCATCTCTTGGTTGTGAAGACATCAAGGTGATCTTGTCAGCAAATATAAATAATTAAGGCATCTATGTACGTATAGACTGGTAAAAATGGATTATAACAAAACTTGATACCCGGGGCCTTATGCAATTGTCACATAAAATAACGTCCTCGGCCTAGCTAGCTTCAAAACTAAATTTTGATTGCTTAATATTTACTGCAGTGCTAAATTCTATGGCAACATGTCCAGTCCTTGTTCACTTCCATTGTTGTTAGCACAAAGAAAACACTGCTTATGAGGTAGGTGGGCTACAGAATATCATAAACCAAAACAAAATAATAATCAATTTCTGCCCAAATATACCTGCATTTCCTCAACAGAATGCTTTTTCTTCTTGTTGGAACTGTGAGGGATGTTGCTAAGCATGATGGGGTAGTGCCTCTTGATACCCAGTCCTCCGCTGCGGGACGTGTGGACCATCGATACCAGGAACTGGATCAACTGAAAGGTACAACAACACGTATTACAATTGATTCGACATGGGATGTACAGAGACTAGGTACTCTAGCAGTAGACCACTTACGGCTGAAACAAGCCCGAACAAATGGAAAAAAGGGAATTACTCTACGACTCATAGTCTTACCCAGGCATGCAGTGGGGCCAGGGCGGTCCAGGGCGGCGCCCTAGTACTTTTTTGGGGGGCAGGGCATAGCCCTGCTTCCAATTTTAAAGCGGAGGCAGGGCGGCGTAGGGCGCTGATCTTTGGTAATCTGTTATTTTATATATCTTATGGGACAAAGTACATATTAAAATGAAAATCTAGTAATAATAGTAATAATTAACTTGAGCAGTCCCAGTCTGCCAGCCACGTGCAAGGACCAAAACTTACTGGATATAATTGTTTATAAAAACAATTTTCAAATTTTTTCCCTGCGGGGCGTTGCGGGGGGCCAACCCACCAACAATTAAGAATCGCATCGACGGCTATTTGAATAACATATTGATCTCTATGCGAAATTTTGGGTATATCTCGTTATTTTTACGACAGCACCACTGCCGGGAAAGACGTCGTGACGCCACCGCCCTGGCACTTTATTTTCTACGACTACACCACTGGTCTTACCTGAATAACAGGAATCAGAAGGTTGAATTTGTACACTATAGAGATGATGGGTGAATAATATATAAGGAACTAGCACATCGATATTGTGTTGTGCCATAAGGATCAATCCTGGGGCCATTCTTTTCGTTATGTAGGCCTATATGGGCGATTCATCTCAGAATATCGACGTGTCCCCAGTCTCCATAGGGCAAAAAATTCCACCCGATGACTTCCCAGATATGAAAGATCATAAAACTTGAACCGGGCAATATACTAAATAAACGAGTTAATCAACTGATGCAGACATTATTCGTCAAGAATATTGATGAGTAAAATTTTACTGATGAATGATGATATTTGCCAACTTGAAAACTCCACTTCAACTACCTACAAATGTGTACTTTTAATTTGATTGGTAATTTCTAGCCATTTGTTACTCTACACTTGGCTGCACATTTACACTTGAAACCTCTTTATAGCACAACCCTCAATACAGCGGCCATTGCGATATATTGCTGTTTTTAGAAAGTCCTGACCAATTCCCATAAAACCTATTGTAATTTTTTCTCAATATTCCCTAAAAACCGGAAAACAATCCATCCAGGAAAATTTAACATTTTGGTCATATTAGAGTAGGGTCAGAAAATATATTACTAGAGGCAGGAAAACGATCAAGTTGTACACATACCTTATTTACGATTTGTTGTTGCTTCAAGTGCTTCTGCCTGAGGACAGCCACCTCCCGCCACAGCACCTCGTTCTCTCGCTTCATCTCGCTCAACTGGGAGCTGACGCTCTCTTGTTTGCCCTTCAAGCCCTTCACGTCGTTCAGAACCCGCTTGATGAGCTCGGGGTGCTCGCCGCCGTCCACCTCCTTCGCGGTCGGAACCTGTCAACAAGGGCAGTGGTGGAGTAATCATTCCGAGGTCAGCCGTCATAGATATCAGGGCTGTGCAAGTCTTGACATTTTGAGTCGAGATCGAGACTAAAACTCCGATCGAATCATTTTCGAAACATCAAGATTTGAAGTTTTAGAGTAATTCCAACTTTTTCCAATGACTTTTCTGATTCTAAATGTATCCTCAGTTTAAATTTGACCAATGCTATAGATGCTATTTTATGAAAAAGCTAATGTTAAAAAACAAAGTAATCAATGTTATAATTTTTGCCTCTACCAATAGGCTTCATCAAGTGACGGCATGCATTGTTGAAAGTGACAAGACGAAATAACTCCACCAGTTGGCATTATCCACCACAACATGTGCTAGTCCACCACTTTGCTCTATTGTTATGGTAATAGTTGTTCTTGTTTGTTGATTGACAGGAGCCTACACACATAACTTATTTAAAATAAGAGTAAAATCGTGTTTTGCCAAAATTCAATGAAAAAAATTGACTAATACCCGTATGCAAAAGTAACGAAGAAACACCAATGCCTACTATTTAGAATATTCTGGTCCAAGGAATGAACTGGTCTAGATAGGCTTATAAACATTAGCCAATTGCTATTATCAACACCAATATTATCAACAATATTTACCAGACTTGCACTTCTTTTTCAATGAATCCGGTAGCGAGACAATAGCAGACTGAGTTTTGTGGAGCCTTAATACTACAGCAAGCTTACCTTGTGTACCTTTCTCTTGATATGCTCAAGAAGATATGGATGACCCATGAGAAAACACTGATGTGCAAATTCCATCTCATCTTTGTCCGGTTTCAGCCCTCCGCCTTCGGCCGAAGCAATTTTATGGAAACCGTCTATGGAACAAACGCTTACAATTACAAACACTACAGCAGGTGGACAAACGCTAGCACGGTGAGCCTAGAATAAACCGAATTTTAAAAGTGTAGGCCCAGATTTCAATTCCTTCTTGACAAAATATATTCAATTATGCTAGGGTATATTTGGAAAAGTGAAAATTATAGATCTAGTTTTCTATAAAATATGTCATTACTATCGTAATTAGTTATATTTGAATATTTATATTGTGTTTAACGAGACACTGTAATAATAACTAAGATCCAGTGGCGTTGGACGTATGAATACTGAGATATTGGGATGAAGGTTTCTTAGATAATGGGAAGGAAGCGGTTGTAGGAACCATCCTGGCATTAGCCTAGACTATAGAGGGAAACCACCAGGCCTAATGATGGATGGTGGCGGGGATCGAATCAAGGCCCGATATGCCCCTCACCTCCCGTATCATGAAGCAATATATTACGAGTTCATTCATCGAAGCCAACCCTAGTATATAAACCTTGACTACTCATATTGTATCTAAAGTAGCACAGCATGAATCAAAAGTCAATCTCCTTTTTCTACCAGGTTGAGCCAGTCAGTGTTGTGATAAAAAACTAATAATCTTATTAATAAAGAGGATCCCACAAATATGACCTATACTTCTATACAGGACAGAAGGCGCAAACCACTCGAGTGCTAGCCGCTAGTGCCGTGCGATACCGGACCTGATCAATTGCAGGAACCTTCTTCTTTTGTGCAAGTTACATTTCCATACATAGATAGGCCTACAGCTATTCCGTAACATAACATTTCCATGAGCAAAATATTAAACCATTTCCACTCACACATATTGAGTTGCCGTATGAAGCTTGCCATATTGTTATGCTTGAAATACAGCGGTAGTAGGTCGTGAGCGAACTGGGCTTGATTTCGGATATAAAATCCTGAGCCGGCCTGAAAACAAACAGAATAGGCCTATTATTCGAACAGAAATTAAAGAATATAGTTTTTGCAGAGGCTTTATACTAGGGCCTATAGGCCTAGATGTACGTCGGTACTAGTAATATGCCTGTGACTAGTAATATAGAAAGACAATAATAAGCCTACAGATAATTCCAAATAATAGATAGTGAATATAAATTTACAAGTAAAGTCATTCTGCGTAGGAGTGTGGCTCACGTAGATTATGTGAAATTTTCATACAGGCCCTAGCGCATCGCAAACAATTTCCATTTTTTTTATCCTGAAATTGTTTTTTTCTAGTATATCTTGATGAGATCTATTGAATAATTATTTGACGAAACCATTGACCAACATTATTACTAGGGTACCGGTATGTACTAATCTACGGTGAATGAAGAATACAATATAATGTACTGAAGCCAGAGTAGGTTAAGAATTATTATTATTTAATCGTTTAAAACTCACTTGAACATGATGGATATACATGGAGGCATACACGAAATTCCACAATTTTTAGTAGAAGTCTATCAAAACACTTTCAATGGATCGATGAAAAAAAAGCTCGCCCTTAAGGAGGTGCATGCACGGTGCTTATAAGATAGAGAAATGCATCTTTACTATTTTTTTCTTTATCGCGAATAGGCCCAAGTGTAGGCCTATTTGAATAAAAAGTATATTAAACCCAAGATAATTTCATGCTCTTTAATCAATATGACATTCCATTTCTGTGAATTCAATCAGTTTTAAGATGATACGTCAATAAATTTCATCACATTCTTGATATTTATTGACATATTATCTTAGAACTGGTTGAATTAACAAAAATAGAATGTCATAATAACCAAAGAGCATAAAATTATCTTGGGTTTGATATATGCCTACTTTTTGTTCAAATACACTTGTTCGTGATGAAGAGAAAAAATGGTTAAGATGGATTTCTCTATTTTTATAAGCACCGTCACCACCTATATACTTAATGGCACCGTGCATGTACCGCCTTAACCCATTAATTTATAATTTAGAAAACAATTAAAAAACAGCAAATGAAATTGGTTGCAATGCACGATTTGACAATTTGTTACCATTCATTTTCTAGCCCGATCAATGCTTGTATGTAGGCCTAGACCTAGCCATAAACAGCACAACAGAATCGATGTAAAAACATGCACGTGATTCTCATGTCGCGCGATACCATATCGCGCGTCATGGCGGCTCAAAGTCGCGAGACTTGTTCCTGATTGGTCGGTCAGTAAAGGAAAATGTCTGCCGTCTCGCCGCCATGTCGCGCGATATGGCATCGCGGGTCATGAGAATCGCGTGCAAGGAAATCCAGCCTAAGCCTTTTTCAATGATTTGTTGAACCTTAGTTAAATAAATTGAATAATAATTTGTGAATTTAAATAATTTGTGAATAAATTGAATAAATTTATATCAATTGAAAATGCACTGTAATTTTGTTCGGAAGCGGTCCCGTTTCCTGTCGAAATGGATTAGAGTGCTACAAAAAAAATGTTACAGAATGAGGCTCCTTGTCCTAAGCATTGAGATTGTAGTGTCCTAGGCCTACTGAGCCTAGGCAATGAACCATATCGGCCTAGGCCCATCGAAAATATGATTCAGTGTAGGCCCTATGTCTAGGAAATTCAACTAGGCAAGTAGGAGCATTGAATTTGTAATTCAATCATTAAGTACCTATATACTTAATGATTCAATGGTAGGAGCTAGGCCATGGCATTGAATTTGTGGCCATGGCTAGGCCTGTGCCATCAAGTATATACGGTAGTCTTATATACTTAATGCCTGTGCATTGCCTAGACCTGAGTCCTTACAATCAATGTCTAAGCCTAGGCCTATCCATACAAATTCAAGGGCCTAGCCTGGGCCCACACATTTAAGGTCTTAAGCTGGGCCCTAGCCATGCCTCGGCCTAGCCTAGGTCGCCCCTATTACATCATAATTGTGTAGGCCTAGGCCCAAACTAGGCCTACTTACCGCGTTCCATGTTATCATGTCATTCGTTTCAGGATCTTCTACAATTTTCCACAACTTGATAAGAAAAGCTGCAACATTTGTCCCTACTTCTTCAATAGTATGCATCTTTGTCGTTCTTCTGGGCACGTTCAGTGTTGAATGTTCGAAAACACCACAAAACCATATAAATATCTAGGCCTAAAGCCTACTCGATATAATTATTATTCTATGGCAAAACGTAGCCCTACACAAATCTCGGTGACTACGCACGGCACACGGCACGATTCACGAACAGATGCTGACCAAAGATTACCACAGTGTAGCCACAGTTGATAGGTGACTTCGCCGTCAAAACGTAATTTGGGGTTAGCAAGACAAGCAAGCACAGTGCAAGCGAAAAGTAATCTATGGTGCAAGCAAGTAGGTCCAAAGAGGTGAGTAGGCCTAGCCGCTCGCCTGTCTCACCGTGGCCCGGCTGAAAGTCAATGCCGTCCAACGCTCATGCGCAGTTATCATCCAAGCTTGTGGTAAAAGGAACAACCGGAATAGATAGAACAGTAATCATAGCAGTAATCAAGTTGTTATCAATATTCTATACTGTTACGTTATAATCAATGAGTGACTGGTATCACAATATATTTGGTGAAAATCTTCAATTATAAAACTTTAGGTTTGAGAAATGTTCATTTCTTACCTTCCTTTCATTTCTAAATTATTTTTATTTATCTTTGCTGAATACAAATGACTCCCTATTTTTGTACTTGTATGATGTATTTTTATTATGCCTGTTATTGACTGTAGCATGTACAATGTAAAATAGCAAAACTACATTAGTGGCAGAATAGCCAAACGACTGCATTGTTGTTACTATTGTGCCCATCCTTTAACATTGACGACTGGGAGCTTCGCTTTGGTATTCTTTATGATGAAAGCGCGAAACACCAGTGCGCAATTGTTATGGGTGCAAGGAACGGTCGCTCGGAACCTTCTTCTTCCGTGATGGGTATACGCAGGCATGACAGACGTCACGTAATCGGAAAAAATCTAAAGAGAAGTACGCCAATCGAACTGTAGTTGAATGAGTGAAGACAAATATTATTCAGTAGCAGCCGTTCTAAGCTTCAATGTACAGAAAGGTGAAATTATAATAGAATAATATAGAATTATAATAGAATTACTCATCCTTGTTTCGTATGTTGGATTGTTGGTAGTCCCGTTTTCAATATTTACTTGTCAGTTGTCACGCGCACGATCACGTGCGCGAAGTGCATGTGCATTGTATGCGCCAAAGATAGTGGACCTGCATAGTGGTGTGCGGGCAGAATGACAACTGTTCAGAATTTGGGGAAGAGTTTTGTGGAATTGTTATCTTCTCAATCTCTCGAAGGTAAATATGACTAGATAATCTCCTTTCTCATTTATTGCACCACCCATTTATCATACAGCTGATTTACTTGCAAGTTGTAGGCCTATTTAGCCAATGGCTTTAGGGCATTGGGCTGGTCAACTATAAACTCAATGCCCTCATATAAACATAATCTCTAAGCCTATAACTAGGCCTACAGACTCAATTGCCCAAGCATAGGCCTAAGTTTTCAAAGGCCCAGGAAAATTTAGCGGCTGAATCGATTCAGCCTGAAAGGTTCAAATGTGCTGATAAACTGTTCAATGTAGTCAGTGTGCCAAAAGTTGCCATCATTAGGCATACAGGTTGGCCCTAATGCAGTTCTGGCACCTCCTCGAGAACATTGAAAACCTTTATAATATTCCTCGAGAACTTTTGGTTTTGCACATGGCAAAACGAAATGGAGGCAATCTGTGTAAGCCTAGCAGAAAATTGAATAAAAAACGTTTCCGTTTACCGTGTTTGAAAAAATCAAACTGTCCCATAACTACCCAAGCCCACGTTACACAGCCGAGTATGAACAATTCCAGTATGCGCTTAAAATGAAAAGGAATGTTGGAGTGGATTTGAACTCAAGCACCCTTGCACTTGAACTATGAAGCAAGTTTGTCTTACCACTGCTCCATTGATTGGTTGAGAGAAAACATTCTTATGACCATCCACAATAAACCACCATTTTCAATACGAAAAATGAATTCAGAGGTTTGAGTGTATTGACGATATTTTGCTTGATTCTTTATCGTTTGGTTACTGCTTGTTTGCTTGTAGGTGCTAGTTCTTGTGCGTTGTATTAGACAACAAGTAGATGTCGTCAGATAACCTACCGTTCATACTTATTTTTGTCTCGTCACGATGAAAAAAGAAAAAGTTGTAGTTAAAATTGAGGGGCTAGCCGCTGAACTGTAATTCAGGAGACCAGGGCTCAATTCCCATCTTCCCGAATTCCCGACAAGGGTGCGTCGTGGTTTCCATCTGTCGCTTAGGCTGATAGTGGGATGGTTTTTCAACAACGGGCCACAACTGACTTCTTCTCACTATCCAAAAACTCGTAATAAAACGGGTTAAATAACCTTTCATACATCATCCTATCGCCTCATTGATCATTCACTGACACCAATAAAACTTGGCCATCAGTACAGTGCGTCGTTTGAACCAATACATATTTAAATAAAAACATACTAGTTTAAATCTTAGTCTTATTTATTTATGATTGATTGTTAGAGTTCAAAGGCGTGTCGACAGCGAGTTCATTTTGCGCCTATATTCCACTGATTTATAATGCATTAATCATATTTATTTATATGGTTACATTGCAATATTAGGCCTAATGATATTTTATTGCAGGAGAAGCAAAAGAATGGAAGCTCTTGGGCCAAGAACAGAACAAAACGTTGCTAGTAAGCTGGGTGGTGACAACAGTGTGCGGCAAGGGTACAAGCACGCAATATACTTGTATCGGACGGTTTCATCGTGATGGCAATACTTTACATGTTATTCACAAGTTTAAGACTCTTGTGAATATTGTCCAGGCATCGATCAACTCTAGTCATACATTTCTAGGTAAACTTTCTAGGTCATATCTTATGGGATGAGCTCAAGCTAAGACTCAATTTTACTGTATGTGAGTGATTTTTATTGCTCCACACATGTCAAACAAAAGCACAAGTTTTTATTAAACTTGGCATGCAATGTTTGAACATCTAAGTTGATACTGTATAGTTCTGAGGCACAATCAGTTTTTGAAAGAAAACTATTTTGAAATTTTGAAAAACCCCTAAGAATCAGGCGCGGCTCGTGAACGTTTCAACAACTGAGGCCCCTCAGAAAAAGGGGATCTGGGGGGCTGAAGCCCCCCAGTATGAGCCCCGCATGGAATTTTTTTTCCATGTGAGTTTACCGAGTTTTGGAATTATCTCCCAACTTTGGAAATTATTCAAAATTTAGGAACTATCATTAGGTCTATTGGTAAGTTCATAAGATGATTTATGGTCGTAAGGTCATCGTAATTCCAGGGAAAGGCTAAGAATCATCTCAATTTCAGAATTTAAAATTAGGCCTACATTTTTTGTCATTTTAGAGACAATGAGTGACGAGTGGACGAGTCACAACGTAGGTATTCTGATCCTGTATAGAAACACGAACAGAATCGAGTATTCTCTACGTCACGACTAAGAAAGTCCCGAATCCTAGCGAGAAGACAGACACATTAATTTTTATTTCTGAAATTGAGATGATGATTTCTATTTTCTCTGAAATTAAGGAACTAAATATCGATATCATTCCTCAAAATCCAGATTCAGCATTGTGATGTTAATCACCATAACACACAGGGCCAACAAAATAATTTGTTCAATTCGCACGACCCAGCAAGCCAATCATGTGTGTCATACCATGAGGTCTTGAACGATCTTTAATACCTTTGCGTTTACCAGACTTGAGTTCGGTAATGACGTGTGTTTGTCTGCCGCGTTTTACTATCATATTTTTCTGTCGCACTTCTTACTTCTTTGGGAAAACGGTCTATTAAGATTTATCCTTAATCCAGCACTCATTAAAACTTACACTTGTAGCACTAGGCGCCATCGCATTACAGATCCACTATCCAGTTATCGCACCCCAAATACACCCAAATACCCGCCGCAAATACAACAATCCCCCAAACGTCTTGCTCTATTGAAAACCGCGATGCAACTAAATAATGAACTAATCACTAATCAGCAAAACAATGCTAAATTAGGGAAACACGTGGCCGGTCGAGTCGGTAATGCAGTCGCCTCGCCTATCGGTCTATTGGGCTAATTATTGTTCAAACTTACCGCCAGAGCTGCATTTCACGCTGTCTACAGTCGGCGCACATATCTCGCACATCAATCCTGTGGCCTCTAACCCTGTTGCCACAATAGCGAATTCGCAGCAATTTCGCTAGCGGAAGACGGCGAAAGATAGCAATGCAACGTCGCACTGCTTATTGTACCAGCATCACAAGCTAGGCCGAATCTTACGGGGCCTCATCCACAGTACACATACTAAAAACATATTCCTAAGCTACGCACGAAAAACATTGAACCCTCAGATGAAAATGGACCTTAGTCCTTGAGTTTTTGAATGTAGAAAGGTCTTCGGATATTACAGAGACTGCTTTGTGGCAGTATGTCTAGCATATATATTTTTTTTTCTAAAAGACTCATTTTCTCAGACTCAGAACTGAGACTACGCCTGAGGCCTGGCCTCATTGGCCTCACCTGATGAGCCGCGCCTGCTAAGAATAATCCAGGAGAGAATATTTGTACAGAATACAGAATTATCTTCAAATTTCTACAGAAGTTAACCACAAGAATGATACACATTATTCCAAAGTGCTACTAAAAATGGATGAACCATTTTGATAGAAAAAATTATAGGGTCTAGTGTATATTTTTTAGGCCTACATCAATTAAATGTTTTAACAGCTATTTAAGAAGAGCAGCAAGTTGAACCAATTGAACCATCAAAAGATTGAAATAACCAACAAGCAGAAGATGAAACAGGAAGGCAGTGACATAATAGTTTCAAAATCAGGATGTGTGTATAGCTTTCCATTACATTTCAGATAAATAGGTCTATGGATAGGATATGGATGGATAGGAAATAGGATTTATATCAAATATCAATTATAGCACACATGCTGCATTTTTGCAGTTTACATGTTGCAGAATCTGTACGCTGTGTATGCAATTTGTTATCTTTGCTTTTCTGCAGGTTATATAACTAAAGAGAGAGTTGTTGATTCGGAACCAAATAAGTTGGAAGTAAAACAACTCTCAGAGAGCGTTTCCTCTCGCCAATCATGGATAGAGGTGTACAAAGCGTTTACTTTGGAGGTAAACACGAACATGCAACAAAAACCGACAGATCTGAATGTTGATCGAGCTCGACAGATTATGATTCAATTTCTTTATAGAAAGAAAGAGTGTAATGGCATTGAGAAGTTCCTTCTACTCGTTCATCAAGAATGTAAGTTGATTTTTTTTTTGAAAATTGATAACATAAAAACTTGACGCAAGATCATTGGTCCCTAATTGAGGCTATGGATGAAAGGTACGATTGTTTGGGTGGGGCACCACAAAGGTGATCTTACCACCCCAAAGAGTAATAAAATAAGATAACTCATTTAAAACCGATAAATATTAGGTGAGGCACCGATAGTAGCACTCCATTTTTAGTCAGGAATGTGGTCAATTTATTATTTTTACCTTCTGAACTTTTTTATTCACATTTTTATTATTCTCTAATATGTAATTCTGCAAGGCCTCTTTATGTTTTAAAAATAATTAGGATGCATAGAAGAGTAACTTTTGTATAATTATTATGTATAAGTTGTGTTTACTCTACAGTAGGCCTACAGTGTTTGGTGTGCCCACCATAATAAAATGTTTAATTTTTTCAGCTATATCCTTCAATCAGGTGCACCTGAAAAAGGAATCCGTTACCGATTCGGTAAGACTTTTTCGTTAGCTATACAACTTACTTCATTTTTAATATGCAATTATTTGAATCTTTATTGAGATTGGTTGATTTTTCACCTAAATAAAGTCAAAATGGCAACTCAGTATTTCTTCCAAGTGCTCTAACCTAGGGGAGAAACATTTTACAGCATTCTTGATGCAATTTATATTTAAGAAAATACTTTTTCAATAAAGTTTAACTTGAATTTCCCCATCTATAATTATTTTCTAAATCACTTTGATTCGGCCGACCAAACGAATTTATAATTGGTGGCATCCCGAGTTTCTGCATAGGAATCTGTTTAATAGCGTGCAGTGTGGTAGAGTGCTCTCCTTTCATACAACTACTGTAGGAATCTAGCAGCACGTTTTCATAGCCCCACGAAGCTACACGCGTAGCTTGCCTGTAGGGCTGTTATACCACATAATTACAAATAATAACAAAAATTTAGACCTATGTATCTGGATTGATAATTGTTCAGAATAACACAGTAAAATAAGTTATCTTTGTTTATAAACAAACCCAAACAGAAATAACCATATTATATATATTTCTCAAAACCCAGATAACCAATTAGATTGGGCCAGGGGGTGATCCCACCACTTTTTCTAGGACAGTCTTCTTATCAGTCGGTTCCTGCCAGTTCCGACTTCTTCTTCCTCTTCTTCACTACTACTACAGTACTATGCTCTGCTTTGTCTTTTCTTCTTACAAGTTCTTTCTTTCTCTATCTTCCCACCATCTCTCGTCTAGCACTTCCTCCCATTTTTCTCCTCGGTTGACTACCCCACACCTTACTCCCTCCTGCCACTTCTCTCTTGGTCTTCCTACTCTTCTCTCAGCTCCATTGTTTTCTGCTATCTCAAACATTGCTCTCGGTATTCTCTCCTTCTCCATTCGTCGCATATGCCCGTACCACCTAAGTCTCTCCCTTTCCATTTTAAATATTAACTTTTCCACTCCCACTTCATTTCTTATATTTCTACTTCTCTTCTTCTCCAACTTTAACACTCCTGCTACGCTCCTCACAAAATTCATTTCTGCCGCCTCCATTTTTCTTTCTTCCAGTTCATAGACCATGTAGCTGCTCAATATGTTGAAATAGGTATGTAGAAACCATTGTAAATGAGAATCTTCCCACTCCTCGGAAAATCTGGGTTCCAAATCAGCTTCCTCACTCTTTGAAATATCCCGTCCGCCTTTGCTATTCTCTTATTTAAGTCTGGTTCTACTTTGGCCTTATTACTCACTACACTTCCCAAGTATGAAAACTGATGAAATAACCATAAAAAAAAAGTAATATGTACTTGAACAATAATAAATCAATAATAAAAATATAGTATAATAATAATATGCAACTAATATAATACTTATAATAATAAATTGTGCCTAGTGCTAGTGCTAAAAGCAGTGTGTGTGTAATATCGCTTGACACCAAAGCATGTGATTGGTCTATCTCGTAGCAAGTGGGAGGCGACGTGGCGTCCGAGTCCATTGTCCGAGCGTTCACCTGGGCCCAGTGGGACTCGGTCAACCAGTCGCTGTACTACATCCACTACCGCAAGCCGCAGCTGATCGTTGAGGGGGAGGAGCCAGAGGAGGGACAGGACGGGGAATTGTCACCGACCCTGTCTTGTTTACAGTTTCACGATGACTTGCCGCATGAA
This sequence comes from Brachyptera putata, assembly GCA_907164805.1. NCBI lineage: Eukaryota > Metazoa > Arthropoda > Insecta > Plecoptera > Taeniopterygidae > Brachyptera > Brachyptera putata. The sequence continues at coordinate 8,595,825 of OU015462.1, read as the reverse complement.
ACAGTGGTAATGAAACGAATAAATATTATTGCATCATCACCCCTTCGTAATATATACTTGTATACATGAAAGAAGACAAAAAACTACCACATAACGTTAGTGCTATATTTGTATAGCCATGATATTTTCAGGGTGTTATGATTTTTCTAGGTTGAGGTTTACAAGAGGAAACGAAACTACTTATTTAAAAGTGTTCTCATATATATAGGCTCTCTAGTTGATACAATATTACTGTGTGAACAAACCATGAATAAATGCAAATACAATTACAAGTATATTTTATGTATCTTGTGTCAATAGCTTTTCGCACCTAATTTACTCTTGTATTATAGCTGATGTACCAATGAATTATAGCTATCATACCGAAAAATAGGCAACAGCGTTCGAGAGCTGTGCAACCTGCTAGATACAAAAAATAAAATGTATGGTTGCCATGGTAAAAATCACTTTACTGTCTTATACAATGCACTATGCATTTAGTATAAAGTTGAAATTATATAGTTAATAACTTTTTCATGCGTAAAAACAGACAGACAAATGAATATGTATTCATGTAATTTTTTGTGCAGCCCTTCTTCTGTCTACATTAAAGTTTTCTTTGTAGAACATATCTCGCACAAATAAAAAAAAGTAGTGAATTGAGAAAACAAGTAAGTGTCAAGGATATCAATAATCCGATTCAGAATGCAACTTGAACTTTATCCACCATAGAAAACTGAAAGATTCAACAATTCAGCCTAATGTTCCTTAGCTTTGGAGAGAGTCTGCATTAGGAATTAACAAGAGTTGCCTATCCATTGGTATTATCACTATAATGCAAGGTTTTATTTTTAATAATCACGTACTTATTGTGTTGTTGCAGCTCAACATCCCTCTCAACTTGCCGCAGCTTCCGGCTGCCGTGTCGAGTCCTTGCAGCGTCTATGAAGACGATCCAATACCTCTACGCGTCCATGACTGTTCTCTCGACCTGCAAGTCGTTGCTGACCCACGCGGCATCGTGTGCATCTGCCACCACTACCTGTACCAGCCCGTCAGACCGCCGCTGCCCGATGTGAGCGCTCGGACCGACGTGGCCAACACCGTCCACTTCGCGTACTCGGTAACGCTGCTCCACCACGGCTGCGTTATCCACTGCGTCGTGCCAGGCATACTCTGGTCTGACGCGCGCACCATGAAGCCCACTTTTGCTTTGCATGGCGGTACTAACACACACATGCTTACTAACTTTTACATTAAGGATTGTTTGATATGTATATATTTTCCTTTAAGGCCCATTTACAAAGCATCGCTAATATTAACGCGTAACACCCACGCGAGAAATGTTTGTCTTGGGGTATGTCCTTGATATATTCACAACCACCACTAACCATAGCGCAAGATGAACGCAAAAAGCTCCAAGCCTTCATGTTGGCATTACTGTACAACATAATAATCAACCAATAGAAACTTTCAATGGAAGACAAGTGGCAGATAAACCAACAACCTGGACTGGTTCCCAGATTTAGTTTGATGGTGGAGGGTGCAGTGGCAATGGCAATAATTCTGAATTCTGATCGGCTGTTATTTTCGTGTTCTACTAATATTGGTGGGCTTTGTGAAGCGACAGTTTGAGTTTGAATGTTCTCGTCATATTTGAAACTTCATTGTTTTGCCAACTATCAAATATGACTCGTACTTTCTAACACCGGGACTGTTCTAATAATGTCACACTAATGGTTCAACTGCCTGCACATGGTTTGTATGGTGTACTTGAAGAGCGCATAGGAGTCAATTGGACAAATATTAGTTTCTGTGTTTTGAGATATCAAAATTCTCATAAAGCAGAATCACAGATATTTTCAATACATCTAATATGGTATAAATCACAACTGGTTCACTCATATCGGATAATTGTCAGGCCTACAGCGTTAGGCCTACAGCTAAAAAACATCTGAACTATTTGTGTTAGATAGTTATGTAATTTAATAAGTTGAATAGTTTCATTCAGACCAATACTGTCTTGAAGGTATTGAACATATCTTTGTTTCCCCTGTATTAGAATTCTGACATGAAATCATTTGAAAGTTATCACCAAAAAAACATAGTTTCGCTGTATGGACTCCTACGCACTGTTAACGTATTACTCTTTTGACACTTCTTTCAATTGGGACACTGGTTTGGGTACTTGTAGCCTTATATTCCATGAAAATGAAACAATGAGGGTCTTTTCTTGAAGAAATATGGTCAGTAAAATGAGGTCCACACCAATTCTCGGTAATCAAAAACTCACTTGGAAAAGTTACGGAAACAGTGTCTGTTACTAGTCAAGTGAACAAAGTTTTCAGGCCAAACTAATGGTATTTTAAGTAAAGATTACCAGGTCATTCCCATTTTACTTTTTAGGTATATCTTTTGTACGGTTTTGGCATGTGGTGAAAAAAAAACAATTTAGAAAAGTGCAATTATACACAAATTTTGTCGTTGATAAGAATTGTACTTGTAATAATTATTCATCAACATAGTTGATAATCATAACCAAAAGCACAACTTCTGTAGAAATGTATATAGGGCTACTTTTATCTTTTGTGTGAAATTGCAAGACATACCAGCAGCTTACCTTGAGAGTTGAGTCGAGCAACTCTTCAAAAACAGATGAAAAAATTCAAAAACAGTTCTTCAAATCAGGTTAGTTGAAATTTTTGCGTACGGCTACTGCCTTGGTCACCGTTAAAGTGAGAGTAACCTCTCTATCTTCTACAGCGACCATGGAGCGATTGGTCAACTGTCCTCAAACTCGGTTGACAAGAAAATCGACCAACAAGTTTATTCGACACATTTTCATTTTTCTTGAATAGTGGGTCTTAAGTGGTACCGGTACTTTGAATCTAAGAACTCTGAGTACGGTCTTTTTTGCTCCTTTGGATATGATGAGAATTAATTTTCTGTTCGATCAAGACAAGAATTTGTAAACAATACTGAATATGTCGTAGGTATCGAAAACCTGTAAAAAATATTGAAAAATTAGTTTTCCATTCAATATCGAATACTGAAATTTTCCAGGTCTAAAATTCAAAATAATATCTTTCCAGTCCTATGTAATTATTTTGCAACACACAATGAGGATTTGCATCCTGACATGCGCATGTCAAGAGTAACTCGTGCCTGCTCACAGACCAACACATGATCGTCTACGCCCCGGGGCTGTTCACCCACCTCCTGGACATCGGGCTGAGCCACGAGCCATGCTGCCACATCATGATGGACAGCTGCTTGCCTGGCGTAACAAACCACGCCACACATCTCGTACCGCTGCTGGAGAACGGCAGCACCGTCACCGTGGACCTCGCTTCGCTCGATCTCGTGCCGCTGACCGTCACGAAGCAGCATCTCGTCACTACGTTCAAGAGCTGCCGTTCCCTTGATAACCGCCTTGCCATCTTGCACTACTTCCTCGTTCACAGGGGAGAGATGGATATCGTGGCCGAGGTAATCTACATGCCTTTGATATCAGTGTACTAGAATGGAATAGAAGAATTTCTATGTATAGGTGCATGTATAAATTACCGTAAAAAAGGTGGATTTGGTCAGGGGACTGCACTTTCACTTGATCTTGTCATAATTGAGGTATGAGTAAGATGAAAATGAAAATATTCAAGAATGAGAAATGAGAATATTGCAAATTGTTAGATTCTCGCCTATATTAGACTATTTTACATGACATAACTCACATAGAATATAATAATGGTTGATAAAATAGTGCGCAATCAGAATATACTGGAATCAAGACATTAAGACAATTGTATCCACAAAAGATTAAGGCTGTATACTAAAACAACATACGCAAATATCACTGTTTCATTTGCATAGTCGTGGTATTTTGTGATTGAGATTTGAAATCCTACGATTAAAAACATAATGACATCTTTCAACAGCATTAAATGTTTGAAGCTGCAGTATAAGTTCTTGACGCTGAAGCTATTTTGTTATTTTTGAGATATTTAGATCATTCAAATTTTGCTTCATTGCAAACAATAGTTCTGGTCCTTACCGAGTTTTTACAAGAAGCTCCATTGTAAATATTTTGATATTTCATTCTTTCATATTTCAAAATTGTTATTTTTGGGTTGGTTAAATTTCAAGTTGAAAAGGGTTTAGTGTATCACACTTGTATCCACAAAAGAAAGTCGTCTACCAACATAACAAACACAAAGATCTCTGTTATATTTGTTTAGAACGGTAGTTTTAGGATATTGTGGATTTTTAGAATAATGATCAACAGATAAGAAACACAACTACATCTTTCTAAAGCGTTGAATACTTTTAGTCGCAGCGAGATTATGTAAATACAGAAGGTTTTGTGATTATTCAGTTGGTGAATGACCTTCTTTCATAAGTATAAGTACAGAGAAACTGAAACAGCTGATCAAGTGGCCAACACACTGAACAGTCATTCAGGAGACCTGGGTTCCATTCCCGACTTGGTCGACCATCCTGGCAGAGGTTCATCATGGTTAGGTTCATACCGGGATGTTTCTTTAAGAACAGGCCACGACCGACTCCTTTCCACTATTGCAAAAACACCTAATAAAATTACCTTTCATCTCATCATACCAACATCTCATTCATCATTCACTGACATCAATAAACCTTAGTCATCGCGTCGTTAAAACCTTCTATAAACAATATTTAGAGAAATGGTTATTTTGTACTTGTGCTAATGTTTTCCAGCTTCTGACGTTAATTGTGGAGCGTCCAGTCGATCTGAGCGTTCCTCAGCTGCTGCAGGAGATTATGATCGGAGGCGCTTATTGTCTGGCTCAGAAGAATCTCCCCCTAGACAACGCCGCGCTGGTTGCGTTGCTCCCCTTGACCACGGTTCCCCCCGCCGCGGAACTGGAAGTCAATGTAAGTAGCCGACTTCGTGCAGGACTAGTGTAGACAGTAAGGAAGGAAATGTTATATGGTGCGTAATTTCTCTGGACTCAATTTGGTTACACAGTTCTGGAACAATGTTGCCTATCTATCGGGATGGTAGCATAATTCCCCATAACCGTATAAATTGTGAGTTCAATTTGTATATATTCGTCATTAGACTAGGCCTATATTCAATTCATACAGTAAACCCTCGTTGGTCCGAACCCGATTAATCCGAAACTACTGCCCGTGTGTTGACAGATCAACCGCCTCACCATCTCGCTGACCTCGGAGACGCTGTGGAATACGTCCGTGATGCTGCTGTCGCCGCAGCAACGGCTGGTCCCATACCGCGTCGACATGTGGACCAAACTGTGGGACCAGCTGGCTAAGCGCACAGGCAAGGAGGCACCTCGGTTCAGACCCAGCCTCGTGGCAGACAAGCTCATGGTGTCGCTCGTGTGCTATCAGGTGCGTGGTTACCGTAGTCGTAGAACTTCGGCTCATCCAGTCGGCGTTTGTTTGGCATTTATTGGAAATAGATTGATAATCCTGATCCCACTTCATTACATTTTGAAGTAGAATCACATTGGAAGAATACAGGTAAGCTAGAAGAGTAACTGAAAGTAATATGTAAGCACCCAATTTTCAGGTTTCACAGAATGGTCCCGCCACACTCTGTTGTTGGGTGGAGTTGTCAAATGAAAATACACATCGTAGAATGGATTGTTTTGATTATGTCGGGGGTGGAACTAAGTGTGGACTGAAGTGGACTAAAGTAGATGCGTATCCAACTATCTCAACAACCCGAGTATAAAATGAACCAATTACCATACCAGTTGGGTATAATATTAGAAGTTTCACATTTAAACTACATTTGTTTTGAAATATGTTGAAAAAATCTGCTGCTTCACAGTTATTACAGTTTGGATAAGTGCTTTATTCGATTTTACTTTTCTTATTTTACTCGACTTATAAGTTATATGTTACTTTCTCTGACTTGATTCGTACATGTTCTGTGCGTGAATCGAAGGGTGGATAAAATGAGTTTTAATAGTGTCCATGTGTGTGCGTTAGCCTGAAGCGCTGTCGCGGTCGTGTACACCCCTGTCGCCGGGGGCCAGCCTGGTCGGGTCCGGCACGTTGGCCGACCTGGCCGCGATCACGAACAACAGGAAGGGTTCGGTTGGCGACCTCCTGCCGTTCTACGAGCTGGAAACGTGTACGGCCAGCAAACAGGAACATGTCATTTCAGTTGTAAGTTAATACAGAACAGGTACCGACTGTACTAAAACCCGACTGTCCTGAAAACCGACTGTCATAAATTTCTACTTTTAAGCAACCTGTACGAAAGTTAAAGTAGGAGGTTTGGCTTCTCCCCTTCTTAAATTTCTTTTGCATACATGGTTCACAACACTTTTCCGTGACTTCGATCTGACTGTGTTGCTATGGCTCCATGATGTACCACTGTACCAGCAGCAGTGTATTATCTCATTTCAAATTTGTATGTATTGATTCAATTTATTAATTTTTCTAATCATTCTTTATACCGGTATGGTAATATATATAAGAACAAAGAAAGCAGAAGAATTCAAGAATAACAAAAAAAATATGATCAAGATAATAATAAGATATTATAATTTCTTCTCCCCATTGCAAATGTTTGAATAGTTGAGCCCTGATTTATTTATACCTTGGGATTTATTGTTGGTTAATGAGTTATCTCATTTCAATTATTCTTTAGAGTGGTAAGATCACCCTAGTGGTGCCCCATCCAAACGATCCTACCATTCATATACATAGCCTCAATTGGGGAACAATGATTCTGTATCAAGTTTTGATGTTGATATAAAAAATAGAAAAAATAATTCGATCGATAACGATAACTGTTTCGATATTGTATTTATCGAATTTTTGATATTTCAATTTTTGATATTTGATATTGGGATTTAAAATAATAATAAAATGGGGTGGTGGGATCGCCCTTGTGGTGCCTCGTCCAAACGATCCTACTTTCATCCTTAGCCTTAATAGGGGAACAATGATTTTGTATCAAGTTCTGATGTTATTTAAAAAAAAAAAAAAAAATCAATTTGCCATGTAACGGAACTCGTACGTGTGATTGTCTTAGAACCTGCGCGAGCTGAGCATGCACCTGCTGAAGAACGGGGCAAAGCAGACTCCGATCCTGGTGCACGCTGTGGCCACGCGCTACGTCTCCTCGCAGCTGGAGATGTCCAAGCACCTCTGTCAACTGCTGTGCCAGTGCGCGGCCGTCGACCCCAGGCAGGAGCACGAGAGGGGCTTCTCGCTCGTGTGAGTACCACATCTTTCGAACAGCTTCCTAGCTTTCGTTCACTTCTCATCATGTTGCCTGATTCTCCTGTACTTGATATCGGGAATGCACTGACTGTTTTGGAAAAAGAGTTCAATAAAAAAAGTTGGAAAAAGTGTTGGTAAATAAAATTGACTGAAAAAAGAGTTTGAAAAATAAACTGACCGGCATGCACTTGCATGCATGTAGCTATTTCCTGTGAAAATCTACACGATTTTGAAAATTTGGAGCTGTGTTGTAAAAAATATTATTTTCAAAAAGTGTGTTTGAAATATAAAACTACCTGGAGAAACCAATGGTCAAGTTGAAAAAAGTCATTATCACTTTCCTCGAATAACTATAAATAAGTAAGTAGCTAAGTGGTATTCGGACAGCTTCCTACCTCGCACTAAAAAGTACAAAATAATCTGGAATTTTTCGTTGATATTCTGTGGTTGATAAGCAGAGTTTGCAGATCCTGTTTTTTAGTAAGTTGCTAAAAATGCTATATACCACATATAATTATACTATCAAAATAGGAAGTGAATGCCAAATCCCTTTAACCCTAGCTTTTACCCCTTATTCACCGTATTGTGTTCTCACCAGAGACCAGTTGGACGTAAGCCGACGCTATGTTCTGTTCCGCCTGCTCGAGCGATACTACTTTGCGGTGGACTCGTTGGCGTTCCCGTTGCCCCAGGGATTCACGTCATTCTTCACGTACCTCGGCTATCAAACGCTGGCCTTCTCCATGTTTCTGCAATACGTGCAACGAAACGTGTTCGAACTCCAAGTGGACGTCATGAAAGTTATTATGGCAGGTAAGAACTGGTAACGTAGGAAGTAATAAAATTATTATCGTGTTGAATTACTGACTGAGATTACTGTCTGGTCGAGTTTCGTCGTTGATGAGAACAAAACACCGTAGTTCTAGTCTTACGTTTTATGTGTAAGAACGCATCGAGGTCGATTTAGCAAAATATGAGTGTTTAGGAGATAACTTTCACACACTCGTTATAAATGTGTTTCAAGGTCTTAGTGGTAGCACGGCTGTAATGGGTGTCCAGTGGCAAGCATAGGTCTAATAGCAGATGTCGGCTAGGGTAATGGAGGTGTGCATGGGGATCTATTCTAGTTTAGCCAAAAGAGTGAACTGTCTTGGCACTTGGTAGAATATCTTTCATCCATGGTGAAGCCTCTGTCATTTTTCAAGGAACTAAGAAAAAGACTGGTCAAGGAAAATGTAACATTGGTGGTAAGGGTGGTAAAAAGTGAATCTCAAAAGCAGGGAGACAGTGGATCAGGAAAATACATCAAAGTTTTACTGTTTCATGATTTTTTGTGTACAGTCACTGGTTTCTGAAAGTTGAAATGGTATATGTTGAAGACACGGAAGACACCCGCGAAGGTGTGAAGAAGAAGCTGCGCCTGCTGTTGCTGCTGCCGCGGTCGCGAGCAAAGCGCCTGCTCAACCAGTGGTCCCACCCCGTCAGCCTGATGCTGCGGGCGCGAGAGCACGCGGGCAACATCCTGTCGGGCACGGAGGGCAACAAGACCCGGGGACATCAGCAGAAACCGAGGACTGCGCAGCTCACGTCTACGAGAGGTGAGTCTTCAGAGTTAGAGGTTTGAACCACCCGTGCGCTGTGTGTGATAGGGAGGATGGTTGCTCGGAACCTTCGTCTCTCATGGTTACAAGTTACACAGGAGAGTTGGAGGCTTGAACTACCAGTGCGGTAATGGTGTGGGATAGGGGTAACGGTCGGATGGAACATTCTTTCGTGGGTACAAGTTAGACAAGAAAGATGAAGGTTTGAATCAAGATACTTGATGCAATGATCTCTATGAATTCTTGATTTCAATGAGTTACAATGCAACGAACCCCTAAAATTGTATTTCGATTTACATCTCTTGAATTGGGTCGGTATAAAAAGAAATGACGTTGCTTGTGCGTGTTGGTGATGTATTTGACTACCGAAGCTTGAAGATGATCAACAGTTATGGTTCCTGGCAAAAACACACCGTGTCTGGAGTAGTAATTTCATGAACAAATAAATTGACTATATGTGAAAGTGGGATAATGATTTCCAGTTTACTCTGAAAGCAGGGGTAATAACACGTCAGCTCACATTTGAACCTAACCCCAGGGTTGCTATTTCCCGTAACAATAATAATTTTGGAATATAAATCATCATATGTTCCTTTCAGATTTTCAATAATGAAAACGTTACCATTTCTCGGATGTCTTTACGTTCAAGTTTAATTCAACCAGCTAGGTCAACTATTTTTCTCAGCAACTGCGTAACTGTATGCGTTGAATTAATACGTTGGCGTGATGATTTCAGGTCTCGCTGCTTTCCCGTCTGCGGATCGTCTCTCCCCACTTGACACATTTCTTGACTTGTTGACGGCAAAAGGTTTGTTAACAATTGTTCAATAGTTACTAGATAATTCCTTTGGAAAAAATGTTCTTTGTCCGATTCCTGTACGTTGAGACTGTCGTAAGTGATCACGTAACACTACTTTCATATTTCAATTTCAATTTCCCATTTCATGAAAGTATATGAGTGTGAAATTATGTGATTCCATTTTATATGTAATAAATTTACTTTACTAAATACTAAGACATAAATTTTACTCTCCGATATATTCGTAAATAGCAGATTGATGATAGAACAGTTTGGTTAAATGGTCACGTACAACAGTCACTACAAATGAGGCCTCAGAACGTTGTTCACACTCAGCGTATGTGTACAAAAGTGTCAGTGAATGAAGAATGGTTTGTTTACTCATCCAGTTTATTATATCGATTCTATTCACGCCACATCAGCAATATCAGCTGCATTATTCAATCATGGCCAATTGTAATATCCAAATCGCCGGTACTAGTAGCACAGTGGTAACTCGCTAGCTTCAGATGACCCGGAGGTGAGGGTAGATCAGGCCTAGGTTTACCCTTCGATTTTGATGTTTCCGATCGATATTCAATGTTGAATAACAAACAGCCGACTTCGTTAATTACTTACAATTGTACAGAGAGAGAGATTGGGCAGAGTAATTGACGATAAGTCGATAACAACAGGGGGACCTTCATCTCTCGTTGATACAAGTTACACACGAAAGTTGGAGGCTTAAACCACCAGTGCGGTTGTTATGTGGGATAGGGGGACTGTTGCTCGGAACCTTTATCTCTCGTGGATACAAGTTACACATGGTGACATGAGAGATGAAGGCTTGAACCACCCGTGCATTAATGGTGTGGTATAGGGGGACGGTCACTCAGAACTTTCATCTTTCGTGGGTATAGTTACACACGAGAGATGAAGGCTCGAACCACCCGTGTGCTAGTGATATGTGATGAGGGGGAGGGGGAGGGTGCTCAGAACCGTCATCTCTCCTTGATACAAGTGTGTCAATCTACATTTGATGTACAGTATGTTCATTTTTAGAAATTCCCGTCTCAAAGATATTCCCGTTTTGGAAAAAAAATAGATGGTTTAGTTTCAATGGAGACTCACGCCCTCATCAATCCAAACTTGGTTTATCCGAAATTTGACATATTTCGAACTTAAACTGGTCCCCGGCTGAAGGTGTACGCATTCCAATGTCAAGTAATATGGTTAATCCGAATCCCAGCTAAACCAGCATTTTCTGTTAAATATAACTTTAAAACTAATAATTGTATGATTCTTATTTCTTTTAATTCTAGCAAACCTAAGCGAGTTGGATTTTGGACTTCTGATTGAAGCAACGATCACCTCAACTGAAGATTTCCTCGATTAAAACATGCTGTAAGAAACTCCCGAATCACTCCCGAATGTACCCGAATCACTAGGGTGACCATAAGTAGGAAAAAAAAATCCGGGACAAAAAAATAGGAGAGAATATACCGCGAAGCCGGTGACCAGGGGGGGGGGGGGGGGGGAAGGCCCTTAAGGGTTAAGGGTAAGGGTTCCACACATGATCACATCAAAATACATCCAAACAGTAGCTAAATCAAACCGACACTGAGCCGCACTGAATAAGAACTAAATTAAGTAATGAATAAATGTGTTGATTCCTGTGCACACAGTGTATGTAGTGTGTCACAGACCCACAGGTCCAGACATGTCACCTACGAGGGGGGTAGTCTCTATAGTCACGTGGGTGGTTATGATTTTTCTGACAGTCGTATAGCCTGCCGCGCTCGCGCGGTAAGTTATAAAGGGTATGAAACAGCGTTGAAAACTTTTCCATTTTACGAGAATGATTAACTCAATTATTGGGAATTTCGTTCTTTTGCCGAAACCGGGACAAATGTGTGTCCCGAAATACATTTTTGGGACACCGGGGCAAGAGATGGAAATCCGGGACAATCCCGGTTTTCCGGGACGGATGGTCACCCTACGAATCACATCTTACCTGCAAAACATCTATCTCGGCTTACTTAAATAGGCCTATGTAAAAACTTTGGTCAGACGAAAGATATACCATCAGAATTCAGAATACTCAACGAAACTGAAATCTCCCCTCGACCAACCGCTGCAGACGTGAGCTTACAGCCTATCACAATACAGCATACTTGTCACCCTTCTAGCAGTCGGAATAAGCCCTACATAAAGTAGAGGGAATCCGTTCTATTTCAGCATTGTGTGACACGTCTTGAAGTATGTATCTTATTTGCCTTTAGTTCCACCTTTTGCAGAGATTATATAGGTTATGTCAAGTATTATGTAAAGTATTGAATATACTTAATATAATAAGATAATAATATTGAATATAATAATGTTCTATAGTTGACTTCCTTGTTTGGTGTGTTAAGAAATAATAGTACACAATGTTAACAAAGAGTGTTGTGCATAGAACATGCAGGTATACACCTGGGAGGTTAATATTGGAAATATAGGTACATCTGCTACTGCGTGCAGTCTTATGGTACGGTTACATGAAGTGGTCGATCATTCATTCACAATACAATTTGAACTTCATACACCATGCAAAACTAGAAGATCCAACAATTCACCCTCATGTTTCTTGGTAAATTGTGCTGTTTTACGGCGCTTCAACTACAAATTTATTTGCGCCAAAAATATAGCTCTTAAAATATAGCTATATACGGTAGTATATGGTCTGCGTATCCACCAAGCTAATACAGTACAACCTTGATAGTACGACACTCGATACAACGACGATCGCGATAGAACGTCGTTTTGAGATAGTCCCGGCCAATCCCCATAAGACTCAATGTTATTTTATTTTGTTAGTACGACGCTCATTATAACGACGATCGCGATAATACGACGATTAAAATGGTCCCCACAGTATCAAAAATGCAATTACTACGACAAATTAATTGCAAAAAGTAACAAGCAATAATAATATGTACACTTCGTTGCAAAGATGCAGTCAAGCTCAAGCTCACGACTCGCCTCACGCGCTCTCCTCTCTCCAGCCCGCGGGTAGGAAAAATCCTACCCGCCGACAAACCTAATACATAATAATAATTATTGTTATATTTATAACTGTACTGACTACAGTATAAATGTCAATTGTTGACGACAATACAGTATCTTATTGTAATTAATTTTCCTAAATCCTTCATCTTCCTATAATTAAAAAAAAGGGATAAATTTCATTTATAACGAAGATCGCGATAATACGACGATTTAACTGTCGCCCCTGAACGTCGTACTATCAAGGTTGTACAGTAATACAGTGGTGTATTGTCAGTATAGGTATTGAGATGGATAAAAACCATAGGGCCAAACTTTTCTGTGAAGCGAAAGTTAGTGGCCTAAAGTCTGCAGTACCGGTAACGATTCTTGCCAACAGGGTGCAGTTTAATGACAACACTTTTCTTACGTTGAGCTAAACAATTAAATTGTCAATACAACTGATCCGTGAATATGGAATGCTTGAGCTAATTAACTGATGGATTTTTGTATTATATAATAGGCATGTGAATATTTAAGGAGAAATCCATTTGATTGGAACTGTTCACAATATATGAGAGACTACAGGGAACCAGTGTGAACTCGATAGAATATTAGAACAATTTCAAGAGAATTTAGACACATTAAATAGAAAATTGAAATAATTTAACAATTGAAGAAAAATTGCTGTATGTATATGTAATATACTAATATGTAATATACTAATATGTAATGAAGATTGCTTTATGTATTCATGCTTTTAAATACTTTGTTATTATTGCTATTCTTGCATTAATTGTATGTATATACAGTATTTTAAAGTATTGTTAATGTGGGAGTGTATTCATTAAACTAGGAAAACGCGTTATGTGTTTCCGCGTTGATGGATGAGCTAATAAGAATCACATTGAATTCTTTCAAAAAGTTATATCAAGTTGATGTTTTGACGGCATTCAAGTAAAAAATCAATCTTTCCATTTGGTTGGTTTATTTCGTAGACTATTCTCATGAAGGAAATATTAGATGCAATTTAATATTATATATTCTATATATACTTATGAGACGTGATGACAGCTGTATACATATACACACCTTGAGACCATCCTTTTATATTCATTACTCATTCTCAAACATTTCTTCGATAATAAAGAAGGCCTTGTTTTAATCGTTCTCCATTAATTGGTGACACGTGTTGCTTAGATTTAATTGGTTTTCTTAATAGCTTCAAAAAAGGATGTGTAAAAATGTCATTAAATAATTTTTTATATCTACACGACTGATTGGATTTCAGTAGAAGTTTGAAATAATCTGCATCATCATAATATTGAGATTTGGTGTAAATATGAATCTTTTCGAAAGACATTTTTTGTACGGAAAATCCTTCTCTTGCTTTTTTTGGTTATTATATAATTTACTATATCAAAACGACTCATTAGATTTCAGTGAACGTTCGGAATAATGTGTATCATTATTATATTGAAATTTGGTGAAAATTTGAATTTTTTCGAAGGACATTTTTTTCACAAAAATTCTTCTCTGGCTTATTCTTATGGGTAATTTGGAAAATGGAAAATTAGTTTTCTCAGAAGTTGTGCGATCGATTGCGTATAAAAACTAATGAGATTCAATCCAGATGATGACACATGGTATGCCAAGTTTCAATCGAATTTGAATTTCGTCTGACCTGTAGAGCGCGAACAAAAAACATGTACATTTTTTTCAGGTCAAGTGAAATTGAGTCTTCGCTTCGCTCATCCAATAAAATAAGACTTTATTCACCCTGAACATGACCAGTTTATTTATTTCATCTAATACATTTGTGTACAAGTGATTTAACTACCTGGCACACCAGCAAGTGAGTATTCTACACAAATGATACGAGCTCATAGCTTAATAGTAAATGGTAAACGTGTCTATGTGTTGAGTGCACTTCCAAATAACGATATACCGTATTGTCCCGAATATAAGCCGAGGGTTTTTCTCGAAATTTTGAGTCCAAAAGTCACCCTCGGCTTATATGCGGATCTCGGCCTAAAATCGGTCAAAAACACGTTTTTCACCAAATATAATAGGGCGCACTACACATGCCTACTCTGAACAACAGAATCAACTTGAAACTGCAAAATATTGCACTAAAAACAAGATTAATAAATGTTTTATCATGAAGAAGCATCATTTTCCCATTATCTGTCATTTTTATTTGACGCGCAATAATAAACAAAGGCCCGCTCAGCAGCTGTGACTGCCTCGTCTTGTCAGACCTTGGTCCTTGACGAGTAGGCGGGCCATATGCCGATCGCGCGTCATCGGCACTAGCCGAGTACACACGATCGTGAGGCCCCAATCAACGGTTTCTCACACGCTGTCGGCATAGCTTCCTCACGCGCGCAATACGAAATTAACTAAATTCAAACTCAGGCGAGTGATGATTGAAGTGGAAAAGGAGATAAAACCTTTTTTTCAATTGTTGATCTAAAAGTTTGGGGGTCGGCTTATATTCGGGACAATACGGTATTAACTAGGCATATAACTTCTAGCCTACAACAATTGAAATCACATGGTCTGTGTGAGAAATCAAAAAGTCTACGCAGTATGCAGTACAACCTCTCAATGTCTTGCTTACATATTCAGTACATTCATAGGTTTGAGTTTTTGATCCCACCCATATGCTCTCCAGCTTCATTAATAACTTTTTTCAGATTGTTACATTTTTTTAGTCTGGTCCCCTGAAAAAGCACTAATGAGGTTACACTACATACAAACAATTGATATCTCGGACCACAACACAGCTGTTCACGAGCTTAGTTATAAAACGGATTATAAGTAATCCAATGGGCTCTGGTCTGATCAGTAGCAGACTGATGTGACGTGAACAGCGATTTAAATACGTCCGTAGCTTTTGGATCCTTGGCAATGCTGTATCCGTCTTTAGTTTTCTTAAACAACGGGTCCTCAAACACACCATTTGCTGGCCTTTTGAGCAGTTTACTATTAGGTTTAACACTCAACTTGGGACCCCCAGCAGTTTTAACTTTCTCAACATTGATTTCACTGGACTTGTCAACGTCTTGACTACTGCTCGAGGTAGACGCCTCGGCCGATGTGGCGGTAGCTTTGATCTTGCGGTTACGTTTCACGTCGCTCCGTTCTTTCTTCTCCATCCTGATTCTTGCTTGACGAGCTTCCATCCGTGTAGTCATGAGATCCAAGTCTTCTTCGGTGCCGTTCAACACGACCAGGTCTTGCTCTGCGAGAGGCTGCTGGCATTTGTGGCACAGTTTTGTTTTGACTTCTTTCAACGCCCTCTCGGACACGACGCAGCCGCAACCCCATGAGAAGACGAAACGAAACTTGCCGTTCATTTCCAGGCCGATGACGGGACAGATGTACGGAGTCAACTGCATGTCAATATATCCGTCGCCTTTCTCTGCGGCTGCCTTATACGCTGGGTTGGGAGTTAGCTGCAAATCCTTGACATCCTGCAATGCAATGACACCGATATTGAAGATAGTTTAAACTTTAGTATTGCCGTAATTTAATTTAATAGTATTTTAATTACACAATTTGAATCTGAAAGAAATGTTGATAGTTTACACCAAAACAAATTAATTGATGGTAAATCAGCATAGGCCTTAATATATAAACAAATGAGTAGAGGCTTAGACTAGAAAACTGATTTTCTACTAAGAATTTTCAATGATTTGAACGGAATTTGTACATTGAAACGTCGCCAAAAACATTAAAACAAGATACAGAAAATCAGTTACACAAACACTCAACTGAATGATAATAAGCTACGTACTGTAGGTCCAATTATTACTCGAGGCGAGGCACAAAAATAACAGGTACGTAACCACAATTTCTACAACCATTGACGGATCCAAGGGTGATAGTACAGGTAGGCCCTAACAATTGAATCGCTAATTAGTGCTGATCTCACTAATTATCAGTTTGTGCAACAAGTCCTGAATAGTTATATATATATATATGTAAAACAGGGTTGCCATTGATTTCAAAATTCTAGGACTTAATTGAAAATTAAAACTTGGAATTAAAATTAAAACTTGGAAATATCTCAAATAAATAATAGGCTAAATCAGACAAGCAAGTGACAAACAAAGTGAAAAGGCAAATAGGCCTACAATAAATACCTAATAGGGTCTTTAATCACGGATTCTCGATGCCGTCAGTAATTGTAACTGTAGGGAAACGGCTCAACGTGCTTGTAATGTGTTCTTAACTTCTTATTCAACTACTAGCATGGGCCCAAGATAACTACCAGATTGTCAATGACTTCCTCCTTTCAAAAAAGAATTAACCATCGTTAGAGTAAAATAATAGTTTTTATGTTGTTGTAAAATGGGTGGCAAATAGACTGAAACATTATTACTATGTCGTACATTATAGAGAATCATGACTTCCAATCCCGCATTATTTCCAATTCGATACCGGTATTCTTTATTCAATCGATATTTTTCATCTGATCCAACATCGATTGAAAATTTTGACTGAATATTTGATATTGAAGTTTCGATATCGTTTGAAATTTGCATAATTGGCAACCCTAGTGGTGTACGACATTTGCAACAAAAACATCAATATCTTGCACAATATTTACTAATTAGTTATTGTACCGTACCGGGACATCTTACCTTCAAATTCTTGATGTGTTGAGCAATCTCTGGAAGCGTAGTCCTGTCCAGGAGGCCTCCTATGACAACATCTTTGCTGTAAAGTCTTCCCAGACCACACGCCACGATCGGCATTCGCAACGGTTGTTGAGATATGGCACAGTGTTGCCAACGAAAGGACAACTCTGACCCTTTATCTTTCTGTAAAATAATATACAAATTAAATACGTCTATATACGACCAATTTTTAGTGAATCTACCAATCCACGCGGTAAAATTACTGAGACACTGAGCATGCCTATTTGTGTTTTTTCCCAACCTCTCCCACTAACCTAACCGATATGTTACCCCCTCCAGCACCCTTCCCAACAATGGCATCAACCTCCTCCACAAACCTAACCAACAACCATCAGATTACCATCAGATTCAAGTGAGTTTAAAAACTATAAAAAAAAACAATAATAGGCCTACTCAACCCCACGCAACTTTTTCTGAAAGATATTTAAACACGATCTTTCGCAGTAAAATTACCCCGAAGTGAACTCAGATTAACATGATCTACTAGGCTGACTGCCGTTCAAATTCAGGGACATTCCCCTTGAGTATGTACGGTAGGCCTACCTAATTTAGACGACTGTCACTACACTAGACACTAAACAACAAATCCATTTTTGGACACATTTTGGACAAGAAATATCCAAAAACGGTCTTCTTGATCATAATGTGTCATTAGAATTTACATTATATATTTTAAAAATCATTGTAGCTCTGGTTTTTGACGTCAGCAAATAGCTAATCGTGGTTAGCCGTGGGTAGCATTATATAGTCAATAGCCTGACTCACGTTACCGGTACGGTATCAATGCCGGTACTTCACCATCATTTGAGTGACTTCAACACTGGAGTGGAAACATCAAACCTCACTGGTTCTTATGTATATATTGATGTTGGTGTTGTGGTGTTATGAATAGACTAAGAACAGATGACCCCCAATATGGGCCCCCAATATAGACCTACTCAAAGCCCTATTCCGAAGACAGATATTTTACCTGTTATGGTAACTAGGCATAGTTGAGGGCCTTCAAGCTTCAACTAGGTCCAGCCCAAGGTTATTGAAACGTTTGCTCCGGGTAGGCCCTAGGGGGCGGCGCCAGGCGCGTGACGTCAGATAGTAGCTATAAACGGTGGCTATAAACGTCGTGAATTTGAATTCACTGTAGGTAAATGCCAATTGAATTAAAAAACTGCTAACGACACTCAATCGGTGACAGCCTAGACCCCATAAGCCCTATGATGTCAAGGAGCCTCGGAAATGCTCGGATTTCCGGAATGGTCTGAAGCTGAACAGAAAAGTGTCTGATCTGGACTAGGACTAGGACTAGGTGCCTAGGCTAGGCCATTTAGTAACCCCACAATTAATATTTGAACCTTATTCCTTGCCTAGCACAGAGCCCTAATAACAACATCACACACTCAGTGACAACATGTAGGCTAAAGTACTGAACCTATATGGCAGGCAGAATAGATCTATTTAGGCCTAGGACTAGGGTTAGGGCATTAAGTAGGGCCTATGTAGTTTAGAGGCTAGGGCCTAGGCCTATTATGACTAGGCCTATGATCAATGAGAGCATCGACTTCAACTCACCTGTTCTGGCTTTTTTTTAGTTCTAACTAACTCGTCACGTCGAGGAATAGTTCCACCATCACACCCCATATTTATCCACGAAACTTGAATAAATTACAGGACCTAATGAATGGGAATTAATAGTAACAAATGTCAGTAAGCACGTATGTCACAGACGAGTTTTCACCAAACATAACACACACTGCCAGCTACATTAAGGTCGAGGACTTGATTACGTCACCCCACAGCCCACTAAAATTATGCGATCAAAGCAGCTAGAAATATGCGGGAAACTCAATGGGTATTGTCAGGAAGGTGTTTTTGGTTTTGGGGAAACATGCTTAATGTATGCTTAATGATCATTGTATGCTTGGAGGAATTAGTTATTATTCCTTCAAGGTAGCATAATTTATTTATTTCCAAATCGGATAATTAGAGTGTATAAAAGCTGAGCCACAAGGCATTTTAGCATTTACGTAATTAGCATGAGTATTTTTTTTTAAATGAAAATTAAATAATAATAAAATGTGTATGATAAAAATATACAGCTTACTACTATTTGAACAAAATGTAGTGAATTTAAAATACTATAATGCATAGTTTACAAGTTGAATCCATCAACACTCACATACTTCTTCTAATACCTCCTCTTGTCCTTCTCATCCTCTCCAAATATTACCCAACAAATCCAGCAAATCATGAACATCACCCATTCCTGTATCTTATCCAGCTCTAGCAATTAATGCCAACCTTGCCTTCTCTTGTTCTTCATATCGATAAGATTCATTACATAGATCATTCAAATCAAATACATTAATCAAGGGTGCTCATTGTAACATTTTACAGCCAGTGAACCAATCTGTGTACAATAAACATGAATGAATCGACCATTTCCAAAACAAATCTGGAATCATAGAAAATGAGAATTAACATAACTGAAATGAAAGTGTTCGTACTTTTATGACAAAATGATAATGGTAGCTATAAAATATTATTACAGTATCTACATCTCAACAACAATGACTATTAGAAATAATTAGTTTCTCTGACAACACTTCACTGTACAAATTTCACTTCTTGGGGTTGTGTCACAGGCCATTTACAATGGCTACCTAAATTCTTTTTAATTCCAATATTTTAGGCAAAGTTTCCATCACACAAAATGACAAGACAGAAAAATTCAGTAACTTCACTTCATAATAATTAGATAAGTCAAATTTCAGAAGAAGGCCGTATAAAGCAAGATGAAAAATTAAATGTCCACTAATATTTTTGTTAGGTAGTCCGATCCCCCTTACACTATGATTTTACAAAATTGAAAATTCTCGTTCATCCATTTCAATTAGTAGGGCCTACTATACTAATAGCGTATCAAACATATCCCTAGTCTAGAACAGAACTTTATTTCCACATTTTTTCAAAATGGGAGATTCAAAATTATCAACTTCAAAAGCCACCAGTTACCCACCATCTTTGATGCCTGGTTACATGGGTCAATTTATTCCTGTGAAACATGGATATGGATCTCTGTGCGATAAAGGGAATGTCAACTACTTCCAAGATCATCGAAACGAAACCGTATCGGTGAGTAAAATTAAATACAGTTTATTTTCAAAAGTTAATGTTAAAACTAATTCATATTTAGCTATTCACAATAAAACTGCTGCCTTAAAGCTGCAGTTGGAGATGAAAGTGTCTCAAGGTCTTTACATAAATTATGGTAGAGCAGCAAGCTTTCTGATTGGCCCAAGTGACTTGACGCAACAGCAAGAAGAATTGCATCCGGTTAAAACTTTACCTACGTAGTATTTGTTAAATTCTCGTTTGGAGTCATTTGAATAGTACAAACGCTGAACATTATCAAGTATATTAGCCTATACCGGTATGTAGGTTTCAAATTCCTACATAAAATCTCCAAAAAAAGTAAAGATTATTGAAAAATCACGAAGAACAAATATACAAAACTAAAATACGTTGAGTTTTTTTAGATGCCATCTTCGGAGTGGGGTCTGCAGAGTACACCATACACGCCACGGCCAGACCTTGTTGCTGCTAATAAAATCATAAATATGGAAAGGATGCTGCGTTCACCGTTCATGCCATTGACACAAGTTGATTCAACGCGGCGGAATGAAATTGACAATTTCTACATGGTAGGTTTTAATCTAGAAAAAAAAATCTACGAAGTTATAATATTGACCAGTAATTCAAACTTGAAAATCCATGGAGAACATTTAATGCCAAAAGATATTATAACCAACCTAAAAAATGCTCCCGTTATGAAATGTATTATTATGAAAAAGGTAAACATATATGCATACAACATACAGCAGTTGAACATTCAGTTATTATTCCCAGTGGTGAACAGCTCCTCCCCAAATAAATTGGAACTGTTATCAGAGGGAAGCATTCAATTAGGGTTGTTCGTCGTTGAGGTCTGATGGCAGACTGCATGGAGTGGGTTCGAGTCCCACAAAAGCATGAGCATTTGTGAACGTCCTTTCATCAATCAGTATCTTATTAACACTTGTTCATTCGTATCCCCACATTACCAAGATATTGGAGGGATTGTTAAGTAGGCCTACCAATAAAACAAATCTAAATAATTGAACAAATTCAATATTTTAATAGCCTTTGCAGACAGTATTTCAGAGTATAAGTAGCTTAATTAAATTAAAAATTGAATTGATAACAACAAAAATCTAAAAAATATGTAGAATATGTATTTACCTATCTAAATTATAGGCTGCTCAGAAGCAAAGAGATCAGTACAAGGACCACTCAGGACAGCTTCACCCACTGGATTACTTCCGAGAGTCAGAATACAGATGGCAGTGCCCGCCGAACCTCACACGAACGTACCTGCGATACCCACAGTACTATGTGAAATATCGCACGCCTACCATGCTAGCCAACACGTTAGGTCGAACCGTGACCTGCCCTCCGCTACCAGGACGATCTCTGGCAGGACGCTACTACCGATACAACGACGTCGCTTACAAACGTTGAAAACATTTCTCATCTCGAAGTAACACTATTACGCAATTATGTAATAAAATTTGATTCCTACATTTATAGAAGCCTACTTCATCATGCTTTTAACCACGATTGCCATTTGAAGACAACACTGAATCCATTGACTGAATTTCTCATGATAATCGATCGATGGATAATTGTTCAACAGTTAAATCGAATTTTTATTATTTTTATTTCTTTATTCACACAAGAAATAGGAATCAATGATGATAATAATAATAATAATAATAATAATAATAATAAAAGATCTTTATTATTATTGCAGCAAGTTGAGTCAATGGCTTCTCTTACCCTCAACCGCTTTAATAATCAATCGTCAAATCAATAATCGATTATTCAATTAATCGAAGAACTAACTGCTAGAAATAACAACAAAATAATAATTATGTGAATATCATATTCACAGTATACGTCCAAAAAATAGCTAGAAATGAAATAACTAAGCAAACGCAGGATGTGCGTTGTACCTATGACTACCAATAACGTAACGGGATAAGCAACATGGCGTAAGTTATATACTCACAACATTGGACGTCTTCTCACCATGATGGAAGCAAAAAATGTGACGCGCTGAAGTGTACATTTTTGAGATTCGCAATTTCAAATCAAAACGTACGCATTCGGTTCGTATTTCAATGTATAGTACATAGTTGAGTATTTGCATTGTTTCTGTTCTTTCTCGTAGATGTCAAGTAATTATCCAGTTATCAATTGGTAAATGTGGCAGTATGGCTCTTGACTAGGGGTCCAATGCTTTTACACACGTATTCAAAATTTAGATTGGCTAATTCAAATGAAACGTATTCCAACGTTGCTTAATACAGTTGGGAAGAGCTGGATTCACAGAGTGCATTACACGTATTACTTTTATGAATCAATATATAATACTACCAGTAAATTGAGTAAAATTGAGTATGACGGCATCCCTTTGATTCCCGCATGGTGCGAAAGGAAATGATCAAGTTGCTTATCCCGTTACGTTATTGATAGTCATAGGTTGTACGATGTGCGAGATGTCTATATAAAGTATAATCGAAAACTCTACAAACCTTGATCATTTGAAATGAACTTCATCCAATGTCAATGAATCTAGAAAGCCGTGACTTCGACAATGCAACATTTTTCAACTAATATTTCTATCTTTTCGATGAATAAAATACATTATTATATTATTTTCTCCAAAACGGCTAGTCCGAATATCAAACCAAATTTGTATTCATGTATATTATTCTTGTGTTCACATTTGTGGAAAATTTGAATCATATTGAAGAGATTTTATTTTACAATTTTTTCCGCTCAGCCAAATCTTATGGGGTTTTTAGAAACTTCTAAATGATGTTTCTCAAAAATGGTCCAACCGATTAGACCTCAAAACTAACAGTTCTAAGTTGGATAAGTTTGCATATAAAAAAAAAGTTTCATGTCGATCGGTCAAACCCTGCAACCTGTGCAGTGTTTACAAACAAACCAAAAAAAAAAAAAAAAAACGCACAGACAAAGTTCCGTAAGAGTTCAGTGAAAATCTTCGCTACGCTCATCTAAAAATGTGGTAGTCGCCTACACTTCTAGTGGTGCTTAAATTGATACCAATTCTTGAATTGCCCTTGAATATTTTTTTTTTAATTTTTTATATTGGGTTTAACGACACACTGTAATGACAGCGAAGGTCTATTGGCGTCGGATGGATGACCAATGGGGTGATGGGATGATGAGATGAAGGTTTCCTGGTTATTGGGAAGGATAGTGGGAAGGAAGCGGTCGTGGCCGACTTATTGTAGGAGCCATCCCGGCATTAGCCTGGACTACAGAGGGAAACCACGAAAAACCCCTGTAAAGATGGTCGGCGGCGGGGATCGAACTGGGTCCGAAGTTCCCGTCGCCTACCAGATTACAAGAAGCGAGCGTGCTAACCACTGCGCTAAATGTGCTGGTTTGTGTTTGTAATTGGTAATAAATAATCGTTACTTATGACTTATAAATAATTGGTAATATTGTTGATAGAACTATTTTAATTTATTACTAGACAATGTAGATAAAATCAATAATCAAATATCTGATGATCCATAATCGACAGCATTTCCCCTTTTTAGCATTTGATTTAGTATGAACCTATACCAAGCAGTATTTTGTCTCTAAAATGACCACTATCTCATTGCACTTTGACATTATAACAGCTTGAACAGCGTCTCCACATTTATGTCAATACATTGCGACATGCGCTGCAAGATTCAAGTGAAAATATTTTGTTATAGCAGTATTTCAAAATAGGTGTTTTGATCTACGACCACGAGCTACGACCAGGTCTTGTGTTGGGCTATCTCGATGAGCTGGAAGGCTGATACCAACAGTATGAAACTAGGACTTTCACATATAAGATAAG
Source organism: Brachyptera putata (assembly GCA_907164805.1). Lineage (NCBI taxonomy): Eukaryota > Metazoa > Arthropoda > Insecta > Plecoptera > Taeniopterygidae > Brachyptera > Brachyptera putata. The sequence continues at coordinate 8,571,534 of OU015462.1, read as the reverse complement.
ATAAGATTAGGGTTTATTGTCACTGAATCCATATTATACAAGGCCTAAAGTAAAGGATTATACACACGTGTATACATCTTCCTGTGCATATACTACATTAACAATGCTGGAATATTGTTAATAATATCACAGTTAAATAATAATAATATTAATAATAAAATACCAAATAATAATTTATAATTGGCAATATAATAATGAACAAGCAAGAAAAAGCAATGTGCAGATACTATATTGATTTAAATAATCGTGATAAGATCAAGAAAAGAGAGAAAATAAGATATGTTTTTAAATGTAAAGATTCATATAAATAATTAAAATAATTAATAATGATAAATTCCATTATAAATGAATAAACATTAATCTTATTAGGACTACACTACAAGTTCAGGATTATAAAATTGTATTTTTTATGCTACAAATGTAAATAAATTGAATGTGCTATTACCGGTAGTCACACATACTCGTGTCTCATTTCCTACCGATCATGGCTCAATATTTTTCATTCAACTGTCAAATAGATGTGTGGTGACTGCCAAACAGATGTGTGATGACTGCATGTCGAACAGACGTGATAAACATACGTGTTTAGAATCAGAGTTTCAAGCGGAAGCAGCCAGCAAAGTCAGGCATTTTCAGAACAGCGTGAATAAATTCTAGTTTGGTAACCACCCCGGTTTTATCCATATCAATTTCACGTAAAACCTTGTAAAACAAATGATTTAATTATGATTAGGAATTTTAAAACAAAAATACAAATACTGTAATGTTCATAGACCCCGCTACCATTAGGTCCCCGATAAATTAATACATTCAAAATTAAATGTGCTAGCCTATAAATGATTGAATTTCGTTCGTATACGTACTTTAATTAGTAATTGTATCAATTTCCATGAAGTCTTCACATTTTGCACTATTTTAGCAATTTGAAAGTCACCTTGACTCGAGTAGTCAGTATTCCTAATTATAGTGAATCACGATAGATCTGCGTATAATTAATTATAATATAAACAATCTTATAGAGGCTAATATAAGCACAGTCCAAAAAAATGAAGAAAGCATGTTTATGCATGTAACTACGGTAATTTAATTATTATGAAAGGAACAGATATTATGAGACTCAAAGTAGATTAGGTATTAGAAGCTTGCCTCGTTTGGACTTATGTTATTTGCACCTATGTACTACGGTAACAAACATTTGAGGAGCAATCTTTATAAAAGAATATTTTTTCTACCGAAATAAAGGTTGACTGTGAATACTTACAGCTTGTACAATTTCATCTTTTTCATCACTACCAAAATTTGTATCAGAACGATCGTTCCTTGGGCCAGTTAACATGTCAATAGTATTTTTAATGTCGTCTGGACTTATAATGCCGTCATCATCAAAATCTGAAAATTGCATTACATGTAACTTTGATGCAGTGTTGCAAAATTAACCTCAGTTCGATCCCTGCCCATCCCTACAGAGGTTTTTTCTCTGTAGTCTAGGCTAATACCGGGATGGTTTCTACAATATAGGTCACAACCTCTTCTTTTCCATTACTTAAGAAACTTTCATCTCATCATCCCATCAATCATTTATCCGACGGAAATGGATCTTGATTATCAATACAGTGTGACGTTAAACCCAATATAAATAAATGGGAGTAACTTAAAAAAAACGAGACACATTTTGTGTCGATGTCAACGTTTGTGTTTTAAACGTTCCTTTTTCGTGAAACGTTTGTATAAGGTTCAAAGTTACTTTGAACAATGTTACTTGGTGTTAAAAATATATTTATTTTAATTACAAGCAGGTAATCTTTGCAGAGATCGACTAATACGTCAAATATGATTATTTACTTCGTAACTTAATTTGGCATTAGGCAGAGAAGAGATTTAATAGAAAAAAATTGTTCTTCCGCCCATTCAAATTTCCAAATACCACACAAAGTAACTCTTAAAAGTACATGTAGTTGCTGTTTTGAGTAACTTTTGAGTTTTGTAACATTCGGTTATAATTGTATAGTTAGTTTACTTCAACTTTTAAAGAACTAACTTCCAACGCTGGTTATCTTGTAGAAACTACTTGTATTGTTTACGTTGGTTAAGTCTGCTTAAATTCCGTACACATACATTCTTCATAAGATGAGAAGAATTACTACAGATAATTATTTACCAAACACTTTGAAAGCCCACGCTGCTTTCACTTTGTCCGGACAGTTCTCTGACAGAACGGAAAACAGATCGAGTACGTCTTCAAACGATAAGTGTTCATCGTTCAAGGAAGAGAAAACCTTGAACAAACGTTTACAGAATGGATTTACCTGTTGATCAATAACAAGTCAATTCAATAGTTCAGATGACAAGTCAACACTATAAGATTTAAATACTGATGAACCATAAAAATCTGACCTTAAATTCTGGGAAAACTTCCAAGACAGCAAGAAATGGAAACCTGCATTGTAGGTTTGCCTCTAAATAATTTGATCCCAAAGTCCAAAATTTATTTTGAATACTGAAAAAAATTATTTGATTGTAAAGCAAACATGGAATAAATAAATAGAATTCACCTCCACAAAGTATCCTACAAACATAAAAGGTAGACGAACAACAGTTCTTACCAAAGTATTTCCAATCTATTTAGATATGTAAGTTCCATGTAGTTCTCCATAACCTCATCTCCGAGTATTTTAGAAGATTTTGACCCCATCAGGTGTTTACGTGTTCAACGACCGCACCAACAGCTAGGTTATATGGGATATATCAGGTGTTTACCTTCTAGTGTTGTGCTGCTTAATAACATTGGCAACTGAAAGTCGTTTTCTGTGTAGGTAGTTTATCTCTGCAAGATCATGAAAAAACTGATTGCAAAATTTCAATCTAATAGGTATGGAAAATGTCAACATACAGTTATTCATTGATTGCATCAATATTAAATGTAATTCCTCTTATCTACCTGATAAAGCATACAGCTGGGGTTAGTCACTGCTGTAACGTAGATAATTCAGCACTAATCAAATATACCGGTAACTAGGTAGAGTTACCCTAATCCTCGTGATAGCATTTGTCACATTGTAACTCATAAGATGAGCCATGTAAAATTAGAATTGGCTATAAGAGCGACAAAATCTATAAGTGGTTTAATACTTCTTTTTCTAATACCATACTTTGCTCACCTAATAATTTAAGGTTCTAAATAATTGAAGGGGAATTCCATGTGGGTCTGATGCGTGACATCACCAGAGGTATCTTACAGTGGTCAAGTGCACTGTTGTCACTCTCTTACTCATGTTTGAAGGGGGTTGACATTCCATCAACAATTTGTTAACGATCCCGAATGTCATATAAAAATTCGATGAAAAATATTGCAAAATTTGAAGTTGCGTTCGATATTGAACCTATGTGATGCTATACATTGAAATTAACAATTTTTTTCTCGGTCAAGGCCTCTGTAATTATTTTGTGACCCGCAGTGAGAATTTGCCTTTGGGTCGACATTAACACTTCCCCCGTCAACAAGGAACCGACAACCTGACCTTGTATTAGAACACGGATAGAATTGTCACTACAATGATGTTTTAGAAGAGTCGACAGTCGGCCGTGTACTTATCTTATTCAACATCCAAAATTTGAAATAATAAAAATCGAAAGGATTCATTCTCGATAACAAATCAAAATATCGATCGAAAATATCGAAATCGAACGGCAACCGTAATTTTGAAGTTAGTCACAATAACAAACCTATCCAAGAAATAAATTCAATCAATGTCAACAGAAATGGTCAATTTGAATTTTTTATTAAAATCACCAACATTCACAATCACACAAATTATACAATATTTACAGTATTCATAGTCATAAGTATTTAAAATATTAGTTTATGATAAATAACTGGTATTAGTCCTCGAACATAGAATGAAGTGGTATGAAGAACACATGTTTGCCTCATTACAGAGTAGTAGCAGTCGAGCCTTAATAATAACTAATGTAGAAGACAGAAATAAAAACTCATCCAAATATGGTAATGATAACAATATAGGCCAACTTTAGCAGCCTTTACAGCGACAACAATCACATGGAAATGATATGTACATTTTCACTTGCTAGCCATCCAAGTGAGCGAACACTAATGGCTGTAATACAACTATTTGATATGTCACTGAACTATTCACAATATAAAAATGAAGATTTTATATTATTTTATAAAAAACAGTTTTAAATATTATGGCCCAGTTCAAAAGCTTATTGGTAGGTAGCCCTACAATGTACAAATTTCAACACACTAACTAGATAGCTACTCTATCAATTATTGTTACTTACAGTTTACATGCAGCGATTACTTTTTGACATGTGGCATTATTATTAGTTTTATATATCAACAAGTTAAGGCCAATTCAAAAAGTTTTGATTACTGTTTCCGTCTTAGTCTTACTCCTAATTCAATTTTGAATACAGATTAGGGATTAATAGCTGTCACAGTTCACTACTGTCTTACATCAAGTTTTGGTCATAAGCTCGTCCTACGATTCAACCTAATTCTATTTTATGGGATGTTCAACAAGGTGTGTTCAAGAAAACCTATTAGGTGAGTCGAACAGCTCGAATAGTGCTGGCAGGATGTCTGTGAAGACAGGGATATTGACTCACTCTGTTGGAAGTTTTGAGCAATTACAAATCAATTGTGAGTCGAGATGATTGCTAGAACTAAGATTCAGAGTAAAACACCCGTTAATACCGACATGAATCTACTTTTACAGACTCACTAGGAAACTTCTTCTTGTTTCTCTTTGACGATACCTGCGACATACTTGTCGGCCAGTCGCAGCATGACCTCCGAGGTGCTTCCCGCACCGGTGCGGACCTCGTCGGGCATGAAGGTGCGGCACACGCGGGCCAGCGACGCCGCACACGAGCGGAACAGGCTGTGGCTCATGCCGATCCCTTGGCCTCGCAGCGACTCGGCGACAGCCCACAGCAGTTTCTACACAAAATGGGGAGATCATTAAACCAACGTAATCACCCAAAATAAATAATATATAGTGAAACCTCTAGCTATTGTTCATGAATCCACCGTTTTCCCGCTTCTATCATTCAATTTGCTCCAACCGACTCCCATAGAAGCAATGTAACATTTTCCTGCATGGATGGTTTATTTTTCCCTTATTCTCGAAAAATGATAGGGGGGCTGTAGAGGTTCACTGTACCGGTACCTATTTTTTAGTTTCCATCAACGCCTGGGGGCGCATTCCAGTACGATTAAATCTGGTTTTAACAAGTTACTTCCGGTTTGTAATACACGTTTAGCACAAGTTCGAGTTACGACTGGGTTGATCTTGTACAGGAATGCACCCTCAGGAGCGTGTTGTAAATGAAGGTTTGCTTAGAGTCTAGAGTCTACTGACAGTTTTCAACCAGAGGTCGGCCTAGTGGCATTTTCTCAACAATTAGTTTTACGTAGTATTCTAGTAACTTGAATACAACTCATTTTTGCTGAATTTTTTACCAAACCTTTTGTTGAAAATTGGTCCATTTTTTCCTCAACATTACGGTGGTAAGCCTACAGTACGGTAATTCAAATTGTTGTAAATATGTTCAATAATTTTTTGATAGACCTACGTTGGCAAAATATTTTTTGAAAAATAGGCCTAATTAAAAATATTTTTTGTATATTTTTAAAAAAAACTACGGGCCTATCTGCCTTTTGTATATTGCCAGTTTGCCACCTTTTTTAAAAAAACGACGCACTGTAATGATAGTGAAGATCTATTGACGTTGGACGGATGATTAATGGGATGATGAGATGAAGGTTTCTTGTGTAATGAGAAGGATAGTGGGAAGGAAGCGGTCGTGGCCTATATACTCGTGGTATATTGTGGGAATCATCCTGGCCTGGACTAGAAGGAAAGCACAAAAATGGCCGATGGCGGAGATCGAATTGGGTTCGAAATTCCCCTCGTCTCCTGGATCACATGAAGCGAGCGCGGTGTTGACTCTTTCATTAACATTGTTATAGTCTAAGGTAAATAATAAATATCAGATTTAATTGGGTTAAAAAACCGTAACCCCATGCAAATATGCCGGCAACTCTATTTTGAGCCGTGATCCAAAGTTTGGTAACCATCGGGCTAATATTCCACAATGGTCGATTCAAATTCACTTGTGAATACTGATTCACACTCATTTCCCACAATGTAAGGTCAGTTTTACTGGGGGAAGAAAAAACAAGTGTTTTAATATGTTATTATTAACCAGTAGGCCCCTACAATTTGAGATTCTAAGAGGAACCTATCCACAGCATCAGATTTTCGGTGTCACCATTATTTAACACATAAACGATCGTAGTGACTTTCCGGATGAACATATTGTAGTATTTTCAACAAATATTGTCTGCATTTCAAGATGTATTCAATCATTTTTTATCTTGATTTATCTTGTACTGTACGCTTAGTCAACGTTTAACGATCACTTATATCTGTGAAATTCTCCTAGCAGGAACCTTTTGCCCTATGTACGCCATAAATCAAAGCCAAACCTTTTTATGAGCACTGCTGAGAAGTCTTGCCGTACAACTAGATGATGCACTTCTAGACAATTTCACATTTTCTTTCGTAGTATTCGAACTGTTCACAATCTTCACATTCAGTTCTGCAGACGAGGATGTGACGTCCGAACCAATAAAGTTGAGTCTACGCTTGCTCTGAACCGATGAGCGGGTGTCATCGCACGTTCTTTTCCGCTGATTGCTGGAAGCACCTTGCTCAACTTGTCGAGCACTTGGTTTAGTCACAGCACTTTCACTCGGTACGGTCTGACTTTTCGTAGCACTGCTAGGTCCACCAAACAAGGCACGCTTGAATGATTTTGTTTTATTGAAAATATTTTTCAATTTTGAACCTGAATTCACTTTAGAAGAGGCGATATTTTTTCTCGATTCGTCGGGACTCTGAAATAAGGCACGCTTATGTGCCATTGTGCCAGACGCTTTAGCAGGATACTTTTCGTGGAGAATCTGCGAGGTCCGACATAGATCCCGTTTCCTGCGAACAAAAATGAAGAAACAAAAAATATCAACTCGACAGTACAATCCTAAAACATCTATAATAACTTGAAAAACGCAGAAATTGCTACAAGCATGCTGGATGGCTAGCGTACAATCACCAAGGCCGTTCCAAGGCACTAGTCACATGCTTGGATTTTGTTTTTTAATTTTGAAATATATCAACTATCTCTACCAGTTTTCATCTCACTATCACTGTAACGTACTTATTTTCCACAACAATTTGTCGTCTTTCGGGTAAAGCATTTGGCTGGCTTTTGGCGACGCCGGTATTGTTGAGGAGGTTGTCCTTGGAGAAGGCTTTCCTCCTGCGCGCAAGGTGGCTCAGCCGACGCCCAGGGGACGGGCCCGCTCCTTGCTTCTTGCTGCGCTTCCTGCCGGAGCCGTCGCCGCCCGAGAACCACACGTTGCATGTCGACGCCGTCTCGTAGCCCACGTACCGCTGACCGAACTTCAGACCCAGCATCTCCAGCTCCTCGGACACCGGACCGTGGTTGTAGCTACAAACAACATTATTGTTTTAAGAAGCTCGTAGGTTGCTATGTACACTCGCGGTCACAACAAATGGTTTGATACGAAATTGTAATTAAAATTTCAATCAAATCTAACCACATTTAACCTATCATTTTTTCACAGATAATTAGTGGAGTGCATATGCAGTGCACATTGTCTTCTAGTTTTAGTGCACAATAATATAGTCCCTATTTATTTTGATGTAGCTTTTTGTCGACCACTTTAGGTGACCGCAATTGTAGGCCTACGTCAGTAACTTGATGGGAAACCATGCCGATCTGTTGCTCAAGTTATGTTCGGTGATAACACCTACCTGTGATTTTTTTATAATGGGTACAATGATATGGGTTAACTGCAGGCTTTCAAATTTGAAATCAATTTTTATAGGCCTCAATAACACCACAGAGAATGGGCATTGGAAAAAAGGGTGACCATGTTTGTGCCATATGTCACTGTATGGTTAGGCCTACTTTCTTCCATCAGATTTCTAGCTCAGCTTTCTAGACTTGATAGTTTCAAAGACAAAGTGTTCCGAGTTTGAGATTAAATCATACAAGTTAAGGTGAGTCGAGTTTTGTTATCTCTCGAGTTTATCTTACTCATCTTGCAAAGCATTTGCCTAGCATAATAACACAATTCTACATCTAGATTACCAGTACTTTATTACAAGAATACTCACTGTAAGCCAGGGTGAGAACAGGATTTAGCTTCTGGCCAATCATAGTTTTGAACTTCTCGTAAACAGCGTAATTCATCCTGCTTTTTTTCATCATCTGCCGTCAATTTAAGGGATAACAATTCACGGTTTTCTTGCAATAATCGAAGAATGTCGTCAACCCCCATATGAATTGTTGTCACTGAAGGTGGTGGAAAAACTCCTACTAGAGAAGCTTGAATTTGTGACAGTCTTCTCTGCTCGACAAATCTTGTAGTTTTAGTGATATCTTCAATCGTGAATGTGGCAACGATTGGACTTTCAGACGAACAAGGTTCTGGGTCAAAATCTTCTTCATCGGAGAACAGAAGTGGCGAATGACATATTGAGTCTTTACAGTTGCTATTGTCTTCATAAGCAGGACTATGAGAACAATCCAGTTCCGAGACTTGATGTTTCCCATTTTCACCAACAGTATTCGTTACTTGAATGCTGCTTGGACAATCTGTAATTGCTGGAACAGGACTGATAGTCGTTGTATTTTTGGGTGAATACAACATTCCTGCCGCTTTTCCAAAAGCTCGACTCTTTCCAACGTCGCCGCCATCTTCTGCAAGAGGTGAACGTATTTCCAGTCCAGTTTCTTGAGAAGCGGAGAAAGATAAACAAGTATCGATTACCGGCAACTTACAGTTAGGCCTATACACTAAACGATCACATTCACTTATTTCTTGCCGAACCGAGTCCAACACAAAATCAGTATTTTCCCGCATCACACATTGGCTACGACAATCACAAAATGTTTCTTTATCAGTTTCTCCAACACTTTGCAGGGACTGAGCCAAATGCTCAGAGCTGTTGACCAGATTTGATCCATCAATATTAAAATGTTCAGGTCTAATAATACCTTGTCCTTTTTGTGTGGATGTGTCAAATGTAAGGTTTGTAATACCAGCGCTGTGTTTTTTGGAAGCCGTTTTGTTCATTTGTGCTTCTGTACCGGTGAGTATATCTATAAGAAATGACGTACTTTTATCTCTCTTATCTGAAGTTTCATCTAGGCCTACTTCTTTGTTTTTGATGTTCAGATCATTTTCTAATCCCATAGTTAAAAGAGCTCTGATGGTATCAACATAATCAGCAGCAGTTTTTAACTTGAACGGCGTATCTGTTCTCAAGGCTTCTGGCTGATGGCCGACATTTGATGATCTAGTTAACGTTCTACTTGGTATATCAATTAAAATGTCAGAAGACGGAGGTAACTGCATGTGAAGATCAGTTACAGGTTCACAATCAAAATTACCTTTCCCAGTTTCACACATATTTTTGAACGGCGTATCTGTTCTCAAGGCTTCTGGCTGATTGCCGACATTTGATGATCTAGTTAACGTTCTACTTGGTATATCAATTAAAATGTCAGAAGACGGAGGTAACTGCATGTGAAGATCAGTTACAGGTTCACAATCAAAATTACCTTTCCCAGTTTCACACATATTTTTGAACGGCGTATCTGTTCTCAAGGCTTCTGGCTGATTGCCGACATTTGATGATCTAGTCAACGTTCTACTTGGTATATCAATTAAAATGTCAGAAGACGGAGGTAACTGCATGTGAAGATCAGCTACAGGTTCACAATCAAAATTACCTTTCCCAGTTTCACACATATTTTTGAACGGCGTATCTGTTCTCAAGGCTTCTGGCTGATTGCCGACATTTGATAATCTAGTTAACGTTCTACTTGGTATATCAATTAAAATGTCAGAAGACGGAGGTAACTGCATGTGAAGATCAGTTACAGGTTCACAATCAAAATTACCTTTCCCAGTTTCACACATATTTTTCTCAACAAATTGCTTCGTCAAATTTGTGGCATTTGTAGTTTTGCTCTCTACTAGACTAGATTGTATTGCGCTTGTGTTACTTTCCCTGAAACTTTCCTCGGAAGTTTTATTCTTGAAAATGGGAATACTAGTATCATTAATTAACGGCTCTTCCAAATGACTATTGACACTGTTTATATGAACAGATAAAGGATCACTTTTAGGAATGCTCACTTTGTACGGATTGTAATTGATATTCTCCTCCAACGGCCTTAAAAATGTACTGGTATGCAAGTCAGTTATCACATCCAAATATTCTTTGCTTTGATACGGTAAAGAAATTCCAGCATATTCTTTTATCTCACATCTAGATGAATTTGAGCAGATTACCATGCCTTCACAGTCAGCTAAAGCTATCGATGTATGCTTGTCTTCTCGCTCCAACGTATTGCGTTGCTTCAATTTAAAAGACAATGGGCTATGCCCTGGCTCAATTGTGTACTCGATGCAAGTGCTAGTGTCGAAACTATCAAGTGAGGTTTCAGTACTTGTACTACTGGTATTCGAAAGATTCCAAAGAGAAAAGTCACCACCACTACTCTCTTTGATTGAGGAAGAATCTGCAACGGATGATCTGTCTGATTCGTGATGACCTTTTTGCTCTTGATCAAAATCCATGTTGTTTTTTCTTCGGTATCGAAATCAGTTTATGGATTTTAATTGAGGATGTTGATGGGCAGCAGTTTCTTGTTAAAGGAGAATTTCAACAAATTTCAACATTTTCATGTCAAGACTTGACCTGCAAAAAACAACATTACGGTACTACTATTAGTTTTTACCCTCTCAGCAGTAATTAAATACCATATAGGCCCAAGTTCATAGTTGGTCCAACTAAAAAAGAATATTGTACCATGAATAGTTCAATAGAAGCGTCGAGTTGTTACCTGATGAAAGCACATACTGACAAAATATTGATCCTGTTACGGTAGTCATTTTTGAAAAAAGTAATGAAGCATACAAACTCGATGCCTATACACGTACACTAAAAAAGAGGTACCGGTAGGCCTACTCTTTGGTTTTCTGAACAAGTCTCGTACTTTCCTGGTCTGAATAGGGTCACTTTAATTTAGATACGATACTGATTTACAGGCTGATTACGAGACAGAGGTACGGGAAGAAATAAGTAGCACTTCCACAAGAGTACTGGTATTCAACCCTCTTGAATAGGATGAGTCCTACTGGATCAGTGAATAGAGCTTACGAGACCTGAGTGTTAGCTATTGCGTAGTTTTCACACTTAAAATTCTACTTATTTCTCAACTTGACACAGGCGTGCACACGGGAGCGTCCGAGTAGCCCAAGGCAGTAGCTCTGCCGCAAGTGGAGAAACAGTAGGGTCTAGGCCTACCGTAGTTATGGTATAGTGACAAAGATTATTTAAGTTCAATCTTTATTCGTTCCAAGTCAGAGCTTTTCATTGTAGACTTCTTAACGTCAAACCACCTACCATAGCCCGAGCCATCATTGAACTTGGCCTTGGAAATAAACAAAGGGTAAAATTAGTGAGACACTGAGCAAACCTACTTGTGTTTTTTCCCAACCTCCCCCATAACCTAACCGACATATTACACCCTCCAGCAACCCCCCACCCTCCTAATAACACCCAAAAACCATCAGATTCAAGTGAGTTTAAAAAATATAGAAACCAAGAATTCTCAACCTCCTGCAACTTTTCTGAAAGATATAAACAAGATCTTTCAGAAAACTCAAGAAATCGAAAATCAAACACCGCTCAGTGTCACAGTAGAATAACCTTTCTATGGTTTTTTGCGTGACATTTAGGTTTAGAAAAATATGGTTTCTGTCGAGTTGACAACAAGGCAGTAATTTTGGAGTCTTACACACGGGAGCAATGGATGAGGGATGGACTAGTCCCGAAGTGATGTCACGTGGGCTCCCGAGCTTTCCCGATCTCTCCGTTAAATCCGTAGAAACAACACAAACATTTAACACTCCATTTTCACAACCGTCTAGTGGTCCAGTGGGTACGGCGCCGGCCGCTAGAGCTGTAGAGCCGGGGTTCGAATTCCGCCGCTACTACTTTTTTGTTTTTTGCAATATTATATACAAACTTTTTGCAATAGGTTATAGACCGTTTTTTTTTTTTTTTATCCTCGAACGCTTGAACTAACTAATATAAAATAGATAATAGTTCCTGACAAAATACAAAATATTCGGATAGCCATCTTTCTGGTCCATCCCTCATCAATTCCTCCCGAGTGTAAGACTCGTAATTTTTGGGTTCAAACCTTAACCAAATTAACCCTAACAATCATCTAAGAGCACCACCTGAGATACCCTTGAAAATGTGCAGATTACACATAATGGCATATTTACTGGTACCTTAATAATATTGGCGGTGTTGAAACTTTCTTTTTTCAGGTCATACTTTGTATGGTCATTTTAGGGTATCTTGGGTGATGCTCCTAGATGATTGTTAGGGTTAATTTGGTTATTTATTTTATTTATTTATTATTACACTCGCAATTGTCTGTTGACGGTGGCGAGGACTTACAACATTTTCAATTATTCTATTTTTCTAATACAGGCCTATATTATATGAATGATGTTATATATTATATATATATATATATATATATTATATATATATATATATATATATTATATATATATATATATATATATATATATATTATATATATATATATATATATATATATATATATATATATATATATATATAATGTTAAATATGTTATGAAAATGTTAGAGAGATAAATGAGGAAGGGTGTGAATCATTTTCTTTGTTCTATATGACTTTTGAACAATCTTCTTCTAAAAACCTTCACACTCAATTTTGTTTCCTCTCTCTCTAATAGCATTTCTTTACTCAAAACATTCCATTCGGTTCCCGTTCTCCTCAGGAATGAATATTTTCCCACGTCCGACCTTGCCCCCTTAACTTTAACCTTCAACTTATGTCCTCTGTGAGCTCTTACACTACCAGCCTCTGTCACAATCTTCTCACTCAATTCTGCCCAACCACCGACTCCTTCTAGTGCCCTTTTGAAGTTACATAATCGATCGATTTTTCTTCTCTCATTCAGCGCTACCCATCCCAGCTCCCTAATCATCTCAGTTGGACTTTCCCAATACCTCACCTTTAAGGTTTAAATCCCAAAATTACTGCCTTGTTGTCAACTTGACAGAAACCTTATTCTTCTAGCCTAAATGTCACTAAAAAAACAATAGAAATGTAAAAATCATCAACATCGATAAGTTTGGTTAGCCCTACACTAGGGATTAGGCCTAGGTATACGAGTTTTTTTTTGATCATGTTGGGTGTAGACTTGATGGTTACGGTATTGAGTTTATAGTGTTAACTATAAACTCTGTGGTTAAGAGATTTGAACCTTGAAACTACTCTCTTGTTATCCACTCGACACAAACCCATCACGGGAAAACCATGAAAAACTAAAAATATGAATCTCGAAAAGGTGTTGACACACACAGCATATTTACCAAAACCAAGACTAGGAAGTAGTAGCCTACGCCTATAGCGTAATATTTTTAGTATGCCTAGGTCTAGGCCCTATTATATCTAACCTCTATAAGGTCTAACCTCAAACCTTCCTCAAACTAGGGGGCCTAAGCCAGTAGGCCTAGGCCTAGCCATTGACACTACAAATTCAATGGCCTAGCCTAGGCATTGAATTTTGCCATTGACTAGGCCTAGGCCTCGGCCTATATGTGTGCAGTTGGAAACACTTCGATTCATTTAAATAATTCTACTGTAATCGTCACATAAAAATATATTACCGTCATTTATCACAACAGGCTCTTTTACAGGCCTACAATATACGAATTACGAATTTACGATAGCCTAGGCCTAAGATACACGAAGTTCGAAATTTACTTGTCGACTGTCGCCGAAGTTGTAGGCCTCTCTGTACAAAGAGCTTTGAAAGTGGAAATTATCGTACCAACACAACAAACACAAATATCATCTTATACTTGGTAATATCATAGGGATTATAATTATATTAATCCAACGACAGATTATAGGATAGCACCCGATATCTGAAAGTTGTAAATATTCAAATGAAACTGAATGTTTCTATTTTTTCAGGAACATAACATAAACGTGACAAAACTGCTAATTGGGAAATATTGACTTATTGGTCTAAAAACTAATCATATGATCTCTAGAATAATAATAAAAATACAAATCAATTAATCTAATCATACAATAAGAAATAGTATTAGCAGTAATGGTAGTACTATTTCAATCAACATGTTAGATATTTACTTACATAAGAATAAAAAAAAAAAAATTGAATGTGCACATGTCCACACAATTTTTTTATTGAAACAGTTTAAAAAAGACAATAAACTATCTATCTATCTATCTATATCATTCAAACAATTGAAACATTACTTGAAATGTGCACAAAACTGCTAGAAAACCTCAAAATTTACTTTAGAAAATCCTGGACAGTGCCGGACTGGCACTCGAAAACGGCCCGTGCAAAAATTAAAAAAGCAGCCCCGGGGGGGATGAGTGGGAGGTGGGAGGGGGGCAACCCTCATTTCGTAAATGATGTTTTTAAGAATGTTGTGAAAAAATTCAATTGACACTTTTGCCAATGTCTCGTGTCTCACACCCAGACACAATAACAGGAGGTTTATATTCTTTGGTACCGCGACCTTGGAAAATTCTGAGATGTGTTTGAGAAGCGAAGCCAAAATGGTTATAACAGGAGGTTTATATTCTTTGGTACCGCGACTTTGGAAAATTCTGAGATGTGTTTGAGAAGCGAAGCCAAAATGGTTATAACAGGAGGTTTATATTCTTTGATACCGCGACTTTGGAAAATTCTGAGATGTGTTTGAGAAGCGAAGCCAAAATGGTTATACCTTCCGAAAGTTTAGGAGACCCACACTTCTGTGCCCCGCAGGTATGTTTTGAAAAATCGTGATTTTTTGGAGCATATTTCTTTACATTTTTGTAGACGTCCACACTTTTGCTTATTGATGTAATTACAATAGTCCTGGAAGTTTGGGTTATTTTTTGCAAGCTATTACATTGAAACACAATTGAAAGCATATATTTTACAATTCTATTCCATCAAACAACAATATCATAAAAATCCTAATTCTAAAGGGGTGACCATCTTAAATGATTGAATCTTAATTTCTTTCAGTATTAGGGTCTACCTGATTTTATCTTCACTTACTATGAAATGAATCTCGATATCATTTGAGAATACAAAAATATCCTAAAATGACTAATGATATTCTAAAAATTATATAAAAATGCTCCGCTAGGACCAGCTTTTATGGAGTTGTTCCCAGGGCCGGCTCGTGGGCGGGGCGACCCGGGCTCCCGCCCGGGGCGCAAAATGTTTGGGGCGCTACATTTTTTTAAAAAATAAATGAACATGGAATACTTGATACGAAATTATTGTTAATATGCGATCACGAAGTGATAAGGAGGTCCGCTTGAAAGGTGACATGTCGTCAGTTGAGTTCTTAAATATATAGTATAGGAATGACTAAAAAAAACAAAGTATACGGAAGTAACAATGATTCTTCTCTTCCTATTCAACTCTTATTTTCTCCATAAAATCTTCATTTATAATGTTCTTTGCATTTGCGATTGTGCATCAAATGATGGTAATTGTTTATGAGCGCGTCACGGCCTATTGACGGTTGAAGGGTGAACATGGCATGAAAATTGGATGACCTCGCGCAGTATTCATCGGCCCAATTAATATTTTTCCTTGGATCAACAGAAGGGTAGGAATGTTTTGTATATCCGGAGAGTTTCTATAATATCTTTTAAAATCAGTTTAAAATGTTCAAAAAGCCAAATTTTTCGCCTCCGGCGGCTGGGGCAGAGACACCGCCAAGGATCTTTGAAAACATTTCAAGTAGTGTCTTGGGGCTCGCCCAGGGCGCCAAAATCCCACGAGCCGGCCCTGGTTGTTCCACTAGATATCATCATTTAGGTAACACCTCGATTGGAAGTGGAACGTTGAAGTGAAACAACAGTGAACGTAGCAACATATTCGCGTGTGACCGGCCCATTTTGATATTCATTCTGCCAGCAATCCACCGGGCATTGCCCGGTTGCGTTGGCCCAGTCCGGCACTGATCCTGGATCCAAAAAATTCCCTGTGGGGCATTTTCCCAGAAAACCCCAAAAAAGGGAGGCCTCTGCCTCCCAGACCCTCGTTTCACATGAGTTGTCATCAGCTTTGCGACAAATGCTAGTACAATTTTTGCGGTAATGCCACGCTGCTCACATTTTTCATGTCGACGTTTCGGCGGAATTTGCTCCGCCATCTTCAGGAAAGATCCAACTGGGTCGATGGTCAGCACTCGAATCTAATGATCTTTCCTGAAGATGGCAGAGCAAATTCTGCCGAAACGTCGACATGAAAAATGTGAGCAGCGTGGCATTACCGCAAAAATTGTACTACCATATATATATATATATATAGAGAGAGAGAGAGAGAGAGAGAGAGAGAGAAGAGGGAGAGAGAGGGAGAGAGAGAAATATATAACATGCAATAGTGCTAGGGACAATTGCTTGTACAGATAAGTATAGGCTATTTGTATAGATGACTTTTAAATACCAGATAAATACTGACAGCTGCTTTGATAATATTGACTGAAATCATGCCTATGTGCATGTGACAGGTAGTTATCAAGAAATATAATAATTTGTCCTTGCAGAATAATAATTGAAACAACGTATCACTTGTCCTATCAGAACATTCTGTTGGACATTGAGCCGAACACAACATGACTGGTTTCAACGCGATCTTCATTAGTATTTTCCTCGTTCTGTTAATGACTGGTAGGTACAAGCATTATTTTACTCAACACACCCCCACCCTCACAAACCTCAATGTAGTTTTTGCATAATGCAATACAAAACATTTTTGTCACATTTTTTGGAGGACAAGAACTTAATTTGGATGATGCAAAGCAAAGACTCAATGTTATTATATTCAAAAAAACGTTATCTTCTTTTGCCGTGCTCCTTAGGTTAAACGAGAGCACAAATTTATATGAAACTTGTGTGCATATACAACTAGATTTAACGCTATACCGGTCCTGTATAGTTTCTAGGAGCAATCGGATGAACCGCTTTTGAGAAAAAACATTTAGAAATGTTGAAAACCTTTGCAAGAATAACCCAGAAGTTAAAATCTATATCAGTTTTTCAGGAATTTGAGCACAAGAATGATATAGTTTTTTCCAAAGTTTAAAAATAAATCAGATCAATCAAATTAATTAAAGAAATAAGATGTGATTTTTTCTTTACCAATGAATTCTCAACAGCTTTAAAGCTATTAAGAAGAGCAACAAGAAACTAATTAAATTGTAAGACAATTAAAATAATCAATTTATATAAAACAGGAAGGCAGCATTATAAAAGTCTCAAAATCAAGGTGTGTGTAGAGCTTTCCATTCCATTTCGTATAAATAAGCCTAAATCGCTCATCTTACAGAGCATAGGTATACTGATAATATCTTTCTGCCACAGAGCTTTCCTCCTCATGCATCCATCAGACGCAAACACAAACACAACACGGAGCTGTAATGACTCTAACAGGTGGCTTGGTAAGTAAATTGCCTGTAAACGGCCTGTACACTCCGGCAGCTGGGTTACTGGAACCGTTTCGAAAACAAGGAGAGTACATCCCATTAGCTTGCGCCATAAAAGACATGGTTTCACTGCATAGTAAAATGTTCGAGCAACGATATCTCGATCAGGAAGGGTTGAACAGGTAGATTGCCATGGGACAAACGCCACATTGCTTGGGGGAAGGCAGCAAACACCTATGAGCTAGCGACATCTTGATACTCACAAATGCCGGCCAAAAACAGTATTTTCAACATCACACTTTGGTACTGTTGCTCAACATTACCACACATCAATAATTGAAAAACTATGAGACCCCGGAGAATCTGCTAGTCTAGGTATAACATCAACGTAGAATGGACAGAAGGCCGTAAGCGCCATAATTCCATTTCCCATCTTTGTATCTTTCCTGGCCAAGTTCAATATGCTGAATCGAATTAAAAATATGAGCTAGCGACATCTTGATACTTTTTTGAGATAAATTTTACAACATAAGACGTAATTGCGATCGTTGAACGCACGCATTTTTTCGTCTGGGGCGTTAGCAACATGTCTGTTCATTCGTCCATCATTTTGCCAAAAATGTCAGTATGGCGTAAACGACACGAATAAAACATTTTCTAGCAAAGGGTGTAAGCGACATCTCATTTCCAAATGCAGCAGAGTTATTTTGAGTTATTTTTTATTTTGAGTTATTTTGAGCGTAACCACCATAAGTACCATCAACTCATAGAAATAATAAATAGTGTTGATATGTTATGAAGGTATAAGTTATAAAAATGTCAAATAATTGGATGAGCGAAGCAAAGACTCAATTTCACTTGACTCGAAAAAAAAGTTTTTTTTTTTTTCTTTTGATCCTGCTCTACAGGTCAAACAAAAATTCAAATTCAATTGAAACTTGGCGTGCCCAAGTGTCATCATCTGATTTGAATCCCATTGTTTTTCATGCGCAATCGGTTGCACCACTTTTAAGAAAACTAATTTTCCAGTTTCCAAATTCCCCATAAGAATAAGCCAGAGAAGAATCTTCGTACAAAAAATGTCCTTCGAAAAAATTCAAATTCTCACCGAATTTCAAAATAATAATGATACACATTATTCCAAACTTTCACTGAAATCCAATCGATCGTTTTGATATAAAAAATTATATAATGCCATTTTTATACATCGTTCAAAGCTTTTAAGAAAACCAATTAAATCCAAGCAACAAGTGTCACCAATTAACGGAGAACGATTAAAACAACGCCTTCTTTATTATCGAAGAAATTATTGAGAATGAGTAATGGATACAAAAGGAGTGAGAATGAGTAATGGATACAAAAGGAGTCTAACCTATAGTATTGAATTGCATCTAATATTTCCTTCATTAGAATAGTCTACGAAATAAACCAACCGAATGGAAAGATTGATTTTTAACTATAATGCCATCAAAACATCAACTTGATATAACTTTTTGAAAGAATTCAATTAAATTTTTATTAGCTCATCCATCAATGCGGAAACACATAACGCGTTTTCCTAGTATTATGCTTATGCAAAGGAAAATTCATGACAACTGATATAAAAAATTGATGTCACAAGGTGTTCTTTCACCTCCCGAACAATTTGAAAAATTGCGCACACGCCCTTCTGCCTATTCTTTGTCCTGATATTGATCATCTATATTTTTTATGGTACATAATATAGATAGCAAATGGTGGCTTATTCAGCTGAGGCACTGCTTTAGAAACTGAAGTCAATTTGGGCATGAGTTCGAGTCCTACATAAGGCGTGGGTATCATTCTTCTCATTCATACCCGCAAATAACTTATAGCTTTTGGTGAGGGTTGTTAAGCAATAATAATAATAATCAATTAAAATATATGCCATAAAGAAGAGTTAGCAAGAACTTTATAGCTTCTGGGCCAACTTCTGCCCGAATTAGACGACCGGCGTCTCTGGATAATTTGTAGGGCAACATTTAATATGTACAGAGAGTGCTACTGTTCAAAAATCTGATTTATATTGCGCTCTCTCTCTCTCTCTTGTTTGTTGACTGTATTCACAAATTTTAATGTTCGTGCAAAAGCATTTGGTTAAAGGATTCAACGTGTGGCAACGCAGTGATACAGCGGTTAGATGTTGAACTTTACCACTAACCTTCGAAAACAAGCAAAGATAATATAAGATGGGCCATAATATTTTTTCCCAACTCTTTAACCTACCTATGTCTACCTAGAAATATATGCTCAATATCCTCGATACCTTGACGTAGAGAAGTCAGAGTACTGATTTCAATGATTGATGTTTCAGGATGCAGATGATCAGTATGACTCGCGAGCTGCAGGAGACGACGTTACAAGCCTGCTTACAGATGTCCTCAAACTGGGTACGTAGATGATACTAGATGTCAACCAGGTTAACATATTCACGTTTTCAAAATGTGAAAGGATATTGAAAGATGATTCATTTTCTGATGAAATCAACATCAATCTTACTCCAAATACTGTGAATAAAATGTTGTGATATATATATTTTTTGTTCAAGTATCTCTTGCATAACTTGAAATGAATTCAACGAATATTTTACAGTTTACTCCTGCTGTCTGCTGATACAGTTCACACTCATATAGTACTGTTATAAAGAAGAGTATTTTCCCCAAACTTTTAGGGTACTTTCTCATTCCCACGATAGAATACGAACATGACATAATCATCGTTGTACCTTCAGGGCGAGATTCATGATATGAAAATGCAACTGCATCTTTCCAAAGCATTCAATTTTTAGAGTTGCAGCAAGATTATGTAATTACCAAAGTTTTCACGTAATACAAGAACATACAAGACCGTGAATACAAGAACACGAAGAAATTAAATATGATGAATTCCATATCATTTTCAACATTGAAAAAAAAAATCAAATCATACATTTTCCAGGTTTTTTCATCTACAAAATTGCTTGCGGAATGAATAATTTTTTTAAACTCAAACCTAGCCATTGTTAAAGTTCACGTTTCTCACTTTTAAACCAAGACAACTGGATTTTATGTCAAAAGCCTGGAGAAAAAAGCCAAATCCTGAAGCCAGTTCTATGATGGACAATTGTCACCTTTTGTTGACTCTCAAACTTCAACATGTTCGATACAGTCTCACAAGTTTTCATACATTTTGCAAGTCACCACAAATACTGGTATTCAAACCAATAAAGAATCTTGCATTTTTCCAGCTATCTATAGGTTTGTTTGATTTGCCTGCACCAGGGGCAGTTGGTGTAGGCTTGGTGTAGGCTCATTGCACTATGGAAATGACGTCATGCCAGTTTGGTGTAGCACCAAGCTGCTATATTACACCCCAAATCGAACACGTCCGAATTCGTTACGCGGCATTTGAGTTGATTTGATTTTTTACTGTTGACATGATCGTATATTTTCTATATTATTTTGAATATGGGCTACAAATAACTCACCGTACGGAAAAAAAAAGCTTATAGTGCCCGTCCTGGACAACTGGATTGTTGTTGGTAATTAATATTTTCATGATTTTCATAACCCTCCATGCTGCATTCATAAAAATGCGCCAAATCAACCTGCACTACACCAACACACCACCTCCCGAGCTGGTGCGCTAAAAAGCTGCCCCAAGTTACACCAGCGCCAAATCGAACGCGCACGGTGCTGCACTAGGGTCGGCAAAGTAGTCTGCACTAGACAAATCGAACATGCTGGTGCAGTGGTGTAGCTTGGTGTAGACAAATCGAACAAACCTTATGTTTATAATTGTTGTCATGGAACATGAAATGAAAGGTCATGTATACCAACCCTATAATGTAAATGTTCTTATCTCTCTCTAGTTCAAGAAATCCTTGTCCCTGTCCATTTGACAGACAGCAGAAGATAAGAAGGAACTCGCAACACATGCGACTGAATCAGTCACCTCTTTGGCATGTTCTTTTAATTTCAATTTTTCATATTGTAGTTGCACTGTACTAGAATTATAAAAAATAAATTAATAATGAAGATAATTTACATGCAGATTTCTATTTGAACTTAATAGCGTCATTGAGATTGATACAGTAGCATTAACCACGATAAGAACTTGGGCTCCAGAGCCACATCGAGTTAAAAAAATTTAATGTTGATTTTAATGACACATTATAATCAAGAAGACAATTTTTGGATTGTCCGAATGTGTCCAAAATATATACAAAAAAGTAATTGTGGTTAAAGCTATATGATTTCCTTGCTCCTCTAGGTCATAGACTCCACACTGATTGCTAATTGACACTTGCTTATAAATCTACAAGAACAGTTTTTAAAGACTGCATAGAATGGCATCAATGAATTAGTTCCAGAAATGATTAATTAATGGTAAATAACATGATCATCTAACAATTTGATGAATTAGTATGGATTATTGTGCGAACATTAAGGAATACAAAGAAGTCGTTACTTACGAAACGATGTGCTTTTAAACTGCTTCTTTAATACCAAAAGTGTCAACAGAAGTGACGACACTTTTGTCACGCATCCATTTCGTTTGCTGTTAAAGAATGCGGGACTTGGGCTCTCTAGATATAAAAAACTCAACATTTTGTATTAGCTAATAATGTGTGATCAATGACATTGAGAAAAATAAAGTCATAATTTCAATAAGCAATGATGACAATCTACAGTATAACGTAACAAATTGAAGACCGTAAATCGACCTTCAAGGACCTAGCCCTCTACACTTGACAATTCAAATTACCAGTATTAATACCCGGTAGGTAAAAGTTAACGATTGAGAACTCTAGTTTCGAGCCCCTTCATCTCTCATGGATAAAAGTATGCTACTGTAGTACAGACTACAAGTATACTATTTGTATTTTTCATACTCAATGAAAAAAATACCAATTTTTAAAGATTTTTTTTATTATTGAACTTTTTCTTACACCAACCATTACATTTTTTTTTTACATCATTTTATTCTCTCTTTATTTCTTTTATGTTCATATTTCTCATTGCATTTTTTTAGGTGTATGTAATCTAATTTTTTTAAATCCCAGCCCCCATTATTTTCGAGCAATCCATTTGCTTGGATTCCGTGTTGGTTCCTGAAAAATATTATACACACACATGCACACACCATTGGAAACATAAATTATCGAGATAAGATGGGCTTGAAATAAAAGTGGGGTACAGCACATACTCAAATCAAACTACGATCGCAAGGAACAGAATACATAATATCGGCTTACAGAAGATACTCCATCATTCTGTGCTCCAAGACATTGTCAAAAAACATTTTCACTGATAAGGTACAGTAGGCCTACTACAGTTTAAAGAAAACTAAACTCAAGATACAGTGTTGCGAATATACCTCTCGATGTATAATCAATATACACAGTATCAAATTTTTAGAACTTATTTACATTTTTGTGCCTCCTTGGAGTCCCACCCAGCATGCAACATCATGGTACATTGTCAACAAATCACATTAAAAAAAAGAACCTTTTTTGCTGTAGGGAAGCTAACACATTTCCTGTAGTGCTAGTTTGAATACTACAAATTATCAAGTTTTCAGGCTATGTCTAACAGTGTAAGGAAGTACAAAGACATACTCAAGTTATGTGCATTTTAAAACAAATCAGTAGACAATTCAAACACCACTAGCACGGAACGATCAGGTTAATCATTATTCTGTTAAAAGTAGGATCCATCACAATGAACAAAAGTGCAACAAATTGTGTAACAAAAGTGTCGACGATTCCTTGGTAGTTTGGTCGAGGCGAATGAATATACTTCACAGTAATAAGATGAAAATCCAGATTAACAGACATGACACAAATAATTTCAAAACTATAAATAAAAAACAGTTCCCAAAGACAATTCAATACTAGACCTTCTGTGCTTGGTACAACTTTAGTAGATGTAAACAATACTTGTTTTCAACGACAATACGTCAATTCAGTTTTTTCACTCTCTTGTGGTACCATATTACAGTAATTAATATTTCCTCTACAAAATCCTCAATAAAAATACAAATATTGCGCACATACCTGTGCCATGGCAAAACATTGCTGACCCATGTTACGCTGTATACATTCTTATATCATCTCAAATGCTCAAGTTCTACATTTTATAAAACAAATACTGTAAAACATTCTGTATTACCATCCCCCTCCCTCTAAATTGCATCTAGCTATAATATTATTTGTCAACAAACTGAATACATTGCCTAGAGTGTTTCAATACATGATACATAGGCCTACTGACCAAGGATTCTGTCGACACAAATTCAATCATTTCATCAAACACACTCACACATTTCTATACACACCATGACTCAATACTCGAATAAAGATGTTGATCACCAAGTAATCAGGGTCTCTGAACTGGTGGTGATAGGGCATTTTAGGGTGATAGTCGAGTCGTATCAACTGAAATGGTCACATCAAGGATGTACATAGGTACGTACGCTGGCATAACCAACTACGTTATAATCCCCAAATTCCCTTACAATATTTTCACGTCCAAAGTCTAAAGCGAGAAGAGTAGAGGCAACGAAGCGAGACAGCTAGCAGTCAAGGTCAATAAAATAGTTCAGTCAAATAGTTAAGAGTTAGATTTTACATGAAAAAATAACCAAAACCTGCTATAGGATACAGTCTCTCGTGATAACTCTCCTGTTGTGGGATATGCGACTCCAACAATGACATTGTTTAGTAAGAATTTTTATAAATCATTTTTTGTATAGGTCTAAATATGAATTTAAAAATGATACAGGAAATATTCAATATCTTAGAAGTTTAGAGGAACAATTTGTAAAGTACATATTTTATAACATCTAGGGGCTTAGTCAGATTAAATTTATACATATAATATTATACATATCTTCCACAGATGTTTGTATGTTGCAGTATTCATAGAATTTCAAGATGAGCAAGAGAAGGTATTTTCTTAGTCTAGAATATATAGAAATCCATGAGAATAACTAAATAGCTGGAGACCTATCCCATCACAGAAGGGTTATAACCAGAGTGTCTTACAGTCAATATTCATCCAACTCACTAAACACATTACGGCACTTTAAAACTCGTACGCTCCGTTCCAACAACCGCAAAATAGCTCTCTCAATAAAACATCTTGCCACCTCGTCAGACTGTTCGAAAATTTGATCAATTGGTCAAGAGTGCGTCGTGGGCGACGGAAGTTGAACAAAACTCAATCTTTTCTGGACGCAGTTCTGTTTATCAACGCCAACCCGGCAGATGGCTGAAGTTTCTAGGTTCAAACAGTCGCTAGAGTTGTATACGATAGACGCCGTAGTAATACGATTCCACAGAGCGCTAAGAAATTTACGGAGCGAAAGCGGTTTTGAGGTAATTTGAACAAAGCATTACATATAACTAAGGAATAAAGATCGATGTACAGTTTGCAGTTCTGTACGGCTAAATATCCAGCGAAGAGTCTCTCGCCACTCGTAACAAAATGTTGGAATAATTCAAGTCACCCAATGGGCCCACACATTATAAATACAAGAACACACCATATTGAGTGACAATTTTTAAAATACTCAGATTGAAACCAATTCTCAAATCAATACTAATCTGCTATAGACTTTCTATAGACTAAAGTATACTTCCAATCCTGTATACGTACAGTCACATAAAATGAACTTTTCCGAAATTCAAATTTAAATGTAAAAGAAATTTATGCATAACATTTTCACTTTCTCATACACTTTCTCCTATTCTGAGTAAGTTTTACGTCAATATTTACTTTTAAGAAAGCATTTTAATGTGTTTCGATTGACCGGTTTACGTGTCCGCAAGCCTACCATGTACAACACTGATTGTTATTAATAATCTATCACGTTATTGATCCATGTCACTGATAAGTAAATTACTCATATTTCTCGTCTGTCACAAAAAGTAATTAAAACCATTCAATTTTTTTTCCACGGCAACATTTTGTACCATTACTTTTTTCGAATAGAGCTTTGTTAACGGGGCTATCACGTATTTCAATCAACGTTCAAGATCATATTCAGTTTGCAAAATGAGCAACTATACAAATTACAGTTGTTGAACAATCACTCAAATAAACATCAATATGGAGTACTTCAAACACTCATTCAAATGCACAGGACTTCAGACACACAGATTAAGAATAGGGATTGGCAAGGTGGTAGGAAATACATACAGTAAGTAGACAACGGCAAATCTATCAAATAGAATAGAATCTAGAGTAAATACGGTGAAAAATCTTGTCGTACTCTCCTAGGTAGTAACTCGGCAATATGTACTTAATATGGCATGTAGTAGGATGCTCTGCCTCGATATCCGCCCCTGAAACAACCAGACATTGCTAGATTCTCACTTTCAGCTTTCTCACATCGTTTCTCAGCCGCTCGTGCAAACGACTGCAACAGTCAGACAGCTGCACTGAGAGACGAGTGTTTCTTGAGGGTAAAAGTTCATAGGGTTTGAAAGGCAGTTGTTGGAGATACCTGATGCTATTCTATTGGGTTCAACGACCCACTGTAACGATAACCAAGATATATTGGTGTTGGACGAGTGATTAATGAAGTGATGGGATGAAGGTTTCTTAGGTAACGGAAAGGTAGTGGAAAGGAAGCGAACATGGTCTGTATTGTAGGAACCATTCCGGTATTAGTGAGAGTACAGAGGAAAACCCATGTAAATAAGGATGGTGGCGGGGATCGAACGACGAATGAAGCCAGCGTTCACACAAAGCAAGCGCGTCAACAACAGAGCAACATGTCCCGGTACAGTCGATGCTATGTACCGAGTAAAGGATTGTAATTTGTTCCCACTACGATTTTCATGTTTGCTGTCTGCTACAATTTCGTACCGAAATTCGGACACCGGTTTTCACAGTGTTTCATCACGAAACGTGTTCTGATTCAGAAACCTTTTCCACCCTTTCAAAAAATTAGCTTTTGAATGCAATGATTGGACGTCGAATCCAGTGCATGCTCAAATGAGTAGAAAACGTAGACCAGAAGTCCAGAAAAATGTAGAGAACAGAAAAATGTCATACAATTTCATTCGTTGTTACCGACGTTGAACCAACTTCGAAGACATGATTTTGCAGCGGAAGACGCCATCTTGATTCGGCTTTTATGATTGTGATTCCACAAAAGGGAATTTCGATTCAAAATAGTTAGGCTATGTACAATGAGAAAAATATGGTAGCGGGGACCCTGCTTAACCATATGAATATTCAGTTGTCAGGCAAGCACTAGCATTGAAATGTAATACAATAGTTCATTCATTGGAACCGAAATCACTTTACATCGTACCCGACATCGCTTTTACACTGTTTTGCTAAAGATTTGAACTGCTACACAACGTTGGAGCAAATTGCTCAATTCACACGTTTTGCTCGAATGAGCCCAGAGTTGGAGCCTTCCAATCGAAAAATAACTTCACCCATGAAACGACCACAAATATTATAATTTCGACGAGATCATGACAGTGGATTTCATTAGGAGATGAAAAGTGGGTTGATTTACCTTGCTCTCCTGACCGGTCGGAATCCTCCGTAGAATGATCCCCGAGACGCTCCCCTGCCTCCTCCTCGGAAGCCACCTCGTCCTCTTGGAGGGCGATTGGTAACACTGAGTCCGGGACGATTTGTTCGCTTGGGCATGACCTGGAAAAGGAAAACAAAAATAAATATGCCAGAACACATTGTACCCCACTCTGTGATTGCTTATTTGCATTGGAAGTAGTTACTTTCCAGGGTTCAAATATGAGGTGAACCCACTACAACCGGTTTGCTACAAACAAAAATAGTCAGCATATTGAGAGAACACAACTCTACAACTAATTAACCACATGACGATATGCGTAAAAGCCGTATGCACGTCCTTACACTCATTAGTCATTACATAAAGTTCTCTAAAAACATTTGTGTGGTACTAGAATGTGTTCTGGTACCACTTACAATTAATTAGGTAATTAACAAACTCAGTTTAGTTGGTACACTGAAAATTGGGAAATTGTTTTCTGATTGTTACAATGGTTACTGAGCTTGTGATCAACTCGACTTCAACGTGGAACCATGAGTTTTCAAAATATCAACAGTTTTTTTATCAGCGGGACAGTGATGTCTTAAATTAACAATGCGCTTATAATGGACAATTCAGATTGTGAGGCATTGCTTCTAAACCATACCAAAATTGCCAGACATTGCTTGTCATGTGTTTAACAAATTGTACAAGCGATATTCAAATAATTATATTGACGATCATGAAGTATGAGCCGTATCGTTTTCACCTGATGCAATGGTTCATGGAAAAAATTGCAGGTAATGAATTATTGAAGTTATCAATAAAATTCTTCGGGGAAGTTATTAGAAATATGAGAATGTTTGATAAAATTCTGTCCACTCCCATGCTACCTGACGTTTACGGAAAGTACGAAAATAATCAAAATTCAAAAACTAAAGCAAGACAATTTCATGTACCAGGAATTTTTTTCCTTGAAAATAGTTTCTTCAAATAACGTCTTTCATCATTGGCACACTGGAAACTCATGTTTCCACCTTAAGATTCTCTGCCATCTACATATTAGCTGTGCTTCCCAATTGTGGTACTCTGGCAAATTTCAAAATCATTATTTGGAATACTGAATGTTTCAGAATGTTGTTTTAGCTTGTTGAATGTTTTGTAAACAAAGTTTGGATCGGATAAATTAGATAAATCAAACTGCCAGGCGTTGAGACACACACGAATAGCAATGGATTAGAATAGCAAGACAAATAATGATAGATTGAATGATTTTAGAATGTCAAAGGAAGTTGGAAACATCATGAAAATGACATTTATATAATTCAATCAATAACATTGAAAACAAAAGGCCCATTAAAAAACATGAGAAGAGGAGTGGGTACATTTTTACTGTTGTAAATGATCACTTTTCAATTTCCAATTTTGTGAATATAAAGGAGGGCAAGGTTTATGCTGTGGTAGATGGCAGTGATTTTATCATCTAAATACAACGGACAATCACGTGACAAAGTTTACTCTCCTATAATTATAATGATACATGAGAAATTAAAGATATGAGTATGACAGTCAGGTTGCAATGACAACATGCATGAATAATGCGCCTGGCTTTCAAACCAGAGTGCGTTATTATCGACCACTCACTTTGATTTGTCGTCCACGAAACAGAGACTCGTCCATGGCCATGGCAGTCTGCACAGAATCCCGATCGGCAAATTCAATGTATGCGAATCCCTTGGGATGGCCATCAAACTTATTGCAAAGAATTGTGACTCTGTTTATCGATCCGCAGCCATGGAAATGTTGTTCTAGCTCCTCTGCCGTCGCCCCATAATCCACGTTGCCAACATAAATGGAGCGATTGTCAACTTCCATTTTTTCTTCTATAGACATGTTCAATTGGCTGTCTGCAAATAGTAAGGACAATAATACGCTTATGGTATTCATGTAAAACACATTACGAGCAATCAGTTGGGATCACCAGCAGACAACGGACCACTAGATTACCAAAAAAAAAAGCAAAAATGTATGTTTATTTCTTGGATCATAGCAATAAATATAATACTTGGAAGTATAATACACATACTACATACATGCAATTTGCCCATACATGCATGCAATTTGCTCAATTTGCCCCAAATTACATCAAAATTCAATGTACACAAGAAATTCATTCTGGGTAGGCCTAGGACACACAGAATACAGATCATGTGCAAAGTAAAACACTGTAAACAACAAACAATAATGCTGGGAGAATGTTTCAAGTTGACTGGTAGAGTAAACCATCAATTACTGGTAATTCAAATTTTGGGTTAATCCAAACTGATTAAATTACCCCAGTCACTGGTATAGGGTTCAAGATTAAATTCAATAATTTGAGTGTTCATTATTTCAAATTTATATTAATTCCAAACTGCCAATATAAAGTTGATTTATATTTGTTCAATCAAAATTTTAGCAAACTTTGTCACAATGATCTATTTTTCCAAGATAAAATCCATGATCTGCTGTTTTTCCTATCATTAACGTTAGGCCTGGGGTTGTCCAGCTATAGGTCAAACACAAAGTTACTACTAATGCCA
Source organism: Brachyptera putata (assembly GCA_907164805.1). Lineage (NCBI taxonomy): Eukaryota > Metazoa > Arthropoda > Insecta > Plecoptera > Taeniopterygidae > Brachyptera > Brachyptera putata. The sequence goes on along the minus strand of OU015462.1, from coordinate 8,541,750 downwards.
TAATGCAACATCGCTAAGTTGTCATTTCTCAAGTGAGTCAGGTTGATTGTCGACTGCTAGCTAACTCTCTCGTGATAAGGGGCAAAGATTTCTGTTCTTGTTCAATAGAGAAATATATCATATACTGTACGCACTTATCAGTCCCAAACAACTGACTGGTAATAAGATACCATTATGCCTACATAATACATCAAACGTAAGAGACTGTGAATTGTTTTTTGAACATTTTTTGATACTGTCATCATTGCATTGGTAGCATAACATGATATTGATAGGTATTTATTAAATAATGTACTATAATAGGCCCCATGGTCTAGAAGTGAGCACAATGATTCTCTTGATGAGGTAGTTTGTGATGATTAATGGGTAGTTTTAAAGTTTCCTCTGCCTAATTCGACTGTCTTAGGCTATAAAATGTATTTACTATTTCCTGATGATGAAAAATAACAGCTCTAGGCTAATTTCCAGGTAGTGATAATAGCCCTAGTGGCTACTTCCAACAGGTGGTTTCTACCACCTTGGGTCAATCAAGTTATGCTAGAACATTGATAATGTCCTGTGATCCAATCAATACATCAGTGGTAAACATATGGTTTCAATTCGAACGATCAAGGTTTCAAATCCACTTTCATTTTTTTCAAGTTGATAGTACCAAATTGAGTTCACTAAATGTATTTTATTTTTACCTACTGTAGGTCTATCATAGTGTGGTGAAGGTGTAGGCGAATTTAATTTGCTTTATTGGTTATTTTGGTACTTATGAAGTAAGCTGCGCCAATCTGTTTTAGCATCATGGTAGGCAATGGTAATGGACGAATCAAGATAGGTTAAGGTTTGATTCTTCAAGTTACAGTTGTAATGTCCACTCCACACAAACCTTACTTTAGCTAAGCCTAGCCATTATAAAAAACCCTGAAAACCTAGGCCTAAGAAAGTAGGCCTATTACAACCCTAGAATAAGTATTTGGTCCTCCTGGTGAAAATAGCCTCTGATGCCAATTTCACAAAAATAGCCTTCTGATCCAGACGCACCGTCAGATAGGCCTATTTAGAACTTCGTATTTGAACAGATCACATACGGCCTGTTGGCAATCAAACAGTGTGTAGGCCTGCATATGGTATGGAACAGGCAATGAATTGAATTCAATGGAAGAGAGCAAACACGTGTGCCAGCTGTACTATGCCCGAACTGAAATATTTTTTATACTGTAGGCCTTTGAATTCAAATTTGAATTTTTGGTGTACCCTTGAAATTTGAATTAACAATGGTTTACTGTATGTAGGTCTACAACTGACCTATGGAATATACACAAAATGACACCAAACAAACTTTGTTCCCTTGGCATCTCCTTACTTTCACCTAGGCCTACAACAAATAATTCTATTTGTTGGTTTTCTTTTAGGACTTACACATTTTTCATTTGGCTAAATAACTTCATTTTACTACTAAATCTAGAAGTAAATTATAGTCTAGTGAAATTGTTTGTCACACTTAGCCACTTACTAACGCCAGGAGGACTGCCAAGATTCATCTGTTTATCAACTTCTGTTTGTAATTGTTTCAGCTTCTCGGCTTCTTCTTCCATTTCTCGAACTCTCGCCTTAATCGCCTCTAATTCAGGATCATCGACACCACCAGCCCCTATTCCTGCCATTTCCCCTTCACTTCCTTCGGCAACTTCAGCTTCTTGTCCATTCTCTACGGCATCACCAGCTTCCAATTCATCGCTGTTACTCATACCGATATCATCGATGTCTGCCATAATGCAGATCCCTGTTCTGAATAAAAACAGATAGAAATATCCATTAGAACTCTATTGGTACGCCTATTAGGGTGAAAGTGAAATAGGTCCAATTAGGATACTAGGCCTAAAATACAGTTCTGTAAACTGCAATAGGAATTTTCTCAACATAATTCATATCTCGATTACCTTACTTCACTTGAATAATCAACTTTATACGCCTGTACTACACTACTCATTGCTTGAATGAAGTCATTGCAATTAATTAGACCTACTTGCTTTCTTCTTAGTACTGAAACCAGATATTTGTATTGTTACATTTACCAACACAAACCACTATAGACTATGTCCAAAAAATAAATGTTTTCAAGTGAAACAGCCTGAACATATGCCTCAGACCTCTTGGACAAATTCAATGGATAGGGTAGGGAACTATGTGGGGTTAGCCTTACATCAACATCATAAAGACAATATCATACCTTTCCTAACAATCTGCCTACCAAAACAAAGAAATCTGAATACATGAGTAAATATCTAATGAAGTTTGATTCACAGTAACAAGGTTGGAAGACATTTTCCATCCCAGTAGGATGTCACGTGAACCAGTCAGAAACTCAACAAACTCAAGTACTCAGCAACAGAACGTTGAAGTTCACACGACTTATCCTACTGGGATGGAAAAACTGTGTAACTAGAAATCAGGCTCAAAATTCAGTAAGTTCATAATTTGTAAAGTGGCTGCATGCTATGAAGCCATTGAACTAAGACAACAAACTCATTGATAAGCCTACATGGAAACAAGATTCAGGCCCTGGAGAGTTATTCTATAACTCTGGTAAAACGAAACGAAATCAGGCCATCTTCGATTTTTCCAAACTATTTTGTATACTTTAACATGGTGTAGGCCTATCATATGGGCTTTGACACTTTCGTCACGTATCCGTTCCGTTTACTGTTATAGAATAAGGGCCCTGGAGTGACACAAGAAAACAGCTTTCAGCTAAATTAATAATAATTATAATATTAAAACCATGCCTAGACCTAGCCATGAAATACTTGCCCTGAGCTGCACTTTTACTGAGATGATAATTACATATAATTTATGATTCCATAACCTTCATTGGAATCATAATACAAATGATTAAAAAATAAGCCTGACTGTTAGGCCTATAGGCTACAAAAGGTTTATTGCCATAAGTTGGTCTGCAAGATTATACTGCATCTTATTCAGGAGAACTGTTGAATAATAGTTACAAATACATATAGGCTTTCAAGTATGCTGAGCCATGGCCTACTCGTTACGCTGAAAATATTAACCTAGAAGTAGGCATCAGTCGCGTTCCAGAATTAGGCGCTTAGCTAGCGCTAGATTAGCATTGTCGAAATGGCGTTCCAATTTCTAGCGGCGAATGCGGCTAGAATCTAGCAAATCGTTCCAGAATCTAGCCTGCTAAGTCCACTGACATAGCTCATCTAGCGGTGAAAAAGGTTGCTAACTTGCTAGTTCAGCCATAATTTTGAGCGCCAATTCAAAGATCATGGGGTCGCTTGATAATGATATGGTCGAGCTCCAGATTGAGTATGATAATGACATAATGACAATAACTGTGGAGAAAGTACTGCAGAACAATTAAATAATGTCGAGTTTAAATATTTAAATATAATGAGTAAATAATTGCAGCAAAAAATTCGACGTTGCTGCGGTTATAGGAAATGACCAAACAGCTATTGAAAATATTCAATTCTATTGTCAAAGAGTGAAAACTTCGTCATCCTCTTCTGATCCACTGGAGGAGGAATCAGAAGAAATGCCTGCATTTCATCCCAACACGATTTGATCTTCCGCCATGACTTTGACAGCTAGTTGCAAAAGATGCTTGTGATTGTTCCAGAATTGCAAGCTAGCTGATCTAGCCGTGACGTATGCTGGGCCAACTTAGCGCTAGCAAAGCCCTTGATTCTGGCACGCCACTATCGCCACTAAAATGCAATATAATATCTAGGCCTAGCCAGTATCCTAACCTCTCGATCTAGTCCTAGGCTTACAAAACAACAACTTTGTGTCTCTTGAAAACAGACTAATACTAGAAAATACATAATATACTGAGTATAAAATTGATTCTGGAAGCAACAATAATAAACCTATGATTTAATATTAACAAATAATAATCACCTATAGATCGATTACACAAGATAAGTAAATACAATATCCTAGTTTCATTAAACCAGCCGGCGGACGACACTCGGCACTCAGCACGCTAAATCGAAATTCCAAAAAATTTAAAATCCATTCCAAAGAGCGAAACCTGAGGAGCGCTAGGGTCGTCCCAAATCGCAAAGACCGTCAGATTTCACTTTCACATTTCCTGTTAAATTACAACGTATAAGTTCTCTGCTGCAACCATATCCGGTGTCAATATTGGACTATTTTTGCTGTCATATTAAAGGTAAATGTTAATCCGAAAGAATCGTAGCATTAGTAATGAAATTGGCGTATCGATTGTGGTATTTGCAGCGTTTAATGTTTCTTCAGTACTACAGCAGATTCTTTCTTCACTAAAATATTTTCTTTGAATACTTCCCAGTGTGATTTCGAGTTTCTCATACCTAACCTCAACATTCCTTCATTTCAGATTGGATCAAAATGGCCAAGTCCAAAAATCACACAGCTCATAATCAAAGTAAGAGTTTGAACATAGTTCTTTTATTTGACTGTTGGTGTGGAGTGTGTACAGACCAAACTAATATTTCAGCTGCCAAGTAGCAAAATTGACGAATCAGTAACCTTCTGTACAGCTAACCCGACATCAAAGTCAGTTCCTTCTATCACTAGGCCTAGGCCTACTAGATTACTCACGATCAGTAGGCCTAGGCCTAGGTTTAGGTTCAGAGATTTTTATGGAAAATTGATATTGTATATATTGTTTAATAGATGAATATTTGCAACCCTCAATATATCTTGGGTTAGGGTAAGGTTTGACAATTGAAATTGACACCTTGAGGTAAAAATGCATTGAACCGTCGGAGAAATTTTTACATCCCTGAAACCCGGCAATAGTACCGGGAGGCTCTAGGCTGAATCAAGAAAATATAACAAGTTCGTTCAGAATCTAATGGCCCAATTACCCTTCATGGAACCATTGGGATCGAGCTTGTTTTACAGGATTTGGGTTGTTATTCCCATTTTGACAGAATACTGCAGTTTTGCCTCTTGGTCCTTTCCAACACAAACCTTACCGTAGCTAACCCTCATTAAAACAACAGAGTTGAATACCAGTAGGCCCTGATCATTTTTTTGGTGTTGTTTTTATATTTTTAATCAAGGTGTTGTAATTGTGGTTCAAGTACATTAATTTTACTCTTCTGTTTTGACCTACATGCGCTCGACGATGGTCACTATTGACTATGGCGCCATTGATTAGATGAGCGTAGCGGAGATTTTCACTCAAGTCTTACGGAGCTTTGTCTGTGCGTTTTTTTTTGTTTGTTTGTAAACACTGCACAGGTCGCAGGGTTTGACCGATCGACATGAGACTTTTTTTTTATATGCAAACTTATCCAACTTAGAACTGTATAGTTTTGAGGTCTAATCGGTTGGACCATTTTTGAGAAACATTATTTAGAAGTTTTTAAAAAACCCATAAGATTTGGCTGAGCGGAAAAAATTGAAAAATTAAATCTCTTCAATATGATTCAAATTTTCCACAAATGTGAACACAAGAATAATATACATGAATAAAAATTTGGTTTGATATTCGGACCAGCCGTTTTGGAGAAAATAATATAATACATGTATTTTATTCATCGAAAAGATAGAAATATTAGTGGAAAAATGTTGCATTGTCGAAGTCACGGCTTTCTAGATTCATTGACATCGGATGAAGTTCATTTCAAATGATCTAGGTTTGTAGAGTTTTCGATTATACTTTATATAGACATCTCGCTCATCGTACAACGCACATCCTGCGTTTGCCTAGTTTATAACATCATGAACTTCGAATTAATGTTATGTGACTTGTGCTGCCAAAAATCTTCTCATTCCAGTAATAGTGCCCTGTTCCTTTTCTCAGGTCGAAAGGCTCACCGTAACGGCATCAAGAAGCCCAAGCACTTCAGACACAGTTCAAACTTGGGTGTAAGTATGGCAGACGCCTTCTTGCCTCCCCAATTGAGGTTTCGCATGGCAAATACAGCAGCTATTTGAGTAGTGGGTACTAGATCGCATCTGACGATAACGGTACCAGACAGTTGTATATATTGATGATGTAACAGTGTCTACCATCATTTATAATGCTAGACACTTTCAGAGTTTCATACTGACCTGCACCCTAGTAGCTGCAGTTGGATGAAAAATTGACCATCAATTTTTTTTATAAATAGGATCAAATCGATTAGGCCTATTATCAGGAAAGTTTTTTTGGGGGGGGAAGTCATATTCTTCTCATTTGGAACGAGAAAACTGTTCTTGCGGCCCAATTCGTGATTTTGAAGTTCCGTGTGATGTCTGTCCGTAGCTGGGCCGTGTTCTTTGGCACTCTAGTTGCACTTCACCTTCTCTTTTAATTGTAGGCCTATTGAGTGTATACAAATTGTGTAGGTTCCTTTGTTCTAACAAGCTCATCTCGAACATTAGGTTATGACATGGGACGTACTATACAAAAGCTCTTGGTTATTTTACTGTGACACTGATCTGGGCCAATTGGTGTTTTATTTGAGTTTTTGATGTTTCCAAAAGATGTTGTTTATATCAATAAGGAAAAGTCCCGTGGAATTGTTGGTTTTGCATGTTCTTTGGGATGGGGAGGTGCTGGAGGGGGTGATTTCTGTCATTCACGTTAGTCGGGGAGGTTGGGAAAAATAACTCGAATAGGTGTGCTCAGTGTCAGTAATTTTACCAAGCTCTCTTATTTCCATTCATGCTTAATTGATAAATTTTACAGGTCGATGCTAAGTTTCTCCGTAACCAGCGATTTGCCAAGAAACACAACTTGAAGCCCGCAGCGCAAGTCAAGATGGCCGAATGTAGGAAAGCTCGAGCGCAAGTCAAGATGGCCGAATGTAGGATAGCTCGAGCGGCCAGGAGGAAGGCTTCCAAGAAGCCTTCCACGAAGCCTTCCACGGAGCTTTCCACGGAGCTTTCCACGAAGCCTTCCACGGAGCCTTCCACGGAGTAGCTGTTCATTACCATGTAAACAATTGATTCAATAAAAATTCAAAAATACAATAGGCTCATATTTCATTTTTTTTAAAACCTTTTTCAACAAAAAAGAAAACCTGTAATCACCAAATCCAAGATATTTCTTACAAGAAGTTCAGTAATATAGTCATACCGGTATCTGGAGATTGTTTTTTTTCTGTCAGCCCAGCTCAGAAACAATTTTTGGTAATTAGATGAGCGCAGCGAAGATTTTCATTCCATATACCGAAAAAATTTGGGCTTGGTTTTTATGTTTTTTGGTTTGTTTTGGTTTTTCCGGAAAAATTTGCGAAGTATGGAAAATTCCTACAAGAATAAGCCGGAGTCGAAATACTTGAAAACCTAAGATCCACTGAATGTAGCAACAACCATTGTACACATTTTCAGCGATTTATAGAACATTCGAATGTGTAATAACGAAGAAAACGCATTTTCAAAGTTCTTTTTTCCACATCAATGAAAGTAAATTGAAGGAACCACGACGTACTGATACCAACTTACTTCAGCATAATATAAAGAAGGTGTGCCGACTCCCATACTAATAATATGGCGGGCATTATTGTTTGCTTGCCGTCAGATCAGAGCCCAAATCCCCCATCTACCCTAGCGGACTCTCTTGTGAACTAGATGAGATTGAGTGGTTACGGTACCGGTGACATTATTGAACTTATAAAATCTATCATTTTCGTGAAAAACAAATGCTACCTATAACATAATAATTCCACTGAGCCGTGTATAGCATTGTTGTTTTATATAGTTCGATATAAAAGCAATAGTTGCGCGACAGGCAAATGTGCCCTAGATGACGGCGGAAATACTCCAATTGGAAGACAGAGTCTGCACACCTTCTTTATATTATGATGAAGTAAGTTGGTATCACTACATCGTGAAGGAACTATTAAATGTGAGCAACAAGTGTCACCAATAAATTAGAACGATTAAATTCTGTGATGGATATGAAGAAGGCACTGGTACCATTGTTGGGAAACCAAGGTCCAAATACCAACAGACAGCCGCAGTTTTTAAACCTTTGAAGTGATCCATGGCCTGAATACCCTATAGACGGGATATATTTGGGCTTTTGGAACCGGTTGACGGCATTTTGGGGTAGGAAGTGTCAGTTTGACTTTTCTGATAGATAATTTTGTGGGCTATTCGCTAAATAAAACTGACAAGCAAAATTTTGGCGTTTTGACCCTTTTTGGGGCGTAATTCACGACCATAAGGTAGTTATTTTAAATTCTTGGGAAAACTCTCATAACTATTGACGTAATCAACTTACAAGAAAAATAAACACACTGGGAGATGAAGACACTAATAAGGCACAATACTATGGATTCACATATTCATCTTTTCTCAAAATGGGCCCAAAATGAACCAAAAACGAGGGCCAAATGCGTTCACGAAATGTTTTGATCATTTATAACTTGCCATAACTCCGTAACTAAAAGAGGTACAGAATTACCACTCACCAGAAAACAGCATCCATGTGTTGTAAAGACGCTGACATGTCAACAATATCGATACAAGTATTAGTTATATAGAAAAATATTATTATATAAAATGATGTGTAAGTGAAATAATAGTTCCGCAATCGCCTAGCAGCAGTACGGACCGCCCATTCACTGTAAACGCTCGACGCTCATTGGCTCACAGTTATAACATTGGCTAAACGTGCGTTGAGACTGAGTTTGTAATTACGATCGAGAATTGGTTATACCATATTATATAAAACTTGAAACAACGTAAATAGTGTATTATCGTGAAATTTACTGCAGAGAAAATTCAAATAGTATAGCTTTTAATTGAATATTGATATAATCATGACTTTATAATTCTATAATGTTACATATTCTACGATATTTCATTACTTGTTCAAAGTGATAGCATAAAAAGCTTCATTTCTCTATGGTGATAGCTTGTTATCACATCCTGAGTCCGATTTTGAACAGTTGCTGTTCATCGTGCACGCCTCTTTAATTCTTTCACACTGACATTTATTGCATCTGCAACCGTTTTGCAGTTGCAGAAAACAAGCTCTGTTGCATAGGTGGGAGTGTCATTGTTTTTGCTACTAGAAGTTGATCTTTATCGCGTGTCCACCCTTATTCTTCTGGTGCAAGCTGGATGTAACCAGGAGTGCCCGTGTTGATCTAGATGGAAGCTTGTAGATGAGCCCTCTGGATGTGAAACTTGTTGGTGGCATCAGAGCGACCACCGTTGTTCATTTTACCGTCCATCAAGTATCTTTGAATTGACAATGGATAGAAAATATTGGATCATGCTATTTTTCAAAGCTATTTTGGTATAAATTTTTGTCTACATCTATTACTAGTTCTATCCCTATTTTTTTTCCCACTGTGACTGCCAGCAATTAAGGTTCAAAATTAATGTGTATAGTAATAACTCATTGGCCCATATGTGTGATCTGGATGTAAACAAATAAGTCCAAAAATATTGTTACATACATTTCTTATAGCTCAGATTAGCAACAATTCCAATTTTGTCTACTACTTTTAGTAATTACAAGTTCGTAGAATGTGTAGACGTCTCACCTGGCTTCATCAGTTGTCGTGATTTCATCGTTGACTTTATACAGCTTGTACAGCTTTATACAGCAATATTATACATGACTTCCCTCGATGTTTCCTGGCAAAACATGCACAGTGACGAGCGAAATGCATCTTCGGACGAGTGTCGAGTAATTCTCTTCGGTAACGTATTCAAATTGATATCACATACGCTTGTGGATTTTTTGGAGCCACCTTGACCGGTAATTTCATTTTCGAATTTCATGATCAAGCGGCTGAGTAGTGTTTTGCTCGTGAAATATTCGTGACATTTTCTGTGCCACACAATACGATGTGAATTTGTTGATGAAAATGCGGCTTCACATCTTTCAACACTTTCTCTAAAATCAATGTCCAAGTATTTCCTTCTCGTATTTACAGCATTAGTCAAGGAAATTAGACCTTTCTCTGTAAACGAAAGTGTTGAGAGTCATCACGTCATCACCACCCTTAAGGTCACATTTTTGGTAAAGGACACAATTCCCAAAAACTATATGAATTTCTCTTTGTCTCTTCGAGTTCAAGCCACCACTATTATATGACATATACAAGCTATTAAAATGTACACAGTGTTGTCATTGTAATTCCTTACTAACTAAATGTCTGCTATAGAAATATCAATATAATATTCACACGTCACAATCTGTACAAGTTCACAACAATATAACAACAATAACTCTATAACACGATACTTATTTTGGACAAAATCTCTCATTTAGTGCTCGTAGTTACTTCACACTCAATATCTAGCTACTAGTAACTGTTAAATATGACTTTTGAAAAACATGTTTGCACCTCTGAATACACAACAAAACTGAAATTTACCACCTCTGTGCCAAACCCAAGCGTAAAAATATAGATGACTTCGCTACCTATAACTATGGGCAAAAACAGATAACTCGACTTTCACATATGTATGCACATTGTTTCCTAGAAAATGCCACTTGAAGACTTAATCCCCAGTCAGACAATACAGGTGCAGATGGAAAAACGCATTTGGAAATAGAAGCCCTCAAATATTTTGTATTTATGTATTAATATTTTGTATTTACGTAGCAAAAACATGAAATCAATTGTATTGTCAAAGTCAGATTCTCCCCACAAAATCAACTTCGGCCAATTTTACTATAAAAACATCGTTACATGCACTTATGCCATGCAAAATGCGTGCATGTGTACCTGAGCATCAATAACAAATCCAAATTTGCAGTTCGTTGCAATAATATATACTTGGAGATTGACTCTCGGATTCAGGTGCATTTAATCAAAAACCCATCTTTTGAGAACCATCCATTAAAACGTCAAACAAAAATGATATTCTGCATGAACAACCTTGTACTGGTTATTATATCACAGGCCTATTGTCATAGTGAATAGATAAGTCCAAATGGCAATTAATGTAGTACTAATTCAAATTCGTCGGGTTCAATACAAAGTTATAATATCAGCATTCAATTGAACAATTATCTATATCGTTTGGATTTTTCTCTGCTGTAACATTTTACGGCAATACACTATCTACATTGAATAATGTCTTATATTATTGTACAAAATATTCCCGTTTATTTAAAAACGTAAGGTCCCAGCGCGCGTGTGACAATCTCACGGCTGGGAGCCAATCAGCGTGGAGAGTTACAGCGAATGGGCGGTCCGTTCTGCTGCTGTGCGATCGCAGTACTATTTTCTCATTCACACATTATTTTGAACATAATTTTTTCCGACGAAAGTAATGTTTGTATTGATACAGATTAAATGTCTTCGTCTTCTTAACACGTGGGTGCTGCTTTCTGGAAAGTGCCAAGATTCTTACTTTCTTAGTTACGGAGTAACGGCAAGTTATAAATGATCAAAATATTTCGGAAATACGTTTGGCCCTCTTTTTTGGTTCATGTTGGGCCCATTTTGAGAAACGATGAAAATGTGAATCTATAGTATTGTGCCTTATGAGTGTCGTCGTCTACCAGTGTGTTTAATTTTCTTGTGAGTTGATTACATCGAGAGTTATGTCATGGAGTGGAACTAATCAACATAATTATTCTAAATCTATTAACTTATAGAACACCCTATACTATTTCCAATAGATGATCTGTTATTCAATATGTTATTCAGAACATCTATAGGATATAGAATGAAGGTCACTTCAAACTCTTACTTTTATTTCACTACAAACTTTCTTATTTTGGTTATTTAACTTATTTTAGAATTCAATATAAAAGGAACCATAAGTTCAGTCAGGCGAGTTAGTTGGAGTTAGTTGGAGTCAGTTGGATTTAGTCGGAGACCGTTCGATCGGGTCAATAATTACATCAAAGTGCGGATTCGGGCTTATAAAAAGTGTTTTCTTCAAATACCTCCACGGCGACACCTCACAACATCAATCATGTAAGTCCACAATAATCAAATTACCATACTGAATAAACATTATATTTTATATTTGGAAATTGTCTTACTTCTTGTAACCAATCTTCACAGATCGGCTAACCTATGTCCTTCCTTTAAATTATCTGACTATCCATAATCATGTCAATTCAATAAAAGTAATGTTGTATTACTATTAAATAAATGTCCTTTATGATGGACTGGTGACAGCGCTATTAAAATAATTATGGGAATTATGGATAAACAAACACCGTAAACTTCCACCCCATAACAGTTATGAGAGTTTTCCCAAGAATTAATAAAACTTCCTCATGGGCGTGAATTTTGCCCAAAAAAGGGTCAAAACGCCAAAATTTTGCTTGTCAGTTTTATTTATCAAATAGCCCACAAAAATGTCTATTATAAAAGTCAAACTGACACTTCCTACCCCAAAACGCCGTCAACTTCTAAACTAAGCACTTTTTCGAGCTTTCATTTCTGGTCTACTATGTTTATGTATATTGAGCTGACCAAATGTTCCTAATTCTACATTTCCATACTTCTAAGCTCATCTCACAATGCATATAAGGCGTTTTCCTAGTTATTCAACATTCCATTGCTTATTAATTGGCAGAGAGAATACTCGGCGACTATGTAATTGATATTTATTTTGTCATTTGATTATTTACAATGCCTGAAATAATACTAATGTATAAAAACAGTAGGCCTATAAATTATCAAGTTGATATTATGATGAATAAAAATCGGGAGGAACCAATACAAATTACATACCTCATCAATTGAATAAGAAATGTGTATTGATGGGCATGGCTGTTTTATTTCTTGGCCATCTAGGTATATACGTGTGGGAATTGGAAGGAGATTCCCAAATCCCACCCAAGTGTGATGTGGCGTCACCTGGCAGGGTATCACTACGATAGAATATTGATCAATTGACCTGCATTCCAAAGTGGATTTTGTCAACTAGGTGTGTAAAGAAAAGATCAGGAAATGAAGATTCCACAATTGAAAAACATAATTTGAATTACGAAACCGAAAGACCAACGCATTTTACTGTATGAGGGGAAAAAATACTTCCAATTATGATTTATATATGTGGTAGGCCTATTTTGACTCAACTCTTAACTGCAACATTTTCAGCAAAATCCACTTTGAAAGAAATGGAGGATATAACCATAGTCGGAACTCCCGACTCTTCTGCTAGATGTACAGCGGGTACATGACAGAGAGAGGTAAACAAGTGACCTCATCAGCACCTAATTAGGATTTAGGACACAGCTCTAGAGCCTAGTAGTGTAAAACCATTCACTCAGTTGAAATGGATTTTAAAAAGTATGATTTTCTTTCCCACTTACATATGAAGCACACGAAAATCTGATGGTTAAAAAATGATGAAATACGTATTTTTGTATGTAAAATATGTGTGTATAAAAAATAAAAATGGTATCACTTTAGCTCTTTACTACTATTAATAAGAAATTAATGACGAGTTATCCCGAAATGTGTAAATCCAAATTAAATTTCAGGGTACAGGGTACGAGATTCTATGGTGATCATTTTTCCAAACAAGGTTCATTGATTTATACCAAAAAAAAAGGCATGCCCACCAAAATGTACTAAGTGCCAACAATATTTCATTCAACAATCTTTTCCGATGTTGTTCTTATGCAATTTTATCACACTGATTGAATTGACAAATCAAGAAACAACAAACCAAAATATTGCAAAAAATTTGACAAGTCTGTCGAGGGTTTCAGTCTTGGAATTTATACACAAAACTGAATAGGCTACTTCCACAAAAGCCTCAACTTAATTGCGGTACCTGATTTTTAAATTTATCCATACTTGAAAGTCACACTTTTAGGCCATTTGAAATATGCATTTGGTATATTTATATGATGCACGGTGCCTGTAAGCCTCTATTGAAAATCATCTTGTAACAATGCTAGTTACGTACACGTTTACACAAGTCCATTTAAAAACAGTTACTATTAATTACTAATTTGCTAAGGCTTCAAAATTGTTTACCTATTCTATTTAAAAATTTGACATAACAAACTTTAAATTGTACATTCTAAATTGAGCTAGGGGGATTTTTGTGCCGACATTCTCTTCTTTCCACATTAAATAATCACTTTCTATACTAAGTACCGGGTAATCTATCGAGCCTTGGTCTCATGCTGTACACGACCTGCGAGATCTTCGAGTCCGTAAACGATTATCACTACCCTACATTAACATTGGGTTTATTCACACAAAAACGTGCAAAACAGTCGTCAACGAATATAACAAACACCAATCACCATTATGTGTGTATAGCTGTGGTAATTGTAAGGTATAATGGTTTTTCGGAGCGAGATTTACCAGAAACAACTAGATCCATCAACAAACGTTGAAAGTTTGAAGCTGCGATGAGTTTTTGTACAATTTCAAAAGGTTTTAGAATTATCTAGTTGGTAGACAACCTTCTGTAGGCACAAGCATTTACAAAATATAATATTAATACATAACGATTATCGCATGTCAATTACAACAAGCATGTTTGATAAGGCAAGGGAGTAGATAGATTTAGCAAAATGTAACTTTTTTATGGTATCGGATATATAAATTCTAATACGAGAAAACATCAGTATTTTAATAGAGTGAAACCTCTATCCATCGGTTTTCAAGAGACCAGGAAAATGAAACCATCCATGCAGGAAAACAACCAATCCAGGAAAATTAAACACTGATTATATCTAGGACAATAGCTAATGCCAATAGCTAAGATAGCTATTGTCCTAGATTATATGTGAGTGGGGTGGGACAAAATACAAGCAGGAAAACGATGGATCCGGGAATGATGCTCAAAGGTTTCACTAAACCTTCAAGATCATACTAGTTGTAACAATTTAACTGTCAAGCATACACCTAAAAAAAAATTATAGCTGTATTTATGCTTGACAATTACCGTATGCAATGAGTTAAATAATTTTCATGCATACCATCTCAAAGGTAATGAAAATATCTGTGTTTCCTCCATTTAGAATTTTGATATCTCATACCGTTCAAAAGTTATCACCAGAAAACTTATATTTTGCTAAATCGACTCCTACACACTCATAATGCTCGTCATGTTTTCATAAATTAGAAGAAAGTACGCACGAGTTATGTGAGGTCAAAGTAGTTGTCAAGTTTCAAAGTTTGGGGAGGAGCCATACTTCTCATTTTTGCTATCGCTGACAAAGATTTAGTCTTTTTAAATGCAACGCCCTTGAGAGGTTTCGGGAACGAATCATATTTGGAATGCCCACCAAGGCCATCGTAAGATTCTTCAGAAACGTTGGCAGCCGACACTGAGGGATGGGCAGACCGCGCGTGTTTGAAAATACTAAACTTATTGGCGGGCACGTGGAAGTTACTCGTTTGCGACGTTTTCAGGGGCGGCAATGCAACGCTGCTGGCTTTGAGCTTGAGGTGCGGCGAAGGTGTGAACAACACGCTGTCCTGAAACTGGCGACACTCGGGAGGTCTCAAAGGGGTGAAAGATTCGCTCGTCGGATTGGTTAGTCGAGGCCTTTTGAGTTCCTCGGGGGCGGGGCTCTCTCTGATCAGGCGACGTAGCGCTTTGTCGCGTGGGTTGCCGTCCGATGGAGACATGATTGCTTTCTCCAACTCTTCGATCTTTCGCTGGAGAGACTTCTTCGTTTCTTCCAGATGACTCAAGTCTCCTTCCAACTGCTTATTAGTTGTTGTTAATCCATTTACTTGACTTCGTAAAAGATCTTTTTCGGAGTTAATTCTTCTTAAATCTAATTCAGTTTGTCGAAGTGTGTCTCTTAGCTCCTTTCGTTTTTCTGTTATGACCTTCATCTCTCTGTAAACATGCACAAAATTATGTCTAGCTTCCAGTTCAATAATCTGGCCATCAAACATAAACCTGCACATATCCAAATTCATTAGATCATTTCTTTCATTGTAGGTCGAGAGCAACAGTAAGACGCTTGGGTTCTACTCAAGCAAAAATTCTGAAAGCAATTGAATTACAAGAAGCAAAAAACAAAATATTGCCACACGCCTACATAAAGGTTGTTAGAATACTACTAAGTTGTCTGAATGAGCATACGTTCAGTATCTTGGTGAGCCGCAAGCAGATGGCGGCTAATATGGCACGAATTTGGACCTACTGTAACTCATCAATAAATCAACAAAAAATCACTGAGCAAAATTTGAATTGCCATGCAATAAACCTATAGGAGCAAAATGACCTAGCTGAACCTCACCAAAGAATTTCACCATTCAATTCAATAAACCTGTAATTGATAATGGAAACCAACAGATGGCGTGACGAAGCAGCGGAATCACTTGGACTTACGGAATGTTCCTAACTGAAAAGGTCTGATCGATACTATCTTTGTCAACAATATATATATATATATATATATATATATATATATATATATATATATATATATATATATATATAAATATATATATATATATATATTTATTGAATAAAAGTCTGTATTATACACATAAGATTGTTTAAAAAACACAGAATAAAAATCAATTAATTAAAATATCTGAAAATCTGAATTTTCCACCCCATTTTCCACAAATATTACACCCACCCCTTGGGTCTAAACCACTATCCAGTTGAAAATGTATTTTATCCTGGAAATCTATACTTCACACATACTGTAATGTATAATGCACAAAATATAACAGAACTGGAAACATTGAAATTCTCCTTCAATAGTTGACTCACTTTTTAAGAATAGAAACATATGTCGCTAGACTTCGAACAGAGTCGGTCGAGACAGTGTGGTTTTTCAAGAGTTCATCAACGTCGCCAGATGTTCCACGAACAATTGTGTCAACACTGAAACAACAAAAGATATTACAGTATGTATATGCACTTCAAAAACAATTGCACTATTAACAGGGTTGGTTGATACTTGATGCAAAAACTTGTATGGGCTATCATTGACATTACAGTACATCGATAATTAATGGTAATGTATCGACATTTTTCATTCTGTTTGATAATCGTACAGGCCTAGAATGTATACATAATTATCTACATAAAAGGCTACGCGCGTCTGTCTGTCTGTCTGTAAGATGGTGGCGATCGCGGGGCAGGGAGGTGGGGGGGGGGGGGGGGGGGGGCAGGGGGGGTGGAAGATGAGGGAGGCATGGATGACGGGCGGAGAAGGGAGGGAGAGGAGAGAGGCGCACCGCCCTGATCGTTGACACTTTGTTGTGCGTAAATCACTTCACACTTCGCTTGAAGATAAACACGTGACAGTTAGACAATAGTAGTCGCGGGGCTACGGCTAGTTAAATATAGTATTGGAATTCGGAATTTTCAATTTATGTTCGTCGCTACAATAGCATATTACCCACAGCTGCGTCAGTAGTTACTTTTCATATAAAAAATGTATGTATACAGGTGAGATAAATAGGGTTGACCGACTAACGTCTTACCATCATGTTACCGGTACCTAAAATAGACCCTATTTTATCAGCAATACAGTAGCCTAACTTAACGAGTTTTACATTCCATTTGTATAGGCCTACCCAAGTTGAATAAATAAATAGATTGTGGTAATTAATTCAAATATAGTTTAAAAACAGCATTTTTTCAAGCCAGGGGTGTAGTTATTTACTACCCCTTGAAAGCCCGAGCTTTTCTAACAATAATTTTCTGAAGATTTCTATCAACAGTGCTATGCTGGGACAGTGTGGGAGATGACCACTGTTAGTACAGTATTTATTCATTATAGGTCTATACTTTAAATAGACCCTTTCAAGAATTCAATGCGCAGGCGCTTACCGCCTTCTAGAGGCCGCAACCTCTGGTATTGCATTACAAAATAGTGATAAAAACTCGGTCTGCTTATCCACAGGGTTAAAGGCAAAACTTTGAGATATATGACTTGCATTATGTCTATCTCTAATCTTACTCATTTGACAATAGACTAGGCCTATGGTTGAAACTTCTCAAGTATTCCGAGTAAATCCGTTCACCGTAACGCACATTAATATAAATAATTCGTACGCAACAGCTTAGTTAGCATCGAATTTCAAACACGCGTAGGCCTACTAACATCACGCTTTGCCTCTAACGTCTCCGCTAGACCCCTTTCTCTCAAAAGGGTCTACTAAACATCAGAACAACATTGCAGTCTTTACTCCGGCCCTAAAGTTAGAAAAGTTGCTTACTTTTGGAGTGTTTGTAGTTGATTCCGGAGTCGTTTTGCCTCGTTTTTAACTTGTTCGACAATCTGACTTTCACCTTGGAAAAACTTCACTTGCTGCTTCAGAGCACTGGCCGTTGAATGTTGAGTACTAATTTTTTCTTCAAGTGATTTCACTTCTTCTATTAAACCTCGTTTCTGCTTGACCAAAGTCGTATTCTCTTCGCGCACGTTCTTAATGTCTGTGCTTTTCAGACGCACCTCAAAAGTTAGCGAATCAATTTTATTTTGTAAAGAGCTTGAGTCTTCTGTTCCATCACTGTTGTTTGCTATGTTGAAGTAGACTCGGTGGATAGTTTTCTCCGTCGTTTTAGCCCGACATTGAGGACATGACTTTGATCTGTAACAATAATTCATTTTCTGTTAAATTAGTGCTTGCAGAAGCGTAAGCCATAACAGAAGAGTTGTGAAATACCAAGGAGATAAGAAACTTGAATCCTTTCAACTTATGTGTTATAGGCCTAGAATTCACTCACACATCAATATGATATTTGTTAAAGTACAAGTAGGCCTGCAGTGAAATTGTTTTACAAGAAACCAGGGAAATAAAACCATTTATGTAAGTTATGCAGGAAAACAATACATTCGGGCAAATTTTACTTCGGTTATGGCCGGAAGTAGGTTAGGGAGATCTAAATGACAAGGTGGGAAATCAGTGGATCCAGGAACCCACTTGTAGTTAACTTGTAGTCTGCTGCCAACTTGGCAGCAACTTGCTGTGCAACAACTTATATCCCCATTTTGTCTCATTACTTATTTATTTCAGGAAAATGTACCCGTATCTGTTTCGAAAATGGCTTGGAAATCTGATTTGGATATTTTCAAGAATCTAATAATATTTAGAAAAGTTTGAGAGGAAAGTTCACCTCAGTTGTTTAATACTGTGAAGCCTCTATGGTGCATAGCTTCACAATACACCCTATTAAACAACTGAGGTGAACTATCCTCTCAGACTTTTACAAACATTATTAGATTCTTGAAGGTATCCAAATCAGATTTCCAAGCCATTTTCAAAACATATACGGGTATATTTTCATGAAATAAGCAAGGAATGAGAAAAAATGGGGATGTAAGTTGTTGCGGACGCCAACTTGGCTTATGCCTACACCTAAAGAGTCTATTAAAAGAACTAGACTGGGAAGCCAGCTGCCTTACTGCAAAATTGCAGTGAGGCAGCAGGCTTATTTGTAAGTAGCAAATTTGCTACCGGTACTTAAAATTACATCCCTATACGCCTCGGTTCATTCAAGAGACTAGTACTGTGATTTGTATTAATTACTACTAGGAAAACGCCATATGTGCGTTGTTAGACGAGCAAATAGTAATAGTATGAATGAGTAAAAATGGGTAAAAACTGCTTCGAGTCATACCAATTTAGCACATTTCATGTTTTTTCTTCAAAATGGCTGACCCGATCAAGCTGAAATTTTTTAGAAATGAGTATCAAAATGTAATTCAACTTCACACAAAATTTCATCTTTTTGGAAAATAAAAATATTTTCTTTTTTTTTCCGCCATGTTATTCTAATGGGTATTCTTGAAATTTCTAAAATTCATAAAAAAAAAAGTTACCACCTGATAATGCCACGAAACTATACAGATCTAAGTTAGATGAGGAACCATATTGAAAAATAGTTTGAAGTTGATAGCTGTAGCCGTTTGACCTGTGGTGAACCAACAAAAAAAACATAAAAAAAAAAAAAACGAACACCAATTTTTTTCAGTATGTCAAATTGAATCCTCGCTAAAGCTCGTCTAAAAAGAGTGAAATACTATAATTGCATTCCAGAATTAGGCGCGCAGCTAGCGCTGGATTAGCATTGTCGAAATGGCGTTCCAATTTCTAGGGGCAATTTCCGCTAGAATCTAGAAAATCGTTACCGAATCTAGCCTGCTAAGTCCGCTGACATAGCTCATCTAGCGGTAAAAAAGGTTGCTAACTTGCTAGTTCAGCCATAATTTTGAGCGCTCATGGGGTCGCTTGATATGGTCGAGCTACAAATTGAGTATTGAAATAATGTCAATAACTGTGGAGAAAGTACTGCAGATAAATAATCATGGTGTAACAATTAAATAATGGTGAGTATAAATATTTAAATATAATGAGTAAATAATTGGAGCAAAAAATTAGACTTTGCGGTTATAGAAGATGACCAAAAAGTTATTGAAAATATACAATTCTATTGGCAAAAAGAGTAAAAACTTCGTCATCCTCTTCTGATCTACTGGAGGAGGAATCAAAAGAAATGCCTGCATTTAATACAATTGCTGCAGCTCCCAATACGATTTGATCTTCCGCCATGACTTTTACAGCTACCGGTAGTTGCAAAAGATGCTCGTGGTCGTTCCAGAATTGCAAGCTAGCTGAAGTAGCCGTGACGTATGCTGGGCCAACTTAGCGCTTGATTCTGGCACGCCACCTATGCCACCATGTTTAGTATTTATGTTTTCTTATTGTTGTTAGCAAAAATACTATCCCTGCTTAGGAGGTGGGCTGCGAAGTTGTTGCAATGTAGGAGACCGTGACTTTGTTTCATAGTGTTGCCATAGTAACTAGCTATTTAAAACATAGCCATTTTAGTAAACATTAACCAATCACAGTCCTAGTCTCTTGGAGCTAGTTATGCCATAGCTGAAGCTGCCATAGATACAGTAGTCTCTAGATAGGCAATGCCATATGACAGAACCTTCATCAACAATCATAAAGTTGGCTGATCACAGCGCTCCAACACTGCACACAGTCCAACAGTCAAACTCGCAACAGTGCTTTAGCAGATAGCATTTTCTTGGTGATAACAGCACTCCTAGAAGGGTTACCAGGCGTAACACTACCATGGTCTGTTAGTTTGTTTAACCAGGGCTCTGCCACTGTATCCCTTAATGATATTATTTACTCAATGGCTATGTCTACAACGTTATTTCAAGAAGCAGTTGCTAGATACGAGCCTTAGGCCATAAATCCTGTACGTTGTAATTGTTGTAAGTGATCTTTTATAACCTGTTGTCTTCAATTTTCTATTCATGAATATGTAGGAGAGTAACATTTACGTAATTGTATTTCATATCTATCAAGAATTACACTACGGTATCGTACTTTTCTCTCTAATGTTGCTTCACCAACAGCTAGGGTATAGGGCATATGGGGGTACGAATGCTGGGGGATTATAATGAAACGACGAAGTGATCTGGAAGGAGGAAGGAGATTCACAAAAAACTATATGCCTTATGCGGGACACGAACCCACACCTGACCCAAGTTCAGTATCGAATATAGTATGCCTACGTTAGTTGACCGAGGGCCGGCTGTTACTTTATTAAATACCACCATTGAGTTAATAAATGACGCCAAAACATAAATTTTACTCTGCTATCTATTCATAAATAGGAAACTGAAGATACGTCAGTTACGTTAATTGATCACTGACAATCACCACATACAGGAATCATGCCCCTAGTCATTGAGTTTGTAATGTTACTAACATTACAAACTCAATGCCCTAGTTTCTGAATAATAGTAGGGTTTGGGCTTGGGGCTCCTATGAAAGAAAACCGGTCATATGCCTACCTTTCAAGCCAATGTGTAACACACACAAAGTGAAACAAATGTCCGCAGGGTGTAATTGACACCTCATCACAAGGAGCGAACAGATCACTGCAAATAACGCAATTCACAAGCATTGTTCCGTGTCTTGTCAACAAATCAGTAGATAGGTCAAGGTACAATCACTTTCAAAATAAGGACCTAGGCACAATAGGCCCTACCACCATTGACAATCTCAATGCTACCACTCTCAGGGAGATTAATGGTGACACCAATGGTGACACAGTGCTAATAGAATCTAGATACCAGTTTTGACCTTTTGTATTATGGGACTTATAGCTACCTCCTAGGCATGCAAAAGATGCCAAGGGCTCCAAGTATGAGGTCTAGGGCTCTAGCATTCAAGGGCTCTAGGCTAAGGCATAGGCCTACTCAACGGTCAAGGCATCAAGTATAATGGCTAAGGCATTCAACAAATTCAATGGCCTATAGACATTGAGTTTGTAATGTTACAAACTCAATGCTATAGATGTTGAAGTGAGGTTATGTAGATTATTGTTTTCGTCTCGACCTCAGCAATAGCCAAGTTCTTATAATATACGAAACACTAAATTCTGAAATAGTAAAGTGACTAATACTTAAAAACTATAATAAGTAGGCCTAGCCAGATCTACTATCAACACTCTCAATCAAAAAACCGAAATCTATTCCAAAACGTCCTGGCCTAGGCCTAAACAGGCGCGCAGCGCGCCACTTTTTACTTCCAGTTACTACCGTTACAGATGAGTACAGATTAGCGGGTGATTGGCGGGAAACTGAATCCATATCCATAACCCCTTTGCCATAACCGATCCGTATTCGTTGTTATGTGGTGATACATGATGTTTAAGGTTAGTCTTAATAGAGCAGGGCATGAACCCTAAAATTACAATCTCCTTATCCATGTGACACAAACCTTACCCCAACCTAACCTAGGGTGACCATATTCAAAAAATTAAAATCCGTGACAACACCAAGACGTGGGAATTTGGTGGGATTTGTAGTCTTCTACTAATATTTTATGTTTTTTCTAATCATATAAAATCGAGTTTTTTTTCTATAAAGTAATTGCATATAACTGTATTCTGTGAGGATGTAGGCCACACATGTTAATGATAGAAAGATAGGTAGGTAGGCCTATGTGGATTTGATGTGTAATTTAAAAATTGATTCATCAAATCTATGACTAACAGTAACGTAGCGTACGTTATTCTTAGTAATAGAACAAATATTAGCAGTTTTTAAAAACAAAACAAAAATGAATCATGAGAAGATGAATTTTAGAGTATGAAAAATACCCAGTTATTTATATTTCTTTCGTTAAAAAAAAAAACGGTACATATCTTGTTGGTCCCGAGAACATTTCTCGGGACGTCGGAACAGGAAGCTCAAAACAAGGACAATCCTAGTAAAGCCTGGACGTCTGGGCGCCCTAACCTATCCCTGACCAACACTAAAACAACTTGAAAACCTATGTACCTAAATCAAAAATGACCAAACATTTTTAAATTGGGCATATTACTATTAGGCTGAGACTTTGAGCAAAGATGGTAAAATGGGTAAATATAAAGTAAGCCGTGCCAAGATTTGAGATGAGAAATGTTTGATCTTTAAAATTACGGTCATGATGTTCAATCCACACAAACCTTACCCTGCCTAACCATAATCATAATGAAAAACCTCTAAAAACCTGAGTATTGGTTCAACATAACCCTATAAGAGATCGACACAGCTTAGGCCTTTAACAGGTAGGCCTTTTGCACCACAAATAAAGAGAGAGGTATACACAAAGACCTTATTATATAATCTACGGTTGGGTATACATATTGTATGGGTTCAAGTTCGACAATATATTTTTTGCAGTAATTTGACGTCAGTCCAAAATAGTAGTAATGGGTGAACAACATGTAGAACTGGGAAAATTATGGAAATTAATTTGTCAATTACTGCTAGTTACTAAAATTGATACTAAGAATATTACTAAAAATTGTAAAAATTAAAAAACCAAGAATGTCCTCTGTTTCAGTAAAAACTTATATTGATCTACAAAATAAAAGAAATGATTCGCTTTACAGCTAATGACTCGCTCGAAAGGTAATCAATGACAATATTTACGAAACTTATTTTTACAAAATAATTGTTTATTTTAATTTAGAAACTGTATGATTAAACCTGATTGTATTATTGAACTCGTGTAATTTAATTTGCCAAGTTGGTGGGGTAGTCCAGCAATAATCATCAATAAAAATCAATCATGTAGGCCTATGTTTTTGTTGCTTAGGCCTACAATGTTTTGAATGATTTGTAAGGTTACTATCATCACAGCATTGGTTGTCGCAATTTTCAGAGTGCATTAACTTGAACCAATGGGAAATTATATCACAAAATATTCAGTTTAGGGCAATATGACACCAAAGGGGGGGCCCCCCCCTTGCGATTTACTTGTGATTTACATTAATATGCAACAATTTGAAAATCCAAGTTTGACTTTTTTGGGGGGATATCAAGGGAAGCAAAAAAACATTTTTTTTTTTTTTCCAATAGCACATGAGAAAAAAAATACGTTTGAGATTTGCAAGCTTTTCAAAAAAATAGTGAAGCTACTACCCTTGGTTAAATTCAAGATGCATTGAGGGTTGCGTTGGTTCACCGTGTTCAGATGGTGTCTCAACTTAAACCAGAAATGCGTTCCATTTCCTGATCTCTTATCTTAGAACACCCGATCGCTTCTCTACCTAGTATTGTTTTGTAGGAACTTAATGTCATGCCTTCTATATAGGCCTACCTCAAATATTTGCATCTAAGTCGCAGTACAGTATGCCATCCAAGATGCGGTGGAAGTAAACAACTGCGCTAGGCTTATGAAAAGGGATATTAACTGGTAATGCAATTAAATGAAATGTGAATACTTATTTGTTTGTGGCATGTGGATTTCTCACACGAATTCGATTACATCAACAAATCGTCCAGATGTAAGTTACTTGCAATATAGTTTGCGTTATTATGAATAATTATTATGAATTACTTCACAGTTTTAATAATGCTCAATTTAACCTCACTATCTCATTTTTAATTCATATAAGAAACTGTTTCAGATAACTGAGCAAACAGTAAACGTCATTTTGCATGTATTTGTAAACAAAATTGGTTCCTTCTATCACTACTCACTACGCATAATCGGTTGTTCTAACAATTTGGATGTTAAATTGGTACATATTTTCAACATGGGAGGGATAGGAAGAAAATTCACCATATCGAGGCCGGCGAACCAACGCAACCCTCAATGCATCTTGGTTGAATTCTTGTGGAATGAACCCTAGACACCACCAGGTACATAGTTCATACTTTATCAAGATAATTCATTTTTTTTTCGGTTATCTAAAATACTCACTGAGGATTCTGCCAGCAAGAATGTTTAGTATTTCATTAGAAAACGTAAAAGTTGTTCATTTTTCTTTACCCTAATTCTGTATTAGATACACTGCATATTTCAGTTATTAACACACTGGTAAAATTGAATTGATATCTGAAGATTTACAGCCAAGAGAATTTGGACATGGGAATTTGAGCGCTCTTTACACTTCAACTGAATAGGGGATACCCTGGATTATATCTATTTTAACGATCGACAGGTAACAGCGACCAACCAACCAGATATATACTAATGACCAAAAAAGTGCTGTTACCGCAGTACAAATTACACACATTTCTTCGATGTTCGCCTCCTACGTTTCACTTCAATTCTATACATTTTATAATCTTTTCAAGCATAAAAACAAGAGAACAAAAATAAATTTTCACGTAATTTTTTGCTCAGCATTTTTATACGTCTACATTAAAGTACTCTTTGTAGAACATATTTTGCACAAATCAGAAAAAGTAGTACATTAGGGAAACAAGTAAAAGTTGAAGAAGATAATAATCCAATTTACAATATAATTTCAACTTCAATCACCAAACAAACCTAAAAGATCCAACAATTCACCCCTATGTCGCTTCAGGAATAAGCATGTGTTGCTCACATATATAGCTATAATCCAAGGGGATACATACTATGTACATAATAACAATACAGTCAATTTGTAAACCAAAAATGTATATTTTTTAAATTATTTCAATTTAAACCACTTTTTGTTGCACAAAAGTACATCTTAAATCCAGTTGATCACATGATAATTGCTATTGATAACAGTAATCAAAAGATTGTTTGCTCTAAGCAAGATTATGTTAAATAGATAAAAGATTTATTGCAGGAGTTACACCCTACAGTTCAATAATTTCATACCGGTATAAAGTAGTACTCAAATTTCAATTATCGTTCTTCTAGAGTCACCGTTTCCTGGGGGTATAATTTCAGTTCTTGTAGTGAAAGATTAGGGTCCAGTGTTGTTAGCTGGAAAAAAAAGATAAGCAATATTCATTTAATATTTCAATTATAAATGGCTTGGTGTGCACAGGAAAATTGCCTGAGGCAAGACATATTAATAGTACTGTAGACCCTTACAGGAAGTCAATGTGCAGGCGCTGACTGCCTGCTATTACCACCTTCTAATGGCTGAGTTAGAAGGTATTGCATTCTGGTAGTTTAGCAGTGTTTAAAAAGTCAGTCTGTCACTTACTCTGACAGTGTGTAAATCACTTAGAATATAGTGGAAACTGCCAACGTACTACAGGTAAATAAGTTCACTGGAACGGAAAATAATATAAATAATTCATACTAAATAGTAGCACAGGATTCTCAAACCCGCGTATGAACATTCCGTTTTACTTCAAATGTAACTGCTAGATGGTTCTTTCATTTTCAAAAAGGTCTACTGGGTGAAAGGGAGAGCCCAGCAGCTTACCATAGCTCGTCATGGAGAGCCAGTTGACAGAACGCATGTATACGTACAAAAACACAAGAAATTCAAAGATTTGACGTTTCGTCTACTGCCTTGCTCACTATTACTTCATCTCTACGAACGCAGTGGATGAAACATGAATTTAATAGCTTAAATAGTGTAAATATACATGTTCCATCAAAAGGCCTACCACAACAAGTTGCTCGACTCATATCTCAAGGTAAGCTGCTGGTCTCTCCCTTTGCAACACAAATTATGAGAATCATTGAGACATATTTTGGGTCATCCTGTAAGGAATCACTCAATTTTCAGACCATTAGGTGCTCATGGAATTTAGATTTCTTTATTGTTTCATGCTTATTGATAACCATGCCCTTAGCTCAGAAATACTGGCCTTAAAGATTTCTGCGTATTATTTTAAAGATATGGAGCATCAAAGTTTGGCTCTGAGGTCAAATATAGCTTTATTCAGCATCTGCAGTAATTGTTGGTTAAGGTTTGGTCGCTAATTGTTTATATATTACTTACATCTCTTCTCGGCCAGCTAGAAATGACTTTGAACTCATCTGGAGGATAGCCTTGCACCACGAGAAAGTTCAATAAAATCTAAACAGAAGAAAATATACCAATTATTACCACTTAATGAAACTACAGTGAGACATCTATCCATTGTTCATCAAGGGTTCAGGAAAAAAGAATCATCCATACAGGAAAACAATATGCTGCATCCAGGTGAATTCATCATTGGTCATAACTCAAGAATATGGGAATTGGCTGAGACAAAATGAATGATAGAAGCGGGAAAACAATGGATCCGGCAACGATGAATCGAGGTTTCACTGGTTTAATTGGTTGAGCAAAGCAAGTTTGCAGATAAATGGAAGTATTTTTCTTCTTCCTGCTCCATGGGTCAGATGAAAGCTAAAATTTTGACGAAACTTGCCATATACTGTACTTATACATGTCATCATCCAACTTGATACTGATACTGTATAGTTTTGGGGTGCAATCGGTTGAACCAATTTTGAGGAAAATTATTTTGAAATTCTGAAAATGTCCTCAATAATAACTAACTCAGGAGAAAATTTGGATTTTTAAAATTTGGACAGGCCTGTATTCAAATGTTCACAGAATTTTAGCACAGGAATAATACACCTAATTCCACATAAATCGGAACAGTCATTATGGAGAAAAAAATTGTAATGTAATTAATTATGTACGGCAATTAAAGCTAATCAAGAAAGCTATTGAGAATACCAACACGTTGCGCAACAATTGAATCATAAATCGATTCAAATACGGTATGCAATGGATAAAACAGGAAGGCTATGACATAATCGTTTTCCAATCAAGGTGTGTGTATAGCTTTCCATTTTAAAATTCATACAGATGTGCCTACATCATGCATCTTACAAGTTTACAACGCATATGCTGCGTTTTACTAGTTCTACAGTAATCTACATTCTTATGAATCGAATCTAAGTTTTGGGGGTAAGTTCCATTCCGGATCAACGAGGGTTTACTGAACTATGTAATGGATTATATCTACAAAGACACGCTGATTCTTGATGCAGACTCTCTCTTCAGCTAGGAAACATGAAGGTGAACTGTTGGCTCTTTCAGTTTACATGGTGTATCAAGTTCAAATTATATTGTGGATTATATCATATTAGGATGTGTGATCCTCGACTGACTTGACTGAGTAGTGTACTGTTTTTTCCGATATCTTCTACAAAGAAGCCTTCAATATAGACGGATGAAATGCTATGCCAAAATATTACGTGGACACATGATATTTGCCTTTCTATTTCTACGTAGTAAAAGGTTATAGGCCTAAAATACATAATTTCAGCTATATGTTGAATGCATAGTGCATAATTTTGAAAATGGTGTAATTTGTAGTGCAGTAAGAGCACATTTCTTATTTTAGTATAGGGCCTACAGTAAACCCTCGTTAATCCAAACTCGGTTAATCCGAAATTTGACGTATTTCGAACTTGAAATCGGTCCCCAGCTGAAGGTATAGGCATTTCAATGTTAATTAATATGGTTAATCCGAATTTCGGTTAAACCGTAATTCGAACTAATATTTCGTTCCTTCAATTGCTTCAACACTGATTTCGGATTGGATAATTCGAAATAATCCGAGTGAATTCCGTGAAGTTATCACTGTTTTCCCAATTTCCATCCTTTTTATTTGATGCGTAAGAATGAGTGGAAGCATGCTCAGCTGTTCCATGCTTTGTGTACCGAATGCAGTCGACCTTGACGAAGTCTGAGCCCGGAACACTCGTTCGTTCGTTCGACTCGGGACGGCCGAGCGCCAATAGAAACGGGCCATATGAGGATCACGCGTCACGGAGATAGCCGAGTACACACGATCAGCGAGGCCCTTAGCAACGGATCTATCACGTAGTCTCAGCCGGTGATACAGCTTCCTCTAGCGCGCAATACGAAATTAACTATATTCTGAGCGGGAAAAATTACTTTTTGATTAATCCGAATTTTTATAAACCGAAATCATTTTTTTTTTGTCTCTTCGATTTCGGATTAACGAGGGTTTACTGTATTTACTTATTCAGTATATTTAGGCTGGTTGCACAGCTCTGAAACGGTGTTGCCTATCCATCAGTAAGATAGCTACAATCCATCGGTATTATAGCTACAATCCATCGATACGACAGCTATAATCCCAAGTTATGTTAATGAAATGTGAACCAACCTGAAGTGACGTTGTGGCGTGGAATCGGCGAGTGACGACCTCTCCTTTGGGCAGCCGGAAGCGTATCTTCGAGATGCCGTCGCCGCTAGCACCGTCGTCGGGTTCGTCCGGTAGGGAAGACTGCACTTCCAGTCGGTGAGCTTCCTTGATGGAGTCCATTTCCTGTTTCACCGATTCCTTGCGTTCTCTTTCTCTGTTTGCCATCATCGTTTGATGTTTCTTGGCTTCTTCTTTCAGTCTGTTGAGCAACACAACATGTAGGATTGCTGTCACATAGAATGGTCGATCAAGCTACACTAAAATATATCTTCAAGAAAATATACTGATACTATACGCACTCCATGTATAGTCTGTGAAAGAAATGGTGGTTAAATTTGTGTACATTTCATTTTACCGTATTGTCCCGAATATAAGTCGAGGGTTTTTCTCGAAATTGCGAGCCCAAAAGTCACCCTCGGCTTATATGCGGATCTTGGCCTAAAATCGGTCAAAAACACGTTTTCTCTAAATATGATTACGTGCACTACACATGCACACTCTTAACAATGGAATCAACTTGAAACTGCAGAATATTGCACTAAAAACACGTTTAATCAATGTTTTATCATGAAGAAGCACGATTTTCCCAATTTCCAACATTTTTATTTGACGCGTAGAAATAAACATAGGCACGTTGAGCTGTTAGCTGCATTGTCTTGTCAGACCTTGACGAGTGGGCGGGCCATATGACGATCGCGCGTCATCGGCACTAGCCGAGTATACGATCGTGAGGCCCCTCTCAACGGTTTCTCACACGCAGTTGGCATAGCTTCCTCACGTGCGTATTACGAAATTGACCAAATTCTAACTCGGAAGAGTGATGATTTACGTGGAAAGGAGATAAACCCTTTTTTCAATTGTTGATCTAAAAGTTTGGGGGTCGGATATATTTGGGGTCGGCTTATATTCGGGACAATATGGTTATTAAAATTTTGTATTTAAAAATTTTATGTGACCACACGTATACATCAGGGGCATCATAACTACGCGTTGTAACTGTTGTAAGTCATCACTTGACCTGACCGTCATAGCATCAATTTCTTATTCATGAATACAGAGGAGAGTAAAATTTATGTGTTTGTATTCAACTTGAAGTGGAGCTTGAATTGTCTGAGCCACGGACGGCGGCACCTACCCTAGTCGTCAATTCCTATATGAAAATGTGAATGAACAATGCGTAACATAAAGATCTATGAAGATTTTAAAAGCCTTTTGTGCATCAGCCACAATTCATTCTAAAAAGGAAATTCAAAGTTGAACTGACTGTAAAACGTGTTTTAAGACGTAGGAAAGGTTAGTACTGACCTGTCTGTCTCCAGGGACTCCTCGTACGCCTCGTCCTGCTCGCGCTTGACGAGCTCTCTCGCCGACCGCTCCTCTTCTTCTCGCACGTCGGCCCGCTGCTGCTCCAGGAACACGTCCACCGACTGGATGAGGCTCGTCAACAATTCGCTCACGCCCACGTTGCCTGCCACAATCAAACGTCACCGTCAACTTTATTATTCTACCCAAGTTATTACAGATGAATTTTGCGACCTATGACCTATACGGGTACTTGACGGTCGTGGACGCACATATGCATCCACACTATATGCCGTCATGTTGTCGAGCCGTCGATGAAAAACCGATTTAATTTAAAATACCGATTTAAAAACCAATGCAAATCTATATTCTCAGAGGACAATCTGAAGTTACAAGCTATGTATAGGAACTTTTAAACTTCAAAATCATGTAGGCCTACAATAATGATAATAAATAGGATTTATTATTACAGTAAACCCTCGTTAATCCGAAATCGAAGGGACCTTAAAAAAATGATTTCGGTTCATAAAAATTCGGATTAATCAAAAAGTAATTTTTCCCGTTCAGAATATAGTTAATTTCGTATTGCGCGCTAGAGGAAGCTGTGTCACCGGCTGATAGATCCGTTGCTAAGGGCCTCGCTGATCGTGTGTACTCGGCTATCTCCGTGACGCGTGATCCTCATATGACCCCTTCCTATTGGCGCTCGGCCGTCCCGAGTCGGACGAACGAGTGTTCCGAGCTCAGACTTCGTCAAGGTCGACTGCATTCGGTACACAAAGGATAGAACAGCTGAGCATGCTTCCACTCATTCTTACGCGTCAAATAAAAAGGATGGAAATTGGGAAAACAGTGTTAACTTCACGGAATTCACTCGGATTATTTCGAATTATCCAATCCGAAATCAGTGTTGAAGCTATTGAAGGGACGAAATATCAGTTCGAATTACGGTTTAACCGAAATTCGGATTAACCATATTAATTAACATTGAAATGCCTATACTTTCGGCCGGGGACCGCTGGCAAGTTCGAAATATGTCAAATTTCGGATTAACCGAGTTTGGATTAACGAGGGTTTACTGTATCGGATTATCTATATTATTCAGTTTATTATGAAGTGTTATTTATTTTCTTCACTGTAAATTGCTGTTATAGGCCTAGTCTTGCACCCAAACATCTATATTATAATTTTTGCTCTACCTTTGTATCCTTATTATTGTAATGTAGCAGTACTTGGCTCATTTGTAAATAATTTCATTGTTATACCTCAGCTACTATTATTATTCAAATATTATTATTTTTCTATTATCTATTGTTAATTATCATAACATAATTCTATAGTTTATTTTTGTGTACTACTTTTTTGTTAATATGTTTATTCTTTGTTCTCAATTAATATTGTGGCTCTCAACTAGGTTAAGTGGAAGAGCTGTCACGTACGACCGAACTTCGCCTATGTAAACAAGACATAATAAAAAATAAACAAATACACGCGTCCTTACAGTATCCAATACATTGCATTCAATATCTAGACAACATTACGTCACATTGACTTGAGACTTATACTAACATTTAGGAGATGGATTGAAAAATTGGTGTCTTCTGGACTGCATGTATCATCAGCTGATTTCCAGTGGCTACTCGTGAACTTACCGTGCACAACAGTGAATATCTCGGTCGACGACCTTGACTTCATGATCACCAGGACGGCTGGCAGCCGCTCGACCTCGATGTTCCGTATCGTCATGGCCGCCACGGTGCCCAATGTCCGCGCTACCGATCCCAGAAACCTGGACAACAACCAGTCGTTATGTTAAATAGAAGAATATTGAACCACGAATATTAACCGTAATACATCATGAATGCTTGATTATTGATTGACATTCAATTTTGATTACCAATTGTTCGAGTCAGCAAGTAATCGCTCGCAATCGATCGATCAACGATTATTACTAGGACTGCCAGTTGACATTCAATATATCGATATAGACATAGTTCAAAAAATTATTTATGATAATCGAATGTGATTGTAGTGTTGATGCATCGATGAAACCGATACATCAATATGTATGTTTGGTCTCTACTTACTTCAGTCTGTTAGCCTCGTGAGTGAGGTCCCAGCCCCAGACGACAAAGTGGCTGGCCAGGCACTGCAGCACCGACTCGAAGCACAGCAGCTGCGTGCAGAACACGTTGGTCAGCACGCTCGAGTCGTGGTGGAGATAAACGGCTAGGAGGCGGCGCTGGAAGTCGTCAAGACACAAACGTCAGTTGCAACTACAGTATAAAGTACAGTAATACTGTACTGTTTAATGTCAACCTCTATATAATCTAGTGATGCCTTCGGGTACCCGGGTCGGGTACGGGTAATGCATTACGCGGGTAATATTCTGTTACCCGGGTACCCGTCTAGGTTCCGGGTAATTGTGCTAACCAGTACCTATAATATAGAAAATAACTTTTATAAATCACTCAAGCTACGGAGAGAAATTCAACTTCGCATTCTACATAAGTTTTTTCACCTACCTTCCCAGACCTCCCTCAACTTGTCATAATACGCTCGTCAAATCTAGTTGCACCACCTACCGTTGTCTGTGGTCACACGTGCAGTGTACTGAATCCCTCTCCTGTCAACCGCTATTTAGTTGCCTTGCCAAATACTATTCTTTACCGAGAACTGAGAAGCATATATAGTCATATAGTTTTTAGTTTTATTTAGGTTTTTAAATTACCCGGGTAATACCCGGATAATTTCGGCGGGTACCCGGTTCCTAATTTGTTACCCGAAGGCATCACTAATATAATTTCACAAAAATTATTGGGTTAACATAAAGAAAGCCCAATACAGTGAAACCTCTATCCATCGTTTTTCAAGGGACCAGGAAAATAAAACCATCCATGCAGGAAAACGATCCATCCAGTAAAATTTAACATGTGATTATACAGGAGTGGGGTGAGACAAAATGAATGATACAACCAGGAAAACGATGGATCTGGGAACGATGCATAGAGATTTCACTGTATTACTGTACTTGAGAAAATGAGCGTGATTTTTTTGTTCACACTCCACAGGTCAAACAAAAGCACAAATGTTGATGGAACTTGGCGTTTTAGACCAGAAATAAAAGATCGAAAAAGTGCTTCGTTTAGAAGTTGACGGCGTTTTGGGGTAGGAAGTGTCAGTTTGACTTTTCTAATAGACATTTTTGTGGGCTATTTGCTAAATAAAACTGACAAGCAAAATTCTGGCGTTTTGACCCTTTTTTGGGCAAAATTCACGCCCATAAGGTAGTTTTTTTAATTCTTGGGAAAACTCTCATAACTCTCGATGTAATAAATCCACAAGAAAATTAAACACATTGGTAGACGACGACACTAATAAGGCACAATACTATAGATTCACATTTTCATCGTTTCTCAAAATGGGCCCAACATGAACCAAAAAAGAGGGCCAAACGTATTTCCGAAATATTTTGATCATTTATAACTTGCCGTTACTCCGTAACTAAGAAAGTAAGAATCTTGGCACTTTCCAGAAAACAGCACCCACGTGTTAAGAAGACGAAGACGTTTAATCTGTATCAATACAAACATTACTTTCGTCGGAAAAAATTATTGTTCAAAATAATGTGTGAATGAGAAAATAGTACCGCGATCGCACAGCAGTAGAACGGACCGCCCATTCGCTGTAACTCTCCACGCTGATTGGCTCCCAGCCGTGACATTGTCACACACGCGCTGAGACTTTACGTTTTTAAATAAACGGGGTTATTTTGTACAATAATATAAGACATTATTCAACGTAGATAGTGTATTGCCGTAAAATGTTACAGCAGAGAAAAATTCAAACGATATAGATAATTGTTCAAATGAATGCTGATATTATAACTTTGTATTGAACCCGACAAATTTGAATTAGTACTACATTAATTGCCATTTGGACTTATCTATTCACTATGACAATAGGCATGTGAAATAATAACCAGTACAAGGTTGTTCATGCAGAATGTCATTTTTGTTTGACGTTTTAATGGATGGTTCTCAAAAGATGGGTTAAATTTGATTAAATGCACCTGAATCCAAGAGTCAATCTCCAAGTATATATTATTGCAACAAACTGCAAATTTTGATTCGTTATTGATGCTCAGGTACACATGCACGCATTTTACATGGCATAAGTGCATGTAACGATGGTTTTATAGTAAAATTGGTCGAAGTTGATTTTGTGGGGAGAATCTGACTTTGACTGTACAATTGATTTCATGTTTTTGCTACGTAGGCCTAGAGGCATAAATACAAAATACTTGAGGGCTTCTATTTCCAAATGCGTTTTTACATCTGCACCTGTACTGTCTGACTAGGGATCAAGTCTTCGAGTGGCGTTTTCTAGGAAACAATGTGCATACATATGTAAAAGTCGAGTTATCTGGTTTTGCCCATAGTTATAGGTAGCGAAGACATCTATATTTTTGCGCTTGGCTTTGGCACAGAGGTGGTAAATTTCAGTTTTGTTGTGTATTCAGAGGTGCAAACATGTTTTTCAAAAGTCATATTTAACAGTTACTAGTAGCTAGATATTGAGTGTGAAGTAACTACGAGCACTAAATGAGAGATTTTGTCCAAAATAAGTATCGTGTTATAGAGTTATTGTTGTTATATTGTTGTGAACTTGTACCGATTGTGACGTGTGAATATCATATTGATATTTCTATAGCAGACATTTAGTTAGTAAGGAAATACAATGACAACACTGTGTACATTTTAATAGCTTGTATATGTCATATAATAGTGGTGGCTTGAACTCGAAGAGACAAAGAGAAATTCATATAGTTTTTGGGAATTGTGTCCTTTACCAAAAATGTGTCCTTAAGGGTGGTGATGACGTGATGACTCTCAACACGTTCGTTTACAGAGAAAGGTCTAATTTCCTTGACTAATGCTGTAAATACGAGAAGGAAATACCTGGATATTTATTTTAAAGAAAGTGTTGAAAGATGTGAAGCCGCATTTTCATCAACAAATTCGCATCGTATTGTGTGGCACAGAAAATGTCACGAATAATTCACGAGCACAACACTACTCAGCCACTTGATCAAGAAATTCGAAAATGAAATTACCGGTGAAGGTGGCTCCAAAAAATCCACAAGCGTATGTGATATCAATTTGAATACGTTACCGAAGAGAATTACTCGACACTCGTCCGAAGATACATTTCGCTCGTCACTGTGCATGTTTTGCCAGGAAACATCGAGGGAAGTCATGTATGATATTGCTGTATAAAGCTGTACAAGCTGTATAAAGTCAACGATGAAATCACGACAACTGATGAAGCCAGGTGAGCCCTCTACACATTCTACGAACTTGTAATTACTAAAAGTAGTAGACAACATTGGAATTGTTGCTAATCTGAGCTATAAGAAATGTATGTATCAATATTTTTGGACTTATTTGTTTACATCCAGATCCCACATATGGGCCAATGAGTTATTACTATACACATTAATTTGGAATTTTAATTGCTGGCAGTCACAGTAGGAAAAAAAACAGGGATAGAACTAGTAATAGATGTAGACAAAAATTTATACCAAAATAGCTTTGAAAAATAGCATGATCCAATATTTTCTATCCATTGTCAATTCAAAGATACTTGATGGACGGTAAAATGAACAACGCTGGTCGCTCTGATGCCACCAACAAGTTTCACATCCAGAGGGCTCATCTACAAGCTGGATCAACACTGGCACTCCTGGTTACATCCAGCTTGCACCAGAAGAATATGGGTGGACACGCGATAAAGATCAACTCCTAGTAGCAAAAACAATGACACTCCCACCTATGCAACAGAGCTTGTTTTCTGCAACTGCAAAACGGTTGCAGATGCAATAAATGGCAGTGTGAAAGAATTAAAGAGGCGTTCACGATGAACAGCAACTGTTCAAAATCGGACTCAGGATGTGATAACAAGCTATCACCATAGAGTAATGAAGCTTTTTATGCTATGACTTTGAACAAGTAATGAAATATCGTAGAATATGTAACATTATATAATTATAAAGTCATGATTATATCAATATTCAATTAAAATCTATACTATTTGAATTTTCTCTGCAGTAAATTTCACGATAATACACTATTTACGTTGTTTAAAGTTTTATATAATATGGTATAACCATATACGCACGGTATAACGCACGTTTAGCCAATGTTATGACTGTGAGCCAATGAGCGTCCAGCGTTTACAGTGAATGGGCGGTCCGTACTGCTGCTAGGCGATCGCGGAACTATTATTTCACTTACACATCATTATATATAATAATATTTTTCTATGGAACTAATACTTGTATCGATATTGTTGACATGTCAACGTCTTTACAACACATGGATGCTGTTTTCTGGTGAGTGGTAATTCTGTACCTCTTTTAGTTACGGAGTTATGGCAAGTTATAAATGATCAAAATATTTCGTGAACGCATTTGGCCCTCGTTTTTGGTTCATGTTGGGCCCATTTTGAGAAAAGATGAATATGTGAATCCATAGTATTGTGCCTTATTAGTGTCTTCATCTCCCAGTGTGTTTATTTTTCTTGTAAGTTGATTACGTCAATAGTTATGAGAGTTTTTCCAAGAATTTTAAAAAACTACCTTATGGTCGTGAATTACGCCCCAAAAAGGGTCAAAACGCCAAAATTTTACTTGTCAGTTTGATTTAGCGAATAGCCCACAAAATTATCTATCAGAAAAGTCAAACTGACACTTCCTACCCCAAAACGCCGTCAACCGGTTCCAAAAACCCAAATATATCCCGTCTATTTACATACATCATCATCTAACTCCATAAATCTAAATCGGTTGAACCACTGGTGATGCACAGTATAATTGGATCTTGGCATATTCCACTGTTACATTACTAGGGCCTATGATCTACTGTTTTCCACTTAGACTATACTAAGCCCTCGTTAATTTAAACCCTGGTAATTCAATTTTGACTGTTTTTTCAAACAATAGTACTGGTCCCTACAGGGTTTTTATCTATAGGCTCAAGCTGATATTTTGACGACACAATTTTTCTCAATTGAAAATAGTTATTTTGGGTCCATTGACTTTCGAATCAACGATGGTTTACTGTCTGTACCATTCATTTTGACCCACCCTACTCCCATCTGACCAGCGTTAACTTCACTTCGTGGATTGTTACAATGCACGGAGTTTTGTACTGGTCCCTTTAAAAATGATAGAAGCTTCACTGTACTTGAATAATCTACCTGTTGTCTACGATTCATACATTTGTTTCGGGGCAGAAGCTCTATTCTCACTACCTGTATACAGTGTATTACACTGTATAAAAACAATAATAAATAATAAATAAATTTGACAATGAGAATAATATCATCTGTAAACGAAGAATGATATCCGTTCCTCGCCATCACTCACGTCTTTGGCAGGCTTGGTACACGCTTCTCGGATCGCGTCTTCCAGCGTGCCGAGGAAGAAGTCGGGGTGCGAATCGCCGTACCGGTTGGCAAACTCTTCTGCAAAGTGTATGCAGCCTGTTGCCTCATCACTAATATTGTCTGGAACTAAACACACATTCAATTCAATTTTGTTCATTTTGTAGAATATATGCCTACACTCGGGAAATTAAATGAAATACTAAAGCCTACAATCCACAACACAAGCCAAGGTATGTAGGTGTCGGTATGTAGAACCAAGGAAATAGTAGACTGACTGACTCAGATTGTGATTGGATAATATCAAACGTTGGACATTGTTGTCTATCGTATGCAACAATGAGGGGCATCACTTCACAAGTTTTACGACGAATTGTAACGATGATGTGAGTTGACGTATGTAGTATTGGCGTCGAGCAATGATGAATGAGATAAAGGGACAGTGAGATGAAAGGTCATTTTATTAGTACTTTTAATAGTAAGTAGAAAAAAAAACAGTGTAGCCAGCTCTTGCGGAACTTTCCCAGTGTCCACTTCAATGAGAGAGGGAAACTGGCGGTAGGCCTAACCGAACCCTGGTCTCCTGAATGACTGTTCCGCGATCTGGCCACTGGAAAGTCTCGAAAGTCTCAGGTCGAACGTGAACACAATCGAGTGGTTTCCACGTACACTCACGTTACACGACACGAACGTGTGATTGCGGAGAACAAAGTTCTATAGCGTACTTGCCAATTTCTATTTCGTTACGTCTGGATATTAAGAGAAGGTATTTCTGTCATTCCTAGTCTCCAAAGGACAAGAAGTTTCTGCTGGGGGAATTTCACAGTTATAAATTATCATAAAACTTGAACAGTGCAATATACAAAGTTAGCAAATACCTACGTCATAAGTTGCATACAGTAGCAGTCGAAAATCCTTATATGTCAAATTTAATAATAACAAGGGCGGAACGATCTGTTGTAGGCCTATATAACAGTAGCACTCTCGGTGTCTTTCGATATCTCGAAAGATCTTTGAAAACTGCTTTGGAGCAATTTGCGACAGTGAGATAATATTCATGAGCTACATAGTACATCTTCAATACTCACTTAAAGGCTGAATTCTTTTAGTTTCTACATCTACAAATATATCGTCTTCAACTGTTAGAGTTTCCGATGCATCTTCAAACTCTTCAACAGAACTGGTGTCACTATCAACCAGGTCAACAATTATCTGAAACAATCAATTCAATTCCTGAACACTTTTACAGTACATTTTACAATTTTAGTAATTTTTCAACAAGTAAGCCTACCAACCAACAGTGTTGGGGATGGATGTGTATTAGAATTTCCATTCTAGTCTTTGACAACATGAAAGAAACTTGAGTTTAAGTGCCAATTTTAAGAGTCCGTACTGTAAAACCTTTAGTACGTACTGCCGCGTGCGCTGACAATCAGCGCATCAATCGCGTGCGATGCATTTTTATTTAGTTTGAACGAATGGTATTTCCAACAGATTCAATAATAGGAGCCATGGCAACCATGGATAACAACAGTTTTGGAGATATATCTGTCCGTATATAAATAATGTTTTAAAGGATTTAAAGTGAGCCAATGTTACTTCCGGTGATGTCTACATGATCTTCGAGTACCATACTACAAGTAAACGTAAAGGGAAGTAATAGTTTTAGTTATTTTGTGAAATACTTACGATACAAGATTTTGACATCTGGGCTAGCCAGAAGGAAGGCTGACATTCAGCTAATTTGATATAAAGTGATCACACAGAGTTTTTATGACTTTGAGAAGTGGTTTCGATATTAACGTATCAATATATTGTATTTTCGAATAGATTTATGTAAGCACATTCATTATTTCTAGGATTTTCAAGATATTGGGGTCCCAAAAGATTGAAAATCACTCAAAAGAATACAGGAACCTTGGCAGATTGTTTTTGTGCACGGCCATCCGGATATCATCAATGTCGAGAGGGCTATGCGG
Source organism: Brachyptera putata (assembly GCA_907164805.1). Taxonomy (NCBI): domain Eukaryota; kingdom Metazoa; phylum Arthropoda; class Insecta; order Plecoptera; family Taeniopterygidae; genus Brachyptera; species Brachyptera putata. The sequence goes on along the minus strand of OU015462.1, from coordinate 8,501,715 downwards.
GATCGAGATTTTCCACTGCCACTTGGTTTTCTTGCATCCATGTCATCACAACTATCAATGTCTCAAGAAACGAAGAAAACAAGAACAGACGAGAAGAATATAAGTTGGAAGAAAAAATGTATATTTCAAGACCAACAGACACTTGATCCGTCCTGACGTGGTTTTTCGTGGTTTCCCACAGTCCTCGAAGTGAATGCTTGGATGAAGTACTAATTGGCCACGACCTTTAATTAGTAGAGTGACAGGCCTAGTTATATCGAGGACTGTCACTCCTTATTTTTTATCCTTTGTATAATGGTGAACTTTGCACCTGCTGTCTTTGGAAGAAGGATTCAATAAAAAGACAGACATTAAGGTTAAGAATGAGCAAATGGCTCAAGATTGCATGGAACATGTAAATTATTAAAAATCTACTGACTAGATGACAGCACAGCAGAGGCTCCAACTTTATTGATAACAACTGTCACGGTTCATAAGATTATGAAGGGAGATGCTCCTGCACTATTATGAGTGGCGTATCATTACCCAACATGCAATTTTATGCATTACCAAGCTATGTCCATGTTGTGAAATTAATTTTCATTGAAAATTTAAAGAAGAAATATAACCATTAGTTTACAGTTGCTGATTTACTAATGAAAAATGATTCGACAATATACCATGCATGATGTCCATTGTTCAAGAAGTTAGTGATAGAGAACGTGATGGATGAACCTCTTCTATGAACCAATCGATATAACACACTCGTTTCGGAGGCATATATAATTTTGTAAGCGATTATGCCACGTTTTTATTGGTCATCAATTGGAAATTGATGTATTATCACAAAAGCATTGCTGATGAGTGATGAACGTTAAAATTAACATGATATTTTGGCAATATTTCTCTTGCCACCATCAGATAACAACTGACAATCAGACACTGCGAGTGGACAGCTGATAATTCTTATCACACGTTTCCATTCTAATCTTTGACAAGTACCAGGTGAAGTCCAACAGTACGCTATCGTTACAATAACATTACACAATAACTAGGGATGCCAATCGATATCGAATATTTCGATCGATTTTTGATAGCCCCTATCATCATTTCGATTCAATATCGAATCAATTCATTCAATTTTCGATTACTTCAATATCGAACTCACTTTCGATATTGAGTAAATAAACAGGTGGAACAAACAGTCTCTGTGTAATTGTGACCAAAATCTATGGGTGTTGGTGTCAGTCATTTGTTGATGCTGGAAGTGTGAATGTCAACACAATGCAAAGGCAGATTATCACTACGCCTCACAAAGAGATTACATACGCCTAAATGAACATAATTCAGACCTTAAAATAGTTTGATAATTTTGATCGATATTGGATATCATCATTTCGATTCAATATTGAATGGAATTCTTAATATTTCGATATTTTCGATCGATTTTCGATGTAGCACATTTCGGTATCGTTTACGTTTTCTTGATCGATTGGCAACCCTAACAGTAACACGATACAGCACATATCCCTACTTTTCTTTCTCTCGATGGATGGGCAGCGGCGGGTGCCGCCTTGACAGTGAGCTCGTGCGAGGGGTGGTCGATGCCGGCGCACGCGAGCGTCGTCTTGTCGCTCTTCAGCTGCTGCGGCCAGCCGGTCCACACCTGATGCCGCACGGGGATATCTGTCAGCGTGTACACATCTGTCTTCACGCCCAACACGGTCTTAGAGCCGGGAAATCTCAGGCTGTACACTTTTTGGTTCGGTAATTCTTTAACATTCAACGTGAAATGCTGAAACGATCGTTCTGTTCTGTTCGCTTCGTCTGTCGACGACTCGCCATCGACGATTACGTCTGGTGTGGTAACGGAGAGGAACATGTCGCGGGAAAGATTGAGACTCGCCAACGTCGTCTTGTCGGTTTTAGGAGCGACGGCCCACCCTTCGAGCTCGATGTGACACGTCGGGACTTGGATTCGAGCGGAGAGCATCAACTTCACATCAGCTGAAACAGTGATTTCAACTATTGGGCCTGCTTTCATTAAAAATTATTTTTGGGTGATATGAACTGCAAGGTAATCACCTTATTTCATTCTAATTTTTTAAATTTTCATATTTCAATCAAATAATAATATAGGTCTATATAGATAAGTTAGAAGATATTTCATGGATTGATTTAAGAAACTGAATACTTTATCAATAACGTTACTAAGATACATCAATGTTGGCAAATAATGAAAGAGATGAAGGGAAAACTCAATTTACCGTACTTGAAAGAACACATGTGTTCCCTTTTTCTCCCCCACATTCAGACCTTAAAATAGTTTGATAATTTCGATCAATATTTGACGATAAGACGAGTATTTTCATACCGATAGTCGCTGCATCCGGTACTTGTAGTAGAATAATTTGATCTTTATAGACGATGCTGAAGTGTATTTGCCTCGTTGACCGCGACGTGGACGGTACGGGAATGACGTCCGCGCTGATGCTGATCGGCAGATGAAACATCGTCCCGCTGTCCGTAGCCGACGAGGGGATGACGGCAACGTCGTGGTGTGTGCCTGCGTCACGTTTCACCTCCTCGATCATCTCGACGTCAACGTCCATCTCGGACGGGAGGGTCTGCGTTTCTTGAGGCATCACACGATTGATTGCACTCTGAAATGTGTGCAATTCAAGCGTTAAAAGAGTGCATCTAGGCTACCTACATTACTTTCCTGGCTACAGCCTACGGTTCAACATTAATTTTATAATAGTAATAACATACCGGTATTAAAACATGAATGAATAAATATTAAATTGACACTTTGAAGTTTTTATACTACTGGTACCGTACCATTGCAATTAAGCACACATTTATAATTCTCGCACGTGCATGATGCACAGCGGCAAGATGCTCCAATTTCTTCTTTATATCTACCAATTTAGTTCAACATCTTCTTAAAGGATATCAGTCACAACCCTGGGGCTACATTTGAATGAATGAAACTATTTTTTCTATTAATTTTAGAGAAAGTTGGAAATCTTTTTTTTAGAAATTATAATCAATTCATTTGGCTTCCAGGACCTGTTCCCTTTCCCGACTCGTGACGTAGACATTACCAGGTCTACTAAGACAGAAAGTAAGTCTAATAAAATGCCAGTAACTACTACTACAGTCAGGCTTATATATATTTATATTATAGTGCGGTACAGTCACAGTAGTAAATTATCTACTGTCATAGCACTGCATCTAGACCCACTATTTCTAATTTCTATTTTATTTCAATTTATAATCAACCATTAACAACTGAACAAACATCTTTTATTGATTTTTTCGACTTCTGTCGTTAGGGAAAATCAACTACTAGTATACATTTACTTGGTCAGCGTAAATGACCCTATCCACAGACCGGACGAGAACAAAACAACAGACAAGAACGACCGGAACGAGTGACGTGTCAGAACATTGAACAAAAGATGTTTGCTCAGTGGAGAATGGTTCAGAAAAGTAGGAGTAATGGTAATTGGATGAGCGAAGCGAAGACTCAATTTCACTTGACCCGAAAAAAATGTACATGTTTTTTTTTTTTTTTTTTTTTGTTCGCGCTCTATAGGTCAGACAAAAATTCAAAATCGATTGAAACTTGGCATGCCCATGTGTCATCATATGGATTGAATCTCATTAGTTTTTATACGCAATCGATTGCACACATTCTGAGAAAACTAATTTTCCATTTTCCAAGTTACCCATAAGAATAAGCCAGAGAAAAATTTTCGTGAAAAAAATGTCATTCGAAAAAATTCAAATTTTCACCAGATTTCAATATAATAATGATACACATTATTCCGAACTTTCACTGAAATCCAATCAGTCGTTTTGATATAAAAAATTATATAATGACAAAAAAAAGCAAGAGAAGAATTTAGGTACAGAAAATGTCTTTCGAAAAAACTCATATTTTCTCCAAATCTCAATATAATGATGATACAGATTATTGCAAACTTTTACTGAAATCCAATCAGTCGTTTAGATATAAAAACTTATTTAATGACATTTTTACACATGTTTTAAAGCTATTAAGAAAACCAATTAAATCCAAGCAACAAGTGTCACCAATTAGTGGAGAACGATTAAAACAAGGCCTTCTTTATTATCGAAGAAATTTTTGAGTATGAGTAATGATTATAAGAGGATGGTCTCAAGGTGTGTATATGTATACAGCTGTCATCACGTCTCATATAGTAGTCTAATATTACAATATATAATATCAAATTGCATCTAATATTTCCTTCATGAGAATAGTCAACGAAATAAACCAACCAAATGGAAAGATTGATTTTTTAACTTGAATGCCGTCAAAACATTAACTTGATATAACTTTTTGAAAGAATTCAATGTCATTCTCATTAGCTCATCCATCAACGCGGAAACACATAACGCATTTTCCTAGTAAATCAGAATAACATAGAAATAATAAAAAAGCATGAGTGATAAGACAGCATGGCCTCTAGATAGAAGATAGGAGAGACGAGAAGGACAGACGAGCTGCTAACAAGATCTTACGCGTGCCGCTGTCCACAGTGTTGTTCTCTTTTGGACCCGGTAATCATCTAATGCTGAGTATCGGTCTTGTCGATCTTTTGAATTCACTATCGTTTCTTTTATCGTCAGTCTGATTATTTTCATATCTAGGTTACTAACAGCAAAACTATAGCGGCCTATTCATTTCTGGTAGGGCCTAACACTGATCCAGTTTCTTGCTCATCATTATTCGTTTTTCACTTTTTATTAATGAACCACTAGAGTATGGTAGGCCCATATTGTTTTAATTGTAATTCCAGCTTACTGTACTTTTTGTACCCTTGATCATCAATTCATCATATGCAATCCTATAACCTATCTTATAACCTCCTGGTCTAAATCTATTCTAAATTTGGACCTTAAAAAATAGGTTGTAATGGTACAACAAATACTAGGGCCCACAAGAAACAGAGCAACTGTTGCCATGTATCCCTAAGCATATTGCCATATTGCTCTTCCGTACATTCCCACTCCACTAGGACAAACCAAAATATCTATATCCCTCCACATAACTTCTCCCAAACTACCAATAGTCCCATAAGACTATGCTCCACCATATACAACAAGCTCCCACCCTCAATCAAGTCTTCCCCCTCAATCAGCTCTTTCAATTCCTCCCTAAAAACATTCCTCAACACAAATCCTTTTTACAGTATAAAAGAATATCTCTCCTACATCCCATAAAAAATTACTCGTTCCCTCGTTCGAGTATTGCGTGAAAAATATGATTTTATAATGAAACAAAATGCAGTAATTTACCCATATCAGTTAAATTTAATCCGTCCTCAAGTATACATAACTTCAAATAACGATTTGTTCTTACCATAGCCTGTTCGTCTTACTTGTTCAGTTTATTTGTTGTGTTTGTTCTGTTCGTTTCGTTTGTTCTGTTTGTTTGTTTGTCTCTATCTATGTGTTATGTATCTCAATGTTATAGTTCGTATTTTATGTAAAACCTATACTTATACTATGTAAAAGTCAAATAAAGGTGATAACAACAACAACAACAACAGGAAACTGCATAATCTTATTAATCTACCGGTATAGGCCTAGGTTGTTACCGGTACCATGCCGGTACTGCCTTGGGTGAATGAAACTCAGCATAATTCAACACGTATACACTCACCAGTAAATCCCAGTTGGTTTCTTCTAAATGGAAAATTGCCTCTCCCACATCTTCTATTCCTGTACATGCCTGAAAAATATAACAAATATAAACTGGTATGCAAGATAGCTGATTCAGGGCACCTACATCTGAACCAGAACTCTTCGACTTATCTAAATTTTCCAGTTTCTTTGGTGTTCTTAGTCGATCACAGCCACAAATGCAAAAACTTTAGAAAAAGCTTCTAGAAATGAATGTGAATCTAATAAATCAGATTCAAATCTGCAAGTCAATATTTAAATTTAATATACGGTAGAACACCTATCGAGCTGAGTAGGTATACGCCCGAGATACGAGTTTGATCCAAGTTGGTACTCGACCAGTTTCGAGGGGATTTTACTACGATCGGGCGTTCAGAATTAGGTCTACATAATCTACCGGTACCTCTAGGCATTTTCAAAACAATGCTTCCACTTCTTTCAAGTGCTTGTAGCACTTTAGAGTAGAAAAGCGTACTTCCAATTTTTTATATCTTAATACCGGTAGGCCCCTACAAGATTAATAGAATCCGATCCATATCAAATTGCTATCGGTTTGGTAACTAATCCAACAATAAAATTTTGCCATAGAAAATCCATCATAGAATTTTGTAAACAATTTAGAAAATTATTCACAATCTAGTTGAGAGTTCACATAAGATGTGGTTTTGTCGTTAATAATGCAACACGATAGATACAATTAATGAGGAGCGAGATGTCACGAGACCTATCTTGAAGACAGAACACGATCGATACAGAAATTGAAAAGGAATTTAAATTTCTTTACACGTAATTGATAATATTTCATCCTCTTTGCTCTGGTATTCAAATGTTGGGCCAAATACACTTGGTTTGTTTATATATCCTAATTTAAAACTAGGATCAAATTGATAAGCTTCTTTAATAATATATAATCAATTAAAACATGTCATACACATTGATCTGAGCCTACCAGTGACGGGTTTCCTTCCATTAACTTTACGAAAATGTATCCATGGTGGAATATAGTCCTAGGCTAGTTAGAGCATACGTCTCGATTTCTATATTGACTTGAAGTGGTTTTGCAAGAACCCATTGTTTGAAATCAAAATGATAGGCCTAATTAGTCTTCAGTCTACTTATTGTCAAAATTAAAAACTGACATATGTTGGATACTAAATCACATGTCACACACTATGTACGTGTTACCGGATCTATGTATGAATGAAAAATGACAGCTGAAGAGGTGCGCAGTCCAAGGCGCCATAGCTCCGTGGAGGCAGGGCCGTAACAGCACTTACGTCATGGCGGGAAAGCGCAAAATTCAAAACGAGTGCCTACAAAAGCAAATTTTTCGAAAAGCGAACCGATAATAGTGGAAAAAATTGACCTACCGGTAGGCTTACTCTTAAAATATTATTCAGCATCATCTAAAAAGTAGTTGTGCCAAGATGAGAGAATGACTGTAATTGAATGTGACCCAAGTCCAACAAGGTGAATGATAGGAGGCGGAATTTAGGGAATTTAGTTCGGAATTTGAAGAGAATAAGCCTAGGCTAGTATGAGTATGATCTAGGATTCAAGGATCACAAGCGATCCAAAATATAAGATCTTTCGAATAAACATAGACCTATTCTGACGAAGAGCAACGAGCAACGCAATGCTTGGAAGTTATCTTTCTACATGTAGGCCTAGTACTTTCATCATAAATTCAGAATCTTGAAACAATGGAGGCTCATTTTCAAATTCAATAGGCCTAGGCAATAACAATGCCAACACACTGGCACTGGCCTGCCCAACACTGTCTAGGCCTATGCTAGGCTTAGTCATATAGGCTCAGGCCCAAGAAGCCTGCATCTCGACCTCGGCTTACCTGAAAATCCGCTAAAGTTGCCTCTCTATTTTCGGACATCTTGCTAATAGCGTAATAAGGTTTGAAGGATTGCTACAACGATTAAAATCCAAGTTAGCCTCCCAGACCTACGTTAATAGGCCCTACCATAGGCCTAGATCTACGTCGCGGTTGCGCTCCCAGAAAAATTGGACCTGACTTGAAACAACTTTCTCCACTTTTTAGTATAGTTCTACCGCCATTAAAGCGTACATCTACTGCAATGTAAAATGCATATGCAATGTTAAAGTAGAATTAAATTGATGAAGAAATTTCAACAGACAATGACTGACAGACACAAAATTCAGCCATATTGCTTTAGCACTGCCTACTCAAATTCACACAATCACTACCACAGCCTTGTAACATAAGGCTCCACCAAAGATCCGTAGAGCTTTGGTGCTTTTGGTGGTAAAAAATATTACGAAGTACTCTTCCGCCGTTAATTTAAAATTGTACTTATTTTTCTCGGCTTCATAATGATTAGTAGGCCTACATTATACTGATAAACTCCTAGTATTACAGGATTCGTCATTTTCCAAAGCTAAATATAACTATAAGCTATAAGCAAAATTATATAAGTTGACAGACTTTATTTCTCTTTTTGGGGATTGGTCAACTGTACTAAAAATCAACTGTACTAAAAACCAACTGACCTAAAAAAAATATTACCAACGAATGTCGCTCGTATCTCGTATTTAATTAAAACATTTTAGGAATAAATATTTGATAAATGTTCTCTTTGAATGTTTAAAATGTGAACAATCTTGAATTGCACGGCGAAACCATAGAGCAAGCACAGACGAGTGAAGCGATAGTATAATAATATGTAACATAAACATGTATTTTTCATTATACAATTATTAGATAAGAGTTCATTATTTTTTATCCAAGTGTTGGCAAAACCGTCAAAGCGTCCGCCATCTTGCATTTCTTCAAACGTAAACACATTGCGTAAACATAGTATTCACCATTGTATTTATATGGGAGAGTTACAGGTTATTGGTCGCGTATTTCTTGTTTATTAAGAATATATAATTATTATAATATATTAAATAATAATTGTATTAAATTATTATGGTGTACGGGCTTATCTAGCCTATAATTTGGCAGCGGAAGGCGCATTCGAGATTTACTCGTTATCAGTTGTATTCATGAATGTTTGGTGTAGGCAATTCCACACAGTCAAAAAAAAAAGTAGAATATACTATTCACATTGTAAGTAGACTACATAATGAGACTGGGACCTATCGGAAGACCTAGACAAGCTGTCAGCTTTCTCATATAGGCCTAGTATAATATAGGCCTAGTCTTGATTGGTCGAGGGATAACATTATCGAAGTGGCTATTCGCAGAAAATATTTTGCCTCCAAGCACCCGCATACCTATTGGCAGAAAACATTTTCTGCCCACTAGAACCGGAAACACTATTCGCAGAAAGATTTTTCGGCCTGGTAGCATCAGTAATACTATTGGCAGAGAAGAAATTGTGACGCCACACGAATATTTCTGCGGCCAAGAACTGGAAATACTATTTGCAGAAAAAATAATTTGTGCCCCTAAGGATCGAAAATACTATTGGCAGAATAAATCTCGTGCATTTGGCATCTATGCTGCATAACCATAGGATAGTTTTTAAAGGTTCGAATTAACCGAGTTCGAATTTTTGTAAAAATGAGTTATCAAAGTTCTTAGAAATCTTGGATTTTAATTAGCTAACGTATTTACAAAGTGGATTTTGTTGATTGGATTAACAAGGCTAGCCTACAAAATTTCTAGTGAAAACCTTAAACCCTACTTATCTATTACCTTCTAATATAATTATTCCCACCATGCTAACAGATTATTCGAGATACAATTTTAATCGTTTTAATTTATTGGTGACACTTGTTGCGCACATTTAATAGTTCCTTTAAAGGCTTTAATTGCTTTCTCAATTGCTTTTATTGATGTATAAAAAAGTATTCTGGTATAATACCAATATCAAAAAAAAGTTTCGAGTTGATTGACCTTTTTCCTGACCAATATGCCGCGTACAAAATTGCACACAGAAGAAAAAAACCCATAAAAACCAAGCCCAAAATTTTTCGGTATATGGAATGAAAATCTTCGCCACGCTCATCTAATAACATCCCTCCATCAATCAAATATGGCCGAAATAAAACGCGAAATGAAGAATCTTCCTATGTTGCCGTGTGTATTTTCTACCTAATTTCATTTCTTTCTGCCAATAGTATGTCAAATGCTTGGAGGCAGAAAAAGTCACAATAAAATTTCTGCCAATAGTACTACAAGTGCTTGGAGGCAAAATATTTTCTGCGAATAGTGTTCCAAGATGTAGGAGGCAGAAAGATTTCGTGCCAATAGTTATTCAGGTGCTTGGAGGCAAAATATTTTCTGCGAATAGTGTTCTACTATCTAGGAGGCAGACATCTTTCGTGCTAATAGTGTTTTAGACGCTTGGAGGCAGAAATCTTTCTGCCAATAGTATTTCAAGTTCTAGGAGGCACAATATTTTCTGCCGATAGTCATTCCTATGCTTGGAGGCAAAATATATTCTGCCAATAGACTCGGCCTAAAATTATGGCAGAGTCTACTGCCACACTCCCCCTGGTAGTGCTACCTGGTGGGATTTAGGTGAATTTATGCACACCATGTGTGGTAGGAGCAGTAGGAGTCTATACAAAACCTCAGAGCTGGTGCCACACCCCCCTCAAGATCAAACGTGTGTACACCATGTGTGGGAGCAGTGCATGGAGAAAGTGAGAACTGGTACCACACCCCCCCAAGATTACGCAAATGCACTGTGTGGGCGTGGCTTCATTCAATTTATCAGCCAATAGAAAAGCTGAACACTGCTACCACACTCCGTGTGCCAATTTATCTCGTCTCAAAACACGATGAATAAAGTTTTAATGGAACCAACAATAATTTTAAATGCTTTTAAATAACATTAATTGTATAACTTCTTGATATCATACCAATTTAAGGTAATTACGGTCCTTGAAACCTGATTAAAACGCAGGTAGAGTCAGGTAGAGGCGTAATTTATTTATTTATTTATTTTATAAATCACCAGGAGAATTATTAAATGAATAAATAAATAAATTACGCCTAGACCAATCACAACGTGTCTGCCGCCTCCCCTTTTTTACAAAATTGCATTTTAAACCCTTAAATATGCTAAATTGATAACTGACTTGTAGTTTAAGGTGTGAAATAACTGATAATCCTTGCAATTTATGTCAAATGATTGAATTTGAGTGTACAATAATGTTACATAAATGAATCTACTGTGTCTCGGTATAGGCCTAGGCTGATACGTCCAACCAATATATATGTCTTTAAAAAGATATTAAACGATCTATTAAAGCTCACATAATCGACTATTTAAACGTAAAATGACCTGACACTTCATGGAAAAATATATTTGTATCAATTTCAGTGATAATTAGGTGAATTTCATGACTTTCCCACGACGGCGTAGACCTAGGGAACTGTCAATTCCTGGCAGTGGGAACGACCTTGAACAGGGAGTGTGGCAGTAGCCCTGTGAATTCTCATGCACTTCTACCACACATAGTGTGCATAAGTTCATCAAGTTGCCGCGTACAGCGCTAGTTGTAGGGGAGTGTGGCAGTAGACACTTCCAATTAATTATAGTAATTTTACTGTGACACTGAGCATCGCCAATTGGTGTTTGATTTTCGATTTTTTTGTGTTTCCTGAAAGATCTTGCTTATATCATTCAGAAAAAGTTGCGGGAGGTTGAGAATTGTTGGTTTTTATAGTTTTTAAACTCACTTGAATCTGATGGTTTTTGCATGTTGTTTGATAGGGGTGGTGCTGGAGGGGGTGATCTTTGTTGGTTAGGTTAGGGGGTAGGTTGATGCCATGGTTGGGGAGGGAGGGGGGGCTGCTGGAGGGTGTAATACGTCCGGTAGGTTAGTGGGGGAGGTTGGGAATAAAACACAAGTAGGCCCTAGGCGTGCCCAGTGTCTCTGTTATTTTACCGAACCATACATTTCAAGTGAGTTTAAAAACTATAGAAACCAGCAATTCTCAACGTCCTGTGACTTTTTCTGATATATATGAACAAGGTCTTTCAGAAAACACCAAAAACTCGAAAATCAAACACCAATTGGCCAAGATTAGTGAATAACAGCTAAAACGGTAACCGAGTACATAAATATCCATGATCTAGGGCCTAAAGATACATTTACACTTGTGCTTTGTGCTAGGTGCAACATGCTTTGAGCAACAGGCAACATGCGCTCAGCACACAAATCCGTTTACCATTGAGCGCTGTGTTGACACTAAACGTGGACTTCAAATTGTACAAGTTTATGTTACCACGAAAAATTCTTTGAATTTCCATCAGATATTACCAGCCAAACTGTATGAGCTTATTAATATTGTTGGACCATTAATTACCTAAATAACAGTCACGAAAACTGATACAGTAGACTATCTCCTGCAGACCAGTTTGTCAGTCGACTAGTTGAGCCCGACAGGTTAGACAGCTAAACAAACATTCCCATTGCATTGTGGGCGGCAGGAAAAATTAAACATAGCCCATCTCTCAGCACAACTAGCTAGTGTTATAATAAATAATGATAGTAATAATAAGATACTTTATTTTTGAAGCTGAAACAGTGTTTAAATGCAGCCTGGTTAAGCTCGTTCTCTGATTGGTCCATGCATGTTGCAAGTTGCTCAAAGCATGTTGGACGTAGCAGTGAGCAGAAGAGTAAATGTACCAAATATGTTTGGTAGCCTAGTAATTTTATCATACATGCATTGAGTTCATCAATGTTTTTAGGGTTATGTTACGTCTTTGACAACGTTCATCATACAGTTGGAAAACGGTTTTGAAAGCCAAATCGATCCAGCCTGATACATTTTGAACATGCTGATAATATGTATGTCGACATTGAGTTTGTAGTTGATTCTGGCACATGTAGCTCTTGCTAACACACTTGCTTTGTGTGACCTTGGAAATGAGCCACATCCTTCCCATTATCATTCCCATTACTTATGAAACCTTCATCTCATCATCCCAACATCTCGGACTCATTTATCCAACGCCAATAGATCTCAGTTGTCATAACAGTGAGTCGTAAAACCCAATATAAAATAAAAATGAAATACATGTCGATTCGGGGCAAAATCCATTGAGTTCCAACTCGGTTCATGATGCGATGTACACTGTTCTCTGCATCCGAAATGAACAGGCTAAAATGGTCTGCAACTCTTAAGCCAATAAGAAGGTAGTGTGAATAATTTCCAAACTCTTGTCCAAAACGATTCAGGGAAGGGCCAATCGTGATGAGTGTGAAATATTTCAACTGATTCACGTTGAATCGATCGATTTGGCTAAACCGTTTAAGCTGTGTGATGAACGTTGTCATAGACTTAGGCATAAGACAAAAGGATAGGCATAAGATAGGTAGGGTACCGTAGGCGTAAGTTTTGAACCATAAAATGAAAGTATCGTGTATTTGAAACGACTTTTAACCTACCTTATCATAAGAATCACTAAAACTGTAGAACTGTAGAACATATCTGGGTAAGAGTGCAGTACTAGGTAGGCCTAGAGGTATGATAGCCTTGCACGCTTAAATCACGTTGCTTTTCCTAAACTTAGTGTTTGCTCGTAGATCTTGGTTCCCTCAGATGTCGTATTGATTGAATCCACCGCACTCAAGTATTTGTTGTATTTTATTACTTTTTTGACTTGCTTTAGTACAGGTTGGTACAGGTCCTTTGACCATGGTAAAAATCGAGTCCCGGTCTCCTGAATGACAGTTCAGCGTGCTAGCCACTGGACCCTCCTGGCTCACTGCAATGTTGATACTTGGTATAACCTAGTTGCTGTGGGATTGTCATTCAAGATTTTATTTTAATTATCCTTAATTACAGCTTCTTACTCTGGTTGTTATCGTATCATGGGGATATGTGATAGCTGCGGGCAGATATAGTTCATCTCGGAATCAATGTCATAAATCTGCGTAAATCTTCACTAGAATCTGGAAGACTTCTGTCATATCGTGCAAGAAAAGTGATTGAAGCTGATAAATACGTCATGGCTTTCTCAGCTGAGGCAGCTGCCTTTCAAGTACAGGTGAGACTTTTGTTCAGAGTAACTTTATAATCAAATTGCTAGGCCTATGATAGTCAATTATTTGGAAGCTGATATTTTACAGTGAAACCCCTATCTTTCTTGTTCCTAGGGATCATGTAAAAAGTATTCGAGCAGGAAAATGATCCATGTAGGGAAATTTAATATTGGCTAAATGTGATAAGGTGCGACAAAATATGTTAAAGAATCAGGAATATGATGGATCCGGGAACAATGCTTCGGGTTTTCATTAGCCCTACAATCTTTTCAGGCTACCATTAAGTTTAGTAGGCCTATAGTTTAGGCAATGAAGATCAGAAATACGAACATGGTAATAGGTGTAACCTCTAACTGGTAATTGAGCGTTGATATCACCTTGGTTATGCTTGCCATTTGTTTTCAGCAGTGTCCAAATAAGGCTAACTGGGCTTTAAATACCTGGCCTAAATTCAATTGACTTGGTTATTTCTTAGGCCCTGTGCTATAAAGTCGGGTTAACTGTATTCTGATACATAGAATAGATGGATGTTTGTGGCATAATTAGGATGTTACGTAGATTGGATCAAAACGTGATGAATAAATTTAGTGTAGGCCTAATTAGATAAGCGTAGCAAAGATTTTCATTCCATATACCGAAAAATTTTGGTCTTTTTTTTTTTTTTTTTTTTTGTTTGTAATTTTGTACGCGGCATACAGGTCAGGAAAAAGTTTCAATCAACTCGAAACTTTTTTTACAAATTGGTGTTATACCAGAATAGGTTGGGATTGTTTTTCAGAAAAATCGGTCGGACGGTTTTTCCGGAAAAAAATTGGAAAGTATGGAAATTCCCCATAAGAATAGGCCGGGGGAGAAATACTTGGAATTTATTTTTCAAAAGCTCTCACGTTTACTGAATGTGGAAAGAACTATCATACCTATTAAGCGATTTATGGAACAATCGGATGTGAAATAACGAAGAAAATGCATTTTTCATGTACTTTTTTATACATCAATAAAAGCAATAAAGAAAGCAATTAAGAAACTAATACCCTAAATGTGAGCAACAAGTGTCACCAATAAATTGAAACGTTTAAAATCTGTGATGGATATGAAGAAGGCACTGGTATAATTGTTTGGAAACCAAGGTTTATATACCAACAGACAGTCGCGGTTCTTAAACCTTTGAAGTAATCCATGGCCTGTATATGTACATTGAGCTGACAAAATGTTCTTAATTCTACATTTCCATACTTCCAAGCTCATCTCACAACGCATATATAGCGTTTTCCTAGTATATATATATATAGGGCCTATATTACCATGTACAAAACTTTGGTGGTGGTGTGAATTTTGTTTATAGCTATTATGTATTTTAATGAATATTTCAAATGGTAAATAGAGTTGGTAATTGGATTGCTAGTAATAATAGGCCTACTGCTACCTAGAAAGATAAAGATTGAAAATATAAAACAAATAACCTGGGTAACTACGACAATAACAATGCTTAACTACCCGTTAGAGCTGTTCGCACATTGGTAAATCCAGCCTCAAGTTGAAAATCGAGCTCTGCGTGTTGCAGGAACGATTGAAGTCGTTGTACCAACTCGTCCACGATATCGAAGAGGAACGAGTCCGTAGCGAACACAATCTCAACAACATAACCAAGGCTCACGAGCGGATCAACCAGGAGGAGAAGGTGTCGCCTTACTACCAACAGAAGCTGAAGGGCCTGTATCTGGCGGCGGTCTCTGATGCGGCCCAAGAAGAGGAACTGATTCGCAGCGCGCTGTCAAAGGTGAGCGAGATACGTGCCATTCGGAATGAGCGGCGCATCCAAGCGAGGAACGCTGGCAACAAAGAGACCATCCGACGCGGTGCTCTCATGAAGATGCTGCAGAACTCGGCCCAGACCCTGCCGCTGTGGGTCGGCAAGATCAACGAGAGGCCGCCTCCGTTGTGCGGAGCCGTGCCTGCTGAATCCACTTACGTCTCCAAGATGGGAGACATGGTCGCAGCCCTGGTGAAAGGAGCCGAGGAGGAGGAGAACTGGATCTTGGCAGAAGTGGTGCAGTTCAATCAGGTGACAAACAAGTACGAAGTGGACGACATCGACGAGGAGCAGAAGGATCGGCACATTTTGAGTCGACGTAGAGTCGTGCCGCTTCCGCTGATGAGGGCCAATCCGGAAACGGACCCTCAAGCGTTGTTCACCAAAGGATCTATTGGTACATACCAGTGTAACGTTTAATTATATTAAAATATAGCTGCATTGTGTTATTGATAATTAAATAGCTTTAGAAACTGAAGTAAATTCGGGCATCGGTTTGAGACCTCCACAAGGCATGGGTTTTTGTAAACTTGATTCATCTATCATCCACTCATTCATACGCTCAAATAACAGTGTCATTGATGGATCGTTCAGTAAACAATAATTCTACATAACGTGTTTTGTTCCAGTAATGGCTCTGTACCCTCAGACGACTTGCTTCTACAAAGCGATCGTCAACACTCTCCCGACAACGTCGACGGAGGAGTACGAGGTGCTGTTTGAAGACCTGTCGTACTCGGGCGGCTACTCGCCCGCGTTGGCCGTCGCCCAGCGGTACGTCATCTCGATCAAAGACAAGAAGGGCAAGAGCCAGCCGTGACAGCTCGCCACTCCGACATCGCAACCAGATGACGAACTTTTGCCCGACGTCGTTGAATGACGATCCGAATGGATAACATGGCAATGAGTGGGAAATAATGGTCTAGGGAGAACGGCACCTGTCTGTGAGAAAACTTTGTCAGTTCTCAGCTTTGTAAATTCTTACCTGTGTCGGTTCCTTGCTGTGTCTTTCGTGATTTGTTGCTAAGACAAATGGTGAGGGTATTTCCTCTCCAGTGATAGACGTTGCACTAATCGTACCGAAAATATTGTACTAAGGGTACCTTATTTACACGCATATAAGACGCACTTTTTTCCATTTTCAAGTCATCAAAAAGTCACATGCGTCTTATAAAGGTAAGTGACGAAAAAACTGTCACATTTTGCGATATATTTACGCCCGCTCGCTGAAAACTGTTTTTCTCTGATGTAGAAACATCGCAAAAACAGTTCCCGCGAAACACTGCCGGTCGTCCAGTGTTAAAGCATAGGGCAAACCCACAATCGTCGTCAGATTGTATGCACAGACAGTCTGTCCTTTAAAGCATACAGCAGACCCCCAATATCAGCAATTGTTGGGATATAATATTGTCATAAATGTGTCAACAAATGACAACAAACATACTCATAAAATATCCCTATGCCCTTCTCCTCCATTAGAGGTCAGGAGGTCAGACTCTGGATCATGTTAAAGTGAATACCAAGACAAACACTTAGACACATCTGTTTATCATCAATCAACAATGCTTGCCTGGAAGTGTGCTATGGGTGATAACTGAGTCTATAGGGGGCTACTCTTTCAACACTATAGGATGGATAAAAATGAATCTAAACTTGGAAGATATGTTATCAATATTGTTTATTGTCTAATAGAGTGGATCTGGTAGAGGGTAAAGGGACTGGAATCTTCTTTTGTGGTTACAAGGTCTCCTGAATCATGTTTATGAGGGGAAATATTGGGAATATGATACTGCGTCTTATATAAGTAAACAAAAAGGTTTCCAAAAATGGAACCTGAAAAGTAGGGGTGCGTCTTATAAGCCGGTGCGGCTCATATGCGTGTAAATACGGTATTTTAAATCTGAAAGTTCATTTTCGACACAGTTTTTACCCGACGAAATTTCAAAGAATTTAGTTTGGGTATCTGTCAAATTTAGGTATCTATCAATCTGTCAGATTGCAACTGTACCTTTTTATGATATTTTAATTAGGCCTATAACTATTAGCAGTGAAGGGAAATAACACCCACCATTGACACATACTGTGTTAGCAACAAATCTGAAAAAACAACCGCATTCCGATTGTGTACGGTCAGGTGAAGAATATCACGTTTTTATAGGATGTGTTTCAAGTGCACCTTGACCGTAAGTATAGGTGCGGTTGATTCAAAACTTGAATGTTGTTTACAGTATTAAAATAATTGGTTAGGTCCGTTAGGATACGCATTTAATCTGATTTCTTTTTGATAACCATTTGACAGTGGCTCAGTTATTTGAACATGTAATAATAGGCCTACTTAACTACAAGGAAATTCGTAATAAGTCTGTATGTTTTTCAATTTAATTGAATGCTAGTCTGTGTAGCTTGCTAATCCAGTAAGTAATAAAATTGAATTGAAATTTATGTAAACAATTTGATTCTGGTTATTAAGGGCTGAAAACAATTGATATACGTATTGATTAGTTATTAGTGATTATGGCACAGTATAGTGTTTAAGCATAATTGATGATAACATTTCCGTGTAACTTGTAGCAACAAGAAAATGTGGTAGTGATTACATGGTATGTGATATACAAACTTCAAATTTGTACAAACATTAATAGAAATATGATGTGCATCATTACAAATTGTCATTAGAATGGGAGGTAGCTATTTTGAAGAAATTAGTTATTCTTTATTCATTATCTTACACACGTTGATTCATGGCTTTGTAGACTTGACAGTTTTTACCAAGGCTTGTAGAGTTCTCGAGTATCTTTCATATAAGTCGAGGAGTGTAGAGTTTTCGATTATACTTTATATAAGTGTCTCGCTTATCTTAATGCATAATGCTGCATTTGCCTAGTAGTTGAAGAAATTATTACCTATAATTCAAAAACTCTCTTAATCTCGCTCAATCTTGTGTGGATATAAGTCTTGCTTGAATCTCACTTGAAATAATCTAATATTTTAAGACTTGTTGGGTCTTGAAGTTTCAATGATATTTCGATCGAGTTGAAGTCTCGATCCCAACTTGAAACTTCAAGACTCGCACAGCCTCAAACTTACTAGCTTCTGGGTAAACTGCTGTGCGAATTAGATGACCGGCGTCTCCGGGTAAGGTGTAGTACATGATCTAATATGTACCAGCACTACTGTGCAAGAATTTGATGTCCGTCACGCTCTCTCTCTCTCACTCTCGGCAAAAGCTGGCTTGATCTCGATGTTCAGTACGCACAGAGACTGCGAAAGCAGGCTAAATACGACACTGTGGGCAATTTACTCATTTGAATCGTTCGTGCTAAATCCGTAGGTGAAGAGATTCAGAGATTGGCAATAGAGATTAGATGTTGAACTACAACAAACCTCTATTGTTTTTTAAGGAACCAGGGAATTGAAACCATCCATGCAGGAAAAAGCTCCATCCAGAAAAATTCATCATTTGTTACATGTGAGTAGGGTGAGACAAAATAAATGACAGAAGCACAAAACAATGAATGATCCATTGAGGTGGTCCCTGTAACCAGTAACCTTCAAAAACAGCCAAACAGAATTTAACATGGGTTATAAATTCGTCATATTCTTCTCTAACTCTTTGTGTGCTTCAACATTAGAATAAAGAGTAGCTCCGGTCGCGCTACCGCAGCTTACCTTGAAAAGCAACGAGAATAAGAATTTGTACTTACTAGTGTATAAGTTACCTGTAGACAAGTAGGCCTAGTGTACTCTGTGTACGATCTCTGAGCCTGGGTATAGCATGGATGGTTTCGAGCGTAGGTGGAATGGAGGAATGATGTGTGCGTTCATTACTCGAGGCGTTTTCCAGAGAAGTATTTTGGTAGAAAGTTTTCTGTACCTACTTCGTTTTCATTGGATTATGAATCTTGATGTACATCGAGCAATAATAAAGGAATATGTAATGAAGAAACAAATTATAGTTTACAACCTCTTGATTTTACAAAGTAGGCCTAGTATATTAGGTTCAGGCAGAATCCTTCGTTACAGCCTATACTCGTATTTGGTACCACAGTGAAAACCCGATCCATCGTTTTTCGAGGAACCAGGAAAACAAAATCATATATCCAGTAAGCTTGGGTAAATGTGAGACTTGGGTGGGGCAAAATGAACGACAGAAGCGGGAAAATGATGGACCTGGGAACGATGCTTCGAGGTTTTACTATCATATAGCTCTATAAACGTAACAAGTCCATTGTAGCTGTATGTCAGCCTGGTATAAGATGTGTGAAACATGTCAAATGCACATCTCTGTGCAACAGCATACAACTGGTGTCGGTGCGGCTCAGGACGCTACGGCTCTTGAGCTCCGCACACGCAGGGTAGGCACGTTGGTTGCCCGTATCTTGACTGCCAATGTTTTCAATCATTTTCAATACATGGAAACAGTATTAATAATTTTATTAATATGAAATAATTATAAATAAATGGATGTGACGATGGAAGTCTGAGAGGGTAAGTGAAGAGAGAACAACACTTTTCTCTGCTTTATTTTCATTTTTATTCATTTTTGCCAAAAAGTTTGCTACAGCTCACAGGCGGAACAATACGATTTTCAACTATTAAATAACAATATTAAACTCATATTTTCTACAGTGATATAGAGCAGGCAATTGAAACCTTTGTGGCCAAGTTACCAGCAAACTTAACAGTGTACTTGGTTCAGAGTACACTTTGATGGACTAATCATCAAACATGATACACTCGCCACACTATTAGATTATTCTTATAAAATCTCTCATTTCATAACATATTCATGATTTATTAATATCGTTGGCCTACACACATTACATGTAATACTAATACTATGGTACAAACGAAGAACACAACAATCGAATCCTCGGAACACGCTACACAGCACCACTGCTTAACAACCTGTATGCACAGGGTATGCCATTACGCATCGAGTCCACGATTATCGTACACGTTGTCTTGTTCACCGTTCAGTATTGAATAGGGTTGCCGTTCAATCAAGAACTTGAAATTGCCACCGAATTTGTCAAACAGTAGGCCTATTGAAAATCGATGAAAAATTGCGAGTTCCATTGAAAAAACTAATCGAAATGAATATCTAATATCAATCAAAATTACACACTTTTTCAGGTCCAAACAATGTTTTTGGGCCAATTCTGTAATTATGTGTGATAATTATAGGCTTATAGCTCACTGCTTGTTCTTTGAAGGGCACGGACAGGAGAGGAAGCGTTTGAGTGAGATATGGTCGACGAAAGTGATGAAAGACAGCAGGCTGTTAATTTATTCGATACCAAATTCGTTTTTGGTAGGACTATCGTTATAATGAAAAATCAAATGAATTCATTTCGCTATCTGAAATTGATGTATAATATTGAAAACGAACGGCAACCATAGTATTTAATCAACTAGATGTAATGATGTTATCTCGTACAGACTACATGCACTCAACGCATTTTCGTTGATGGGAATGCCAGATCTTATATAACTAAGGTATATCCAGTACTGTTGGTTAGTATACTTTTCCTCAATTGACTGGTCATTTACATGGAAGGGCCTTGGTAGCTTATGATTCAAGTGTAATATAACATTATTAGTTGGTACATCAAATCATTACCATTGTCCACGTTGTTAGATAAGACAAGCACGTACATTGTCCACTTTGATTCGTCAGGTAATATGGCGGTTGATTTATACAGGTAATAATAGGACAGTATCATCAGTCCTGAATTAATATTGGGGTTTAGAGGCGCTTCAACGCTGAGTTTATTTTGTCCTAGGACGGACACAAAGCGTGTCTAAATAAATAATAATTGGTCTGGATTTTGTGATGTAAATGCATAATTGTTAAGCAATTTAAGACTACTCATGACCTGGCACTCTGCCATTACTTTTGTTTTACACGTTCCATTATAATTTACTGTACTTTTCAAATTTTATCTCATTGTCTAGTTTTGAACCTGCCAGAGAGTAGACTTACCAACTAGCTACTAGCCTGGAGTAGAAATTGGCAAATTTCAGGACTTGATGAACAACTCAAAGTAACATGCTTGGACTAGCTAGCTTCAACAGACTACATCTTCAATTGGTTAATGTTTACTAAAAGAGCTTCCTACTGTAGTAACATAATATAATGAAAAAAGTCAAAATCTCTTCAGCTTGATTCATAGTAGCATGGTCAAACCTTTTGCCACCCCGGTAAGTCTAGTGAACCAGTCAGTAACACTTGACGAAACGTTTCTGATTTTACCACTTTAATTAGCGGGATTGAACAAAACATGCAACTGTGTTACTAGGAATCAAGATTTAGAATGCAGTAATTCATTATATTTCATACCGTATCTCATGAGTAGTGCTAGGATTTTGTGCTAACAACAATGAAAATACACAAAGACTAGCCATGTTGCCATAGAAGGTAGCTCTTATAGTACACATCAACCAATCAAGTTCTAGTCTCTTGGAACTAGCTAGCATTAACACATTATTTATTATGTAAGGGGCCTATATGGTCTGTCTTACCAATCCGTAGAAGTTGTTGATTTTTTTTTGGCTCACCTACTCCTGGCAAGAAGGTAGGTACATAATCAATATTGCAATTCGTACAAGATTGCAGTTTATTAAACTACCTACCCAAGTTGACTAAAATCTAAAATAACTAATAGGCCTAAGACTTTAAGGTTGGAGCGATTCAGCAATGTTGCACCAAGACCCTTGCCTATACTCACAACTGTGCACTTCAAACACAGGACCGAAGTATATCTTTTGTCACTGTAATATATGATTGTAATAGGTATCTGAGTTATGACTGAAATGTTTAACTACTTGGTAATTTAGTGAATTCACTTATCGGAGAGATATGCAACAATCGCTACAGATTGGTGAGAGGGTCTGTACATTACATCAATCCTAGACAAATATGCCTCCAACTCATTCTTATTCCACTTCTAGACTAAGTATTTAGTTTGTACTTTTGATGATTGAAATAATACTAATGAGCATGTATAAATAAAACGAACATAATAATTAGATACAATAGAAATAATCCTGGTTTAAAATTATCACAGTCAGGTGTTTAAGTAATTAAGAAACAATTATTGCAAAAAGCATTAGATATGAAACGTGTGCAGCTGATTGCAATCAATTCCAGTTTCACCTAGATCACACACGGGATCACATCACGCACTCCAGATAAAGTCCTTCATGTTTTTCTTCAAGTGAACACACCTAATACAACATTACAAATTACAATGACTACGTTTCACAGCTGAGAAACTGTTTAGCCGAATCGAAACAATTCTTGACTTGAATTGACTTGAAACAATTCAGATATTCAACGTTTATCGCGACATCCTGAATCGATTTGGTCAGAACAGTTTAGAAATCGAAATACGCCGGCCGTCTTTCCTTAGCCACACCGCCATGTTATTGGCTCACAGTTGCAGGCACGCTCCTCCAAACCATCCTTATCACAAGCTTTCAAAACGATTTGACAGCCAAATCGTATCTTAAAACATATTGGAATCGGATCATTCATCCCAAAATTGACATGTTCATCAGCATGTTTGAACCATTTCAGGCTTAATCGATTCATTTAAAATGTTTTCAGGCTGTGTAATAAGCGTAGCCATTGATTGCTGGCCATAAATAATTAACTATTAATTTGCGTCTAGTCGTTAACGCGGACAACGTTTAACTGATACCGACCAGTTGTCGTTGGAGGTGCAGCCAGTCTTGGCAGCGCTGCATGATGCTGCGTTTCTCCAGCAGAGCCTTGGCAATGTCCTGGAACTTGTCCTCGTTGCGTCGGTAGTACATCGACGCGTCCATCTCCAGCTGCAGGATCTTGTCCGGGCTTATCTCGTCCATAGTCACCATCTCCGTGATGTACGGGTTGAAGCGGTGGTACACGCTGCCAGGAATCAGGTCGTTCAGCATCGTGTGCACGGCTGAAACACATTGCATTCGATTCAGAAAAGAAGTGAACGAAAATAAAAATCACCATGTTACACATAGGCCTACTATAGTACAAATGCATTACGAAATCAATGAAATAAACCTTCGTTAATCCGAAATCGAAGGGACCTGAAAAAAAACGATTTCGGTTTATAAAAATTTGGATTCACCAAAATGTCATTTTTCCCGCTCAGAATATAGTCAATTTCGTATCGCGCGCTAAAGGAAGCTATGTTACCGGCTGATACTACGTAATAGATCCGTTACTGATGGCCTAAATGGCCTAAAACTAAAATTGAGCCCGAATTTGCTCGAAGATAGGTCAAACTGGCTCAAAACTCGTTCGAATTGAAAAAGTTCTGTTCGCATAGCCCTTATTGAGAGTAACCAAACACATGGATGTTAATATCTTCCAGTTTGAACCAAGACTCTGGCAAGGCAATGTTCACTTATTTCCATTAAGAGCCAATGTAAAGCTTATTATCATACAATGAAACAATAAATTTGATCATGACTTATGAGAAGAGAGTTACAGTAGAGACGAGTTATACGGGAGACAACTTTCCGTGGGATCGAAATTCAGGCAGCCCTTCAGTTCACTATAAGGTTTAAAAATAAATCACTTTGAAAACACTAACTGGAACTGAAAAATACAAGGAGCGTGAATGCTTTAAATCAACATAGGTGCGATAAAACAGGCTTCATCATCCATCAACAGTTCACATTAACATGCACCTACCTTCTGTATCTGTTGCACTGTCCAGTATTTTCATGAATTTAGTCTTCCAGGATGACATGCTGGTGTTGACTTCTTCCGGGTAATGGTGAACAGGATTGAACCTTCCGGTCCCCAGCGACACGACACACTGCAGGGGACTCGTGGGCCACAGCTGGCGCGCCTCGTGGATGGCAACCGCTGTTGGATTGTTCACCAGAATACCGCCGTCCTGAAATCAAGGTTCAATAGACCCTTTTGAGAATTCAATGCACAGGCCTGCTATACCACCTTCTAGAGGCCAAAACCGTTGGTATTACACTCTGGGTATTTTAGTAGTGATGAAATAGTTGGTCTGCTTATCCACAGGGTTAAAAGCAAGACACCCAGATGAACTTGCATTATCTCTCATCTTAGACAGTCTCTTGGAATCTCTTGCTAATCGTCTTGCGGTCTAATCTCTTGGAATACAGTACCCATATTAATGTTGTAACTTCTAACATAGGCCTATTACAAGTAAATATGTTCACTATAATGCACAAAAATATAATGGGTGCTAAACAGCATTAGTAGCATAGGACTTTCAAACGAGCATACCAACATCTCGCACTACTTCAAACGTCGCCACTAAACAGCTCTCTCATTTTTAAAAGGGTCTATTAAAACATTCAACTTGAAGGCTTTTTGCATAAGGGCTTGCAAGAGGAGAATTCTTTACATTTAAAAGGAAGTTCACTTCTTCTTCCTTTTTTTTCAGGATTTTAGGATATTTTTAGATGAGCGTAGCGAAGATTTTCATTCCATATACCGAAAAATTAATTTTGGGCTTGGTTTTTATGTTTTTTTTTTTTTTTTTTTTTTTTTTGTAATTTTGTACGCGGCATACAGGTCAGGAAAAAGTTTCAATCAACTCGAAACTTTTTTCCCAAATTGGTGTTATACCAGAATAGGTTGGGATTGTTTTTCAGAAAAATCGGTCTAACGGTGTCTCCGGAAAAAATTTGGAAAGTATGGAAATTCCCCATAAGAATAGGCCGGGGAGAATTACTTAGAAAACCAAAATTTTCCAAGCGCTCAAATTTATACTGAATGTGGAAAGATCTATCATACATATTTTAAGCGATTTGTGAGACAATCGGATGTGAAACAACGAAGAAAACTCATTTTTAATGTACTTTTTCACAAATCAATAAAAGCAATTAAGAAAGCAATTAAGAAACTATTAAATGTGAGCAACAAGTGTCACCAATAAATTAAAACGTTTAAAATCTGTGATGGATATGAAGAAGGCACTGGTATAATTGTTTGGAAACCAAGGTCCATATACCAACAGGCAGCCGCGGTTTTTAAACTTTTGAAGTGATCCATGGCCTGTATATGTGCATTGAGCTGACAAGATGTTCTTAATTCTACATTTCCATACTTCTAAGCTCATCTCACAACGCATATAAGGCGTTTTCCTAGTTATCAAGAATTTTAGGAACTTTGGCAAATGATTTCCATAAACCAAACTGATAATTTACTTCTCTTCAAAGCGTTTTACTATCTCTCTCCCTATCTGGTCGACTCACCTGATGCAGCAGGTCTCCGAGCTTGAACTCCTCGAAGTAGAGTGGTGCAGCCGCGGACGCCCTCACCGCCTCCCAGAGCTTGTAATGGTGGCTGCCCGCGTACTGCGACTGCAGGCGCGGCGGCAGGGAGTAGTTGCGGAAGACGAACGCCATCACGCGGGCCTTGTTCACGACGGTCGAGATAGATGACACCTGGACGAGGAAACAAACATGATTTGTAGGATAATTTAAAATTATAAATGAGAACTTGATGACTGATATCACTTTGGATACGCCAGGCCTGCCGTTTTCACGGATTTTTTCCGTTTTCACGGATTTTTTGGGTTTAAAAAGTGTACAGGATTTTTGAGCAAATTTGCTTATTTTCAGGGATATCTGAGACTTCACGAAAATTTGAACATAAACAGCGGTAAATCGGTAGAGTTACAGTATTTACACACATATAAGACGCAAAACTGTCATATTCTGCGATATATTTATGGGCGCTCCCTGAAAACAGTTTTTTCTGATGTAAAAACATCGCAAAAACAGTTCCCGTGAAACACTGCCGGTCGTCCAGTGTTAAAGCATAGGGCGAACCCACAATCGTCTTCAGATTGTATGCACAACGGTCGTCCATATTAAAGCATAGGGCAGACCCCCAATCGTCAATTGTGGGGATGTAATATTGTCGTAAATGTGTCAACAAATGACAACAAACATACTCATAAAATATCCTTATGCCTTTTTCCTCCATTAGAGGTCAGGAGGTCAGACTCTGGATCATGTTACACTGAATACCAAGACAAACACTTTGACACATCTGTTTATCATCAATCAACAATACTTGCCTCTAGTGCGCTATATGGGTGATAACTGATAACTGAGTCTATAAGGGGCTACTCTTTCAACACTATAGGATGGATAAAAACAAATCTAAACTTGGAAGATACATTATCAATATTGTTTATTGTCTAATAGAGTGGATTTGGTATTTTGCATTTGGTAATAGAGTGGATAGTGGATTTTTTACAATATATTTTGGTAAATTTCCGCATTTTTTGAACTAGTAACGCATAATTTACAGGATTTTACAGGATATTTTGATGAGATTTTTACAGGATTTTACAGGATTTTTGGGTAACATGAACAGGATTTTAAAAAAGAGTTGGTGGCAGGCCTGGGATACGCTCAAAATTAGGTGATCTTCGTCCCGGATTATCTGTTTCTAGTGAACGACCTGGCGTCTCGCAAAGATTAGTCCAGGATGCACTAATGTCTAGTTTTTAATAAACAAAATGAAACATGAATAACGAAGTGAGAATTTATGAAAATTTGAAAAATTTACTTCAATCTATCTACAAGAAATGCTCGTTTGGACATGCACTTTATTTGCAAATATCATTATTTCGTAAGAAATGTATTATAATATAATTCTGAGAACGGATTGTGACCGGAGTTTTTGCAATATCAAATTGGTTTGTATTCCATTATATTACTGAATAAAATATCTAGGCATAGGTTTACGGAAATACAGAATTTGGATAGAACGTTTTGAACTCGGCAGTTTGATTGATTACGTGATCATTTGAGATCGTCTTAGATGCCTGCTGCTCGCTCGTAACCCTTGAACAGATCATCTCGGCTTACTACGAAATCTCTTACTTTTGGGATGTCCGGGTCCCGAGCTGTCTTCATTAGAGGTTCAACGCCCAAACAGTCTTTCAGGATTTTTTCCCACAGCTCCGTGTCGTAATACGCATGGCTCCACACCAAGTTGCTTGTGCCCCAGAATGAGTTTTGGGTGAAGATTTTAGTACTCAGCTCTTTATACATTACGGACACCTCGGTCAGATTCGTCTTTTTCGCGCCTGAAGGAAAACCAAATTACATAAATCAGCGTAGATAATCAATTTCATGAAGGCGACCAATTTGCGTCACATAATATCAAACAATAACATCTCTTCAGTTTATAATGCAAGGGAACTGAAACAGTGTTTAAAAATGTCAAACTGTTCATGTATGAAAATGTTCAAGAATGTGAACATTCTGGATTATTAATAGGCCTAATCAGTACGCATATGTAATAATAAAATGGGATCAATAAGACTTTGAACAATACACTAGTATGATCGAATATCGATATTGAATCAGATAAAAACATTGAATCTGGGAAAAAATGCAAGATTTGAAGTCATGATTCTCAATCATGTAATACTGGTTCAGTTTCAGTCTATTTTCCACCCATTTAACAATAATTCCCAAAATAATATTCGGCTCTTAAAATGGTCCATTCGTTTTTCAAAGAAAATCATTGACAATCTGGTAATCTGGACATCTGGTAATTATCTTATAACAATCTTTGGCCTATACTGGTTACTAGTTAGCAGATTTTACTACGAGCACGTCAAGCTGTTTCCTCTACACACATATTAACCTCGGCATACGCCATTAGGCCTACTGACAGCAACGAAAAACCGTGCGCAAAGGCCATTGTTTATTGAATTCACTTTTGGTTGGGTAGGGTGTACTCACTTTCTTACTTGGTTATTTGACTTATTACCTGTTTCAGCTATCTGTTTTTGAATCTAATATGAATCATCGTTTCAATATCAAACTAATCAATTATTGAATATTCCAATTCAAAGTTCAAAAATATCAAATCAATCGAAAAGGAAATGTAATAACAATGAAATCGATACAACGGTAATCTAACGGCATACCGATGAGAGTAGCCAGGATGGCCCCCGTGCTGACGCCACACACGTAGTCGAACAGCTCGTAGATCCGTTTCCCCGTCAGCTCCTCGAGCTTCTTCAACATCTCGATGGCGAGCACACCTCTGACTCCTCCGCCGTCGATTGACAGGATCCGAATCCCTCTCCCTCTCAACGGCTCGATGTGGCCGAGCAGGGCAAAAGTCTCCCTTAGAAGTGTGAGCGTCGCTTCGTCTTCCGTTTCGTGACGGACATGTAATAACATGCGAACGGCTCCTTCCTGCGAACCAAACAAAATATCAATGTGAATTCGATTTAGACAAGTATAGGCCTACTTTGATATTTCCTGAGAAAGAATTTACTTATCAGCAATACTGTTGTAGGTAAAAAGTGTTTACATCACAAATAAATTATCCATTCAAAATATGTTTTAAATTTCACTCTCAAATCTATTCTAGATTCTCTAGTCTCTTCTCTATTTTATATTCTTATTTCACACTATAAACCATAAATCAAATTTATTCTAGTTTTTAAATAATTCTCCATCCGCACCTCATTGTACTTGAATGAAAAAATCTCTGGGGACGAGGGGGAGTTGGGAGGGTAAAATTAATTGTGATGTAATTTAGGGGTAATGTAGGGATATGCGTGTAACAGAGAGGGTGGAGGAGTAAAAGTGTAACAGAGAGGGTGGGTGCATTCAAACAGATCATTTAAAATACATCTTAAACAATGTAGTGACATAGACCAATGAAGCTGCCTAGCCTCAGTACCCTCGTTTGAATGGGCGGCTCTTGAAACGCATCTGAATTACGTCAACCTACTTTCACCGCAAGACTTTTGGCCTCCGGATATTCATACAGATGATTGGTTAGATCTTCCAAGCGTTTCAGTTTCGATTGGGTACTCTGTGCCTTTGTAAGAGCCGACACGACGTGCTTTGTCCGTGAACTGATACTGGTCTGGAAGAAATAATCAACAGAATGTATTACTGATTGACTGACAATGCCAGCCTAATTGAAGATATAATTGGCAAGAATAACAAAAAACAAAAAAATAAGTCCAAGAAATATCACTAACAAAAAATGTCCAAACAAGTACGTTACGGTAACAATAACAAAATATGTAGATTTTTAGTGCAGATTGTCCAGTGATTTCTCCAGTGATGGACATTGTACTACCGTATTCATAACGAAAATATCATACCACTGGTAAAAATTGACGCAGGTGAAAACTGACTCCTAGTAAAAAACTGGTGTAGGCCTAGTTGAAAATTGAGGTCAGGATGGGTTGGTGAGAGCGGCAACTAAGCCAGTTTTCGACTTAGTACAATATGTTCGTTATGAATAGTACAGCGTTCATCGCTTGTGTGGAAATACTCCCACCACAGCTGAGTACCTACAGTCTTCGCAGAAAATTTGAAATGACGCAGTTGAAAACTGAGACAGTTGGTTGCATGCCGGGAAGGGCAGTGAAAAGAAAACGGTCGATGTCCATATCATAGGGACCAGACTTACATTTATATAAGCTACAGAGATAAACCACAAACAAACTGAAGATGGACTATGAAGATGGATGGTGTAGGGATCGAACCGAATCCCAATCCACGCTCATCTCCGGGTCACGTATGAAGCAAGCGTCTTTTCACTGGTCATTTATCAATTCATCGATTTTGATCGAACAGTGACCATTAGATATGATTTAGGTCTACATGGAATATTTTCCGTTTCAAATTTCCAGAACGATTTGGAAATTTTCCCAGTGTTATGGAAAAATTGGTTTCAACTGGTTGTCAGCTGTTGGGTCTGGGTTCTTGCCTCGGTATTGGCGTGAGTCAAGCTATCATTCCAAGTGTTTCTCGCAGACTCATTGCGAGGAGACGGCCACACAGTAAAATCACAATTGATTTTAGTGGTTACTTCCAATTATTGCAATCATTATTGAAACTTTTTTTGTAGGAATTTATCATATACATCGAACTCGAATACATCGAACAAAAGCCTATTGATTTTGTGTAAATAGTCTATAAATACACAATATAGGCCTAAACAATATTTCTTCAAAATATAAATCTTTCCAACTTTTACAATCTTTCCGGGACATGGGCCCTATAAATTTCCGCAAATTTTACAACACTACGGTATATTGAATGTCTGATAATCGATAACCGCTCGATTAATCGACCTTCAGCGGCATTCCTAATACATATATTATATAGGCCTACCAGTACATATATTAAGAAACTTGATGCACGTTAAATAGGCCTACGGGTGTTCCGGGCAGTCTTGGTACAGGTCTCTCGAACAGCCCACATGTCAGCACTAAATCATGGTAGGACATTCTACTCTGCTTGAACGTGGCCTAGGCCTATAGGTCTAATGTCTAGGTGTTATATTTCATTTCACTTTTACTGTACTGGTACGCCTACTTATAAACGTTAATAACAAATCTTCTGTGTCTGGGCTCACCTTGGATATTATTTCTTTCTTTAATTTCCACTGTGAAGGGATTTCATCAGTAGGCCTAGGTTCTTTTGCTTTCGGATTCATTCTCAGTTTCTTCAATCCACTTATAACTTGTGGCAAACTATATTGTCCTTCACCTTCTGTCACAGCAATTTCTTTGGTTTTTGGGGTTGTGTCAGTAATTTCTTTGGATTTTGAGGTTGTATCAACAGTTTCACCATCATTATTTGTTCCTTTCGCATTTAAAGTAGATCTAGTCATATGAGGCTTGTCACTGGAGCTAGTGCTAGCAGAATAAATGCTTTTTCTGAGTACATTTTCAACGTGTTCATAAATGGCTGGTAACTTTTCCACTAAGGAATTCCACTCTCTACTTATTACAAATATCGTTCCACCGTCATTCGAAGTTTTTGACACATATTCTTTAAGATGGCTTATAAGTTTCCACTGACTGATAGGCATGTTACGGAACTGCGAGCGCAGCGACATTTTGAAAGTACTCTCAACTCGATGACGATGAGTTTTTGCTCCTTGTGCGCTTTCAGTATGAACTGATCTGTAAAAACAACAAAAGGCTAGGCTTAGAGCAATATTGCATATAACCTTTAATCCCAAACTTGTTAAAGGTTATGACACTAAATGTCCTAAGCTCAGAAGGCCGATGTAATCAATTAACACCTCACCTCAATCATTGTGTTTGTAGCCATTCATTCAGTATATCAATACTAGGCCTAGGCATTGACCCAAAGCACAGATGGGAGGCTGAGTCAAAGGGCTGTAATTTTATCCAACACCTCAACCCTACCCACATATTTTCTATACTTAACCCTCAATCTATTTCAAGCTAGTAATCTTAAAGTTTCTCTTCTATGATTGAGAATTATTATTGGTTGTAGTTTTACATTTCTAATTTCTTATATGAATGACAGTCCGTGACCGTCTTGAACAAAGCAGCTGAGATGATGTTTTGACGTACCAACAGCTGCTTTTGTATGCGGCAACCGCCAACTTCAAACACGCTTCAAGGTTTTTGCAGTTTGGAGTTTGGACTAGTAAAAAATAGAGATCTATTTTTATCTTATCGTTCACCACGAGTTATGTCTTCAAAACTAAATCTCAAGTCTTTATAAATTTCTAGAATTACTAATAATTAGAAAATGCTAATATATATCGATTTGTTTTTGTTTACAGTTGGTTTCTATACCTGACCGTCCTGACGTCATTGTCATTTCTAGAAACTGATGCCAACTGTACACTGTCCATAGCATAAAAATGTAATTTTTCAACAATAATCTATTGACAATCAATAGATGATTATTAATTATATAGATATTCATGAAAATCTTGGATTCGTTATTAGATGAGCATAGCGAAGATTTTCACTGAACTCTTACGGAACTTTGTCTGTACGTTTTTTTTTTGTTTTTTTTTGTAACCACTGCACAGGTCGCAGGGTTTGACCGATCGACATGAAACTTTTCTTTTTTTATATGCAAACTTATCCAATTAGAACTGTATAGTTTTGAGGTCTAATCGGTTGGACCATTTTTGAGAAACATCATTTAGAAGTTTCTGAAAACCCCATAAGATTTGGCTGAGCGGAAATAATTGAAAAATTAAATCTCTCCAATATGATTCAAATTTTCCACAAATGTGAACACAAGAATAATATACATGAATAAAAATTTGGTTTGATATTCGGACCAGCCGTTTTGGAGAAAATAATATAATAAATGTATTTTATTCATCGGAAAGATAGAAATATTAGTTGAAAAATGTTGCATTGTCGAAGTCACGGCTTTCTAGATTCATTGACATCGGATGAAGTTCATTTCAGATGATCAAGGTTTGTAGAGTTTTCGATTATACTTTATATAGACATCTCGCTCATCGTACAACGCACATCCTGCGTTTGCTTAGTTATATTGATAATTAGAAGTCCGGGACCACCTATTATGTGATATTTTATAACATTTTATGCATTTCTAGCTGATAGATTTTATCGGATTACAATAAATACCTTGACGCTAATACGGCACACCGTTGATATTGATTCGCACTTTTTCTTAAAGACATGTCAAAGGTTAAGCTTATAATATGATGCCTAGAGTGTTTATAATTGATGTTGCCTGACCATATTATCAACACTTAAATTCTCTTCAGAAATTCGGTCTAGCACTTTCTCTTCACACACTCACGGTAACACTAGCTTTAGCTTACTGACGAGACCTTGTCTCATATAGTAGTATTTATAAGTTCTCATGTGCTAGTCTGCGCACACCACTATTTCAGTATCTACTATTATTACTAGGACAAACAACATACATTACATCGCGATCGCTAAGATGCGCATATCGTATTTGAATTATGTCAACAATAATAAGGTAACACACAAATGACGTAAGGAGCACTCAAGAGTGCAATCTGAGCCTTTCGTCGTTTGTCGTTATTGCACTTCACTTTATCAGCCGTAGCCTACTACCATTAGACCCTAATATAAATCAATTCATATATATCTAGGAATTAATACAATCAAATATTAAATGCGTTTCTATAAAAAATGTTATAAATAAATTATTATATTTTATCAATTGTATTTCATTCTATTCATGACCCCCCTAGCCATTACCACTGGCTGCTGAATAGAGGTATCAACAATGGCCCATCGCTAATTATAAATAAACTCAAACTTCACTAATTATTTTACAAGTTTGATAGATTTCTGACATGGATTAACGTAGTTCGAAGATTTCGTATTTTGGGTCATAATTTTTTTTCGTATAAATTGGTTGAAATTTTGTTAATATATAGAATTCTAGTTTGTCCCAGCTCTTAAAAATTTTTTTTACAATGAAGAACTTCAATATTATTATCATTCACTGAAATGATTTCACGCTGGATGAAGTTTCACTCTGTCCATTCAATTACTCTGTGGTTAAACTACAAACGGTATACGTGTAGGCCTACAATCGAAATTGCGGAATAATAATTAGCTTCAAGAGCATTGAAAAATTAACTACTATAATTAATCAATAAATACAATCAATTGATAAGATTTGATGAATAGCTAAGATTGTTTTAATAGCATGGTTTTAGTTCCATTATTGTTATTGGGAATGAGAACGTAATGCAAGGTCGAGGTGGTGTGATGTTTACACCGAGAGCGTCACACGTTCGTCTCGGCATCCAATGAGCGTCGCGCGGGGGCTCGCGGGTCTAGACGAGCCTCCTTGAGCCGTTGCCAACTACAACCAATACCAGGAACAACCTTGGAAATATAAACTGATGCGTACGTCTTTTATTTTATATCTTGAATTCCTCGCCAATATTCGCGAAAAGTTAGTACAGTGTAGGTAGGTATATGAAAAGACTTGTATCCGCGAGCGATGAAGTTCCGATCGACCTTCCCCCCTATTCAACACCACTAGCGCACGAATGGTTCGCGCCTTCTATTGTCACGCGTATGATAGTACAGAAGGTGAAACCACGAGCGACAAATGGTTAGATAAACCTATGACTACGCCTATAAATTCTATATAATTAAATTCTATAAAACTACTATAAATTCAACTTATAAAGATTACATTTATTTATTCATGTAATGTGATCAGTGTCGGACTGGCAGCACAGAGGCCTCCCGGGGAAAGTAAATGAGGGCCCCAGATAGAATTTAATGATGGACCACCAAATTGAATAGTAAACATTAAATTAGTAAATTCGTGTGATGTGTAAACTGTTAAAAGTATTGACAGGTATAAGTATCTAGCATTTTCCAAGTATTTTTCAGCTGACCCTGTCCAGGGACGTCGTTATGACTTGTGTATGGGGGTGAAAGGGGGGCGCAGGTTATATATAAATAGAATGACCACCCAGCTGGACACCAGCCGCATGTGTTGAGGGGGTTTGGAACCCCGTAGGGAATTTTTGGAAACATGTTGGATTTTCAAGTGATTTTTACAATTTACAAACAATTTTGGAGTCGATAATTGAACATTTCGAAGGTATTTTTAGTAATTGAATCATATGGACTATTATGGGATCATAATTGAAATCACATTTGCATAAATATAATTTTAAGTATGTGATCAGAGGCCCCCAAAATGGTCGAGGCCTCGCGGGGGATTCCCCGGTATCCCGGTGGGCCAGTCCGACCCTGAATGTGATGTGGAATATTTGGAGGTTACTTTTTACAACTAAGGAAAGTGAAATTCCAAATGTAGTACCTATAGTCATTTTGGAGAAACAATTTCCATTCATTCATCCATTTAATTCATTCAATCATAATGAAATAACTTAGTACATAGCACGAGAAGGGCACATAACTTTTAATTCGAGTCTGTATGGACTACAATACTTTTTTTTTGTAATGGTGCTTAACGACCCCACAAACAGCTAGGTTATACGGGGGTGCGCAAGGGCGGCGACTACAATACTTAGTAATGGTGTTCTTAATAAAGGAGTAAGAATATATAATAATCTACCAATATTCCAATATCACTCAAAATATTCAAAATCTACCAATAGTATTCATAATTTCGTAACTAGAATAAAAAAATGATGTTAGAAATGAGAATAGAATAAGTTAATACCAATTTCAATTCAATTCAATTCAATTGTCTTTATTTTTCCGAAAAAAATGGCGATATTCAGATATTAGCATTGCTAAATTGTTCTGCTCTTCCATATGCTCTACCAATAAGGAACAACTTTTATATGATCAATATGTATAATGTAATAGCGCATTGTTAAACAATAAATATATACAATCAAGGCAACAAAGTATGAATAATCGAATATATTTTATCTGATAGCTGCTCCCATGTGTGTATTACAACTATTACTAATAGAGATGGCCTGGGAGAATGTGAACTATTACGAGGAGTAGATGATACTCACTCATTGTTGATTGTATTTCTTTTTGGAAAATCAACATGAGACTTGATGCAAAATCGTTGTTCCGCAAAGTAAGGCTATGGATGAAATATAGAACCATTTGGATGGTGCACAACAAGGGTGATCTTACCATGGATATATATGATCTTACCATCCTATTTGATATTGCGAAACCGCTATGACCATACTTTTTAGCTAAAGATATTTAATGTATTATGTATCTAATCTATTATTATACATGTATTTATTATTATGTCTTGTTTACATAGGTAAATTTTGGTAATTATTACTATATACCGGTATTACTAAATTATTTTATTTAATCTACCAATCTACCTATTATTATCTATCATATTAAATAAAATTGTAGGCTTCCAGAATACCTTCCGAAAGTTGATATTTGTTATTTTGTTTTGACAGATGTTATTTTTCAATTTTCGTTTCCCTTTGCGATGATAATGGTTTTTAAATATATCAATATAAAATTCACCAAACTTTCAAAAACATTCGCGTAAAAAGTGTCAGACCGATTTGGAGACAATCCATTTTTTTTTAGCAGACTTGTAAAATAAGTAACAATAAAGGTGAACATTTACTGAAAAAACTTTAATTGACTCAAATCAAGTACTAAGCCTAAGACTAATAATTAGTTACTAATAATAGTTAGTAATTAGTAGGTACCGGTAATTCATTTATACTTTGGTCGATTATGTATGGTACCGTCATAGATAAAGTAGTATCTAGATAGGCAATGCCGAATGACAGAGCCTATGACCATCGACAATAAAAAAGTTGGCTGATCACAGCGCTCCTAGCAGCATTCACTTGTAATTAACAGTGCTCTAGCAGGTGACATTTTCTTGGTGATAACAGCGCTCCTAGCAGGATTACCAGGCGTAATTCTACCACGGCCTGTTAGACTGTTTAACCAGGGCTCTGCCACTCTATCCTGTAAGGATATTACTGTATAAAATACCGAAGGTTATATATTAAAGTATTTGATATTATTTACTCAATGGTACCAGTACATGAAATGAAGGCACTGTCTTCGAGACAGTTCAATGCAATAGAATGATAGTTTTATAGATAGCATCAACAGAATGAGAACATTCATCAACATTTATCTGTATCTCAAACATAGGTAGTTTGAGATTATTTTTAAAGGTACCTTATTTACAATTATTATTACCCTTTTTGAACCAGAGCAAGAGGTGAAGTGTGGAACAATTTACAGCCCTTATAAATAGGCCCGTCAGTCATTAATTTCTGTCTATAGGTTTTTAAGACTATAGATTATATATTTCTACTGTAATGATAACTATACACCTATATGAATGACTATGTTTGGCTGATCTAAATAATTGTTAGCAATAGGCTCTACTTACTTTATGAAAATATATTCAGGCAAAAAGTGAGTCAGATTTGGAAAATGTTTGGGTTTACATTTTAGAGCAATGCTTTTTGTAAAAAAATCGCATTATATGAGGTAGGTAATTATTACAAAAATGTATGTGATTTGTGCTCACCTTTTTACAAGTTTCAGGAGGAATAATCTGAGAAAATATTCAAGTAGGCATATGTATTTTTTTTAGTTTTTATAATGCTGCTTAAAGACCCCACCAACAGCTAGGTTATACGGGGGTACGAATGAGCGGGTGATAATGAAATGATGAAGTGATGATAGGTGAAAGGACGTTTACATACCCATGCCTTATGCGGGACTCGAACCCACGACCTACGGTAACTTCAGTTACTACCGCTAGCGATAATTGACTTTGCCACCGGGGCGGCTTTAATTTTGTCACAGATACTTTGAGATACACAATTGACTTTTCATAACATAAAAACGTGATTTAATTGTTCACTGTTTAAAATAAAAGAACAATAGACTAATTTCAACATCTTCCATTCTGTTCCCTAATCACAGCAACACAATATACGTTAATGTTCGAACCTTGGGCAGGGATTTCTTCAAGGTCTACAAGGTCTGTGGTGTAACATATTTGATTGCTTCTATTATATTATTATTATATATATTTTCCATATTAATTAATTTCTCAAAGAAAATGAACAATAAAAGCGGGCCAAAAATTGTGAAATAATTCCATGTGGTAGTACGTATTGGGATTTGCTACGAAAATTTCAAGAATTTTTCATTTAATCGGCGGGCCATAAAAAAGGCATGGCGGGCCGTTGGTTGTGCATCACGGAGCTAGACAATGTGTTGCTTGAACAAAAAATAACAGTCTATTTTCCGTTCATCTGATACGTGTTTAACCCTATGCAATATAACAAGGTTGACTGGTTTTGACAAGTAGAAAAAAGATTCTACTTTTGGTTTGAACTGTTCATTGAATTGTATTCTTGATTCTCCGTTGATTTAATACAGAGTAACAAGCTGCTGTAACAATATCGGTTTCCTCAAATAAACTAGGGCTAGATATAAACTATTTGTAGAAGAATAAAATTCAAAATAAATAAAAATTATGCTACGGCAAAAATAGAATTGAGCGAGGGTTTTATAATCTGATTGTAGCCAATTAGTAGTATAAATATGAGTAGGTTGGATGTGAATGTGACCGCAAGTGTAGGTCCTACTCAATAAGAGATTTCTCTTCTGTGAACCACTAGGCTATACCGGTAATTGAATTATGTAAGGGTACAGTAAAACCAACTTAGATAACTAGAAACGAACAGTTTATTGTATAATATATGCATAAGAGATATTACATATCAGTGCTTTCCTCAAAATTTACAGTTCAAATTTGAGTCTCAATATTTTAGCTTCATCGTTGCTGCACTCTGCACGAGATACGCAACTCTCTATCAACTTGTTTAACCCTGCTTTATCTACACTCGACATGAACATAGTAAGGGCAGACAGGCGTTTCACATTCGACATGCCCAGAAGATAGGAATAAACCGGAACTTCATTCATCAGAAACTGATTTTCCAGCGTAGAGATGATTTCTGTAAACGTAGCAGATTCAAATGATTCTTGGAAGATTTTTGGTATGTCTGCTCCTGGAATTTGCTAGAGAACACAAAACATTCAATTACAAAATTAAATATTTTTTGGTATGACTAGTG
The DNA here is from genome assembly GCA_907164805.1 of Brachyptera putata. Lineage (NCBI taxonomy): Eukaryota > Metazoa > Arthropoda > Insecta > Plecoptera > Taeniopterygidae > Brachyptera > Brachyptera putata. Next base: position 8,462,836 of record OU015462.1, on the reverse strand, counting down.
TAAAATGTGTAGGGGTGTGGTGGGGTAAGAGTGCAGCAGGCCACTATTCCTGGTACCAGGCTCAGAGTACTACTAGTCAAGGAGCTGTGGCAGCACCCTGGACCCTTATTAATTAATAATTATATAATTATAAACACCTACTATAATTTTAAGCTACAATATAAATGAATACCAAAGTCTACTAATGAGAATGAAATGTACAATAATTTGTGTAGGTACCTGCACAAATGAAATGCATACATGAAAATATATAGGTCTAAGCCTAGAATGAATTACTGAGTCATGACTCACAAGTGTTTTTGTTAAACTTACGTCCTACATTAGAAACATAAAACACCAATTTAACTATTTTAGAAATATATTTTATATCTTACATCTCTTGTATCGTCTATAACAAAAGTATATTCTTTAAATCAAGTCTTAGTTTCCAATAATATGTATTTTTTAAAAATAAATTATAGGTGCAAAATCGATACTATAGAAATGTGACGACCAATAGTTAGTGTCGAACGACCATTCACGAGTAATACCACTGCAAAATAGGCCAACATCTCAAACTTACAAAATATAATCTAAAAATACTCTACCGATATTTAAAAAGCTTCTTCACACAACTATGTGTCCCCTGCCCCCCCTCCCTATTTTATTTACCGAAATACTGAACGCCTTGGTAATTCCTTTTTTCAGACCACACGCCTGCATATGCACAATTATTCTATGTGTGACTGATATACACTAAAACTTTCTATAGGCGTCCTTACTGTAGGGTGTTGGCCCACTTACTCACCTTCAAGTAGACGAAGGCAAGTCTTGGACTTGACCGTACTTTTTTCCACCCAACCAGAAATTCCACAGACGAACGAGGCCGGCCCGGAACTTGCTCATCGCTTTCCTCCAGCCGATGTGATCCTTTGCACGCCTGGCTCGTCCCAGTCAGCTGCTCAGCTTGCGAGCACGCGACCGTACGCTGCTCGGTGACGAGTTGCAATTGCACGGCGGTGGCCGACGGTTGGACATGTTCAAAGTCTCCAGGTACTGGTTCAACATTCGAGTTACTGAGCTTCATACCAGGAGATCCAATTGTGCTGTGGTCTTCTCCAATTTCCTGAATAGCAATCCTCTTTAGAGGTTTCTGAAAATGGAGTAAAATTACGTAAAATGTTGAGATTTTTCCTACGAAAAATAAAAGGAGGCTTAAAATTTAATAATAACAACTGTAAAGAATCTAACAAATAGGGAGCCAATTAGGCCTATGTCCATATGCTGTGTTTCAGTGACAAGTGAATTTAATACTGCTTTGCGGCATCTTTTTGCTACGACAACTACCTTGTGCGGTTAGGGGTCAGATGCAAAAGATTTTCGTGAATACCAGTTTAGTGACTGTCATATTTCCTGAGAGCTCACAAGAAACTTCTGCATCCGATCGAGCTAATGACTACCAACTCACGCAAAGCACTGAAGTTAGTGAACTTTTATTATTCTATTAGCTTGAAATATATTTCTCTCATTCAAAATCGTGCTGTGTGTGGTCCGTTACCGAGGCCTACTGGATAATAATTCCAATGCCACAGTGGAATAATTCCACTGCCACGTACTGGAAGTAGGGCCAGCAGATTTCAGAATGCAATCTTGGAAAAATTCTTCACAAGCTATGTGTACAGCTAGCGCTGTAGGCGATATAGGCCGAGTTTACATTACGTGGCAACTCACTTTGGAACGTAAATGAGGAGGTTTGTTTATCGGCCGAACCAATTCAACACCGTCGCACGAGCCCCAACTCGTCTTAACATCGACAGCCTCTCCACTTCCCACCTCTTCTTTCTGGTCTCGAGACGAGTTTTCGGCACGTTCACCAGTCGACGCTGCCACGAGTTTCTTCGGCGTCGACGAATTTATCACTTTGACTAACTTGATGAGTTCGGCTTTCGAAGCGGTATTCATGGGCTCCAGCTCTAGCACAGTTTCAAGGTCGGCCTGGGCCTCCAGCAGTCGCCCTAACCCGGCTCGCGCGGCCGATCGACGCTGGTAAGCCTTCACGTAATTACTGTCAAGCTTGAGGGATGACGTACAGTCCGTCTCGGCCATCTCCAAGCTGTGAACACAATTTACTTATATTGTGTTCAACTACGGACTATTACCGGCACATGCATCTCAGTTGCGAACGCGCTCACTTGATATGATCCGGGAGGTGGGCGACGCATTTTGTCTTATTTATAGCACAATGCATTTTTTACGTAATTCATATCACAAAATTGTTTAAAATAAAAATGTAAATCCACACTACACCAACAGAGAAAAACACCAGCAAATGCTGTGTTTACACATTCAACAAATACGGATACACTATTTCCCCCAGACCATAGATATTGACAATTATTGTTTGCTGAATGACCCCAGCACAGCTAGGTTATTTGAGATACAAAAAAGTGAATGATGGATAATTGATGTTCACAAAATACATCTGTTATGTAGGACTCGAACCCACGCCCGACTTGACTTCAGTTTCAAATGCAGTGTTTCTACAGCAGTCTCCTGACTGACTGAGTCAGGGGGGACGGGAGCATATCTTTTAATGAGTTTACTTGCCTGTTAGTTTTCAGGTAGCACAATGCACGATTTGCGTAATATATGGCATCGTAAGGAAAACACTCAATTGCCCGACTGTAGCACTGGATAGCCTCCGTCCATTTCTTGTTCTTAACAAACTGATTGCCCTGGGAACACAATATTACAACATACACATAAATATGGTGGTAAGATCGCCCTTGCAGTGCCCACGTCCGAACGATGCCACTTTTTCGTCCTTGCCCGGCATTATCACAAGTGGCTTAGCCAAACAGATTCACCCTAAAAACGGTTTAAATATTCAATGATCATCACAATACCCTGAATCCTTTATTCTTTCATTGTATTTTCTTACACACCATGTTCTTTTATCTGTACATTACATACGACATTTTATTGCTTTATTGAATTCTGTGTAAACCTTTCGTTAGAATGCCGACAAAATATGAATATGGTCTTTTAGTTATATTGAGGATGTATTATTGTAGTTATTTTATGTTTACTGGTATATTCGTTTGTCATTTCATCGTTTCGACTATTGTGTATCTAAATATGATTTACAACCGGGTTCTTGAATTTCAACATTATAGCTTCTTTTATAATATAGTCTTTGTCGGCCGAGTGAGAAAGAATTTGCAATGATGCTGCTAGAGGGAGGTGCATTGCAATTAGGTCAAGTCCAGCAGCCAATCATTATGTACCATTTTTTAAATAGCCAATAGGGTGAAGTGTTTGTATAATATTTTGGCAAACTACGTACCAAAATGATGAGTAAACTTTGAGTGATCTACGGACCTTCGTCTGGTAACCAACCACGGATGCTCTGCCTATATTACACAGTAATCTTACGGGTTTAATTAGTTTTCATTAAGGCCTATTCCCAAGTTACTGTGTTTTTATGTTTGATCCCTAAATATTATTATTTATTAGCTGGGGTATTTAGAGGTCTTTCAACCCATACCTCATGCGGGACTCAAACCCTTGCCCATCGGTTTCTGAAGCTGTGCCTTAGCTGACTGAGAAACAGAGGGCGGTCATTAAATTGAGTTCTGGGGGCCTAGTCTATGCGTCGCCTCTAGCATACCTGGCTAGCAAATGCGGAGTAGGTCTAGGACGCTTGCTCGCTCTCAAAAGGTCTATATCAATATTGTTGAATAGAATTGTATTGTTTTGTAATTGTATTGTAACTATGAGATTGTTCACGTTAAATACCTTTTCTTTTTCATATACCGCTTCTTCACGTAAGCGTTCTTCATTTTCTATTTCCTCCTCGGAATCTGTTTCTTCTTCGGACTCTTCCGCATCTTCATCTATCTCGTTGCACGCTTTATCCTGAAACACAAATCACAGTGTATAACATAACGCATGCTGCATGCATCATTGTAGCTGCAAAAAAAAAAGGTTGTCAACCAATGAAATAATTGTAAACATTACAGTTATTTCATGAGCTTGCTGCAACTTTCAAGTTTTAATGCTTTTGAAAGATGTATTTGTTTCATATCACAAACATTGTCCTGAAAAATCACAATACCTACATTAGTCTATCGACTAGAGGCTCCTCGCCTTGGAGACCTGCTGCGGATATGGGTATGAACCAGCGCGACACCTCCACGTGGCATAAAAATCAGGGCTATAAAAATATAATGTGATATTTGTATTTTCCTGTTGGTAGACAACCTACTTTCGAAGATACAAGAATGCAATCATACGGTACATACATTTGGGTTGTCATTCAAACAAGAAATACTGCTTTTTTGAACTGTTTTGACTAAAATGATTCAAGGTACACCGGTATCGTAATAAACATAAAATGTATGAAACGTTTCAAGCTAAATCGATTTGGCTAGACCGTTTCCCAGGTGTGTGATAAACGTAGGTTTAGTCATTGACTGAAGCTATATAGGCTACATGACTAGACTACGTGAACAATTGAGTTTGTTTGGAACGCATGGCTTCTCTCACGATATAAGGTTACCCGTATATGTACCAAAATGTATAGCCTCCTGAAAGAATATACTAGGGAGCTGAAGATAAGTATAGAGTGCATAGATGAAATCAACATGCTTGATGGTGCGGGTCTGCGGGGTGCGAACGTAAGTTACGTGCTTCAGTGATACCAACCTGACTGAAAATATTTCGTTACATGTTATGCTTACGGCAGAGCTCCGAGTCAGACCAAATAACTGACTTTATTAATTGATTGTTATGACTGATGTGGCAATTCTACTGAGAAATACACTTCATGATACTTCACTGCATCTTTCCATGTGACTTGAATGTTATTGTCCTATTCAGTATCCTCTGAGTATGAAAATGGTCTTCTGCGTGATCGCTGTCTGCTTGCCTCTCTCTGTGTCATGTGGTATGTCCTCTCCAGTCAGACAAGCTATGTTGGCCTCACCCCTCTCAATGCTGCTTGTGCTACGTTTGCACCTAGCCTGGTCTACATTCTACCGGTATGTGAAGTGGTCAAGAGCATTGAGTCCGACATATGGGAGGAAAGGAAAGAGGATGAAAAAGCTATAATTGTCACCGTTAATGTCCTGGACACCAGTTACTGATAATAAAGTACAGGTCTTCAGTAAAAAAAATCAGCGGTGGGTATTGAAGCGCGGACCTGTGTTACGGGAATCGGCACTGCTAACCAATGCCGTCAAGTTTATTGTATAAACTATAAATAGGGCCTACAATGATTCGACGTCGGCATTGAGTAAATTAATATATCCTTGGACATCAGAACCAAAGCTATTTCTGCCATAATACTATGCCGGTATAGGCTTAGGGCCTAGGCTTAGTAGGCCTATTGCAAGTCGGTAAATGAGTCACCTAGAGGTGAATATTATAATTATTTTGACCACCTCAACTCTTCCTGTATATACGATCCAAGAACATCAAACGAAAAATATTGGACTTCACCCGACCGAGTACGCTTTATGCATAATTAGGCCTACCTCTTTAATAAGCTTTAACCTTACCACATCAAATCGATCCCAAGATGCGTAGTCAAAACCAGTTATTTTCTTAGGTTTTTCTTCAGTTTTCGTCGATTGAGCAACTGCAGCTGGCTTAATTCTCTTTTTAGTTTTGTTAATTTTACTTCGCACAGGCGGTAGTTGGTCTAGGACTTGCCTTTGAGATAAGAGCTCAGATTCTTCATGTTTTAACTCACTTTCCTTCCTCTTCATATCTGACTCCCAACTCTTTAAATCAAGCATATAGTTGTGAAGATCTTCAGCGTTTTCTCGGACCTGTTTTTGAATTAACATAGGATTCATTTTTGAGGTATCTTCAACTATATACTTAATGGTATCTTTGTAAATAGTACGCCTAGGTCTAACATAACCAAACTAACACAAAAAGTTCTGGAACTTCATACTTTTGTTGATGTTTTACATTTCCTCACAGCCTGCTCACTGCCTTGCATGTGTTTTCAGAGTTTTCCAGTCTGCAAAGCAGGTGTGCCAACATGATGGCAAGTAGCCGTCTAAATTTGTCGATCAAACAGTTTCCTTTCAATCTTGTTTGAAATTAACTTTTGATGACCGTGTTTTTAATGTATATATTTTGTAGGGGGAAAAATATATTCAGTGATATTTGTATTGTGTACGTGTAGTGATAAAATTTTTACGCTTATCTCTGAAAGCCTTGCAGTTAGAGAGCGATGAAATAGTGTTAACTCATTCAAGTCAAGATGAACTGTATTGGGAATCTATCTACTGGATGTTAGTTGTTGACGTGCGGTTCTAAGGTACGTTTCACAAAATTATACTCATTCTCACTTATGATACTTTAAATTTAGACTGAACTAGGTAGGTATACACAAAATAACTTTCTTCACATCAGCTGTCTTAAGTCGTCTAATAATTACAACGCTCCAGTGTTATTTTTTGTAACTAATAAGGATAAATGCGGGAAAATTTAACAGCTACATGAGAAGCTATTTAAATTGGAAAGCGTATCAAAATGTCTAGATGGCTGGCAATGAATCTTTAAGTTTGGGTGATCAAAATCTAGGTGACCATCTGAATTCAGAAGACAACAATAGACAACCTTCAGTGTCAACCACGGTCAGTGGTGTCAATTACGTTGATCCTATCCAGGAAAACGCAACATATGCGTTGTTGGATGAGCGTATAGGTATTTTTATATGAAATGTAATGGAAACTATATATGCACCTTGAGTTCCAAATAATTATGTTACTGCTTTTCTGTTTTATTCATTACTCATTTTAATGTGTAGGCCTATCATTAATCATTATTAAATAAACATTCCGTGAAAATTTGAATTCATTCGAAGGAAATATTTTTTCCGAATTTCTCCTGTGGGTTATTCTTATGGGGTTTTTAAAAACTTCGAACTGTTTTTTCTCAGAAGTGGTAGAACCAATTGCGCCCCAAAACTATACAGTACCGAATTATATGACGACACTTGTGTATGTCAAGTTTCAACTGGATTTGTACTTTCGTTTGACCTGTGAAGCGCAAACAAAAAAACATTTTTTTTTCGATTACAGTGAAATTGAGCTTCCGCTTCGCTCATCCAATTATTACCTACCAGAATACCAACTGGCTAGCCGTTGGACCGTACGTAGGTTTTAGATTGGTTTTTGTTCAGATTAAATTAGTGTAGGTTAGAAAGTTTCGGTTAGTGCATGGGGTAGGTTGGCATAGGTTCGTTAAATTGGTTAGATTGGGTTATTTAGGTTAGTTTGCGCGTAATAATAACAACTACGTTGGCATGCGGTGAGTTAAATTGATGAATATCGGCTGCCACCATAATGTGTGTTTGAGACGGGGGCTCCTTTCAAATGATGTCACACATTGTTGTAATAAGACTGGACAACATTTGTTTACAAATTGTGTTCCCCAATCACAACTTCAGGATTTCCCGAATCTTTTTGTTTGCCCTAACTTTTTTCTAACATGCAGTCTCCCATAACAAATACCACTAAGAGCCGTTTTTGCGCACTCCCAGTCAAATATTGATTAGCTAACCATTGGTCAAGGTACAACATAACATATGTAACCAAGGGGAGTAACAAGTTAATCCTCTAATTATTGCTCAATACACCGACTATCAGATTGTAAAAGTGGGCTCAAGTGCCAGTTTCCACAAATTCTTAGTTGAGTATTAATCCGCTAACCATTAGTTACGGTATGAAAATAAAATACGCCGCCAACGGTGATAGCAAGTTAATCCGCCAACTATTGCTGTAGGTCCACTAACGATCAGTTCCTAAATCGGAAGTAATATATTTTGATCCTATCAAAAGCATTAAGTAGGCCTATACGTCAAGTGTCAAAAGACAATAAGCTGAGATCTAATGTTTATGTATTATTGTCTTACCTTCAATAAGCTGGGTTTGAACCTTTCTTCCACCTGTGGACAATATTTTCATCTCTCCCAGATATCCAAATCAAATATTGAACCAGGGTATATCAGCAATATGAAAATAATTATTATAAATTCTCATAATTACGTCTAGGATAAAGACAATTTTACAATATAACATTTTGTTACACGTGTTGGGTATAAAAAGTAATGGATAGGCAGAAGCTGTAGTTCCAAAATATTGTTTTATTTGAAATATTGTTCCGAGCTGCCATGGTCCATTCGTATCATTTTTAGATTTACAGATCTTTTAGGAAGTATTTGCTGGCTTTCATATCAATCTATTGACAATTTTGAAGTTCATATATTAACATTAAATGAACATAAGTATAATGTAGGTTATCAATCAGTAATCAGATTGTCAAGTCAAAACAGAAAGTACATAAGTGTTGGTCAACTTTTAAATTAACATATAATATAATAAAATGTAATAATATAATTAAAAGCGTAGAACTTGCAGAAGATTGGGTAGGGGATTGTCACGTGAGAGACACACAGTTTCTCTTTTGATAAAAACATCATATCGGATCTACGCTATATTCACAGAACCCGTACTTTCATCAACATATAAAACAGAATATATATAAATAAATAAACGTAATTATTAATACGAGATTAAAGTAAAACATAAATAACAGTTTTGCTCGCCAAGAGATTCAATCTCATGTCCAGTGACGTCATACAGTCACACAAATAATACACAATGTTACACAATCAATTGTCTACAGACTACAACTTAATCACTAACTAGCAAACTAATGTCATGATATATTGTCTGAACAGCGGCTATGCCCAAGGAACACAAGGGTAGATAATTATACACCTTCCACTTTAAAATACTGATACTGGAATGAAGCCGAACTCTTATGATCTTAATAACGTATACTGCTACTAACTGTAAAGCAATGTATTCAGCTAGTTCTTGCGTAAGGTATCATATACCTTTTATGAGCAACAAAAATAAGAAATTAACCAAAGGACTGGTGAAAATATCATGTTTGTCTTATTCAAATCATATTTTGTCATATTTACTGAAAAATGTAAATAACCTACATACTATTATGTATATCGACATTACCTTTTTCGGTAAAATACTATTTACTATGTAACACATTCGTTCGTCATTAAGTTAAATGTAGTTCTTGTAAGTGTAGGTACGCATGCATCATCGCCGTTACAGTTACACACTCTTCTAATAAATAATTAATACTTAGTTGTAAATTAATTTACTAAAATTGAATACTAATATTTTTGTCTAAAAATTCTTCTGAAGAATACGGTGAATGCACGGAATATAGTATTGTATATATTACACGAGAAACGGGAAGTTAACTATTCTTTCGTTTACTTCTCTTGCCAGGACTAGAATAAATAATGCGACGGTTTGTGAATGAAGGTCCTCAGCAGATATTATATTGTTCGCGTCCTGCTTGCGTCCACGGTGTCGCAAGGTGGACAGCAAGGTGTGAGGACATATCATATCTACTTCCTTCCTAGGAACTCGACCATCTGGCTGAATTTCTCTTCCTCCTCAAGCAACTGAAGAGCTTCGAGGCAGCCTTTGAAGTACGGAGTGCTGAAGCAATCAGACCTGAAAACAAAGACATCGAGGTTAGTGGTATTGTCCTGATTGAAGGGTGGGAGCAACCAATCAGCGTAGACAATCACACGATGAACATTTCTGGGTAGCTGGAATATGGCAGTCAAAAAGTATTTTGCCGAAAAAAGTACCCTTCCCCTTCAAAAAATGGGGAGAAAACATATAAAAACCAAAAAAGTTTTTTTAAAAACACGAAGAAAAATGGTGAAATTGTAAAAAGCACAAGTGAGTGAATGATGGGAAAAAAGTCGCAATTTCTTTGAAACAAAAGACTGAAATGATAGAATTCTAATATGAATGTAGAACTCGTATAGACTATTGATCAAGTGAAAATTTATTTTGCCCTAACGAATGTAACAAGATTTTGGTGTTTTAAAGGACATTACAACCCTGGGGGTAGATTTTAATAAATAATGACACTATTTTCTTTTGTAATTTAAGAGAAAACTAGAAATCATCGTCTAGAAGTCACCAGAACTCAGAAAAAATTGCGTAATTATTCATTCAAATCAAATAGATTCTACAAGGTTTGTAATGTCCTTCAATTAATTAGTAGGACTCAAATGAATGAATAAAACATAACAAATAAAGAGATTAGTGGATAAAACTAAAAATCAAATCATAACGGAAAATAAAATACCTAAACCCCTGCAACCTCGGCGCCATGCAATTGTTTAATCCACGTCTGTATCTTTTCCATTTCGTCCTGGAGAAGTAAGACGTCCAAACAGCCCTTGAAGTAGTCTGTGGTGAAACAGCTCTTCCTGAAATCAAGCAACAGATCGCACAATCACGGTTAGCTTCAATGCTCACTTCAATGCGTGCACTCAATGCTCACAGTTACTTCCCAGGCGCGTAAGAACTTTGATTCCGTGGAGGGGGGGGGGGGGGGGGGGAAGAGGAAAGCAGTGTGATTATTGAAACAAACAATATAATAGTACTTCAAGTGGCAGTTGCAGTAACTTATCTGACCCTTACTGGCAGTAAGGGTCAGATACCACATAATGCATGTGATTTTGTAGGTCATTCATTCGTACCCCCAAATAACCTAGGTCTTGGTGGTGTCATTAACCGACAATATAGTCACTGCTATTCTAGAGTTTAACTTCATTATTTATTTATTTTTAATCAACATCGAAATCTTGATATGGAATTATCATTTGCTAATCAAGGCTGTGACTGAATTAATAAGACCATTTAAAAGCGGCATCTCTTTGCTGTTTCAAGACTTCAAGACCATCTTGTCACCAAATATAAATAATATTGATAGACCATTTCAAATAAAAAACAAAGAACTTTGACACCATGGACTGTGCTGTCTGTGACCATCATTTCTTTTGCCACAGATGCCATTCTTTTAGTTTCCGAAACGTCCAAAACACATGCATATAAACCGTTATTTTGTGATATGTCCGGACACGATAGAAAAGTGACTGTATGAATGAACTTCCCCACTAAGTCATATTCATCCTTTGTCCGCCTACTTAGCTCCATTAGTGGTAGCTTCTTTAAGTTGACGTCCGATGACAGTCCACAACAACGCAAACGGGGACCGCATTAAATAGAAGAAGGCAAGACGGCAGAGCCGGTTATTAATAAAACCAGTGATTCTGCGACATCTGAGGTACAGGTCATTTTGAAGTGACTGTAGGTTGCAATCGGCGATTGACAAGTTGTCAAGCACAATAATACACTAGTCGCCAAGAGATCGGGTGATTAGTTTTCTTCTTATGATGAATTTTAGTCTAGTCTCTCGGCGCGTGAATCAGAATATCAGATGACTCTCAGAACTCAACTAATAAAAGCGTGTGAAAATGTGCAGAGTGCTTTAATATACTTGCATCATTTTGCAATTACATCCTTGATACGCGACTTTCATTTCCAAGCGTACCGTAGATATGTGATATTATTTGAACGTGGAACCTTTACATACAATCTTGTGCCGTAATGAATTGTGTAATGATTGACGTTCAATAAATTTGTGAAAATTCACATTATTCTAGCTCAATATGTTGATTAGTGAATTATCGTTTTCTGATTGTACTCGGGTGCTTAATTGCTCCATTTTGTGGTTCATTGATGCAACTGGCAGGCACATAGAGCTTTGATTTGAGTGGAGAGGGGGACGCATAATTGAAAATCAAAAATTATATATCTAGGGGCTCTCGCACATACGGGGTCTGTGTCGGAGGCGGAAAATGTTATTGTTAGTTGACCATCTTGACAGTATATTTGACCTAACTTGGAGTTTATTCTGAGGACCCTAAATGATTGTGAGGATGTCTAGGCACACAGTGTAAGGGGGGGGGGCATTCTCCCCTATCCCCCTGACCATTCATTACGTCTGTATCTCCCATGCACTGATCTCCAAATCGCGGTGTATTCGCCGATAAAAGTAGTGTGCAACAATTACCGGCAGAGCGAGTGCAGCTGGGGTTCTCTGAAGAGGTTGTAGCAGTCCTCGCAGATGCGGTCTAGGCGCGCGAAGATACTCTTATCGTAGACGCCCTTACACTGGATGTCGAAGAAGGAGCGCTTGCTGAGCGGGTGGCCTAGCACCAGGCGCGAGCTCTCGGCTGGTCCCGCCGACAAGCTCGATACCAGCATGCTGAGAACGAGGACGAAGCACACGACACGGCTCTGTTGGTTCATCTGGGGACAATGCATGGACGAACAATTAATAGGGATCCAGCACGCTGAGGAAAAAGAGTTCCCGACAGGGTATTTCACACAATGTAAATGATCATAAAACGCTAGCAGTGCAAGATACGGAATTGATGAACACGTCGTCAGGTGTGGACAATTATTGTGCTCAATACAAATGAGTCGAATTTTGTGTAAACATGAGTAAACTGTTAGCATATCGATAAATAATCGTAATATATCGATATTTTTCCTGCTATTTGATAATCGTATCGAATGTCGAAATATCATATATATATATATATATATATATATATATATATATATATATATATATATATATATATATATATAAATATCGTTCCAAAAGCGTTTCTCATTGGCTTTACAGAGTGTTCAATAGAAGGCGAATATTTTCGCACCCATGCCACTGAAGGAATTGTTTTTAAATTATTGTTTTTAAAATATTTACCATAATCGATATATCGGCTATTGTTGACAACCGTAATCAATATCCACAGTCTTCATTATTTTAGTAAGTGCAGCTGAGATAAGGTCTGCAGGTAGTAAAATCTGAGATAAAACCTCATGATGGTCCGACTAAATCATTGTTCATTATTCGAGTATGTGTCCTTTTCTAGCATGCACGCTGTTGCTATTGACGTATGAACGTTCAACATTGCAAAAGTAAGGGTAAAATTTCTCTGTCAATCATCTAGCTGTCTGTTTACGCGGTCAGTAGAATGATCAGCACGCGTCAATACCTGTAGCCTGCTAAGCGTCTCTTTGAGGGTAAACTCAGAACCCCAGCAGACAAACAAATGATATGGACATGCAAGGAAAACTGAGACGGATGGTCGAGTGACTGTCGAAAAGGACAAATGTACACGAATAATAAACGATAAATTTGTGAACCCATCCCATTGATGACGTTTCATCTCAAGATTTTACTGCCTGCAGTGCGTATACCTATCTTCAGCTGCACTTACTAAAATAGAAACTAGGGATGTTCTTCGATGTAAAAACGTATATCGATAATCGTTCAAATCATTTAATTAGAAAAATCATTACTGCGTCATTTAACAGACAAGTAATAATAACATATCGATATATTTTCTCCTATTCGATAATCGTATCGAGTGTTCAAATATCGTACCGTATGATTGGAGGAACCATGCAGAAAGGAGGCAAGTTTTGAAACGACTGAAATATAGTTTTAATAATCGAAATTATTCACATCGATTGTCGTATCTTTCGAAAAATTATCGATCTTATAATCGATATCGATTATTGTTCTCTAAAAACGTACGACTATTTGCTTATCATTTCAACTCTGGACCACTGTGTGTGTCGACTAGTTCCCAGATTCGCCGGTTTTCTGTCTGATATTTGCGGTATCGGTCGGCAATGTGTAATTATCTCCGATACATCATGTCTATTTGTGAACGCACAGGTGGAGCGTGTTTTTTGTTGCCCCTTTGGCGAACCGCGGTACAGCAGGCGGTCTAATAATAATTACGTCTAGTTAGCTTAGCTGTAGATCCCGCAGCAATTATAACATAGTTTATATAGTCGACGTAGCCGGAGGAAGCGAACGACGAATCACCATTGACGACTTGGGAGTCAAGATAGATAGATGATGCATCGCCGTCCGCATCTCGAGATGTATTACATCTAGGATTATTGTTATATAGAACGCAACTCTTTCTTATTCCTAATGCAGACTCTCTCCAGAGCTGAGAAACAAGAGGGTGAACTGTTGGATCTTTCAGTTTTGCATGATAAATAAAGTTCAAATTTGATTGTGGATCGAATTGTTGTGATCCTTGAAGTTTTCTTGATCGAGTATAGTGATCGAGTGTACTGCTTTTTTACGATTTGTTTGAGATTTCTTCTAAAAAACAAGACTTCGATGTAGACAGAAGAAATGTGTTTCTGCTATTCTGCTTCATGAAAGAAAAGGTTATAAAATATAAAATTTCAACTTTACGTTAATTGCGCAGTATAATGTAGATAAAAGTCGTGTAATTAGTACCGCAGTAACAGGACATTTTTGTTTTTTTAAATATATATATATATATATATATATATATATATATATTGCTATTTGTTGGTTGCACAGCTCTGGAACGCTCTTGCCTCTCCATCGGTACGATAGCTATTTATAATCCACGATTACTATAATTCATTTTGGTAGCTGCATTAAATTATTTTAATCCGCACCGTTTTATCCATATCATTTATGTCCTGGTCAAAGAATGGGCCGACCTAATTGGTTGCGAAATTGTCCCAAGTCAACACTAGATTTAATCTTGCATGCAGTAACGACCACCTAAGTGTGGAGGCTACATACACACACACGATAAAATAAATATCCAACAAGTAGACTGTAATTTGATTGGCTGTAGGCTACGGCATTTCACATCTAATTACAGACCTCCAGTTCATTCGATATTGTAACTCGACTGAGCGAACATGCCATAGTTTTCAACTGGCTGTACTGTAGCCGCGCCAAGCAGTCTATCGAAGGCGAAACGCACGTGCAGAAAATACCTGTTGCTTTTCAACTGGCCGAACAGGATCGGCGGTACGACGAGCGTCAATGGATAGGATTAGGGGGTTGTGGTGGTGGGGAGGCACCTGGCGGTCGACGGATGAAGTTATATCGAGAGCAGAAACGATAATTGCACTCGTTAAAGATCGTAAGATAGTAATTTCGGAGTCGACTGTTGCGTGATGTGAATTTTTGCGAATAAGTAATGGAAAAGGTAGGGCTTTTATAAGTGTATTGGGACTGTTGGCCGAAAGGGTTTTTATCGAGTTGTTGAGTGGTCGAGAATATTTATAATAAGCTGCGGTCTCGTTAGTCTGTTGGTGGTCAATTTGCTGTTTAGATAACTCTATCTACCTACCACAGCGGCAAGGACTATTACTCACAGCATCCGCCTTGGAAGGACTTTGTCACACCCACTTTTAAAATAGCTTCATGCAGAGACTTCAGATTACACGCGTTTTTATTTTTAGATTCTTATTGCCAATTTAGTATTCTGTCCGATTTTTTGCATATTTTTTTTATTGCTGTTATTCCCGAGCTGGATTTATGTGAGGAATTCGGCAACACAGTGTTCGTGGTTTTAACACAATTTAGTATTCAATGTTTAATTGCGAAAAGCACGTAATTTAGTTAACAAACCGAGCGTGATGTATGACGGTAGTTCAAGGTTTGGTACGATATGTTATACTTTTGTATTTCAGAATGAACTATAATTTGTGGTATTATATTTTATTTTCATCTGAACTTGGTGCTATCCAGCGGACCATCAGACTGTCACCACATTGCAAAGTTGTTGTTGTTGCGCGCAGCCTAAACGAGTCTAAATAAGCCAATCTAACTACTTTAATAAACCTATAACCTAACCACTAACCTAACCAACAAACATCCTAAACTAGTGTAATCTAAACTTGAACCAATCTGAACTAAACTTCCGGTCCAACGAATAGCCACTTCACAGTCCTAGATATACTACTGCGAGTAAATTGGGCTGGTAACACAAGGAAATAAGGAGTATTACTTGGATGACCAATCCTGCAAAACAAATCTGTATGCTAATGGGTATCTATAGCCAGACTATTACTTCCGTCTGTGTTGATTTCCGTAAATCCTTGAGACTTAATGTTCAAGAAAGACAATTACTTGATCAAACCAGCAGACGTAGGCCTATGTATGTAGTTGCCATGTAGTGTAATTGGTACCTATACCCACAGTGTACATTTTCAGTGTCAGTGTATATAGCATATGAGCGATCACAGTGCCTTTCCGCTTTATTAACATATTGTAGCGAAACTGCCTCACATTATTCAGAGAAATGTCTTATAAAATACTGTCGATCCATAATAAACATTCACAATATGTTGGATGTTATTCGTATGTATAAGATACGCAGGGAGATGAAAATCGATGGCAAAATATCGATTGTTTCTGTTACTTTGTGATCTTTCCACCTTCAATTGTTGTTATCAAATTTGATTTATTGCAGTTTTCGTCAAGTACTGCCTGCATCTTGTGGCCTATTTGTTATTCCTCCTGAATTCATGAGGAATTCAGGAGACCGGGGCTCGATTCTCGCTATGGTCGACCATCCTGACAGAAGTGCATCGTTGTTATCACTATCCAAAGACACCTAATAACGTGACCCTTCGTCACATTTTCCCATTATCTCATTCATCATGATTGAACTCGAAACTAGATAGTTTTGAGGCTGTTGGACCATCAAGAGAAAAAAAATCGAAATGTTGAAAATCCCCATAAGAATATCGTCTGAGGTGAAAAATTGGAAAAAAAATCTTCGAATGGATGCAAGTTTTACGACATTGAAGCACACGGAAGACACACAGTCCGAAGTATTACACAAATCGGAGCAGACGTTTAGATGAAAGAAATATAATGCAATGTTTTTTACCTCGGTTCAAGGCATTTAAAGCAATTAATAAGAGCAACAAGTTTAAAACAAATTGAATCGTAAAACTATTAAATTGAGTAAAGATAAAACCGGAAGGCAGTGACATAACAGTTCTAATCTATGTGTGGGAATATATATAGCTTTTCATTACATTTCTTAAAATATGCCTATATCTTACAACGCAAATATTGCGTTTTCTTTTACACAAGACGTCCCCATGCAGTCTTCGTAGGGCAAAAAGTTCCCGCCAAGGTAATTTCACAGGTGTGAATGATCATAAAACTTCAACAGTGCAAGAGACAAAATTAACAAATACGCCTACGGCCTACATAAGATGAAGAAATATTTGTCGAAACTGGTAACAACTCAAATTGTATAATAACAATGGTGGAAAGATCACTAACACTCAGTAACACTCAGTGGAACAGTAACACTCGATATTTTTGCCATTGATTTTTACCTCAGCGCGTACCGTCACGTACAAATAACGTATAACATACTAAGAATGTTTATTAGGCTCTATGGATCGGCAGTATTTAAACAATATTTTTTTCTGAATGTTATGAAGCAGTGCACTACAATATCCTAGAACAGAAATCCACTACGATCGTGTATATGTCACGTAGACACTTCAAATGTTAGCTGTGGGTACCGTCCCCCTTGACTCTGACGATTGAATGTGAGGAATGCTGATGAATGATTGAAAGTTTACCTACATTAAAAGTTGATAGCTGGGGCTTGTCCTCCAGATACTCTATGTCATGACATACAGGCATTACCCGAGCTTGGATCGAAACAAACAGAATCAGGTAATGTCCTGGAGGACAAATTAATTAATTTTCACTTCTGAAATTGAGATATTTGATGATTTCTAGTTTTCTCTAAAATTAGAGAAGAAAATAGCGTCATTATTCATTCAAATCGAGCCTCAGGTTTGTGATGTCCTTTAAAGATATAGACGAGACGATGAATGAATGATTGCCAACAATCATTTTTTTGCATTCATCCTTTGCATTCATTAAATTTTTGCCATCATTAATTTAGCATAGAATCTATGTTCTCTTCATATTATTAACATCGAAATATGTAGAATCTACGTAAACGTCATCTCGTGGTGGGCTGGTGCTACACAATGCTATCTGTGTGGCTCATGAGATTGCCATCAAGTACTTGAAATGTTTGCATACAAGTGCTCCCTTGTCCGCATCAGGGGCTGTGACGTCATGCCGGGGCTGGCTGACCCACAGCCGGACAAACACCACTTTTACGACCAAACTGTCCCCAAGTGTCTGCATTTCGAATACCTACGCGGACTGACCGTGACTAGAACAGCTCGATCTTCACATGCATTATCTCGACAGCCACTGAAGCAAACATCAACTGTTCTGCTGCACACCGATTATAGCAGCCGCTATCGGACCATCGGTCTATGTCAACATATGCGGACATTGTTGTTGTGGTTGTTGTTATTGCGTGCAGCCTAAAATAAAATAAATCACCCCAATGTAATCAACCTAATCTAACCCAAAGTTTGAAAACTAACTAACCCAACCAACCAAACATAATAATCTTAATTTAATCTAAAGTAAACCCAGTCTAAAACACACTTGATTATAGCAACAAGGGTAATGTTCTATTTTGTTATATTTTTGTATTCTGATTTAGTGAAATATCATTTTTTTATGATAACTTTCGAACGGTATGAGATATTAAAATTAATTCTACTTCAACAAAAATACAGATATTTGTATTATCTTCAAGATTGTATAAGACGTAAAAACTATTCAAATCATAATGGCATAATTGTCGAAGGGTAAAAAGCATACAGCTAAAGAATGTGTTTTTCAGCTGTATACGTTTGACCATTATGCGATATGAGTTGAATAGTTCACTTATCAACTTGAAGGTATTGAAGATATTTGTGTTTCCTCCGTGTTAGAATGTTGGTATCTCACACCTTAAAAAACTGTATTTCGCTAAATCGACTCCCATGCACTCGTTAGTGCGGTTCTATTATTGTATAGTATTACTCCTTAACCGCAGAAGTAAATTCAATCTATCCATCGATCTATCTATAGGTAAATAAAAAAGTGAGTTGTACTGGTTTTACCGCCACTTACGTCTTGACTTTGTACTATAGCTTCTTTGACAAAAAAGTATTTTTCCGTCGCTATCTTTCGTCTGATTATTATTACTATCCCGTTCAAAATGTATCATTGACATAATCCGTTCATATTTAATCACCTATAAACAACGCAATAAAAATGCTATAATTCTAGTTAGTGAAGTAATTGAGTTACTGTTTTAATATTTATGTTCGTGATGCACGAGTGTTGTTATAGATGTGATATTCATAGTCTTAGGTGCAAAAACATTTAAAACGATTACGGAAATTTCAATAGAATTCGAGTTCATTTAAAAATAAATTCTTGTTGAAGTGCAGTGAAAATCGAATCGTTTGACGCTACTTGAGCGAACTGTGCACGTGAAATTATGAGTACCATAAAAAACTCCAGTCCATCGGCATAATTCCAAAACAAATCAATGCATTTTATTCCTAACCACGTACAAAACTATGTAGAGATAATCTCGTAAAACGACATATTTCATCGCCATTTCCATGTCATTCCACTCGTCCATTCACTGCGCATTGTGCAGTCGCACATTCTATCCTCTCACGCTCTATAGACGACAGCTAAACCATTGCCAACCTGTTATCAGGTTAACCTTCCAACACGGCGCGCTTTTTTATTCTGAAAACCGGGGTCGGGGACAAACGTCACTGGTACAGTTTCTTCAGTATTTATATAATTTATCCCAATCACTCATTCAAGAAATAGTCCCCACGATCTTATGCTAATCTCATATTTTCAATAACCAACTCGAAAACGCTTCTTGAATGCACTTCAAATCCAACTCTAATTTATTTTTCTCATTCATCATCACTACTTTTATTATTACTGCTCAAATTTTTGATTCTATTACTATTATTTTATTGCTTATTTTTACTTCAGGAAATTGTAATCCCAAATTTATTGTTCATTTATCTTCAAGAGGAACAGCCATGATGAAGAAATGATTTTAGTACAGTTTCAAGTGGCAAACTTCAATCGCTGTGATTGCAATAAGACCGCGTTCGGGTTTCGAGACCGGCTCGCTGGAAGAGCTAAAGGCGCTGTCGTTGTCGCCGCGCCGTCTAGTCGAGTTGCTTTTCTTGCTCGAGTTGGCCTAATGCTAGAACTTGATTTCTAGCCGAGTTTATGCCCTGCCGAGAGGGCGTTTTATCGCAGCTTCTCGAAGCAAAGAATACTGACGAGTGACGCGTGTTGACGGCCGAGAGAAATTGTATACTGAACTGAACTCTAGCCCCCCGAGAGATAATATAATAGTCCTCCTTCGAAGTGTAGCTACCTGTTGAATGTCCGAGTGTTGACTAATGGAAAGTGGAGGTAAGGCAGGCCAAAAATAGAATCTGATTTTACTCTCGGTATTAGAAAAAGGAAACATATATATCGTAATAATTGCACTTAAAGACCATGTAAAAATCACAGAGAAAGTTCCTCCAAATAAACACCTCTCACTACTTTTACTACGGTATTTTTT
Organism: Brachyptera putata; assembly: GCA_907164805.1. Classification (NCBI taxonomy): domain Eukaryota; kingdom Metazoa; phylum Arthropoda; class Insecta; order Plecoptera; family Taeniopterygidae; genus Brachyptera; species Brachyptera putata. The sequence goes on along the minus strand of OU015462.1, from coordinate 8,442,573 downwards.
TTATGTAATATGGGATAGTTTTTTTTTCACCTCTTGAATACTATCAACAGTCCATCTGTCATTCTATTTTGGGGTATTCGTAGAAACGGTTTTTATGCCGTAACCCCCCCCCCCCCCCCTCCCCATTCTCCTCGAGGAGTGTATCCGTTATGACGCAATGCAACCCTGATACGTGTCAGCCTTTTGTTATTTTCGGGCTGTAGGCACATGCTGCGTTATTTATGAATGGCCCGCACGTACCGCCTTTGAGGTAGGTGTGAAGAGCTCTAGCTACACGTGGTTTACTCGATGGAAACATTCATGGCTGACCTTTACATTCTGTGTGCACTGGCCGTCTTTGAGTCACGGCCTGTAGGTAGGGTTCCTAGAGGACCGTGATAAACACAACAATCAGCGGAGTGAGAAGGGAGGTGAAATATCTGTCAGAGGAGATAAGCCACACCCACGCCAAGCACGTGATTGGGGTTGCTAAGCAGTTGGAAGCTTCACTGGAAATTTCCACGTGAATGCATTTGGTTTTTTATATTCATCAACCTCGAATCGAGAGCGCGGGAAATCTATAAGCGGGGTATACGGCCGTATTCAAACGAAATAGTCTAAAAATAATAATTATTTAAAATTATTTCGTTATGTTAGCATCGTGTCGGACTAGTATCCTTCTGGATATGTATTTTGGATATGTGCTGTATATCGAAATAATAACATATGATTTCATCACCACAAAATGTATTAATATTATTAACCTCATCTGTTTTCACAATTTAACTGGTGTGTTTGCAAGGTGATTAGTGCAACTAAAATAATGACACATTTTTACAGGTGTGAAATTTGATAATAGCCCTATGTTCACTAACATCAGCAATCTAATATGAACGGAACGTCACTAGCGCTAACTTCTTTCTGTCAACGAATTTAGCGCTTGATGTCAGTTATCAACATACTGCTCCTGAGATAATGTAGTATTTAACAACGACTTACCATCTTCATTTGATACGTTGGGCTGAGTATAACACTTGTTGATCTGGGGCAAGGTTTTTTACACCACTTCAATGCACTGGTTTAATAACAGATCTTAGAAAACACTTGTCGTAATTACGTTCGACGAATATTTTATTCACAATATAAATATACGAATTAATTTAATTTTTCTACGCACTTGTAGGATTAATGACAATAATATGTTGTGGATAACCGTGTGTGGAAGTGAGGCAAGCGGTTCGTGGTCGTAGTTTAGTCCTGATGTATGTATTGTACACAGTGGCACGAGACACTACTAGCATGTGTCTGCTGTGATACTCGGATTCCTATTGGAGGGTGGGGACGAGACGGCCACGATATAAAGTGTTTGCCCGACCAATGGCAGCTCGGCGTACCTTACGCTATTACGTCATACGAAACCTCGTAAAGAGATGAGATCTAGTAGATCTATGGAAAATACTGTACTCATAACACATGCAAAAAACTAGACTTTCATATTGTAATGTAACAGGAAAAATGGCAAGGGAAATTTTATATGAGCCGTGGGCAGTTTCATTGATGACAATGGATTACACATTGATTCCGCGCGAAACCGCGATGCTGCCTGTTAGGACAACATATCTTAACTTTTGATTTTTTTATATATTGGCTGGAATGACGCTCTATGATGATAACCAAGTTCTATTGGCGTCTGATGCATGAAGATATAGTAGGAATGAAGTGGTCGTGGACTATATTGTGGAAACTTGCGGCATTCACCTAGGCTACAGAGGAAAGCCATGAAAAACTTCCGTAAATATATTTCTTTACCTTCACCTCCCGCTAACACTGAGCTATCAGTACCGGTACTTTTTAACTGCTGATATATAAATATATAACTTAGATATTATGTGTGATCGTGTATCCATTGTCCATGAATTTGATTTAATTATCCCATCGTGAAATGTGCAGCTTGTAGGCCTATAGAAAACAATACGGATATCTTGAAACTAAATTAATTAGGCCTACATTGGTCCCTACAATTAATTACCTATATTTATTTCAATTTGTTTTTTTATTGCGTTTACAGGTTTGTTAGGTAGGTTTCCGCAATTGTTTCAGTCAATGACATGCGATGACTAGATAGGACAGGAACGGTGTACTGTGAGAGGGGTGGTCGAGTGGCTAATTCTGAACAGTCATTCAAGAGACCGGGGTTCGATTCCTGCCATGGTCGACCATCCTGACAGAGGTACATCGTTGATACTGGGATGGTTCCTTACAACAGGCTACGACCGACACCATCTCACTATCCAAATTACATAATATAATAACCTTCCATTTCAGCATTCACCGACGCCAATAGATCTTAATCATCGGTAGAGTGCATCGTTAAACCCAATAAAATAAAATGAAAAAAGGACGTTGTGCTTGAAAGCGACGCGCAAGTTTCAATAACACGCTGGCTGGTTGCTTGGTTACATTGTGCCAGATTTGTGATTGGAAGTGATTTATTATAGAGCGCGTCGACGTCCACATCCGTTCGCCTTGTTTTCCTCTGTATATTTATCTTTTTTTAATGGCAACTTCACATGCCAGAAGTTTCGGCTAAAAGAAAACAACACATTTGTAATACCTATGCCTCTACCTTTCTGGATGCTCGCTCGTACGTATAACTAGAACCAAGTAGCTGTGTTCTACGTTCCCCCATATAACCTAGCTGTTGGTGGGGGCGTTGAGCACAGTTGTTCCATGTACAGCAACGTGGATATACGTTTATAACGTTACATCTAATATATATATATATATATATATATATATATATATATAGGCCTATAACTTATATGTATATATATGTATATAACTATATATATATATATATATATATATATATATATATATATATATATATATATATATATATATATATATATATATATATATATATATATATATATATATATATATATATATATATGAATATTTAATATTTTTTGTATACATGTATGCTTATATTATATAAGTTGGTACGATATTATGTTCTCCTATTCGTGACAGCCAAAGTAGTTGTTTCCTCCAAGTCCGTCCTCTGATATGAATGACGACAAACGCCAACAATTAGTGTTGTATCTTGAAAGATCACCTCGTGTCACGTTGTCTCTATTCTGCCTCATCACGCTCGCTCCCAGAGCACAGACGTCACGGCCACTCGGGGATTAATAACTCTTTCACTCTGAGGAATAAATTATTATCTAGCTCGGTTATATTTATATAACTCCGCGACGCACTCGCACATATCATTCGGTCTTTCGGATGGAGAAATAATTTTAAAAATCTTCCACTGTGGTTCAAAATTTCGAAACTGATTTATTATTATATTCCAAGAAAGAAGAAGGTTGTCTACCAATAGAATAATTGTAAACTCTTCGGTAATTGTACGCTTTTGTAGCGAAACTCAAATGAGCATTTAGGCCTAACTCTTTTGTTAGTTCTAGTTTTGTGTTTCTATAATCGTAAATCTGGTCCTGAAAGATCATTTCGAAATACCACGACCAGTACAAATGGTGATATTTGTGTTTGTTATGTTGGTATACGAATTTCTTCCGTTGATACAATGTATACCTCACTGGTTGAGAAGTGATTTATTTTGACATCTTGATACGTTTTACTTATGTAGGCCTATATGGTGCGACAGGTGGCATTTGAATAATTGTTATAGGTTGACTATTCAAGCAATTTAATATAGTGTTAGTAAGAGTTAGAATGTGCAATGTACTTATACTTATTCGATAGTTTTTTACCTTGTAAATGAGGTTATTGCCAAAGGCATTCTGCAAGTCCAGTTCCAGAATGGCTCTGGTTAAATCTGGATGAAACGGGACAAGTAATTATTATCCATATTTAAATTAATTTAACCACAGCGAAATGAAATGAGATCATTATGAAATAACAGAGATAGAGAGAGAAATTATAAGGAGTGCAGTTTCCAATCCTCGATGGTTTTAATTTTGGAAGTCGTCGGATTTATTTGTTATAGGCGTACTTACAAATCTCAAGTCTGATTCTTATAGTAAGACGACGGCTAAGATACGATATTTTCTGTCCGCTCAAGTAAAAAACTCCAGTCAAAAACTCTCCGTAACATTTCCGTAGTATTGCTGTAGTAGTGTAATAATAATAATATAATAATAATAAATTATGATAATGACAATAATAATGATAATAATATCGTTTATTGTCATATTAATCCGTTTCAGATGTGCATGGCCCCGGGTTGGTATACATATGTGGAATGCACAAAGTATACATGTAAAGGCACATAGAGTATTGTTTCAGCAAACAGCTTATAAAACATTATGTTCATGGATAAATACTAATAAATTAACTATTTTGTATTTAAACGGTGTCTCGAACAGAGAGTTATGCGGAGAAGGTGGATTTTCATATTTTATGGCAGCAAAAACCGAAAAATCGATATAATCGGTTAAATAATCTAATCGGTTACAAAAATGAAATGGAAAAAAAATTTGCAAATATTATAATAAATATTAGAACAAAGAAGCTAGAAGGAAACAGAAGAATTCAAGAAGAAGATGATCAAGATAGGCGTAATAAGAAGATATAAGTTTGAAGATTTTCCCTTTCTAGCGTGCATAAATCTTAAAATTTATTGTTAAATGAGTTATCTCATTGTCATTATTCTTTGTGGTGATAAGATCGCCCTTGTGGTGCTCCGTCCGAACGATATTACCTTTCATCCATAGCCTTACTTTTTGTGGAGCAATGATTTAACGTCAAGTTTCGATGTTGAAAAAAAATTAGAAAATTAATCTCATTATTTACTTTCCAGTTTATTGAAGGCATCTAGGGCCTATATACCCCTTTATGCCATTTGGTACATTTATATTATACTGATCGTTTGGTTTCTATACGTCTAATATACAGGTACATATAAAAAAATCGATCCTCACCATAACGATATGTTTGAGACACAATTCAAACTTGTTTTTTTATTAGTTTTCCGAAATCTTGAAATACTATCATTGTTTCCCATCCAAGGCTGAGGATGAATTGGTATAATACCGATATGAAGGTCTTGGCTGTTTCAAGTCTTCGAGGCGATCTTTTCACCAATATATGAATAATTATCTTTGGACTATTTAAATTAAAAAACGATGAACTTCGCCACCAGGACTGCATGCGCTGTCTGTGCATGACCATGTACTTTTTTGCCACATTTTTTAGTATTTTTGTATAAAATTTAAATACCGTACTAAATATTATAACTTGGATGCTTTATTTGATCTATTTTCGAGCATACAGGCCCCTAGTGCCATCTGTTTGCTAATTCAAGCAAACTGACTTATAAACTAATAGAAATGTGCCGGTACATGGTATCTACAGCGGGACACTTTGTTCTGGGGTATATAGTATCAATAATTATATTTCCATTGTGTGGTATTAGTAAAGGACATCACATCCCTGGGTCGACGATTTAAGTGAATGAGACGCTATCATTATCCCTAATTTTAGAGAAAGCTAAGAAATCATTGTCTGTATTTCAGAAATTTCAATTAATTAATTTGTCCTCCAGGACCCGCCCCCTTTTTCTGAGTTATGGCGTAGGCATTACCAGATTCTGCATCGCAACATGAACAGAATCGGGTAATGTCTAATCGGGTAATGTATGTCACTAGCCAAAAAAGTGAACGGGTCCTGGAGGATAAATGAATACATTATAGTTTCGGACATTGAGATGGTGATTTCCAGATTTCTCTCAAATTAGGGAAAAAAAAGCGTCATTATTTACTCAAATCTAGCCTCAGAGTAATGAAGTCGTTGAAATCGTATTGTGCGTGCCTCAAATAGTTCGTATTCATCGTTTTGCACTTGTGAGTTGTGACAATAGAACACAGAAGAAATACTTTAAAACATTTTCAGATCTTTGCCAACGACAGGCGCTTAGTAGGGAGAGGGGGTGGGGGTGGGGGGGGGGGGGGGGGGGGGGATAGAGGACATCTTCACTAATATTTTTTTACAGGGGAAGGGGGCCGTTCCACTGTATGCAGAATAAACGATAACTTGGGTTTAATATTATGCTTCCAAGATAGTCAAAGAAGTTAAAAAAGCTTAAAATTTGTCATCTTCGACGGAGACCTACGAGTCGATGTACGAGAGCCCCTAGATATAGGCCTATCACATTTCGATTACAATTATTATACTCCCCCCCCCCCACTTTAATCAAAGTTCCTACGCGCCAGCCAAAGACTATTCAAGTCATGGTTTCTTCGAATTTCTATTCGTCATCATATAAATTTATTCTGGTATTGATTACAATCCATCGTTGCAAATTAAGTGGCTCCACGTTAAATATAAAATATTTTTACTGTCCGCAGTATCCCAGTTTACAATCCTCAAAGCTCGTCAGAAATTCTACACATGCATTATGACATCAGATCGGCATGTAAAACTGTTGGTCACGAAATCATTCGTGAAACATCTCTCTTGTCTAAAACCGCATGACTTTTATATTCTTTAAAAAAAACTCTTTTAAAGTTCATTCTATAAACCCATGAATGAAAGTTGTAGAGGTATCCAGCGCTTCGGTTCTACGTATTTGCCTTCTGACTGTCAGCAAATAATATATTCTGCACTTTTAAATAAAACTTGTCATAGAATATCTACTACCCACAAGTAGAGCTCGTTGAACGTGGGTTGACGACGACCTCACAGCAAGTATTCTCCGATGATATCATGCCCATGCGGTCCAACACGTGCTTCAAACGGGCCGTGAGCACGTCGTGCACAAAGAGTGCGTTCGTTAACTGCAATAAGGGTCCGAGTAGATCAGTGCGATCAAGGTGGACGGTGGTATATAGGTGGCAGTGCCAACAGTGCTCGCCAAACAAATTAACTCGTCACACAGCGCAATAAATGTCTAGATGACAGTGGGTTAAGGCGTCCCCAGTCTCCATAGGGCAGAAAGTTCCCTCCAGGGTGTTTCACAGATATGAATGATCATAAATCTTCAATGTGCGATATACAGAATTGACAAATATGTCGTGTGGTGCAGACAACATTTGTCGAAAATGCTATGATGACTAAGATTTTATAATAACGAATGTGGAAAGATCACTTGTACGTACAGCATATAGGACACTCGATATTTTTGTCATCGATTTTCACCTCACCGCGTAACGTTAGAAACAAAAAACATGTAACATATTGTGATTGGATGATGGATCGACAATATTTTAGAAGATTGGTATAAGATTGCTCTGATTGGTATGAAGCAGTTTTACTACAATATTTTCATTCGGAAAGTCGCTACGATCGTGTATATGTTTTGTTGACACTGAAAATAATACGGTAACGCTCTTGAAGTATACATCTAAGACGTCGAGACAAATAACTATGTAGGCCTATATCCGTACTTCTACCTCAGTTTAACATGGTTCGGTGAGCATATTGCTCAAGTTGCCGATGTTAAGAATGAATACCATGGTTGTAAAATGATAGAGGACAAAACATTTATCGATCTATAAATAGCATTTAAATGGCAATGAATGGTCTAATCTTGTAACGTTGTATTATTTGCATGCAAGTCACACCTTACAATCCAGCTAAAGTGGTTTGCCTTGCACGGCATTGTTCGTATCGTACACAGAAATATTTATTCTTTTAAAGCGACGAAGAGTATGTGAAATAAACTGGCCTGCTGTTTAGCCAAATACAGCACATTTCTATAGATACAAAGCGTATACCAATTCCATTGGAATTTGAGCGAAACAAAAAAACACTTTATACTAATATGTGAGTATGCGGACGTAGAAAAGGTTATCTATAGGGACCTTGCTATTGTGTATTTCTTACGTACGGTAGTTTAAATTACTTCCTATTGGTTCCTGGTTCCGCTAATTTTATAATTATGACTGTACACTTGCGGTCGCAAGAAATGGTTGATGAAAGTATATTAAAATGGATCCTGAAGAAAATATATGGATTGTACGCACTAAAACTAGAAGACAATGTGCATAGCCATAGTCATAGGCCTCGCATAGTCTGTGAAAAATATATCGGTTTGATGTTCGTAGATTTTAATTAAATCGAAATTTTATTTCCAGATTAAACCTCTTTATGTGATGGCAACCGTAGCTACTATTTTCTATGATATTATAATTTAACCTGCCATATCAGAACATTTTGTTGGGACGTGATGAATACGTAGGTGCAATAATTGTACTGAGACAACCGTCATTCAGGAGACCGGGGTTCGATTCCCGCTATCAGATCAGAGGTGCATCGTGGTTTCCCTCTGTCGTTTAGGTTGATACTGAACAGGCCACGACTAGATTCTTACCGGGCCAAACCCCCTATAGTAAAATAACCCTTCATCTCATCTACACATTATTTCACAGTACAATTCTATAATTCTACAATTCTTATTCACAGTACATTCATTTCCCGCGACAATAGTTCAGTGTTTATTGATTAACATTATATTTATTTTGTTTGTCTCCGTGTTGAATATTATTTGAGTTTTTTCGGTGTTCGCGAGCTATGTTCTTTATTGTAAAGCCTTCACTCAAGAATTTGCGCGGACTTGTTAGTTTTATTATGTATTCATATTATGTATTAAATATATTATAAAGCAGAATGAAATCAAAAATGAAATGAAATGAAAATCGAATGTAAATGAAAAAAGATTTGAATGCCCGAACAAGAACTGTAACAACTCACTTTTTATCTAATATATTTTATTTCTATTCACGTATCACAATAAGTCCAACAACACACATATATCACCGTTGTTTAGCTGGGGCATTTTCATGGTTATTGATTTCAGAACGAGATTCAAGATAAGAAACACAACGACGTATTTTAAGCAACTGCTTCTTTCCGACTATCTTTCCTATTGCTTTTCGAAACCCGCGATCTCATCATCCCATTAATCATTCATCCGACGCCGACATAACTTGTAGTTATTATTCAGTGCGGCGTTAAACCAAATATGAAATTTACCATAGCAAGTCCTACTAATGTATATAGCTTCACTTGCGTACATTATAATCAAATAATACATATATTTTTGATTCTCAAACTTGGAAAGATATACCTATTACAGTTCATTCATGCAGCTGAATTCTTCTCGACAATCGTGTTGTATGCCCTCTGACGTCATGGAACTGAGAACGAGACAAAATAAACAGTCTATCTTGTAATGTTTACTCTTAAAACTTGCAAATATTATCCGAATCTAGAACATGTTCTTTGAAACATCTTGAAAACTGACTGACGTACGCACTAGCGCGTAACACTGTTGACTCGAGAGGACTTATTCCAACGATCATGTCGTATCTGCTGGACGTAACTGATAAGTGACGTATATGTAGCTCCTTTTAAGGCGTCCCTAGTCTCCATAGAGTCAAGTTCCCGCCTTTCACAGATAAAAATGATCATAAAACCGTGCAACCGTGCCAGATCCAGAATGCAGAACTGTGCACGATACAAAATTAACAAATAGGCCAATAATTGCCGAAAATTCTGATGAATGAAATTTTATAATAGCAAAGGTGGAATAGCAAATGATAATTTACGATTTAATTTATGTCATATTTAAAACTATAAATTACATTCATATTATAATATCATGTTTAATTATTTTATATATTTATTTCAAATTTCAAATCGTTTATATAGTAGAGTGGTATAGCTCTACGCGAGCCAAGTCCTGGAGCGCAGCCATCACTGACGAAGTACTTCAACAGCCTAATATAGTGTAAAACATAGAAGACTATGTTCATTTCCAGATTCATAAGAAATTATAACTGTTGCTTTCATAACCTACGGTAACCATCCCTATTGTATGTCATACTCATTCATCATTCATGTAATCATTCATGCATGCGTTTATGTTTATGACTCATCAATGGAAATATACTAATCCACGTGGAATAGTTTACATTTAGTTACCTCTTATACGGTTTAATTCCAAGGTGGACCGTGTGCGGACTAACCGTTGCATCATCAGCATTATTAGCATAAGTACTAAAAATAGAACCGGGCCATTGACTAAAGCATCCATTTATCCAGCCACTTAGCAGGTATTGCACAGGTTTAAACAGGTGTCAGACACTCAGATAACGGAATATAAATTTACATACCTATCTACAAACCTCTCGTTATGCGAAAATGCCTATGAATTTTGACACATTAGTTGAGTATACTCTTTTTTTAGTATACCTTTCCGTCAACTTACCGTCATTCAGGAGAACTCCGGTCTCCTGAGTGATGGTTCAGCGTGCTAACCACTCGGCCACCCGTCTCGGTGACTTGAGAGTAAGCCTAATTCATAATAGCACGATTGCGCGTTTATTTCCGTCCCGGTACGTTAAGTGAAACAGAAGAGTTAACTGACTGAGCGGCAGTTTCTGACTGGCTCACGTGACTTACCGGTACGGAAAAAACGTGCAACCGTGTTACTATAAAGCATATTTCTTAGCTATTCACAGCAACAGTATAGCAGTAAGGAACAGCCAATGAGATGGCTTGTTTCTATAGCAATATCTGAAGAAGTATCTGAGGACAATAATGTTTTGTGATTTACGCTATTTTATTCCTCAATGTTGAATAAAATCAGATACCATCATCTAAATTTCAAAGGTTATGAATAATTTATTCTCCATAGACTCTGAGTAGTAGGCATTGCCTGATACCGTAAAGAAACCCTATAGAATCGTGTAATGCCTATACGTGCTGATTCAGAAAAGGGGGTGGGCCTTAAAAGACAAATAGATCAATTATAATGTCTAAAATTGAGATGATTTTTATTTTTGTGTGTACAAATAGGGGAAAAAATAGCTTCATTATTCCCTCAAAACTAGCCCCAGGGTTGTGATGTCCTTCAAGTATTTTTGTTAAGCACCATAATATGATGGTATGTATCAGATTTTCTCCACTTCAAACTCCTCCGTATTCAAATTTAAGATTGTGAGAATGTAGGCCTGGCCTATATATACAGTATTTATCGTAAGTCATACAAATATAAAATAAATAGTAAATAGACTTGAAGGTAGGACTATGGCAACGAGAAGATGCATGTCAACAATTTCCAACGACAATTCCTGCCGGTCTCCCAAGCTTGACTGTATCATTGTATAGGATGCTGCCTGCTTGTAACTACATTGATGTATGATGAACATCCGGCAAACCGTTGCCAATTAATGCTGTTTATCAAGTGACGTCATGTAATTATATCATACTGTAATGGAAATATAAGTTGAACAATAGCATATAGGCCTATATATATATATATATATATATATATATATATATACATAATACATATATATATACACACATATATATATATATATATATATATATATATATATATATATATATATATATATATATATATATATGGTCTATGATATATATGAAATAGGCATTAGAGAACAATATACTGAGACGAGTGGTCGAGTGACTAGCACACTGAACCGTCATTCAGGAGACCGGGGTTCGATTCCCCCTATAGTCGACCATCCTGACAGTAATTTTTCGTGGTTTCCTTCTGCGATGGTTTATAACAACAGGCCACGACCGACTCCTTCCCAATTTTCAAAAACACCTAATAAAATAACCTTTCACCTCATCATGTCATTCACTGACGCCAATAGATCTTAGGACTTCATGAGTACAGTGAATGCATCGTTAAACCCAATATAAATGAAGAGAGAACAATATGTTCTTGTTTATTGTGAATAAGCAATGAGATTACCGTTGTTGACTCGATCAACAGTTTGTGTAGTGCTTGATAAGCTCACTTTGTGCCGGCTTATCTCAGTGAGTGCAGGCACAGATTAGCAACAAGTGGATCCCCTGCTAATCAAGATCAACAGACGGCTGACAGAGGTGATAGGTGTGCGGAGTTGATCGCCGCCATGCACTGAACCAAAAATTTGCCTCTACAATTCTATTTATTCACTAATAACTTGCATTATAAATTAAATTATGATTATATATAATTAAATTATAAATGTACTTATTTATTTAATTATGTATTAATTTATGTGGGATACAACGACGCACTGTACTAATTTGCGATCAAGATCAATTGACGTCGGTGAATGATGGAAGTAGTGATGGGATGATGAGATGAGAGATTTATCAGGTGTTTTTAGATAGTCGGAAAAAGGCGGTCATGGCCGGTCTGAGGGAAGAACCATCTCCGTACCAACTTGACCGAACAGAGGAAAACCAAGATAAACCTTTGCCAGGATGGCCAACCATGGCCCGATCTCTTGAATGACGGTTCATTCATTTGAAAAACAGAAAAGATTTGAAAATGTACTGTTCAGGCTACGCTTATTCTCACAAACAATTAATTTATTCACAGCTCTCTTTCCTATTTGTTCAATTTGTTGTACATGTGAAATAAATAGACGGTTACAGATTCCCATACAAATGAATGTTGATGGGGTCGTTGAACAAACAGTATTCCCATTTACCAACCACTACTACATTTATTTATATACTTTTTAAAAGTCTAGAATTGCGAATGAACACGTGAGATATTTTTCTATTCCATCGCATAAAATACCGTTACGTTGAACATATCTTTAACAAAAAAATGATGTTATTTCAAATCTGTTTCCAAGTTCCTAGAAATCCTCGGCCGGGTGGGGTAATAGAGAGAGTAAGGAAAGGTGAACGAGTGAACGTGTGTTGCACTTCTAAACGCACAACAAGTACGCAGTGCGTAATTCTTCTCGACACACACTCTAGTCTATAAGTGGACCATGGCATAGAACACGCCACCGCTCTCGTCCAATCAGAAGCCGACGATACATTTCTCGAGGATAGAATGTTTTATTTAATATCGAAAAAACTAGAAAAAAACTAAAGGTATTGCTTAATTGAAGTGTGGAATGTCAAAAGTACGCTTTGAAAGAACGCCTCTCGATGACGTCATAGTAAATTAGTCGAACGATTCTAAAATAATTTCATCTAGCAAATCGTTTGTGGTGGTGTGATTGTAGATGCGGACTGGGCCGGTCAGCTGCCCCCCCCCTCCTCATTTAGATTAGTTTGGGGCTTTCAAACTGTAGCTATTGGGAGATTGGAGTGTATTCAGATGGGTACTAAATTTGATGTTAATTTATGTTAATTTTAATTTGTTAATTTTAATTCAATTTTTAATTTCATGTTATATTATTAAATGCTGGTTTTACCAACTGAGTATATTTAATTAATTATTTAATTATAAATGAAGGTACGAAAATAACACAGGTAACCAAGGGTGATAACAAGTTAATTCGATAATACCATTTATTTAGTTTGAGTGATACCAAGATTTATTCATTCTGTTGACTAGTATCATATCTAGTATAGACGGCTGTTATCCTCGTAAATATACAGGCCTACTACGTTTTGATTTACAATTATCCCCCCCCCCCCCACCCCACTGGACGGAGTACCTGTATAGGAGCGACCACAACAACCGCGTGGATCGCCTCGTCTCTGAATACGTCTCAAGCGACGCGGTCGAGCGGTGTCGATGAGTCACGAAGGGAAGTGCCATGTTCTGCGGTCGAAACGTAAAAAGCGTGAACATTCCTGAAGATTTGAGCGGATACTTTCGGTTCGCTACTCTCAGTAAGAGCTTGTAGGTCGGGTTGTGCTGTGCCTTTCGTTCCATGAAGGACGCTGGATTACAACACTTTTATTTGCTTGACAAAAAAAATAAATGGAAGAATCGTGATGAGTTATTTTTAGGTGTAATTTATGCAAAATAAAAAAAACGTGAATGTTACTAAAATAGCTCGTAACAATCATCATAACCTCTATAACACACCACAATTGTCTTAGGCCCGGTATTACCAAGTCCAGTTAGCCTTTATCTTATGGCCTAATCTATAATTAGCGGATTAACTTGTTATCACCCACGGTTACGCTGTTCTTTTTGTACCTTAACTAACAGTTAGACAATTAATGCTTGGCTAAGAACCGGTTTTACTCAAATTAATTAGTTTACTAACAGTTGAAGCACGAAAATAACATACGTTACCACGGGTGATCACAAATGAAGCCACGATCTATCGTTTAATCCACGAACTGCTGGTTCGAAAAACCGACTCCAAGGCCAACAAGAAATTGAATCTTTGATAGCAATATTATTTTTATTAATTTGAGATCTTTATTATTAAACAGGGCCAGGCACCATAAGTGCCATAATAACCTATAAAACAATACTTGCAATATAACAACAGAACTTAAATTAACAACATGATAAAAAACGTCAACACCAGTCATTGCTCGATCAAGCACCCACATCGCTGGTAAACAATGTTGAATTGAATTTCTTTTGAACCCATAATCTAGAATGTTTTTTTTTTAGAATATTTTAGAACCATTTGAAATTCGTATCTATAATCTTTGTCTGTATTTAAACAGTTTTTTTCATGAGTGAAGCGAAGACTCAATTTTATTCTACTTGAAAAAACGAAAGTGCAGTTTTTGTTCATTATGAACAAATTATTATTTCACATTCATTATTTCACACTGAAACTGGCATTCATATGTCACCATATCTGACTCGATACTGTGCAGTTTTGAGACGCAATCGGTGGGACCACTTTGGTGAAAATCTATTTCGACATTTTGAAAACCCATAAAAGATTAACCCAGAGGAGAAAATTTGAAAAAAATATTCCTCGAATATATTCAAATTTTTAGAGAATTCAAGCTTAAGAATGACACACATTATTATACATTTTCACATTACAAGGTTCAGTCGTCTTGAAGAAAAAATCATAATGTAATTTTTTTGACATCAATTAAAGGCTTTCAAAACTATTAAGAAGAGCAATAGGTAAAACCAATTGAATCTTCAAACGTTTAAAATGAGCAACAGGTATAACGAACGCTGTAATTACAGAGTGGCAAATCAAGGTGTTTAAGCTGTCCTTTCCATTTCATACTATAAGTGCCATATCGCTCATCCTACAACACAAATATTGCGTTATCCTGTAGTTATTTAAGATACAATGTTTAGTTCTTCAACATTTTGTATACTTCAATTTGACAAAGTAATTTTATAAAAGTTAGTTACATCGTGTATTTATATGTGGGTTATGTTTATATCCTCATGCAGAATCTCCAGACATGAGGGTGAGTTATTGGATCTTACAGTTTTGTAAGGTGAATTTATTCAATTTATATTGTGAATCGGATAATTGAGATCTTCGACGTTTAGTTAGTTGCTTAATTGACTGCTTTTCCCAATTTGGGCGCGATGACAGAAGATATGCTGCGCGCCAAAGTACGTGAACACGTATATGTGCTTTGCCAGTTACCTTTTCAATGCATGAAAAGATTTAAAAGTATCTATAATTGATAATGAAGTTCTATATGCGTAGTGCAATCAATAAGAAAGTAGTGCAATTTGTACCGCAATAAAAGCACCAGTATTGGTTTTTAGTATGGTTGCACAGCTCTGGAACGCGGTTGCCTATCCAACATCTATCATTTAAGGTATATCATTCACAGGTGATAAAATCAGAATTATTCATATACATTACTATGTGTAATAAATACGTGTTATACGTGCAAAAATTTGTAGAATATAGTTTCACTTTTATTATATGTATAACTTGAGTATGGCATATAACCTCCAATCACAGAACAAAGAAATAGTCTATGCAATGCTCCAATGTGAAAAGAGGGATAATTTTTCATTATTAAATGTAGGCCTATAACATTTCTCGTTTATTTTCAGACTCTTTTCATAAAATAGGCTAATACAAGTATTTACCAAATAGTAACATAATCATATAATTCATAATAGGGACTTAACGATACCACCAACAGTATAAGGTTGGTTGCCATTATAGGCGTGCGCACTATACCCTCAGTATACTGCCTATTGCGAAAATTGAAAATACACTTTTCATTTTCCATTTTTTCATGCAGATCATACATGTTTATTTGGGCGATAAGGTTTATGACTATATACTCGTTATCTCGTGGTATTCTTTGTTATTCCACTGTGCGCAGTTTATTTCTGGAAACAACAAAAATGTGGATCGAAAACACAATTTTATGTAAATGTAGGCCCTATTGTACTTACGTCAATTACGTTCAAATATAAGTAGGCCTACTAGAATGCTATGCTCAATTTATCCTACACCTCTAATTGAAAGTACCCAATAACGTGGTGCCAATAACGTTGAGCCCCTAATGGGAAAGCCCCCCGTTTCGCCCCGCAGGGAAATTGTTGGAATTTAAATAATTTTTTAAAACTTATAAAATCGGTTTTCAAGATGTAAAAATTGTTTTCTGTGACAATTGTTAGAGATTGTTCAGGATGTTATATTTAGTGTCCCCTCGTTTAGGTATTAGGTATGGCCTGGGCCGCCTCCGGGTGCCCTGTGCGCCCGCCATGTATAGTGTATAGCGCATGTACATTAGGTCTGTTTGTTTGTGTTGCACCAGCTGAACTAAAGTGTAGCTGGTGTAAAAAGGAAGTACGTCATATTACGGGTTTTGTGTAGGAAATGATACCGAAATGATGAGGTACAAACAAACACGAAATTGACGATTTTTCGGTTCCTAGACGCGAATTTTGAAATGGAAGCAGACCCGTTGATGGAGAAAGAGATTTTAAATATCATGGAATGTGATTAATGAATAGTAAATATTTATTAATGACAACCCTTATTCGATTATATATTTTTTCATTCTCATTAACACGAATTTAAGCGTCAACAACTAGTAAGCCAGCAAAGCGTCCGCCTACAACTTGATTTTGGCGCCTGCCATCTTGCACTGAACTAGGCACACCAGCTCCGTAGCTGGTGTAGAACTACCTGAACTAGTGCAAGTGAACCGGGACAAACAAACAAGAAAGTGCAGCTTGGTGCAGAACCACGGTTACAAACAAACACGATTGTGCAAGAACTGAAGAACCAGTTCAGCTAGTGCAGCACAAACAAACAGGCTTATAGTCAAACAAATACTGCATAATGAAATTTGGTATAAAAAGGCGGGACTTGTATCATGTTAAGGCCTATACATATAATCAATACATATTTACCGAATAGTAACATAATGCGGTGTTGCTACACGACCCCAACAAAAGCAAGGCTATAAGGGGCGTAGTGAAACAAATCCTATACAAGATGATATTTTGTATAAAAAGACGCGACTTGTGTCATGTTTACATACAAGCATTACATATTTGCCGTATAGTACATAATACGGTGTTGCTAAACGACCCCACTAACAGCAAGGCCATATGGGGCGTAGTAAAACAAATACTACAGGATGATAATCGGTAAAAAAGGCGACTCTTGTGAAAGCTATGTACTGCAGTCAATTCTCGCGATCTCGGATGCAGAAACTGTCATTTATGACGAGGATTGCATCAGAAAGTAGAGCAATCGTTTGCACATCCTGTCTTTTATGTAACGGATCAGAAAAATCCATTTTATAATAATTATTATTGTTCACTCTGATAGTGATTGTTGTTTCAACTGATTGATTGTATGATGGCGTATTCGGAAGGAAATCAAGAGTGGAGGCACGGAAGCAGAGGAAATCAATAATGCATTTTTCAATCTTATTTCTGAGTTTTCAGAGTAGCTGTCTGTATACTCTTTAGTCTTCAATTATTTCGCTTGTTAGCCTGAGCATTACGCTAATCGGGACGTGATTGTGTATAATACACATTACACGAGTAAAGGCCCATTCACAATGCAACGCTAACATTAACTCGGAACACTAACGCGAGAAATGTTTGTCTTGGCGGATGTCCTTGGTCTATTCACAATCACCACTAACCATAACGCTAAGATAAACGCGAACATGAAAGCTTGCTAGCTCCAAGCTTTCATGTTGACGTTACTGTAAAACATAAGAATCAGTCAATAGAAACTTTCGATCTCGGAACAACGGAGAGACGGGTAAACTAAACTATCTGGACTGGTCGCCATGCAGATTTAGTTTAGCAGTTGAGGGTGCAGTGGCAATGTCAATAACCTTGAATTCTGATTGGCTCTTATTTCCTTGTTCTAACTTCAGTGTAGGTGTTTCGTGAACCGACAGTTTGGATTTTATGTTCGTACGATAGGCATTAGTGTTAAATCGTGTTGCATTGTGAATGAGCCTTAAAACACAACAAGCATTTAAGTAGGGTTTTGTAACTTTTTAATATATATATATATATATATATATATATATATATATATATATATATATATATATATATATATATATATATATATATACTTACTTGTACACAAATATCAAGTGAATATATATATATAAAAAAGTGGAAACTCGTATTATATTCATTTTAAAATGATGAATATTTTTAGGGGGGATTGTTAACCAATTTTATTTGGTGAATAATTCAAGCTAAAATGTCTCGTATTGGGGAATAAAACTCCCACATTCCCCCAATTCGAGCACTGGGTAAAGGACTTTCTATCGTGGATATAGGCCTACATAGGCATCACTTATTCATACACATTCATCCGTCTTATTTTTCGTACTAGCTCTAGCTGTTGCATAGTAATTTTGAAATTCAACGGGACGCCATATTTCCCATATTTTGGGAATAAGTATATGTTAAATGGTGATGAAGAATATTTCCTGAAGATCATGCCTAGTATAGGCCCAATAATCAGTATTTTTCTCTAAAAATATAATCTGTAATTTGTTTGTAAAGGTTTCATCAAATCATGAAAAAAATTGAATCCTACTGTACACCTTAGAGATAATGATAATTCAATTATGTTTGTTAAAATTCAAGTAAAATTTGTTCTTCATCCAGAATACGCGATAATTTAGGGCCTATACTTCAAACTTTTATAAAAGGGCTAACCAATTTTCGCCAAGTCCATATAATTATTATATTTTTTTATTATATTCTCTTCTAATTATGGATGGAACCTACTCACATCGTAACATTTTCAGTGGTAATTCAACATATAAACGATCGAAGTAGCTTTCCGCTTGAACATATTGAAGTGAAATGCTTCACACCTTTCTGAGAAGCATCTATAAAATAATCTCGATCCATAATAAACATTCACAATATGTTACTTGTTATTTGTATATAACGGTATGTTAAGAGGTAAACATATCACATTACATACTATTATATATACAGATGATCTTTCCACCTGTATTGTTATAAAATTGACTCATTAGCATTTTCGACAAATATTATCTGTATCAGATGACGTATTTTTCAATTCTGTAGCGTGCAATGTAAAACTCTTATATTATGATCATTTGTATGCTCTATGGTCTATGGCTCTATGGCTCTGCTCTATGGCTCTGCTCTATGGATACTGGGCACGCCCTCAAAATTATGTTTTTCGTGGATAATTCAAGTGCCAATCTCTCTTTGGGGAATAAAACCCCTCACATCCCCCCAATTCGAGGACTGAGTAGACAACCTTCTCTTGGATACACTTCTGACACATGCGAAAAGCTCTTGTCAGTGTTGACCATATGAGCAAGGTAATGACACCTGGCCTAGCTCCTACTCGACCAATCAGCGTCGGCCACGGGGAGGTCAGTCGAGGGTGTGTCCCGGCCTCGATCTGCACGTCGATCTAGAATACCAATTACTAATTACTAATTTCTAAACTGCAGTTTGGTTAATGAGTTATTACCTTAAATATAATTCAAGTGATTACGACTTAATTTAGCGTCGAGAGAAAACAGGCCAATACACACGGGAAACATTTGTGTGCGTTTTTGAGCTGCTATGCCCAAAGCCCCAAAAACCCAGTCGAGAGGATTATCATTTTATGTTTTCAAAATGTAATTTGAAATTTAAATGAAACGAGAATGAGACGAATCCAAGCTTTTCCCGCACATTAAAAAAAATTCATACTATTCATTTAAATTCTGAAAATGATTTATCATGAAATAAACACTCTGAATGGATTTGACTTGTTGTCACGAAAATAAATGTAACATAATATATATATATATATATATATATATATATATATATATATATATATATATATATATATATATATATATATATATATATATATATATATATATATATATATATATATACATAGTTCATATTATGGGTGGTGATGGTACGTCCAATTTGATCATAAATTCCTTGTTCATTTACAATCATGTTGGATATATGAAGTTACATTGGACCAATTTACGACCAGTAGGCATACCACCTTCATGAGGTGAAATAAGCATCTAGGCCTATCATTACCGTACGCCGGTTCCCTACACAAAAATCGAATGAGTTAATCGGCAAGTTGAATTATTTCTGATTTGGAAAGTGAGTTTTGCGGTTTGGAAATTCCTTGATTATTTCAAGAATCAATAACAAGATTATTTTAGCTTTGTTTCTTGGAACCCCCCGTGGATAATTCTCCTCTTGAAGTATTTTTAGCATGATTGCGTCATTTGGGTTGATCAAAGCAGATTGATTAAATTTAGTTAGAGAGAGGTGCACATTCCCAAGTAACTATGAAAATATTGAGATTTGAGACCGTCCTGTCAATCGGTAATAGCTGCCATGCTGCCTTCAAAGGCCAACTGAAATTGAACTCAACAAGACAATTGAAATTGAAGCCAACAAAAACCAGGAATTATGACAGTTGAATATATACAGTTGAATAACTGAATATTGCCACAAGGAACGTGGTAGCCAGAGTGAAATTTACATAGGCGTGCTCATAGGGTACGCAGAGATGGACCAGGCCGCGTACCTATAATGCACCACAAGGAAGGAAATATCGCATGTGTTATCCTAAATTATCTCTATACAGTTATCACAGATTAAAATTTCTTGCACCAACGTAATTCTTACAAACTTATCAAATCAAATTAAGTTCTTTTCAAATTTCCCTGCTGGCAGAATGTACGTTATTGGCTTCATTTCCGTCAGGGAAGTATAACCATGAATATTATGCAGAGCAAATATTTTCATCAGTCCATGCAGTATTTCAGTATACGTTAGTGTATATATAATTATGTTTTCAACGTACATTTTTGTTTATGTTTCCACTAATAAGCATTTTGGGATAACATTGAGATAACACATACCCACATACGATAACACATACGTGTTTTTGGCATAAATACATAGCTTTCCTTGAGAACGTATTTTCAATTTTTCATAATGGGCCGTACCTAAGTTTGTAAGAATTACTTTGGTGCAAGAAATGTAATTCAGTGATAATCGCCCTGCGCACTCTCTTATGGAAACTTTTGCAGAAAAACGAAGACTGAAAACCAAACCAAAAACGGTACTTGTTTATTTTTTTGAAGAATTGAAGATTATCAAGTAAATTAGTGAATTAATATCGAAGTTTCATCACTGATTATTTCCCAAGAAAAATTAACATCAAGAGCGGGAAAAGTGTAGTGGAATTTTTACTCACTAGGAAAACGCAACAATAGCCTTATTGGATGAGCAATATAGGCATATTTTTATGAAATGTAGTGGCAAGCTATGCACCTTCAAAACACTACAATATCGCATTAGATGATGACAGTTGTGATGTATGCCAAGTTTCAACTGAATTGGTACTTTCGTTTGACCTGTGGAACGTGAACAAAAAATGAAATGAAAAATAAAACATGGTCCCTTCTTTCGCTTAAGGTGAATATTGAGTCTACTCGTCGCTGATCCAATGAAATTATAAAGATTTGATGAACAATTTTTTTTCGTTGATTTTGGCGATACCTGTGTTTCTATAGAAACGATGCAAATTTGTCGAAATGAATAGCTTTAAGCTACTAATCAAAATTACTCATATAGAGATAGATATATATGATGTAGATTAAATAATATAGGCCTAGATTCAAGTTTTTCATGGGACTACGATAATTTCAATACACTCGCGCAGTCTATACAATGTTTCTCTATTCGAGAGATAGATCTTACACTGTCCAGTTATGCATTATTGTTTATACTTTCGTTACCATCAAAACAACATGTATACCATATTTTATTATTATATATATCATACGACGTGTACCAGTACCGGTACCTTTGGCCGCCCAAAACACTTTTGTGCTTCGCCAATTACTCCCCCTTTCCCTCTCCCCCAACGTCCACTCGCTTCACTCTTCATTTCTCAATTCACCTCAATAAATCAGTGAATTAAGATGAGTCAGGAGCAATTGTCTCAAGTCTTAGCAGCTATTAGCCTATTATAGGCTTGCTTGCTTGGAGATAGATCGAGTTATAAACTGTCCTTGGCCAACCAGGAATAAGCTCCCAACATGTTCACTTAGATTATACGTTATTGTTTTGTTGTAAGCCTCTCTGTGAACGACTGTAAACGGCTGTCAACGACTATCAACGACTGTGTATCCACTGCGATACACAGCAAGCACTTAGTACAGACATTACATTTGCGACCTCGGTTCGATCTCCGCCACCGCCATCTTTACATGGGTTTTCCGTGGTCCTTCTCTGTAGTCTAGGTTAGCACCTTACCCGAATGGTTCATACAATATAAGCCACGACCGCTTCCTTCCCACTATCCTTCCCATACCTAAGAAACCAATCATCTTATCATCCTATAATTTCATTGGTCATTCATCCGACGCCAATATATCTCAGCTATCGTTAAACCCAATATATATTTTTCAAGAATGGCGAGTTGTTCTCGTGATAGTATTACATGTTGGACCTATCACCTTGCCGACTCCTCTGTGCTCGCGCTGGCCCCGCGAGACCACAAGCAGATATGCTGCCACGCTGTCTGCTGCCTGGCGTCTTCAAACCCAATTTAAATTAACAGATCGAAATAGTTCCAAAGTTACTAAAAAGTGAGTAGCTAAAAGAAAATTAGCAGTCTGCATTTGATGTATTCATGCTATTAGCTGCTACATGCTATTGTTATTATGTAGTGCTATTTATTCATTCAAACTAACATGTGCGTATGTCCTGATAAGTATTATTCCATTTTTTTTCCGATAGTATGTATTTTGTTTTGTTTTTACTTTTTTCTTGTATGGATACTCTACAAGTTTAATCTATTGTATTTTTATTTGAAACTGTGTGTTTGAATTTCTTCGTTAATTATTTCCAGAAATCCAAGACAATAAAATACATGGATTCATTTTTTCAGTTTCGCCAACATAAATATGCATTTTAACTTTCAATGGTAGCCCGCACACAACGCTGGCTTCTTCGTTACTTATTTATTTTCTTCTGAACTTGCAATGTTAATTCACGATATTTTGTTCTCTCTTATACTATTTGTGTTGTTTACTTGTTTACTTGTTTTGTAAATAAGATGAAGAATAAAAAATGTTTTGAAATAAAAAAAATAAATAATAAAACATATATATCTAAGTAATTTATATTGGGTTTAACGACGCACTGTGCTGATGACCAAGATCTATTGGCGTTGTGATTAATAAATGAGATGATGGGATGGTGAGATTGAAGGTTGATTTATTAGGTGTTTTTGGATAGTGCGAAGGAAACAGTCGTGGCCTGTTGCCAAGATACCGTCCCTGTGTATAAGAGAGGAAAACCACGAAATACCTTCATCAGGTTGGGCGGCAATAGCATCATCCCGGTCGCGAGTATTGTTATAACTTTGTTCAAAATGAAAAAAATGGCGTAACTAATTCGTATTCAAATGGTGGCAATGGAGAAGTTTTTTTTTGTATTTCAGGCTACAAAAACCAAATAATATGTATACAATATAGATAATCTCATGAAGTTTTCTTTCTGAAATATTAAAAACATAACCCTCTACCGTTTATTATGTACGAATCGGTCAGATTCAGAAGTAGAAAAGCGTTAACTTTCTGAAAAATCAACTTTTTACATAACCACATGCTCAAGACACCATTGAAAAAATACCGAATAGGTAATTTATTTGTATTTTGTTTTTCAGCATAACGCTAAACTATTTCGTATTCTGATCTCCTGAATGACCGGGATTCGATTCCATGGTCATTCAGGAGGCCGCTGTTTCATGTTCATAGGTATAATATCAGTTCGATTCGTAACCAAGCGTACAATGTGGAATTATAACGTTTTTGTGAAATCATAAAAATGTGCCCACTCTGGGGTCTTGAACCCGATACCGCTTTGTTTGTATTCAAAGCTCTACCCACTGGGCCAATTCAGCGGCCACCCAGATTCATGTCGAATAATTGACACATTTATTTGACAGGACAAATTTGAGAACAACTGTGTATACTGGTGTAATTGTTACACCTTGGAATATGTTGATATACAGAGTGCCAGAGTGAGAAAATTTGTATGATTTTACAAAAAACATTCGTACATATCGGTATTGAATCACATCCATAAAGAAATGTTATTCAATATTTATTATTTATAAAAAAAAATATAAATATATATATGTATATATATATATATAGATATATAGGCCTATATATATATACGCAATAGAATCCGCGCAGCTGTGGTTTACGACAGAAACCACATATTATTATAATGATTCTGTAATGAGAGATTATGATCTCAAAGTGGTCATTCAATACGCATTATGTGACATAATATACTTGTAGGAGTAAATCTCTTTTTTCAGTGCACTGCAGCCTCCAAAGAAGCCATCGTGTTCTTCAAAGAACTTATAAGGTCACACGTCAATTGTTTTTTGCTCATCAAAAGACCGTTCGCTCTGTACAATTTGTATGTACACTTGTGTCCACTTGAGATGAAGGTACCGAGCGACCGTCTTCCCTAACCCACACCACTAGCACACGGGTGTTTTCAAACTATCGTTTCTCTCGTATGCTGACCTGACTTGTAATATTTTTTTTACTCGATACGAAGATAGAGTGATAAGCTGCAGGGCTTTTTGAGATTAATTGGCACAGTGTCTTGGCAATAATATGCATCACCTGATATTTTCATTACTCGACCAATTTCTATACAGCATCTTGGTCGTATATTCTCGCATAATGACTATTTATCATCGTTCTTGAGCTTCAATCAAGCCACTTAAAAGTAATTATTATTTACTGACTCAGCTAGAAAGTGTATAATTACGTACTAGTGGCAGTTTTCTTGGGATTGGTTGTACGCGAGGCAGCGCCCAGATGTCTAGTGTGTGTAGCTGCCCCGAGCTATGTGATCATTGCGAATGTTATAAACAGCTATTACACATACATGTATTAATTGGCCATGACTTGATGAAATGTTGTCGAAAAAAATTAAAAATTGACAAGTGAAACAAACGCCGCAATATAAAACTACGGCACAGCTGCACAACATGACTTGAAATTCTTAGTCGAAGCATGAAATTCGCATTCATTAATGTGCTTGTATATATCAAGTAGATAGACGATAATTGTGTTTATTGCATTTATCTTGAGTTAAATTAAATATTAGATGCCTAATGGTAAATATTCGTGTCATTTCAATGTTTTTTTTCCTTTTTTTTTCAATTGCAGCCTTCAGTAATTTATATCATTTACTCGAGTTGGCAATTCACTGCTTTAGCATACCATACGTCGTTAAAGTTTATTGACACTGCGTATAATAAGAGCAGTAAAAACTGCTCATCAGACCCTGGTTATCTTTATTTATTTATTTACTTTTATTTTTTATTTATATTGGGTATAATGAAGCACTTTAATGATATCGAAGATATATTGGCGTCGGATGAATGATAATGAGATGATGAGATGAAGGTTTCTTAGGTAAATGGTAGGATAGTGGGAAGGATGCGGTCGTTGGCTATAATGTAGGAACCATCTCGGCATTAGTGTAGACTGGACTGCAGAGGGAAACCACGAAAAACTCCTGTAAAGATGGACGATGACGGGATCGATCCGAGGCCCGATCTAACCATATCTCACCTACTGGATCACACGAAGCGAGTGGGTTAGCAACTGAGCTACATGTGTCAGTAATCACAGTATGTGTGTTTCGAATAATATATATGATTAATCAATTGGCTCTAAACAAAAATTGACTCACTTAAAAATTGTATGTGCACCCATCACTTAAATTATGGTTTTGGTGATTATATATGTTGTCATATAGCGCATCGCGACAATTTCATTCGTTGTGTTATTTATTTTAATTTTTTTAATTATAGGCTTCTGGCCAAGGGTTATAGGTGAGTTTATTTAGCGACCAATTGAAAGTGTTTTGTTACACTTTTACCAAAAATGACAGATATTTATGGGTACCTTAATGCATAATCCATCATGTTCAAGAGAGTTTTGAACTATTGAATAATATCAATTTTTAACGTGTGGTTTGCTTCATTCACTATAAAGATCCGATCAAGATCAACTAGAAAACACCGATTTCAGGATGAAAAAAAAAAAAAAAATGGTCGCGATGGGCCTTATGAAGATTTTTTTTGCAATATATTTCATGCGAGAAAATTGGTTAAGAAAATTATCAAAAGCCCGATACGAAGGATCCATTTAAGTCAGTGACTTAATTATTAGCTTAGTTTGAAGTCTTACGCACACATATAATTATTTGTGCGATAACATTTCTCTGTTTGTGTCTTACATAATTCGTACTTAACGCCGTTCGCCAGCAGGAGCCATGCTGTCTGGTAAAAGTGAATCGCCGGTTCGAACTAGTTCTGTATTTGTATTTAGAGCAAGTGGCTGCGTATAAGGAAATGGCTGATACGATAGGGCAGGGTTTCGACGGTTCATGCAGAAGTGCAAGTTCAAATGATGCAATGTAGGAAAGCAAAAGTGACCTCAAATATTACCGACAATTAACTCGACAAATTAGCAATAGAGGTTGTTCATTCTGAGAAACGAACGCAAGGTCCTCAATTATAAGACCCAAGGTAAAGATAGTGTTTTTTTTTCGATCATCATTATAAAACTTTCACTGGAAACTTGTTTGAAAACATTTGTGAAAACAATCTAGGACAATTACATGTAAGGGAATGCATATATTTTGTAAAAAAAGTTATGTAAAAGTGTCGCCGTGAATGGGTTATTATGTGGCAAATAATCGCGTGTAGTGCGACAACTTGTGATCGTCAAACTTGCCATTTAGCGCAATTAGTTGCTCGTGTATCGTCTTTAGTCGATTACAACCGTGGGTATATGCTGTTTGAATGAATGGTGTTCATTGTAAGAATTTAATTAGAAACTAAAAACTAAATACAAATTTTACTAATATAATATCTTTGTTGTCATGTAGGACCCTGTTCATAATATTCTTTCATTTATATACAGCTATATTTTTGGTTCAAATTCGGGTGTATACATATATTTAAAATTGGAAGTAAACCTAAACTAACATATAAGTTGGCCTAATTAGATGAGCGTAGCGAAGATTTTCATTCCATATACCGAAAAATTTTGGGCTTGGTTTTTATGTTTTTTTTTTTTTTTTTTTTTTTTTTTTTTTTTTTGTGTGTAATTTTGTACGCGGCATACAGGTCAGGAAAAAGTTTCAATCAACTCGAAACTTTTTTTACAAATTGGTGTTATACCAGAATAGGTTGGGATTGTTTTTCAGAAAAATCGGTCAAACGGATTTTCCGGAAAAAAATCGGAAAGTATGGAAATTCCCCATAAGAATAGGCCAGGGGAGAAATACTTGGAATTTTTTTTTTTTCTTAAGCTCTCAAATTTATACTGAGTGTGTAAAGATCTATCATACCTATTTCAAGCGATTTATGGAACAATCGGATGTGAAATAACGAAGAAAACGCATTTTTAAGGTACTTTTTTACACATCAATAAAAGCAGTTAAGAAAGCAATTAAGGAACTATTAAATATGAGCAACAAGTGTCACCAATAAATTAAAACGTTTAAAATCTGTGATGGCTATCAAGAAGGCACTGTTACGATTGTTGGGAAACCAAGGTCCATATACCAACAGACGGCCGCGGTTTTTAAACCTTTGAAGTGATCCATGGCCTGTATATGTACATTGAGCTGACAAAATGTTCTTAATTCTACATTTCCATACTTCTAAGCTCATCTCACAACGCATATAAGGCGTTTTCCTAGTACTTGATAATATACATAAAACAAACGTATAACAAATGATATTTAAATAAGATACAATAGTGAAAATTCAATGATAGAAACCGAAATAATAATCAGATGAGCGTAGCGAAGATTTTCATTCCATATACCGAAAAATTTTGGGCTTGGTTTTTATGTTTTTTTTTTTTTTTTTTTTTTTTTTTTTTGTTTTTTTGTGTGTAATTTTGTACGCGGCATACGGGTCAGGAAAAAGTTTCAATCAACTCGAAACTTTTTTTACAAATTGGTGTTATACCAGAATAGGTTGGGATTGTTTTTCAGAAAAATCGGTCAAACGGATTTTCCGGAAAAAAATCGGAAAGTATGGAAATTCCCCATAAGAATAGGCCAGGGGAGAAATACTTGGAATTTTATTTTTTTCAAAAGCTCTCAAATTTATACTGAGTGTGGTAAGATCTATCATACCTATTTTAAGCGATTTATGGAACAATCGGATGTGAAATAACGAAGAAAACGCATTTTTAAGGTACTTTTTTACACATCAATAAAAGCAATTAAGAAAGCAATTAAGGAACTATCAAATATGAGCAACAAGTGTCACCAATAAATTAAAACGTTTAAAATCTGTGATGTATATGAAGAAGGCACTGGTTTGATTGTTTGGAAACCAAGGTCCATATACCAACAGACGGCCGCGGTTTTTAAACCTTTGAAGTGATCCATGGCCTGTATATGTACATTGAGCTGACAAAATGTTGTTAATTCTACATTTCCATACTTCTAAGCTCATCTCACAACGCATATGAGGCGTTTTCCTAGTGATAATAAAACTGGGAAAAAATATTAACTGTAAAAAGTAAGGACCCAATGCAACATGACATGTTGAAATGATACAAAACGTCTATATTTTTTACCCTATGCAATTGTTTACAGAAGTCTAATCCATCATTTGTGAATCCATATAGTAAATTTGTAGTAAATCCATAGTTTCTGATGGTCAGTGACACGTGGCATATGTAAACTTATACGTTTAATTGTAATACTTCAAATATTAAATCTATTTATGCCTCTTGATTGTTGATTCCAATTTACATGTTCCACCCTTGATTATATAACTATTGTGGATACGCAACTCATGCTAATTCCTGACGCAGACTCACCATGAGCTAGGAAACATGAGAGTGAATTGTTGGATCTTTCAGTGTCACCTGGTGAATGAAGTTCGAATTATATTGTGAATCAGATAATTGTGATCTCCGACGTTCACTTTGTTGCCTAATGTACTACATTTTATATGAATTGTGCGAGATATGTTATAAATAGAAGGTATAAATAGAAGAAATGCTACGCGAAAAATTTGGGGGAACACGTATTTCTGCTTTCCTGTGTTTATGCGTGTAACGATTATAAAGTATATAGACCTAATTGCAACTATACGTTGGATGCGTAGAGTGCGTAGACCTATATATTAGAAAGTAATGTTATTTGTACCGCGGTCACAGCACATCTTTGGTTTTTATTATATCTATAGGTAGTTGCACAGCTCTGGAACGACGCCTATCCATCATTACGATAGCTATAATCCAAATGGACTTATACCGCTACTGACACCATGCCTAGCTAGCTCCTATAAGTAATATGCATTTGATTGGTTATTCACAAGAAAACCTAAACACTATGGCATTACAAATAATACTAATGTCACGGTCTCTTGTACTGCATAAACGTGACTTATTTCGTAGTCCACCTCATAAGCAGTGCTAGGATTTTGCGCCAACAACAATTCGACAGTAAATTTGCAGGTACGCTGTCAGTGGTAAACAATGGAACTTGAGAAAAGTTGCAAAATAAAGCGCGCGGATATCTCAAACAATGATATTTATTGAAAATATTACATCGTTGACAGTTCAGTTGTATTGTTTCGTCGGCCATATTGGCATTTAGAAGCGCATTCTGCTTTTACTTTTACTGTCGAATATATATAACTACATATACTGACTGGACATGTTGCCACGGTACTGAGGTCTTCCAGAAATTAATAACCAATTTGAACGAATTCGAACAAAAAGTCCTAGTCCTTTGGAGCTAGCTACGCCTAGCACCTTATTTTAAGTGACAGTCGTCGTAAGAGTCTTACAAGTTTCTACAAAACGACTATTTTGTATTTAGTTTGTGTACTCACTGTGTTGACGTTGAAATTGCACCCTCAACGAATGGTCGTTGTCGTCGAATGGTGTTGAGAGGCTGTAGTCCGAGCTGGCTGTCGTTTGACCATCATCTTATATGAGCCTTACACCGCACCTACCCCCCCCCCCTTCGTCTGTGTGGCGACAACCCCCCGACTACCCCCTGACTACCCTCTTGTCGACCGCCGAATTAGCCGCTATTCAACAGAGGCAATTAGGCCCACGTGAGCTGAGCGGCGGTCATGCGCGAGATGTTTGACCACACTCTTCCGCACGCCCTACTCAAAACAACAATGGTCAGACTCAGATACACAATTAATATGTATACATATATATGTATATATATATATATATATATATATATATATATATATATATATATATATATATATATATATATAAAGAATAATAAGTGTGTACAATTGATATTCATTACTGTAGACGACCTCGTTTTGTATTGGGTTTATCGCCGCTCTGTATAACGACAACTTGAGATAGGCCCTACTGAGACGGGTGGACCAGTGGCTATCGCGCTGAATCGTCATTCAGGAGATCGGGTTCGATTCTTGCCATAGTTGACCATCCTGAGAGGTGCATCTTGGTTTCCCTCTGTCGTACACATTGATACTGGAAAGGTTACTTAACAACAGGCCACGACCGACTCCTTCATACTACGTAAAAACAGCTAAATAAACTTTCGTCTCACCATCCCGTTATCTCATGTATTATTCAATGATGCCAATAGATCTTAGTCATCAGTACAATGCGCCATTAAACCCAGTGAAATTGAAAACAAAAAAAAATAACTTGGATTCATTGGCGTCATATGAATGATTAGATGACGGGATGATGAGATGAAGATTTCTTGGGTATTAGGAATATCATTGGGCAGGAAACGGTCGTGAATTATATTGTATGAACCATCCCGGCATGAGCCTATGACTATGTGTACAGGGAAACCACGAAAAATCCACGCAAAGATGGGAGAGCATATAGGCCTACCGGAATATAGACAGCTCGGTTGTGTGCCTTGGCTTCAGATGTCCAACCTTACCTGAACCCTCACCACATTTGATTGAAAATTACCTTGAAGCCCACACAAACAAGTGAGTCGATTTTACTCCGGTATATGCTCTTCTGCGCCACCGTAAAGATGGACGGTGGCGGGGATCGAACCGAGGCCCGATCTATCCTTATCTCCCGATCACATGGTGCAAGCGCGTCACCACTGAGCTACCAGTCGCGGTTGTGACCTTCTTCTTCCGTGGATACCTAAAGTATGCACAGAAATGTTTCTTTTCTCTTCATTTATATTTGGGTTCAACGACGCTGTCTAGGCCTATACTGATGCCTAAGATCTATTGGCATCGGTGAATAATAAACGAGATGATGGGAAAATGAGATAAAATCTCATTTCATTAGGTAATTGTGAATAGTGGGAATTGTAGTCGGTCGTGGCCTGTTGTTAGTGAATCATCCCAGTATCAACCTGAACGACAGAGGGAAACCACAATGTACCGTTGTCAGGATGGTCTATACTCTATACCATGGCGAGAATTGAACCCCGTCCTTCTGATTATTGACGGTTCAGTGTGCTAGCCACTCTACCACCCGTGTTTGTGGGGAACGCCTCTCAGTGTATCATTATTTACATTCATCAACCTTTCTGGGCGATTTCGAACTCTATTTATAATCTGAATAAGTATAGACGCTACAATATTTCTCTTTCTGTCTTTTTCGAATCACAAAGGTCCACACAAACGTGTATAGGTACTAAAGGCCATGTAGTTGCAATGTAGCGACATATCTATGTTGCATCTATAAAAAGTAATTTTCTTTTCGTTACAAATTAGTGCTTCCATATAGGTTAACGTTGATGAATTCAATTATAGGTCATCTAACTGTTCATCTCGGCCACTTGTTTGTGTATTTACGTCTTAGATTATTATAGTCTAATCTCACTCGTAACCATGCCAACGTACAACCCCTGAGCATGACGTCATTACTTTGATCACAGCACTGATCTCTGTGCTAACGTGGATAAAGAGTGAAGCAAGCTTGGAGACGGGCGAGCATGCGCACTGGTCCATTGACTTGGCAGCCATGTTGGGAATTCCGAGTAGCAGACTGATCTGACTGTCCGCTGTCAAGTTGTTGTACTGTTCATCTCGAAAAGAGATTGGAAATTGTAAATTTAATTTGTGATGAATCATTGACAGTGTGAATGTATTGACTTAGATATAGTCCTGTGACCGATAGTAATGAAGTGATGTGTGAACACCAAGATGGCTGACGAGTTGGTTTCACTCTCTTGCGGATACGCTGGCCACGTAAGCAGAGGGGCCGGCCTGATGCACGTGTTGCAAGCTATAGGAGGATTCAGAGAGTCATGAAATAGAGCGGGAATGGGGGCTGCTGCAGCCATAGTTAATCTTATAGCTCATTCTCAGTTGAAACTAATTAAATGTAAAATCCATTATCACTTGCATACAAATAAAACATGCCTATATTTGACAAAGAGTGGACATTAGAAGAAGCGACAGCCATGTTTTGCCCCAAAATGGCACTTCGTGACCGTTCTCATTTCAATATACACCTCTTAAGGATTTTATAACTATTATTGCGAGACAATCGCCGGAGGAATTGATATGCGAAGCCGCTTCGTAGAAACATGCGCAGTAGCAAACATGCAGTTTGAGATGTATTGGTACGTGTAGAGGACTCAGCAGCACTTCATGCACGTTGAAAGCTGCCATTTTGGTGGCAAGGCATGTTATGATGACCAATTAAGTTCTATTGGCGTCGTATCAATGATTATTGAGATGATGGAATGATGAGCGTGAATGTTTCTTAGGCAATGCTAAGTATAGTCGGAGGGAAGCGGTCTTGGTCTATGTTGTAGGAACCATCCCGGCATTAGCCTAGACTATACAGAGGGGAAACCACTAAAAACCACTGTAAAGATGGACGTTGGTGGAGTCCGGAACCTGGCGGAACCAGGTCCGATATACCCCTTATCTCCCGGTCGTCCCGGATCACATTCAGATTTGGTTGGGTAGAGTGGGTTGTTTCAGTTTAATTTGCTGGAGTGTAAGCACAACAACAACAACAATAACACCCCGATACGGGCTACGATATCACCATTGTAATGTGAAACAGTCACGACATCCACAAACGTTGAAAGATTCTGGCTGTGACGTCACACCTAAATAAACTTCGCACCTAAACGGCTACAGACGGATAGTCGGCTATTGCGCACGTTTCTGCGCAGAGGCGTCGAAGGTCAATTTCTCCCTCGATTGCCTCGTGGCATATTACATGTGGTGCGTAAATTAACTTTCCCGTTTTTTGTGTTATTTTGGCGGCATTTAACAAGTCATGAAAAGATTGAATTTAGGTATTCAATGCTGCAATGTTTATAATAACCCCTATTTATCAGCAATAAAACTTTTCTCATTTCATCTCACATAAATCTCTTGCTTTAGATTAGCTCAACAAAACATAAATAAACGTGGATTTATGATTTTATAACTAGTTGCATTTTTTGTAATAATTTATTAATTTATACATTCCATCTGGTTCTGATAGGAAATATGTTGTACATTTCATTATTAGAATAAATATAGATTAACTGTAGGCCTAATGATTATTGCTTGCCTGTAACAACCTCACCAAAGCTAAGCTATTTTGGGGTACGAATGATCGGATGATAGACAAGTGATACGTATAAAAACGCAAACCTTATGCGGGACTCAAACCCACGCCCGACTTGACTTTAGTTAAGTACGGACACGGAGTGCCTTAGCTGAATGAGCCACGGGGAACCTTGATGAATTATAATATACATTGTGAGTTCATAACTGATACCGTACATAAGTCAGTCATATTTATTACAGACGTTTTTTTTTCTTCTGGTATTTTTAAAGTTACAATAAACATTGTGTCTGTATCCCATAGTCAAAGTTGTCCGTCGATATATTATATGTGGCTATGTCTGTGGCGGGTGGCCTTCCCAAATTTCGAAGACCTTTGGACCGATCGACATGGGACAAATGCCCCAATGCTCACCCCGATTATGCAGCGTATTATTTCCGATCTGTCTTTCTGTCTCTGTGTCTCACTCTCTCTGTCGGTTTGAAGGATAAGCATGAATCTTTGAGGATATTCACTGACGTTGACGAGACCTATAGCTGGGTTCGATTCCCGCCATGGTCGGCCATCCAGACAGCAGTTTCCCGTGTGTGTGCTTCTCACTGGCGTTCAGGTTTGACATAAGAAATGAGAAACCTATTTCACGGCGATTCATTGACGGGTAATCTTCTGATTATATTTATTATAGTGAATTATAATTGAACTCCAACTTATTGTTCCATTTATGTCGTCCCTGACATGCGGATTAGGATAAAAACACTTGGGAATAAGACGAGGAAAGTCGGAGTAGATGACGAGTAAAAGATTGTTTTCGCCCAATACACATGAAAATAACTGTTTGAATTGCTCAAACACCTGAACGATGAACGCATCAGCTGTGAACTCTATTCGGTTTGTTAATCGAGTTGCATATATATCCAATGATTTCGTTTGGCGAATAGAATCAAGGTCCATTCGATTCAAGGACCTCCACGAGAAAACACGAGACTCCAGAAGATGGCGAATTAGTTTTTCGCCGAAACGTCGAGTACAGCTGGGTTCTTTTCAGAACCAACCACACTCCTCAAAGAATAGGGCAAATTTTCGCAAAGCTAGACTTACGATCAACCACCGGCCCTCAAAAATTAGACATCACACACACACATATATATATATATATATATATATATATATATATATATATATATATATATATATATATATATATAATATATGAATTGAATTGAGTTTGTTTCACCTGGAATGAGTATTAATTTCTTACTGCTGCCCGACTTGTGTAGACTTACTGGCTCAAGTCACATCCTATCTTAAGTTATTATAACGGTTTCAGTATAACAGGAGTTGATCCAGTTTTGCAGTGCAATATTACTAATATTCGATAGAAATTATAAATATATTCCAGCCAATGAAACTCGTTCATACTGTCATTAAATAGTCAAACGGTTATGTACACTCGCGGTCATATAAAGTGGTCAACCCACAGCGTAACATTTTTAGTGTCAACGTAGCATATGAACGATCGCAGTGACTTTTCGGATGAATTTACTGTTATGAAACTGCCTCTTACCATTCAGAGAACTATCTTATGAAAGACTGTCGATCCATAATGAACATTAGGTTTCACAATAGGTTTTGTTGTTTATATGTAACAGTACGCGGTAAAGTAAATATCGGGTGTGACTGTTATACATACGAATGATCTTTCCACTTTTATTATAGTTACTTATACACATGTACATTGAAGCCACCATTTGTCAGGACCACATCAAATCCACAAACATGGTTCTATTTTTCCTCTGGTATTTTTCAATGAATAACTTTGAGTAATTAACATTATCACCAAATACTGTCTGCATCTTGCCATGTATCTGTTAATTTTGTATCTTGCAGTGTATAATTTTATGATCGTTTATCATTGTGAAGTCACAATGGCGGGAACTTTTTATGCCCTATGGAGACATAACGACGCCTTGAAATGACCACTGAAGAAAATGTGTCAACATGTCAATGTTTACGGCACTCTATGTTACCCTATAGCGAGGCGTTGTCGTGATATCGATATCACCGGCACATGCAGCTTAGTTGCTAAACGCGCTCTCTTCATGGGATCCGATAGATGAGGGGCATATCGGACCTGGTTCGATTCCACCACCATCCATCTCTACAGGAGTTTTTCGTGGTTTCCTTGTGTAGTTCAGGCTAATGCCAGGATGGTTCTCACAATATAGGCCACGACCGCTTCATTCCCACTATACCCTTCACATTACCCAAGAAACCTTCATCTCATCATCATCTCATTAATCATTCATCCGACCGTTGACTAAAGATATCTCTTTAGACAATGATCCGACGCCAGTATATATTTTGGTTATCACTACAGTGCGTCGTTAAACCTAGTATATATATATATATTTATTTATATATAGTAAAAGAGCGAGGTGATGTCTTAATAGCAGTACATGTTGACCCATCACCTTGCCGACTCCTCTGTGCTCGCGCTGGCTGGCTCGGCTGGCAGGTATGCTGCCACGCTGTCTGCTCGGTTCTCTCCCCCTCTCCCCCTCTTCTCCCCCCTCCCAATCACACCACGTGACACAA
This sequence comes from Brachyptera putata, assembly GCA_907164805.1. Classification (NCBI taxonomy): domain Eukaryota; kingdom Metazoa; phylum Arthropoda; class Insecta; order Plecoptera; family Taeniopterygidae; genus Brachyptera; species Brachyptera putata. The sequence goes on along the minus strand of OU015462.1, from coordinate 8,406,198 downwards.
ACTGGTCCATCAGAAGAGAACGCTGCCGCGGCATGGCGTGATCTCGACATTGAGAGATGGAATAATTAGCAGAAACGTTCATAGGTGCAACTTATACCTATAGTCACGAGCAGGCCGTAAAACATTTTCGTAATTAATATTCATGATTTAGATTGTAATGAGGTAGATGTGTGTAAATCACTGGTGACTATATTGCAGGCTACCATGACCGACTTATCAATCTAACAGCCGAATTCAGTTAGTGGTTTAGTGGTTAATGTACAATTTCTGTTCTTTTTTCGTTCAATTTTTGCAATTTTGATTTTTTGTACTAATATTTATTGTTAGAAGAATAGACCCTATGGTTGTAAAGTGACTAGAAAATGATGACATAGCTGAAAATAACAACAACATAAATCGTGTTGAATGTAAAACAATTCACGGCGTATTAGGGCTATACACTTTTGCAGCCGCTTAGAGAATACTTTTCATCATTAATTAATAATTACATCTGATGGCATACATATCTCAATGATGAAATCATTGAGATTAATTGACTTGAAAAATGAAATATTATATATGTAGGTCCCACATATTATATATATATATATATATATATATATATATATATATATATATATATATATATATATATATATATATATATATATATATATATATATATATATAAATATATATATATATATATCGAATACCGATTCATAAACGTTCGACTTAGCCGGAATGGAACACTTGAACCTTTCATATGCCGGATGATTGCTGTTAACTTACCACTGAGCTACTGCCTGGTCTGAGTTGCAGGGTCTTGTGTCATTACTTTGAAATATATATTCTGTCCAAGATGGCGGTAGTTATTCAATTTCATATCATCACACATCCCGTTATGATTTTAAAGTGATCCGATTGGAGGGATCAGAGGCAATTTTGTTGCTGTGTGAAATCACTTAAAAGCAATCCACAAAGCTCGCTTCTCATTCGAGATTTGACCAACTCGAAAAAACAAAAACACACGTGGATTTGGTACGTGTAAATGTTCACTTCCGGTGGTTTTTGGTGTAAGTTTTAGGATTACCCAGGTGTGATACCCGCTTAACTGTCAGTTTGGCAGCCTGACGGCCCGTCATGTCACGTGAGGCGACGTCAGTCAGCAGACAAGCGACGCCTTGACAGTCGATCTGGCGTCGGAAACGTGCAAGTCTATTCCTGTGATTGATCTTCACGCGGCAAAGTTGACTGACCCTCAATTCGCGTTCAACAATTCGTTTGCCAAAATATTGTATCTCATCGATAGGACTTTATAGTGGTTTTAAAAACAACGTAAATATTTAGTTTGAGTTTGGCGTTTCCTTTCAATTCGATCGTCTGGTTTATAAATACATTTAAAAAAATAGTCAGCGCAGATAGGAGGTTTGACCAAGATGTATTGAGGGTTGCGTTGGTTTGCAGGCCTCAATATGGTGGATCAACTCCACATCCATCCAATGTTGAGAATATATACCAATTTTTTGTCCAAATCTCTGAACCTACCGATCGTGAGTCATCTAGTAGCGATGCAATTGAACTTACTTTGTTTGCTTATACACGCAAAATAACGTTTATTTTATGTAACGTTCGTTGTTGTTATCCTAAATAACCTAATTTAACTCAACTAACCAAACAAATCCTGAAATTATTTAATCTAACTAAAACCAATCTCAAACCTACTTCCAATCCGACGAATATATAGTCACTTCGAGAATACATTGTTTTCTAGTTCCTTTGCTTAAAATATCAGTAGGGACTATATTTTCTTTTTCTTCAGTATGCATTTTAATGTAGCTTGATCGAACACTTTATGTGACAGCAACTGTACATGCTCAGGCATCCCATTTTGTCCGCGGTGCAGGTGCCATGCCAGTACCCGGCACCTCCACCTGTACTTGGTCTCTCTAACACGAAATTCAGAGGAGCCACACAACCGAGACGGTGTGGGTTCAATTTCCGCCATGGACGACCATCCTGACAGGGGTATTTCGTGGTTTTCTTCTGTCGTTCAGGTTGATAATGCGATGGTTCCTTAACAACAGGCCACGACCGACTCCTTCCCACTGTCCAAAAAACACCTATAATGAATTAACCTTGCATATCATCTTCCCATCATGTGATTCATCAATCGCGATCGCCAATAGTCATCAGTATACCGTGCGTCGTTAAATCCAATTTATATGAAATAAATCATAACGTTTATTGGGGGATGACATCGACAGTTTGGTGATTTCATCACCTGTTCTCGTACTGATAGTTTCGAATTTTCATTTTTGAAACAAACAATAATATATTATTATATGTGGATCAAATTAAATTTAATTTCATCTATTCAATTAGATTGGTTTAGAAAATAAATACTTTGTCAATACTATTAGGCCTATACTATATTATCATTTATCAGCCAAAACTTTGGATACTGAAACGTCAATTGCTAGCTGTTGTGTTATATTGTTATATTTAATGAATTTTAATAATATGTGTTTTATGGTCAACACGTCATCACATGTGACACACAGAGGTAGAATTATTTCTGCTGTAAACAGAAAGGCATGCGTGAGCAGCTAATGCTGAATGCCTAATTCGCACACGTGCGAGAACGACTTCTTCTCTTCGCGACCCTCGAATCGAGGAATCCCAATGATCCATTGTAGGTTGTCGTTTATTTCTCTTTCCTATTCTGGTTACCATTTACGCCTAAACAAAAGTTCAAAATGATATTTACAGTCAAAATATGGTATACAAGTGGTTTATCGACAAAATTTCTCGAAGTAGCATCTTCAGCTGCTTTTCAGCGATCTCATTGCCTGAATGGAATCCAACCAGGAATCCAACAAAACACTATTTTAACGTCTCGCAATGCCAGATTGGTCAGCTAATCGGAAGACTTTTGGTTCGAGTCCCCGTTGATGACATCATTTTCACACGAATTCGTAACCCGAGTGAGATGAATGTGTGGTCATGGAAACAGTGTTAAACATGACGGATTGAGATCGTCTTGAAGCCACGACGCATATTGCAAGTAATTAGTCGAATGAACTGGACTTGGACAAGTGTAATGAGATTGTATAAAGGCTCTTCAGTGTGCGTTCCTCGAAATGTGGCCGACATCTGGAAGTGTAGCCGTCAGAGACTCGGGACAAGGGAGGCCTTGTGCCAACAGCAACCTACTATTCAATCAAGAATTCGATGATTAATTGCAAGTATTGCATGTGTCATGCTTAGGCTTGATGCTCTCACTAGTAGTTAATCGCGTTGAGGGATGACGAGGCAGGTAGACATACGAGCAAATCCTATATATATTTGGTACTTAAATTGGTAGAAGATATCTCTACCCCTCAACCTCTATCTGTACCAATACACTCCCATTAATATCATTGGAAGATAGCACTCCCGTCAGCTCAGTCGTAAGAGCATATGTGTACCAAACATAAGGTCCGGGGTTCTATTCCCCGACGGGGCGGTGTTTTTCAGTCATAATAAAACCCGTCCTATCAACATCACGTGCTGTACGTTTCAACAGAAAGCCATGTACTATATACATATATAAATATATATATATATATATATATATATATATATATATATATATATATATATATATATATATATATATATATATTATATACACACATGATATAACAATTCTGAGAAGAATGATTGCCAGACATTGATTGTTGATCAATGAGACGTGTCCATGCGATTGTCCGTACTCCTGTCTAGTGTGATGAGAGGGTAAAACCTGGAGGAAAGTCCTTCAATGAAACACATTGAAAACCAACATCCGGGAATTAGTTATATTACTTTGTATTGCTCACCTATATTGAAATTTGATTCGTTCATCAAAATTAGAATTGATTCATATTTCCATTAAATTTAAGAGTATTTGGTTTAGTCGAATTAGCGCAAAATCAGGCTTAATTGTTTACAACTTTGAACGGTATGAAATATCAAAAATCTAATGCGGGGTAAACACTGATATTTTCAATACCTTCAAGATGGTCTACCTTGACTATCTAACTCATATTGCAAATACTTGTCAAAAGCAAAGAGCTATAAAACATAATGTATATAGCTGTTTACGGTGGAAAATTATGCGATATAAGTCGAAACTGTCGAATAGTTTAAACTTTATACCATTCAAAAGCTGTATCATCAAAAAACTGATATTTCGCTAAATCGACTCCTTATGCACTTTTAATATATTTGAACAATGAACAATTGCCGCGCCCTCAGTGGCTCGCTTTAGAAATGAAATCACCGTCGGGCGTGGGTTCGAGTGCCGCATAATGCACGAGTCTTTGTTAACGTCATAACACGGATCACCGCTTCACATAGTTTCATTATCACCTACTCACTCGTCGTACCCCTAAATAACCTAGCTGTTGGTGGGGTCGTTGAGCAACCAAAAAGCATCAACAACAGGCAGGCTATTTTTTCATACAAATTTGTATAAGTTTATATATTTTTTCATCTATATTTTTGCTCAACGACGCACTCGATTGATGACTAAGATCTATTGCCGTCGGTGAATGATTAATGAGTTGATGGAAAGATGAGATGAAAAATGTATTTAAAAAAATGCATCATGTGTTTCATGGATAGTGGAAAGGATTCGGTCGTGGAGCTAAGGCACCATCCGAATAGGGGGTCTAAGCACCTGAACGACAGAGAGAAACCACGAAAAACCCTATCAGGATAGTCGACCATGCCGGGAATCGAACATCGGTCTCCTGAATGACCGTTCATCGCGTTCATCACTCGACCAACAGTTTCGGCTAAGTTTTTATAAACATCGTCCTTGTTCGTACCCCGATATAACCTTTAATCAGCGGTGTCTGGTGAGTGATGGGGTCGTTGAGCAAGCTATAATCTCATCTAATCTTATTTGTATAAGTTATATGTTTGTGTAAATGCTCCAGTTGGGTGAGGTTATGGCTATATAGTGTTTAATCGTGGGACCCCCGATCGTCCAACTTGTAACTCGGCTCATACGAATGTATCACATCTCAAGGCTGAATCATTTAACTCGGGTCATATGTTTCGAGTTAATTGCGTTATTTTGGCTATGACAAGTTAGAGTGGGCAAATCGCTTTTAAATCCACAAATTACTTTAATTATAGGTGATACTTATAGCGACTGTAACATACAATGTATAACGATATACACTTGTATGCACGAAAATAGAAGGTCGGTTACCAACTCAATAACAGTAAAAGTTCGGTTGTCAGTTAATTTAGCGGCACCTTGAAGGATTTAGCGCTTTGAAAGATGGAGTTGCGTTTATTTTTGGAAATCTTGTTCTGAATAATCATAGAATCCCAAGGGCTCCAATTACGACATCTTTTTGGAGGTGGGGTTCGAGTCCCGCATAACGTATGAGTTTTTGTGAATGTCCCACTTCACTTATCAGCAATTCATTGTTTCATTGTACTGAATCGTGTGGTTGAGTGGCTAGCATGCTCAACCGTCATTCAGGAGACCGAGGTTCTATTCCCGCCATGGTCGACCATCCTTACTATGGTTGTCCTCTGTCGTCCAGGTCATTACTGGTTTGGTTCCTGTAACAACAGGCCACTACCGACTCCTTCCCATTATCCAAAAACACCGTGCAAAATAAAACCTTTCGTCACATCTTCCCATTATCTCATTCACCATTCACTGACGCCAATAGATTTTAGCCATCAGTGCAGTGTGCGTCGTTAAACCCAATTAAACAGATACAGGTAGCCTAACTTTCAAATCTGAGACAGATTTGACTCTTTACCAAGCCATCTGTCTATAAGGTCCTTGCAGTTTTACAAGTAATACATTTGTTGATTACGCGATAGGTACAGCGACCTAACTTGTTATTTACGCCTGGTGACAGAAGATATTTTCGAAACTCAATGAATAATTAGCTTGATTAAGACACATTTATATTTTTGTAAATCGCGGTCCCATAGCAGCTAACGTAGGCTTACGCAGGACATTTCAAGAGGTGCAACCCATTACGGATAATTGGAAATATATTATTTTCCAGCAAAGTTAAATATACATCTTTAGGTATTGTACCCCATTGCTATTATATTACATTGGTTACATTGGTACTATACCTCGTATCCCAATACGCTCGCTTTGTCGGTGGAAACCAACAGAATATAGGTGAGCCGTGAACATTATTATTATAAATTGACTCTCAAATATTATAATATCAACAGGGCTAATAGCTCTGCATGATATTGAATATACATGGAATGGAAGCCAATAGTGTACAAAGTCACGAGCCGATAATGGGGAAGTTTAGCCCCGTAGGGACATTTTTTAAGTTGAAAGCAATTCGAGGGTGATGGCGCTATATAGTTGTCAATTCTTCACTCTATTCCGTCACTATATTACTCTGATGCAAATGAGAAGAATATTTAACCTATAGTTCAGTAATCTAAATGTCTTATGCGTCTAATAAATAATACAGAATAGAAGAATTTCTATTTTTTTCATTGAATTTCTGGTAATTACACAAAATGTAGGAATTATTGAAGAAATATGTAATTGTAAGTTACTATATTCTGTTGTATGCTCATACTATGTTACTGTAGTTTTACTGTTCTATTAATGTGGAATGAAATAGTATAAGATTAAAATTCAATTCGGTACAAAACATTCGTGAGGTATGAACCTATCATTGACTCAATTCACTAAGTGCATGCTAAACAAAATTACTAATGTGCCTTATAGCAGCAGTCTCGGTTGACAAGATTGTAGTTGATATGATTGTACTTCTGCAATGATTGAAAGTAATCAACTTTGATTCAATATGACTTAAAGTTAATAGACTTGACTACAAATAAAGACAAGAATTGGACTGGAATGTACTTCGTGCAATCACTGTGGACTACGACATTATGAATTCTGTTCTCGTTGTGGGCCTCAGTATACACACTCGGGCGCGTAGGATAGGGTGGGGGGTGGCATAGGGGAAAATGAACCACCATTAATTTTTCTAAACCCCCCTCTACTCTATAGGCCTATGCCTTGACACCCTTACAACCACTTATTGTCGGCACAGTAACTTGGGTTAAATTGATAGTCGAAGATCAATAAAGGGCCTACAATTTTCCAGTATAGACAGCTATAAGGAATATGTTTTTCAGCCGTACACATGTGAAAATTATGCTATAGGCCTTAGTTGTAATCTGTACCGTCTCGAAGGTATTACAAATATCTGTGTTTCCCCCGGTATTAGAATTCCGATTTCTCATACTGTTCAAAAATTATCGACCAGAAAAGTGATATTTCGCTGAATCGACTCTGACTGATTTATTGAGGAAATCACAATAGAATCTCTTCAATAATAACTCCAAAACTCGTTTAATGAGATTGCCATGAGAGTCGGGAGGAGACAAAGCATCCAATCAAGCTTGACTCATCCATTGTTTAGACTGATGAGGATATTTTCTAATTTGCTTTGAATTAGGTGTTATATGAATTAATAGCTTATATACGTTGAGTGGAAGAGCGGTCGCTTAAGAGCCAACTTCACTAAGACCGAACTTGATAAAAACACAGATATTATAATTATAGCATAGACATTTTATAGTATTTTTACTGACGATTATTAATATGGGCCGTATCACTCCGAACAACTTAAAAAATACAATGACTTTCAGATGATATAGCAATATGCTGTAAAAGTCGGGCTTGTTTTAATATAATTTCACGATGCCGAATTTAATAGGTTTTATTTTCTATCCGATTTATAGAATTAAATATCAGTAGCAGATATTAAATAATTATAATTGGTAATGACATGCAGTTATCGGTAGAAACAATTGCAGCACCATGTCTAGGTAAAACCTCTTTGATATCAAGCCGAAATGACAACTCTTTCATTTAGAAGTGGTTGTAAAATCATGAATATCATACCGTTTTCTGTTTGAATGCCGACAGTCTCGGCAAAAGTAGAGGCGTTTTCGAATCTCTTCGCTTTGGTGATTCCAAACAACAGAATTGCATAATATGCTTATAATAATCTCGTATTCTCTTTCACTACCTTTGTTCGTTTGGCTTACACTATTTACTCCAAAATTGAGTCAAAACTGATGAAGTATATATAGTTTCGTTGGTCGTTTCGTTTGTCATAGAGTCAAGTAGTGTAATTACGCGATGGCTTTTCGTTTGCATCGAGTAAAGCGATCTAGAGGAAAAAAAGTGTATGCACGTTGTAAGTGAGGAGAAATAGCGCAAAATATGAAGGTGGTCACCCAATTATTGTATTTGAGGGTTATGTGCATCATATTCCTGTGCAAGGTTATAGTATATTGGTAAAGTTTTGTCGATAGACAGGAGGTATTTTATGCACCATAACATTATTATAATATTTGATATTTATACGAATGGGCGTTCGTTGGTCATCAGCACATTCACGTCCACTATTTTTACTCGACGACGTGAAACTCTAAACTAGCTCCTCCCAGAAAATGTTTAATTCAGAATAAATTCGTCCAAGGCAAACGTACAAAGCTAATGTCGCAAAAACGACAATGGAATACCTGCAGAGAAAAGAAGTTCTCGAACAGCATTGCTATTCGCCTCTTGAATCTGATCGGATGATGTTCCCAAGACAGGATCTCTGCATGCCATCTGGATTGGGAAGAATCTGAAGGCAAGCGACTTCACGGCGTATCTATAACAGATTGCACGTGCAGATTTTACCAATTGATTGAAGCGCATCTGTGAGGAATCCGCGTGATTACGATCGGATGGTCGCTCGGTTTCGGCCTCATTTGCTTCGTAACTGGTAACAGATTTTTAATTGCAGTATTTTAAGTTCTAATAAATATTTTATTTGGACGGTTTTTTCTTGTTGATGGTCAATCAGTGACCGCCATAAGCAACAGACAGAATGTAAACCTGAATATCAGTGGCTTACTCCTAATCTGTATACACCCCACGATAAAAAGTATCAGGGGCCACATTGCTGTACGTTTTGAGTGAGTGGTGATCACTTGAACAAACTGTCCTAGCATTAATTTCTCATTTGAGAATATATATGAGAATGAAATGTACGTGGTTGTATTTTATATTCAGTAAAATTGCCATATCAAATATTATAACCTAAACTTTATCATAATTTATTGATGAATGAAAAGTTGAAGATATGACAGTTTGGTTGTGATCACTTATGGTAGTCTCATCGTACAGGATGGAGGCTCCAGGACTTGGAAATACTATTATTATTTATTATCCTTTGAATTAAATAGATGAATCAGCCTGAATAATGTTATGCATAGCCTCGAATTCTCAACTGCATGATAGTTTGTATAGATTAATGTTTACCAGGGTACACAAGAACACAATAAATGGATTAAAAGCAAGTTCTGACAAAGATTTTAAATTGAAACTGTGAAGTAAAAAATAGACGGGGATGGATCAACTGTACTAAAATAAAACTTTCCTAAAAATCGCCCACCATACTAATAACTGACGAACTGTACTAAAAACCGACTAACTCACTTATAGTAAATACGAACTGTAGTAAAAAGCAACTCTCGTGAAGCTTGAGTATTGCATATCTATTGTGCCGAGACGTCAAAGAATGAATATACCTGGGATTGGGTTATTGATGATTGATTGACCCGAAGCATTCATGGCGTCCGATGCGCCATACATATAACTGCTTATACTGTACACATGTAGGCCTACTGCAAATGATCTGACGATGTGTTTGTTTTGTTTCAGCGTAATGGCGGCTCGCGGCGTGCTAGTGACGTGTCGACTACCAGGAGACCGACAGAACACGAACAACAGTGTCTCTTCTGGTGTGCTTTTTGGGAACAAATGGGTCCTGACTCTGGGAACAATTCTGGAGCCGATCCTAAACTCCGGCAACAGCTCATATCAAACTGAAGTATTATTTAAACCTTCAACGACTGTCGATCGTCTTGCTATCATCCCCGATACGTCTCAGTCCAGCACATCACCTTCGTTCACTGTTCTGGTAGAAGACAATGGAACATTGTGTAGAAATGAAAGCTGTAAAGAAGTAACTAGAATCGACGTGCCGCGTTGTGAGAAACACGATGTTCAATTCGTTGCGGCATGGAAGTGTCCTCTAATGACTGAAGCCATCAACACAGTTCTCAGCTCCTGGCAGCTAAACCCTGACGAGCAGGAGAAACAACCTAACAAACTGTTCAAAACACTGTTGTCCACGATTCTCCTTTTACGAATAGATTCCGATGTGATTCCAAAGAGGTTAACGGTTGAAGATGTGAATGCAGGGATTGATGAGTTGATGCGGTATGTCGAGTTACCGAGGAGAGGGCAACATGTGATTATCGAGTCGAGCCTCTTTGGTAGCGAGTTCTTTTTGAACTCTTTGAGTGAGGGGATCGTTAGTAATTTGCTGGGTCCAGAGGATTGCGTGTTGTTGACCGATGCACGGACCGGCCCGGGATGCGAAGGAGGACCGATATTCGAACACACACAAGGGTACGTGGTCTCACATTAAATTAGGGTTATTCGTCGATGTGCAAACTTATATCGATTAACGTTTACAGCTCATCGATAATCAATTGTGAGTATCGGTATTTTTCTCCTATTCGATAATCATATCGAATGTGCAAATATCGTATCGTATTGTTTTTTTTCAATGTATGGATTGGTTGATTGGCTTGTCTTCTAGATGACGCGAAGATATTTTCGGCCCAATTACAACGATTGGAGTAATCATACAGAAAGGAGGGAAGTTTTGAAACGACTAAAAGCCACTTTAGATGATCAACTTTTCCCTGAAATTAATTTCTGAAAATTAATTTCAGAAAAGTAGAATATGCACGATTCCTATGTTGGCTACACATGACCAAGGAAATCTTCCACTTGCATGCAAGAATTTCACGAAGTTAAAATACGTTCAACTTCTATTGCAATCTTTCACCGGTGACCAATGAGCGAGGAGCCTTTGGTCACGTGCATTTCCGTTGACTCGGTAGGATCTACAAACCGTTTCGCTACTAGAATGAAAATTTCGCATCAGAAGTTGCAAGCGCCTTTACACCATTGACGTTTTCTTGCAATTCCGTGCAATTCTTGAAATTTCATGCAACTAAAATTGATCGTGTGAAGAGCAAGTTTTTGATATTCTAAATTTATCATATTGCAGAAATTGAATTGATTATCGTATCCTCCACAAAATATCGATCGTAATCGAAATACCTATTATTGGTTACAATTCCGTACTTATTTTATAATCATTCATTTTAATTAGGGAGGCTTGCCATTTGATACAACGAAATCGTAACCTTATACTGACCTGGATATTTAAGATGTATCAAAATGTATCGAAATTTCGAGCTTCAATTGATATCGAATCGAACCGGAAAAAAATGTGAGGTTGGAGGGAAGTCTTATGTCTTGAGCATGTATTATGAGTATAGTTGTATATAAAAGTATGAACACCGGATGCAGATTGAGCCTTTTCCTCTATACCATGTCCGTGAACTGAAGGCCATAGACTATATAAGGTGTAATAATATTACAAAATATATTTGCTTGGAATTTCTAAAAAAGTATTTTATGTTTGTTATTCCAATCACTCCAATTACTCCAGTCAAACCAATCATAGTTTCGATATCGAATTTTATTTCGAAATCGAATCAAAAGCATCGTATTCGTAATATCATATAGTAGTATGTACCTATATCTATGGGCTATGGGCTTATATGAACTACCAACTATACACATATAATGGTGGTATTTGTGTTTGTCATGTTCGTGGACTTCATTCGTCTTATATACCGGTACTGTACTATAACCTTCCATTGGTTTACTGATATACTGGGCATCTAATACCTGATGATGAACGACCCCCCGAACATCCATAGGTTATTCGGGGGTACGCATGAGGGGATGATAGATGATTGATATTTATCAAAACACACACACACGAGTTCGTATCTAAACGGTGCCCGGGTGTACCACCCGGCGCAAGGCCTACGGCTAGTTGGTCAGATATATACGGGACTCGAACCCACTTCCGACTGACTTCCTTGACTTCACTTCCTTGACTTCTATCATGTTTTTTGTATAAAATAATATGTTATTCCATGAACACTTGTTCACGTTGATGTCCGTATTTCTGGTTGTAGACGTTCTCTTGACGAGCGCCGCCTCCTGGGCCTGGTCCTAAACACAGTCAGCTGGTGGAAAGGAGAGTGGGTCGGATTTACTCTCGGTGTAGCTCTTCGCCCAGTACTCCGTAATCTACGTTCTCGGGGCGGACAATCGACCATTCCTCCAGCCGTGCCACGAGCGGCCAGTTTAAGTGAGACAATACTCAAGTGTTGACGCTTCCCCAGTCTCCATAAGGCAAAAAGTTCCCGCTAGGGGATTTTACAGATATACATGACTATAAAACAAAACTGACAAATACGTCGTATAAGCATATGGTGGTCGTATAAGGTGGACATAGAATTTGACGAAAATGTTAACGAGTCGAATTTTATAATGACAACAGTGGGTTGTCACACTCGATTCTTGCCATCGATTTTTACTTCATACACACATATGGGCCTATATAACAGGCTAACAGCAGAGAGGATCTGCAATAAGTGAGATTAGCCCACGTTAAACGAGTGAAATGCCAATTAACGAGCGTGTTGGTCGCGCCGACTCGGAACTAGGCTGCTGACCGCCTCCACACGGACATCACTAATCGGATGATCGAGTACACATTCCTCCAATAACCATATTTCACACTTAGTTTGAACTTATTCAGTTATCTTCTATCTCTGTCTTGTGTGCGTTCTCAATTTGTTCACCCACATCCAGTTTCTGTATTCGCCAGAAAAAGTGTTGAAAAGTTGAACTAGAGAAAAGTCACAGAATAAAGCGCACGCACATTTTCAATAATTACGTTGATTAGAATATTATATCATCGACTGTTTTTTACTTTTTGTAACTTCTCGTCGGCCATATTGCATTTAAAATCGCATTCTGTTAGTGGCGAATTGGGAAGCCTAACACTTATCGAAATATTTGTGGTATACTGGTTAATGCAATCTGTTGGTCTTGTTAGCCTACATGTTCAATGAAATGTATGCTATTAATGTATTTTGTTTTCGTTATTTCTCGTCCGATTGTTGTTAAAATTACTGAAAATGTATATGATAGGCCTGTACTCAGTCGAAATTTTACAGGTTTTGAATAATTTTTGTATTTCAAATATTTTCCCTCCGGGTTATTCTCATAAGGATTTTCTCAACTTTTCGAATTTTTTCACAGTAAAACGTCGAACAGATTTGTCTGAAAAACAATCTTAACTTATTCTAGTATGACACGAAGGTCATTAAAAATTTTCAAATCGTATGGTTACAATTTGCCGATGTCGCGTACAAAAAATTACAAAAAAAACAAAAACATGCCCGACTTTTTCCGGCATGTGAAATGAAAGTCTTCGCTATATGCTCATCTAATCACCTCACATCTGACACCGCAACACTTTCATCTCGATTACTTCTAATCCGCCACCTGCTCTGTTTAATCCACCGTACCACCAGCATCCCTTCAGCGGCAAACAGCGTCGTGTCAACACGAGACCCGTTGACGCTAGCCCGGTGCTTTCATTAATCCATTAATCTAGACGTACTTGTCCGTAAATAGTTATTTATTGTGCAATCCAATTGATATGCTTGATTGGGTTATCGCCGTGCCCTGGGTCTTGTCACAGCCGTCAATCGAAACCTGTTTAAGAGTGCATGGGAGTCGATTTAGTACTAGAATTACAAACGTGGGAGTAGCTTCAATTGGCAGTTTAAAGGATAGTTTAATTAAAAGTCTATTAAATAGTTTATAAAATATTAAATAGGAAAGTCTATTAGAGGATATTTCAAAGGATCATTAAGGATAGGATTGATCAGCTAAGCATCAAACAAACTGTCAATGCGCCTCGCAATGCGCGCAATAAAAATTGGCAAAATATGCACTAAAAACCAAAAATGAATTCCCAAATATGCACAGTCATTTTTCTATTTGTATTGTAAGTTATAGGGTCTACATAAGTGGGTTAAAAAACTTGGAAAAAGTACATGTGCCTGTCTTGTTAATGAACATGTATCGACTTATTTGTGAACATGCAGAACCTGCAAAATTGCCGACATGAAATATTGACTTGTGCTTAAATTAGATCTCAATTGTTTTTATTCGCATTTTACAAAATATTAAAATAGTCCATGAAAGATAGCAATATGTATAACTTCTATAAAATCCTGATATGCACATATTTTCAAAAAATCTTACAAATATGCATAATGCATTCGTTTTCAGAGCAAAATTAAGGTCCTAGTACGCAAAATATGTTAACGAAGTTGATACTTTCAGAATCCTGAGGGGTTCATTCCAGTACGATTTAAAACATTTTTAAAAGATAATACAAAAAAAATAGTAGAAAAGCGGTATTGTACGATAACATGATGGTATACACAGCCATCTTTAACTCTGGGTTTATCTTATACAGGAATGTGCACCCCAGCTAGAGTCATGAACGGTAAAGATAAGAAAGAACTGGTTGTTCGGTCAGTCATAATGAGACACATCCATTTACATGCATATCATATGCTTATCACCATGGTTACCCATGCTATTTCTTATCACCAACTCTCAGATGAAGACTTGATCTGAATCTGGTAATACCTTGACTGGGCGAAATGGCAGTTTCTTTATGATAACGTTTGAACGGTATGAGATATCAAAATTCTAATACGGAGGAAACACAGACATTTTTAATACCTAAAGAGAGCTGTATTTCCTCCGTATTCAAATTTTGATATCTCATACCTTTTAAATGTTATCATCAATAATCTGATATTTCTGTCAATGGTGTCCCGCGCGCCCTTAACCGCTCAACAGGCCCTGTGACTGTATAATTGGATCAGTGACCTCGTCTCGCGGGGGGGGGGGGGGGGGGGGGGGGCGGGGCTGCCTCCTGGTGCAGGAACTAACCTCACCGATGCCCCAAATAATGAACCGTCGCCACGTCTGTCTTTCTCGCGTCAAGTTGTCGTCAATGTGTCATGTCGGATAATGCGTCAGGACGTATTCTGTTATAGGCCTACGCATTTTTAATTTCAAGTGAATTAAGGTGTTCACAAGCTTCGTAGGGCATAAAGTTCCCGCCAGGGTGATTTCACAGATATAAATGAACATACAATGTGAACTGTGCAAGATACAAAATTAACAAATACGTCATAAGATGCTGACAATATATGTCGAAAATGCTAATGAGTCCAATTTTATAATTACTGTGTTGGGAAGATCACTTGTATGTAACAGTAAGACTCGCTATTTTTGCCATCGATTTTTACCTCACGGCGTACCGTTACATACAAATAATATGTAACCTAATGTTAACGTGTATTATGCATCGACAGCATATTTTATCAGATGAAGCAGTTTCAATACACTATGTTCAAGTGGAAAGCTACGGTAGTTTATATGTACGTTGATACTGAAAAAAGTTACGCTGTGTGTAGGTTCCCCTTAAATCAAAACAAATAGCATCCAGCTGAATTTAAAAAAAAATACAAATTTAGAATTACAATATTTATTTAAATCTAATACACATTTATCAAACTCACGTAGGACTATAGTATTCGGCAGTCCTCAGGGCATTTCGTTTTTCAAAATCACGCGATGTACTATAAATACTATAACTATATAAATAAAACTATAACTATAAATAAAAAAAAATTCTTCATCGGTCGATGAAAAACAAGTCCCATGAACAGTGACCAAGAGGCTCGTTATAGCGTATATGGTACCCATCCGACTCGTTTATATCCGGTACTGTCCCGTATAATTTTTGAATTCAAACGGTATGCCAATGAAGTGTTCCGTTTCTTGTTGACTATCCGTGGTATTTTGGGAATAAATATGTATTCAAATGTTTGATATTTATGTCAAGTAATCAGTCTGCCAAGAAATGGCAATACATCCACAATACGGACTATACGTGTACCGTTATTTAATTAAGAGCCGATTGTACAAACTGATGATTAAATATTAATTAGTTAATCATTACTCAAGATACAAAAATAACATAGGTAACCAAGGGTGATAACAACTTAATTTGATCACTTAATTTGAACTTAATTCGCTAATCATCACTTTTGGTACAACCGGCTCTAAGAGTCGATTGGAGGCGATTTAGCGGGATATCAGCTTTTTGGTGATAACTTTCGAACGGTACAAGATATCGAAATTCTGAAAACGACGTAAGTATAGTAACTATTTATCTCACATCACATAATTGTCAGGCGTATATACGCGTAAAAAATGTTTAATTTTAAGCGTATACGCCTGAGTCCTGACAATCAGGCGATTTGAGATACATAATTATTACTTGTACCTTCTTGAAGGTATTGCGAATACCTGTATTTCCTCGTTTTTAGAATTTCCATATCTCATGCCGTTCAAAAGTTATCACCAAAAACCTGATCTTCCGCTAAATCGACTCCCATGGACATGGACTGGTTATTTTTGTTGAATGCGCGTAAAAGATGTCCCTCGAATGCCAGTACACGACAATTCACGGCTTACGCTAAATATCCTTGCTGTTGGGCTGAAAAACAATTGAAGGTATAAAACGGCCGCTTCGTTGACGCGTTCCTAAATCATACTCACTATGAGCTGTTGGTCTGTTGCAGATGTATTGGACAAGGGCGTGGTTCTGGTCCGCTGCGGCGTGAGTTGGGGCACAGGCGTCGTCGTTGACGCGTCCCTAGGACTCATACTTACTTGCTCGCACGTTGTACGCAATGTAAGTACCAGCGATTTTTTGTTTTAATTATATATTGTGTTAAACGACGCACTGTGATTGGATGAGCGAAGCGAAAGATCGGGCTTCGTTTTTTATTTGTTGGTTCTTTTTCTGTACGAGTCACAAATAGACCATTAGTAACCAATCAACTTGAAACATTTTTCCTGGACATTGATTTCATACCGGAATAGGTTGGGTTTTTTTTTCAGCAAGAGCGGTTCGATGGTAGAATGTTCAAAATCAATTTTATCCGATTGAAATGAAATTCTCACAGAATGTTAAAATGATTCTAACATACATATCTCTACTGAGTTTATAAAGACATTCGAATTGATCGTTTATAAGAAAATAAATTATTGGAAGAGCGAAGCGAAGCTGCTCAATTTCACCATAGGCCTACTACGAAAAAACGTTTTTTTTTTTAAATTGTATTTTTGTTCGCGCTCCACAGGTTAGACGACAGTACAAATGCGGTCGAAACTAGGCATACACAATTTGTCATCATGTAATTCGATACTTGGTTTTCTTGCGACTTGCGATACTTGTATACTTGCAAGTTGCGATACTTGCAACCGATATCGGTTGCACCGCTTCTGAGGAAATCCATGTAGAGTTTTCAAAAACCCCATAAGAATAACACCCAGACGAGAAAATTTGGTAGAAATATTCTCTTTGAATAAATCAAAATTTTTATTATAATAATGATACACGACCAATATCTAATGACCAACAGTTCAATACGGAGAAAACGCAGATATTTTCAACACCTATTTGATGTGAAATGGAATTACTAATCTTGGATTCTGTAAGATTTACACTGGTATACGGCTAAAAAAGTTTTTTATACAGCTACATTTTTTTTAGCTCTATGCCTGTGAAAATGATGCGATATGAGTTGTTAGTCTTCACTTATACCACCTTGAAGGAATAAAAAAATGCGTTTCCCCTGTATAAGAATGTTGATATCTCGTCAGAAGTTATCACCAATAAACTGATATTACGCTAAAATCTTCTCCCATTTTGAGAATTAGATTTTCTAGGTTGTTTTTTCCAGCTGTGTAGTCTTAGTCTTTTCTGGTTCCTAGGCCCTCCAAAAATCCCCCCTCCCCCGTCTCTTGCCCAGTGCATGATTGTAACGGCTGTGATCGCGTGTGTCGGTTAGAGCAAGATGGACATCAGCGTTGCGTGGCGCGGGGGCGGCGTCGCTCGTCCCGCCTCCCTTCTGTTCCGGACCAGAGACGGCGTCGCCTACGACATCGCCGTGCTGCGCGTATCGCCGCTCCCAGCCAATCAGCAGGTCGTCTTCAGCCGGTCACCTCCGGTCAGAGGTCAGTTTCTCAACACTGCATGTGCCAACCATATAATACCAAATAAACAACCAAATAAACAACCAAATAATAGCACAATGATATTGGCAACAGCCCACTGGTCTATTTCACAACATGCAGACGTTGTTGTTGTTGTTGTTGCGCTCAGCCTAAACTAACCTAAATAACCCTTTGTAACTATTATGATGAATTTCTAACCTATACATAAGACAAACTAACTAACCCCGTTGGATTTAATTTTGAACCACATGTAAATTCTATTCTTCAGCCGTGCATTTTTTCAAAAATTGAATGTTGTTTTTAAATTTTCACAACATGCGTCTATTTTTAATCGCCTTCCAGGACTTTTGCACCTACAGTCTGCCCCTTCGGATATGTTAATATACCCGTGTAGCTTTTTTGCACAGACGACTCGCACTGCCATCTTGTGAAATATGTGATATACATGCCAAACGGTTTGGAGGGGCGTGCCCATGAAGGGGGTGCTTGCAAGGTGCTTGTAAAAATAGAGAAATTCATCTCTACCACTTTTTCCGATGTTCATACCAACATGAAAGTTGAAGAACGTCAGAGAAAATAACATTTTAATTGAAAAGTTCTTTAGAATATTATATTATATATTCATAAATTGGTTATTTCATCAATATCAATCACATGCACTGACATTATACCACTTTCGTATCTCATAAAATACGATCCAGATTAATAACATACCGGTTTACAACTAGAGTATACGCTAGCTTACAAATTATCCCTTCATAAAAGTTATCTATCTATGATTAAATAGCTATAAATAAAATAAATAAAATGAACTGATACAATCTGCAGTGAACGTGAAAAGTTTTCAATGATTAATTTGTAGAGTATGCGACTTCTTTCAATGCTGCGCCCCGCCATATCATCCATTTCTATTGTCTTGAATGACTCATACATGAGTGTTTTTTTACAAGGTACTTTAATTATCTTAAAACAGACCGGTCAGTTTTTTACCCTCGTTTCTTCAGGCTAAGATGTAATCTCTTTAAGAGTGCATGGGAGTCGATTTAACAGGATATAAGATTTTTGGTTACAACTTTTGAACGGTATGAGATAACAAAATTCTAATAAGAGAAGAACTCGAAGACTTTTAATACCTTCAACATAGTGTATGTAACAATTATTAAACTAATATCACATAATTGTCATAGGTACACAGCTAATAAATGTTTTTTTTACCATATGTGTACATGTGGAGATGCGATTCAAGTTGAATAGGTTACGTACACCATCTTGAAGATATTGAAAATATATGTGTTTCTTCCGTACTAGACTTTTGATACCTTATACCCTTCAAAAGTTATCCCCAAAAAATGACATTCCGCTAAATCGACTCCTATTCACTCTTAATTTCGACAATCACAATTAATAAGGTGAGTCATCGATGAGTCATTCTTTGAATAAGACCACCGATTATCTTGTCTTTCACTTCCAGGCGAGGTGATATTCGTGGTCGGTTTTCCACTCTTCTCCGAGCTGGCCAACCCGTCCCTGCGGGCCACAGCAACACGTGGCCTGGTAGCCCACGTGACCTCGCCGGCCATGCTGCAGACCACGTGCTGCGTGCAGTCGGGCGCCAGCGGCGGACCGGTCCTGCGCCCCGACGGCCAGCTGCTCGGCGTCGTGGCGTGTAACGCCCGGGACACGGAGACGGGTGCAGTGTTTCCGCGCGTCAACATGGCCATACCCACACTGGCGTTCGAGGAGCCGATTCGACGATATGTCGAGACGCTAGGTGGGTTCAGAAATCAGAATTGGTAGCTGCTATTCATCGGACCATCGGTTTAGCACCACATGCGGACGTTGTTGTTGTTGTTTTTGTTGTTGTTATGTGATGCCCCAAACTTAACTAAATGAACCCAATCTACACAACTAACCGAACCAAACAAAGATCTGGACGTATTCAATTTAAACTACAAAATCAATCTAAAACCTACTTCCGGTCCGACGAATAACCTCTTCGCATTCCAACCCTCATCAACGAACTTGAACGAGGCAAAATTCAAGTCAGCAGTGAAAACATATTTATATATCTCCTCTAGTGTTGACGACTATCTGCTATCACAGTGGTTGTAGAAACACTGTAGCCTATTATATTACATATTATTGAGGTCGGGAGCCATTTGTCCGGATGGTGATCAAGTAATTCAGCCTATATGAAATAATCTCTATTTTTGAGTTATAAAAATGAAATTAACTTATCCCATAACCTCACTGACCAAACATAATTTTTATACATTCAGTTCAATTTAAAAAAAGTTGACCGCCACAAGACTTGATCCACGGACGTAGCGGTTGATCCACTACTCCATCAAGACATACACTTAACCTGTTGTAACCCGACAAGAACGAAGCACGCTGAGTTCACCCGAGTACATCCGAACGCATTCAGGCAAATTGGCACTAGACCCTGTTCGTTTGAATATTGGTGGAGTCGTGGGGGTGCATGGGTTCGAGTCCCGTATAAGGCATGCATTTTTGTAAACGTTCTTCCACCTATGTTCACTCATTCTCATTCCACTTCATGTAGCCTAGCTGTTGGTGGGGTCGTGAAGTACCATTAAAAAACGATATTTAAGTACATAATGTCAACGAATTGTCTTTACTTGATTTCAGATGTACAAGAGTTTTCCCAGTTGGAGGATGAAAATGAATACGTACAAAAATTGTGGAGATTGAATGTAACTAAGTGCAAAATGTGAATTAATCATAGACAACATGTTTATTATATATACGCTTTGGAATGAGGGAACTTTATTAAAATTTATTTGGTTTGAAGGAAATTTACTAGTACAATGTCGTGTATTTATTTTGACCCGGCTTGCTAGATAGTTTTTGAAACCCGTATTCTGAATTTTCGAAAATTCTGTAAATACAAATTCGAATTCTTGAATACTCAAATTCTTTAGAAATCGAATTCGAATTCTCGAATTTTTACTCGAATTTTAGTGTGAGTTCTTTTCCGTTTTGAAAATTCCTGTATTCCTTTAGAGTCCGAGATCCACTTCCAAGTTGGGGTTGTTTGACTTCAGCCAGGTCCACTTTGAATGGGAAGTATTTTAAATAAGTTCATTACGAATTAAAGACTTGAAAGAAACCGTCTTGTTTCTATATACTCCAGTATGGGGAACCGCACAGTCTACCCACACAGGATACATCGATGCCCGCCACCGAGCATCTTTACTTAGGTAAGGTTCTCGTGGTTTTTCTCTGTAGTCTATAGCCAGGCTATAATGCCGGGAAGGTTCTCACAATATAGACCACGACCGCTTCCTTCTCTGCCTTCTCATGTCCTTACCGTTACCTAAGAAACCTTCAACCAATCATCTTATTTATCATTCATCTGACACTAATAGATCTTAGATTTCATTACAGTGCGTCGTTGAACCCAATATAAATAAATGAACAAATAAATCGATATAAAATGTCCAAAGATACAAATATGTATCTAAGTTATACTGCCCATCTCTGGTAGTGCCAGGCATGCAATAGACGATAGAACGATATCTTCAAAACATACCAAGAAATTCGTCAAAATAAAACTGATCCCAATGTACTTTAGAAAGCGCCACAAACGTGCTGGATTGTGATTGGATTTGTGACTGGCTTGCATACTTCGCCTGTGGCTGGAAGAGGTACTAATTGCAGACATTGTCGAGGGCAATGGACAAATAAGGGGAAAATTTAGTTTCGTCTGACTTTGGAGTATTTATCTAATGACTGTTCATGGTTCCGATCTATAGCGTTTATACATACTGGCTTCCTCCTATATTAGTGATGTAACATTTCGTGAAATTCAAATTTCTGAAAATTTGCTTTGAGAGATTTTACGTTCACACTGATCGAACAAACCTTTGTATGCACAGTACTCTGGACGAGTGGATCAGTCGCTAGCTCGCTGACCGGTCACTTATGAATCCGGGGTTAAATTCCCGACATTTTTTAATCATATTATGTTGTATTTATTATATTAAATTTATATCTATGAATTATTGTTGTTATTATTACAGTGAAACCTGTAAAAAGTTCACATCTCCAAGGTAATTTTATGCAGATGCTCTTTAATTAATAGGACATTCTATTTTTGTGGATTCAATCAGTTTTGAGATAATACGTAAATGAATACAAAGAATGTGATGACATTCATTGACGTATTGTCTAAAAACTGATTGAATACACTGAAATAGAATGTCATATTAATAGAAGAGCATGAACTTATCTGGAGTTGTAGACTTTTCATTCAATTACACTGATTTTTGAGCAAAGAAAAAAATTAGTGAAGGTGAATTTCTCCATTTTTATAAGCACCGTGCATGCACCCCCGTAACTTCTATGGACACCATATTATTATACCAACACAAACCAAATTTCTCATTGACCTCTGCGTCAGCTTGCCCTCAACATTGCTAGGCTAGAGAGAAGAGGTGGGCGCTGTTTTGACCACCTGGACGGATCATCCGCCATCAGTTGGCAAGGGGTGGTTAATAACTGCGTCATATGCCACTTGAGTGAAGGGTGCACGTGCCACCCCCTCCCCGTCAGAGCGAGAGAGAGAGAAACATTCCTGACGTCAACATTTCAATTAACTATAGGCTGCTGGAGATGAATCGATGATATCTTAATTTCGTAAGAATATAGGCCTACACTATAGAAAACCAAACATTACGTTGTAAGATGAGTGATATATGTATATTTATATGAACACACCTTACACCTAGACACACAACTCGATTTCAAAACTATTATGTCACAATATGCCTTCTTGTTTTATCTTCACTTATTTCAATCGATTTGCGTTATTTTTTGTTTACTTGTTGTTCTCTTGGTTGTTTTAAATGGCTTTCATTGATATAAGAAATATTATAAGTCATCATAATTTTTATTCTTCAAAATGGCTACTCCGTTTCATGTAAGCCTTCGAATTAATATGTATCATTCATGTGCTTGAATTTCGTGAAAATTTGCATCTTGCACGAGGAAAATATTTTATCCAATTATCTTCTCTGGGTAATTCGAATCGGGATTTTTAGAATTTTGATTTGTTTTTTCTCAAAAGCGGTTCAATTGATTGCGACTAAAAATGGTACAGTATCTATAGGCTTAGTTAGATGATAACATGTGTTTGTGTTTTCGTTTGACCTGTTGAGCGCGAACAAAAAAAGTAAAATGAAAACGTCCGTGTTTTCAAGTGCGGCAAATTGAGTCTTCGTTTCGCTCATTCAATAAATTAGCTACAATTATTAGTTATTAGTCGAGGTATGAAAATAACACAGATATGTAAGGTAACCAAGGGTGATAGCACGTTCATTCACTAATTATTGCTTTCACTATAATTCACTAATTATCAGATTCACTTTATAGAATTCTACAAAATTGGGAATTAAGAAGAAAAGCCTATTTAACCGGTGCAGTTTCCCACAGCCTCCTGGGAGTGGCTGTGAAGCTTAGCAAGGTCAGGAATACGAGGAACTAGCTTCTTCCTCTCTTATTTACGTTTTCCACGTGGTTTTTCGTCTTTCAGCACCAAAAGCTACTTTTTATCACTTCTTATTCATTTTGTATTGCCATTGGGTTTAATTATAACGCACTGTATATAATTATATTAATGACTGATATATATATATTGGCGTCCGTGATTGACGATTGAGGTGATAAGATGAAAGTTTATTTAATTAAGTGTTATTGGATAGTGAGAAGGAGTCGGTCGTGTCTTGTTGAGAAACAATCCCAGTATCAACCTGAACGACAGAGGGAAACTACGAGAAACCCATATCAGGATGGTCGATCATGGCGGGAATCAAGTCCGGCCTCCTGAATGGCGGTTCAGTGTGCTAGTCACTCGACCATCCATCTCAGTTGCTTCTTATTCTTAATTGGAATTTTACAAAGAAAATTGATAAGTTGATTTAAAAACAGTTATGATTTTTAAAATCGCTATTTTACGTTGTTTGTAAACAACCTGAATCAGCTCATTCTCATGCACACCTTTTTGGATAATGTAGGCCTATAACAGTGTGATTTGCAACTTCTGAATAATAGCGACGTCTTTTTGAAAAGCGTCACGGCGCTCATACGCGGGCATGAAATTAACAACAAACATCGCATTGAAAGAATATCTTGAAATGTGTTGAATCGAATGATGGATGATGTATCCGCCTTTATAGTCTCTTTTCGACGATTGATTGAAGAACTGAATAAAATAGCTAGTTTTGTGTATGTACTCGGAATGCTTTATTCAAAAGCTACTCATCGAACCAACGGTTGCTGTCACCACATGCGGATGTTCTCGTTGTTGTTGCGCGCAGCAGCCTAAAGTAGTCTAAATAACCCAATGTAACTCATTCAAATGGACCTAACCTGACTAACTCAAACTAAATAACTTGACCAAACAAACTATACTTATTCAAATAATTTCAAATAAATATTACAAACGACTATTATTATTCATTACTTTTATTACTATTATTAAAAAACTAAATAGGCCTATTACAAACAAATAAATACTAATTTGGCCTACAATTATAAAATAATTCAGATGAAACTAAAACCATTGACATCTAAAACCTTTCTGCCGGTCCGACAAATGTCATTTCGAAAATTAATCTCTAGGAGAAGAGGGGTTTGATTTGAGAAGGGAAAGCTTTTATGTGAGCGCGTAATAATTTAACAAAAGTTTTACGCACAAACATTTATTTTGTTTTCGACTTTGACATCGAATACGTGATGGAAACAAGAGGCAAGAGCAATCAAAACAATGAAATTCAAACCTTGAGTTAATCCAAGAGTACACGTTTCAGCAAATATCTTGAATATTCTTCATCGACTCTGCTTTCAGTCCCATAACTTGAGAAACACTTGATTATCAAACAATTATGTATACCATCTCCATCTACACATACCTTATACATAATGAAATGTATTCTAACAAATTTCATACTCTTTCCACATATATTGAAACTATATATAAAAAAAAAATGCTGAAACTATAAAAAAAGCAACAAAGAAGAAATGAAAACAAGGTCAAATTAATACTGAATAGGCCTAATTAAAAACCATGAAAATATATAAAAATGAAAACATTTTTGAAGATATAGAAACAGAAGTGAAGATAGACCTACAGATTGGGGGACGTGGCACTTGATTGCCTGATGCCGTTTTTAGTGGTTATTTAGTAGATAGGCCTATCATTGTTGCGTCCTTCATTTTACGTTTATAAGACTTCTTTAGTTGAAACCTCAGTTCTTCCTCTCCCCATTTAACTCGATTCTCATCGTTACTTCTATTCTAGATTAAAAACTATTCTAGATTAAAAATATACACAAATCGTAATAAATAAGTTACACCTGGAATAAGCATAGTGTTGTTTGCTGATTTCTGCAAACTCAACTACATACCAGTCTGTCATTTTGAAACAGTACGTCAAATTTCTTTTCTATGCAATTATGTAAAGAATGAATATAAAATAATTATATTATGTAATATATAATATAGGCCCTATATATAGAATATTTATTTCTTTCCTTTCTTCTATTCCTGTTTTCTTTCTTTCTTTCTTTCTCTCCCTACTTTTCTAATTTTTTTCCAAAAGTCGCTTCTAATTCATGGGACCCCTGTTTCCGCCACTGGACGAAAGTCCAACTTTTTCTTCAACAACTTAACAAGACGCAACGACTTCAAAATACAGCCGAGTTTATTCAATAGTTGGAACCAAAATCTACAAGAATTCAACATTTGATATGTAAAAATAATTTTAGGTGAATATTTACCCTGTATTCTTAATTTCTTATGTATAATTAGTCAGCACGAAAAGTATCAACGACTAGCCAATGTTCAAACCTGTTTGAGTGAATTCGATTGCGCTGCTTTGAGAAATGGAGGAAATAATCATTAGCTGCAATTCCACTTGAAATCAGGCAATTAATTTCTGCCTTCGACCTCATCCATCAGTGAGAAAAATGTAGCGTTTTCTTTGTTGGCGAAAGTAATCGTCTCGCTTATTAGCTGCTAGATGGCAGCACAATACAACTGCGAAAATCCATTATGGCCACGTACGACACAATTAATTTCCCCATAGACGTCACCGTGACGTCACTTGAATCCATTTACTTGCCACACACGGTCATAACTGCTACATGCAAGGTTGGGCTAGGCTACGCAGGCACGTCATATAGGGGGTAGGGGTGGCATGTTCTGTCAATCCATTCGGTTAGTGTTGTCAAACAACTCCATGGTCAAACGTTATTATTTACATAGGCCTAGCCTATTATCAGTTATTTTTATGAAACATATAGGCCTATTCTCCGCGTAATGATGAATTAGAATGTATTATTCAGCTTGTGTGATAGCATTGAGTTTAAATTCAATGGTGATGAGCTAAGGGAGGCCTAGGGGCCTAGGCCTAGGGACTATTCACAGACCATAGGCTGATTGCCTGTTTGTAGTTGTAAGCATCATTCATTGGTAAGCATTGTCAAATCACTTCATTTTGTGAAAATGTGAAATATTTTTCCACAATCAGTATAGGCGGAGGCTGTTATATTGTCATATCGGTCTAGCCAATACCCTAGAGCGTAATGACCATTTTTTTTTCTATTGTTAATCATGTAGGCCTATAAAAGCTTACCAGCACATTTAGCGCAGTGGTTAGCACGCTCGCTTCTTGTGATCTGGTAGGCGACGGGAACTTCGGACCCAGTTCGATCCCCGCCGCCGACCATCTTTACAGGGTTTTTCGTGGTTTCCCTCTGTAGTCTAGGCTAATGCCGGGATGGTTCCCACAATAAGTCGGCCACGACCGCTTCCTTCCCACTATCCTTCCCATTAACTAGGAAACCTTCATCTCATCATCCCATCACCCCATTAATCATCCATCCGACGCCAATAGACCTTCGCTGTCATTACAGTGCGTCGTTAAACCCAATATAAAAGAAAAAAAAAATATATAAAAGCTTTTGACCGAGGGCATTGAATTTGTGCTGACGGTTGTGATTTTTGGTGAGTTCTTTTAAATTATTTTAGCGACCCATCGAAACTGTTTTGATCATGTAACATTAAAATACAAGCTAATATGCCGTATCCTTAACCGATCTGTTTTAAAGTTATTTTAGTTTGTGGTGGATCATTCTAGGGAAGGCTTAGGCCTAGGCCTATGGTAGGGCAGGACTTGAACCATAAAATTACAATCTCTTTGTACATTCGACACAAACCTTACCCTGCCTAACCCTAACCGTTACTAAAAAAACGGTGAAACCTATAAAACAACATCCTAAAGATATTGGTTGAGGAAACGGCATTTTTATCAAAGGGAGTCACAGGCTACCACGGACCCGTGGTGTCTATGGTGGCTTACACTATAGACTGTAAAAGGTAGTACTCTGCCGGTAGGCTTAGGCCTAACACTACAAATTCAATGCTTAGGTCTCAAAAAAATGGTGTTGGGGAAGAATTTTACATTTTTACCGTCGCATAGTTATTGATTGAAAATCGTTGCACTTGTACCGGCATTATTTACGCTTGCGTGAGGTGTGATGAAGAACCAATTTGATTTCTATGGAATCAAAACAGAGCAAAATTTGCTCTGCGACAGTTGATAGCTTCATACAATAGTTAGGGCCTAAGATACAATAACCCAATGTCAATATATCGTGGGTCCACAGTGTGTCCTTAAACCCAGTTTAAATATAAATTTGCCTACCTACGTATTATGAAACATTAGTTTTATTCGGTTTACAGGTTGCTTAACAATAG
Source organism: Brachyptera putata (assembly GCA_907164805.1). NCBI lineage: Eukaryota > Metazoa > Arthropoda > Insecta > Plecoptera > Taeniopterygidae > Brachyptera > Brachyptera putata. The sequence continues at coordinate 8,378,267 of OU015462.1, read as the reverse complement.
GTGCACATATTCTACTCACTCTTCTAGCCCAGTGGTAAGAATGACTCTCTTACGGAAGATTGGCCTCTTGTCGTGGAAGAACCTAAAAGTCTTACAAAGACATTGGGTGAAGACAGCGTTTGAGATATTGATTCCACTCTTATTGTTCACGCTTATTGCCCGGTTAAACACGATAAGTTCCGGTTCGACGGAGATAGTAGTGGACACGCCGACGTATTTCAAGGCACTCACAGAAGAAGATATAATCAATTTATTCCCGAGAGAAAATGTTCATGTTTATTACATACCTTCTAATAATTTTACTGATGATCTGATGGAACAAGTGAGAATAAAACTTTCATTCAATAAACGAAGTAAGTTCTTGAAAGTCCATGAGATTGATTCAATACCATACTCTATAGTAACGGTCGTTGGAATTAATTTACTAACATGCATAATTTTCTTATTCAAGGACTGATATCATTGTCGTCAGAATTAGAATTGGAAAACCAATTTGCAATAAACGTCGAAGATATAATGACACATAACAATGTAATTGGTGTAGTATTTAGCAATAGTGACCAAATGGTGATACCAAAGAATCTCAATTATAAAATACGATCTGCCAGCGCCGAATGGTCTACGAGCTTGCTATTTCCAACTCACCATGGATACGGTCCAATGGATTGCTCAGGTAATACGCCAGCTGGCAACAAAAACTGCCTGCAGATGTGAATTAGGCCTATGTTTATTGAATTTAAGACATTATGCCCAGGTATCAGAGAGGGGTTAATTTTGTGTAAGATACAGTCTTCTGATGCCGATTCATTTTCGCGTTGTGCTTGAAAACACAAATGAATACACAAATAATTTAACATTTAACAATCGTATGAATAGGCTTTGGTCCAGTTTTACAAATAATAGATTGTTGATTAAACAGTAACTAGCGGAATAACTTGTTATTACCGTTGGTTACCAATGATATTTTTGTACCAATTGATGACTAGGAAAACGCAGCGCATAGGCCTACTTTGTAAGATAAGCGAGATATATATATATATTTATATAGACTGTACCGTCATTCTTTCATTCACCATTTCAGTCTGATAACTCATGCCATAGCCTTGCAACCTGTAACTCAAAATAACCATTGTCGTGCTACAGGAAAATGACAGTCATTTCACGCATTGAGAGCTGGTTATACCAACTCATAATCAAATAATAATTAGCTGATCGTTAGTTGAGGTACGGTACGAAAAAGATACGTACCGGTAACTAAGAGTGATGATAAGTTGATTTGGTAGGCCTAATCATTGGGTAAATCACTAATTAAGTACCGGTAGCATTAAGTATATTATGCCGGTAGTTATCAGTTGGAACAACTGGCACTAAATGATAGTTCAACTGATATCTCCACTGTGTGTTTGTGTAGTAACTTGGCAGTCTACAATAACTGTGATTATATTTTCCAGAACTGTACTTTCGGACAGGATTTTTGGCTTTGCAGAGTGTGATAGATTCAAGTTTTATTGCATTGGTGAAACCGAAGGATGATCAAGGTCTTGAAGTTGAAGTAAGTTAATTTGTTGTTAGGTCCATATTACTTGAGTAAATACTGGTATACCACCATATTATGTTAGTACACATACACTTGAAAGGATAGTAACATTCTTAGCGTCAACATCACTTATAAACGATCGTATAGTGACTTTCTGTTTGAAGATCATTGTAGTGAAAACTCCTTCCTCACAATCCACATTCCAGCATTCTTGTCTCAATTTCTAGTGTTTTCGGAATAGTCCCCACATGGCGGTAGAGGGTAGTGGAAATGAAATAGGCCTAGAAGGGATCAGGTTTATTCTGATATTTTGTGACATTTCTTGGGAAATTAACAGTAGGCCTACTGGAGAGCATGAAGTACTAGTTTAATTTTTATTTATAATTTCAGACGACTGTTCAGGAGTTCCCGTATCCACCGTACGTTACGAACGTTGGCTTCACTCCTATATCTGGTTCCATACTTGCTACTGTCACGCTGTATGCATTTCTAGTGCAGTCTCTTAATATCTTGGGAAAGTTGGTCGAAGATAAACAAACAGGAGTGACGGTAAGTCATTGATTGCGTACTTGACCATTAATTGACGGCCGTGGCCATATGTGTTCATGAGTTGACAGACCGACTACTCGTTTTTACACTTTCCCGTACATTGCATTTCATATCTTGACAACAATACGTCATACTTGACTTGGACTTGGGCTGTCATGTAGGAGATGAATTAATCAACCTTTATTTATCACCGATAGAATGCGGTAAAATACTGAAAAATAATATAATGTGGCCACCTATTATTTCAGAACTTCGTTTCAAGTTCTCTCTCCTTATGTTTGTCAAAACGGCGAGCTGCAGAATGGTTAGTAACAGTGATGTTTGTGAATTACACCAGGACTGCGCAGTCCTGGTGTACAAATTCATTGTTCTCAATTCAAAATAACTAAAATGGAGTGGTGAGTTTGCCCTTGTGGTCCATAGTTGTAATTGGGGAACAGAGATTTTGTAACAAGTTTTGATGTTGATTAAAGAAGAAGTTGGGTTAGGTAATCGCTAACGACAGTCACAACGTACCGGAGTAAAGCCTCTGGTAGAGTTTGGAGCGTGTGTCTCATGTTTGTGTGTTATTCTTGTTCAGGAGCTGATGAAGCTGATGGGCCTCTCGCAACTGATGCTGTGGCTGACCTGGTTCCTACGAGCCATGTTCGTCAATGTGCTGGTCGTAACAGCCGTGGTGTTTCTACTGAAGTTCACGTTCAACGAGGTATCTGGTTCCGTCTTTCCCGAGAGCGATGCAAGCGTGCTGTGGGTCCTCCTGCTTCTCCTGAGCGTTGCTGTGGCTCTATTCACGTTCTCCATTTCCACGCTGTTCTCCAGACGTAAGTGATCGTCTTCGACGTAAGAGATTGTTCAAAATGTTTTTTCCAAAAATGTGCACTTTACTGCATGTGAACACATTTAAACGACATACATTATGCATTATGGTACTATTTTCATCCAGATCAAACTAGCCATTTGAAGGAAAAAATCAATAAATATATTTTCTACATCAAATTGCTAAGCAAGGCACCTGAATTTATAATCATGGGATGGGATGGTTTTTGAAGTCCAGGTCAAGACTAAGCCTATGTATAGTCATAAATTATAGTTCATTTAGGTCAAGGTATGTAGAATTTTAGAGTAGGCCTGTAGGTATTTCATATCAATATAAATAACTTGTTGATCTTACAATGATAAATGCATATACTGCATGTTCCCAGTGCCTAGCATTTGTATTAATAAATAGCGTAGGTAGCAAGGACTTTCAAACGCACATGCTAGGATCCCATTCGAGCTCAAAATTCACCGCTGGATGGTGCATTTTTTTATAATAGTGTATTACGTGAAGTTGACCAATAATTATTATTTAATATAGCGGTATGTATAATTATCTAATTAAATGATCTCTATTTCAGCTACCTTTGCCGTTTCCTTTGGAACCATCATACAGTTGGTGTCGTATTACGTCCCTACTGCGTTGATCGATATTTACAAACCTACCAGTCTGTATGTGAAGCTATTGACGTGTCTCCATCCCAATGTGGCCATGTATTGGGGCTACTCTATATTCGTAACGTACGAAGCAAGGCGTAAGTACAGTGTTGGCGGAACAATTCCAAATTCAATATCTGTGTGTAGGAAATCAGAATAAATTGAAAAATTGAATAACCCCAAGAACGAGCGGGTCACAACAGGAATGAACCAGGATCAGTCTTGCTCTAGTAGACTTATACGTTTCATTATAAAGAATAATTTCAATATCAGTTGCTAAATAACTTGGAACTTTAATCAAATAAGATGAAGCATGGATCAATTTACTTAATAACATGAAAATATAACAATATCATTAAACTTCGAAACCTAGTGGTAAATTAGTAATTGAATTGATGGTTATTGCTTCCTCAATGACTCCACCAACAGCTAGGTTATTTGAAAGAGCAGGAAATGGAAGAAAGATGGTCACAAAAATTAAAGACCCATGCCTTAAGCGGGCTTTGAACCCGCGCCTGACTTGCCTACAAGCTCCTTGGCTGACGGAGACAGACGGACCGGAAGTCACTGTATTGCACTGTCTTCTAGATGTTGGCGTTGTGTGGAGTAACTTGTCCAAGTCACCTAACGGCAGCACAAGTGATCTTCGAATGGACCACGTCTTCCTGATGCTGTTCGTAGATACGCTCTTGTACGGAGCCCTAACGTGGTACATCGACTCGATCATGCCTGGCAATTACGGAGTTCCCAAACCGTGGTACTTTTGCTTCACTGTAAGTAGGATAAGATGCTATACTTGAGGCCACCAAAGAAGAAGGTGGCTCACCAATTGAATAATTGTAAAAAAACTTCGGTAACTACATAACCTTGCTGCAACTTTGAGGATTCAACACTTTTGAAAGATGAAGTTTTGTTTTATATCGTAAACCTCGTCCTTAGAAAATTGTAGTAGGCCTACTCGAAAACTACCTGAACTATACAAATATAACGGTGATATTTGTGTTTGTTTCATTCTAATAATATTCGATCTTCTTTTTTTGTCGATACAAGTGTATTGGGACCTAAGTGTGTTTTGTATATACGTTTCATCGAGGACTGCAGTGATGTACAATAAACCCTCTTTAAATCGAAATTCAATGTAGGCCCCTATCATAAAATAGTCAAATAGGCCTACTCATTTTGGATTATACAAATTTGAATTATTAAAATATTCACCAATGAGTTCTGTTTCTGGGTCCACAAACACTTGAATAGAAAAATATTGAAATGGTCCCATTGCTGGCAACCCATCAAGAGTATGGCGTGACCAAGGTCCTTCGTGAAGCCCTGAATCTACATTGCCGCATCGAATCTTCATTATTGGCCCAAAAATCGAGGCAATAATTCAAATTTTTATAATATTGTAACACAAATAAATTTTTCAATTTTGCTCGAGTTTCGACTCAACGTCTAGGTACAGTCAGCTGCGAGCAACTGTCAGTGTGTTATCAGATCCTCGAACGTCATGTTCCGTAGGAATCGTACTGGTGCAACAGCAAGGTGGACCCGGTGCAGCTCTCAAGCGACGACGTCTGCTCCGACCAGAGCAACTGCGAGCCGGCCCCGCACGGGCTGAAGGTGGGCATCGGGATACGAGGCCTGAAGAAGACGTACGAGTCCGGCAAGGTGGCCGTCGACGGGGTCACGATCGACGTATACGAAGACCAGATAACGGCCCTGCTCGGACACAACGGAGCCGGCAAAACAACCGTCATGTCCATTATAACGGGTGAGCATTATAGAATAAACTGTTGAGCAGGGTTTCCAGTTCTGATTTCGTCTTATTTCTTATTTCTTCTTCCATTTTAAACGAGCTTATGTTTTGCCACTTTTGGCAGATAGGTTTGCTGCACTCATGCGTCCGTTTATTTTGTATAAAAGTATGTCAACTTGATTTGACAGATCAATTTCTCAAATTCAAAGATGCCTTTGCATATAATGGTGATAGCTCAAAAACTTTCCACAAAATTATCCAGACACCCAAGTAACCTAGCTATCTGGATTATCTGTAAAATTCCCCCAAAAATACTTGTCCAGAAAATTAACATTGCCAGACGTAAACATTAAAATCCCAGCCTAAAGAATGAGTTTGGGCATTGTCATACCCTCGAGCGAGTGCCGGGGGTAGGAAATGATAAAACGGTTTCTCTCGCTCGCAGGAATGCTGCCGTCGTCAAGTGGATCAGTGTGGGTCAACGGCCTCAACATTCGCACGGACATGGCCAGAGTGAGGGAGAGCCTCGGACTCTGTCCCCAGCACAACATGCTGTTTGCCGACCTTACCGTCATGGAGCATCTCATGTTCTTTGGAATGGTTTGTAATGCTTACTTCACACATTCCTTTGATGACATCTCTTTTGACTATTATAATGCAGTGGTGCAACCTTGACGTGTCATTCCCGGCTCTATCGTTTTCCTGCTTCTATCATTTTGTCCTTTCCTACTACTACATAACCAATGTTAAACCGACACATGCAGCTCAGTTGCTAACGCGCTGGCGTCATTGTGATCTGGGAGTGAGGGGCATATCGGACCAGGTTCAATCCTTGCCACCATACATCTTTACAGGGGTTTAGAATTATTTGCCTCTGTAGTCTAGACCAGGCCTGCCACCAACTTTTTTTTAAATCCTGTTCATGTTACCCAAAAATCCTGTAAAATCCTGTAAAAATATCATCAAAATATCCTGTAAAATCCTGTAAATTATGCGTTACTAGTTCAAAAAATGCGGAAATTTACCAAAATATATTGTAAAAAATCCACTATCCACTCTATTACCAAATGCAAAATACCCAATCCACTCTATTAGACAATAAACAATATTGATAATATATCTTCCAAGTTTAGATTTGTTTTTATCCATCCTATAGTGTTGAAAGAGTAGCGCCCTATAGACTCAGTTATCACCCATAGCACACTTCCAGGCAAGCATTGTTGATTGATGATAAACAGATGTGTCAAAGTGTTTGTCTTGGTATTCAGTGTAACATGATCCAGAGTCTGACCTCCTGACCTCTAATGGAGGAAAAAGGCATAAGGATATTTTATGAGTATGTTTGTTGTCATTTGTTGACACATTTACGACAATATTACATCCCCACAATTGACGATTGGGGGTCTGCCTTATGCTTTAATATCGGCGACCGTCGTGCATACAATCTGACGACGATTGTGGGTTCGCCCTATGCTTCAACACTGGACGACCGGCAGTGTTTCACGGGAACTGTTTTTGCGATGTTTTTACATCAGAAAAAAACTGTTTTCAGCGAGCGCGCATAAATATATCGCAGAATATGACAGTTTTGCGTCTTATATGCGTGTAAATACGGTAACTCTACCGATTTACTAATGTCGTGATGGTCATACAATGTAGGCCATGACCGCTTCCTAGTTCCTACTATGCTTCCCATTATCTAGAACCTTCATCCTCGCCTTCATCTCGTCATTCCATCATCTCATTAATCTTTTGTCTAATGCCAATAAATCTTGGTTATCATTACAGTGCGTCGTTAAACCAAAATGTAGATGGAAGAATAAAGGCCAGATAGGATGGTAGGCCTATGCCATACACATTAAATTGTTTCTAATAAATTGAACAGATTTTTCATAAAAAAAGAGAGGCAAATATAAGTGTGCACTTGATTGAAGTGTTCTTTGTGGAAGATATCTTATATAAATAAAAAAGGAACAGTAGGCCTACACTCCTCTAGCAAGTAAATGTCAGTGATCACAATAATCTGATTCACAATATAATTTGAACTTCAACCACCACAGCCAACAATTAATTTATGTGTCAGCTCTGGAGAGAGTACATGAGAAATCAGTATGAGTTGCGTATCCATATAGCTATAATCCAAGATTAAACCAACAAATTATTTCCTTATAGTCCTACCAAAAATGTAACACAATTTCTATTTGTCTAGCTAAAAGGCTGTTCGTATTCGGAAGCTCGAGTGTCTGCTGCCGACCTGCTGTGCAAGCTGCGTCTGTCGGACAAGTCCGGCTCGATGGCGAGCCAGCTGTCGGGCGGGATGAAGCGGAAGCTGTCGCTCGGAGTCGCACTGATCGGAGACAGCCGTGTGGTCGTGCTGGACGAGCCCACGTCAGGCATGGACCCGGAGGCCCGGCGCCAGATCTGGGACCTGCTCCTGGGCATGCGCGGGCGGCGCACCATCGTCGTGACGACCCACTTCATGGAGGAGGCCGACGTGCTGGGTGACAGGATAGCCATCATGGACCACGGGAAGGTGCAGTGCTACGGCACTTCGCACTACCTGAAGAAACAGTACGGTGAGACGGTGTTTTAGTGGCGTTAGCCATTAGAAATAGACAGTCAGGTCAAGTGATTACTTAAAGCAGTCACAGCATACAGGATTGAGGCCCTTACTATTATTTAATAGGAGTGTGGTCGTCTAATCTACTCGAATCAAATCCGAATCTAATTATTTTAGATTCATATGCGGTCTAAAACGAGAAATTTGAAATTTCGTACTTCAGTAAAACCTCAATTTACCGCTCCCGTATTCATCTTTTTTCCGCTTCTACCATTCTAACCTACTTTCGTAAGATAATCGATGTTGAATTTTCCTGCATGTATGGTTTTGTTTTTCCAAAAACTGAATTGCACAGTATTTTTAATTTACCGCCAATAATGTGGTGACTTGATGCTGTGGTGCAAGTTATGTTTGGGCTTGTACCGTTGAGTCTCATACTGAGGCTATTGGAAGCTGTCCAGTCTCTTCAGCTAGTCCCTCTACCTATCCCGTCTTGTGTTTGTGTGTCTGAATGTACTAGCACAGGTAGTGCAATACCAGCTGGTCTGCTTAATTCAGTGCAAGATAGCAGGCGCCAAAATCAAGTTGTAGGCGGACACTATGCAGGCTTACAAGTTGACAACATTTAAATTTGTGACAATGATAATTTAAAATATATAATTTAATAAGGGTTCTCATTATTTACACTTTACCAAAATAACTTTCGCATAAATGTCGGGCTTATCCAGGTCAAAGCCCTTGGTTAGGTAGACTCTATGTTATTTTCATAACTTGATCAATAGTGACCTAATTAATACTCAATTATCAGTTGGTAAAAATCAGCGTTTATTATTTGTTCAGGTGCCGGCTACGTCTTGAAACTGCTGCTCCGTGAGCCGCATGACGTACCGAGAATATCGGCCATCGTGGAGAATTCCGTTCCGGGCGGTAAACTGAAGAGCCACCTCGGCTCGGAACTGAGCTACACGCTCCCGTCGGAACAGAAGTCTCTCTTCCGACGCTCTTCGCCGCGATCGAGACGTACAAGGTCGAGCTGGGCTCCGGCATAACGTCCATGGGCGTCTCTCTGACGACGCTCGAAGACGTGTTTCTGAGTGTGGGACATCAGGCCGCGAATGGGGAGGCCGCGAAGCAGCACCGAGACTCGCATTCGTCTGGCGAGACTGCGTCGGCAACCGGCGCGAAAGAAGCTCCAACGGGACGCAGGTGAAGCAGGACACAATGCAATAACGGGGCCTTGCAAATCGGGGCCACTAACGGAGCCGCAAACACCAAACCGATCATTGTTTCAGCATTTTATAAGAGGTGGTCTCTAGAAACATTAGAAATAAACATGTTCAAAATTCTCATGATTATGCAGACCCAGTCGTAATTTCGTTATTTGTCGTAAAGTTCAATCCATCTTAAAACCTTATGCTTTTCCCTCTTGGCAGAGGTCGACTCTGGTCAGTTACTGAATACCAAGCAACACTTTGACAATCGTTTCTCATCAACATGCTTGCTTGGAAGTGTGTATGGGTGAAACTAGTCTATACTACTTCTCACACTAGAATGGGAAAACAAATAACTTGGAACTAGATTATAAATAAAACCCAGGTCTGTCCTTCGTTTTTCCTCGTACACGGTGCGGAAGTACAGTAGATGAGACCTCGCGTCTGTAGTGTGCTCTCGCCATGTCGTGGCAACATGACCGTCACACATCGAACTGTGAGGGGAAGGGGGAGACAGAGAAGTTTGCGAGTGAAAAAGAGAGCAGCGAGAAGGAGAGAACTGAGAAGGGAGAATAGAGAGCAGAAAGGTGAAGAGGTAGGGATCGTTACAGAGGCAGGAGAGGAGAGAGGACGTGTACGAAAGTCAGTGAGAGGGTATGTGGGGAGGGAGGTGCTAATAGGAGACAAGGTAGGCCCTTTTCCAACACCGGGTACAGCTTTACAATGGTTTTGAAGAGTGGTTGTATTTGCGATTTGGTAATAAGTAGGCATAGTGGCTTTTACAAACTATCGTTTGTCAATTTCCGCATTTTTTTGTACTATGCAAACTGTATATTACAGGATCGTTACCAATTTGATGAGATAGCAGATGATTTTCATAACAGATTTTTGGTAAAATGAACAGATTTTTCATAAAAAAGGGTTGTGTGCATGATGAAGTGTTCTTTGGGAATCTTATATAAATAAAAAAGAAAACAGTAGGCCTACACTCCTCTAGCAAGTAAATGTCAGTGATCACAATAATCTGATTCACAATATATTGAACTTCAACCACCACAGCCAACAATTAATTTATGTGTCAGCTCTGGAGAGAGTACATGAGAAATCAGTATGAGTTGCGTATCCATATAGCTATAATCCAAGATTAAACCAACAAATTATTTCCTTATAGTCCTACCAAAATGTAACACAATTTCATTTGTCTAGCTAAAAGGCTGTTCGTATTCGGAAGCTCGAGTGTCTGCTGCCGACCTGCTGTGCAAGCTGCGTCTGTCGGACAAGTCCGGCTCGATGGCGAGCCAGCTGTCGGGCGGGATGAAGCGGAAGCTGTCGCTCGGAGTCGCACTGATCGGAGACAGCCGTGTGGTCGTGCTGGACGAGCCCACGTCAGGCATGGACCCGGAGGCCCGGCGCCAGATCTGGGACCTGCTCCTGGGCATGCGCGGGCGGCGCACCATCGTCGTGACGACCCACTTCATGGAGGAGGCCGACGTGCTGGGTGACAGGATAGCCATCATGGACCACGGGAAGGTGCAGTGCTACGGCACTTCGCACTACCTGAAGAAACAGTACGGTGAGACGGTGTTTTAGTGGCGTTAGCCATTAGAAATAGACAGTCAGGTCAAGTGATTACTTAAAGCAGTCACAGCATACAGGATTGAGGCCCTTACTATTATTGAATAGGAGTGTGGTCGTCTAATCTACTCGAATCAAATCCGAATCTAATTATTTTAGATTCATATGCGGTCTAAAACGAGAAATTTGAAACTTCGTACTTCAGTAAAACCTCAATTTACCGCTCCCGTATTCATCTTTTTTCCGCTTCTACCATTCTAACCTACTTTCGTAAGATAATCGATGTTGAATTTTCCTGCATGTATGGTTTTGTTTTTCCAAAAACTGAATTGCACAGTATTTTTAATTTACCGCCAATAATGTGGTGACTTGATGCTGTGGTGCAAGTTATGTTTGGGCTCGTACCGTTGAGTCTCATACTGAGGCTATTGGAAGCTGTCCAGTCTCTTCAGCTAGTCCCTCTACCTATCCCGTCTTGTGTTTGTGTGTCTGAATGTACTAGCACAGGTAGTGCAATACCAGCTGGTCTGCTTAATTCAGTGCAAGATAGCAGGCGCCAAAATCAAGTTGTAGGCGGACACTATGCAGGCTTACAAGTTGACAACATTTAAATTCGTGACAATGATAATTTAAAATATATAATTTAATAAGGGTTCTCATTAATTACACTTTACCAAAATAACTTTCGCATAAATGTCGGGCTTATCCAGGTCAAAGCCCTTGGTTAGGTAGACTCTATGTTATTTTCATAACTTGATCAATAGTGACCTAATTAATACTCAATTATCAGTTGGTAAAAATCAGCGTTTATTATTTGTTCAGGTGCCGGCTACGTCTTGAAACTGCTGCTCCGTGAGCCGCATGACGTACCGAGAATATCGGCCATCGTGGAGAATTCCGTTCCGGGCGGTAAACTGAAGAGCCACCTCGGCTCGGAACTGAGCTACACGCTCCCGTCGGAACAGAAGTCTCTCTTCCCGACGCTCTTCGCTGCGATCGAGACGTACAAGGTCGAGCTGGGCTCCGGCATAACGTCCATGGGCGTCTCTCTGACGACGCTCGAAGACGTGTTTCTGAGTGTGGGACATCAGGCCGCGAATGGGGAGGCCGCGAAGCAGCACCGAGACTCGCATTCGTCTGGCGAGACTGCGTCGGCAACTGGCAGCGAAAGAACGCTCCAACGGGGACGGAGGCTGAAGTCAGAGGGACTGGCGTTGCGGTTACAGCAAATAGAAGCCCTGTTCCTGAAGAAGGTCATATTCACCCGGAGAAAGTGGTTCTTGTTTATTGTCTTGGTAATGTATGATTTAATATAAGATGGAACGTTTGAAATTATTTAGGATGACATTGGCTATGGGATTCTTGGCATCCCAAGAAGCCAATCTAAGCCACGACTATTGATTGAAACCGTTTTTTTTTTCGAAATTCACGAACGTACATTACTATTTATACTATTTATCAGTACTATTGATCAAATACACTGCTGTTAAGAATTTTGTAGTATGTGAGACTAGAAACTGTGTGTTGTTGCCTCGATGATCGTACTCGATGTTTTCTCGTGTTCTCGGCTCACTGTAGACGTGCTATCATAAGCACAGCCTGTATCGATAGATGCCCAGTGTAAGTCTCTATGCAGCTAGAGATTTCCTGGCAATATCCTAATTTTGATATAGGTAATTTGTACATTTTTCGATAATTAAACTGGTTTAGGCAATTAGGTGCCCGCTTGATATTTTTACTACCCGAAGTCATCCCTAAAACTTTCTACATTTTCTAAATTTATATACTCACCTTGACTTGGACTAATCCTATAGCCTCCGTTATTCAATGCAACCTGTTGATTATATCCAAATCCTAACAAACTTTGAACTCCATAGGCCCCTATATTTAAATATTTTCCAATATGTATACAGTAAAATGGAATATATTTAAAAAAATGATCCAACGCAATTCTTTGGATTCGACAGAAACATGTAGGGCCCTAGGCACATTAGTACAATGTTAACATTCTGTGAAAATTTCAATCAATAAAACTGAAATTTTTTAATGACATCGATATCCAGGAAAAGTTCCAAGTCGATTGGTCACTTTGTGTGACATGCTAAGTACAAAATACAAAAAATTACCAACATGAAACAAAGCTCAATTTTTTCGGTATGGAAATAAAAGTCATTGCTGCGCTCATTAAAAATTTACGATTAATTTTCTGGAAATAACCATTTCAAATTTCCAATACTACAACTCCTTTTTTTTCTCAGGCATTGGTTCCGCTCCTGCTCAGCGCAGCAACCTTCAAGCTGAGCATGCTGACGATGGAAAGCCACGAGCTGGTGGAACCTGCCCGATCGTTGACCTTGGACGCGTACGACCCATCGCACGTCTTGTTGACGGCAGCGGACAGCTCGTCCGTATCCTGGTACGAGAGGCTGGTGGTCGCTGCCGGTTCGACCCCTCAACCCGTGCCAGCGGAGGTACGAGATGAGGTTGATTTTAATCAGGGATCCGCATTTCTTCATTTTCCCGGTTCTTGAAGGTTCTAAGCGGTTCTAGTTCTATGTAGGCCTACAAGCGATTTTTTTTATAGTATGATTTTTCATTAAAATAAGGTTTACAGTAATATGTTTAATGTTGAAAAGAATCGAAGGTTATGGAAGGAACTTCTTGCCCCATGGAGATTGGGGATGACTTAATAACCAGAAGATTTTTTTTTTTTGAATTAGTTACTCACCATTCTTACTTTCTGTACAGAAAACCTGTTTAACATTTAATTAAAAAATTAGAAGTGTGCTACAGTAATTTCAAGAACCTTTCGTAATGGCAGGTTCCTTTCTAATTGTTCCGTTATAGCAGGCCTGCTACCAACTTTTTTTTTAAATCCTGTTCATGTTACCCAAAAATCCTGTAAAATCCTGTAAAAATCTCATCAAAATATCATGTAAAATCCTGTAAATTATGCGTTACTAGTTCAAAAAATGCGGAAATTTACCAAAATATATTGTACAATTCTGTCAAATAAAAGTTGAGAGTTTGAAAAATGAGGAAATTTATAAATGATTTTCAATAAGATTTAATGGCAAGCGGTTTTTACACACCCCTAACACACTGTCTTCTTCAAGCTCTCCTTTTCCATGTAAATCATCACTCTTCTTAGTAAGAATTTAGTCAATTTCCTATTGCGTGCTATCTTCCAAGTTAAGATTAATTTTTATCCATCTTATAGTGTTGAAAGAGCAGCCCCCTATAGACTCAGTTATCACCCATAGCACACTTCCAGGCAAGCAATGTTGATTGATCATAAACAGATGTGTCAAAGTGTTTGTCTTGGTATTCAGTGTAACATGATCCAGAGTCTGACCTCCTGACCTCTAATGGAGGAAAAAGGCATAAGGATATTTTATGAGTATGTTTGTTGTCATTTGTTGACACATTTACGACAATATTACATCCCGACAATTGACCATTGGGGGTCTGCCGTATGCTTTAATATGGACGACCATCGTGCATACAATCTGAAGACGATTGTGGGTTCGCCCTATGCTTTAACACTGGACGACCGGCAGTGTTTCACGGGAACTGTTTTTGCGATGTTTTTACATCAGAAAAAAAAACAGATTTCAGGGAGCGTGCATAAATATATCGCAGAATGTGACAGTTTTCTGGTCACTTACCTTTATAGACACATGTGACTTTTTGATGACTTGAAAATAGAAAAAAAGTGCCTCTTATATGCGTGTAAATACAGTAACTCTACCGATTTACCGCCGTTTATGTTCAAATTTTCGTGAAGTCACAGATATCCGTGAAAATAAGCAAATTTGCTCAAAAATCCTGTACACTTTTTAAACCCAAAAAATCCGTGAAAACGGAAAAAATCCGTGAAAACGGCAGGCCTGCGTTATAGAATCTAAGAAAGGTTCTGGTCCTTATGGAATATTAATGAAAGTACAATAACAGTTATTACGGTTTGAGTACCCGGTATAACGGTTCTATTGGGTTCTAGTTCAGCCCCTGATTTTAATAATCCTGAAATTATGTGCATGCTTGAAACGGGCCCTACCTTCCACTGCATAATGCTGTTTTCACGGTTATAACTATTTCGAATTATCCAATCTACAAACAGTGTTAAAGCAATTGAAGGGTCGAAATATTAGTTCGAATCACAGCTTAGGTCGAATTTGAATTAACCACATTACTCAACATTGCAATGCCTATACCTTCAGCTGGGGATTGACTCCAAGCTTGAAATGTCAAATTTTGGATAGCCAAACGTTTGGACCGAAGAGGGTTTACTGTAAATTTTACTTGGACATTTCAGCTGTCCATCTTGACCGCTCTTGTCCGCGAGGGGGTGACGGACATGGCCAAGTACCGCAGTCTTGTTGCCGCGGCTGACTTCAACCTGACCGGAGGCAAGCTGACCGCCAATGCCCTGTACTCGGGCTTCGGTTACCACAGCGCGCCAATATCGCTCAACCTCGTCAACAACGCCCTGCTGAAGACCTTCATGGGCTCGGACGAGTACTCCATCACCGTCGTCAACCATCCGCTGGAGAGCAAGGATGTAAGATCATTGTTTCAAGTCCCTGTATATATGCTAGGCCTATTATTGCAATGTGCAGGTACGCTATTCATCGGACCATCGGTCTATGTCACCACGTGCGGGCGTTGCTCAACTAATCGAAGTAACCAAATCTAACTAATTAAATGCACTTAACATATCCAAACTAAAACTAAACTATATACCCTAACTAAACAAATATCCTGAACTAATTTAATCTGAACTAAAATGAATCTAAAACCTATCCCGACAAATAGCCACTTGGATCCCAATGTATTTTATATATATCAAGCTGCTCCATGAACCTTTCTTCAGGTATGAGTGAAAGTATCCACAAAGGAAAAGATCATCCGCCAACCATATAATTGTAAGAACTTGACTAATTAGTAATTACATAGTCTTGCTCTGACTTTCAAGAATTTTAACTTTTTTGAAAGATGCGGCTGCATTTATTATTTGAGGAAGTTTAACATTGGTTGTATAGGAGTGGGAGGGAAGATTATAAATGATGGACGCAGGAAAATGGTACATCAACGATATCTTACTTGTACCGCGCTATTCCTCTTCTCCAGGCCGACCAGAGCGTGGTCCAGCGCACCGCCGTGGCATTAATCTGGCAGCAGCTGATCCCGCTCGGCCTTCTGTTCCTGATTGGCAACTTCCTGGTGTTCCCGATCGTGGAGCGCTCCTCCGGCTGCAAGCAGCTGCAGCTGATGACCGGCGTCGGTCCGCTAGCGTACTGGGCGACCTGCTTCCTGTGGGATCTGCTGGTCTACTGCGTGGCGGCGGTCTGCGTGGTGGCGCTGCTGCCCCTGTGTGACGTGCACGGCTACTTCGGCGGAGCCAAGGAAGCCGGTGAGACCAGTTGTTGGCAAGCTGTTCTGAGTGTAGCCTATTGAAAACATTGTTTGGTGAATGTGCCCTGTGTGTAACTGAGTAATTTTGAGGTTATGTAAGATGGTGGTGGGTGATGATTATGGTTAGGTAGGCTAAGGTTTCAACCATAAAATTACTGTATTGTTGTGTATTTGACATGAATCATACCCTACCTAACACTTACCATCACTAAAACATACTAAAACTTAGAACAATAAAGAAGTGAGTTGCATACATACGCCATATTTTCCCATTATTTCCGGTAGCCGAATAAACCATTTTGATTTGTTTTTTGTTCAATTATCAAGTAGCCTACAAAGCAGTCTGAAGTCTGCAAACTTTTGAGCCTTACATTTGAGTTTGACTTCAAAAATCAAAGTTTGCATAAGTCTATTGATAGCTTAAGATATAATTGCACTTCAATTTTGAATCTGCTCGAGTAGCTTGCTTTGAACACAATGTTATTTCTGTTCTTTCAGGTGTTTTCTTCTTGATACTGTTCTTGTATGGTGTGAGTGGAATTCCATATGCCTATTGGTTCGGTTACTTCAGCAAGTCCCCGTCGTCCGGTTTCAATATCTTCGTCAACGTCAATGAGTTGATTGGTGAGTTGATTATTTATTCATATGGGTAATTGAAACAGTTGAGAATCCATCCTTTAATAAATTATGAAGAAGTAGGGGTGTGCAAGACCGTATTTTTAGTTTTAAGTCCGAGTCAAGTCTGAATAATGATCACAAGTCTCGAGTTGAGTCCGAGCCCTTACGAAAGTGATAAATGTAATGGACTCGAAAATCTGTCTAAAATTACTTTAACGAGTCCGAATTGATTCTGTCGGAGACTCTGACTCGAAATTAGGTAAACTCGCACACAATGAGAAATGAGAACTCGCAATGAGAAATTGAATTGGCCAGTTAGGCCAAGAAGGCCAGTCACAACATGCAGGAATGAGGCCCCTGCTCATAAGCTGATGAAATTCTACCGTGTCGACGTCCGGAGACTTGTCAACAGGCAACTTTGTTCCAGGCGCCGTGCTGCCCAGCGTGATATTCTTCACCGAGGGTCTCCTCCAAGACGGCTCCTGGTGGTCTCACGTCGTCAGCTTCGTCAAGACGGTGCTCTACCTCTGCCCCAATTTCAGCCTGTCGTACGGCCTGATGCACTTCTCCCAGCAAGCTCTCGCCAACAACGACTGCGCAGCGATGTCCGAGGCCAAGCTGAAACACCTGTGCCTGATATCGCCCATGGCTGCGTGCTGCAGTAAGTCCTTGATATGTGAATGATTTTTATGAAGAATTACTCAGCTTTGAGAGGGAACAAAAGGTTGACACGCGGGAAGGTGCAGAACAGTGGGGCTGGGCTCCGGGGCTCAGTCAGCTAAGGCACTAGCAACTTAAGTCACCTTTGGCCGTGGGTTCGAGTCCCGCATGAGGCATGGGATTTTGTAAACGTCCTTTCCTTTCACTTATCATCACTTCGTAGGTTCATTATCACCTGTTCATTCGTACCCCCCGTATAACCTAGCTTGTTTGGTGGGGTCGTTGAGTTGACAATAATCAGAACAATAAACTTTTGACTGCCGTGTTCCACTCGTTTGCACGGTAGTCCCTACCGTGCAAACGAGTGTACAGCTAAGTCTCGTGACTCGGGTCTGCTAGCCTGACAGCATCCCGTAACACGTTTTTCTTACAGCACCGTTCTGAATCCTACCAAATAGGGCCACAGTAGAACATCTTTAGTACGTTTTTCAAGGAACAGGGTGTTGATAGCTTGAAAAGCATGTAGGTCTAGCCTAATTGACATAAAAAAATGTTTAACTATGTCTTCAAAGCGGCCGAACCGTTTATGTAAAACTGCACATTCTTGTGCTTAAATTTGGTAGAAATTTAAATACATTTGAAGAAAATATTTTTCCTCTGGTCTAGTCCTGGGGAATTTTTCAAAATTTCGAAATTCTGTTTCTCAATAGGGTTTCAGCCGATTGCTCCTTATATGATGACTTGTGTAAGCCAAGTTCCATCATTATTTTGTTTGGCCTGTGGAGTTGGATTCCTCTACAAAATAAAATCAGTCTTAACCTGAACCTATGCTAAAAGTTTTCTCTTTATCAACATCGAGAACTACACATGGCGCCATTGTTTCCCAATAAAGGCGAAAGATGAAAGTTGTAAAGGCTAGAGGTGTTGATACTGAAAAACCGGAAGAAACCCACAAAAACCGAATTGTGTCATACAGGGATGTTCCTCGTGAAACACGAACGAACAACAAAAAAGAAACAAACGTTAGCACGCTAAAACTGAGTCTCGACTTACGCTCGTCCAAAAATGTAAAAGATTGCATCTTTTTCAGAAGGTCCGATAGAACAGCAAGCGTACACCGGCTTTGACAGCCGTAACAATCCGAGCGGCATCGGCTGGCCGCTGTTTTTCTTTTTCTTTGACTCGTTGCTGTACTTTGCGCTCGTGCTGCTAATCGACTACGGCATGATGTCCCTCGCCTACGAGCGGCTGAAGAGGCTGCGCTGGGCCAGGCAGACCGACGAGGACCACGTCGATGGAGATGTACTCACTGAGATGAATCGCGTCAAACGCTGTAAGTACCAGCAGACGATTTTTTTTTTATCAACATCAAAACTTGATACAAAATCATTGTTCCCCAATTGATACTATGGACGAAAGATGGGATCGTTTGGACAGATCACTGCAAGAACGATCTTATTAGCTAAAAGAATGATTAATAATGAGTTAACTAATTTAACAAACAAATCTTAAGGGTGCATGGGAGTTGATTTAGCGAAATATCAGTTATTTGGTGATAACTTCTCAACGGTATGAATCGATTATAAAAATATAAAAATCGATTATAACCATCAAATATAGATAAAGTTAGTTTTTCGTATTTCTGTAGTTTGCCGCTTATTTTACGATTTTAAATTTGAATTCTTTCTTCTCATTGGTTGTTGAACGTTCTCGTTATTAATGCTAGTAAGTTCCCTGTGAGAAGGCTGTGGCCAAATCTGTTGATTTGACAAAGTTGTTAATGGATGATTGCACTGGATTGTTGTTCTTACATCCAGACGTGATGGAAGCATTGCATCGCGTAGTATGATGTTTGAGGTTAGATGTATTATAACAGTATGTTATCTCTCGTTCAGTGGCGGCAGTACACAAAATCTTTATTTATGATTTGAGGTGAAGTTGAATCTTGATTCTCAGCTAAAAACCCAAAATTCAACCACACATCACTTCTTAAATTCGGAGGCGTGAACAGCGTTTTCTTCCCACTCCCAGATGTAGACGCCATCTTTAGCAACTAATTGGATCGCTTTGTTGATGGCCTCAAACTTTCGTTTTTCAGGCCAGTTTCAATACCTCGTTATCCAGCAGGCCTACTAACCTGCGCGCGCGCGTGAGGCAATTTGAAAAGCGGCATTTTCAAAATATGGTACAGATCGAAGATATTGATATTTTAATAGCAGTATCGATTAATTGAATATTTTGCTTAATCGATTAATCGAACCCTAATATATACTAGTACATATATACCGGTATATACTGCGGTATATACATACTAAATATATATACTATATAGGCCTACTGTATATCCCAACATGTTATGTTTGCTTGAAAAACGAAAGCAATTTAATGATCATTTTTGTGAGGTTTTTGCCCTTGAGCTCACAATATCTCGATCTCTTGTGAATTGTGCTGATGTTGACAGGTGACACGAACGTGCTAACCGTCAACGACATGATGAAAGTGTACGGCTACAACACGTTGGCAGTGCAGGGCGTTAGCTTTGGTGTGATGCCGGGCGAGTGCTTCGGCCTGCTGGGCGTCAACGGAGCCGGCAAGTCGACGACCTTCAAGATGTTGACGGGCGACGAGGTGCCAACTCGAGGCGATGCTCAGATCATGAATTACATCCTCAGCAAAAACAAAACTGAGGTGAGAATTCTATTACCTTTTTCAATTGTTTTACAATATTGGCAACTTTAGAAGTTCGCGAGCTTTCTACTTTCTAGTCTTGAGTTCGAGTTTGACTTCAGAAACCCAGTTTGCACAAGCCTAGTATTTTTAGCAGTTCCTCATGAATAACTACATTTTGAGAATTGAATAAACATTGACAGGATAAGAAAAAGGACTGTAGATAGCATTGAGTGATAAATAACTTTTGTTGAACGTTTGTTTTCAGTATTTGTCGCAGATCGGTTATTGTCCTCAGTTTGATGCGTTCAACGAGGTGCTGACGGGACGCGAGATGCTCCACCTGTTTGCTAACCTGCGCGGGATCAACATACTTGACGTGCAGATTGACGTCAACAAGTGGCTCAAGCAGATGGGTACAGTCCAAGTCAAAGAAACAAATAACTTTGATCCTACCGTAAATCCACTTCCTCAATTTCTTCTCCAAATTCCATCTGCATGTAGGCTACTTCTTTCTCCTCATATAGGCTAGGTTATCTGAAACAAACCTACAGTAACTTAGGTTGAAAAAATCTGATTGAAGGTCAATTAAATGAATTAATCGTAGTTAATTGACCCAACCAGCCTAACCTTAATTTCTCCAGAAAATTACGGTGTATACCGGTACTTTTTGTACCTAGGGTCCACGAAATTTGAGGTATTCGTGGCGATAGCCAGTTCGTAAAGTAGGGTTTCCGTTTGGTTTCTATATTTTTTATCGATTCGAAATCAAATTGGGATACTTGAAAATAATTTGTGTAGGGCCTGTTACTAGCCCCGTGTTGGTCGGCTTCAGTCCATAGAGAGGATCTCGATCTGCTCCCAGCATGTAGTTATGGCCTGTTCACACAGGGCATTGCAATGCCAATCATACAGAGTTACATTCTCCATGACCAATGTTGGGTAGTTCAGACACTGATGACATCGCTGCAGTGCAGTGTTGGATACAGTGTTTCATTGCTCAAGAACGTTGGATTGGCGCTACGGCCCACACTAGCAATCACACATGGTCGCCCATATGTATCCATGGCGGTAAAGTGGTTAAAAATAATGTGTGATATAATTTCAATAACTTGTTGCAGGTTTGCTCGAGTACCAGGACTGTTTGTGTGGCACGTACAGTGGTGGCAACAAACGCAAGCTGAGCACAGCGATGGCGCTGATTGGCGATCCGCCGCTGATATTCCTTGACGAGCCCACGAGTGGCGTCGATCCAGTGGCGAGGAGAAACCTGTGGAGTGTCCTGGCCAAGATTCAGAAGACTAACCACTCAATAGTGCTCACTTCTCACAGGTGCTCACTTTTAAAGTTGTTTCTTATTCTCTTCTGCCGTGTCGCTTCCTCTCACTAGCTGCACTAGGGGACGACTGCCCAAGTCACCCACTAACGTGGCCGCCTGAAATCTGTACCGAAGTTGTTGGTTGTTGCTACTGATTGTGGGACTGGTGGAACTCGAGGGCACTGATTGTGCACTAAATATCTGAACCTTTCAGAATTAGTGCTCTTGTGGGGGGTGCTAACAAACCTCAATATTTCCATTCCTTTCAATGTAGGCCCTCTAACCCATAAGGTCAATTTTAGTTATTGATAATGATTATAGAATTTCTCATTATTCAAAATAGGCATTTTTTAGATTTGTCTGAACTTTGACTCTAAGAGTATGTAATTCACTGTATGTAATTTGTCTTGTTTATACAGCATGGAGAAGTGTTGGACTCGAATGTCAACAATGATGTGTCAATAATTGATGATCTCCCTCCATCACCCAATTTGGTCGCCATACGCTCGAGAGTAGATGGTTTTCGATAGTTAACATAAAAAACAAAAAACTATTATCAATCGATTATACCACTCGATCAATCAATCTTAATTTTTCGGTTTCGTTGTTAACCCTACTTTCTAGACCCTCTAATAATTTGAGTTGTTTGTGCAGCATGGAGGAGTGCGAAGCGTTGTCCAACCGCCTGGCCATCATGGTGCGCGGTCAGTTTGTGTGCATCGGCGAGATCCAGCACCTGAAGCAGAAGTTCGGCCAAGGCTTCACCGTCATGGTCAAGCTGAGCAACGCGGGCGCGCACGCGGACCGAGCGGCCGACGTCAAGCGTGCATTCGAGGATACGTTCAACGACGCAATTCTCAAGGATCAGCATCAGGTATTTACTATTTAGTGCTGGTCATACCAACTTTGTAATGTAAAGAATATTGCTGAACCCAGGATTAATGTACTGGTAGTGAAAAGAATAACATTGGTATCAAAGCTGACCAACAATTTCAAACTAAGGTTTGAGATGAACCTAGGAATAAAAGTTTGATACAATCGGGCTCTTTTCATCATTGTATGCTTGCTGTCACATATAAGTATCGTAACAGTATCTATGACCTAACCTTCGACCGAGAGTGAAACCACGAGAAACCCTCGCAGGAATTGGTGACTGGACTGATCTCTCTTCATCTTGTCTTGAAAAAAGTTTTTTAATATTTTCTTTTTCAAATAACCCATACTATAACATGACAGAATTTTACTGTACTATATATTCATGAATAGGAAATTAATGATACGACAGTGGGTCAAGAGATCACTGACAACATTCACAATTTAAAGGATGTATGTAGAGTATCAACTCCCACGCTCCACGTTCAAGTGTTTGATCCGTGTCCTTGTCTCTCCAGGGTTTATTACATTACCATCTGACCAATCATTGTCGTACGTGGAGCGCTCTGTTTGCAAGCATGGAGGCACTGAAGGCTCAGAACGACGCCGTAGAAGACTACACCATCAGTGAGACTACGCTCGAACAGGTGTTTCTGTCGTTTGCCCAGACACCTTCTCAATAAACTGTTTCGGACTGTGATATGTTGATGTACTCGTATCCACGAGAGAAGGTCTCCGTCTACCATCTAAATTATTGTAGAAACATAACGATAATATTCGTGTTTATGTTTGTAGACGACCTTCTTCTTCGTGGATACGAGTATATTATAAATATGAAAGTTTACTATAGGGATACTTTTTTCTATAAAGTACTGGTATATGTATTAAATTATTGTATATTTATTGCATGTCTTGAAATTTAAAAATATATTTTCAGGCAAAATGCTGTGCATGTCAACACAATTACATTTCATTCATTCGAATGAAAAACAAAATATCTAATTTGATTATTTGAGAGTATTTTTAATGAGCAGGCCTCAGTCGTTCAGAGTAATGCATTGCACATTTTATAACGAGCCTTTTCTATAAGTCTGGATCGTGTTTTATACAGCTAATAATACAATGAATATACATGTAAATATTTTTCATGATAATGGGAATCTATTGGATCTAGTGGATTCATGTAGATTATGCAGTAAACTCTCATCTAATAATTCTTAACTCAGTTGACCCAAAAATACACATTTTGAATTACAGTTCATCATCTTGAATTCATCATCAATTTTGAAATCTATTCAACGTTGAGCTTATGGCTGGGTCAAACACAAAACGATTGTTCGAATAACAAGTGTTTGCATCAACGAAAGTTAACTGTATTGTACATTATTAAAATTAGGTCACCACCTTTTATATACGAGGCGCGTCCACTCATCCCACAGCTAGCAAAAGAAGCGCGCGAAGCGACTGCGCATACGATATAAGAGCAATGATGTAGCTTGTAGCATGGTGCATACACCAACGAACTTCTAGCGTTCTCACAGTAGCATCATTACAGTTCTTGAAAAGCTGTCAACAGCTGCAACTACGGTATAAGGTCTTCTAGCTGTGGGACAAGAGGGAAACTTTGTGGACGCGCCTCGTAATTCAGCAATATAGGCAAACTATTATGAATGTCTAATACTTAATAGCACTTGTACCTGCGTGGGTTTGACTGCCTGCAGAATAGAAGAATAAGATATTTTAATCAATTCAGTCATATTGTGCACTGCCTTTGCAGTTTCAGTATACATAACATAAACTAGGCATATGAGAGCTATGAAATAGCAAAGTATTGTACATTTATATTGTCACGTCCTCACCTGTATTTCCGATATGAATCATGTTATTATTATATTCATGTTACCAAGTACGGTAATATATTGATTACATTTTAAATTGAATCGTAATTATTTAATTTATTTTTATTAATCAGCCTGGTATCAACTTATCAACTTACCTGGACAATAAGTTGATTGTTAACATCAATTTATTCAAGAATAGCATCAAGAACTTTTTAGTTCTACATGCTTATTATTCTATTAATGATTATTTGAGCTCTTTGTTAATTTGTTACGTTCTATGTTCAGGCAAAAAATGTTTGGTAATTGTCTGACTTGTATCATACTGTCCTATACTATACACAGTCGCTAATAATAATTACAATTTATTATTATTATTATTATTATTATGTTCCAATTAACTATATTTCAGGCCTATCATTTGTATTTGTATTTTGTATTTGTATTTATTAGCTGTTGTTTACAAAGTACATTGTGTTAACATTGTCAATAAAAATTAGGTATAAGACCAGAAGGTACTGGAATAATGTGAATAATTGATAATATATTTAAATAAAATAAAAGTAATCTTAATAAATCTTGGAAGTTAAAGATCAATGATAATTCAGAAAGTCTTCTATACTGTAGAATGAATGGCTTAACAATAGTTTCTTGAGGGCAGACTTGAATATGTTTCGCTCTGTGATTGTCTTGATCTCTGGAGGGAGGTTGTTATAGAGTCTACGACCCGAATGGTGAACTCCTTGTAGCGTACATTTCAGTCGTCCGTACTCACGACTCAGGTTGGACGCTCCCCTCGTACCATGATCATGATGGGAGGTTCCGTCTTTGAAGCGCTTCAGGTTGTCCCTCGTGAATAGGCATACGTTGAATATGTAAAGACTGGGTAGGGGAAGAATGCCGAGCTGTTTGAAACCGTCTTTACACGATGCATTGAAGCTTAAAGACAGCATTGTGCGTATAATTCGTTTCTGGGCACGAAAGGCTCTAATGCTGTCTGTCGTGACACCCCAGAATATGACACCGTATTGCAATATTGATTGCACATTTGCAAAGTACACGGTACGTAAGGTTGAGAAATTGCATTGCTTCACAAGCATCCTCATTATGTGTCGAGCTTTTGACAAGTTTGTGACAACGTTGTCAACATGCGGCCGCCAGGTCAACCCGTGATCGAGCACAATTCCAAGGAATTTCACACTTGTGGCTGTCTTGAGGTCCTTTGGGAGTGGAAGTGACTTCCCTTGGGGGGCAAATGTAATAACCAGTGATTTGTCTTGGTTTAATCGCAGTTTGTTAAGCCCAAACCAGACTCCAAAATCATCAAGGGTTGCAGTTAGATCCACTTGTAGATCTGCGGAGTTACTTGCTTCAACTGTAGCGCTGGAGTCGTCCGCGTATTGGATGACAAATCTAGCATCCGTGTCTACAGAGATGTTTGAAGCCAAGTCGTTGACTAGGATCGAAAAAAGGAGGGGCCCAAGAATCGAGCCTTGCGGCACTCCACAGTTGACTATCTGCCATGAAGATTTCTCTTGATGATTCATTTGCACACATTGCAATCTATCGGTGAGGTACGATTTTAACCAGGCGCCAGTGACGCCAGTCACTCCGTACCAGGCAAGCTTGTTCAATAGCAGGCCATGATCCATAGTGTCGAATGCCTTCGACAAATCGCATAGGACGGCTCCAACTTTCTTCTTGCTTTCAAGGGCGCTAATAATCTTGGTGACCATGTTATATGCCGCAGTAGTTGTTGATCGACCCTCCCAGAACCCATGCTGGTTTTCGGTGAGCAGATTATGGTCCTTGAGATGAAGTACTAGTTTTCTATGCATTATTTTTTCAATCAACTTGGAAAATGAAGACAGTATCGAAATAGGTCTGTAATTTGAGCATTCAGTTTTGACTCCTTTTTTATAAATTGGCTTTACAATAGCTCGCTTCATTCCCTCTGGAAAAACTCCCGTGTAGAACGAGTGATTAAAAATGTGTGCAAGTGGAGTGGCAATCCAGGGACCACACTGTTTCAGAAGACTCATTGGTACATCATCCCAACTTGCTGATGGTTTGGAAGGCATTTTCTTGAGCAACTGTACGATGTCCATTGCTGATGTTACAGGGTGGTCAATAGAAGTAGCACTGGTGGGAAAAGCTAATTTTAGCTTCGACATGCACTCTCCAGTAGTGTCTTGATAGCGGTCAATGGAACTGGTACCAACTGATATAAAATATTCATTCAAAAGTGAAGCTACAGCATTCTGATTAGAGACCAAGACGCCATTTTCAGTGAGGCAGATAGGCGAGTCGTCTTTTCTGTCTTGGCCCGTTAGTGACTTGACTACTTTCCACGTTCCTGCTATCTTGTTTCCTGATTCCATAATGATTTTTTCATGATAGTTTTTTTTGGCTTGATTGGAAAATATTCATTCTTGAATATTCATATTCATTCAACTTGGAAAATGAAGACAGTATCGAAATAGGTCTGTAATTTGAGCATTCAGTTTTGACTCCTTTTTTATAAATTGGCTTTACAATAGCTCGCTTCATTCCCTCTGGAAAAACTCCCGTGTAGAACGAGTGATTAAAAATGTGTGCAAGTGGAGTGGCAATCCAGGGACCACACTGTTTCAGAAGACTCATTGGTACATCATCCCAACTTGCTGATGGTTTGGAAGGCATTTTCTTGAGCAACTGTACGATGTCCATTGCTGATGTTACAGGGTGGTCAATAGAAGTAGCACTGGTGGGAAAAGCTAATTTTAGCTTCGACATGCACTCTCCAGTAGTGTCTTGATAGCGGTCAATGGAACTGGTACCAACTGATATAAAATATTCATTCAAAAGTGAAGCTACAGCATTCTGATTAGAGACCAAGACGCCATTTTCAGTGAGGCAGATAGGCGAGTCGTCTTTTCTGTCTTGGCCCGTTAGTGACTTGACTACTTTCCACGTTCCTGCTATCTTGTTTCCTGATTCCATAATGATTTTTTCATGATAATTTTTTTTGGCTTGATTGATATCAGTTCGTAGTTTTTTTTTCACTTGCTTGAGAAGTGCACAGGTGGCAGGGGTTGCTGCTGTTTTAAGCAGATGAGTAAGTTCTCTTTTCCTTGAACAGGCATTTCTTATTTCAGGGGTAATCCAGCCTTTTGATGTCACATTTTTCTTCGAAAGTTGGATTTTTTTGGGAAAATTGTGCTCAAATAAAAGTAAAAATATTTTTAAAAACGCGTTGTACTTACTGTCAGTCAAGGTTTCCAAGTATACTGGTGTCCAATTCACTAGTCCAAGGTCAATGATGAAAGCATTAATTGCATCAACGTGAAAATGTCTTTTGAAAACGGCATTGTTTGTTAATTTTTTTCCAGGGTGTGTTGAATGTGCTTGATTAGATGAGGTGGAAATTTTCAGCAGCTGGCCACTGTGGTCTGAAAGTCCTGGGTCAATGTTCTTCAGATTTCTAGATATTCTATAGATGTGAACTGAAATCCCACCGACAATGTGAATATAGACGAAAGATGTACTAATAATAATTTCTTTATTCAATGAAACAATTACATTGTTATAAAATGGGTGAAACAAAAACTAGATCTGACCAGATCTACTACTAAAACACTTCACTCTCGAGTCGAAACAAGAATACATTCCAGTGCACACCTCCATTCCCCTTGCCTACGTCCTATGCTCGCCACCAAAGTAGCGAACCTGCTGACTGCTCGGTAGCAACACGATCAGGCATGCTTGTAGCAGTTTCTGGCGGACTGCATAGGTACTACATGATGACAGGTTAGAAGTGAGTGGTGATAAGTAGGTCTAGAGAGGGTAAGAGTGGGTGCATGGTTAGTTTCATTTCAAGATTGCATGACATGTCTTGAAGTTTCTATCCTCTTTGATATAACTAATTAACCTTCCTTATTTTCAACTTTGATAATTCGGAATGTGTGCATATTCTGAAGCCCAGGTAACTTTTAGGGAATACAAGAATACAATGTTGAATATTTTGCATAGCATTGTTGAACTTTTACTATTTGATTAACGCCCAAGCTAGAGGCCTAAAGGTTACAACAAGGCCTCTCCTAAGAATGTTTTCGGTGTTAATTTGTACATAGATTGAATATAAAATTGCTAGGTATTTTGTATAGTTGATAAGAAAAAGACGGTCAACTACCTTATGCCACCAAATATTGAGCTTTAAAGATAGTCTATTTAGTTCATGGTCATACATTGTATAGACATTCATTATTCTCTTCACCTTTGATGCGCTGGAGTCAATGAAGACAACTGCTCGCTTGACGCATCAAACACGACCAATGTGTCGCACACGCCGTTAGTCAGTAAAATCACCTTAACAGATTTCTAGTTCTAGTCAAAATTCATGTTATTTCTTCTTCCCATATCACGTATTTCAATAATGTCCATTTTTAATCGCAGTTTGATTATCTCTCGCCAGATTTCATGCCTGTGCTCAACGTTCTGTATACCAAGCTTAAGAAGTGTGCTCTCGTTGATCCGTATTAGCGATCTGCCTGTGATGTCGTGCTGGAAAACCAGTATAGACATTCATATCATCGAATAGGTTAGATATTTCCAATTATTCACAAATTATTTAAATTCATTATTTTCCGAATCAACAATTTTGGATCATTATCTGGAGCCTGGTAAACTTAAAATAATAATGATTAATACTAATATGTAGGCCTACACTTGAGGTCAAATAAAATGGTTTATTTCGAAATTTATGTTTGAAGGTTTAAAAACATTTATTGCTAATTTGTTCATATACTATGCGGGGAGTGCACTTGAGTGTACATTGACGCTAGTATTTTTAACAGTAATTACATATTAAAAAACTTTCAATAAATAATTCTAGGAGAGATAACACGACATCTTCACGTTCTAGAGTAGGCACTGTTTTTTTTATGGTATTTTCAGATGGGCCCACTTCTCTTAAAATTGTTATTTTCTTATATGGTATTTTTAGATAGGCCCACTTCTCTTTGTTAATTCTTTTAAATATTTGCTAATAAATTTACGATGTAGACCCTCTTTATTGCAAAATTTGGAAATATTTCCAGAGTAACTTTTCGGACACATTTCATCCCGACAACTGTTCATTAGTTTCACCTGACGATTAGCAATTGGCCCGCCGACAAACGTCACAAAACATAGTAACCATTCAAAGCGGATGTTTATTGTGTGGGATATAGACAATACCAATTGATCAGGGTATCTCTGAAAACCCACTTGAAGTACCCAGGTGGCCTACTGCTAAACCACGTCCATCACTAGAGGTCGATTCTAAATGAGTAAAGGTTGTTACCTGCTGAAACTTCTCCCAATATAAAGGGTAGTAATCACTACAGTGTCTCCTGAGCCATTTCTGTACGTCGACAACTGTCCACAAGTAGACCGATCTCGGGCGAGCTGTTTTAATCTATAAATAAATATACAAATATGATGTTAAAATCTCATTACAATACTTGCAAGTGTTATATTATTGTTCCACACTACCAGTGCAAGTACTACGGTACTTTGTAGTACCAGTATGACAGAATGAATACAAGTGCAAATGTAGTAGGCCTATTGTAAGTAAGTTTGTTACACATATGGGAAACGGTTTAGCCAAATCGATTCAGCCTGAAACCGTTCAAACGTGCTGATAAACACGTTAATTTTATGTAAGAACTATTCAGTTCCAACATGCTTCAAGACGCGATTTGGAACTGTCAAATGGCGTCTGAAATGTGTGACAAATAGGCCAAAACGGTTTGGAGGGGCGTGCCAACAATCTAGGCCAATAATAAGGCAATGTGAATGAACATTTATGTGCAGCGTTTTATGATTCCTAGACTGTTTCGATCAGAACAATCCAGGGTACCGGTATCGTATAATGAACATCAAATATGCAAACCATTTCAGGCTAATTCGCTTTGGCTATACCATTAAAAACCTGCAAATTCAATGGCTTTACCGTTTTCCAGCTGTGATGAAAGTAGTCTATCAGAATAAGTACCCTTCACTAGCACCTTCTAGACAGGATACAACCGTTATTTTCTGCGCTTTGAAATTTTCTATCGTCAGCTGGCATCTACTGCTAGGCCTACCTATGACAGCTGCACGTGTGTCAGAACATGACCTAATAGAACATAACTCCATAACCCATGGTATGGATATTTAAATACTTTGCTCCTAAGAGATGGGCTTTGCAAATGTTTACGTTAGCTGATTAAAGAAATGCTGCAGCTTTACGCATTAGTTCTGCAGTACATACCGATAAAAAGACCGCAATCATCAAGTTTGTAATGTTTGTAAGTTTGTAAGCCCAAGCAAAAGTTAGAAGAGTATGAGCTTACCTTCGGTTTATTTGTGGTGTTTACTGTTTCTTCAACCATTATGGAAGTTGATCGTTGCTTGCTTCAAGCAAACTCAATGCTTCAAGACCCCACCAAAATTAGCTTAGGCCTACTTGGGGAATTTAACTATCTATTTTTCTATTTTTCAAACTTCAAATAAAGTTAAAATAAAATTGAGCTAGGCCTACCACACGGTTAAGCAGAACTACTGAAATAACAGAAACAGACAGTTCTTTGATAAGCAAATACGACTCATACAGCTAGGGCCTAGGCCTTACTCGTAAATAGGTACAGCTTGAACGTAAGTCTAGGCGCACAGCTGTACCTGTCAGCTGTCACTGTCAGTTCACTCACGCACGGGTCGGAAGCCAGTTGCCTGATGCGTTCGGGTGTTCTCGACCGTGTTGCGTATGACTTCGTTCGTCGGTTGGGAGGGGGGGGGGGGGTGGTCGACCATGGCGGGAGTCGAGCCCAGGTCTCCTGAATGACGGTTCAGCGTCCATCAGTGATCAGTTGCGTGCCTGATAATTAATTAATGGCTAGTTATTCAAGGTACCAAAATAACGTACGTAACCAACGGTGATAGCAAGATCCACGGATTCCCGACTAGCTGCGTGGACAACCACTAGTTTTCATATTTGAAAACGCAGTGTTCCCCGCCTCGACCTGCTCAATGCTCATAATAATAATAATAATAATAATAATAATAATAAGACAGTGAAGTAATTTGTCAGCCAGTTATAAACAGGGACGTCGTTAGGGGGTCCAAGGTGGGGCGCGCGCCCCACCAATCGTCATTTGCGCCCCACCAATAATTCATCCTTCTACAAAAAAGATATCGATATATAGGCCTATGTATGTTGACTCGTGTTGACCTACGAATAACACACAAATCACAATGAAATATTTTGCTGGGAGATATCACGAAAATAACTTCGACAATGTCCAGAATGCTAACATATTGATTGAAAATAACTTCGGAAATGTCCATAATGGTTCAACTATTACCATCCAAAACTGCTTGTAGATCACCACAATCACTTGAAAAATACCATATTTCAACAAATTCCCTGCGAGGCTTTCGGGGGGAGGGGTAAGTGGCTAAAAATCTGCATGATTCAATTATTGAAAATAACTTCGAAAATATCCATAATGATTCAATTATTTGCCTCCAAAATTGCTCGTAAATCGACAAAATCACTTTAAAAATGGTACAAAAAATTCACTGTGGGGCTCCAGACCCCATTTTAGCGTGCGTCTAGTGCCCAACCTGCGCCATCCCCCCAATACACAAATCCTAACGACGTCCCTGTTTATAAAATACAAATTCGATAATCTATATTTCTGTAAACCAGGCTAATGTAGCAAGTAGCATACGTTCAAATGTGAGACGAGTTGCACTCGAATTAATTTTGACCCATTAAGCATATCTTATCAGTCAGTGCTAATAACTGCAAGGACACTAAATACCCATCAATAATACTGTTTATGTTCACTTAAATATTACACACCCTAGTGCTGATTGATAGGTATTCAATTATAAATTACTGAATGAATCATCTGACCACATGACACAACCATCCGATTGATACATAAACAAATGAGTATTGTCTATTCAATTAAAAATTGCCTTTGCTGAATTCTAGGCCTACTATATCCCTCTCCTACTTATGGCGTGCCGCGTGCGTCAATATTGTGCCGCGAAATTAGCCGCCGCACACCCCCCCTTTCCAGTCAATAAATCATTCGCTAGGTATACAAGGTCGAATATAGTTCTGTTATAGGGGTGATGGCAATAACGGCAAGGTCACTATATGCCAACTAAGAATGATTATATAAATATTACACACCCTGGTCCTGCATGATTTATGGGTATTCAATTGTAAATACTGGATGAATCATCTCAACACATCAAACAAGTTTCCGAGTAATACATGAACAAACAAATATAAATTGTCTATTCAGTTATTAAATGCGTCAACCTATGCTAAATTCTAGTAGCCCCTAATTTTACTCATGGCACGCGCCAATGGTGTCGCGAAATTAGCCGCCTCATACCCCTTGCAGTCAATAGAACATTGAAAAGGTATAAGCCCCTACAAGGTCGAATATAGGATATAGTTATCTTAGAAGGGTGGTGGCAAGGTCACTTGATGCACAACTATAATACTGTGAATGTTTATATAAATACTAGGAAAACGCGTTATGTGTTTCCGCGTTGATGGATGAGCTAATAAGAATGAAACTGAATTATTTCAAAAAGTTAAATCAAGTTGATGTTTTGACGGCATTCAAATTAAAAATTAATGTTTTCATTCGGTTGATTTATTTCGTAGACTATTCTCATCATGAAGGAAATATTAGATGCAATCTAAGATACAATATATACACCTTGAGATCCAATTATATTCATTACTCATTCTAAATAATTGGATGAGCGAAGCGAAGACTCAATTACACTTGACCCGAAAAAAATGTACATGTTTTTTTTTTTTTTTTTTTTTTTTTTTTTGTTGTTCGCGCTCTACAGGTCAAACGAAAATTCAAATTCAATTGAAACTTGGCAAGCCCAAGTGTCATCATCTGGATTGAATCTCATTGATTTTTATGCGCAATCGATTGCACCACTTCTGAGAAAACTGATTTTCCATTTTCCAAATTACCCATAAGAATAAGCCGGAGAAAAATTTTCGTACAAAAAATGTCCTTCAAAAAAATTAAAATTTTCACCGAATTTCAATATAATAATGATACACATGATTCCAAACTTTCACTGGAATCCAATCAGTCGTTTAGATATAAAAAATGATTTAATGACATTTTTATACATCATTCAAAGCTATTAAGAAAACCAATTAAATCCAAGCAACAAGTGTCACCAATTATTGAAGAACTATTAAAACAAAGCCTTCTTTATTATCAAAGATATTATTTAGAATGAGTAATGAATATAATTGGATCTCAAGGTGTATATATTGTATCTTAGATTGCATCTAATATTTCCTTCATGATGAGAATAGTCTACGAAATAAATCAACCGAATGAAAACATTAATTTTTAATTTGAATGCCGTCAAAACATCAACTTGATTTAACTTTTTGAAATAATTCAGTTTCATTCTTATTAGCTCATCCATCAACGCGGAAACACATAACGCGTTTTCCTAGTATCTTTGATAATAAAGAAGGCTTTGTTTTAATAGTTCTTCAATAATTGGTGACACTTGTTGCTTGGATTTAAATGGTTTTCTTAATAGCTTTGAATGATGCACAAAAATGTCATTATATAATTTTTTATATCTAAACGACTGATTGGATTCCAGTGAAAGTTTGGAATCATGTGTATCATTATTATATTGAAATTCGGTGAAAATTTTAATTTTTTTGAAGGACATTTTTTGTACGAAAAATTTTCTCCGGCTTATTCTTATGGGTAATTTGGAAAATGGAAAATTAGTTTTCTCAGAAGTGGTGCAATCGATTGCGCATAAAAATCAATGAGATTCAATCCAGATGATGACACTTGGGCTTGCCAAGTTTCAATTGAATTTGAATTTTCGTTTGACCTGTAGAGCGCGAACAAAAAAAAAAAAAAATAAAAAAAAAAAAACATGTACATTTTTTTCGGGTCAAGTGTAATTGAGTCTTCGCTTCGCTCATCCAATTACACACTCTGGTTCTGATTTATTGATATTTATCATATTTATTCGTTATAAATACTGGAGGAATCATCTGACCTCACCAAATAACTTTCCGATTAAAACATAAACAAAATTAGTATAATTACCCCCTTGCAATTTTACTCATGGCACGAGCCAACGCTGCCGCGAAATTAGCCGCCTCACACCCCTTACAGTCAATAGCTCATTAAGTCATTAACAGGTACAAGGTCGAATCTAGTTCTGCTGCTGCTGCTTAACGACGCCACCAACAGCTAGGTTTTACGGGCTGTTCTATGGGGGGATGGTAATAACAAGTAACAACAAGGTCACCAGATGTCACTACGAATGATTACATAAATATTACACAGTACAAACCTTGGTCCTGATTTATGAGTATTCAATATGAATTACCAAATGAATCATCTGCACACATCAAAGAACCTTCCGATTAATACATAATATAAACAAACGAATATAATTATCTATTTAATTATGAATTGCCCTGCTGAATTCTAGTGGCCCCATTGCAATTTTACTCATGGCACGCGCCAAAGTTGCCGCTATGTTAGCAGCCACACACCCCTTGCAGTCAATAAATCATTCATTCATTTACATTTATATACAAGGTCGAATAGTTCTGTTCTAGGGGGTGATGGTAATAACGGCAAGGTCATTGCATGCACAACAACAATACAGTGAATGTTTACATACATATTACACACCCTCTTTCGGTATATTTCCTCGACCGAAAAATTGTATACAAAGTCGATAGATTTGTTTTAATTTTTCCAAAATTGGCTACAAAAAAGTTATTTCTAGAATGCTATTATACGATGAAAGTTTTGTATGTATAAAAAATAAATAAATTTAAATCTTACCTTATTCAGCTTTATTGACATTGTTGTATTAATTTAGTGAATTTACAACACTCGTAATTTATAATTCACACTTAAAAGCAGCCCAGTGTTGTTTGTTGAAATCATTTCACTGCCTTCCTGTTCTAATTCACGTGTTGCTTATTTTGTATGATCTGGAAAAAAATATTTTTTTACAAAATTATACAAAACGGCTGATATACGATTAATGAAAAACTTGAAAATGATGTGTATCATTGTTATGTTTAATTTCCTTGAAATTTTGAATTTATTTCAAAAATAGGCCTATAAATTTTCCAAAATTTCTCATCTGTGTTATTCTTACGATTTTATTTGTTTAAATCCGGAAATGTGTTTTCTCAGAAGTGATTCCACAGATTGTATAGGCCTACCTCAAAACTGTACAGTAGGCATATCGAGTCAGATGGTGACACATGTGTATGCCAAGTTTCAACATAATTTATGCTTCCGTTTCACCTATAAAGCGCGAACAGAAAAAAGTTTTTTCCGAGTATGGTAAAATTGAATCTTCGCTTCGCTCATCCATCAAGCATATAGATCCACCTGGCAGTTTACTCGAAAGTGTTTTACCGATGTACTGTGTACTTGGTAGGGGGTCATGCACTGCTGCCTAGAGAGACCTTCCTCGGTGTAATACTGTTCTAAATGTGAATGTCTACTCGAACCAAGGACCGAGAGATGCAGCGAGAATCTGCAGTCAAATCGCGGCCGACTTTCAACCACTTCACATGGCAAATCAGAACCAAAGGTGCGATGAAAAGACACAGAGAAGAACACGATCTAGAAACTAATTTTAATATTTCGCAAGTAATGTATTTATTATTTTTGAGTTGATTGAATAAACATTATTAAGTTATTTAATTATAAATCTTGAAATAGTTGTTACGTTTGTAAGTGTTTAGTGAAATGTGTGCGTGGATAGTGTGTTTGTTTGTGTGTAAGTGTGAATAGCCTATGACAGTGAGTTATGTCTATACGGGCCATGTTTATTCTACCGCTGTGCATTATCTTGGGAGTATTTTCAAGTCTTCAAGCTGAGTCTGAATATCACCACGAAGTAAGTAGCAAGTTAATCAATTAAAAGGTGTTGTGAGTTTTTGAGTTGTGTCGTTGGTAGATTTTTTTGTGTGAACATCGAAACTTGATACAAAATCATTATTCGCCAAATGAGGCTATGGATGAAAGATAGGATCGTTCGGACGGAGTACGACAAGGGTGATCTTATACCACCGCAAAGAATAATTAAAATAAGGTGGCTCATTTAACAAACAATAAATCTCAAGGTAATAATTTCAGGGATAGTTAACAATTCAAATATTTACATTGGGGCGAAAAAGTCTTCACCTTCGCATCATCTTGATCTATTTTTTATTATTATTATTGAATTCTTTTAGGACTGATTATAAGTATGTAATAATATATACTCATGAATATATAATTGATATGATATTTTTATATATTGATATACCAGTACTTTTCATTCAATATATTCAAATTTAAGATAGGGTCCATAAGGTTCAGTTTTACGAACTTTTTTACGAAGTCAAATGAATTAATTAAGCCATAGTCAGCGAATTAACGTGTCATCATCCGCGCTGGTTAGGCCTACTCCTGTTATGTTCGTACCTTTTAACTAATTATAGTTAACGGTTTAATGTTTAGCGGCTTGAGTTAAAATAAAACCGACTCTAGTTAAAATTAATATGAACTTTTTAAATTTCATATAGGGCTTATAATCGCATAACAAGAGTACTTATACCAGAGTGATTAAAATGAAGTATTCGAACAGAAGGTATACATATACTTGCGGTCACATAAAGTGGTACATCAAGTGTTACTAAATGCATCCGAATAAAATTGACTGGCTTTATTCCACTAAGCTAGACAATTAGCAAGCAGACAATGAGCTAGTTATATATGTAGGCCTACTCCAAATGAACAAATTGGAGGTAAAATATGCGTGGGTTGTTTTTACATCTACATTTTGGAATAAACAGTTTTGTATGACCGAGCGAGTGTACATGAGCAGTGTTTTACATAACAGAATTCGTCAATATAAAATAGAAAGCATAATCCAAATTGAAAAGTTGTCGATAGTATTTTCTAACGTTTGTTTGAGAAGGTCAAATTTTTAAATTTCTAGCTTTGATTGTTAATTTCTCATTTATAACCTATGACTACCAATAACGTAACGGGATAAGCAACTTAATTGATCATTTCCTTTCGCACCATGCGGGAATCAAAGGGATGCCGTCATACTCAATTTTACTCAATTTACTGGTAGTATTATATATTGATTCATAAAAGTAATACGTGTAATGCACTCTGTGAATCCAGCTCTTCCCAACTGTATTAAGCAACGTTGGAATACGTTCCATTTGAATTAGCCAATCTAAATTTTAAATACGTGTGTAAGAGCATTTGGACCCCTAGTCAAGAGCCATACTGCCACATTTACCAATTGATAACTGGATAATTACTTGACATCTACGAGAAAGAACAGAAACAATGCAAATACTCAACTATGTACTTTACATTGAAATACGAGCCGAATGCGTACGTTTTGATTTGAAATTGCGAATCTGAAAAATGTACACTTCAGCGCGTCACATTTTTTGCTTCCATCATGGTGAGAAGACGTCCAATGTTGTGAGTATATAACTTACGCCATGTTGCTTATCCCGTTACGTTATTGGTAGTCATAGATATAACACTATGATTCAGACGACATAGGAAATGCGCGAGGAAATGATACTCATGGATTCAACAGCGATATATAGGCCTAGTGTAGGCTACTATTCAATTAGAAGCTGCATGCATAGTTTTCATTCTCATTAGTTTTCATTCATTCTTCCTTTCCATTAGGAGAACAAAGACAGTACTAGAATTATGCTATTGTGCTGGTCACGCTGCTTTATAGCCTGCTTGAAATAAGTACATTTAATTGGCGAATAATGTTGAATGTAGGGTCTATAGCCTCTCGACATTACATTACGTATACAACTTATTACACAAAATTTTACATTACAGATATCATTTATATTATATAATTTTAAGTGACATTTTACATTGTTATAGTAGTCGATATTTTTATATTCATTCAAGGTTTCCCCAGTCTCCTAGGGCAAACATTTCCCGCTAGGGTGATTTCACAGATATACATTATCATAACTGTGTAACAAATGCAAGATACAAAATTACCAAATACATCGCAAGATGCAATGATGCAAGATGCAAGATGCGAAATGCAAGATGCATTTGTCGAAAATACCAATGACTCAAATTCTATAATAATGAATTGGTGGAAAGATCACTTGTATGTCACAGTAACACCCGATATTTTTGCCATTAATTTTTATCTCATAGTGTATACTGTTACATTTAAATAACATAACACGTATAACCTAATGTAAATGTTCATTATGGATCGACAGTATTTTATAAGATACAATTCTCTGCACGGTTATGAAGCAGTTTCGCTACAAGACATTCGAACAAAAATCCACTGCGATCGTTTATATATCCTATGAAAGGTTGACACAGAAAATGTTGGGCTGTGGGTGGGTTCCTTTTTTTTATATTGGGTTTAACGACGCACAGCGAAGGTCTATTGGCGTCGGATGGATGATTAATGGGGTGATGGGATGATGAGATGAAGGTTTCCTGGTTAATGGGAAGGATAGTGGGAAGGAAGCGGTCGTGGCCGACTTATTGTGGGAGCCATCCCGTCATTAGCCTAGACTACAGAGGGAAACCACGAAAAACCCCTGTAAAGATGGTCGGCGGCGGGGATCGAACTGGGTCCGAAGTTCCCGTCGCCTACCAGATCACAAGAAGCGAGCGTGCTAACCACTGCGCTAAATGTGCTGGTAGGGGTGGGTTCCTCTTGAACGAAGATGGTCGTGGCTGAATTTAAGATGTTGTTTGTTGACCCCGACGGGCATATACAATAATATAGAAGTACCCGGATCTCGAAAACAATAATCGTTTATCGCATCAATCCTTGAGAAGATAATTATATCTTAATTTATTCTCATTTCACTATCAATTATAATCAAATTAATTTACGTTATTGCTATATCTTTTTAATTATAGCTTTATTCATATTTTGAATGACCTTCCACTGCCATTAACGAAAATAATGTGTCTGTAAAAATATGTAAGGAATTAAGAGCTGGGTATGGGAAACAGTTAATGATAACTGTTGAACGGTGTGAGATATCAGAATTCTAATACCGGGGAATTATACTTTTTTTTAATAACATCGAAACTTGATGCAAAATCATTTGTTCCCCAAATAAGGCTATGGATGAAAGTAGGATCGTTTGAACGGGGTACCACAAGGGCGATCTTACTTAAAAATATTTAAAATATATCCATCAAAATATATCTGGGCAAAATCCATCATTAGTAGACTTGACCAGCAGGGTGTAAGCTAGAACGGTGGACGCTAGACTTTGTATACGTTGTGAGGAAATACGGGCTATTTTTAATACCTTCAATAAGTTATTTTAAATTATATCGCATAATTTTCACAGATACAGCTCAAATGAAACATTTTTCAGTTGTGTGCTTGTGAAAATTTTAAAATCTAAGGTTGATCATTTTATTTCAAATGAAGGTATTGAACATATGTGTATTTTGTCCCTTCTCGATTTTGATATGTCATATACCGTTCACAGGTTATCACCGAAAATATGTCGCTCAATCGACTTCTATGCGCTCTTAAGAAATTAATTTAAATCTTGCTTGCATGAACGATTACTTTTATCGTGCACAAGAAAGTTCATACCTTGTACATCTATTTTCTATTCATGTATGTATATATATTTATTTATTCATTCATCCATTTATTTATTCATTTATTTATTCATACCAATCTGTGCAGCTAATGGTTGTGTGGTAAATATCGGAACGATGACATTTGAATAAAATCAAAAAACAATTTAGTTTCTTCTTCTTCAGTGCGCGGTCTATTAAATACGTCTTGCTCCACTTACTGAACCTAAAGTATATTTTTATTTTACTTTAAAATGCTTTGTTTTTTTGTGTCACACTTTGCATAGAGTCAGCAATGGAGTACGGTGGCTCCATTCAATTAGTTTCATTTCAGTAAACGTACGATATAAAACATAGAGTGTATACTCTGTAACCTATATTTATATTAATATTGCATAAAAATATGAACAATCATGGAAATCCGGAGCAAATGTATTACAATAACGTATAAAAATCTTGCATTGTTCGCACCGGATGGACTGTGAGTCTAATGCTAATGGCTACCATACTGATATTCATATTAGCAACCTTGATCGTCGTCTCGTTAAATAGGGTTCTTCAAGTGTTATATTTTTAATTTTGATAATGGTATGGATCTTCTACAATTTCTGTTGAAGTTTACTTTTAAGGCGTCTTCAGTCTCCACAGCGCAAAAAGTTCCCGTCAGGTTGATTTCACAGATATAAATCATCATACAACTTGAACAATGCAAGATAAAAATTTAACAAATACATTACAAAAGGCAGTCAAAATTTATATAAAATTATAATTTCTCGAATTAAAAATTGTTACTTTTGAAACTACCAAAGTTTTCAACATTATTCAGTTTTTGGCAGATTACTTTTTTCTCTTGGGAATACAAGTACCGGTACACTAATTTTCAGACCGTTTCCTGGCGTGGATTTGTATTTTGATTTGCAGATGAAGGTTGAACTCAGAACAAGATGAGATCTATAATGATCACTCATAAAAAGTCTGAAATTAATGACATAGTAGTAAAAATAATA
Source organism: Brachyptera putata (assembly GCA_907164805.1). NCBI lineage: Eukaryota > Metazoa > Arthropoda > Insecta > Plecoptera > Taeniopterygidae > Brachyptera > Brachyptera putata. Next base: position 8,337,521 of record OU015462.1, on the reverse strand, counting down.
TAAAAGTAGTGGTCTAATTAAAAGAAAAATCAATTATTGATAGTAGCTCATAGTGTTTCATTATTGAAAACCAGTAGGCCTATAGTTGTTCAATTTAGTGAAATACGTTCATATGATCAAGTTCAGCTATGCACTTTTGTGTTTCTCGTATCAGGAAAGGGAGGGAGGGGGGAAAACCGGAAAACATGCCGAGTACGAGCAGATTTGTCATTTGAGAAGAGTTTTAATACCATGCAGTCAGTAAACCATTCTCTATATGCTATCAAAATTGGATCTACAGTCTACACCCAATGCTATCATGAAAATTAAATACTACCAATCTAATTGTAATTTTCCCCATTCTCATTTTCCACTTTCTTTCATTTTATTCAAAACAAAACAGATCATGAATAGATCAGATTAATTTTTTACAGTGTTGCTATCGTATATGCTATTTTGCTAACGTTAGGTTGCGACTTGCGGTCACTTTACGTGGTCGATCAAGCCACATTAAAATGCATCCTGAAGAAAATATACTGATATTATACGCACTTAAACTAGAAGACAATGTCACCGTGAATGTGCTTGTATACGCACTTTACGCACGGGCTGTGAAGATATTAGCAGTGAAATGACCGAAGTTTTCATTCAACATTTAATTTTGATTTCAGATTCAACCTCTTTATATGACGCACAGTTTGATTTGTTGTTTTATTAACCAACACCCATTTGACAGGATTTTATATTTGACGTTTTTTATTGAACATTTTGACAATTTTCGTTCGGGTTATTTACTTTCAGTGTTACAATTATAGGCAAACAATAAAGGTTTGAAATAAAACCATGATATTATTTAGAATAGCGCAGTTCCCCATGTCTAATATCTATAAGCTTTGTTATCAATTGAATCAGAATGTTACGTGTGAGTGCAGTAGGTTAGTTGTGGTGGCCATTCATTGCATGTTGGACATTCACAAGGTCGAGTTCTCCATTCACTATCACACATTTCAGAACATCCTTTAAACTTGGAAATTGAACCAACCATGCAGTCTGTGACCAATTTTACGCAATTTGAGGTTTTACTCAAAAAGTTATTTAGAAAATAGTTCTACATTATCGAAATTTGATACAAGCTTTACTGAAAAATTAAAGCCTTGAATAGAAGTTGCATCAGAAACACTGACATATTTTTCTCGCCAAAGTTACAGAAGTTGAAAAAAATATCAAGTTGCTTTTATGACCTCATACTGGCAAAAAATCATTTATTTCTACTCTTAAAATGAGTGTAATTGAAAAAAAATCGGTAACTAAATTCACTTCCGCGTATAATTATATTGATAATATCTTTATCTACAATCAGTTTTTTGACTTTTTGTTTGAATGTCATTACTTTTAGTATATTTTAATTTTCTGTTAAATAATAAAAACGCATGAAATTTGAAGGTTGCATGATAAATGATAGGAAAATACCCAATAATCGAATTGATATATCTCAAAGTTTAGCCCGGTTAGCCTATCATTTGTTTTGATATTATTATTCAGAAAATCAATACGAATCGACTGACAAATATTCTTAATCTTGTTACTACGAAGCGATGATGGATCGAGTTTAAACCACCTCAAAAGAATGTCGGCCTATACTAGAAAAGATGTCGCAAACACGACGTTTTCCAAGTACACCGTAGGCCATACGTAATTAGGTTTTAATTATACAATGGGGTTTATTAATTGATATCAAAATTATGAAATTAGTTAAAAGTTTCAACAAAGACAGAAATCCTTATCTGCGCTGGAAGTACGGTGAGTTCACAATGATAACTCGAGCGTTAAAGGTCATTTGAACCTCGGTCATCAAGCGGATTCAATCGCCTGCAATCTTCTAAAACTGATACTGTACAGACTCACGGCCACTATTGTGTTATTGCGACCCCGAATACGAAGTTTCTTCTGATCAGTATCGACAGGGAATCAGATAAACTAGGAAAACGCAGTGTATGCGTTGTGAGATGAGCGAGATATTTATATGTAATGTATACTCGAAACTATGTACACACCTTGACTTGCATGAAATATACTCGAAAACTCTTTACATCTTGACAGGAAAATATCAAGTCTAGAAAAGTGTAAATCACGGTGTCATAATTTTGAATAGCTATTATTCCTATAGCTAAAGTTTTTGAAGGGAAATCATTTATTAAATTTCAGTCTTCATAACAGCTATTCCGATTTGAATGAAAATCTATAATAATGTGTATCGTTTTTGTGTTTACATTCAGTAGACATTTGATTTCATTTTGAAGAGATTTTATTTTCTAAACCCTCCCACCCAGTCTAATGCTAGTCTTAAGGGATTAAAAAAAATTGAGATATTTCTTCTCAAAAGTGGTCTTTCCGAGTTCCAAGTTGGATGAGTCTATGTGTCCAATAGAAGTTTCGTGTACCGTGTGAACTTTGCAAAGAAACAAAAAACACACTCATACGAAAATAAGACAGTGTTTCTGATGCAATTTCTATCCAAGAATACACTTGTTCAATAAAGCTCAACTTAAATTTCCCCAATTAAGAATTGTTTTCAAACTTACTTCTCAGCCTGACCAAACGACGGAAAGACTTTGAATGTCTCAAATAATAATGAAGTATTTGATTTCTATATTGGGTTTAACGACGCACTGTTATGATAACTGAGATCTAATGGCGTCGGATGGATGATTAATTTGATGATGGATGATGAGATGAAGGTTCTTGGGTAATGGGAAGGATAGTGGGAAGGAAGCGGTCATGGCCGACTTATTGTAGGAACCATCCCGACATTAGCCCAGGCTACAGAGGGAAACCATGAAAAACCTATGTAAAGATGGTCAGCGGCGGGGATCGAACTGGGTTCGGAATTCCCCTCGCCTGCCGGATCACATGAAGCGAGCGCGCTAACCACTACGTTGCATGTGCCGGTGTATTTGATTTCAATGCTTTGTTTTCGCAGGTTAACGAGGCCAATTTGCAGCAGCTCCTAACGAAGGCAGAATGGACAAGTCTTCTGGGCACGGCCGAACAGTGTAAGTGTAGTCCAAAAGACTAGATTACACCTTTGAAATTAGTGGATTTCTAGAAACAGAATGCATTTAATAGAATGCATGCGGAGTGCATGGGAGTCGATTTTTTTTTCTTTCTAAAGGTAACTCTTGAACATTATGAGATATTTCAATTATAATTTTCTATACGGAAGAAAAAATGAATTTAATATCTTTAAAATGACGTGAGATAAAGTTATTATCCGTGGTCGGTGGATTCCTACCGTCAGAAGTAGGCTTACCGCTTTAAATGTGGTTAGGCCTATATTCAGCTTAAAACCTACGAAATTCATGCGCTACAACTTACATAATAGTTTTTTTAGACTAGCGTGACGTGAATGTATTGAAAGAATCTGTGTTTTGTCCGTGCTAGAAATTTGACATTTTTATATTGTTATAAAGTTAAAAGTGATATTTCGTTAATTAGACTCCCAAGATGGTATATCATTTCGATTTACAATAATTTCACACTAAGACTTGTGGACCAATTGGCTAGCACACTGAATCGTCATTCAGGAGATGGGGTTCGAATTCCACCATGCGGTCCACCATTCTGACAGAGGTTTATCGTAGCTTCCCTCTGTCGTCAAGGTTCATAAACTGGGATGGTTCCTTGACAACCGATCCTTCCTTTGAACCGTTCCTTGAACGGCTACGACCGATTCCTTTACACTATCCAAAAAATACCTAATACAATGACCTCTCATCTCATCCCTTCATCTCATCTCGTTCATCATTCACCGACCCCAGTAGATCTTATGCATCACTACAGTGCGTCGTTAATTATCTATAAATTGATAAATTTATATAAATAATAATTAATAATTTAATAAATAAATAATAAATAATAAATAATTTTACTTTTGAATAAAATATATATTGAACATTCAGAACCTGCACACGTAGCTCAGTTGGTAACGTGCCACTCAATTTGATCCATGATATGAGGATAGATCAGACCTCCGTTCGATATCCGATATACTGCTCATCTTTACATGTTTTTTTTCGTGGTTTTCTTCGTTAGTTTTGGCTATAACGCCGAGATAGTTCCTACAGTAGGCCTATAGGTCACAACCACTTCCTTCTCACTTTACGTATTATAAACCTTCATCTCATTATCTCACTCATCATTCACTGGCGCCAATAGATTGGTTATCTTAGTTATCGCATCACAGTGCGCCGTTGAAGAAAAAATAAAAAAATATAACGAAAGAACATTCAGAAGACCTATATATTCACTTTTATGATCGTGAGACATCGCGTGGTGTTTATTGTTACTCATTAGTCATTACACATGCGATATTAACTTGTCGTGTGTGAACTATGTGTTCTCGCTTTCAGAATCACTTACCCGACGTTCAAAACAATACAAGCCGAATGCATAACTTATATTATTTGGATGCCATTTCACCTTCATTCTCATCTAAAGATATAACTCGGTATAGCTGAGTATTTTGACTATGGTAGATAGCATGTGCATTTGTATTACCCCTATTTTGTACCATTATATTTTCTAGTTCTGTATTCTTTGGTTCTTCTCTGCATATCTCAATTATGCAATGGTTGTTACAAATTAAATTATGGGGCTATCATATGTAATTTAGTTATGTGAAAATGGTCCAATACCGAAATTAGCAATTTGCAATATTCTCATTTTTCATTCTTCAAACTTTCATTTTCATCATATAGCTATCATAACTTCATCATGAAAATGGTAGTGGCAGAGCGGCCCCCGATCGAACCTCGCCCTTTTTGACTGTATGTTGTAAATTTTACATGTACTGTACATCACGTGTACATGATGAATAAAGGTTATTCTATTCTTTTCTAAGACTTTGATATTCGCGTAATCACGTAATTGGTCTTTCGGTGGTTTACCAAGTTGATGCGAGCACTTTTCTTTTCATCCACTTACGTGAGATTGATTATTGCGCAAAAACCTCTTTGTTTCTTAAAAAGATATTATGACTGAGCTCTTGAAACAGTCATGACCTACTATTAGGGGCCTATATTATCTCACTGGCATCTCTACCCCACCTGATATCATGATCCTTTGAACTTTGATAGCTGATTGAATTTAAGCTTTTACCTCGTATTTTATAGATGTATCATTGTTACGCAGATTGAGTACAATAAAGAGGCGTTGAATTCAACCAACCGTGCACGATGAACGTACGTGGTTCGAGGATAATGCATATCATTCATTCTCTTTTCATTACAAAAGTTATTTCTGTAATTAAATCAAAATCAAAATGAGATGATTGCCGAGAAAAACGCCAGCTGGGGAAATGTTTATGATATATCATCAAAGCTGTCGGTGTGCAATATAATCAGTGAATGACCTACTGCCAATAGACCAATGTAAATTGTATCTAGCTACATTTTAATAAATCTCTCTTTTATATAGCTGAATAATAGTGTGCATTAATTCTTTGTTAACATTTTGTTTAATTAATTAGAAATTCCCTGCTTTTCTTCGCTCTAATTTGATACACATCTTACACTTTCTTTACTGATGGTATACTATAGATTATTGCTGAGTGGTGAGACTCGAATTTTATTTCACACAATTTAAATCGAATCAGGCATAATAGAAATAAAGCAAATATAATAAAATTGCAATATATGTTCGGATCATGATTGTTTAGTATTTATCGTTTCTTACTAACATGAAAAGAGTGCTTGTTCTCCAATTAAAGCTAATTGTCATACAAGGTAGGATCGTTCGGATGGAGGAGGGAGGAAGTGTACCACAAGGGAGATTTCAACACCCTAAAAACAATAATCAATTTCAATGCAACTCATTAGACGAATTGCAGAGTATTATTTTGATAATGTGAGGGAATTGAGCAATTCATAACAGGGGTTTTGGGGGAAAGTCTTCGATTGTCTTTTCGAAAAACATGAATCGAATGAAAAGAAGATGAATTCAGAAAAAAAAATCAAGATTATACACCCCAACACAACTATTGAATTTTTCTTTATGCCTTAATTTATTACTACATTTGTTCACACAATTTCCTTATTATATCTATACTCATTTCTTTGGGGGGAGGGGGAGGGGGTTCGCCCTTGTGGTACTGCCCAGTTCAAACGATTCTAAATTGCCATCATACGTCTTTTTCGGGAAACAATGGTTTTATTCCAAGTTTTACATTTTAATTTATATAAACAAATCGCTGATTCATCCTTCCAAATATTTATTTTTCTTTTCTCTTAGCTACCAATGAATACGTTATAAAACACACTCTTAGAGAAAATACCAACTGTACTAGGAATTAACTGTCCTAAAAATCAACTGTGCTAAAACCAGACTGACCTCTTGACGTCTTGAGAAACCTGTACAGAAGTTGAAGTAGAAGGTTTGGCTCCTCCCCCTCAGAAACTTCAAGCTTACCCACATAACTTCAATCAACACTGAAAAACCTACGAAACATTTAATGGAAGGTTACAACTTTGACTATGACTCTTTGACATCAGTACAGGTTGCTCAAATAGTAGACATTTAGGACGGTTGGTTTTTAGTGCAGATGGTACCGTGACTTCACTTTCTAAAGCGTTTTTGCTTTATAGCTGAATGAACGGAGGAAGGCTTCGTCGATTTTCAGTACAGTTGGTGGGTTTTCTAGTACAGTTGGTCGGCTTTTAGGACAGTCGAGTTTTAGTAAGTACAGTTGACCAATCTCTTGCAGCTCCGGCCTTCGCCATCATCCGGCCTCGACTGCCACCGCCGAGCCCGCGCCACCGCCGCTCGACGACGCCCCCGACGCCGACGATCGTGCTGGAGGCGGACGCCCTGGGGCGTCGGTTCGAGCTCCGGTTGAGGCAGAGTCGGGCGCTGCTGGACCCGCAGTTTGTGATGATGGCGCGGTGGGACAATCGGACGGAGGTGCTGCCAAGCAGTCTTGTCGAGGACGCATGCTACTACCAGAGCGTGGACGGTGCTACTGATAGAGCAGCGGTGGGCATTTGTGGAGGAATGGTGAGTTTAAGGCGTCATCAGTCCCATAAGACAAGAAGTTTCTACCAGGTTGATTTCACAGATATAAATGATCATAAAACTTGAACAGTGCATAATTAAGTTAATAATAAATCATTTTCAATAAAACATTTTTTTATTGAATGTCTTCATTTTGAATAATTATGTTATAGTCTCTTAAATAATCAAATAGCATGCAATTTGAGGGCTGCTTGCTAGAATAGGAAAATTACCAAAATTTGAATGAATATATCACAAAAGTTAACCCGGCTATATCATTCAGTGCACCAATACGAGTCGACTGACAAAGAATCATATTTTTTCACCATTCCCATGAGATAATTTTAGTATGAAAACATTCTGAATCAAATCTGTAAGGAATTAAAATGTAAGTTATAAGACTTATACATACATTTGTTACACATCTGTGCTTAAAATTTAACTAGTAATTGAATAGTCTAATTATTATTCATTTTAGGCTTGTTTGAGGTATTGCATCAATTCTGAATAAAAATTCTCTTATCAAAATTTACAGACTCATTTCGTCCAGAAATAATGATATGGACATGCAAATTCAAAAAATCGGACATTTAGTATGATACTCCTTAAAATTGACCAGTGTAGCCTACCAACTAATCGACTTACGTTAGACTACTAGGCTGTGCATAGGCCTTGTTCTCATCATCATTATCTTATTCGGGAGCACAGTAATTGTCTTTTGATGTTTTTGAAATTTCTTCTTTCCGAGACGTACCCTACGATTTGTAAATTTTGTAACATGTAAAATATCAACGGTAACATCCGAATTCAAATCTTGATTTCCTCTTAGTTTAGTACCATAGACCAAAAAGTACATCTATTATCTGCGGTAATTCTATAAAATTATTCATTTCATTCCTTAGTAATTTTGCCTGTACACACACACACACGACATGGCATGATAAACTGCATTAGTCATGTTGCATCTGTTATTGCCTACTAATTGTTTATAATCAGCTCAGCGGAGGATGTTGGTGCTCCAGGAAATGCTGTAACAATACTCATATATTAGTCTACATTCTCCTTTTCTAAATAGTTTCAATATACTGTATCTTTTCTTCTCGTCTCTCCGCTCAACTTTCAACCAGTTACATTCGTATTACAACAATTACACACTGAAGCAGCGTTCACAACCAACGTAAGCAAAAACTTACTATTCATCGGACCAGCGGTCTATGTCAGCACATGTGGACCTTTTGTTGTTGTTGTTGCGCGCAGCCTAAACTAACCCAAATACCCCAAACTAACTAATTTAATAAACATAACCTATCCAAACTAGCCCAAAGTAACAAACCTAGCTAAACAAATATCCTAAACTAATATAATCTAAACTAAAACCAAGTAAAACCTACTTCCGTTCCGACGAATAGCCACTTCCATTGGCTAATGGCTTACTGCTAATTTTTCATATGAACAGCTGGATTTTGTTTGCGTTTACGTTTTTACTATTATTGTTACGTTGGTTGTGAATGGGCCATAACTCTCAGATGCTATTCCAATCAGATCACTCATGCGCCCAAGCACAACAGAGAGGTATTATTTAGAGGCTGGATTGTTTTCCTGCGCGGCACCCACTGAGTAATTATAGTGGATCGCGATTTTACTGGATGTTATACATTGTTTTTGAGAGCGTGACTAAATTGTACACTACCATTATTGTATACAATTATACCCCGAAGAAAAGACTCTAATATGGAAGTGATACTACGGAGGACCACAAAATAATTCCATTCACAAAAAACTCTCTCACATAAACACTCTGTGTTTATAAGAGCGACTTTCATTGAGTGAAACCGTGCGCATTATAATTCTATATTATTCAATTCCAGTCTAGACTCGGTCCGGTAGCTCCGTCGGTGAAGAAACCCTCATTTCAGCAAGTTTATAATTGTTGTAAGACCTTGCTAGTTGCTTGCTTGTAAATAATAATAATTTATTTCCATAACAAATCTGTTGAACTTAGAAAAAAGACTGTGACTGCAATACAGAATTAATTTCATTTTTCCCGTACTTAAACTAATTAATATTAAGTATAATTGCAATTTTACAATGTAGAAGTGTATACAAGGATAATGTTTCAACTCTTTAGAAAAATATTACAAAGGCCAGCAAATTTGGTTAATTGGTTTTTGCAGGCCGTAAAATAATTCTGATGAAACAATATTGTAAGGCGCGTTCCATATATTTATACTTGTATCCAAGAAAGAAGAAGGTCGCCTACCAGCATAACAAACACAAAGATCACAGTTATTGTATAGCTGTAGTATTTTCAGGGTATTATAAAATTTCGCGGCTAGCTTTACGTTAAGAGAAGAGAAAGTTGTTGAAAATATCTGTTTTTCCCCTAGTGTTAGAACAATTTTGATATCTCACACCGTTCAGAAGCTGTCACATAAAAAAATATAATACGCTAAATATCTCACACACACTTTCAAGCGATTTTATATGCAGATACTTTATGCATGAGGAAGTAATAATTTGCTGATTGGAATACCTCTTTAAAATCGACAAAATCGCTCAAAAATCGCTCAAAATAGACATTGTTGACTATATTTTTACTCACAACTTCTGAGAACGCAGAAGATGATTATTATGTATTTACATCATGTTTGTATAATGATTGAAGTATTGAAGGCTCAATTTTATGAAAAAATTCCAACCGTACAAAAAATTACGAATCGAATTGCAAGTGAAAACCCCAGTATTTTCATGATCACTCACAACTAAGAAGTCAAATATTAAATTTTCAAAATGTATACATGAATTTCTCAAAACTAAGCTAATTCAGGTACACCATTGATTTTTTTCGATATTATGGCGTGCACAATGCGAATATCTACAACCACACCAAATTCCCTCAATTTAAAAACACGTGAGGGCGAGGCTATACAAAAGGCAACACCCCCGCCCCCTCCATTCAAAGTTGAAGCTAGTTGTGTAATGACCGAAGACTTGACATTTATTCAGTTGGTGAAGGACCTTCTTCCGAGGATACAAGACTTGAAGACAAGCAAACGTTTGCTCTTCTATAAAACCGTTTTCAACTATTTGTCACAGAGAGGGATCATCTCATCTTCAAGCAACGACTATTACGTCATCAACCCACTTCCCCGACGGTTCCACAAAAGATCAGCGGACATCCCACACGTCGTCGTCAAATGGCAGCCGCACAAACAACCAGAACACAATCACGCAACACAACGAAGATCACCTGCGAACCAACTCAGAACCGATAGAACAGTACCAAAATTCAAATCACCCGATCTGAAACGAAATCACTTCGAGAGAAATGTATCGTTAATCGACGATAACAATAAATCCAGATGTGCCTCCAACTTGGATGACACGGGCCAAGACCAGAAATACAGAGACAGAATGCTACTAGAGAGTAGCAGAAGAAGTTGGACGGGTGGCGACGCCAAGCCGAAGAAGAGGTCAGTGGAGACACCAGCTGTGCCTGTTCACGTCGAGACGGCTGTATTCATCGACCGAGATTTATTCCAGCACATGACAATCAATTTTCCGACGGACACGGAAAGGGAACTCGTCAGAGTTGTGCTCGCCATGATTAATGCGGTAAGAAAGATGATTTTCAGTAGCTACTCGAATACATATATTCTACTTTTCTTTTTGATCAATTGTTTTTTTTATATTCTTTTTGAAGTCAAACCTGAACTCTAGACGAAAGAAGTAGGCCACGATGTACCGCAGTCCGCAATGTTGACGTGAAACTCACCCCCATTCTTACCCCCACTATACTACCATCCTCACTCCCGTCTAACCATTCACTATGTAGTGCCTCCTCTGACCAGTAGAGCGCTACAACCGTGCTGGATTGTGCTATATTGGTCACATCCACACAGCTTCTAGCGCAGTGATCGGAAGAGGTACTATACTCACAGACATAGGCTGGTGACTTTATCCTTTATCATAGTGGGCAGGGAGAGCTCAGTTCCGATCTGCCATAAGAGAGGGGTTTCTCGTTAGTAGGACTACATCTTTCGTCTATGCCTGAACCAAGCTCAGAATTGAATACGCATTCAAGATTATTGAAGTACGTTGATGCTTAGAAGATATATGTACAGCGGTTGTAGAGGAGTATAAAAAATAGCGAACAAACATTTTCTATGTAGATAAAAACACCTTTATTCGGATCTCTGCCCATGTACATTGGGTTGCCTTGTTAGACACAGAATAACAATTAAATTTAAATTTAAAATTGATAAGAACATACCGGTACAAAAAATAAAATTTTGAAGATGAAGCTGAATTGAGACTAAAATAATGAAGCTAATTAGACCTATTTTATTTATTATTATTTTTAATATATTATTTTATTCTTCCTATGGCATACTTTCCTTAAATTATTACTTAATTTCATTTTTTGTCGAAAGTACGAATCTGAGATAGAAAATAGATTTCATTTCACATTTGTCATGAAATGTTTCAAGAAAATGAATATCCCGAAAACAAACATCACCACTTCTAGGTCCAGCTTCTGTACCACGACCCGTCGCTTGGCCGCCAAGTGAATTTCGTCCTGAAGCGCCTGGAGATCCTGCACGTCGATCCTGGGTCCTTGCAGCGGCCGCACGACATCGACCGCTTCCTGAGCAGCTTCTGTCTCTGGCAGCGCGCAGAGAATCCTGAGGGAGACTCAGATCCTCTGCACTGGGACCACGCGCTCATTCTCACCGGTAAGTCAGCGACCACAACACAGTGATATAGGCTACATTACACGACATTACAAGACATTACACGACATTTCAACGACAATACATATTGAAAAATTCAAACTCAAATAGTGAATATATGTATAAGCCTATGTGATGTCTGAAGTTCCGAGGCCCGATGGTTGATGGTAGGCCCATAATTGTCCAGCTTTGCGGAAATTTGCCCTTCTCTGAGGAGTGTGGGTGTTTCTGAAAAGAATCCTAGCTACTCGACGTTTCGGCGAAAAACTATTCGCCATCTTCTGTAGTCGTTCTTGTCCCGTGGAGATCTTTGAATTAGAAAATTCGACACTTTTAAATATTGATTAATTACGTTTCTGCTTATCTAATAAAGATCCACATAAGTTTAATAAAGATTGCGATTAATATTTTCCTCACGATCTCTCTTATATTATTATGCAGGTGTAGAGACAGATGTTATTGCTGAAATTTGTAATACAGTGTATTTTCATTAAAATGAAAATATAATGGAGTCAAAATAGAGTCAGATATATATTTTATAAATGTAAATCAAGTGCCATATCTTGACTACATGAAATGAACGAGTTGTATTTACATGCAACTATAGTCTAATCAAAAAAAAAAAATGTTTTGAGATTGAGATTATTATTTTCATATTTTGCCATACAGAGTCAGAAAAATATTCTATCGTATTCCGGAAATGTTAATTCAAATCGAAAGACACAAACAATCAAAACTGAGTTATAATGAATGACTAAATGTAAATATTGAGTTAATGACTTATACAAATAATAAAACAATTACTTGATTTATGTAACAATTGATTATGTTGTGAGAGATTAGAGAGCGTTCACATGAGCCATGTGAGAAATCAGTCATGGTAACCCAGCAACTACCTGGTTACCATGATAGCCCAGTGACTACCTGGTTACCATATCAGTCCAATGTCGACCCGAGTAAGCAAACCGTGTCAGTCGTAATTAACAGACAATTAATTCACATTCCAGGATAATAATAATGATGATAAAAAGCTTTATTTGTAGAATCATATTTTAGCAATTCTGTATAAAGTACAATGGAGTCTATTGAATGTAAGATCCTGGGAAACAGGAAGTATACCGCATGGCTGACGCCTGATGGACATTCGTCGCTTCATATTCATTAATCATTTCTGTATTATTATATAGTTATTAACTTGAACATTCACACTTTATTGACAATTTGACGAAAAAATGAAAGAACTTTGTAGAAATGTTGTGAATTGTGTTTACTTTTTGACTGTTCTACATAGATATGAGATGCAATACAAGAAACAATTCGGGGTTTTGTGATAGAAACGTATTAATTCTATCACTCATCCAGAGAAAATATTTTGGTGGAAAAAGCTATGGAGGATACGGTGAATTCCTCAACACTTTGGGGGTGGTAAATTAGGGATGGGCAGCCGTAAAGTAATTTTTATTCACGAAGTGGTTTGATGAATAAATAGTTGCTTCTTGTATTAAGTACTATACAAATGTATTGTAAAAAATATATATTCGAAAACAATTGTCGTACCAATACAGGAAAATGAAACATTAATTGAACTTTTACCTGTTGTATATAGAATAATTTAGAGATGATAACAATATGCCCGTGAGACCATTCGTTTGAAAGCTGACATCGCTCTGAATCAGAAAACACCAATCTCGTTCAGTTTAGACTGCCAAGACTTTTGGCAGTCTTTGATTTGCACTTATCATACCTGCTGTCTTATACGGAGTAGTAGTCTTGACTCTTGGGTCCTGAGTGTAATCACTAAAAACAGCCTAAATTAAGCCTAATACAGCCTAAAAAACATGCAGCCTAAATACTAGCTATAGCAGGCCTACACAGAACATAATAATAATACAAAATACAGCATAAAATCTTTCCTACTTCAGAATCCCTTCTATTTCTCCTTTCCAAACCACACTAGAAAACTATTATAATAATATATCTTTTCATGATTCTTTTCAATCATCTATTTCTGTCTACTCATTTTACTTTTTAAAATTTTCGATATTTCCTATATTTGTATTATTATGCAAATCATTAGAAAAATAAAAATAAACGAATGAAATGAGTATAACTGACATGCAAGTGAATTGTCTTGCCTTAGGGCTGGACTTGTACGTGGTCAGCAAGGGCGGTAAAGTGAGCAGTCAGGTGGTCGGCTTGGCACCAGTGGCGGGGATGTGTACGTCAACCAGCAGCTGTACGGTCAACGAAGGGAGACACTTCGAGAGCGTTTACGTGGTCGCCCACGAGATAGGACACAAGTGAGATACGATCAGAATTACTTTCTTTTATCCGGGACTATTTTAGTTCGTAGATGCAATCTTTTTATTTTCAGAATGTAGTAAGATTGTTATTACTATAGGACAACGCAGCATATGCGTTGTTAGTTAAGCTAGATACTTAGAAGAAATGTATTCGAAAGTTAAATACACACCTTGATTTTGAGATTATCAAGCCTTCATTATATTCATTCATTCACTCATCCATTCATATCATTTTTTTTTCTAATATCTCATATTGTTTAATTGTTATTCTATGAAACCTGTTGATTGATTTCTATTCACAAACTATAAACTCGATACATTTGACATAAATACAATATACTAATTTGTTACTCTTGAAAAGGACAAAACCAATTTTCTTTAAACTTGGTAGAAAATTATGAATTTGTATTAGAACAATATCAACATTCTGTGGAAATTTCACTTCAATGGGATAATTTCTCTCTTCACTGCAACACATGGTCGACCAAGGTGGGAATCGGACCCCAGTCTACTGAATGACGGTTCAGCGTGCTAGCCACTGGTCCACCCGTCTCAGTATTTTGAAACTTTCCAATGGAAATATTCTACCTTTATCTTGCTTCATCTAATCGTGGATTTATCTGGTTGTCAGTCTTGGAATGCGCCACGACGGACCGTCGGCCGACAACGAGTGCGATCCGGGGAGTTTCATCATGTCTCCGACGCTTGGCAGCGGCAAGATCACCTGGTCAACGTGCAGTCAACGTTACCTGCAAACCTTTCTAGAGTGAGAGCAAGCACTTTTGATTTGATTCATCAAGTTTTGCATTATAGCTATCTTTCCGATGGATAGGCAACAGCATATCAGCTGTGCAACCAGTTATGGGCCTATATATAAAAATGAAAAATGTGACTTTACCCCAATAAACATGACACGTTTTTCCTATAATTCGCTATGCATCTAACGTTCAGTTTCAGTTATTCACTTTATATTTATATTGTATTATCTTTCTATGCATAAAACATAAATATGTAGAAACACGTGTCCACATAAGTGTTTTGCTCAGCATTTCTAATGTGCACATTAAAGTCTTCTATGTAGTTCAAATCTCGTACAAATCAGAAAAGGTATTACATTAGGCAAACGAGTATTTTTTTCTTCAATTCTAGTCACCTCAGTAGTTGGCCAGTCAGTTGTTTTCAAAAACTTATCCACCTTATGGTCTTTGCTATCACTCACCCAATAAATGCAAAATGATGTAATGAATTCATAATGCATAATAATGATATATAAAATATTAATACTACTCTAAGCAAGCAGTCATAATTTATAATGAGTGTACCTGTGAATTGTGCCTGCCTCAAAGAGAACAGAACATATCGACACAGCACTAAAGTATTTGGTTGAAAATTGAAGCGAGACCTATGTTGATCTGTTTGTTGTCAGCACGACCCAGTCTCGCTGCCTGCTGGATCACAGCATCTCGTCGGGCCAATTAGATCACAGTGCCGAGGGCCTACTACCCGGGGAGAGATTCGACGCCAACCAGCAGTGTAAGCAAATCTACTTCCAGTCATCTCAAAATATTAGTGGTAGCAAATATTTATTATAGCTAGTGACGTGTTACCAATTATAGCTGCCATTTTGTTCTTCCATTGCATTTAGAATTTGAAAAGCAGTATTTAGGTGAATCTATTATTTTGAAACATCGTGTTTTGTAGCACAACAACATTCTGTAGCGTACATGGTAACAGTACGGTTCCGGTAAAACCATAGGCATACACGAAACACCCCAATTGAAATTTTCAGAAAAATTTCGTCCACCAGCGGGTTAAATTTACTTCCTCTGCCACTAGGATTTGATTTGCAGCTCGATTGTTTCACTTGATTATTTAAAATATTTATTCAGTCGTGGCAAAATAAATACATGTAATTTACTAATATCGATTATTAATTAATTTAAAAAATAATTCCAAAGGTATGCTCAAATACGGCCGCGGAAGTTCACACTCAGCCAAGCAGGAGCTCTATGACGTCTGCCGTGATCTTCACTGCATGCGAGAGCGCTACACTTGGACGTCACATCCGGCGCTCGAAGGAACTCTCTGTGGCACTGACAAGGTAAAACTAGCTCTCTGTGGCCTTAGCAAGGTAAACTCGTTCTTCTTATATATATTAAATCGAATATAATTGGAATACAAGCAAACAGACGTATCAAGTTTAAGCTGTTACTTACTCGTATTTCAAAATGATACCTAAAAATTACACAGAACTTGCACTAGATGGTAGAATTCATTCTAATACACATTTACAGTAGTATAGTGATAGAACAGATCACTAAACTAGTACTAAAGGTAGGCTGCCTATGGCAACTGAAAACAGTACCATAAAACCACCCAGCTCAACCTTGCTGATCAAGTGACCAAGGGTTGGAGAAGATCTGCTTACTCACAGAATTTCCTCTTTTACGACCCATTTCTGGAACATAGTGTATCTCGACATAAATACTCGACACAGAACTACCAACTGAAATTCTAACAATGATTTACAACACACGTGACACAATAACATGGTTGAATACAGTTGGTAAGCAAGTAAACGAGCGCCACTCTGACATGTCAACAGTGGTGCCGCAGTGGGCGCTGTGTCGGGCGAGGGCTTTCTGCACTCCAGGCCGGCTTCTCGGCAGACCAACGGGTCGACGGAGCGTGGAGTGAGTGGTCCGTGTTTTCCGACTGCGCTTCCGGGTGCCTCTTCGACAACGACGGCAGACTTCATGGAGGGAGCACGGGAATCATGATCGCTTCGCGACGTTGCAATAATCCAAGGTATCAATTAATATTTTTGTATCACTTTGAAATCTTGATATACAATAATTGTTTCCCACTAAAGACTTAGGATGAATCTGTGAGACCATTTTGAGACATTACCATAGATAAAGTAGTCTCTAGATAGGCAATGTCGTATGACAGAGCCTATGACCAACAACAATAAAAGAGTTGGCTGATCACAGCGCTCCTAGCAGCATTCACTTGCAACAGTGCTAGCAGATGGTGATCACAGCCAGCGCTCCTAGCAGGATTACCAGGCGTAACACTACCACGGTCTGTAGACGGTCTGTCGAACCGAGGTTCGATATTCCCCTCACATATCGGATCTCATGAAGTTATGAGTCTTGCTTCTACTTCTTCCTTCACTACTACTAGTCATCCTTTTCTTCTTCTCTTCCAGTGAGTTCCCTCCACCGTTCTCTATCGTCATACCCTCTTTCTTCTACCATTTCCACCCGTTTTTCTACTTGGTTGACTACCCTATACTTTACTCCCTCCTGCCACCTTTCTGTTGGTCTCCCGACTCGTATCTTACCTCCATTGTTTAGTGCTATCTCAAACATTGCTTCGGTCTTCTCTCATTCTCCATTCGTCTCATATATCTGTACATATTTCGATGTAAACAGAACCATTATTTTATTATTCTATATGTCTTTATTTCCTTAATTTTTTGGAAAAATTAATAATTCAATTGAAAACCAACACAAAGAAATAGAATTCTCATCACGTAATGTGAGCACACCATTATTTGTAATACAGAGTGTATTTGTGACGTCCTCCAATATGACACGTGCGTTTCACTGAATGTTTCAGAGCTGAGAACGGAGGTCAGCCGTGTCAGGGTAAAGACATGCGGTATCAAGCATGTAACGCGGCGCAATGCGCTAACGTGCAACGGACAACTATCAGAGATTTTGCAGACCAGATCTGTATCCGAGCTAGCAAGATAGATTCAGAAGTTCTCGGAACAGGCTTGCAGAGGATCAGCTCGGATCGTAAGTGTGCTCGACTAAACTGATGAGAATAATTTAGCTCAACTAATAAATCAAACAAATATTAATATGAAATATGTATTGAACTCATATTTTTAGCACTAAGAGCTTCAAATGACGATTCGAATATAATATATATATTATAGAACATATATACAAATACTTCCTCAAATGGAAGGCCATTTAAAAAATCTTTTACTAAATTGTAAGTGTTGAAAATGAAAAGTTAATTAAGAAGATGGTTTGTTAGAATTTTTATTTACTGTATTTCAATAAAAAGTTCCTTCTCTTGACTAAGATCTATCATTTCCAGCTGAGGAGGCATGCACCGTTTGGTGCTATAAACGCAACGGCGGCTCCAAGAGTCGAGGCTGGACGTTCCCAGATGGCACGGCATGCCAAAGTAGAAGATCGCATCACGGAAAACCCATGTACTGTATCAACGGAAGGTGTGAGGTAAGAAACCCAAATAGGTACAGTATTTTTGTAGTTTTTTTTACAACAGTACAGATTTAGAAGATATGTGTATATAAATTAAAAATGTACATAATTGATTATTAGCTATAGGCCCTATATATATATATATATATATATATATATATATATATATATATATATATAGAAACCAGCACATGCAGCTCAGTTGCTAACTTGCTAGTTCAAGATAATTATGATTATTGTTTGCTTAACGACCTCACCCACCGCTAGGTTATACGGGCTAACGGATGAGCAGGTGATAAGGAAACTATGATGTGACGATAAGTGAAATTATGATTATAAACATCCATGCCTTATGCGGAACTCTAACCCACGTCCAATTTGAATTTCAGTTCCTAAAGAGGTGTCTTGGTTGACTGAGCTTCGAAGGGCGGCATTTTATAGTTCATTAGTGGATAACTACACTTAAGTCTAGGGTTGCCATTTGATGTTGTTATTTTCAATCAATTCGATATATTAGGACTTCGATTCGATATCGAATTGGACTATCCAGTATTTAGCATCGAATCAATTATCAATATCAATTTGAAAATTATGAATAACTAAAATAATACTCTACTGTCGAGAATTTCGTATTGCATGCGAGAAACTCAAACCTTAGCCACGTGAATGAGATAAGATACGGATAAGTGAACGTCCCTACAGAGCTAGCAACATTTTCCATTTTATGTGATATTTTCAATATCGATATCAAATAGAAAATTTCCGTCTTTTGTAGCTGAAGATTACAGAAGCAACACTTTGGAAACTGACGTCAACGTTGGGCATGGGTCGAGTCCCGCTCGAGGCTTGTGTATTTTTGTGAACATTTTTCACTCATCATCACTGCATAGTTTCATTATCACCTCCTCATTAAACCTGTTGGTGAGTGGTTGAGCAACCGATATACAATGAATTGAATATTTCAATATAAATCGATCAATTTCCGGCATTAAAATTGCCTTTTTACTATCAAACATCAACTACTGATTAGTAACACTTGATTTATTTCCTCCAGGAATTTGTCTGTGATCGCTACGACGCGGCCATCTTCACAAGCTTGCCTGAACTGTGTCCGAGAACGGCGGGAAGGCTGCGCGTGCGGGACTCTTCCTTGTTCCGGCCAAAGAGCGGGCGGCGCACGAGCGTTCTGGGCGCACGGCCTGCCTGGGCCCCAGCCAGCGGGTGCCACTTCAACTGCCTGGCGCCGGGCAAGGGCCTGCGTCTGGTCGTGGCAAAGGACAAGCACTGCTGGGCGGAGGAAGACTGCAAGGCTAACAGCATCTCCAGCATACAGTTGTGCCAACCTGACAAGCTGGTGAGTGCAATTACGCTTCGACTGCTTTTTCTGGCTAACATTATGAACATCCAATATCTAGATTATTATTAGTAGCAGTAAATATCTTCATTTAGCATTAGCTATCATTAACATTACATACATTCATAACAAAATTATGCATAATCATGTACAGACTATGTTCAATTTTCATGATTCTAATACACCTCTGGACTATCCCAGTAATTCAATCTTTGTTGTTGTTTATTATTATGGATTAGTTATAATATAAAATATAAATGTATAGATATAATAGATTTCTTGAAAAATTGCATTTCAGGTTGATATTGTTCAAATATTTTGATTTTCATCAGTCATATTTATTTTATACGTTGATAGAATTTAAAAGTATTAATGCTAGTAACCTAAAACAGCTAGTAACCTAAAATACTAACCAAATTCGAGAGATCAAAATAACGTGAAAATGAATAAATATTGTAGTAGAAGAAGTCATATCATATTCAACTTTTTTAGCGTGTTTTTTAGGGTAACAAATCACTTACAAGTAGGTTCATAATACAGTACATAAAAAAAAATCATGCAACTGTGTACTGTAGCCTGTAGGCCTACTTGTTTATTTTATATGATCTGTTGCATTTTTCAATAGCCTAGGAGGTGCCCTATAGCAATATTTAATATTTCAACATTGTTATATAGCCTTAGTTACTGTTATATAATGTGGGTATCACTAGAATTGTTGTTATTCTATTATGTATCTAGAGAATGTTACTGATAAGCGACAAGGAGATAGCAGTAATAAATTGGACTATGACCACAGGTTGAATATTATCCATAATATTCAAATGTTAACTTTTTTCCAAATTCACATAAATAGTTTCATGGAGGGGGTGGTAAATATTGGCTGATTTTGATCGAAAAGTTACTGAAATCAGCGATGCATAATTCATCGTAATTCTATTTCGTCGATAGAGAATATGGGTCACCTTTTTTTGTGAAGGAAAAATGTATATAACAATTATTATCATTCAATACATCTGTTGTAGGCCTAAATCTAATTTTATGTTGGTTAATGAAGTGTAACAGAGATAACTGAGTTCTACAGGCCTACTAAACGTTGCCTGCTCTGATTCAAGGTAAGCTGTATGGTATGGAATGAATGGATACCAGAGCTTAATGGAGCGTCAACAAAGTGGTTATATTTTGCCGGATGTTATTAAGGTCATTAAAAGCGCCTCATCTTGAAGCCATACTTTCATGAAGTTCTGAATATTATGAGTAATAATTAATCAATTATGTCTGTTCCAGGGTTGCGGACGATTGAAGACACCATTCGAACATGCGACGGCTGTGTGCGGAAAATACAGAGAACGTGTGAGACGACTCTCTGGGCTGGGAATGCAGATCTCACCTTCCAAACGTAATATTATTTTCAGGGACTCGATGTGAAATCGAAATCAGAATTAAATTAATGTTTTTATGAAAGTAAAATAAAAATCAAAATTTTTTATTCCTACTTGACGAGAATAATTAGAATCGAAATGAAAAATATTGCGTTGAGAATTAAAATCGAAATCATTGATCGAAATTGAAATCACAAATCGAAATCTATCTGAATTGCTATAAAAGTGAAATTGGAATCAAAATTTGTGTTGACATAACTCAAGTTGGAAAAGGAAAATCAAAATCGAAGTATTTCACTTTGCCTCCCTGATTATTTCACATGAATGGCCTTGCTTTAACATTTGCACAGCACGTAAGAGAAAAAAAATTACTCTCGTTTCGGCAAGTTTAAATTAAGGTTTTACCGGTATATTCACATTGATTGTGGAAAATGTTATGGTGGAAATGAACATAACGTGGCAGGTAAAACCTTGCTCACATATTAGGCGACATACATGGATTTTAGATTCAGCTTCAGTCTACATGAAACAAATTATATTTTCAATAAAATTCAATAATATGTAAGCAAAAAAAGTTATACAAAATGTACAACGGGTTTGAAATGGCATTAAAAATACGTTAATCATTCAGAACGTGTTGATTCGATTGGAACAGGAAGGGACTATCTTTATTGATAACATCTGTCACGGCCCATGGGATTGAGCTGAGAGAATTTCCTGCCTCATGACTCATGAGTGTCATGACCTTGGGATTACATTTTCATGACCTCACATAAATCGGATGAGCCGTATCAAAGACAACAATTATGATGTATTTTTTTTACATCAATTCAAGCTATTAAATAAACTATTAAGAAGATCAACAATCAAAACCAATTACATACTGTATATAATAAACCAAATGAAATACAGTAAAACCTCTATGCATCGTTCCCGGATCTATCGTTTTTCTGGTTGTATCACTCATTTTTTCTTACCCCACTCCCATATAGTCAATGCTAAATTTTCCTGGATGGACCGTTTTCCTGCATGGATGGTTTTATTTTCCTGGTCCCTTGAAAAACGATGGATAGAGGTTTCACTGTAATCAATACGTAAATCAGGAAGGTGTAAATGTATAGCTTTCCATTACATTCCATATAAAATCTCGCTTACTTACTACGCATATGCTGCGTTTTCCTAGTTATTTCTCACATTATTTGTTTCTCTTACTTTGAATCATTATCTATCATTCATCTCTCACATCATACACTTCAAATTAATATTCTTCAAATCAAGCCTTATTTTCTGCAGTTGTCGACTCTGTTTGTGACGTATCTGGATGTTTGCTTGCAGAGGATCCGGACAGGCCATGCCGTGTGGCGTGCCAAGATGATCAAGTCAACCATCGGTTCTATTTAGTCAATGGAGAGGACGGCTGGTTCCCGTTCGGAGCCGACTGCAGCCGTGGAGTCGCAGACAAGAAAGCGTATTGCGTCAGCGGCAAATGTTTGGTGAGGCACTTTCAGCCATCGCCACGCTGATCACTAGCGCTGTGCGAGCTAGTGAGATTTACTCAATTCCAGCAAGAATCAGGATTGCCATTCCATTTCGATATTTTTGATCGATTTTCAATATGAGGGTTTCAATCGATATCTAAATGAATCATTTTGCCGATCATTTTGATGTGTGGAAAATGAATTCGTTATCGAAAGTGAATAAGATATTGAATAACTTAACAGCCCACCATGTTTGTGGGCCATATCTCACTGAAACTCTTCTGTCCTGCCCTTCATTGAACAAGCAGTCAGCTGTAATTATCAAAAAATAATCACATAATTGGGCTGAAAAACATTACTTGAACCCAAAATATATCCATAATTTCGAATCGATATTTGATGACCCAGAAAATTAAATTTGATGTTTTCCTGCATGGTTGGTTTTATTTTTATGATCTTTTGAAAAATGATGAATAGAGGTTTCACTGTAATATAATCGGCACCATTTTTTATTATGGCACACTTGATTTGATTGATCACTTAAAACATTCAAAGTTCATGTTGTAACCTTCCAGGAGTTTGAAAAAGACGACACTCCCGCCCAAGACTCCGAGTACACGCTGCCGCTTCTAATAAGACCTAAACGCAGTATAAGCAGTAACGTTACCGTGAGGCCTACGAGACTGCTCATAAGATCCAAACGCAGTAATGATCCCATGAGGTCAACGAGACTGCAGCATCCAATGCTAGCACAAATTATAGCTAAACTCAATTTTACTGGTATGTATTCAAATTTCTTCACTCGACATTGGCTAGTTTTAATCGACACAATATTCATTCAAGTTGCCGTTTGATTTAGTTGGATTCAACATCGAATTAATTTCGGTTAAATTCTGTTTTGAAACAATGTTGTTTCATAATATTGGTAACGACTAAAATAATACGCTGCTGGTGGTAAGTTTGTATTGCGTGCAAGAAACTTGAGCATTAACCACTCAGTCAGAGAAGACACAGAGCAATGAAAGTCCCTATGTAGCTAGCAACGCATACGTTCATTTGCCTGGTACCATTTTGTTTTCCTAACATAACTGCAATTTCATTAATTTAATAATGTTTGTTATTCACATCGATTGAAAATTTCAATACCATTTGTAATTTTCTAATTGAAAGGCAACCTTACATGGGCGAAGTATGAATATGACAATATATCACCTACATTTCCAGGAGACGTACGAAATCATGAGAGTACTGGGAAGCTGTCGTCAATCGATTTTGACAACCCAATCGATGTGAAAGAGAAAACTGAAGCATTTGGAGCTTTTCAGAGCACTAACACAGTATTACGAGAAGAAAGTGTGAACTCTATTCTAGATGGCAAATGACTGATAGATAATAATGAGAACGAGGTGAAGCAGGGGAACCCACGTCTTCAGAGGAAATGCTCTGGATAGTTGTGAGTCACGATGAGTTATGTGGGATCAAATGAGTCAAATTGTACATGATGTAGTATAATAATGATGATTGATAGTTGATAATTTTATAGTTATATTACTTATATATATAATCCGAAACTTTATTAAAATAATATAATTTTATAATACTTACAATTGTTTATAATACTTCCATAAAAGCTCAAATTCCACACAATTTCCAATCACAAATTATCACTAAAACTAGGCCTATCTATCACACTTCACACAATAGGTACCGGTACTCTATATCACAAAAACACTTCTATCAGTATCACACGCTAAGAGCGTAAGGGAGTGATTGAATAAAATATCAGCTTTTTGGTGATAACTTTTGAACGATTAAGAGATATCAAAATTCTGATGAACAGAAAAATAGATCTCTCTATTACAGTACCTTCAAGATGATGTGAAATCCAATTATTTACCTTGGATTCTAACACTTTCACATGTATACAGCTAAAAAGTGTATTCAGCTGTATTCATATGGAAATTTGGTGATAAAAGTACTTTTCAAGTCTCGAAGGTATTAAAAATATCTGTGTTTCTGTTGTATTGGAATATTGAAATCTAATTCGAAGTTATGTCGTTCAAAAGATATCACCATAAAATTGATATTTTGCCAAAACAACTGCCATGAACCGGTACTCTTATTAAGGGCCAACACAATCCTGGGGCTGAATGAATGACGCTAGTTTTCAATCAAATTTTAGAGAAAACTAGAAATCATGTCTCAATTTCAGACATTATAAATAATAAATTCAGTGTCCATAAAGGAAAAATGAATGAATTACCATATTATTTTTGAAATTGAGATGATGATTTCCAGTTTTATCTAGAGTCAGGGGGAACAATGACTTCATTTTTCATTCAAATCTAGTCCCAGGATTGTAATGTCCTTCAAGGAATATAACATAACGGTGAATATTCACAACAACTAAATGTCATGAACTTCAACTGTGACTTGCACGAGTTTATTTCAATGCTTGATTTGAACTGAGTATCTGTGAGCACAGTCTAGTGCTAATGTTTACACGTTCATAACAACACACTGGTAATCCATCAGATAAATAATCAATTAAGAAATGATAGGTATGTCAATCTGTAAACTGTGTAACTGAATGAACTGTAATATACGGCAAAGTAATGTTTATACTTTATAGTTACTGTATAGGCATGATATTATAGTATTATTTTGTTTTTCACCATCAGCTATTTCATAAATAGCATTTTATAGCATATATTAGTCAAATTGAAAACTAGCATTGACTTAGCATCATAAAGTCTTTAGACAACCACAAAGGTTCTGGAATAAAAATGATGTATACACATGTTATATCTAATGCAAAAATCTAATGCCTCTATAAGTTATGAGGAATTTTGAATTGAGATTTTCAAAGACATTGGGTGGCCTACACTAGACTGATTAGATATAATTCTTATAAGCAGGCCTACTTATACGACTCACACCGGCCAACGTATGCAGAAGTAAAGATAAATAGCCTACAATTGTTAAAGCCTTTACAATAATATAATATATGATATTCATAAATACACTTCTTGTATATTGTAATTTCTTATTCCGTTAAAAGTTAGTGCACTAAGTGCACTAAGTAAAACTAAGTGCAAAAAATATTGTGTTAAAATTAAACCACTGGAAATAAAATAGATTGCTGGGACTGCAATGACTTGCACAAATCTTTTATCTACTCACGCAGATAAAATGGGATATTATTAAAAAACTTAGAATTAAATACAATACAAATTAGTTACCACAGTACCGGTACTGACTATTCTAGTAGGAATTTGATAAAGGTTAAGGCCAACTCACTCGGGTTCCAAATAAAATGTGTCATTTGAAGGCACAAACGCACATCTCGAAAAGGCACGGGTATTCGAGATGCTGATTTACTGCGCAGGACATTTCAAAAACAATAATTAAGCAGTCGACTGGGAAACAACATGATGTGCCATACATCAAATCAATTGCAACAGAATACACATTCATCTACACACGAAAAGTCATCTTGAAGGTGGTTCTCACAGGAAAGTAGGTACAAGAAAGTTTACTTCATCTATCTAAATTACAAAAATATAGATTATGCATCGACTGAATTGATCAGAAAGCGATATACACTTGCACTCACAGTTCATGAAAAAATTAGGGATATAGCATGCATAGATTTTATCTTTAAGAAAAACCCACCCACAGCATAACAATTTCACTGTCAACATAACATATAAACGATCGCAGTGACTTTCCAGATGAAGATAGTGTAGCAAAAGTGCTTCACACCTTTCCGAAAGTATCCTCTAAATACTGTCAATCCATAATAAACATTCGCAATATGTTATGTGTTATTAGTATTGTATGTAACGGTACGGTACGCTGCAAGGTAAAAATCAATGTCAAGTTATTGAATGCTACTATTACCCTCGAGTGATCTTTGCCCCTTTGCTACAGTATTAGAGTTGAAGATATCAGCTTCCAAAAATATTGTCTGCATCAGACAATGTATTTGTTAATTTTGTATTTTGCATGGCCCAAGTATTATGATCATTCATGTGGTTGAAATCACCCTGGCGGGAACTATGGAGAGACTGGGGATGCCCTAATTTTGGACAAACTTTCATTTAATGTGACTGCGAGTGTACAGAGTCACAGTTCTTATACTCTGAAGAGGTCATCTAACAACATAACAAAGAAAAATATAAGAGTTTTACTTGTGTAACTGTGATATTTTCAGGGCAATAGGAATTTTCGCGATACGATACTGCATCGTTCGAAAGCGTTGAACCCTCAAAGTTGCAGCAAAATTATGTAAGTACCCGTACCAAAGTTTCTACAAAAAAATTGTTCAGTTGGCACACATTGTTGTCGGTGTGACTCAGCGTTTCAGAAAGAATCTGAGTCCAAGAGGTGGAGGTTTCGGAGCAGCCTTAGTCGGCAAGCGTGGTTCGGGCGGCTGCCACTTCAACGACAGACCGTTGTTGATTAACGAGCGCAAGGTCGGTACAACGTGCTCCAGATTCTCGGCTTCTTCCAGCGACATGCAGTGACATTGGCTCACATCCAAATGTTGCAAGCTTGTACAGTGACGACCGATGGCGACAAGACTTCGGTCCGTCAATCGATTGCAGCTCTGCAAAACATCACACATGCAACATAACAGGATAGTACTAGACACGCAGCTACACATTAAAATAAACGTAAAATATCCAACAAAGGTTAATATTATCAATTTCAATATAGATTTATATATAGGCCTATATATATATATATATATATATATATATATTGCAATTTCTATCAACATCAAAATCCCAAAGTACCGTAGGAAGATAAATATTTATAACGGAGATTTTTTTTTTTGGTAGACGTTCTTCTTTCGTAGATTACAAGTAGCCTACCAGTTATATGGTAAATGAATGAATTTACCTGTAAATCCAGATTTTTCAATCTTGTAAGGGACTTGGAAATGCTGATTACTACGTCGTCAGTAATATTATAGCATTTACTCATCCCAAGCGACTCAATACTTGGGTTATTTGCTGCAACGTATGCTAGGCCTGCATGGGTTATCTGTAACAAAAACTCGGTATTAGTGAACAATGCAACATGACAAGTGCTAACATGACCATGTAACACTAATGCCTAGCATATGACAAAACATCAAATCCAAACTGTCTATTCACAAAATACACTAACATTAACGTAGAACAAGAAAATCACAGCCAATAAGAATTCAAGGTCATTGCCATTGCCCTCTCAACTGTCAAACTAAATCCGGTGACTAGCCCAGGTAGGCCCTAGTTCAGTTTACCTGCCACTTGTTTCTCATTGAAGATTTCTAAATTGGCTCATTCGTATGTTTCACAGTAATGTCAAAATGTAAGCCTGTAGCTAGCAAGCTCTCATGTTCGCTTTTATCTTAGTGTAATGGTTAGTGGTGGTCGTGAGAGACCAAGGTCAGCCCATAAGGCAAACATTTTTTGCGTTAGTGTTTCGCGTTGACGTTAGCATTGCATTGTGACTGGGCTTTAAACCTCACTGCAAATTCAAAAATGACAATAGTGTACCATACAACTTGAAGTTGAATATTCTACATACCTGTTGACATTGCCCAAGGTTCAAGTGACGAAGTTCACGGAAATGGAAAGCATATTTGAGGCTAACGTCGGTGATTCTGTTACACCCCATCAGATCCAAGGATTGCAGACCTTTCAGATTTGCTAGGGAATACCCACTTCCAGTCATCTTCAGATATTGGTCCTCGCACATTTGTGAAACCATCTCCTTCCTCTTCGCATCATTCACAATATCCTGTTCTGCTTTACTTCGAAGGGATATGTTATGAAACTGATTTCTGGATTCTAGTTCTGGCTTGGATACATCTTGATCCTTCGAAGAACCGTACATTGCTTGTGTTTCTTTGCCGGAGTCAAGATTCTGATACGAAGAGTTCTGTTTGTTTCCCATTCCCATACCAGTAAGACCTGCATCTGTGAGTTTGTCGCACGCAACTAGCTTGAGGGAACGCAACCAAACTAAATTCTGGCAAATAGCCTGTATGGACTGATCGGTGACCGAATTGAAGCACCAGCACAGATCGAGATGTTCGAGACGAGGCAAGCTGACAGACAAGTGACAAATAGTTTCCTCGTCAAGTGTCAAAGCAGTGAGGCACAGTCTACGGAAAGCTACATTTACCCAAGAGCACAGGCCAAGCTTAATGCCAGTGCTATTGACAAGTTCACAATAGGATAAGTCTAGCTCCACTAGCTTCTTAAGGTTGCTCAACTCGGCAACGCTTTCGTTCGTGATACCGCGACACCGTTTCAAATTAAGACTCGTTAGGTTCGTAAGATTTTTGCAAATAGATTGGACTGAATGATCGACAATACGAGAACATTTACTCAAGTCAAGTTTTGTTAAAGTTTTTTGGTATTGAGTGATTGCGAGAATTCCTGCGTTAGAAAGCTGATTGCATTCTTGAGCTTCAAAACTTTCGAGTCTTAGTTTCGGTAATTCGGCTAGTTTACCAAGAGCAGTATTATCAAGCAGGGTATTTCCAAATTTAAGACGTTTGATCTTATGTGATTGCAGTTCAATATATTGCAAGATGTTATGAAAGGTGAGAACACTTTCAGATGGCAACGTTGTACCCGAATCCGACAATTTTGTTGGATAAAACTTCTTGTAGAGCCCCGTGTGAAATGATATTTGACAATTTGACAGAGAGAGAGTGTCAATATTTGGAGCAATACCAACAAATCTATTAAAAAGTGAATCTGATAGATAGCGATTAGAATCCAGATTAAGAGTACTCAGATTTACGAGAGTGGTGTTTAGTATTTCTACATCTGTTGTAATGTCAAGAATGCGACCAGAGATAAGTAGCTCGCGGCAACTAATAACGCCTAAAGACTCTAACTGTGTACATCGTTTGAGAATTTCTACAAAACTTTTCCCAGAGAGATCGCAGTTTTGAATGGACAACGAACGTAAATCCGAACAATAACGATCAAAAAATTCATCTACCTTTGAACCAGTAAGTTCTACTGATTTCAAAACTAGATGGAGTATTCTATAATCACCATTTTCAAACACTTGCATTGGACGGTACATATCATCATGCAGAAGAACCATCTCCTTACTAACGAATTTTAAATCTCTCGAAGCTTCGTTCCATATTCGGCAGACTTGGCCAGCACTGGTTCTATCAGAAAGTGGTAAATATTCCATTATATGAACTACAACCTAAAAAGACAGAAAAAATATGTTTATTTGATCTGCTGTTTGTCTCAAGTTCAGCTAACCTGTTTGGTAACAGCAGGGCCTATCTTCGCAAGCCATCTCTTGCGCTGAAAACTAATTTATATGGTAAATATTGTTCAATGTGTTATAAACAAGCCATTGGCCTTGAGCATACAAACTTCATACTTGCTGTGAAAATGGACAAAGAAACACAACTAGACTAGCACAGGCCTGCGGAAGTATTTTAATCACATCATTTTTACTTACCTCGATCGGCAGATCTACCTGGACCTCTAGTGTACTGTTTGTACATGATGCAACAAATGAAGCACGGTAAATCTTGTCAGCTGTCATTTTCTCATCACAGTTCAATCTTGACTAAATAAGATTTTTCTCCGCACGAACATGCCATTCCCTGAACAGCTGACAGACTGACAAGCGTAAGACATCTGATATCACTCACTGGATATCACCTTCACATCTGCGTGAGAGTGTGTGTGGGTGTGAGTCACACTGGCCTTCAATCCTTAATCTAGTGCCGACTCGACGAAGCTTATAGTTCGAGATTTGGCTGTAAGGTAGCAGTCACAGCTTTAGCGCAATGTGTTGCCTACATCGCAGGCATTTGAATACTATTCCCAGGGGCACAACCATGCCCCCTTCGTCCAGAGAGCCAGGATTGCTGTCGGAGGTGCGTGCGCCCTCCCCGCTTCTGCGCGCCTCTCCTAGGGGGTGAAAACCGCGCTCCGGTGTTGGAGCATGACTCTGTACTGGTGGTACGGAATGCCGGCAGTCGTGCAAATAGACTGATTCAGAACGGACATGCCAATTCCTCAAAGGACAAGTGAAATATCTTCTCGTAATCAAAATCACCACTCGCAATCAAAAGTCTCTTCAAAGTTGATAATAATTGTATTGGATAATTGTTTTAGAATGTAAGTTGCTACTTGAACTTCGAAAACTAACATTATTCGAAGCTATTTTCAATGTGACAGAAGACCACGTGGTGCCCGCAGAAATCAGTGAACTGAAAACAACATTCCTCAAGTGTCAGTACTGCGATAAAAATGACAGTTGCGACGTGAATCATGGAATCAGTGAAAGGGTTGTTTTTAAATAGTAAAACATCACTCGAAAGAAATACTACTCTATAGTGGTAGAATTGTTTTGTGAAGTTTGCAGTGACAATATTTACATTATTTCTGCAGTGTTGAAGAACATGTTCTTTTTTCTACGTGATCTATTGATATCGAATAATCAACATTTTAATCCTGATCAGGATCATAATTATTAAGTCTACTTGAACGTGAACAAGACAAACTTTGTATACGATACGAAGAGATGTCACGCCGTAAACAAGCCAAGCCGCGCGCACTTAAAAGTAAGTAGGCCTACTCTATTAAGCTGTAAATGTATTTCAACTTTTCAATATTTTTTATCTCATTGTGCGTACAATTTAATTTCACTGGGTGAATTACGATGCTAACATTTGTTGACAGAAACCAGGTTTTGTATTATTGCCATTATATAATATTTGTCATAGGCCTATATTGTCATCGCGACCAATTTCAGTTATTCGTTTTTTATTTTTTTTAAATCACCCACCAACAGCTAGGTTATAGTGATGTATCAAGGCTTTTGACCAAGGGTAATGGGTGAGTTTTTTTTAGTTGCACATTAAAATTGTTTTTCACAAAAAATGGCAGATCTTGATGGTTACCTTCATGCATAAACCATCATGTTCAAGGGAGGTTTAAAATATTAAATAATAGTTCTTGACTTGCGGTGGCTTCATTCCCTAGATTCAATCAAGATCGACTAGAAATCACCTATTTCAGGATGATAAAAATCGACAATTGGTCGTGATGCGCTATATGACAATTTTACTCAAAAGTGTATAATAGACCTGTATAATTGAAGTAGACCATTTTATAGACCGCAATTATTAAATGACACGTTCATATTCTTGATTCGTTTCAATATACGGCCATACGGGTACCGATAACGTATAGGCCTATATTTGTTTACTCGTATTTTTATGTTCATTTTTGAGATTTTTGCTCTGTAATGTACATGTTCGAATGTTCGAAAATGCTCGAAAAATTATTACCTCAGGACGTATTGTTTGTTCATCCCATGTACAAATTGAAATAACTAATTCTGACAAATAACTATATTTTGAATTTACTAATGCAGAACCATTGAAGTGAATTGATATTGAACTGATGAAAAATCAATTCGAAATTTTTTGTCCCGTTTTTCCGTGTACCGGCGAAATAATTAAAAACGTGAATTTTTACATGCATTCCACAGAAATTATTTTAAGCACGTGAAACTTGTCAGAGTTGATATTGAAACTAATGCGCATGCCATCAGATGGTTAGAATTTTCATGTCGTGTACAAAAACCTATGCCTTATGCGGGACTCGAACCCAAGCTCAACGGTGACTTCAGTTACTATCGCTGGCGACCCGGCAGCTAAAGTTTTTTATGAATGTCTTCATCATCACTTCATTGTTCCATTATCCCCCACTTATTCGTACTCCGATATAACCTAGCTGTTGGTGGGGTCGTTAGCATCAACAGAGCCTACTAATGGCAATTCAAATAATTCTGCATTATATTACCAGCATATCGTATATAATTGTCAATCGTATACATCAGCTAACATTTTTTTTTTTTAGTTTGACAAATATGTGCGATATGAGTTGAATAGTTTGTACTTATCGTAGGCGTAGCCGCGTAGGCCTATGTCATTTTGAAGGTATTAAAAATATCTGTTTTTCCTTCTCATTAGAAGTTTGATCAAGGACTATAGAAATTATTCACTGTATAATTCTATAGTCAATGGTTTGATTTTCATCATCACCATAAGTCAATCTTAGTGACTGTAAGTTACGTCATCAGTATCATATTCCACCTTTTTAAAAAAAATCGTTGAATCTGTTGGAAGAAATGCATAAATATACATCCTGTATGAGTTAAATGTCGATTCAGAGTGATCGAGCGGCGTCGCGCGGTATGTTTGCCAATTGCTCATCACTTTTGTGACTTTCTCTAAATTTTCGAGTCGTTTGCGTCAACGGTTTGCGATGAAGGCAGATAAAATAATTAAATACTCACGCCAAGTTTGATTATCTTGGATTATAGCTATATGGTGGAAATGCAACTCTGCTAATTCATAATGCATGCAATCTCTCTCCAGAGCTAAGAAACCTGAGGGTGAACTCTTGGATCTTTTAATTTTGAGTACGGCCTATTGACCGAAGTTTGAGTTATATTATATTGTGAATCGTATTATTGTGATCCTCAATGTTTTCTTGATTGAATAGTGTATACTGTATTTTCCGATTTGTGCGAGCTATCTTCCATATAGAACTTCAATAAGGACAGAAAAAATGAACTATGCACTATGCAAAGCATAGCGTGGCTACACCGCTTTTTTGCTCGATCACCTTTGTGTTTTTTCAGCACAAGTAAATGATTTACTACGAGTTTTCTCTCCCCAATTGTTCACCATCACTGAAATTTTTGAATGTTTGTCAAACAAGTTTTCTTATTCTAATTATTTCTTTGGGGTGGTGAGATCGCCCTTAATTATGATGCACCGACCGAACGATTCTACCTTTCATTCAGAGCCTCAATTGGGGAACAATGATTTTGTATCAAATTTTGATGTTTATGAATATAAATTCAAAGTCGGCTCAAGTCGTAAATAGTGTACAAATATACAAATATAAAACTCAGATCCGCACCTGCAGCTATACAGAACCTATTATAATCAAACCGTAGGCCTATTTAATTGTTATAATTATATTGTGAACGGTAATATTAATTGCAGTCATACACTACTGCTATGTATAGGCGATTTCTGGCTCATTTTCGATTTTATAGAAAAATCTCTATCAATATTGTATTTGTTCTCAGTTGGCGACTTATAACACTAAATGTTGGTGTGACAACGATAATTGTTCCCCAATCAAGGCTGAGGATGAATTATAGTAAGACCGCTTAGAAGCGGCACCTCTTGGTTTTTTCAAGACTTCGTATATAAATATATTCGTCTTTTACTAATTCATCGTCAGCTTTAGGGTGGGCAACAATGATACATACACTATGATGAATTATACACTAAGATTTCGATGTTGATACAGTGATATTGCGTATATCTTCTATACATGCAGATTCCATACAGAGTTGACAACACATGCTCCGATTTGGCGAAGTATATTGCACCTCTCTTCACACCTCTCAAGTACGCTATGTATGTGTATTGCCCGCCCTTAATGCCCGCCATTACTTCAGGCGTTTCGCAGGGAAACTTCGGAGATCTTGTGTTACGCGGAATTCCGTTGGGATTGACAAGGCAGTGCACATGAATAGGTGATATAAGAGGGCGGTGATATTAGTGGAGTCACCCCGTACCGTATCACCCCCGTGGGGGGTCAGATGTGTTATATAGCCCGATGTGGGGTAGTGGGGGGGGGGGGGGGGGAGGGGGCTCATATGTCGACTCATGTCCTATACTTACACACCATAAGACGAGAAGTTAGCTCTCTCCGGAGAGATTGGCTCATCTCATCCCAGGAGATGGAGAGAGAGACAAGACGACGTGACATTAGGGTAAATGAAGAAGGCTGGCTTCTTAAGAATGTGTACGTAGGTTTATATATACGGTGTATACTGTCATGCTGGAAATTGTTATTGCTCATAGGTCGGTTCACTTTTTGTTTGGGAAAATAAACTTGATCCATAGTTTAGACTGTGTATAAATTGGACTGGCACATGCAACTCAGCGCGCTCGTTTTGATCCAGGATGTGAGGGGCCTGTCGGACCTCGTTCAATCCCCGCTATTGTCCATTTTCACGTGGGTATTCGTAGGCTTCTTCCTTCCCACTATTCTTGCCCCATTAGCTAAGAAACCTTCGTCTCATCATCCCACCATCTCATTGATAATTCATTCGATGCCAGTGCATCGTAATACATTGCCTCGTTAAACCCAAAACCCAAAATAATTAAATGTATACATCGGGAGTTTTTCAAAAATGTACTTCTATCCCGTTCAATTGAATTATTGTGTGTCTTCTGAAACAACCAGCAGACGCCGCTTCAAAATGGTCTTACTAACTCATCCCTAGTCCTAATCGAGAAACAGTGATTATACATCAAGAATCCAATGTTGATATAGCCAATGAAAAAAAAGTTAATTCTATTCACATTAGTTTCATCGACGCACAATCATGATAACTACTAAGACCTATTAGCTTGTACCTGAACGATGACATGGATCACCGTAGGTTATATAATAAGGTCTTTGACATAGATGATGTGCAGAAAAGAGGTTATGATATCACGTATTCTACGATAGTGGAAAGAAGTCAGTCGTGACCTGTTGTTAAGAAACCATCCCAGAATCAACCTGAACCTCAAGAGGGAAACCACACAAACCTCTGTCAGGATGGTCGACTAAGGCGGGAATCGAACCCCGCTCTCCTAAATGACGGCTCAGCTCCCATCTTTCCAATCATACTACAGCCTCGCGAAGTCTATATATCGAGTGGACTTGCTTACGGTATATGAGTGTGATGGAAGGTGATATTATCGGAGGAGAAAGAGTGACACGGCTCCTGGGTCGAACAGGTTGGGGTGGGTGTGGGGGGATGAAGAGAGGAGATAGATGTGACATTGTGGTCCACCTGGGATTATATCGTCTCCTAACTCCACGGGTTTAATAGCTCGCAATAAAGTCGGTGACTAGGAGAAGGTGGTCCATGGCTCAGCGCGGCCCCGTAGAGACGTAACGTGCGCCTAGACACAGATCGAAACAGACGCCACCAATCTCGACTGACGATCAACGACTAGTGATGGGCGTGGCTTATTAATCGGACACCTAGATCTATGCAAGTTGAGAAAAGGTTCTCCCGATCTCTGGTACATGGTAAACCATGGATTATAACTATATCGTATACCGATGGATAGGCAACAGCTGTCCAGAGCTGTGCAATCGGCTATATTATACAAAATAAATGCGCTGGTATCACAGTACAAATTACACAAATTTCTTCTGTATTACACGTCCAACGTTCAGTTCAATTATATAATTATGTGATTATATACCCAATATATACCCAATATTGAAAGATCCAACGATTCAGCGTCATGTTTCAGCTATGGAGAGAATCTGCATCAGAATTATACCCAGTTGAAATACCTATCATTGTTCTGTGAACCATATATTGTGAATGTATAATTTGAACGTAACCTAAAACCTTACGTTCTAATAAAGTTGAAGAAGCAACTTCTAGTTGATCCAAGTACAAACTAACATACCGGCCGGCCGTCGAGAGTAGGAAGGTTGAAAGTTTTACCGTATTCCGAATGAATGCGTGAATGAGTGATTGAGTGAATGTTATAAAGGGTTTGAATGCGCGTCGACAGCGAGCTCATTTCTGCACCTATATCTTTTTCCACTTCAAAGAACAGGTTCTGCTAAGGTTTTGAAATATACCGCTTAGAAACTAATCGCATACCGGTACTAGTTTTAAGCTCTATTTTCGAATTGAAGACTATAAGGTGTGGCTTATTAATCGGCCACCAAGATTCATGCAACTTGAGACGCTATGATTGGCTATTTCGAGAATCCCCTCTTGATTGGATTTCATGTTATGGGACGTCAAAGGGGTGAGAAAAAAGTGGTCATGGTTATTGATGAAGGTAGATTCGTTTGGACGGGGTAACGTCGGTAACTAAATAATCTGTTACAACTTTCAATATTGAACGTTTTTGAAAGATGTAGTTACCCATCTTGACGTAAACCTCGCCCTGGAACAACATGACAACTTGCAAATACCACAGTAACACAAATATAACGGTGATATTTTTAATTCAACTTTTTCGTCAGAAGTTTTAAAACGTTACATGAAACAGAACACATTTTCATAGCCCCACGAAGTCACAAGCGTAGCTGTTGTCTGTATAGGGCTACTTTTGTGTCATATAGGTAGACAACCTTCTTCTATTGTTAATACATGTGTATAGGTGAGCTCATTAATCGGCTATTTCAGTGATTTTACTTGTGATTCTTCCCCCCTCCTCTCAATAAACAGCCCACTTGGCTGTTATGTTTTGTGACGTCATTTGAGGGCAAGATAACGAAAGTGGTCAATTAATGATACGCCATGGTCTTGTTTCGCATCCAATCAAAATGAGTCCCGTTTTACTCAACAGCTAGCTATATACATGCTGTACGTATTTCTTTAATGTTCACTTTGAAAATCTCAATTTCCTTTTGGTTCCATGAGTGACCGTCGCATGCAATCTCATTCGGCTCCATATCAGAACCAATAACATCTGCGGGCGCAGCTTCTTTAAATGGTGGCATTCATTTTAGTTATATTCCAAGAGACAATTTTGAGTCTAGTCTTCGTATGAAGTTGAACATTTAGCTGGAAACTGTTTTCGTGTTCAAAATAGAACATTTTTTCTTAGATATTTTTATCCGTATATGGAAAGAAAAATAACAAATCCAAACTGCTGGCTATTCTACAAAATGATTGTGGAGAAAAAAGCTGTAATATCCAGGTCCATTTAGTTATTATAACTATATTCCGGACAAAATATTGTAGTTATGGCTTTGTTTTATACTTCAAGCTGGTACCTCGATCTCGTTTGCTTTCATACGTCCACATTCGAGGAGACCTGTAATATTAGTATAGAGTGTCACTTCAGGTTCTGCGCCATCAAAAATATAATAAATAGATTTGGGAAAAGCAGAAAATCAAGAAGTTATATTCCAAATTGTAAAGTAAAATGGTATTTCAGTATAGAATAGGATGCACAAATACATTTTTCTATTCATACTAATGGATCATAAAACTGAGTTCTGGACTAGTTGAACATTTTTGACATCAATATATTCATAATATTATATATTTTATATAAACATAAAATATTATAAATATATTGATATTTAAACTCCACTATATTAACTAATTATATATAGGCCTATGTTTTATTATTCATCAATGATTATATGCCCACATACAATTTTATATTGTAATAGACCCTATATATTTATATATAGCCTATAATATGTAATATTATATGTAATATGTGATATGATTCTTTTAATACAACAATTAATATAACAATTCATGATAACAATGACAGTTCAAAGATGAATAATATTATGAGAATTCAGTAAATTCTTGTTTCGGCACTTCCACCAAACTTGGCACTTCCACCAAACTTGGCACTTCCACCAAACTTAGCACTTCCACCGAAATTTACACTTTCAATACGTACTTCTACGACGTAATCACGACGTTTCAATGACTTGACTTGAAATATTTTCCATATTATATATAGCCTATATATATATATATATATATATATATATATATATATATATATATATATATATATATATATATGTGTGTGTGTGTATGTATAGGCCTATATAACAGTAAAATTAATGAATCATGAATATCGTATCTGTGGATCATTCATAGTTATCACCAAAGATCATGGTGTAAATGATATCACAGATATCCTATTTCGAAGT
The DNA here is from genome assembly GCA_907164805.1 of Brachyptera putata. Classification (NCBI taxonomy): domain Eukaryota; kingdom Metazoa; phylum Arthropoda; class Insecta; order Plecoptera; family Taeniopterygidae; genus Brachyptera; species Brachyptera putata. The sequence continues at coordinate 8,299,213 of OU015462.1, read as the reverse complement.
TGGCGTACTCACAACTTGACGTGGAGTAAGTTTTGACGTTCCCCCTCTTCCCACTTGTACCAAGTAGTTGTTTGATTATGCCCGTCTGAACGGTGTCGACTCGAGGCTTCAAGACAAGCTCGGGCCGTATAACACGCGTCGACCTGCCTGCGTGGAATAGCACGGCTTCCAACTCGCAGTGTTGTGATCTGGTAACAACTTCTGTGTTATTGTACAGCTGATTCTAGAACAAAACTTGCTATAATCTTACCTTTCTCTCTCTCTCTCCCCTCTTTTACCTCTCTTTCTTCATATATTTATGTATGTCCTATATACATATATATAATTACACATTGCTCCAGGGTTCTAACGCGTATTATAAAAACAAGGACAAATTCTTAATAGGCATATATATATATATATATATATATATATATATATATATATATATATATATATATATATATATATATATATATATATATTCATATATTATATTCATATGGGTCTATAAATATGTAGGCCCTATGTGTTTTGGGCTTAGGCATACATTGTAGGGGCCTATATATGATGTGTTGTAAGTATAAATCCTTGAATTATATCAATAAAAATAAAATATTAACTCGTGTATATATATATATATTCATATATTATATTCATATGGGTCTATAAATATGTAGGCCCTATGTGTTTTGGGCTTAGGCATACATTGTAGGGGCCTATATATGATGTGTTGTAAGTATAAATCCTTGAATTATATCAATAAAAATAAAATATTAACTCGTGTATATATATATATATATATATACTACACCTTTCTCCCACGGAGGCACTCAAAATATCCGAACATTGTGAAATAAATTATTTACATTTTCCACTAATAAATTATTTGAACTCTAATTGAGCATTGCACTCTTATCTGCATATTGATGGAGGACTGTTCTCTATGCGGTTTGCAGTTTTAATGCGTTCTGGTTTGAGATGCGTTATCGAGCTCATGACTAAAACGTGCGTCCAATCACGGCCATGTGTAGTTTACATGCATTTTCTGTCCGGATAGTGACTAACCGTGATGCATTGCGGACAGCATTGTGACGTGTCATATCACAATCCATGCAGCCGTGGACTGAGAAGTGGAATTAGGTGTTCCAACTTGCAGTGCAACGTGGGTCTGATGTTGGCGTTAAGAGCGCATGGGAGCCGATTTTGGGATATCAAATTTGTTGTGATAATTTTTTTCAACATATCAAAATTCTAATACGGGGAAAACGTAGATGTTTTCAATACCCTTGAAATAAAATTAACAACCCTGAATAGTTTTCATACTTATATCATCTTGATGATGTTAAAATGATCTGTTTCTTCGGTATTAGATGGAATAGACCTATAGGTCTAAAGAGTTATCTTCAAAAGTTATCATAAAAAACTGATATCATCAAATCGACTTCGGTGCAATAAGTTGAGTTAGAAAAAGGTGCGACAGATTTATCTGTCAATCTTCAAATTAGACCTGGGCATATGTGCTCAGTGTATCATATGTGGTTGTTGAGTGAGTATCCCTCAATGTGAAAAAAAGCCTTATTCTATCGACATTGAAATCTTGAAATTCATTCATTATTCCCTGATTATGGCTATAAGGATGAATTAGCAAGACCGTTTCGAAGTGGTACCTCTTCGTTGTTTCGACTTCGAGGCGCTCTTCGCAGCAAATATAAAATATATGTAGGGCTACATGGACTAATTTCCAAATTATCAGAAAAATTTGAAGACTATTGGAGCTAGGTGTTTCCAGTAATGCCATCACAACAGTGGTTAATTTTTAGTATCGGAAAAGATTGCTGGAAAAAACATCATTCGAGATTGCAAAATAATCATTTATATAGCTGATTACTATCACTTCACATTTTTGATGGTTTTATTTCTATTTATTCTCATTTCATGTGATCACTTTTACAAATAACACAGTTCTGGTGGCAAAGCTCATTGTTTCTAATTTGAAATATAGTCCGGAGATAGTTGCATATCTGGATAACAATGGAATTGGAAATTGAAAATATACCTTCATAAAATAAAATTATACATTTATGCAAAATATTCATGATTGGGTGTTCAACCATGTATATTTTGGATAAGTGTTGGCCTATAAATTCATTTTAAAAAATTGTATTTTCAATTTTCCATAATTGGCCATACCTATATGGAAATATCCTGAGCACGCCTATGATTATAATATACTATATATAAGTATATCTTTGGTCTCTAATAACGCTCCCTCCTCCCCCCCCCCCTCCCCGCACCACACCTCCCTCGACCAATGTCACTAAACCTCTCCGCCACATCTCCATCATGCTGTGATGTAGCTGACTGATTAATAATGCATTAGCTCGCAAATCACTGATCTATCAGTCGACCAGGGCTGCCAACCCACACATTAAACCAGGCAGGAGCCGTTGCACAGGTGGAACGGGTAAGTGCATATATTAGTGTTGGTTAATCTGATGATATTGTGATGTATAACGCGATATCATATACTATAATAAATTAATAATACTATACAATGTGTGCATCAACGAAAACATCATGTCGAACACAAATATCGTTGATGTATTTGTATAAATGTAGCATTTTAAGAATATTGGATTTTTCAGGGATAAGAACAATAAGAAACGCAAATGCATCTATTAAAAGTGTTCACCCTTTAGAAGACGTTACCACCTTGGAAGACTAGATTTGAATGAATGGTGAAGCTTTTTCTTCCCTATTATTTTACAGAAATCTAAAAATCACTATCTCAATTTCAGAATCTATAATAATTTAATTATTCTCCAGAGACCCCGAATCTTGACGTAGGCATTACCCGATCCAGTATCGAAACGTGAACAGAATCGGATAATGTCCGCGAATTATCATTTCCGAAGTTGAGATAATGATTTCTAGATTTCACCAAATTGGAGAAAAAATAGCGTAATTATTCGTTCAAATCTAGCTCCACACTTCTGATGCCCTTTAAGTTTACTGCTTCCGGTAATTATTATTGTGACTGTGACTAAGCAAAGTTATCGAAGTTGTCTACCCCTTCACCTCCTGATTATATCCAACAAACCACTCTTCTTCCAAACTTGTACTACAGTCGATAAAGCAGTTCTACCTTCCATTATGCTACTTTATCGACTCTGCTTGTACATCTCCGCTTTTGTGAAGGTAAAAAAAAAACTTGACAAACATCTCTAACCTAATTATTTTTCTCATTATCCATCTCATTTACTAATTGCTATGTAGTGTAATATTTACAAGGTTCAACGTTTCAACCCCCTCCCTCCCACCCCCTTCACTCAAACAGGAAGTGCAATAATAATAATTAGCAGCAATGTTTCCTCTGTCTTGAGTGTTAAGACGTCTTGACGGGCTCTTAAGACGTTCACTCTCGTCTTGTATTACAATCCTTGATACATCTCGGAGTAATATGTCTAATCTATTGTCGAGGTAACATCAACTCGACTGTAATTATACTACTGTCTATTCGATTCGTTCTAGTATGGTGTTTGCATATGTATATATGCTAATTATATATACATTCGTATTTCGTATGATAACATTTTAAAAACTATGTTACTCTAATTTAGAAACGTTTATCGTCGTATATGATAAACTTGCAGGATACCGGCACACGCTCATTTGCTTTAACGCGCTCGCTCCTTGTGATTCAGGAGGATTTATTAATCATTCGTCCGACGCTAATAGATCTTAGTCATCCATCACAGTGCGTCGATAAACCCAACATAAATGAAGATAAAACTGATAACAGACAATTACATTTTTTATCAATCGATTTATGAGAAAATCAAAATCAATTTGTCAGGTTTTTATATATATACATATAGGCCTACATATATATATATATATATATATATATATATATATATATATATATATATATATATATATATATATATATATATGTATGTATATATATATATATATATATATATATATATATATATATATATATATATACATATATATATATATATATATATATATATATATATATATATATATATTTATATATACACATTCTAGAACTTCTGTATAGATTTGATCTGTAGAATTTCTCTCTATACATCACACAAACAATCGAAATTGGGCGCTAATTCATCGAAAAATGTGAGTGATTAGATAACACCATGATTCGTCCCAAAACGACAACCACTTTTCGATATTTATTATTCCCTGTCAACTGGTGTTACTGTTATATTTCGGTGTTAATCGATTGGGAGTCTTTTGTCAACAGTAGTGACATTTTTGTCATTGTGTTTCATTATTTACGTTCTTCACCCCCGCCACCCCTCACCCTTCTTCCTCACCCCTCATCACCCTCCTACATCGAACGGGTCGGGACCCAAATAGCTAGCGGCTGTCAGTAGATCTCGGTCTTGCTTCTTGTGGAATCTTATGCACTTGATTATTTTTCTTCATCAAAGTGCTTGGCTATTCGTAGGATCGGAAGTAAATTTGAGATTGGTTTTAGTTTGGAATAAATTAGCTTAGGATGCCTGTTTGCTTAGGCTAGTTAGCTCAGGTTACTTTGGATTGGTTGGGTCCATCAAGTTAGTTAGATTGGTTTATCTAGTTAGTGTATATCAGGCTGCCCGTAACAACGACAACGTTAGCATGTGGTTACATATTTCGATGGGGCGATGAATATAGCGGCTGCCATTTAAAAAAAATGAATTGACCACTCTATTCTTTTAGCCCCCTTGACGTCACATAACTTATCGTCCGATCAAGTGGGCTGTTTATAGGTGGAACTTCTGAAATCTCCAATAAGAATTAATTTCAAGTTTCATATAATTTTAGTTAGGAGGCCGATTAATAAGCCACACCTCTCACTAGTCTTCAGTTGAGGGTATTAAAATAGTGTTCGGTCAACAAGGTAATTGTGAGATACGTTACATTTCTTTTTCCAGGAGAAGTCATTTTACAGAACTGATCATTAAATCAATAGACAGCTACTAGTCAATTGGGCCCCGATCCACTCATATCCAACATATAATCACATAAAAACTCGTACAAAAAGAATCCGTTTGACGTCCACGGACCTTGATCACAAGGGAGCCCGCGTTATGTCCAAATATATTGAAAAAGGATTATTAATATTTTATTTTTGTATATTTATTGCTACGTGTAAGCCCTTGAGTTGGCCCGGCCATGTGACGCGTGTGTCACGTGATGTATCGTCATCACAAGTGTGCGGGGGGGGGGGGGGGGGGGGGAGGGAGAGGGAGGGGCCGGGGGGAATACACAGGTACTGTATTTGAGGTGTTTAATGAATCGACATTTCCAAAGCCCAGGAGAGACAGCGACCGAAGTGACGACCCTGTGTTGGGTTAACATTGGATCTAGCTGGCTTGTTTGGATGATTGTACACATAGTAGGCGGTGGACTGATGAAATGGACCGTAAAACTGCCGAAATAGCTTGGTATAGTTTGATGTAAGCTTTACACCGTAATCTATTTAGATGAAGGTTTTTGTGAAGTATGTATTACAATATGTATAGATGTATATTCATGAATTCATTATTTTTGAGTGAAAACTGTGTTTAGGCCAATGAATGTTAAGTCATTTGTATTTATTTATATTCCACCTTACGTTTCAGAAACGATGTTGTCTCCTTGTGATTGTTGGTGGAGAATAAATATCCTATACATATTGACTGAGCATACCGTTCCAGGTTACCAATCGAACGAAACAGTGAAATCCGAAGATTCATATCTTCGGATATGAATAATATGAATGAATAATATACAGCGCAAATTTTAAATTTGACCGTCTCATCCATAGACTGATTATTAACACAGGGACGGGGGTAAACAGAGGTGGGAACAAGGACAAACTTGAAGGAAAATTCGAAACTTTTGCGTTTAATGTTATGATGGGATATCTTTAGGGCTTCAACGACTCACCCTTTTCCTCAAACGGAAGGAGAGACACGACTCCATAAGCGTCATTTGCCTTTATTGGATATATGTTTTATTTTATTTTTTGTCTGTGCCTTTATTATGAAGCGCTAAATCCCTGAAAAAAGGTGCTGGAAAAGGTGTGGGTTGTTTTGAAAGAATCAAGAGAGAGTTCCTACTATCAAAAATATTATATCGATCGTAAAAATTCAATCGATTACCGTATCGTCTGATAAAATATTGATCGTAATCGATATCTCATATTATTGTTCGCAGCCTCATTATTGATCAACTAATTACGGTATTAGTTGAAGTACACAAATTATATATAAGTGACCAAGGGTGGTAACCAGTTAATTATCTAATTATCGCCTAATTCACTAATTACATCCTATAAAACAGTGGGACGTAGAATGTTTGAATGGTGTACAAGACAATGCAGAGAGTCGAGTTGGTCTGAGCAACTGCTGTTCCCGTGTTGTTGACGTAGTCGCTGGAATGGCGGCGACGTCCCAGAGGTCGCCGCAGCCGTACGGCGCATGTGAGTGGCCGGGGACCGCCGGCGTCCCTAGGGAACCGCGCCTGGTAGGGGAGAACGGGAGTCGCGTCCCGCGGGACACTGGAACGAGGTAGAAAGAGCGAGGGAGACGGAGGAAAAGTTTGGATCCTCCAGAGGATAGCACCTCATGGTGAACTGAACGCGATGTGCGCTGCTCGACTTTAAAAGAGTTCGAGACTAAACTGGCAACATAATAAGACAAACTTATTGTGGATGCTTTGTATGACGTCACTTCTTGTTTGGTGTAGATGGAAACTTTTTGTGACTATGGGGATTATGAAATTTGCTGCTGTTTTTCAAAGGTATATAAGTACTTATAGTAGAGATTTGAGTCTAGTGTGTTCACTCGAAGTGATGTGAGACTTTATTACATTGATTCTTTTGACATTTATGACATTGCTAATATTTTTCCTTTTTTTTGTTCATATACAGGCCTATATGCATTATTATATCATCCTTTAAATTTATACCAAGAGTCCATGAGAGCCGATTTAGTGGAATATCAGTTTTTTGGTGATAACTTCTGAACGGTATGAGATATCGAAATTTAGAAAATAGAGAAAGACAGATATTTTCAATACCTTCAAGATGGTGTGAGTAGGCTAATAACTATTCATGTCATATCGCATGATTGTCAGGCGTATACGGTTAAAAAATATGTATTTTCAGAAGTGAGAAATAATTCATATAAACAAGAATTAAAAAGATGATTTGTGATCATGGCGCTATAGGTAACAAGAAATTAGCGAAACGATTGTAGGTGAATAACTTGAAAATAAAGAATCAAATACAATGATTAGGCCTGATTAGGCTCACAGTATAATTTCGTTGATATTGATTTTCGGAAAAATATGTTGAACGAGCATGATTCAGAAATGCCCATAGGCCTATACAAGACATATAGTTGATACATTATCTTATCTAATTGCCCTCATTACTACACGACACTATTAATTAGAGGATCTAAGCGTTACCACGGTCCCTCCCCTCCCCTAATCTTGTACACTTTCCCTCCCACCCCCTCCCTCTCCCGACGTCTGGACATGACAAGTTTAAGTGAGACTTTAGTAAGACATAATTCTACGTCGCGCACCTCGGGTACAGCATATACCACGTCTTCCGAACACAATGTCTTGATAATAGAATTTAATTGAACCTCGATTTACTGAAGATGATACATTAAAACTTCCCCACGTTACTATTGTCTGGTATAGGGTTACCACCAACCATACGACAACACGGGAAACTCATTGGAAAGAGAGGTAAAAAGTCGGGGAAAAGTTGGGGATTTTTTTTATTATAATTATATATTATAATTACTGACCCAATGTTGTATTTGGAAACAGGGTTAGATAATTATTATTATAATTATATATTGTTATTGAAAACTTGACATTATGGAGGGAGTTATTGAAGTATAATCATCATTTTATTATTGACATCGAAATTTGTATAAACAATTCAATACAGAGTATAGAAAATAATGTAATTGAATACCTGAATATGGTATTAGAATTATAAATAATTGGAATCAAATTGAGATGATCGATGATATGGCCAGAAAATGAAGATAATAATATTATTTTGAAAAATTAGAGAAAAATGAATTGAGGAACGTAATGTAAACGTTCATCATGGTGTACCGTCAGAATGAAGTCAATGAATCTAAATCAATTCTTTCCATTAGTATTTGCCCCTTTGTTTGTTGCCCGCAACCACTGAAAGCCAATCATCTTCAAATCAATCAAACACACATGAAATATGAATATTGAATGTTTTAATATCGATAAGTTGGCTGAAACTAGCATTCATTTGATTATTTTTTATTCGTTAGTTTCAACGACGCACTGTACTGATGATCAAGATCTATTGGCGTCGGTGAATAATCAATGAGACGATGGGAAGGTTGAATGACGATTCAGCGTGCTAATTGTCTATATTTTGGCTGGTTAAAAACGCGCTTCTGGAAAATTTTCCTCCTGAAATAATACTGCCTTGCAAATTGCCCCAAACTCTACCTGTTTTCAGTTCCAGAGTACCTCTTTATTAGGACATCCCCTGTCTCCATACGGCAAAAAGTTTCCGCCAGGGTGATTTCACAGATATAAATGATCATGAAACTTTGATCATGAAACTTTGACAGTACAAGATACAATACTAACAAATACATTACAAGATTCAGACAATATTTGTAGGAAATGCTATTATGATTCAAATTTTATAACAACAAAGGTGGGAAGATTACTTGTCGGTCTATGTAACAGCTAGTAACACTCGATATTGTTGCCATCAATTTTCACCTCACCGCGTATACCGTTTCATACAAATAACATGTAACTCATTGTAAATGTTTAATAATATGGATCGACAGAAAAAGATAGGCCGGTACTTCTCTGAATGGTGTGAAGCAGTTTGACGTGAATACGTTCACACGGAATGCCACTACGATCGTTCATATGTTACGTCGACACTTAAAATGTTACGCTGTTGGTATAGGTTCCCTCATTTCGAATGTCCAAGTTTCTGTCCATAGAGGTTCACGCACATTCTCATAAAACTAGCAGTACCTTCATTCCTATCCCCTGTAGCGGCTTTGTCGGACGTTGTTCGGCCAGTTATTACCTTCATACTCTACATGAAGCACTTGCATTGCGCATTGCATACACTCAACTCTCCAGGGGGCAGTCTCTCGCCGTACATCCGCCTGTCCGCCTGTCCGCCTGTCCGCCTGTATACTACTTTACCGTAAAGACCGTATTACACAGCGAATGGTTGCGAACGAATGGGATGATCTCATTAGTCAAGGTCACTCCAACGAGTTAAGAACGAATGGTTGGTTTCAATTGATACGCGCATGCGCAGAAGACGCATCGCCAATCGTCTGGTTGATTAGATTCCAATTGACTCGTGTACAAATTGTTATAAATGCTCGGATTGCAATCATCGAGTAGAACCCACGTGATCCGATTCAGCCAATAGATGACTGTCAAATGAGCCAGCCAAATAAACAGCTGATTTCTATGTCAGTAACTTCATTGCGGTGAAATAAGCAGCCCGTGCCTTGAGAAGGCTGTGTATTATTCAATCAACTAGGCCGAATATAGATGGTATGTAATTAGGTCGATTGGCTGGTTGGAGTGATCTTGAGGAATTAGATGATAACATTCATTCGCAACCATTCACTGGGCTTGTCACCAAACTACATGGCGTGGCTGATTGAATGGTTCACAGCATTGTAGACCGTGGTTCACAGCCTCCTCAGGTCAGCTGTTTGTATGGCAGGCTTATTTGGCAGTCTCCTATTGGATCATGTGTGGCCGGGGGCTCTATTCGATGATTGCAATCCGAGCACTCAGAACTGGTCAATTGGAATATATTCAACCAGACGACTTGGCGATGCGTCTTCTGCGCACGCGTGCATCAATTGCAACCAACCATTGGAACGATTCAACCACCGTGTAATATGGCCTCAACAATAACACGAGCCGTTATGCCACGTCCCGCCCCCCTCCCCCCCTCTCCACCCAGTCCCTATTGCCCCGCTGGAATTGGAATTGATAACGCGCGTGGGTCCCCATTAGCTCGAGTAAAATTAGCTCCCGCGGGACAAACCCTCCCGCACAAATTACAGGGAAAAATGTTTCCAAGAGCGCCTCCGTTTCATCCCGGTTAACTTGGCCATCCAGAGAGCGCGGGGGCAACGACGTCCCCGGATAGGCGACAGGGATTATGATGTATATCCCCCCATGGTGGACGTTGAAGTCGTATGCTCGTCCAGGGAGCTCACCTTTCTTGCCGGTTTACTAACGGCGCGTTCCTCCCTTCCGCCGCCCCCTCCGCCGTCCTCTACATCGGCGTCCCCGTCGTGTCGTCGCGTTCACTATTTCATTAGGCTCGGAGACTTATCACTCGTTCAGGGCTTTCATGTGTAGGGGTGGCCAAAGTGCAGCGTACGGCTTCGTCGATGAATGGTCGTGTTAATCCAAAGATCCAGAAGCGACATTTTGTATTCGTTTTTCCCTTCAACAAATTATCATCCCATAAAACTTTTGAATATAGCTATCGTACACTGATGGACAGGCTATTCCAATTCAGAGCTGTGCAACCAGCTATGCATTATATTAAAACCCTAAAATGAATGCTGTTACCACGGTACAAATTACACACTATCTTATACACACTGCACTACGCATGGCACATAGTGGAGAACATATATTTTATCACCTTTACATGCATAACAACAGAAAGGCAAATATATGTGTGCATATAATTTTATCGCGCACACCATTTCTCCTGTCTACACTGAAGTCTCCTTTTGTAGAACATATCTCGTACAAATCGGGTAAAAACAGTAAATATGAACTCAATCAAGTAAACGTCGAGGATCACAATAATCTGATTTACAATACAATTTGAACTTACTTTAATCACCACGCAAAATTGAAAGATCCAACAGTTTACTTTCTTTGCTCTGGAGAGAGTCTGCGTTAGGAATAATCAAGAGTTGCATATCCATAGCTATGATCGAAGTTTAAACACATGATCACCAAATTGATTACTCAAATAACAAACATAGAACATTCGTACAATTTAATCCACATCCATATAGACCTAAGTAATATGAAAATAATAATGGATAGTAATAGTGATGGTAATAATTAAAATGATAATGGATAGTATGGAAATGATATTTCTCTCTGGTGGTGAACGTTTGAAAATGATAAGAAGCTCGTGTGTGGGAAGAGAAAACAGATGAACATAAATTATAAACGAGTGACTACTGACTTCGAGGAGAAACATTTTACTTCGTTGAATAATAGACGTACATTGAAATACATGATCAGAGTGATGACAAACTATGGACTGTAGAATGGTAAGGGATATCGAAATTCTATTTCTGGAGAAGCACGTTTTTTTAAATATCATCAAGACGGCATATATAAAAACTATCTAACGTATACCACACAATTTTCACATGTATAGGTCTTCAGCTGGAAATGCTTTTATTTAGAAAATTTTCGAATCCAAAGTTAAAATTAATTTCACATCAATTCGAAGATTTTGAAACAACCTGTGTTTCTCCCGAACTAGAATTATGCTATCTCATAGACTATTCAAAACTCATCACCAATTGAAATCCAAGTCGGCTAAATTTCTCTAAATCGACTCCCACACGGGTTTATCTTGTACGTCACTATGATGTCACCCTTTAGCGAGGCGTTGTCTTGATAGTCGCTGGGACCTGGGACGTGGTAGTCTAGACATTATTCTTCGAGATCTCACTCAGACTTTCCAATCAGCATCAAACAGTTACGTGCCCGGCCATTTCACAGAGCAATCTGTACGAAGGAATTACTTTAGTGTAAGCTGGCCTTTCACCTGATACTCTTACAGGAGCATTGCTGGAATGAGATGAAATAGAATAATGAAACTTGTGAAAAGAGATGACGAACCTTTATATACTTGGTATGTTTCTTATGGATTACGGTTTGATGACTCGTGGCTTATTTGTCGGTAGGACACATTTTTAAGATGAAAGGACATTCGGATTAATTTTGAATAACATCGTCTTAAGGCATTCCCAGTCTTCACAGGGCAAAAAGTTCCCACCAGGGTGATTTCACAGATATAAATGATTATACAGCTTGAACCTTGAAAGAAACAAAATTTACAAATACATCATCTGATGCAGACAATTTTCGAAAATGCTAATGAGTTAAATGTTATAACAACGGAGGTGGAAGATCACATGTATGTGACAGTAACAGTCGATATTTTTGTCATTGATTTTTATCTCTCAGCGTACCGTTCCGTACAAATAAGACGTAACATCTTGTGAATGTCTATTTATTATGGATCCACAATATTGTATATAAGATACTTCTCTGCATGGTATGAAACAGTTCCACTACAATATGTTCATCGGGAAAGTCACTATACGAGCGTTTGTGTAGTAAGTTGTCACTGAAAATGTTATTACGCTTTGAGAAGGCTATTGTATTTAACCATCTATATAATTTATACCAACAAAATAAATGAATAAATATCAATCTCCCTGTACCAACATTTCAGGTCGGGGGTGTTGAACACCATTATCTGCAGGGATCCTTTCAAATAATGCTGGCTGGTCAATTCTACCGCATTATCTTCCTCGTCGTCATCCTCTTCTTCATTTTCTTCTTCCATCTCTTCTTCCATCTCTACTAATATTTGCCATGCCGTTCTTCCCACAATCTCCCCTTTTCCACATCTTCCCATATATACTTAATCTCGTTCTCACGTTTGTACTTATCTGGTCCCTCTTCCTCGTGGTCTTCCAGATTTTCTTCTTCTTTGGAATTCTCTTTCAAATTCTTTTCTGAGTATTCTCTCTGCATGGTTCCATTATCCTCATATGTTCATACCATCGCAGTTTTTCCGTATTAATCTTATTGTCAACACTTTCAATTATTAACCTAAATCCCTAATATCACTACGTCTTATTCTATCCACCTTTGTTACGCCTATTATGCTTACTAAGAATTCCACCAACAAAATATTCACTATAATTATTAGAAAACGTAGCTGCGAGCCTGCGTCCGTTTGGCTCAGACAGTTACGGCGCGCCTGCCTGTGAATGCCATATGGACGCAAGTTCTAGTACCGCTATATGCATTGGGTGTTATAAAGGTAGAAAGGTTCTTTCACCTATCATCTCTTCATCACATCGCAATCGCCCACTCATTCGTAGCGCCATATAACCTCGTTGTTAGTGGAGTCGTTAAGCAATATTATATTATCTATAAAACCACAAAAATTCATCAAGCTAAATACACTGGAAGCTGTAGTAGTTTCGACTCTGACGTTTTTGTGACGTTGTATTGGACGGGGGTGTGGAGGGGGGGGGGGGGGGGTCGCTACGAAATAGTTGTCGGCTGAAGGTATGGGAGTTCTATATTGAAGATATGGAATATAAAGGTTTTCCAGGCTGCATTGTTATAGCTCCCCAGATGTCGATATCGCATCACCTCGACCAGTGAATGGACCGAATCGCGTGATGCTGAGAGATGAAATGTGACTTCGTCTCGGACTCCCGACCGTCGAAACAACCGACCGACCAAGTCTTGACCAAACTGTACTCAAAACGGTGTTTGAATCGTTGTGGCAGCAAATAACCACTCTGAATATGTTTCTATTAAGGTTGATGTTCGATATGATAATTTCAAACGATGTCGAAACTCGAGTATCAAGTATCAATCGGAACTTACCGAAATTATCTCGAAATTTATCAAAATCTCAACCTAATCTGTTATCCGAAACTATCACATACACACACATGTATATGTATATATATATATATATATATATATATATATATATATATATATATATATATATATATATATATATATGTATATATATATATATATATATATATATATATATATATATATATATATATATAAATATGATTTGAAACTCTCTTTTCCATGATGCATATTTGAAAATAAAGACATCTTTTGGGTTTATTTCATGGATATTATTATTTAAAAAGACCTATTTAAAAGGATATTAAATAATAATATACATGAAATAAACCCAAAAGATGTCTTTATTTTCATATATATATATATATATATATATATATATATATATATATATATATATATATATATATATATATATATATATATATATATATATATAATACTCATGCTTATACGAGTATGTATTTAAATAGATCATATAATCGGTGGGCCTATACCCTATACATAATGAACGGCTTCCCGTCTATCACGCTTGTACGGGCCAACCACGAGTGTCATGAAACATCAAGGTGACAGTCTCGAGTAACAATGAGATTCATAAGTTCACAAGTACACATCACAATAGTTTGCGGTCCACACACCAGGTTGCACGTCACTCTCGAAACAAAGCTTATACCATCAACATTTTCCGAGTTTAATTAGAAACTATCTCCTCTAGTGTTCGTGTAACCAACACGAACCGAAACAATTTCAATTTTCTCCGACCGAACAACTTTATATCAAGCTTACGGCATGTCACTTTGAATACTTCGGATTACCCCCCCCTCCCCTCCCTCTCCCCCCACACCGGACCGAGGGGTGAACTGAGGGGTAAATGTTAAATTCGGGATGATTTTGGATTTCTGTGACATACTTTAAGAGAGTTATTATGTTGCGCGATGCGGACACATAGATTAATTTACAAGTGAAGAGGTTTAAACGTATGTATACTTGAAAACGATAATGAATTGGGAGGGGGGGGGGGGCTGAAATGCATAATGACGTGGCATTAAGGGGAGTTAAAATGAAAACGGTTCGTGTCGGATTGTGATATTATTTCCGGTCTTCAAATCTTGTCGTGCTGAGTCCATCTATATAGATCCCCTCTTGGGATGTGACATGTCATACCTTCCTCCCATACACTTGGAAATGTTGTGGTTTACCTGAATTGAAATGATAATATACGAAAATAATATGTATGTATATATATATATATATATATATATATATATATATATATATATATATATATATATATATATATATATATATATATATATATATGATATATAAATATATATATATATATATATATATATATATATATATATATATATATATATATACATATACATATACGTATTCAATACCGTTCGTTACATAAGAATAATATATTTAATTTACAATTAATAAATAACACAATTTATTTCAGTTGAAGTATGGTCATAGACAGCGCTGTCCTGGACCCACTTTTATGGGGGTGCGTGCACGGACTTACTCAAGTCGAGAGATTTATCTCTACTATTGTTTTCCATTTTCAAAAACCAGTGTAATTGAATGATAGTTCACATCTTCAAGATAATTTTATGCTCTTCAATTAATATGACATTTTATTTTCGTGAATTCAATCCATTTTGAGATAATATGTCAATGAATTTCATCACATTCTTTTTATTCATTGACGTATTATCTCAAAACTGATTGAATTCACTGAAATAGAATGTAATTTTAATTAAAGAGCATACTATTATCTTGGAGATGTGGACTTTTGATTCAATTACACTGGTTTTTGAACATGGAAAATAATTAGTGAAGGTGAATTTCTCTATTTTTATAAGCACCGTGCATGAACCCTCTTGAAGGAAAATTAGTGAATAAGAAACTATGCCAATTAGAAATAGTTCTGAGCGCATATATTATTGAATGAGCAGAGCGAAGACTCAATTTTACCGTATACTCGATAAAACGACCATGTTTTTTTTTGTTCGCACTCCACAGCTCAAAAGAAAATAAAAAGCTCCACGAAACTTATCATGGACTTATATGCCATGATATAACTCGATACTATCAAGATTTTAGGCCCAGTCGGTTGAACAACTTTTGAGAAAAATAATCTCAACATTTTGAAAAACCCATGAGAATAATCCAGGAGCAATCCGGACGATTATGATTAGAAAATTTGAAATGAAAGTTGAGTTTTAGGGGTTTTGATAGCTGAGAAGCAAAAAACTTAATTCGACATAACTTCAGAGACTACCCGCGCGTCATACGCTCAATCAGACAATTCAACAAATCTTCAACAATTCCTGCAAATCTTCTTGTTATTTCGATTAAATTTTACCTACGCAATGGAGATTCTTAGTGAGAAGTAGTCGTAAGGGATATCAGGGTTTATTACAGATAAACTGGGTTATTTGACCTCTGAACGTTAATTTATTGAATAAAAGATAATTTAGATTGTAAATGCTGAAAGTGGTTCAGAACTTGATAATGCAACTATAAGGAAGGTGGAACATGAATGCTGGGCTGGCTACTTTCCTTTTTAATATAATGATTTGATACATTCAACACCGCGGCGATGAGTTCGCAGACCGGTACCGCGACTAGACATGAACCCAGGACCTGTACATCTTCTATTCGCCTTCCTGGCCGCGTCCCGATGAGGTCCGCTTCCAAAGGACGCCTGGTCCTGTCGCTATAGTTCTTCTAAGATAGATCGGCAATGTTTCCATGGAGTCACACCTGAATGTAGAACAGCTGATTCACAAGTGCATTTACCTGGCTTTTCAGCCTGCATTTTGTGGATACTGAGCGGATAAAGGTACGTTCATACTACTACGGCAACCTGCCGCATATACGGTTTTTCCGTTGCGGTAAACACACGCTCTTTTTCTATCGTTCAGAGTACTACGGTAAACGTCAGACGGCAAATGTACTTATTTTGAGGTTATGTTGAGTTGAGCTCCGATCTCCAACCAAGTTTTCGTTCTCAAAGGTTTATCTTTGTGCAGGGAATCTGTTACTCTGTACATAAAAGGTTTCTTGCTCACGAGAGCAATGATAAATTCATTAGACAAGATTGGTTTCTCAAAATGCTGGTAAAAATGTGTAGTGTTTTGATTGGCGCCAAAAGAGTCGCTCGCTGAACAGTTGGTTCTACACCCACCCTGCGTAGGACAAGCGGTCTGAGCATGCGCAGGGCCGTGATTAGGTCAACTACGTCACAAACCGTATCACGGCAAGCTAGCCGTACGGCAGAAAGTTAAAGTTGATTCAACTCGGACGGCACAGCCGCATCGCCTGGTACGGCAAGTTTCTGATTGGTTCACGTGACCAACCGTGACTGAAAAACCGTTTTGCCGTAGTAGTATGAACGTACCTTAATATAGTTATGCAAGCTAGCTATATTGTCTTTAACTCTAGTTGATGTAGTCCCTCCATGGGATATAGTGAAGTATAATTGGGACCATATAGGTTGCTGACTCGAACATCGTGGCAATATCAGATTTGGTACAGTAGCGCTGCGTGTATATTAGATGTTGAACTACAACTAAGAGTGCAGTAATGATTTATTCGTAATTCACGTTTCAGGAGATGACGAGTGGGAGTCGGAGGAAGAGAAGCCAGTCGACGAAATGGAAGGGTGCTCTCCTCTGGACCGAGATGGCGATGCTGCATCCCTCGTCAATGGTAAGCTAAAGGATGGGCCTCATTAGATCAGCCTATACACGTATATTATTATAGCCTGTTCACGCCGGGCATTGAAGTGCCAATCCTAGAGAGTTGAATCTTCTATTGCCAGTGTTCGGTAGTTCAGAACTACAGACACATGACATTGCGGCAATGCATTGTTGAAAAGTCAAATATTTGTAACTATTAACTTCATCATATTCGTGTCCGCTGTTATCACATATGAATTATATACCTATTCCTTCATCCAGACGTAGCAATAACTTCTCAAATTGTTAATCAAGTTTGGATTGTTAGAAGTTTTTGGATTGTTGAAACCAATCGAATATTGGAACGATTAAAATAGCAAAAGATGAAAAAGATGAAAAAGGCAACAGGAAAACATGAAACAGTTGTCATTCCACGTACATTGCGACTAAATGCACTTTCTTCAAATACGTCTCCCTTCTTTCGAAGCAAATGACTTGATAAACACACAATCGGTGATGACGTAGATCAGTAATCCATCACACACACACGTCAACCTGAACCGAGTACAGGCGAGAAACACTAGCGCTACCCTCTCCCACACACTCTCCGATCTAGCCTTAATATTAAATAACTTATTCTCGTCATCCAAATGAAATTCCTCGCTCATCTACCCGTCGTGTATGGATGTAGTACACTACGTATACCTTATATACGGGAAAAACTTGGCTAATGTGAGTTAACGTCCCTGGGGGATGGAGACTGGTTAGGATTTGAGAGTATTTTGAGTGATGGACGATAAGTAACGTCAATGTATGAAGAAAGACGGAGCTAGGTCTGTATATGCAGGAGACCTAGAGCAATGGCTTAGGAGTATATACACGGGTTTTGCATTAAGAATGCCTAATCTTGCTCCGAGTACAGCTTTGACTCGACGGTGTGTGTGTGTGTGTGTGTGTGTGTGTGTGTGGGAGGAGGGGGGGGGGGGGGTCTATGCGTTCACCTGCGAGCCAAGACGTTGTGGTGAAAGGTTGATGAGCTGCGAGAACGTATGGGCCACAACCGAGTTAAAATGTGAACCATATTAACTGTATTATGGTTCACTTGTGAACACACAGCACTGAAAAGCGTGTGGTTTACCATCCACCAGTATGGAAAGCACCTATATATATTTTATATATTTGAATATATGTACAAATGTATATATATATATAAATATATTATATATGAGTATATTATATAACCGAATGCGCCTATCTGAAAGCGATATGACGGTCGAATGAAAAGAAAAGCAAAAGAAAAGCTGTCACACCAGAATGTGGTATATATATATATATATATATATATATATATATATATATATATATATATATATATCGTTATAACTGTCTTCCACGTCGTTCTTGGAGTGTTTTTCTGACATCACGCCCAGTAATAAGGCTTCTTCAGGGCGTCGGAAGCGCCTCGACGATCTTCTCCCTCCCCTCCCCCTCATCGTTATACCCACCCGTCTGATGTGACTCGAATGCAGCATCTATATCTAATTATTTTCCAATGGGACGAGACAAGGGTCTACCCCCCTTCCCCCCCTCCCCCACCTCTCGTGACCCGAACACCCTCTCCTGTACGGCCATATGCCGTGCGGTTCATTTGCATGCTAAACGTCGGCCACTCCAACCGATCTTCCGTGTTCGACGGAGACCCGAAGACAATACGATCCGTACCGATAACATGGTCTCAAGGCGCAGAGATAAGAATTGATTGGTCCATTCGTGGAGTCTTATCTGATATCCATATTTCTATGATATCCATATCCATATGGTATCCATATTTCAACCTCTGTGGGTCTTTTTGATACGATTAGTTTTTCTTATACATTTATGTAGTATGTGAATATATGAATGAATAATTGCATATATATATATATATATATATATATATATATATATTTTTTTATATATCATTCATCATCTACCGATGTCAATAAATTATACCCATTGATTCAGTGCGTCGTTAAACCCAATATGAATGTATTTATAAATATATATATATATATATATATATATATATATATATATATATATATATATATATATATATATATACTTGTCTATAGTTGCGTATTAATTAGTTTGTTTGCATTTTGAGCTATATTTTCCGGTCACCAGGTCTCTCGTCTGATCCATACAGCATCCGAGCTTGGTATATGAGTGTTTAATCACGAGCCGTGCCCGACACGATGGCTTGTTCGGCTTCGATGTGATGAATATGGTAATCTCGCCCGGTGCCGATGAATCAACCACCGATATCCATCTGCACGCCACGGCTTACCGGCGAGCCGTGCCGTGCCGTGTGCGGTGAACAACGCATCGCTCGGTATTCAGAATATATACCATTTATTAATCGAAATCCAATTAGAACTTTATGTTAATGTACGATGCCATCAATAGTGCAATCCGAGATTAATTGCGATTTATAGTAGGAAATTTTCAATACATCAAAATAACACTCGTTTAATCTCGCTTGACATATCATGGAGGTATCTGGAAATCTAGATGGGATGTATAGCTAGGCGTGGTTAAATTATGGCTGGTGCGGATATCGATAAATAATTTTGAAATTAGAATCATTTTTGAAATTGAGGTGTCAGTTTTATTCATGTGTAGGCCTATAGGAGCTTGTTTGTATTGTGTGCATATGTTTATCTATCACTGGTGATATATCTGTCCAAAATTCCCCCATTTGAGTCCATGCAATAATTTTGGTGAATATTTTTTATTTTTTTATTTTTCCATTATTTGAAATTTTTATGTAAAAAAAAGGATAAATTATCAGTGCACACCGGTGTACTTGTATCCACGGAAGAAGGTGGTCGTTTACGTTACAACAAATACAATAATCACTATTTGTATAACTGTACAGTAGGCCTATAATATAGGCTATATGTATATCTAACTGTTGTACCGATCGATGGGCAACAGCGTTCCAGAGCTGTGCAACCAACTACATACTAAATGTGCTACTGCGGTACAAATCTATAATTGCACTATACGCATTTAACGTACATTTGAAATGATATATTTGGTAATCTTTACATTCATGAAAACAGAAAGGCAAATATACGTGTGCACGTAATATTTTCGCGCAGTATTTCTTTTGGCTACATTGAAGCCTTCTATGAAGATATCTCGCACAAATCAAAATAGTACTATATACATCAGGCAAACGAGTAGGTCTAATAGTCGAGGATCACAATAATCCAATTCACAATACAATTTGAACTTCAGTCACCACGTAAAACAGAAATATCCAACAGTTCACCCTCTATTGTTTCTTAGCTTGTTTGTTCTTATAGCTTCGTTTCATCCAAGCTGGTAATACGAAATATGTAATTCCATCACCGTTTTATTTACCATCACCATCACCGTTTCATTTGTATAGCTGTGGTTTTATGATTTTTGAGGACGAGAACGATAAGAAACGTAAGAAACGGTTACAGTTCACCTGAAATTAGTTTAGGACGTTTGTATGGTTAGGTTAGTGGAAGTTAAGGGGGGGGGGGGGGGGGGGAGTTGAGTTAAGGGTTGATTAAGTTAGTTATATTGAGTTATTCAAGGTGAGTTTATAAGCTGCGCGGAACAACAACTACAACGTCCGTATGAACATATACCGATGGTCCGATAAAGATCGGCTACCTACATTTGGATGCCAGTTGGTTGACAGTTGACCAGAATCGTTTCGTCCTAGATTCGGCCGTTTATTTGATCGTTAGTTGAACTAATTTTTCCAAAAAGATTTTGGACTGAAAGACGTCATATAATTTTGGTGGCGATCTGGATTGGACAAAAGGGTATTTCGGTCTGAAAATTTGTCGAACCACAAAAGGAAAAATTCGGAGCGGCAACCTGTAGCTTTATTTATCGCAAAACTAGTCACATAACCTGCTGTTCCATCTCTGATTGCCACCAGATTCGCGTAATGACAACACCTAACTAATGTTATTGGTAATAAAATGCATGTGTACCAACCTATTAAGCCAGTATTTGTTCGAATGACCTATTGTTCGCGCGCGATAACGCGTTAATCGCGCGCCCAAAGCACATGCACGTCTGTATAACACTCCGCTATAAGGTTCACATAACGATTACGTCGAAACTTCGTCCGACGGCAACTCTCGACCAATCACGCGCAAGAGAAAACATCGTGCACGATTTGTCCCCGTCCGAGTAGAGCTTACTTCAACTTTTGACGTGCGGCACGGGACAGGACGGAACGTTTTGCGGAAGTCGTGTCAGAACATCACCAATTGACATCGTTCGACCGTCGCACTTCCGTGTTGTTTCGATATTAGTTCAATGATCAATCATCAAGTTCAATCATTTCACCATCTAAATTATTCTTATTCGATTGTTATATCATTGAAAATGATTATTTATATCATCATTTAACTATCCTCGTTATATTATTGAAATAAAGTAGAATTATCAGTCAATAATGGAATCATTTTCAGCGTTCCATAGTTATAATTTCTGCAAATAGATTGCTCATCTCAAGTGACATGAAAAAAACCGGTATACGGGAACACATCAACGTTGCCGTTTGATATTTTGACGGACGGCACGTCAAAAAAGTCATGGGAACCTGCCTTAAGACTCGATAACCGCTCTTTTCTCGCGAGATCTCGTCCGCAAGTCAGTTGAAGTCAGTTGTGCTGTTTGCATGGTCTTCTTATAGGACTAAATGCCTGCTTGGTAAATATATTTATACATATCTATCTTTTGAGTATTAGCATACTATAGGTATTTCAAGGGTTTGTTCATGAAAACATACGTTATTGACACTTATTGACACTTTAGCTGAAATTTGATACTGGACTGAGTCTAACGTAATACATGTATCGTGATCGCTTCGCAGGAACCACAGATAGGTGGTTCATGACAGAAACGCGACAGTTGCTATTGTCTATAGTTGACTCGGACTAATGAACACATGCTCTCTGCGAGCTAATTGACGACAAGTGATAGGCGTGGCTTATTAATCGGCCACTCAGATCCACCCAACTAGAGATAATCTGTTGATAACATCAAAATAATTCAAAATACAGTACACGTGATTGAATCAGCTAGGGTCAGAGGTCGGCGCACTCGATTGGGTGTTATGGCCTACCACGTCAGAGAAGTGGAGGAATGAATGTGGTGAATTATTATGACTCAGATTGCAGTTAAAAGTTATGTAATACATACGAAAATGATGTTAGCAAAAAAAATGTATAATTATTAATTAATCGATTCTATTCTAATGAATTCTATTCTAATTCTAATTCTATTCAATATTTGTAATTTTATTATTTGTATTATATTATGTTTGATTATATTTCACTTTTCTTATTTTTCTCATGAACATTGAAATGTGACGTTCTTGAATTATTTTCGAACTCTAGTATTCGACAGTAAAAATAGCAGGTACGCTGTCAGTGTCAAACAGTGGAACTTGTGAAAAGTTACAAAATGAAGCGCACGCATGCATTTCAACAATGTAATTTACCGTTTAATATAACATTGTTGACATTTTATTTGTAACATTTCGTCAGCCATATTGTGATTCAGATGCGCATTCTGTTGTTACTTTTAGTGTCGAATATTTTACATTGCGATTGACCACTTATAGCGTTTAACCTAGGTTTAACACAAACATTACAAAAACAGTTGCCAGTCAAAGAGTCTGTTTAGTCTTTACTATGTGGGAAATTGGAAATTGGAAATTGTGGGAAACACGTGGGACCATAGTCCAATAATAGTAACCAAGAATATTATTAGACTATGGTTCAATACCAATAAGGGTACCTCTAAATAGTAAGTACCAACATGAGGTATACATCTAGGTAGCCTATACTGATAAGTCACTAATAAGGCACTAATGAGCAATTGTCATCAAATAAATTGAAACACTTTCCACAACTTGAATCGATATTTCAATTTTTTTTTCGTACGTGACAAATTTATCGGGCTAATATATACTGATATGCTAATGACAATGACCCGCTTGTACACTATACGTGTTTGGAGTTGTATTGTAATCATAATGAGGGTAGCCGTTATTCATCGGACCATTGGTCCATGTCACCACATGCAGACGTTGTTGTTGTTTTGTTGTGTTGTTTTGTTGCTCAACCAATATGTTTTTCTTGATATAACATTCAAATTTAATAATAATTCATTGTTCCCCATTTAAGTATATGTATGAAAGTAGGACCTTCTGCGCGGGGCACCACAAGGGCGATCTTAAGCCCAATTTTAATAATAAAAAAAATGACACCAGGACTTCACTAACCTAGCTAACCCAATCTAACTTTTCAACCTAATCTATCCAAACTAACCTGAATTAACTAACCTATCAAAACTAACATCATAAACTAATTTAATCTGAACTAAAACGAATCTAAAACCCACTTCCGATGCGACGAATAGCCGCTTCGCTTACAAGACATACTCACGCACGGTTTGATTCGGTCTGTGGTGACTTCTGATCGTCGACGTCTCGACGGTTACGACGGATCGTGAGTCGTGACGGCAACTCTTCCGACAAGTGAGGTGTTCGCGCCGAGAGGGCGATCGGGTCGCGTGCGACGCGGGGTCGGGTGAAGGGTTGTGAGAAGGACCGGAGAGGGGGGGGGGGGGGTCGAGGAGTTTCGAAGGAGAGCTGTCACTTGCAGGCGCTCGGATAGGCTACCTGCCGTGCCCAAGACACAATGGCCCGGACCCCTCCGGCGTGATAACTTGATAAGTTGGAGTTAGGCAACAATAGACCTGAATATACTTTTGTTTTGTGAATACGTTTCTCTCCTTCACTTGAACCGTCCCTCCCCTCGCCTCACCACTCAACAATTACACTGTAATTATCGCACTACGATCACAATCAATCGATCTCATTGAGGTGGCTAATAGCTGGTATTATCCAATTAAAAAATGCTAATCTATCTTGAATATGATTAGTTGGGATGACGTATTTTCTTTTATATTCGGCATATTACGATCATTTTCTCTCTCTCTCTCTCGCTATATAGGCCTATATATATATATATATATATATATATATATATATATATATATATATATATATATATATATATATATATATATAATATATTTATATATATATATATATATATATATAATATATATATATATATATATATATATATATGCAAATGAGCGTGTGATACTGAAACTACGAAGTGATGATAGGTGAAAGGGCGCTTACAAAAGCTCATGCCTTATGCGGCACTCGAACCCACGCCCAACGGGGACTTCAGTAATACTCGACATGTATAGGTCCCCTCAAATTCAAATTTTGATTTCGGATTGAACCGTTTGATGTGATTGCAAGTGTAGGCCTACATTGAAAAGTATCACAGATATTGTTGACTTGGGAGACATTTGATATGAGTGGACCCTGTACTTCCATGCAACAGGTAGGCCTTACCTATCTTTTTACATTGCGATCACGAATTTCACCGGCACGTGTATAGCTCAGTGCTAACGCGCTTTACGCGCTTGTTTCGCGTGATCTGGGAGATGTACCTGGTTCGATCCCCGTCACCATCCAATTTTATTGTTCCCATCCATTTTCCATTTTCGTGCAATATAGGACACGACCGCTGGTTTCCCGCTGTTATTTCTATTAGGGGATTTAGGGCCTACCTAAGAAACCTTAATCTCATCAACGCATTGATCATTCATTCGAAGCTAATAATACCCAATAATATTCAAAATAAAATCAGGAGTTTTGAAGATGAAGTTTGCCAAATAACTTTGAATTTAACGCGAAATTATTCGAAATCTTTCTGTGTTGGTGATGTACATTTGTCATTGGGTGTGCGAGGTTGCAGTCACATAAAGTGATCGATCAAGTCACATTCTAAAATTAAATCCCGAAAAAAAAATCCTGACATCATACGAAAGTAGTAGACAATGTGTATATAATGTTCTCCACATATACTCGATTAACAAATGAGCTGTAAAATATGCGTATATTTTTTTATGTAATTATTTAAATTTCGGATCAAACCATGTTATGTTACCGTGCGTGCACCCATAGCGTTTAGTACAATAATTAAGACATAGCCATCAAGTCTTCGAACAACGACAGGTTCAGAAACACAAAGTGTCCGCATCTCGCATGCGTTATACTCACGCGATTCTGATCCCTGCGGTAAACGCTTACAGATCAGACCACAAGGCGAGAATCGTATGACACGACTGTTATGTATGTGAGGTGGTAGTGGCGGTGGGGAAGGGGAAGGGATTTGATATATTTTTTAGATTCACAAAAGCAATGTCATAGGGGGGTCCATCTCTTCGACCCCCCCCCTGTTGTGATATTTCCCCCTGGTGATCTTGCAGAAACCCCCCACGGCTGAGAACTCAATTCGACTAGGCTCCTCTTAGGGGGCCCGGCGCACAGGGCCCCACGACGCCGGGCGCGACGGGTGGGTGCACGAGAGGGTGGTGGGTGGGTGGGGGGATATACTGCATGATACTGTACCAGGCGATATCGGACTTGCATACACATATCTTTCCATTTCATATAATTCAGACAATATATACTGACTTGTTTTCATCAGGAATGTTTGTTGTCTACCAACCTAAATAAGGACATATATTACCGTTTTATATATATATATATATATATATATATATATATATATATATATATATATATATATATGTGTGTGTGTGTGTGGACAGGGAAAATGCATATGTGTGAATACATATCAGACATGCAAACTTTCGGTATTTTCAATAAGGCTTGATAGTTTTCAAAATGATGAAATAAAATTGATATGCATGTTTGTATTCCATCCATGCATTTTCCCACTCTTAAAGTGTTGATACCGGCACATGCAGCGTAGTGGTTAGCACGCTTGCTTCATGTGATCCGGCAGGCGAGGGGAATTCCGAACCCAGTTCGATCCCCGCCGCTGACCGTCTTTACAGAGGTTTTTCATGGTTTCCCTCTGTAGTCCAGGCTAATGCTGTGACGGTTCCTACAATAAGTCGGCCATGACCGCTTCCTTCCCACTGTCCTTCCCATTACCCAAGAACCTTCATCTCATCATCCCATCATCTCATTGATCATCCATCCGACGCCATTAGATCTGCGCTATCATAACAGTGCGTCGTTAAACCCAATATAAAAAAAGTGTTGATACGTGCAAAACTTTTGATATCACTGCTTTTATATTCCAAAGCGTTTGATTAGCAAGGGTAATTCTTACCCTCATTTCACAAGTTTCCGTTTCTGGTGGGGAGTATAAGAATACAGCATTAACTTGACGTAGGCTGTCACAATATTCCCAGAGAATATATTTGAAAACTTCCAATACGACTATTCTATCACGGTGCTCACGATCATGATAACTTGTCTAACGACATGACTGTATAAACCTATACTCCACGTGACAGAAACCAGCCCATTATATTGTCAGCTATTCATCGGAACATCGGCCCGTGTCCGGCACATGCGGACGTTGTTGTTGTTGTTGTGCGCAGCCTTAACTAACCTAAACTAACTTACCTAACCAAAAATTATCTTGAACTAATCAACCTAAACTAAAATCAATCTAAAACCCACTTCCACCCCGACGAAGAGCCACTTCGCCATATATTAGGCCTACACGTATTCCAAGTGAAGTTTTCCATACAAGTTATACGCTTTCCCGTCATTCCCATGCCGTGTTCGCAGATGTGTTTCATTCGCACAGTGAATTGAATCCTTGTGGGCATCGATCCCGGCTCTTCGGGACGAGTATGCGGTTCCAGTTAGCGATGGTCGGCTCCTGTATCAACAGACATCGAGAACGGATGCCTGCCACACAAGCCGGATATAAATGAGCCGAATTGCGGTGGCATTTACAAAGTGCTCGAGATACAGCGTAAAACTGTGTGTGCCTCTGAACGTGGTCCTATGCTATAGTATTATGTCCCGAGAGATGGCATGACAAAGCGGTCGCAAGGGGTGAAAGTAGGGGGGGGGGGGGGACTGCGGTTTCGGCTGCCTATATTATTGCGGGGGAGGGAGGGGGAAAATTCTGTGTCGACCGTCAGGGGTGTATATTATCTAGTATTTACTTGGAAAATGATGCATGTATAAGCTATTTCCTACCCTTCATCATTCGATTATGATTAGTATGCCTAAATTACAATCTTCACTCTTTAGATTGAAATTGAATGGATTTTTTTGCTTGAATTTTATGGAAAATTTTATCTAGTTTTTTGGGTTTCACTTCTTCTGTTTTCGATTTCTCGACATTGATAATAGTATCTCATCTTCAACAATCCTAATGCATAGATCATTTGAAAATCAATATTCATTCGCTCGTCTAACAACGCATATATGGCGTTTTCCTAGTCATTGACAAAGTTGTTACATGAAATTCAAGTCAATTGTCATCTCCATCACCTTACGCTCGGCTCAAGAACGCACTATATTGGTACCTGCGATATATTCACCTACCAACGGAATAACTATACTAATTAATTATACCCATCGGTAGTTGTAGAGAAACTCGTTAAAACAGCTTTGAACAATTTACATTTTCTATAGATGTAGTTTGTCACGCTTTTGTCAAACTCAAGAAATCGGTAACTTTTTGCTCTCTGCTGGCTGGGTACGCCTTAAAGATATCGTTCATCGTATTACAGGAAATCATTTCGCTCGTTGACCAAGCAATATGGTTATGAAGTACTCGTCTGGGCAAAGAGACACACAGGGGGCGAGAGAGAGAGAGAGAGAGAGAGAGAGAGAGAGAGAGAGAGAGAGAGAGAGAGAGAGAGAGAGAGGCCATACAGTGACTTACTTTTTATGGCATAAACATGTTAGCTGCATGCTTTCATAATCTCCATTCTCATCGATACGCCGTTTTATGTTATATTTATATGCACATGATGATGGGTTATCAATTTATTCAATTTTCAACTAAGAATGAGTCATCATAGTAAGTGATAACTTGCGAATAGGAAGGCTTAATTGGCAAATACATGGCCACTATGACCACTTATTTTCATTTATAGGCTCTCTACATAGAATTACCGCGACTATTCCGACATTCATATCTGAAACAGGAGTAATGTAACTCCGAATCGCCCACTGAATGTGCCTGAACATGAACAGAGTCTCTTTAGACCCCCTGTCGTGACCGTCTCGGGATTCGAACTGGGCGACGGGTGGTCGTGGAGTGGGCCCTCACAGTGGGCTCCTCGGCCGTGTTAATCATACATTGCTTTGCGTACATCGAGGGAGATTAGTTGACTGTATACCATTCAGAGTCCTGCAGTGTGCCTTGGAATAATAATAGCAGAAACGATGCCATTGAAATGTTCTTTGCGCGATAATTTAATGTTATTGTACTGGGAATAAAATATTGTTTTGTCGCGTTGATGGAAGAAAGACGCGTGGAAATGTGGATGTATATAATATAAATAACTCACAGTTATTATTTATTGGCATCGGAATTATAAATCACCAACATTAATTTTATTAAATATCCCATCATATCGTTAGCGGTATATATAAATAAATATATATATATATATATATATATATATATTATTTTGATGACTTTCAGTATCGATTACTATTATAAATAATAGCTATTAGCATAGGTGAATTATGAATTAGACGATGAGAATATGAAATTGAATGTCATTTTTATCATGTGATTTTGGATGGGAAGGAGTCTCGAATTAATCGAATATCGAATCGATTAAAATATCGAAATCGAATCGCAATCCTAATTATTATACATTATATCGTCCACGTATAGCATACCGATGTAAACGCACATGCACCGACCCGCCACCGAACTGATAACCATCTGGTTTCGTCTCGTACCAGCTCGCCCAGTATACAGCATCTCGATACGAATCCATTGCTGTTCGTCGACGTTCGAAGAAAACCACATACTTCTTTGACTTCTTCATTTTCAACAGCTCTTTGTGACCTTTGACCTGTGAGACGGTTGATCAGAACCTTCATCAGGGTCACAGATATGAGTGGAGATTGTGTCTAAACCGAAGAATCTTTTATTATCTTCATCGTTATGAATTAAAATGATCTTCAGTATGTATAAAAACAATGACAAATATTTTTTGATCGGTTGTGAGGTTGGCAGCAGAACAGAAGTTGTAGCTCTGGTAGAAGAGTAATGGTGCTTGCTTCATACTTGTTATACTATAGATAGGAATGCGCAGGCTAAGGCGTTCCCAGTCTCGATAGCGCAAAAATATCCCGCCAGGTTGATTTTGGAGATATAAATGAATATAAAATTTGAGCAGTGCAAGATACAAAATTATCAAATACATCACAAGATGCAGGCAACATTTGTCGAAAATGCTATTGAGTCAAATTTTATAATAATAAGTGTGGAAAGATCACTTGTGTGTGAGAGGAACACTCGATATTTTTGCCATCGATTTACTTTTTTACTTTTGCTTTTACTTACAAATAAGATGAAACCTATTGTGAATGTTCATCATGAATCGACATTCATTCAGAAGATACTTCCCTGAATGAAGCAGTTTCACTGCAACGGAAAGTCACTGCGATCGTTCATATGTTACGGTCCAGTGTATTTGCGCCACTGAAGAGTAACTAATTGTACTTGTTTCATCACACATCATTCAAACTTACACAGCATTCTCTTGTTTCTTTTTATAGATATTTTATGTGTATATTGAATTTAAAAATCCTCAGTTATAGCTAAATGCCTATACCACGTAGATTAATTCTCCAAATAACCTAGCTGTTGGTGGGGTCGCTATGCCAACAATGATAACACGCAGATGAAGTAGCATTCTGTATTTTCTGTCATACCAATTTATTCATCTATACGATCATCTCTAATGACATTAGGTTATTTTTGCTTGTGTATAATATATTGAGACAATCTATTATATTTGCTTAGACCTTTTCATAGACGAGATCTTCACCGGATAATTCGCATTGTTAAAACACAACTGAATTAAAATATTTCATTTTTATAATTTCAATAAAGCACACATCGTGACTAGTTCTGAATAGAAATACGATATGTGTGCACGTCGCATCAACCTAGGGGACATTTCGACTGGGAGAACCGCCGTGACCGGTCCGTCGTGATGTCTCAATTCAAGGTCCAGCCGCTAGGCGCGCCTCGAGATGATATGATTTATTCCGAAGCCCCTGCTGTTCTAAGAGGCGTTAATATTAATAACTGGTGTCGGTCTGAAACAGCAGTCGTCCCCGATACACCAACTGCTCCCTTCATTTGTCTCGGGCTCAGTCGGGTCATACATACACTCATCTCACGTGCGGTGCTTGACGGCGTCGCCTCACCGCCATTTTGTAAAATAAGCCAATCATGACACAGCAGCACGTTTCAACGAGGAAGACTAGCAAAAAAGTGAATACAAAATAATAATGATAAAAAAAACATCATAGCCTGTGGCCAAAATATGTATTCGTTTTTAAAAAAGCATGAAAGTTGTATGTTGTACGCATTGAAACCTGGACTCTTACAGCATCCACAGTGCATTGATAGGTGGTGCCTTAGAAAATGTTGGTATGAAAACATATAACAGAAACACGATGGACGGCTTTTTGTGACTTTTGCGCATGCCTTTCTGCGCAGCAGCATCACGGAGGCAGCAACGCTTCCGCTCGTCTCCGTGGTGGACAGGTAGTTCGCGCACTGCCCGCTTGTATCAATGTCAACCCTCGCCCGGAACTGTATAGCCGCATTTTTTAGCACCTGATGATAATTTCTCTCTTTTCTTATCACTTAAAAGTGGTTTGTTTACCTGTTAATAAACTGACTAACAATACGGTATTAGATTCTATTCGTTTTTAAAATGGTAGAGCAGAGGGGATGGGGGCGAGCTTTTGAGGGCAGAACCAACAAATTTATTTGTATCTGCGAGAGAAGAAGGTTATATACTAACATAACAAACACAAATATCACCATCATATCCGTTTACATATGAGAATCTTCGTAGGAAATTATCACTCAGGACGAGGTTCAAGATATGACACGCATCTGAATCTGTCGACAACGTCAAATCCTCAGAGTTGCAGCATCACCGAGTTGGATTTTGGATTACAGTTGGATTACAGAGTTGGAATTACCGTAGATGTTTCGTTTATTCAGTTGGAACAACCCTTTTCTATCGCGTATACAGGTATTGTATTTTAAACCTCGAACTCGAAGTTGCTAATCATTAGTTGTCTCAATTTTGACAATAATTGTGTGACGAGACCGCCTCAAAGTCTTAAAAAACAACGAAGAGGTGTGCTTCAGAACGTCCAACTAATCCATCCGTATCCTTAATTGGGAAACAGTGATTGTATATCAAAATGTCAATGTTATTAAGAAAAAATAATCCTTACATGCAGTAGAAATAATCCCGAATTATCAAGAGTGTTTTCATTTTACGTAAATGTTCATCTTTCACGGGATTCCTCCATTGCATCACGTTTCCTATACACATAAAATAGAAAACCCCGTATACTGTATTTCCCTTTTGTTCTTCAGCTTCTTGTACAAGCTATTATTCAGAGGCGCCGTACAGATGTCAATTCAGTTTCTCTATTGTTTCCGAAGGTGAGGACGGCGAAGGCGACGCCGACGCCGACGCCGACGAACAGACGTCGGCAGGCGGCCGAACTCCCTCGCAAGGGCCGACGCCGCGGTATGACGTCACTCTAGAAGGAATCCAGATGGCTCTGCTCGACCGACGAAACCTACAATGTGAGTATGACGTTTGTTAGCGTGTTTCAACAATAACAAATGTCGACTTGTACGATCTCTCTTGCGGATGACCTTTTGTATATCTGGATGCGTATTTGAAACAATCGACAGGTTTTGCTATTGACGTAGGCCTATAGACTTCTAGGTTACAATGAGATATCTCTGGAAGTGTAGCTTGACATTGTGACCATCTTCTTCAACTCTTCGAACCCTAGATAGACGGAAGCTTGGATGTGTCGTAGCCAAGCTTTGTTTCGGCAGCCGCTATTCAGGACCATCGGTCTATGTCACCACATGCGGCCGTCGTTGTCGTTGTTGCGTGCAGCCTAAACTAACCATAAACCACTCCAACTAATTTAATGAACCTAACCTACTCAAACTAGCCCAAACTAACTAACATAACCAAGCAAACATCCTAGCCCTATTTAATCTAAACTAAAACCAATCTGAAAGCTACTTCCGGTCTGACCAATATCCACTTCGAACTTTCTGCCCTATTAAGGAATAAGGGCGTATATACGTGTAAACACGTACTTGAAGATCGTGTTCCGATCGTAATGTTTCCAGAAAGAGCAAGGTTCTCCTTCTTTCCTCGAAGTTGTAAAACCAAATAAGAAATTGTACAAAAACGATCGATGATAATTAATTCCATAACAATACGTGATTCAACGGGTGGCCATGCAAGCCTTTCGTTGTAATTGTGAAACTGTGACTGACTGCAAGTAGATTGGCTCAAAGCCTTTCATGTGCCTGAAATGATTAGTATTAGAGTAAATTTAGCGCAGTATCAGTTTTTTCGATACATTTCGAACAGTAGGCCTGTGCACAGTCTGTGCATTATATTTGAACACTATACAATATGTTTAAACGAACAGTCCTTACAACAGTGTTTATGTCACGTTGACATTGGAAATGTTACGCTGTGAGGTCCCCCTTTACACAGCATTTAAAAAAAAAACAATTAGAAAAAAAAATTACGAAATGAAATTTATATCAAATATAAACTCCATATATACATTACACATCATATATATGAGCAGAAACCTTTTAGTCAATTCGATATCATAGTATTTTACCTCGCTCTTATTCAATCCAAAGTATATTTCCAGCATGAATAACGAATTTCGTAAATATCACCTTTTAGTAACACAATACCTCTCCCAGAATACATTCATACACATAACAGTCGATAAAGGTAGGTTTAAGCGTCGTGTTCATACACATCTGAATACGCACGGGTACTTAAGAAAGATGCTGTATTATCTAAGAACTCCCTCCCACCCCACCCGATCTCTTCTTTCAACATTACCAATGTGTTAAGTTATAGCTCTCCGT
This sequence comes from Brachyptera putata, assembly GCA_907164805.1. Lineage (NCBI taxonomy): Eukaryota > Metazoa > Arthropoda > Insecta > Plecoptera > Taeniopterygidae > Brachyptera > Brachyptera putata. The sequence continues at coordinate 8,265,654 of OU015462.1, read as the reverse complement.
ATGCTGGTAGAATGCGCTGTATAAAACTCATCTTGGAAATGAAATGAACACACAACCGGGGAATACAATAGTAAAATATATTACTAGGACTAGGAGGGGAGAGGGGGGGGGGGTGCAACTTAAGAAAACACAAAGAAAATATAGTCTCTGGTGGAAATGAAGAAGAGAAAATGAACGCGGCAAAACTTTCATGTTTTTCCATGTTCAATGTTTCATCTTGATATTCCATTGTTTTGTGTTCTTTATCTTGTTATGTTTATGACTACTTAGCTTTGTGTGTGTGAGTGTGTGTGTGTTAAACCAACAATGCATTTTTGTCATTGTTGGCGTTTTTCTTTGTTACACTTGCAAGTGTATTTGCCTGAATTATTTTATACAAAATGTACAAGTACTACGTAAGTTATATATATAAAGATTAGGTAGATATATCCACCAGGGGCAAGAGACGTGCCTAATGCACCACAAGGAAGTAGAGGGGAGAACTGAATAATTTATTCTAAATTATCACTCACAATTTTCACAGAATACAATTTCTTGCATCAATGTAAGTCACTTTCCATTCCTTTCAATCTCAAAAATTTACCTGCGGGGTGAGATTAGGAGCCTTCCCCATTATCGGCTCGTGATTGTGTATGTTATTGTCTTCAATTCCGTTCGGGTTGCTGTCTTAATATTAGGTAGAGCAATCATTTTCATCAGCCCTGTTAGTTCTCTAGAATTTAAGTAAACCATTCAACGTGAATATATTTACATTTCAAGTCCAATTTTTGTTCATTTTTGCATTAATAAAATGAGCATATTGAGATAACGGAATAACAGCTGACCATATATATTTTCCAAAAAAATACAACTTTTCTAGAAAACGAATTTTCAATTTTTCGTAATGGGCCGTAATGGGCCGGGACGTCCTGTGCACGCCTAGACCAGCGGTTTCTTAGATATTGGATTACATCAATCGGAACCATACATGTGAAAGGATCTCATAGTGGTAGATCTACTATAAATATAGAAACATTTGTAATAAGATAATAATCATTAGTCACCATTTTTTTGTCAACATCGAAACATGTCATAAATTAATCATTGTTCCCAATTTAGGCTATATATGAAAGGTAGGATCGTTCGGACGAGGTCACAAATGGCAATACAATGATGATTTCACCACTCAGAAGAAAATGAAAATAGGTCAATTTATTCAACAAACAATATTTCAGGGATTTATAACAATTCAAACATTTACATTGGAGAAAAAAATCTCCAATCGTCTTATTATCTTCTTATTGTCTGGATCTTTTTTCTTCTTATTCTTGTTTTCTCCTGTTCTTTTCTGACTTCTTTGTTCTTGTATTTATTTTAATATGGATGATTTTGGTTTCGATGTTTTCATTTTTTGTAATTGATTAATTTTTTTCATTCATTTATTCATCCAGCGTATTTGTAGCTCTCATTTTCTTTAATAGGCGTAAGTAGAGCCCATACATTTTTTTATTGAATTGTCACTTCAGAATTGAAAGGCCTGAACTTGTAGCTTGGTATGCTTTATGTTCGCTCGCGGTCACATAAAGTGGTCGATCGTGCTACATTAAAATGTATCTCGAAGAAAATATACTGATATTATTCGCACCAAAACTAGAAGACATTGTGCATAAACAATTCATGCATAGTCAGTGAAATAATTGACGCTGGACTATGGCTATATTTGATTTAAATATAACCATTTTATGGGAACGAAAGTATACGTGAATATCAGTTTTCCGTCTATATTCTACGTAATAAACCCGTATAAACCAGTAATAAATTGAAGAAGGCAAAATTATTTATACGGCTGCCTCTATCCATCGGGCCATCGGTGTATGTTACCTCATTTCGACGTTGTCGTTGTTGCACTCACCCTAGATCCAATTTAATCAATCTAAATAACTTGATCAACCTAACCTATCCAACGTAACCTAACTTGACCTAAACGAACCTAACCTAATACACATCCTGAACTAATTTAATCTGAATTAAAACTTATCTAAAACCTACATCCGGTCCGACGAATGGCCACCTCGAATTTATGTAGTACTTGTTTTATATGTATTTATCATTTAGCAACCAATGTTTTCACGGGGAATGACGTTTCAGGAGGATGCTGTCACTTAGCTACTAGAAGTGTATCATCCAACAATCCCCAACAGACGTATACCGGTATATAGACTCGCTTCTCAGTTTTTTCTCGGCGACTCACCTCTTTCTTTCGAATGCGTTGCATCTGGTTCTTCCTGAAAACACCACCACATCTTACAGACAAGATAAATAATCGATTCTCCCTCACTTCGCGTTCACTCCATCTCCCGAAGAGAAAACAGAAGGTGGGGAGGGGGAGGGGGCAGAAAATGACTGCTCCACGAATGCTAATTAGACAGAGACAGAACGTCTACGATTTTCTATCTGTTTCTCTCGCTCTCTCTAATTTTACTCCTCGTTTTGAGTGACTCCCATTGGTGTCTTCTTTGCCTGCATGTCAATGCCATGCCACACCGAGCCCAAGCCAGGCGGGCTAGAGGAAGGTTCCGTCGACGTACACCCAGGGCGCTGTACGCCAGCCAGTTTCTCTGTATTATGACAAGGATGAGGAACTACCAAGGGACGTTTGAAGACAGAACGGAAGAAAAGAATTGTACGAAATGAAGGAATGTGATCTAGGCCTACTTTACATTCTGTGCGGTTACCGCGCGCATTTGAATAATTGTTTTTTAATTCCACGAGAATTAGCATTTTTCTAATTCAACTTAACAGATAAAAAAAACATTGGGAATAAAGGTATAATTTGAAACATTTGTCAAACAGTTAATCTGAAATACAATGAATTAGATGGTAATTGATTAATGGACTTTTCTATGATATCATATTTATCCATTATTGATAGATTATAGCAGATATTACGTCTTTATCTATAGCTGGTAATTAATGATGTTATCCCGATCGATTCTTTCAGGTGTTCCCTCCTGAAATGAGAGAGAGAGAGAGAGAAAGAGAGAAAGAGAGAAAGAGAGAAAGAGAGAGAATAAGTGAGAGAGGATGGAAGAGGGGGTAAAATTCTCTTCCTATCCATCCATCTATCCCTAGGGACTAGAGCATTAATCACATCCAGAGAATGGCACACAGGAAAAGGGGCGTCTAGGGAATACGTATAGCACCGTCGCTATGACAACCTAGAGAAATCTAATAGGGAGGACTACCCCCCACCTTCTTTGCCACCTCATTCCCTCTAAAATCCCCCCACTCATACTCCAAATTGTCTAAATTATCATTTCAAAATGCAAAGAAAATATAGAACTGTGAAATGGGTTTTAATTGTCAAGGGAGTATGCGACGAGAGATAGTATTTTTGAAGATGAATTGGAACGAGAAGATGGGTTAGAATGTTTTATTTGCGGCTTTATGAAAGACAGAGATAGAATGTGTTGGATTAAACTGTATTGCAAGAACAGATCATCCCTTGTCAGGTTCAAGTAGGCTCAGCTGAAACACCTTTATAGTGTCACCCTGTCGTCCCGATTGTAATCACTCACTAATCACGTGACACAAGGTCCACCATTGGACGCACGACCTACCAGAGAAGACCAGGAATTTAACCGCCGTTTCTTTGTTTATCATTAAGGCGTCCCAGTCGCTATAGAGCAAAAAGTTCCCGCCAGGGTGATTTCTCAGATATAAGTGATCATGTAACGTTAACAACGGAAGATACAAAATTAACAAATATGTCATGAGATGCAGATAATATTTACTGAAAATATTAACAAAACAATTTTTATAATAACGATGGTGAGAAAGTTAGTTGTATGTAGGTAACAGTAACACTCGATAATCTTGATATCGTTTTATTACCTCACCGCTTACCGTTACATACAATTAACATGTAAACTATTGTGAATGTTTGTTATGGATCGACATTATTTTATAAGATACTTCTCTGAATCATGTGAAGCAGTTTCACTACAATATGTTCCCACTACGACCCACTACGATCGTGTTTATGTAACGTTGATACTAAATATGTTACGCTGTGAGTAGGTGCTCCTTAAGAGCGCATTGGAGACGGTTAAGCGAAATATCAGTTTTCTGGTGATAGCTTTCGAACGCTATGAGATATCAATTCTAATAAGAGGTGAATACAGATATTTCTAATACTTTCAAAATACTATGAATTAGAACCAGTTTTATTACGTATAGCATCAGTATTTTTTGAGAACGTATTTTAATGTAGCTTGATCGACCATTTTATACATGATCGCAACCATACTCTATACTTCCGTTCTTGACTCTACATTACAACTTATTTCTCATTATATTTCCAATACAGCTCATCCCTACTTTTACACTTTATCTCACCTCGCTTCTTATACATACACTCACTAATAGATGAAGACTATAATACACACTCCTTTCTTCTTCAACATCTCTTTTACTTATCTCCAGTGAACATCTAACCTCTCGCCTATTCTCCTTGCTACGATCTGCATTAGTTTGCGTTCCTCAGAGACTTCCACGGCGTAATACATTGTACAGGCGAGTGCCAGCCCCAATTACCTGCTCCTCGAAAGGAGAAAGGGGGTGATACGGGGGGGGGGGGGGGGTGTATATATACGTCATCACTGGAAATATATTCACAGTGGAGTTCATGACTGATCATATAGCCTCAGCGTGAAGTACTAAGGGCTGACGTCTTATTTCTCACGCGAAACTATGTCAGTATCTTTTATTTCTTCATCTTCAACTTTTGTGTCTTATTTCTACAATTCCTTCAGCTTAGAAACTGAATTGGTTACACACTCGCGCGCACACACACACACACACACACACTCACACACACACATATATATATATATATATATATATATATATATATATATATATATATATATATATATATATATATATATATATATATATATATTATATAAGATATGTAGAGCAGTCAACCGGAAATTAAAAGGTCCTCGGTTCGGATCCCGGTCGAGACGAAACTCTCATGACTTGACTATTCTATCCTGAATATCACGATATAGGATCGTATCCAAGAAGTTCATTCATACAATATATATCATTATATTCAATATGTATATAAATATTAATCTATACCAAAAAACTCCTATACAGAATCGTTGTCGTGAATATTCTCCAAGCGTCTGAAACAGTTAACCCTTCTTAAAAAGCTCAGTCATGATGTACGACTTGACCGAGCAACGAACCTGTGTCTCTTGAGTGGTATTCACTTTGTTATTGTAGCCTTACCTTTGTATGTAGAGTGTGGAAATTTTACCAGTATTCATAAATAGAATGTCTACAGAAAAGTAAATTTTCCACATCCCCCTTCTCTCTCTCTCTCTATATATATATATCTCATTTCGGCGCGATATTTCGATTTGAATCCTCCTGAGGTATTCTCTTGGTGAATATTTAGATGGTGATTGTGTGTGAAAGAGATGAGAACGAGAGAGAGAGAGAGAGAGCTCAGATGGAAGAGAGAGAGAGACGGAGATAGGTGTAGCTCAGCTAATCTTGGGCATTATTCATGTGAGGCTTTCTAGAGCTAATAACACACGAAGCCAAGGTTGGTCCGTGGGGGGTGGGTGGATAGTGGGGGTGGAGAGGGGGTGGGAATAAGAGGCAGGCGAGATGAAGAGGTTGAGAAAGACGTAAGATGTATTCATTCTTCTTATTATTATTCTGGCGAACATTGACGCTTCCAGGGGATGGGGAATGTACTCTTCCTGGGTCCCTTCTCTCACTCCCTTCATCCCCACTCACGTCCTCTAAGTAAGGTAGAAGCTATATTTCCCCTCCTCTCCAGCCCCACCTACCCCATCCACCCCGACGCCCGTCTGAAAACACCGATAATTTACATTTCGCGTCTTTGAATTAGTCAGCTCCTCTCGTGTATGTACTCAGTGCGAACAAGGGCTGTTCTATTTTTATTTCCAGTCAAGAAATGTGTATAAAGTTATCTTTCTCATATATATATATATATATATATATATATATATATATATATATTTATATTTATGTATATACATACATTTGACAATATGATTCTTCTTATTTAAATTATTCACTTGTGCATTCGTGAAATGTCACAGGTATACTATGAGCACAATTGGTTTCTGTGCATATACAACACAAGAGTTGTAACATATGTTGCCTCAGTTGCCTCATAGTCAAAAGTTTTCATCGAATTAAGTTTCTATCGAATTAATATTCTCAACATTTGTAATACTAAATCACGTCTTAATTGAAATATCATTTCGAAAGTTATTTGAAAGTTATTCAAAGGTTTTTCAAAGTTATTTAAAATCCGATATTCATAATTTCCTACTATCAGACTTTCGGGCTATTATTATTACTCTAATATTATAATATTCATTAGACTTTATATTCGATAATTATTTGTTTTTTTACTTCTTCATTTCATTCAGTGCATATAGTATACCTTTCTGTCTGTATATATGCTAACAAATATGTATAATTATATACTATATACTATTGTGACATCAATTATTGTACATGACAAGAGATATTACTAGTAATATCATAGACTAAAGATATATACTAAAGAGTATATATCTTTAGTCTATGGTAATATGCAACTAATGTCAACCAACATTTTTATCATTCCTGTTTTCATTATTATTGGTTTCATATTGAAATTCGGCTAATAGCGTTCTTGTTGAATGCTCACAAGTAATCTTTTATAATATATATATATATATATATTGTCCACACAATATTATGTAATTATCCATTTGCATGAATACATAAATGAAATTGAATGAAATATAGGCGTCCCTTTTTGTCCGCGAAGGAAGTTTGATTTGATTGAATTACATTTGATTGAAATATTATATTTAGCCTTAATTGTGTAACAATGATTTCGTATCAAGTTTCGATGTTATTTATAAATTTATAAATTTATATTTTAAAATTCGATAGATTTATAAATTCGATAGGGATTTTAGCCTTAAAAGGATCTATCGCAATTCTGAGAAACCATTTATACTCTCATTTATAGCTTAATTATTCGTCATTTTTTAATTATTTTTATATTATTTTCATATTACTGTTCACACTAATACTTTTTCATTATTGTTTAATATATTCTCTCATTATTTTCTACAACCAATCATTTTTTCTATCAATCATTCATGTGTGATTTATTATTATTGTGTGTTTTTCAGTTTTTCTTTACTTCATTAATTTTTAATTTGATTGTTATTATGTGTCTGACGGCAATCATGTATAACATGACATAGTCTAAAATAAAGATTTATATATATATATATATATATATATATATATATATATATATATATATATATATATATATATATATATATATATATATGTGTGTAGCTGTGCTGTTCTCAGGATGAAGGTGAAAGGCCCATCCACAACGGCTGTTTGCCTTGTGGGATGTCTTTTGGTCTATTCACAACCACCACTAACCATCGAACATTAAAGCTTGGTAGCTATAGCTTTCATGTTGTCGTTACTATAAAACATGACAATCAGCCAATAGAAAATTTCAATTTCGTAACAATGAGATGCATGAGGTGGGTAAACCGAGCTACATGGGCTGGTCGCGATATGCAGTTCGACGGTAATGAGAGCGCATGGGCAATAACCATACATTCTGATTGTCTGATCATTTTGTGTTACGTTAATGTTAGTCTGTTCTGTGAATACACAGTTTGGGTTTCTTATTCTTGTCATACGTTAGGTGTTATTGTTATATGGTAATGTTAACATGATTACATGTAAATGCAATATGTAGCATTGTGAATGATCCTTCACTTTTGGTTCAATCTGTAGTGCAACTAAGGTTTCGACGTATGTAATATTATAATATAGGAATCTTTTTCATTCTATGGTTTCGATTACATTCAATAATGCGACTCAATCGGCACAAAATGACCTTAACTCAAATGCATCATAAGAAGAAAGCTAGACTCACCGATGTCTTGCCAACTACTTTATTGTAACGCTTTAGAACTCGCCAATCGCCTCTTTAAAACTGAACCCCAAACGTCTCAAACTCCATTTATTACCGAACGGCACTTATGACTTTCTTTTCAGGTGCGGTTTACGTTTTGGTTGAACCTTTTGTACTTGTGTTGTAATAATGTCGACGGAATGTCGACGGTAGTGTAGAGCCAAGTTCGGCGGACAGAAGAAGCGGTAGAGTGTAGGACTTGCTTCGAGTTCGTTTCTTACTTATGATGAACCATATATTTTTTTAGATGTCCACGCGCCGTAAAACTCATCATTCATTCAATAATGCGAAGTATCGACCGTTATTGGAATAGCTGCTGATGACATCGAACTTAACTATTCACAGCGTGTCTTCTGACTCTTCATGTTCTCACCTCCAACCCCTTCCCCCCTCTCCCCCTCGAGAGCATTGACGAGATTCTTCTACAATTATTCCAAACTCACGACCCCAAATAAAACGATCCCATTTAATCCACGAGGATAATAATTCATAACCAATGCAATTTCACAGAAACTCTACCGAACATATATTATTTTAGCAATTTTGTTTCAAGCTTCCCCTGATGATTCTCTCGCATTTCGTGTACGGGCAGGTTGGCAAGAACCTGTGCGCCTAGGGAATCGAGCGAACCGGGCGCGGGATTCCCCTCGGGAGACGAACTAATCAGAGTTTTGGCGCGGAGTTTTCACAGCGGTGCATGCCGAGTACCCGGCCACGCCACCTGGGAGCGCTCCTCGATGAGGGCGCCCCGGTGCCCGAAGAGGGAACGAATCAAATGGATTGAAGAGAGTGTGGAAGGGGGAGAAGAAGGGGGTTTTTGCCGTGTCTCTAGAGGGTATAACCTAGTTCTTACAACGTTTTGCTAAATCGTGGAGTCAAAGTGACACGGAAAACCAGAGTGGAGTAAAAATTGAATAAAAAACAATTCCAGTGCATTTCGACGTAAAAGAAGGTTCCCGACCCATAAGGCCATAACCCATGGTCATAAGCAGTTTTTAATATATTAAAGAAAACAAAAAGTAGCATGGGGTGGGTATCTAACCTGTTCCCCCCATACATTGGACGCATGCTTTTTTACCAGTTAGGTGGTAATCTACGCACTTCCTTGTCACGGATTTGTCATCGGGGTTTAGGTGTGATGTTTGTTCAGGTGGGGTACCGCCAGAATATTTCAACGTTTGAGGTTACTGTGACCGTACCTCATACCATAGAGAAGTAGGCTACCTACACTGGCGGTGTCGTCTAGCCCGTGTCGGTTGTTATTGTTGTTAACTTGTTATTGTGATTTCGCTTCACTCAAATTATACTGGAACGAAAACCTAATCTACCCAATCTAACCCACCTGAAGTTGTTGAGTTTGGTTTAGTTCAGGCTGGTTAGGTTACGTTGATTGAGGTAGTTATATAGTTTGAGTCGATTTAGGTTAGCTTGTACTGCATGCGAGAAGAACAACAACAATGTCCGCATGTGGTGACATGGACCAATTTAGTTCGATGAATAGCGGGTGCCAAAGTTATATAACTGAATATATGATATCCGCAACAACGGTAACCACTCTTCTTAGCAGAACGTTGTAGGAACTAGGATACCCATCTCTAGAGGATTTCGCCCCTGACTGCGTCGAGCACCTTTCATTTGTAGACCGTCGATGAGGAATCCTCGCCGGTCCGCGAGGGAAACTCTCGGTTTGGAATTATTCGAGGGAAATGGTTTGTTATTCTCTCGTACCACTCGTCAAAAGATCCGCTATCCTCCAGAAGAGAGCTAAGTGAAGTAAGTGCACTTATTCGCAAATAAAAAGCATTTCGTTCGAAATTTAAATTTCTTCATTAATTTAAAATCTCCAGAGTTGAAACTCTAGCGTCATCGAGTGTCATACAATCGCCATATATACGTTATAGCAATCATTATAGTTTAAGTAAGCATCATATTGAAGAATTGAATTGTATTATTTCTGTCTATTTCTATTTATTTCTTTGTTAAATAAAAACATATTTCGAAACATGTGATATAGGCCCTACACATTTTTTAGAATTCGAAGGATTCCAAGAAAAATAGAGATTGATAATTATATAATTCATTTATAATTATATAATTGTACTAGCGAAAAAGTACGGTAACAGACAGCAGAGTCCTGGTGGCAAAGTTCATTGTTTTTTCATTTAAACTAGTCCCGAGATATTTGTATTGGTGACAAGACCGCTTCGAAGTCTTAAAACAATCAAGAGGTGCCACCTCAAAACGGTGTACTATCTTATACTTGGCTATGATTGGGAAAGAATGATTGTGAGTCAAGACTTCGATTTTCGATGTTGTTAAAAAAATGTATGTAATTATTTCGTAAAGTTGTAGCTGATAGGCCGATCTGAGCCCCGTATACCTTACACCCGAGCCAAGCCGAGCCAAGATCTGTTCACAATTCCCCGCGGTGCAATATGCGCAGGGCTGCAGAAAATTAACGTACTCAAACATCAGACTCATGATGAGTAAAAATATACAAACGGCTCACGTCTTGGTGTCCAAGAGTCGGAGAATGTCTTTTGTAGGCCCTCTTATTCTTTTTTTTATATGGGTAAAACGGCGCACTTTACTGATGACTATGGCGTCGGATGTATGATTAATGAGATGACATGACAGGTGTTATTGGATTAGTGGGAAGAAGTCAGTCGTGTCCTGTTTGGTTGGTGTTTATGTTTGGTCAGAATTTGGCTTGTCATAATTGTTATAAGAAATAATCATGCGAATGCTTTTTTTTACATTTCTTATACCACAATCACTAATCACATTTCATCATTTTAGACTGATACTCGGAAATGGCATCATCGATTTCGCACACTAAACCATAATCACTATTCCATATTCACTGATCAATATTTGAGTTGTGAACCGGACCCAAATTGATGCGCAAATTATATTTACGCATAGGGGAGGTCTATAGATATTCATATGCCTTATTCATTAATACTATGAGAAACTGGGTGTACATTGTGATATGGAAAATATGTTATTTGCAAAATCAGTCTTCTGTCTGACATTTACCTGCTATAGGATCGATTAGAAATTTTTCGAAAGACTGTATTCATGTGATATTGTCCGTGTTCCCCACTTTTAAATTTGTATTATCACTTCACTAAGAGTCTAAGACTATGTCAATATTGTTCTGTATGAACCTATAGCATCAGAATAATATGTCGGCGAAATCCAAGGTCTTACGTCATTTCCAACAGAGTATATTTCCAGCAACAATGTTTTCCAACTCCCTGGCGTATTTCTTTATTACTTTTGTTTTCTTCGATCTATAGTTTCAAGTTTTTAAGGAGTCGAAGAATATAGCTTCCTAGGGATGTCGGTTCTGGCCTCACGGGGAATCCCTCGGGCATAGTTCGATTGTAATGGGCTCCCACCGAAGATTTCGATATGATGTCTGACTCCCCTTCCATCAGATCGAGAGCACTAATCCTGAACCGAAGGCAAACACATCTTGCACATTCTTTGCCCATTCGAAGTACGCGTCTCGATCCATAACAATACACCGAAGCACTCGTTTCAAAAAGATATTCTAGAGCATTGTCAAACCGTTTGCCATCTAGAAATGGGGTTCTGTTTATGATGGAGGTTGTCAATCCTCCAGAGTCACCTTCGTTGTTCATTTGTTCTTGAGGAAATGAAAAATATATACAGTGCTACGGTCGTCGCAACGTGTAAAATTGTTGAAAGGAAAAAAGCACCTTGGGGAAATGGGAAGATAAAATATAATTCAATTCCATTAGGGAGACAAATGAAATTTGAGGTGTGTGAAAAACTAGAAATGTGTTTGAAATCTTTTGCTGGTGTGGAATTATAAACGAGTCAAAGTAAACCTGATATTCTTATATAGAAATTGTGAAATCCACGTGGGAGTTGGTAGAGAAAGTCTCTCTCTCCCATTGAAACTTTTGGTTTTGGTCAGTTTTCAATAGTTTGACCAAGCGCCGTCAGCTCCCTAGAGGCGCCACAACAATTGACTGTGAAAACTCTTCGACTTGAGGGAGTCTTGCTTCAGTCTTCAACTTCTATATACGTCATCCATTGTTAGACCTACAAAAACTTCGATACTCGTATTCCTTTAAAATCTGCCTGTATTTATATATATTGAGGTTGAACAATTCCTCAGGAGACCAAGCGAGAGATCTACTTCCAACTATTTAACTCACTTTTTCTCTTCTCCCGCTATACACTTGCGTAATAAAATCTTAGTTTCGTTGTTTCGCCGCCGTGCTGCGCGGACGGACGGGCGGTATCATTTGAGATGCTGATTCTATTTACTGCGGTCCAAGTTGGGTCCCCGACGTCTTGCTCCTGGGTGCACGGTGGGTGGATTACAAAAGACAGAGTGGGGGGTGCAAAACGAAAAGTTTGATCACGTTGAGAAGTTGAGGTGACTTTTACTAGGTTTGCGCCCCCCAAAGGCTTGAATAGTGATTTCGCTTTGGAAAAAATCCAGCTTTTTGTTTTACATCTGAAGAATACTTCCGTGATTTGTTTTAGCAACTTTGTTCGGCTTTGAATCAATCAAATGATTTTATGATTCTGTTTTAATGTAATTAAGTGTATCAGTACCCGTTGTTGTATGATTTGAATATCAGGATTGGAAAGCAAATAATTCGTTGATGATGGCTGTTCATCTTGAAGATAAACCATCATGAAGATCCAGCTTACTGATAAATCATAATTAAAATTGCTTGAGGTAAAAACTAGTGATATCATAATATAAATAAAATCAAGAACTCAAGTGATAATAAAAAATAAGTTAATGAATGAGGAATAAAAATCGACATTCATTTTGGCGTTAATATGACGTGTTGTAGTCTATAGGCCTTACTATTATTGGTTGTGGATAATATTAAGATTCAGGCAAGATCGTGGAGACTATATTTTATGAATTGATGATTCGAATAAATAATGTGATTTTGTAATATTATTCGAGAACCTGGTATAATCATCACCTTTTCTCAAAGAAGAAGTCCTATAAGTTCCAGTTTTTACTGAAATTTCCCGACGTTTATAAGCGAGGCCAGGAATACAGGGACGCTGGCTCCTTACTCTCCATATCCGCGTGGTTTCCCCCTTTTGAAAGCGAATAGTAGGGTCAAGCACCAAAACCTTCTTTCTGTCACTTCTATTACTGCGATACTTTCAACGACAGCAGAAGGTCGTCTACCTACATAACAAACATAAGAATCACGCTTGTAGTTGTCGAGATGTGATTTTTTAGTGGATACAGCTTTTCAGGACTATTAGAAACGCAAAGTCTATCGTTCAGAAGCGTTTAGTACTCGAAGATCCATCGAGATGATGTAACTTGACACAATTTATAGTTGTTTGGTTGGTTTACGAATGTGTCATTATTTTCATTATTTTGTGTCATATTAATCCATTATTTTGTGATTATGATTTTAATGATGATGATAACATCATAATCATTTTCAAAATCGAGTCATTTGAAATTGAACCCGGTTTTGCTCTATTCAGCTAAACTAACTCCGATCAACTGAGTATATTCGTGGAAGGGCCAGGTCAACCTGTGAACATTTGTCGTTGCGCCTTTAACGCTATAACTAACCTTTCGACTGATGCGTTGTATATATTTCAATGCTCCTGTGCATATTTTCTATTACGAACCTCTTGTCGGTGGTTCCCATCTTCCTTCAGTCTAGGTGTTAGAACTCAATTATAAAATACAAATCATCACATAAATCATAATTTCTCTATTACGAGTGAACTTGTTGATTTTTGGGACAAATCGGTTGTACAATTTTTGAGAAACCTCATCATAAAGTTTCTTGGTACCCCATGAGATTAGGTTGGACGGGCAAATTTGAAAAAAATCTCTCGAAAAAAAATCAAATTTTCACTGAATGTCACACATAAACAATACACATTATTACAAATCAGAATACAAATTGGATAAGCCGTTTCAAAAATGAAAAAATCTCTTTTTCGTCAGAAAGATAGAAATGATAGCAGAATCATGTTCACAGATTCACAGCTTTCTAAGATAGATAGTTGCCAAGTCAAGTATATTTTACACGAGTCAAGGTGTAGGGAGTATTCGATTATACTTCATTTAATATCTCGCATATCTTACAATGCATGCTGCGTTTGCCTAGTTACATTAATGGCTATCACATCCGGATCCATCGGCGGTTCCTCGTCGACTACCGGAGCAGTAGTCCTGGGTTCGACACATGACCTCATGTATACGACGTGGGGCGACTAGACGAGCCCCCTCGGGAGATTACACTCCATGCAACTCCAGAGCCCAACGACAACCACATCGATAATGAGGTCCCGTGGGATCCGCCTTGGACAGCGCGTTGCCACCTGAGACTCCTTGCTACATTATACAGGCACCCGACCAGTGGTGGAGTACAACATTATTCCTCGAAACCGATATGCCATTGGGGGACATATGCTATTTCATTTTATTGGCAGCCTCTATTCGTCGAACCTTCGGTCTATGTCGCCACGTGTGCGTACGTTGTGGTTGTTGTTGTTGTTGTTGTTGCTGCTGCTGCGCGCGCATGCTTACATACTAAGTGACCTGGACTAACTGACTTGGTCAACCTAGCCAGACACAAACTAATCGAAACTAACTAAACTAACCAAACAAACATCATAAACTATTTCAATCTACTAAAATCTATACTATACTACTACTACTACCAGATCTACTGGATCTATCTTGATCATACTAATCAACTAAAACTAATCTAAAATCCTACTTCGGATCCGACGCCACTTCACTTTTTATCAGTGACAAGACAGCCTCGAAGTCTTGTAACAATCAAGAGGTGCCGCTTCTAAACGGTTTTATAAAATTATCCCCAGCTTCAATTGGGAAACAATGATTGCATATCAAGATTTTGATGTAAATATATGCAATGATTCATCTTGGATTTAAGGAAGCACTGTACTGATGTACTGATGATTTACTGGACCATCAAATATGAAGAATGAATTTACTTATCTCTTTTGGGTTAAGCGATATACCGAATTAATTACTATACTGAATTGATACTATACCTGATATTACTACTACCTTACTGAGATAATATCAATAAAATAGTTTTCATTCTCGAAGAAGTTACTATACCACCTAGAGATATAACAACCCATACCTAACCTAACACTAATATTCAGGTGATAGTATTCCATCTAGAAGTAATATCAGGTAGAAGAGATCCCAGCTAGTACAATAATTCAGTTTTCCCAATGCGCATACATTTATTTACTTTTGGGATAGTAAGGGGTCGGTCGTGGCCTGTTATTAAGGAATCGTCAAATACAGGAAAACCATACAAAACCGATCAGGATGGTCGACAATGGCGGCAATCGAACCCTGGTCTCCTGAATGACGGTTCGGCGTGCTAGCCACTGGTCCACCCGCTTCTGTTTTTATTTAGATTTGTTTTATACGTAGGCCTATATATAGCCAGTTACGGCCATAAAATAGCCGGGTTATATAGGGAGTTCGAAAGAGCAGGTGAAAATGATATGATGAAGTGATGATGTAATAGGTATAGAAAGAAGATTACAAAACCCATGCTTACAGCAGGGCACGAACCCACGAGCGTCTTGTTTCAGATATCGAAGCAGCGCCTCTACTGTTTGCGCCGGACGGATGAATTTAAAAAACGTACAAATGATTTTATTGATAACGCCAAGTTACAAGGTATATTCAATGTTCTTATGTAAGATATCGAATAGTTATGTTCAGGCTGTATAGACATAAATGCCTATTATAGTTATGTAAGCTATTCTGTCTCTTATCCGTTCTATCAATATGCTTTTATTAGATTTATATTTGATTTGCTTTCAACTAAACATAACTTGTTCCTAGAAGAATCTACGAAAAACACATTGTTGAGTTTTCATCCCAGCGTTAGAAGACGAAATTCTCAACGTATTTTGTTAGATCTTATACCACTTGGCACAGTGTTATTTCAATACATTAAAATGGAAATTGAATCATATTTGTTTAGTGAATAATTAAATAATGTGATGATTATTTGATTGAAACAGAAAATATGCCAGTAGTTCCGTGCCATATTATGGGCGGTAATAATCTAAGGTAATTTCCCATTATATCAAGCTCTCTTTTCGACACTATTCTATATACGCCACTGAATCCACGTCTAATGCCTGCATGTGTTTGGTAGGCGAAGGAAGGTTACACTGAATTATTTATCAATCAGTCCCTCCCTTCCCTATATAGGCAACCAACTTCTCTCTAAACTACGTACTGCACGTAATATAGACTCGGTCTAACATTGACACTACATTACCCTCTATGGCTTGCTGCTCAAATCTTCGTCACTCGAAACGTAGACTATAGCTGTGTATGCAAGACGTGATTGTGTAGCTTTCCACTCATTGTCTGTGAATTCCGTCCAACTTGGAAATAATGTGACCGTTGTAACCATGCAGTGTTGTATCTAGATAATTAAATCTAGATAGATTTCTTTCATATATATATATATCGTTGGAAGACGAGTAACTACATAGTAAATCATTCATACACTATAAAGTAATTATCCAAAACACAATACCAATATATTAAACAAATCAAGTAGCTCAATAAAACGACTGAAAAAACCTTTAAAAACTCTGAAAACTCGCTAGAGAAGGACAGACATACACGAAAAATAAACGAATCAGTCGAACCATATTATGAGATATGATTTCAGATTTTACTATACCTGCAGACCTTATTCCATCCAGCTATGCATGCACTTACTAAAATAATGAACACTGTACGATAGCTGTTAGTAAAGTTGACACTGGCAGAAATTATTTTGAAACTCATTGAGGAATGACGCTCAGCTTACATATATTTAATCATGACAAATCCCATCAAAGTAAAACTCGGAAGTTCAGAGTATTATTCTAGTGTTTTGGTTGCGTAATCATTTCCGAAGGGTGAGACTTAATGGGGAGAAAGCTCGAAGGGTATTCACAAAGTTTCTCCGCGTGTGAAAAGTGACGAAAATTTTGTGAGGTTTATCGAACATCAAGGTCCACGTTTACGATATCGAAGCGATGATCGATATCGAATTAAAAAATCGATAATAGCTCAAATAAGTAATAAGTCAAATATCCAAGTGATAAAAAAATTGAAAATTGAATACCCAACTAAAAGTGAATAAAATAAATAATAGAGCTTTCATGTGGGGTTTCTCGTTGCTTTCAGTAATGGTATATTCGGAGTAGGCCCTATAATATGTGTATTTAGAGGAAAGCTCAACGTGCTCACATTGTGTTCTTATAAGATTAAGATAAGCTTTAAGATTCATTTAAGATTCAGCATAAGATTGTCATAAGTACCATATTTTCATTCAGGCCTATACTTTCTCATTTGATAAAGAAATTGACATTCTCAAGAGTAGAATTATAATTATTATAAATTGGGTGAAAAATAGACTGAAACATGATCGAGATTCATGATTTCCAATTTCGTATTCGTTTCCATCGATATATGCCTATTACGATATTTTCGATTCGATGTTTTTGATTCGATATCGATTGGAATGTGAAATTTCCATATATTTCGATGGATATATTCGATATTGAAATTTCGATATCGTTTGGAATTTTTCACATCGAATGACAACCCTAGACTTGATGCATTGTAATAACGGTGGAGGTGCCGGGTTTTGCAGCAGAGCTGATGTTCTCTGTAGTTAACAACAAGACTGAACACTTATTCGATGTCGATGTGTTGAAGGCTTGTCGGACGCCTTCTTGGGTGGTTGTGCAGACGACGACGTCGAGGCGTCGAGACGCCCCGATAGTCCGGTGATGGGGCCGTCGAATGTCACGCATGGAGATGGAGATAACAGTCTGGAGTCGGGTGAGTCCAATGAAATCATTATACCTTTTTTTAAATTGTATTTGAATGTTAGGGCTGTCACTCCATTTTTATATTCTCAATCCATTCGACATTTTAGGATTTTCGAATTGGAATATTCGATATCGAATTAATGATCGATATCTAATGAAAAATTGTAAATAACTGAAGTAAGAAAAGAGCAAATAGCGACAGCTCGGTATTACCAAGTCGGTTCAGCCTTTATCTGATAGTTGGTGATGAATGAATAAAATGGGTAATAACTAACGATGGTGATGATAACTTCAAACTGCCAGGTATAAGAGCTACTCATACGCATCTACAGCGTAACATTTTCCATGTCAAAATAACGTAACATATGAGCGATCACAGTGATTCACAGATAAATCGATGGCAGAAATATCGAGTGTTACTGCTACATACAACTGATCTTTACAATTTTGTTACTATAAAATTTTACTCATTAGCATTTTCGACAATAATTATTCGCATCTTATTAAGTAACTTTTAATTTTGTATCACACTGTTCAAGTTTCATAATGATTCATATCTGTGAAATTCCCTGGCGGGAACTTTTTGGACAGTTCTAATGGAGATTGGGGACGCCTTAAAACACTATTTATTTCGCGGGAATGTTTTTGATTGTTGATAACCAAGATGTCCACCGACCACATCATACAATGGTACCGCGTCCGTCTGGCCCGAACGTCTCCCATGCGACTTCACGTACAGCCTACAGACGCGACTCTCGGACCTCCGTCTAATAATTATCTGCTTCGATCACAATCCCTCTCCCAGTCGACAACACGTCAGGTACCGACCCAGTACAATCACTCGAGGATTCGTTATTAACTCGTTAAAGGACATCACAACCCTGATTGAGATCCGAATGAATGAACTGACGTGGTTTTTATCGCCAGTTTTAGTCTTAAACTAGTGATTATAAAAGGTGTAGCATATTTTATTTTATTCATTTATTTCTTATATTTGCTTCAACGACTCACTGTACTGATGTCCAAAATCTTCTGTTGTTGATGAATGATGGTGTGATGGTGTGAAGATGAGATTATAGGTTATTTCATCAAGGTAGTCTGGATAACGTGAAGGTAACGGTCGTCCGGGATATTATTGGAGAGCAATACCACACTCTTCACTTCGATTACAGAAGAACCACGATGCCCCTCTGTCAGGATGTTCGACCATGACAGGAAACAAACCCCGGTCTGCCTGATGACCACAGGTCCACCATATTTGTTTTATTATATGATTTTCAATGCATTGAGTTGAACTTTTCATCAACTAAGCCGAGAGTCCCCGAGTATGTGATCCATTTAAGTTAGTTAATCATTACAAATAGGCAGACTCCTTTGAGTTTGACTAACTTTACTCCCTCCTTGTTCAGTGAAAGCCCCAGGTTAATTACAGTTTGTGTGAAGGATGGAGTTTCGTCCTGTAATTTAGGTAAAAGGTTTCGGAGTTCGGTAAGCGATTTCAATACAGCTTCTCGTGATCTCGGTCTATAGAATTCACCTCCTTCCCCTCAGCTCTTTATCCTTGCTGTAAACCACGCGAAACATCTTCTTTCTCCCTCCCTCCCTCTCCCCCCTCCCACTGAACAGAGTCAAGCCCTCTATACCCATAGTACGCACAGAACACATGCTTCATGGCTGGTGGCAGCTACACATGTCAGCCACACACGAGTTGTACAACTATGGTTCATTATTATTCTGAATTAAATTCATACATAGGCCTATTATGTGTAGACGTGTTATATTTTTGAATAGCATATAAATTCGTATGCCTAGTGACTGATTTCTGGTTACCTTACACAATGTATTGATACGGAGGAATATTTTATTTCAAACTTGGCACCTCCACCAAAATGTATAATTATTCAAACTCTACTTATTGTTTATGTTCAATAATGTTCCAAATTCAAATAATCTCCTCTTATTTGGAGATTAAATATATATATATATATATATATATATATATATATATATATATATATATATATTAATATACATACATACATAGACCTAAATATAGTCTATACTGATGGGTGGATATGTCTATAGTGTAGGCCTATACCGAAGGTATAGTCATAATCAAGTTATTCAGTTACGAATTCAGAACCCGTATTCATGTATCCGTCCGAATTATTAGATATTCCATCATTTATCTAAAAGTTGATCACAACATTCTCTCTAGCGTACCGTCGAGCGTACCCAGAGTATCCGTATTTACGACGTCCAGGTCTGCCAACTCTCCGCGGAGTTTGTCGGGAGAGACGTGGCGTGCACCCTGTCGTCCCCGCCGACTTTCATTAGGTTCATTCCCCGCCTCAATCAGTTTAAAACAGTGGCCCGAGAGCCGGGCGCCATATTGTTTTATGTTCCTCGCCCTCTCGCCGTGGTCCCTCGGGACTCGGGATGGACATCGATTGGCCGAGCCAACCCTCGAGTCCCGTATCCTCCGGGGAATACCACCGTCTCGCTATACGGGTATATGTTCCACATGCAGTTAACTGGATAAAGGGTTAAACGCTGACCATGATTCGTGATTATTTTATATTTTCTTCTCATCTCGCTTTATACTTATAATGTGTTCCGGACTTTTGGAAATTGAAAGACTTTATATGCGGCGAAAAATTATGCTCAGTCACAGAATTCCATATTTTTTTAAATTCAAAATAGTCCATATGGCATATAGATAGTTATTCATATTATTGACAAGACCGCCACGAAGTCTCAAACCCACCAAGAGCGCTTCGAAACGGTCCTACTAAAACTTTTCCTATTAGCGTTAATTGGGAAACAATAGTTGCATATCAAGATTTCGATGTTGACGAAAAAATCTTGTCGTACTTTTGATAGAATTTATTTTGTTGAGATTTTATTTCTATCGGCGTTCACCGAGTGAGGAAACTGGAAAGTGAACCGGAAGTCGATATTATAAGATTAGTTTACATGGTGAATGTTGGAATGTAGAACTAATTGTCAATTAAGTGATAACTATAGCGCATTAACAATTGTTATTACCCAATTGCTTCATCAATGATATTTTTCTACTTTAGGCACTTTGGACCCATTCAGAGCGTAACATTTTTAGTATCAACATAACATACAAGCGATCGCAGTGACTTTCCGAAAAAACGTATTGTAGTGAAACTGCTTCGCATTATTTAGGGAAGGATCTTATATAAAATATTATCGATTCATAATTTACATTCGCATTCGAAAGCATGTTGTTTGCAACGGTGCGCGGTGAGATGAAGTCGATGGTAAAAATCTGTTACATACAAGTAATAATTCCCCCCAAGTTATTATAAAATTTGAGTCATTAACATTATCGACAAATATTGTATGCATCTTACCGGTATTTGTTAATTTTGTATCTTGCACGGTTCAAGTTTCATGATAATTTATGTCTTCAAAATCACCCTGGTGGGAAATTTTCGTTCTGTGGGTCCTGGGTACGCCATAAGCTAAAAGCACGTAAAATATAAGAAACTAAAAACATATGCTGATTAAATTAAAAATGCATATCTTCGTTCATACCTTTGTCCCCATTGCACTCTTCGTCTAAATGGAATCTCGAGAGCATAAACTGTTTGTTCCACGATGAGATCATTTCAACTCAGAAACAACGAAATCCCTTCATTAATTCGTTATGCTTTTTGCCATTCTCCATTTCAACTCGTCTCACTTCGAGTGTCCGAGTGATTCGCGGAAAAGAGCGCGCTTGACGGAAGGGTGGATGACTAATAAAGGGGGAAAAGGAAGGGTATTTTCCGGGGTGATTCCTCGTCGACATGTTAAGTGTAAAATTGTGTCCGGCTCTCGAAATGTCCGAAGTGTGATTTAAAGTTCTGTTACACGGGGCGAGTGTGTCGACGGATGGACGCGGACGTTTTGAATCTTTTAGTTGACGCTGATGGCCTGGTAATTGGCGAACACGGGCCGCTGTCGACAGATCACCTCGCCACACGTTGCATAAGTAGAAAGCTCTCTGCATGGCCTATCGGAGATGGTCAGTCGAGAGGTGATCTGGAATAGCCAATTACGTACATCGTGCTCCCCCTCTCCCCTTCTCAACCTCTTCCCCGACACCTAGTGGCGATTTTAGTCCAATGTTTAATAAATGAATATTTGAAGTGGCTATTGGTCAGACCGGAAGTGTAGGTCTTAGATTGGTTTTAGTTTGGATTAAATTAGTTTATAATGTTTGTTCGGTTAGGTTAGTTAGTTCGGATGGTTTGGATGTGTTAGGTTCATTGAATTAGTTGGTTTGGGTTATTTAAGTCAGTTCAGGCTTCGTGAAAAAACAACAATAAAAACGTCCGCATGTGGTGATATAGACCGATCGTCTGATGGTCTGATGAACAGTGGCAGCCATGGCTATTGGATTGTTTTAACGGCTCGTCAACGACGACGAGTTATGACCGCGATGCATCACCAAATAGCTGAAGCATCGTGTTGAAAAATAGAAATATGAATAAAGTAACTCCCGAATTGGGGTGGTTCGTCGATGTAAAAACTCCAGAGCTAAGAAACATCAGGGGTTCCTTTCAGGTTTGCGTGTTTATCGAAGTTCAAATTAAACAATGTTAATCGGCTTATTGTGCCTGTATATTTGATTGGGAAGTGTACTGCATTTTCTCGATTTGTGCAAGATATGTTCTACAAAGAAGACTTCAATGTAGACAGAAGAAAAAGTGACTCGTAAAAATACGTGAATGTTTTCGGTTTACTGTTTTTTTGTAAAAGAAAAGGCTATAGATTAATTTCAACTATACGTTAATTGCGTAATAGGTAATTAAAAATATCAACAAAATAATTCAAATATGGTGAAAAAATGGCGTTGACATTCACATTAATTCACACACATATTCATTATGTGTACTTCATATTGTCTAATTGAATCATAAAATGATTTTGAGAGTATTTGATTGCTTTTAAAAAGAGGCTGCAATTTCTGAACTTTTGCGCCTCGTTTGATGTGCATAGATATTCGGATCTTCAGAAATATTTTTCAGATTTATTCTTTGTAGACCTATATTCCATATGTGTTGATTTTCTAAATAAAGGCCCATTCTTTTGTGTGTTTTCGCTTTTCTTGAATTAAATTTCATCATTAATGTCTTCCTATTATCACAAAGCATTATCATTACTAAGCAATGAGAATGAGCAATTGTTGAAGCTATCTGAAAGTCAAAACAGTCCTTTAATGTATTTTAAATATGTATCTCTTTTAAAACTAATTGACAATCCGTGCTAAGTGCTAATCTTGGACGTCTGTCTATCCGGGGCGAACTGTAAGTAATTAGCAAATGAAAGATTTCAAAAGAAGTGTTCAAGAAATTAGTATTTTATTATTTTCCAAATACAAAGAGATTTTATTCCGATTCTATTCTCTATATCTTGAACAGGCAACATCTAAAACTAGGAAAATGCAGCAAATATCATATCAATATGCGTTGTAATTGACGAGAGATATTTGTATGAAAAACAGTATAATATATCTATTTCCGTTCATTTGTTTTCATTTTCTTGAAATAGGTTGAACCTAGTTTCTTTCAACTTGATAAACATATACTTTATCAATAATAATATACAGGGAACATTTAATTTTGATTGGCTTATATTTAAAACTTGAACATTTTACACAGTGCTCTCCTCACAGAGATTCACAAAATTTTCAAATTTCCTTTCTCAAAATGTGTTTGACATTTTCGTTCAAAAACACTGTGGATCTATATTCTGGTAGGAAACCAACACATTCAAAGTTCGAAGTTGATGGTATGTAGATTTGGCACCAAAAAAATACAAACATGAAACGAACCTTGATTTGTACCGGTGGAAGTCTTCGCTACGCTCATCCAATTATTATGTAACAATGTTGGCCTACTACTTCTACGCAGCTTGTGTAGGCCTGAGGGTACGACAATCAATATGATATAATATTAATTGGTACTCAAGCAAGTAACTTGACTTTGTATTCGAAACTTTTTGATATTGTAAGAAAGTTCTTGTTTGCCAATACAAGTTGGGTATCGTCTATCCTTTTCTCGCTACGCTTTCACCCTCTCACTCTGGCATCGGCAACTTGTTGCTTCGTAAAGATGTGTAGTTTCAGCGTCCGGCGACAGATGGCGTGAGCAACCAAGTGCTGCTAGCCCTCATGTAGCTCGCTACATGCTGTCACTAGCACGCCAAACCGCTAGCAAATAGTTAAAGGACATCACAACCCTGAAACTAGATTTCAACTAATAATGACGGTATTTATTTCTCTAATTTCAGAGAAAACTAGAAATCATTACCTCCATTTCGAAAATTATAATTAATGTATGTGTCTTCATGAATCCGGTCCTCTTTCTGAGTTGTGACGTACACATTACTCGCTTCTGTTTATGTTTCTATTCAGAATCGGCAATGTCTACGTCATGACTCGAGCTCTCTGGAGGACAAAAATATGTATCACACTTTCTGAATTGAGATGATGATTTCTAGTTTTCTCTGAAATTTAAGAAATACAAATCGTCATTTTTCATTTAAATCTAGTTTCAGGGGTTTGATGTCCTTCAAAGCACTCCAGGAAACAAAATATGAATAAAGAGAGGCGTATATAGGAACTTTGATTTGTGTAGAGGGAGAAAAAAACATTTTTTTTTCATCAACATCGAAATTGATACAAAATTATTGTTCCACAATTTTACTAATTCAATTTCCATCAACTATATTTTCTACATATTCTTTGGTCTCCATAGTCTAAATTGGAAAAAAACTTAATTTTCATGACCCCATCTTACGAGAGACACCATTTGAATTCTTGATATATTCTCATCCTGATCGTTGCTTCAAATATAATGTGCGACCCATACAATTGTATCTGTTCTTTCAAAATAGGATATTAGTTTGAAAAATACTAGATATGAATGAGCCGAAATTGAAATCAGTCGACTTTGGAATGAGACGAGATTATAATGAGATGAGTTTGGATAAGTCGAACTTGGAATGAGTCGATATATAAATGAGGCGAGGTTGAATGAGACGAGTTTGAAATGAGGCTGAATTTATCGCTGAAATTTGTAGCTGAATTTACAATACAAATGATGAATGTCAATAAAAGTAAAAGTAAGCTGATTCTCAGGCGTATGCATTGAAACTAAAATGGTGCAAGTACATAAGCCTACATAGTGATGAGCAATATACATAAAAGTTGAGATTAGAGTTGATTCAAAATTAGTTTGTTGAAATTAATTGGTTCAAAGTGGAAGATCTTCATGCCTGCGTCTAGTTTCCTCTCAATACTAATGCTGGCGATGTCCAGATATATATGTTACAAAAACGGCTTATACTTATAATGTATTCCGCACTTTTAGAAACTGAAACAATTTTATCTGCGGCAAAAAAATATGGTCAGACAGCGCAGTCCTGCTGACAAATTTCATTGTTCTTAATTTAAAATGATAAAAATTAGGTGGTGCGGACTGGTGCCCCGTCCAAACAATCCTACTTTCATCCATAGCCTCAACTGCGGAAGAATGATTTTTATAGATTTTTCTCGATGTTGGAAAAAAAATATAATATTCGAGAGAATAATAAGGTTTTATTGACTCCGTCCGAAGTAAGTAAAATATAATCTAACTTCAGGCGTGAGTTGTGAAGATGAGTGCTCCGAGTTATTCTCCCGTCTAGCATGTACTAGCTCACATGTTATGAGTCTTGTGACAGTCGACGGGTGAACAAAATTATAAATCTGTTGCATTACAGCGGCCCCCGTATCTTCGATCTCGTGGGACGTCTCCGCACTTCGCATTGTCTCTGTCGGAACGATGTAATCTATTACGCGGGGGGCGGGGTGTTTCGCTTGCGGTCCACACCGCGTGCATGCCGATCCGATCCTCTCCCATCCGAGTCCTCAAGTCCTCGTCGTCAACGCCTTGACGATACGCCGCCCTTGCGGTCGGTTTTGTTTCCATCACAACACCGGAGTTGTGATAGCGATTCTCATCTAGTTTAATTGGTTATTTAATCTTATAATAAATGACATCTAATAAGAAGAATACCAATTAATATTTTCGTTGAGGGAATGGGGATGTTGTGTTAGGTTGGTATATATATGTGTGGTTTACGCAAGTTCAACTAAGCTTATAACTTGCAATAAATATAATATGTTCAGGATAGAATAGACAAATCATAAATGTTCCGTCTATATATTTAATATATAATATATGATATATATACACATATTGAACAATGCCAGGCCATTTTCGAATATAACTGATCCCTCTCTGCTGTATTTCCACTACTAGCTACCCCTCACTTTAGTACATCTGCCGACCGCTAGAAAGCGCCACAATCGTGCTGGATTGTGATTGGCTATATGTCAGTCCGCAAGCCGCACCTGCAGTGGTCGGAAAAGTATAGGCCTACTCATTTCAGACATAGGTATGGTGTGCAAGAAAAATGTTTTTCTGTTCTGCCATACGAGTCAACTATTGTGCGAGTATTATTGAAATAAGTAAAAATAGGCTTGGATTATCAGTTGGCCACATGCAGTTAAAACTCATTTTTGGTTATTGGAAGATACCGTGATTGGAAATGTCAAATATACCATCACAGTCAATCAGCCGATTAGAATGGATGGTATGTGATGCTGTCAAATGGGCGGAAAGTGGTTAATATATACATACACAATCATGTCAGCTATACAATTTAAATGTGAATTACAAATCTGTTTAGATTAGTTTTGTGTTTGGTGTTAGAAGACCCAAAGTGCAGTCAGTTCAGTGATGATGATGATGATGGTTGCGTAACGACCGCACCAACAGCTAATCTAGCTGCTAGATTATTTGGGGAGTACGAATGAACGGACGCCTGATTAAAGCCCGATCCATAGTAACACGATTGCAGGGCAGGTTTTTCCGTCCCGGAAAATTACGTGAACTAATCAAAAACTTTCCGTAACGTTTATCACTGGTTCACCTGGCCAGAAAAAACCTGCGTCCGTTACAGTATTGTCACTATGAATCAAATCATAATGATGCTTGCAACATTACCCTTGGCCGTATAGCTCATGAGGAAGTCGAGCCTACGACCGATTCGACTACAGTTTCTGAAGCAGTGCCTCAGCTGAATGAGCCGCAGGGAACGGCCGGTTCTGTGTCCCAGGAAATCTGAATATAATTCCCACACTACCATCAGTCACAGCGAAATATTTTCAACGTGAACGTAACATATGGGCGATCCATATAGTGGCTTCCCGTCTGAACATATATAGTGGAACTGATTCACACCATTCAGAGAAGTATCTTATAAAATACTGTCAATCCATAAGAGACAATCACATTAGGCTACGTGTTATTTGTATGTATAACGTTACACGGTGAGATAGTGTTATGGTTACATACAACATATCTATCCACCTTCTCATTATAAAATCTTAGTCATTAGCATTTTCGACAAATATTATCTGCATCTTGTAACGTATTTAATAATTTTGTATTATTTAATCTTGCATGCACTGTCGAAGTTCCATAATCATTTATATCTATGACATCACCCTGGCGGGAACTTTCAGAGACAGGGTACGGCTCAAGTGTAACTTCTAAGACCAATATATTCATTGCGATTTAATACTGGGGCAGCTAGACTCACTGAGTGATTTACTTCCTGTGTATATTATTTTGGACGCTTGGAGATAATAAGGGTTCTCCGTGTCTAAGATGTATTGTTCCTTTCCGTGTCGTTTAATTAAGTACAATTCAGTTATAGCTTGTAACCCATAGGCGGGCGTACGTCTTCGAGTGACAGTGCAGCCAAGTGGAGACGTACGGAACCAATTCGACTGCGAGACAAATAGAAATTATTGTTTAATTAGTGTATATGTGTAGGTATAAAGTGTACCAACTTGAAGGGAACGCGAAGTTTATGCACCTGCTAACTGCTAACTTGAAGATCTGGAAAATTGTCAACTCGAATTACGGGTCGTGAGATTTACAATATATATATATATATATATATATATATATATATATATATATATATATATATATATATATATAATGAACATGTGCATGTTGGAAAAACAATGCCCAAAGAAACTCAATAAAATATATGTAATTGATGATAAATTGATTATAAAGTAAAGGTAAGCCAGAAATCTCAGGCTTATTTAGGTACGCATAATGTCTTGTCAGGACCCTGCATATATATATATATATATATATATATATATATAATATATATATAATATATAATGTATATATATGTATATACATATGTATACATTTGTATGCAGGGTCGATATATATATATACATAGGCTTATATACACATATAAATTCAACTTTTACGTATTCAACAACAATCAGCTCGAAGATTATTGGTATGATCACCTAACTGCGACATAAATAGCATGACACCGAGAGGAATTGACCCTTCTCTATATTTTGTAGATTTGTTATGAATAATTCAACAAGTTACAGCTTAATATTGTCCTTTCTTCGGTAACAGAAGTTAGTTAGAACGTTCTACAAATACGTTCACTTTCCTCGCCCAAGCAATCTGACTAATGATAGGGGGTCCCGTGTTCCCGATCTCCCGTGGGACCAAACAACGATCCCGCACGTTTCTCCGGGAGCGAAGAGCCCCGGTATGTGGGATCAGTCTATAGGTGATGGCATAATTAATAGCTATGGAATGTCGATTTATCGGATGAGATACGTCCTCATATTAGTTTTCTTTTTTGAGAGATCAACTATATAACTATAAATAAAATGAATCTCCATGCTCAATTTTAATATCAATTATAATTAGCATTATTACCCTTATGTTTTTAGTTCAGCATGTTTTGAATACGTACATTTCATCAATTTTTTTAATCACGTTTGAATTATAAGAGTGCGTGGTTGGGAGTAGACCTACATTTTAGCGAAATATCAGGTTTTTGGTGATATCAAGACTATATATAATACGGAGGAAACACAGATATATGATTACTATCTTCAAGAAGGTTGGCCTATAAGTGAAAATTATTCAACTTGGGCCTATATAGCATTGTCATAGGTATCAGCTACAAAGGTACAGTTGAAAGATTTTTAAGCTGTATACCTCTGAAAATTAGGCGATATGAGTCAAACATTCAGTCATCATTTTGAAAGGTTTCAAGAAATCATGTGTTTCCCACATAATAGAATTTTGATGTCTCATATTGTTAGAAAAATATAACCAAATATTGATATTTCGCTTTTATCTGCGGCGAAAAAGTGTGGTCACAGACAGCGCAGTCCTGGTGTCCAAGTTCACTGTCATTATATTAATGGATTAATAATGTAATAAAAGATGTAATTGAAATGTAAAAAAATGTAATAATAATAATGTATATTCAGTGACAAGATCGCCTCGAAGTCTTGTAACATCCAAGACGTATACAGCTTCTACCCTATCATACTAATTCACCCTTTGCCTTCATGTGGAAACAATGATTGTATGCCAAGATTTCGATGTGGACGGTGAAAGTCCAGTGAGAAAGTGATTCTTAATTCAGTTAAAAAGTGCATGCATTCCAGCTTCTTGGTGTGTGCGTAGCTATTACTTACGATAAGACTTGGAAATGTCTACTAATATATTAGTAACTTTAGTAACTATCAGTAAACATAGTATTATTAGTAACTCGAAGTGGCTATGATATTCGTCGGACCAGAAGTAGCTTTTACATTATTTTTTTAGTTTATATAAAATTCATTGAGATGATTTTTTCGTTGGGTTAGTCAGTTCAGATTAGTTTGGATAGGTTATAGGTTCATTAAATCAGCTGGGTTAGGGTTGATTAGTTTGGGCTATACGCACAGTCACAACAACAACAACAACAACGTCCGCATGTGATGACATACCAATGGTCCGATGAATGGCGGCTGCATGCTCTTACAAATTACCTGACACAAATGTCCAATGTATAAATGTAAGTAATTTAACAAATGAACAATCTGTTCTGACGATACGTTTCTGATGCATTCATCGTGCAAGAAGTCCATTGCATGTGATACGCTCTTTTGACAGGAATTTGCTTGAAGCTGAAAAGCATTGTTTTTAGAAACCATTGTAGTGTCACTCTGGCCGGCAGTTTGATTTACTTTTGTTTAATAGTCTCATCACATAATTCATATTGTAAGTGTTATGTTGAAAGTAATAGTGAATTAAGTAATAGTGTAGGGAGTCTATATCTTGAAGATTACTTTCATTCTGCATTCTTTGTATCATTTAGAAATTGGTGCTGACAAGACTGTTCTGAAGTTCTCGTAACAAAATAGTTCCTTTTTTGAAAATGATTATTCATAATTTAGTGAGAAAAGTAGAAATCATCATATTGATAATAATATGTAGGCCTATAGACCTACCTCAATGATTTCGTCTCCATCCAGTCTAAATTATTTATAGACCAGAGGCATGAGAGTGAAACATCTCAACGGCGTGCGCACAGGGACTTACTTAACACATCACATGAAAAGGGTACAATGAATATTTCATCCTAAAAAAACCATACATTTTTTTATATAAGGGTCTATTACTATTTCTTGCAAACCTGTAATTCCTAAAATCTGTGAAATCATCCCCAAAATTCTCAAAAATACTCATTTTCCTGCGGTGCTAAATACGGTGCATATGGGCAATATCAAGCCATCAAATGAAGCGGCGAGGTTCAGACTGTTTATTTGTTTTCCCCCTGACTAAAAGCTCGTTTTACCAACTGATAATTGAGTATCATTCAGTTAATAATTGATTAAGGTACGAGAATAGCATACGTAACCAAAGTGACAGCAAGTTATTTCGCTAATTATTGCCTAATCCACAAATCATGAGTTGGTGAAATCGGCTCCAAGTGAATAAAAATGGAAAAGTTCAACTATAAAAGACAACCCTTTTCGTGAAAATGGGCCTTATATCCATTGTCATGTCCTGCGCAGGTTTATGAACATTATAAGCATAAGAAGCGTGTAGGCCTCATTCACTTCGATAATAATTGTGTGAAGCTTTTATTTGTTCGTTGGTATAGTTCACATTGTTCCCTGACAACAATGCACCATATATACGCTCGTCCGTGATCACGAGAGAGAGATGAGTGGTGTTTTTTCCCCTCGCAGTCAAGCTTTATTTGAATTGGTTGGAACTTCTTTACAATTATTCATCGTGCGGGGTTTGCTTGCTTAATAGTGCACTGCAAATCGTGAACAAAATCTTCAAGCTTCTCGCAGTATTTTAAATTTATTGATCTTTTCAATTCTCTTTCACACGTTTTTCCACGTCCTACTATTCTCTTTATCGGCTATGATGTTTTTTTCTGAAGAACTGAGGAAATTTAATTCATCATCTTATATGCTATTACGAATATCTACTCTTTGTTTTCCTTAATATTCTCTATTCTAGTTCAGAATCACCCTTATTCAAAGAAAATATAACCCATTGAATGTATATATATATATATATATATATATATATATATATATATATATATATATATATATATATATATATATATATATATATATATATATATACATATAATTATATGTGATATAATCAGAGATAGATGTAGCAGGAGATAGGCGGATCAATGCACCTTCCTTCTTTCTATGACCATCAGTTGAATTATGTCGCTCATGAAGCGTTGTGGCATGTGTGACATGTCTCTTCCGTCGACACAACAATTACCGGTCATGCACTTATTACATACTTACCATTCACGATGTTCAAAATCCGTAACTCAGCCGTTACCTGATGGTTAGCTAACCCCGCGAGACCTTCCAGTATCCAGCATAGGCCTATCATTCTGTTACAAGTCGTCTTGACAACCTTGATCTTCATCAACACTCTTCGATGATATCTTGGATGATTTATATATATATATATATATATATATATATATATATATATATATATATATATATATATATATATATATATATATATATATATATATATATATATATATGTATATTATATTATATATAAAATCAAGATCGAAATTGAGAGTAAACTAAACAAAAGGGAATTCTGTCAACAATTTCAATTCTGAACTATCTCCATCATTTCAAGTGTCTGGCAGTGCACTGTGGTGGTCGTGTGTCACAATGTGCTTCCGTGACTCATTTCAGTCACAATATGTCCAAGATGCGTGAACTGTGACTACAGTGGGGGGAGGTGAACGGAGGGGGGGGGGGGGGAATTTGAATAAACCAACGGCAGCCACGAAAATGATCTGTTCTTTTTTCTCCTGTAATTTTATGAAAATTGGTTAGGCCAAGCAATTATGTGAAATTGTCTCTGCGGTAGGTGTGTGTACATAGACGGTTTGTACCGGCGTGGTATTTGAAGCTATACATAAGGTTACACTTCCGTACATGCAAATAACCTTTTAAAGATTACTTATGGTTTACTCTTTTCTTTCAGCGTGAGTGTGAAGATGTATCGAGAAAAGTAGCGTGGTTTTTCTGCTACGTGAAATTCCATGGGAAGTAATTGATTGTGATTTCTTTTGCTCTACGTGTATACGTAATCACGCACGACAGTCGGAACTTCTACTCGTCTATCGACCATTATAGAAGATGTACAATTTGTCAACAAATACGTTTCGTGCTTCTTTGCTAAACTATTTTCACGGTGATTTATTCCGAATGATCGTCTTCTGGTTGTGTCGGTAAGTGTTTTTGTTTGCTAATTCCATGCTCGCAGTTATAACGGAATGAATAAAAACAAGAGGAATTAAAGCGTTACACTGCCGATGATCACGTTATCATCAGATAGGCTTCTTCAATGCTCTGGCTCGTTTGTTTGTTTATTCGTTTTGTTGGTAGGCCTGTTACATGTGATTCTGCAAGCCGGATGGGTGGCCGCTTTGATCTGAATACCACACGCAATAACAAGCTTTTTTACTGTCTTTTATAGTTTTCGTGATTTTAGTAAGTGCAGTTGGAGGTATATGGTCTACATGGTAGAAAAATCTGAAGTAAAATCTCAATTTTTCGGCCAATTCGTTTTGTAGTGGCTATTAATCGGACTGGAAGTAGGTTATTTAGATTGGTTTTTCAGTTTAGATCAAATTAGTTTTGGATTTTTTTTGCTCAGGCTAGATAGTATATAAGTTAGTTTTGATAGGTTAGCTTGACCAAGTCAGTTAGATTAACGATACTTATGTGCGTTTCTCCTCCAGTTGATTGTATTACTTGTATATCGTTATTAAGCTATTATTACACTAAACGCAGCTGTACCTAAACACAGGGTGTCAAGCGCACCCAGCACTAACAATGCTTGAGGATACATTAATAATGCGATTGAGGCCATTGCAATCGCCTCTTTCTCCTCCCACGGGCGCGATGTGATTTTAAGGGTGGGTCAGCGTGAATGAGGAGGGTGGGAGGTGGGTGACCAATGTCCGAGTGACAATAGCGGCCACAGAGGGACCACCTTGAGCTTGAGAAAATCCCTAACGGCCGCTACTCGGCACGATCTGCCCGGCAATGGACTGGGCACACATCTCTTTGACGCTCTGGACAATTCAACATCTGGCTAACATTACTCTTGAAAATAGTCATTTTTGTGGAAATACTCGAAGATATTTACTAAAATGAAACTTTTCAAATTTTTGATGTAAAAAGAACTTGAATCGTCTCCAGGCAAATCAGTAGTAATAGACCTATATATATTTTTTTTAATAACATCGAAACTTGATACAAATTCATTATTCCCCTAGGCTAAGGATGAAAGTAGGATAGTTTGGACGGGGCACCACAAGGGCAATCTTACCACCCCATTTTATTATTATATTAAAATAAAAGCAATGAACTTTGACACCAGGTCTACGCTGTGTGAGCACACTCCTTCGCCGCAAATAAAAGTCTACAATTGCCGAAAGTCCAGAACACATAAGTATAAACCGTTTTTGCGATGTATCCGAACACTACCAACATCGGTATTATAGGAATAATCCTCGGAATAATCCAAACACGCGAATGTTCATATCTTTCACTTTGAACTGAATTGTTCATAATTATACAAAGGAAAAAGAAAGAAAGACAAAATATAAGGAGTGATAGGCTTTAAGTATAACTAGGCCTATATCACTCTACTATTCAAGGCCTATATACAATAATATATATTATATACATAAATTTATGTTTATGTGTATATATTCACAATAACATCGAAATCTTGATATGTACGATCATTGTTTCCCAAGTAAGCCGTAATATTTAAGGCGTAATTAGTAAGACTGTTCTGAAGCAGCACCTCTTGGTTGTTTGAAGACGTCTAGGTGATCTTTTCATCAATTATAAAAAAATATGTAACGACCTATTCAGATTGAAAACAATCTTTCACACCAGGATTTTCTGTCTGTTCTGTCTTTTTTCGCCGCAGATACACGTCTTTCGGTTTCCAAAGTCAGTAACACATTATGAGTATGAATCGTTTTTGAGATATGCCTCTGTACCGTTGGTATTGAGTGTGACAATAAGCCTACGAATGTTGATATCTTCCACTTTTGAACTATAAATCTCTAGGCAATGTTCAAAAAGGTTTATCAATTCTTCATAAATAAGACGTATTGAGTGATGATTATTATCTACAGATTAATTTGCCTCAATATTGTGTGAGTTTTCACACACTGAAACCTTGTATTCCAATATAGGCCTATAGGCCTACGTTTCCGGTAACAAGTGTACTCAAACAATAAATTACTTTTTATTAGGATTCACTTCCGGGCTACAGAATTATTTCAGAGTCTTTTGAGTTTGTAGTTTTGCATGCAGTCCTCGATTTGTTGAATATTTGAACATTTTGAATGAGCTATATCCATTATTTAAGGTGAGGAAATAACATGCGTAACACTAACTATCACCTAATCCACGAACTATCAGTTTGAAAACCCGGACTTGAAATAATCAAATGTTTAAATACAAGTGCAATAGTATTGGCAATACGGCAGGAATTAACCTGTTGCTTCAAAGCGAAGTAGCCTACATCCTTCACACGTCTAGTTCTGTTTAGAAGCAAAATTTTCGTTTATTTTCGTTTATTTTAGTGACATTTTTCGTTTATTCATGAACATCTGCTATCATAAATGTCTTGTTTTATATGTGTGCATGAATTAGCAACACAGAAAACAAGATTGATCCAATATTTTTATGAATAAGAATTGGTTCCATACACAAAGACCCATAGTTTATAAATCTATTTGCAATTTGTATTTGATAGTAATGTTTATCTTGAAATTATATATCTACTTGAATTTCATGCACCAATTCACTATATCAAATAACAATATAAAAATCTATGATGTTCGTATTGTTTACACATATCTCACTCGCGTGTTTATCCAGCTATACAATTTACAAACACATAGCATGGGGCAAAAGAGACAGAAATATTTTCTCTTGGATATGCATAACATTTGAATACCAGATATGACATAAAACCTTCAAGGGGTTCTCCTGACACTTGATATTATAGAATAAGTCAGGTATGCAGTGTACTAACAATGAAACAGATGATAAAAGAATATTAATAGAATTATAAGGCAGTTTTCTAGTATTTATTGTATAATAGTCGATTATGAGAAATAAAATGGTATACATGAACAAAATAATGATTATCTGAAATATTGTTATACTATAAGAAACATTGATTGTTCAAATATTTTGTAAGTTTTTATTGCGTACCATTCTTTTTTTATAATTTTATTGATTCTTTGTTTCTTTGTTTTTTTATCCACACGTTAATTCAATTATTTTTAATTGAAGTTAACCTTAAAATGTCAGTTTCATTCAAATTTCTAAGATTTAGTCTACTGATACTCGTAGGCCTATAAGTCTCTCTCTCTCTCTCTCTCTCTTTCTCTCTCTCTCTCTCTCTCTCTCTGTATATATATATATACATATATATATATATATATATATATATATATATATATATATATATATATATATATATATATATATATATATATGCTTGGTATGGTAATCATCATCGAACTTTTTCTTTTCACTTATTTTTATCCATATTTAATCTAATGTTTATATATACAATTAGACAGATCCCCTCCAATGACTGATGATCGCATCTTCTTCATAAAGTCAATTTGCTCGTCGAAGTGCTCACGATGTCCGTGTGCATGTAGTATTGATATTAGTACACGATCGACCGGTCCGTCAGTCGGGGTCCGGCGTATCGAACGATTGTGCGGCGATGATCGGGGCCGGTCCCCCGCCGGGAATCGCACCCACACGTTCCTGCAATCAATCAGCTCTGGCCAAGCGGGGGGCGCTGCACCGCCAACAGTCGGAGGAGGCGTA
Organism: Brachyptera putata; assembly: GCA_907164805.1. Taxonomy (NCBI): domain Eukaryota; kingdom Metazoa; phylum Arthropoda; class Insecta; order Plecoptera; family Taeniopterygidae; genus Brachyptera; species Brachyptera putata. The sequence continues at coordinate 8,229,379 of OU015462.1, read as the reverse complement.
GCCTAAGCACGGCCCAGCGGGGGGTGCAGGAACTCTGAACCGACTGTTTCTGCGTGTAGGGTCCCCTCTGTGATAGCAGATTTAATTTTAGTATGTGTATAGGTACGAGCAACGGAATGTGTGTGGATTTTAGGCGAATGATTTGTTCACTTCAGATGCACTCGATTAACTCGATTTTTATGGGCATATATAAAAAAATGAAAATTGACTTCTTGAACATAGTATTTACCATCATTTCATGAATGAGCACGTCTGAAGTGGAATTTTACTGGACGATAGAATTACTCGAATGTCGACTTTTTTTCCCCCGTGGTCTATGATAATTGATTTCATGGTTACCTGACTTGTTCCTGAGAGATCATCAAAATCACAGGATAAATTTTAATCGTATTATGCCGGCATATGTAGCTCAGTTGCTGACGCGCTCGCTCCGTGTGATCCAGTAGGTGAGAGTCATATCGTACCAGGTTCAATCCCCGTCACCATCCATCTCTACATGGGTGGTTCGTGGTTTCCCTCTGTAATCTATAGCTATAGGGAAGTGCCAGGCTGGTTCCTATGTACAATATATGCTACGACCGCTCCCTTCCCACTTTCCCACCCCTTAGAAGCCTTCATCTCATCATTCCATCATCTCATTAATCATTCATTTGACGCCAATACATCTCAGTTATACAGTGCGTCGTGGAACGCAATATATATAAAATGAATCAATTTATCGTGATATGAATGTATAGCGTTATGCAGAATTGTCCCTGTATGCCTGTTGATAATTATAGAATGCGGAGATCGCCTTGCAGAACGCACGCATAAATCATCTATATAGGCAAAGCCTGCAATTATTACACTGAGTTGAAACGTACATGGATATCAACATACGTTAGGCAATACTTATTTGTCTACAGGTGCGTATGAAGGGAGGGTGAGGGGGGGGGAGGGAAGAGATAGGGGTGACCTGCCCTTCACCCTCTCCATATGTCTTGACAGCCTCACAATCACTCATTGTCATCAGAATACACGCTAACTTATTTTCAATATGCTTCTAAGATGGTCAAAGAACAATAGAGGAGCCTAAAATTTTCTGCCTACCGTAATGTACGCAGGATTCCTCAGTTATAGGCTTATGTGTCAACTTTTAATTTGCAATTATCCCCCCCGCCAACCCTCCCCACTCGAATAAAAGTTCCCAAGATTCTCCCTCATGGTTTCTTTATAGCTTTATAGAGTCCTTGTATCCTTGCACAGATATGATCCATAGATTCAAGGCTTTGACGACAAATTATGTATAAGCCTATCACACCACGGCGCAGTGAGTGATTTTCCTGTCTCTCCGCGGGTATCGAAACCAAGCATGTGATTGACTGTTTGATAGATTATGTTGATATTACTAAACTGTGCGATGATCACGAACACTTCATAACAGATTGACGGCGGAACTTCTTTGTGAATGCGGTTAGTAAATGCGGTAAATGCGGTTTGATGAATCAAAATCCATTTTAAACGAAATATGTTCGAGTTTATAGTTGAGCGTAATGAAGACATTTAATTCACTCGCCGAAAATGATCGGTTTCGTTTTTTTTTTTTCTTTCAAATAATATTCGTGATTGTTTACGCGGCATACAGGTCAGGAAAATTGATTAATCGACTTGTAACTTTTTTCGGATATTGGTGTCACGCGAAATTACGGAAATTATGCGGTTACTTATTTTTGCTTTTTCGTTTTTTAATGTTGCTTAAAGACCCCACCAACAGCTAGGTTATAGGGGGGTTTTCGTTTTTATGTACGAGAAGGTTATATATACCGGTACGTATATATATATATAATTTCAATCACACCTTGAATGCGTAATGAATAAGAAACTAGTGTAGTTTCTACCGCGGTAATTGCATATGTTGATTGGTTATTGTTTACTAGAAGTACCAAGTACCATGGCAAAATATCCATCCTTGCCTTTCTATTGTTGTTAACACAAAATCCTATCACTTCGTAGTTCGTATGGTGCGCCACGAATTATGTCAAGTTCTTGCAGTCTATAAGAGACCTGACCGTGACTCCTTGAACCTATAGATAGGCGTAGGACGTTATTTTAAGTGTCAGTCGTGATAAGGGTCGTGGAAAGCTGTTGCCTATCCATCGATACGATAGCTATAATCAATCGAATCGATAGCTATAATCCAAGGTTCTATCGACGTGACGGGTGATGCTTCCGATAGATCGACTGGTGTTGTCTGCACCGGACAACAAGCGGAGCTATCTGCGATCTGAGACTTCCGAAGAATGATAGCTCTGTGTGAGTTGTGTCAGGTCCGATGCACCGTCATTCCGACTAATTGGGACTCGATATAGACTCGATCTGTCTTGAAGATTCAAAACACCCAGGATCGATTCTTGGATGTTTTGATATCGTCGATTTATAGACGAGTTGAAATGACCGACACATGCAGTTGCTATAACGCACTCGCTTCGTGCGATCCGGGAGGTGAGGGGCATGTCGGATCTCGGTTCGATCTCCGCCATCATTCTATGTAGTCCAGGTTAATGTCGGAATGATTTCTACAATATTGGCATCGACCACTTTCTTTCCATCATCTTCCGTATTACCTATAAGAAACCTTCATCTCAATATTCCATCATCTCATTATTCATAAATCTCACGCCAATAGATCTTAGATATCATTACAATGCGACGGTAAAACAATATAAGTTGATATGTATGAGATATACGTTTCAAATTCCTTCGACTGTCCATTTTCTATGATAACGTCTAAAATACGTGATACTTTATATTTAGTGAAGAGTGAATCTTGGTGATAAGAATGGACATTGTCAGTCATAAAACTGATAGAAGTGCTGTCTGTGAATATAACGATCGCGTCAATTCGGTTTACCAATATAAAACGACAGTAATTTCAAAATTTACAAAACAATTATTACCAAAGGGAAACTTTCAATATCAAACACAATATTGATTTTAGCCTCTTTCTTCTCCTGACGTCATGAAATATACACAATATCCATCCAAAAAATCCTTCCGTAATGTCATGCACCAAAGATCGGTCCATTTTTTTAATTGAATTTCAATGATACACATGTGTGTATGTCTATCTAACGAATTGATTTTATACCGGGTTACTTCACCGTGTATAATTACACAGTTGTCCTGCCCCCTCAGAAATGTATGTCTAAACATATAATGCTCCGTCTATAATTATATAAATGTACAGCCATCTCTTTTTTCCATGCGTCTCCCACAGACACCTTACGATGCGCTCTCGCGTACACATGTAGACCTATAACACATACAAACACATGTTTCTCCCATCATGTCCATATGCATGTATAGTCTGTCTCTAAATCTTTGAAATCTTTGTATTTTGCTCATCTATATTGTCTGGCGAGAAGGTGGATTTATCACCATGTCAATCATTTCTATACAGGCTTCAATGAACTCATACGCGTTTGCATTTTCTCTACATTTTCTTCAAAATATAAAGTAATATCTAAGCTGACTGAAATCTAGAATGATACTTTGGGGTTGAATGATGAATCATTGGGATGCACGCGTTCAAGCAGTCGCAGCACAACCCAATTATACCTATATAGTCGCAAACCTGTCTGCAAACACATGCAACACAGAAGAGTCCCTTAGTGACTTGTTTACCTACTTGGCAGTTGAAGTAATCGAAGTAATTATGCAACAATCGCTGTACGGATTGGTGAGACAGACTATACCCCTCCTTGGCTTGCGAGCGAGCAGTTCTCTCCCAGAGCGATGTGTGGGCACACATGCACGGCTTGCTCCACGCTAGCACGGGCCACTCTCGACCACGTGCTCGCACCGGCGCGACCTCCTCGGCGTCGTCATCCTCCTTCTCCTCCTCCACCACCTCCTCCTCTCAGACCCTGTCATCCACGATGATAGGACAGCTATGCGAGTGCGTGTTACTGATTGTGACTGACGGAACAACCTGATCTATACTGTCATGACTCCAGGATTCTGAAAATATCTACGTCATTTTGCATATATGGACATTTTTTTCCACAAACGTGCATTTGTATGGTTGTTTTTGAAAAATAAGTGCATATTGTTACTTTGTTGCTGCTTGACCCTCTTCCCTATTCATTTTCAAACTGGATTGGGTAACAATTATTGTAGATCAAGATTTCGATGTTATTAAAACAAAAATCTTCTGTTTTGTGATTATTTTCGTAATTTGTATAATGCGACTCCAACTTTTCAGGTGAGGCTCTGATCCGAGTGTGATCGAACTGCTCGGTAGCAGATGTGTGTACCGACATGTGAGTTGGCATACCCACCTAATCTCTCTCTTTCTGGGTCTAGGTGTACGATGATGTAAGAGAAAAACTCTCTCCCTCTCTCTCTCACTCTTTACCAAACACCACTTTGTGTGTTAATCACACCGCTGTGGGCAATTGAACGGCAGAGATCCCCAGCTCTATAATACCATATACTTGTGTTTGAGTTATATATAAGAGAACGTGGTGGTGGCGTCGGTGGCGCCCCGACGTCGGGGCGGCGGCGTCGGACAATTGTACGGCCGCCCATGTCGGGCAATGTGCACCAAGGGGACAGTTAGAAACAGTAATGCATTGAATTAGACCGTAATACAACAGCAAACCATGGTATGTTGGTATTACGCTCTTGCGACTTGGCCGTATACCGGCATTGTAGAAATGGTGTATTCAGCGCCGGCGATGGTCCGGTGGGGTAACTTGTAACCAGTTGTTATTGTAGTAAAGACTCGCGTCTAAGCTTGATGTAGACTTTTTTTACGGCAGTAAAAGTATAGGATATTACCCTTTTATAACACCTAAGAAACTGTGTCAATTCCCCGTTCTAAGTAATATAAGATAGACAATTACATCCTATGTAAAGGCGGAGAATGCCTTGTGTCTTGCGTCAGTTGGAAACAATTCCCGAAAGTGTCATTGGTTGAATGTTAACGATAATATTCATAAGAAATAATGTTTTGATTGTCCCGTTTGTCTCAAGAAAGAGTATTTCATTGCCGTTCAGTGATGTTTGAGGTCAGCTCTTTGTACTACGCATCAGTTTCGTCTTGGATTAGAGCTACGCATTCAGCTACTCAGATTCGCAACGCAACGCGTGCTTGTTCCTATTGCAGACTCTCTTCAGAGCCGAGATACATGAGGGTGAACTGTTGGATCTTTCAGTTCTGAGTGGTGAATCAAGTACACATTATATTGTGAATCGGATTATTGTGATCCTCGACGTTTCCGTGGTTGTACCTGTAATGCACTGCTTTCTCCAATTTGTGCGAGATTTTTTCTTAAAACATATCTTTCCATCTCTTTGGTCTTTACCCGTTCGTCCTCATTCTAAAGTCTACCTGTGTTATAGAATGTCTCCATCATTATCACGTTGTCGTTACCGATCATCATTAGTTTAGAATCTTCAATTTTCACATATTTTCGAATTTATCTATAGATTTAGCTACATATTCGTCAAAAGTTTTTTATTTTCGAATCTGAAATTATTATTTCGACAAATTTAATATTTTTGTGAAATTATATAGGCCTACAATAGTACGAACTCTTACAGCTCGAAATTTCTATATATTGATCCATCTTTCATCATTACAATCCATGACTTCCAGGGTTAAAATTGAGTCTGTATAACTGAGAAAATATGTCCTAAACTGAATATTATAGAATGCATTTATAAACTTTGATCTAAATTCGAATGTTTCCAAAACGGGTTTACTTTCATCGTTGATTGCAATGGGCATTAGAATAAACCCTACGGTGCCTCTGCATCTCGAAAAACATACTAAAAATGCTTTTCCATCAAGATATACCGTATAGTTGTAACTTTTAATTCTATCGCTCTGTTTTTTTCTATGAACGCGCGTGTCTGTGTGTAAAATGCGATTGGCCGGGCTTTGAATCCCTTGGCGACCAATAAAAGTCTTGGAATGGGCCTCTGAACGCCTATAATACCAGTACTAATGCCTGGCTGAATTAACCATAGGGACGATACGATAATTAGTCTGGGATCGGGTTGGGGTACACATCAGCGGGGGGGGGGGGGGGGGGAATGAAGTTTCGGACCCGGAGGTGTTATAGGGGGGATGAGGTGCGAGAGGTGCGGACCTGGCTATACGTCGGATGATCGTGATGGCACTTCGGAGATCGACACTAAGGGGAAACAGATTCGAGATTCGACGTCCGACTTTCGAGAACAATATATAGGCCTATATATAGGATGGAACGCGTTGTTCAAAGCTCGACGATTTTGTTTTGGAAAACTAGCATGGATGAGTCGGGGAGTAGCATCGGGTCTAAAACCTATTTATACGATACACGTATTAAACCTTATAGGTATGATACGTGACGTCGGATAAATAGGTCTTAGACTCGTATAAAAGTAAAATGTATACTGTATTACTAGAATTAAAATACCTGCAGCTTCCAAGAAATGTGTGGATAAAAGTGATGAAGGCCCAAGACTAAACGTGGTATGTCCGTGAGAAACTTCGTCTTAATTTTCATGCGTTCCCAGTTTCCATAGGGCGAAGAGTTCCTGCCAGGGGGATTTCACAGATATAAATCATAATACAATTGGAACCATGCAAGATACAAATTCAACAAATACATCACAAGATACAGACAATATTTGTCGAAATTTTTTATGAACGAGTCAAGTTTCATGATAAAAAGGGTAAAATGATTGTACCATAATACTATAACACTCGTTTTTTTGCATGTATGCCTAGTACATTGTGTGTGTTTGTTATGAATCGATGGTATTTTTTGAGATATTATGTATAGACTACGAGCCTATTATACAGCAAAATACATTTAGACCTTTAGGTATTATACCACACAGTTGTATACGTTACTTATATTGTACCAATTCACAATCCCGAAACTACAGAATCAAACATTCGTTGTGATCGGAATATTGTTGTAAATTATGATACAAATGTGCTCATTGGAAGTAATTTACAGAACGTCAAGTTCTATTACTCGGTTTATTGATATATTTTTTTTTAATTTGGTGGAGGAACCGTACTGCAACTTGGCACCTCCACCAAGTTTTTGAATTTATTTTTCAGAAGAGATACGTTATTTTCATTGTTTTAAAATCTTCTCGTTGCTTCCAGTGGGCTTATATGTTTTTCACATCCATGATCTGCAGATTAACGAATTTGTACTATTTGACTTTTTCATGTAATATCACAGACAAAAATAGCTAGTGGGAGTAGTATGGCCGAAACAATTTATATGGGTCTATTAATAACTCGATTTCATACTGTAGGCCATACCTTTTCATTGTTTGTAGGCCTACACTGAATTGTAATTAGAGTGTTTCTGAAAAAAAAAAAAAAAAAAAAAATGTATGTAGGCCTACCCTTTCGGTATCTACTTATTATTTTTAAATGATTTGACTCTGTTGCTAAGTTATGTTTTATGGAACAACATGAACATTGACGTCTTGTTCAACATGAATATTAACTTGAACTGATATTACCCGCACATAAGATTTGGTTCTTACGCGAACTTCTTCTTTTCTAATTTTTTATATTGCAACGTTAATTTACATTATGTTTCGTTCATTTCTATACTCTTTGTGTTGTTTCACTCATTTTCTTGTTTTTTAAATGAGATGGGAAATTGTGAATCGAAATTCAATTGTGGTAGAATATTTATAAATAAAACATGCTTGAAATAAATTAAATATACATAATAGTGAACTACTTATTGATTCAGCTACTCCAGAAACTTCGATCAACCCTAAAGTTTTCTCAATCATTCACAAATTCATTGGAATCATCTGATATGTAGACTTATCCAAGACAAGGTCTTGCGTGGGAATTAGGATAACAACATCACAGTCGAGCTCAAATCTCGATATCTAGTTTCTCCGCTCCAAATGCCTCAACCTCCTCGCTGCGTCACTCGCTTATAGTGTTGTTGTTGTCGTTGTTGAATTGTTGTTGGGTGTTCATTGTGGGCAGGCCACAGTTTATTCTATACTATCATTAAATTATCTCATCAAAGAACCTCACAAACTCTCTCTTCATTCATAAACAAAACCCGCACGAATCTCCTACGAATGTAGTCTTTATATAGAAATAAATCCGTTTTGATATCTATAAAAAGGAGAGTGAATGTTCCAGCCACAGGTGTATTGAGAATGAGATGGTGTTATTTAATAATAGTGGGAGCCCGATTTCGGCTACTGCCCGCTGTGCACCCGAAATCCATTCACAACCAAAAACATTAGCGGATATCTTTTCGAGATCTTGTAAAGACACCGAGCCGGTGGTTACAGGAGATAATTATAGGACCTCCCCCACACAACTTACTTCATACAACCATTGAACATATTTGTGTTTGTGTATGTGTAATCAAAAAAACAATCGAACGGAAACTATAGGGTTAATTCAATAAGAAACGCCTGAATTTCACTCCCATTACCGTCTTGGTAGCAATGCCTTACTGATGAAGAGGGTCGAGGCCCATTCACTATTGAATTCCGTTAAACTTACCAAAACGCTACCTCATTCACGACACTCTTCTTACGTCTTATTTCAACAAGTTAAAAAAGATCTGTAGATCAGCTGTCACTTGAGTGCAGCATAACTTGAAATCTATGTCCCTAAAGTCTAGTGAGAGCTTTTAATTATTTTCTGCATGGTTTATAGTAGATGATATGAGAAATTATAGAATTAATTCAGTTTTGACTATGTCGCAGTTAATTTGTAAACAAATAATAAGCTAGACACATTCTGTCAAAATGGCGGTCTACGTGTGTACGCTGATTGGTCGATTACTACTTTTTCGTGATCAATTAAGTTGATGATTGCAACTTCTACGTTACGGCTACTGCCGAATATCATTGTTTATCGTCATCGCGAACGTTCAAGAGAAATACCACCAGACAAACAATTTGTACGTTTCTAGGTTTACGGTTAAGTTTAATCGTGAATGGTCCTTTATAAGATATAATGAAAGAGGTTATATTTTGAGGTTAGAACTATAGGAGCAGGGCAGCAGAAGAATTGAGATGTCATTTCTGTAATGAGAGACTTAAATTACCGCGGGAATGGCATGTTTCCTAAATGGACTTCGACTCCCCGCCGTGAATTTATAGATGAAACCTCTTTATTTATTGGTCGACTGCCTTGTGTATACGTCCGTACACGTTTAGAGTGTGCATGTGTTAGGGTGGGGGTGGTTTTATTGTTTATGCCCTATATTACTGGAGT